>CAMTDV010000012.1:55078062-56557411 GCA_947069175.1 Scalesia atractyloides | reverse complement strand
TTCTGTCATTACCCAAACTTCCACCAAATCCAGTGAACAATCTGATAATGGGATTGTCTGTCCTATGGTACCATAACATACTACTGTTCGGCTCGGCCAAAGCTAAAGAATGTCATTCGTGTTATATATAATGCATCAACAAGTTGTTCACATTAATGAAATTGTATTGTTTTATTTGTAAACCATAGACATTGTTTTTTAAAACTTGAAAAATGATTTAGCACATATGAGTCACCCCAAAACATTTGTAAAACGTAAAAGAGGGAAAGTATGTACTCACTTTATAAATCATCTTTTTATATATAAACCATGTATCTTGTTTTGAAATCTTTAAAAATAATTATAGGCACATATGAATCACCCCAAAATATTTAGAAAATGTAAAAGAGGGGAACTATGTACTCACTTGGGATTGCAAAAGTGTTCTTGATCAACGGAATAAACAAAGCTCAAACGTGTCCTAATGTGTCAGATAAATATGTTAGCGTGTCGGGACTACAAACGGGAGATCAGATAGAATGAAGTCTTATAAACCAAACGAGTGTTGGAACTCATGTGATATGGTTTAACAAACTTAACATTCTGATTTGGAAATGATCCTAAATGCTTTTGACCCATTATGACTCGTTAAGGTAGTTAATGCTACTTTAACGGGTCATTAGCGTAAACGTGTGACTGTCCTATGATAAGTCTTAAATACCCAAACATGTTTGAAAATGTTATAACATCAGTTTATAGGTTAAAAATTTGGTTACATGTGTCTAAATTGGATTTATGCGCAAAAGGGCATTTTTGTCATCATTTTTAAGAACATAGAAGTAACTTATCATAACACTAACCGAACAAACGTGACCACAAGGTATAACCTCAGTAGGTTATTCCCTATACAACTATGGTCACAGATATGTGTTTGGTCGGATCCTAAGATCGACCAAACGAGTCAGATTCGAAAGTCAAAGCGGTAGTTAAGACCGCTCGACTTACGACCCTAAATAAGCACTAAACTAGAAGTGACGAGTTAGACATGTCAACACATGTCTAACTAAGTTTATAAAACCGATTTGGTATCAAAACTTGGTGTTTTGATACCCGAAAATAGTTTACTCGTAAAATGCACATCACGCGCATTTTTTACCAAAACTTTGACTCGTCACTTCGACTAGTAAACGTGGTAATCAGAAGTTGAAATCGTTAGGGAATATAACCTTCTTGATTACGATCATTTTGCAAAGTTCAATTGAACTTTGACTTGACCAAAATATGGTCAGAACCAAAAGTCAATCAGGAAGCCAAACTGTTCGACTTTTAGCTCAAAATATCTAAAATAATGAAAGCACTAGGAAGAGTACTTAATCGTGTTGAAGAACGCTTTCGGAACTCAAGATAGGAGGCTTCCAAAGGCTGGAAACAAGCTTTAAGAAGGATAGAAAGAAGAACTTCACACTTTGCTTTGAAGTGTTTTGAAGTGGTGTGAAAAAAATGGAAGAATCATGGGGTATTTATAGTATTTTAGGATTAAGAAGGTGATGACAAGTGCCCTCACTGTGGATTAGTGTCCTAGCATGGGTCAACACAAAATTAAGTGTGGCAAAATAAGTGCTAGGTGTCAAAAATTGGATAGGTGGCAAATTGGTGAAGAAGCAAAAATGCGTAAAATGATTTAACGAACACGAAAATGATCGAAATTGTGCAACGATTAACATTTTTGCATTCTAATCAATAAATACAAGATTTTATTAAATACAAAAATATTCGAATTGATACACATGGTTCGTATGTTGAGTACGGACCAAAAGACTTTCCAGTTTGACGAAAATAGTCCCTTGACTTGTATAAGTGTGTTTTTGTCATATCTGACCCTTCAAAACTTATACCTAAGTTATGTAAAGGGTATTTAGGGTATGTATAGCTTATGTCCTTTTTTGAAGTGTACGTCGCATTAAACTGACTGCGTTTGAGTGTTAGTTAACGAATTACTTCCACAAAATTTTTGAGGGTTCGAAATCGTGCAAGAAATTGAAATTGTGCAAATGTCTTAGATAATTATACAAATTTTCGGAAATAAAACACGGGGTTTCATTGAATACGAAATTGTTTGTAATTGTGCAATTATTGAAAAGGCACAAATGTCACAGTCTACTCTACTTTTGGAAATTTCGTCCCGAAATTTAATTAGAGGAAACTTTGTGAAAACAGATGTGGATATTTTGCTTTCATCTGATCCTCTCGTTCCCAAGTAAACTCTAGGCCATGTTTGGATTCCCAGCGAACTTTAACTATCGGTATGCCTCTACGCTTGAGTTTCTTGACTTCACGGTCCAATATCTCCACTCGTTTCTCGACAAAGTGCATAGTGTCATTAACGTGAATTTCGTCAAGGGGAATGTGGAGGTTTGTATCGGCTTAAAACTTTTTCAAATTGGACACCTGGAATGTTGGGTGAATATTCCCAAGTTCAGGAGGTAGCTTAAGTCGGTAGGCCACCCTTCCGATTCTCTCAACGATCTTGAATGGTCCAATATATCGTGGTGCAAGTTTTCCTTTCTTGCCAAATCTAATCACACCTTTCCAAGGGGATACCTTGACAAGGACTTGATCACCAACTTGGAATTCCAAGGGCTTGCGTCGTTTGTCCACATAACTCTTTTAGCGGCTTCTAACTGTCAAAAGGTTATCGCAAATTTTCTTGACTTTGTCTGTTGTGTCGTGAATGAGTTCAGGTCCAATGAGCTGAGCTTCACCGACCTCATTTCAACAGACAGGTGAACGACATTTTCAACCGTATAGAGCTTTGAAAGGAGCCATAATGATGCTGGCGTGATAACTATTGTTATATGAGAATTCGAGCAATGGTAGATGCGAATCCCAACTACCACCAAAGTCTATCACACATGCTTTAGGCATATCCTCCAGTGTTTGAATTGACCTCTCAGATTGTCCATCCATTTGAGGATGATAAGAAGTGCTCAGATTGAGTAGGTTCCCATGGCAAATTGCATGGTCTTTCCAAAAGTGAGATGAGAATCGAGCATCTCAATCGGATATGATGTTCAAAGGAACACCATGATGAAATACAATCTCATCAACGTAGATCTTGGCGAGTTTATTAGCAAATAGATCCTCACGAATTGCCAAAAAGTGTGTTGACTTTGTTAGACGATCGATGATTACCCAAATGGCATCATGACCTCTAGGTGTGCGCGGTAGTTTAGTGATGAGATCCATCGCAATGTTCTCTAACTTCCATACCAGTATTTAAGACAAGTTAATTATTTAGACACATACAAGGCAATGTCTTTCTTCATACCGACCACCACTGGGTACGGAGATCCTTATACATTTTGTCTGCACCAGGATGGATTGAATAACGAGACTTATGAGCTTCGTCCATCAATAAGGTGCGGAGATTGTCTTGACTAGGAATCCACAAACGGTTCTTGTAGTAGAGAAATCCGTTGTCTTTTGTTTTGATTTGAAGTTCAAGTTTTACGGCAACTCATTTTTCAACAAGCTTTGGGTCACACATGTATGTTGTGCTTGAAGGATACGTGTCTAGATATCATATTGAACTTGAACACATTGAAGTGTGACACGTTGCTTACGACTAAGCGCATCAGCCACAACATTCGCCTTACAAGGATGTAGCGAATCTCGCAGTCGTAGTCGTTCAGAAGTTGACCCAGCGTCGTTTTCTCTTGTTTAGCTCCTTTTGATTTAATATATGTTGGAGACTTTTGTGGTCATTGAAAACCACACATTTCGTACCATAAAGGTAGTGTCTCCAAATTTTGAGAGCAAAAACTACGGCTCCTAACTCAAGATCGTGAGTTGTGTAGTTCTTCTCATGGATTTTCAATTGTCTTGACGCATAGGCTATGACTTTGTCTTTTTGCATGACAACGCAACCAAGGTCTAGGTTTGATGCGTCACAATAGACAACGAAATTGTCGTTGTCGTCTGGTAAAGATAAAACAGGAGCATTACAGAGTTTTTATTTTAGTGTTTGAAAGGCTTCCTCTTGTTTGGGTCCCCACTCGAAAGTTTTATTCTTCAGAGTCAAAGTGGTGAGGGGACCGCGATCTTTGAAAAGTTTGCGATGAATCGTCGATAATATCCAGCAAGACCAAGAAATGAACGAACTTCCGTAGGAGTCCTATGTGTACTCCAATCCCTAATCACACTGATTTTGGCGGGATCTACATGTATACCTTGTTTGTTAACAATGTGTCCCAAAAATTGAACTTCTTTTAGCCAAAATATACACTTGGAGAATTTGGCGTAAAGTTGTTCTTTCTTTAGGAGTTCCATCGTTAGACGAAGATGTTGTTCATGATCCGCTCAAGACTTAGAATAAATGAGGATGTCGTCGATGAAAACAATGATGAACTTGTCTAAATAAGGTTTACAAACCCTATTCATTAAGTCCATGAAGACGGCAGGAGCATTCGTCAAACCAAAAGGCATGAAAGTGAACTCGTAATGGTCGTATCGAGCGCGAAAAGCAGTCTTGGGAATATCTTCTTCGAGTACATGACGTTGATAATACCCAGAACACTGATCAATCTTTGAAAAGAAGGTCGCACCTTGTAGCTGATCAAAGAGATCATCAATGCGAGGTATGGGATATCGATTTTTGATTGTGAGTTTGTTGAGCTCACGATAATCGATACGCATACGGAAGGATCCATCCTTCTTTTTCACGAATAGGACAGGAGCGCCCCAAGGTGAAAAGCTTGGATGAATGAATCCCTGTCTGAAAGTTCTTGGAGTTTCTTTGACAACTCTTTCATTTCAGACGGTGTAAGATGGTAAAGAGATTTGGCAATTACGTTGGCACCAGGCAGAAGGTAAATACGAAACTCAACTTGACGAATTGGGGGTAAACAAGGTAGCTCTTCAGGAAACACCTCAGGATATTCACGAACAACAGGGATGTCCTGAACAGTTTTGCCCTTGCCTTTTTCCTCTACGATATGTGCCAAGAAGGCTACATAATTCTTTTGTAGGTATTTTTGGACATGGGTACAGGTCATGAGTTTTAGGCTACTAGTGGGTTTCTCTCCGTGAACTTCTAAGGTTCCGCCAGACGAAAGAGGTATACGAACAACCTTGTCGAAACAGATCACCTCAGCATGGTGTTTGGTTAACCAATCCATTCCTATGATGATGTAAAAACTCCTGAGTTGCATTGGTGTGTGGTCAATGGGAAAAACGTGGTTACCCAAGTTCAATTGGCAACTACGAATGACATAGTCGAGCACAAGGGGTTCACCACTAGCTTTCCACTGTTAAGGGTTTTCCTAGTTTAGTTCTAGGAATCGAAAGCAAAGGTTCAAAGGCTAGTGATATAAAGATTCTATCGGCACCCGAATTGAAAAGACTAGAACCAGGATAATTGTAAACAAGGAACGTACATTAATGACTTCGCTATCAGCACGAGCCTCGTTGGCATTGATATTGAATGCGCATCCACGAGCTAGATTGCATTCCCTTCAGCACAACTCCTTTTCTTCAAATCCAGAACGTCAACTTCCACATCCTCGTCATCACTATCCAACCCGCCAAATTCAAATGCACGCTTTTTTGATCGTCACAAATATTCTGCAGAATCATCGTACCACGACCTACATCACATCCACCCGCCTTAGAACCTCCCGCACCAGTTGAACTTCCCCCAAACTCCATCATCTGTAGTATTGTATCTGCTGGAATTGAGACAACTATAGAATGCGTAGCAATAGGAGTGGTTGTCGATTCAGATAAGACAGGAGTATCAACTATCGGAGTGTCGATAACAGATGCAGCGACTGAAGATACAACAGCAGTAGACGTCATCAACACAGACTCTTTAGCAGTACCAGCAACACGAACTTCAGACTGACTTGATAGAACACTCGGATCTGTTCGTCTCCTCTTAATCAGTGGAACTTCGTCCTCTTCATCTTTATCATCATCTTCATTCATACCAGTGGGAGCAACAACAGATGGAATTTCTAGTGGAGGATCACCCTGTTTTTCCTGAATTTCCTTAAGAAGAGCAATCAAAGCTTCCAAGTTCTCTGAAGACAACTATGATAAAACTGGAGTCAAATTAGCATTGAACTCTGTAAGATCATTGAGAAAAGCTTGCTCGGCATCGGTTTCGTCATCTGTAACTAGATCTTCTACCTCTATCTCTTTCTCTTTGACTGTTACATCATGTTCTTTCGCCACAATTGCATTTACCGGTGGAGGAGCTGGGACGTCCAGGCTGACAACCTCTGCAAACTTTCCAAATTTCTTCAGCGCAAAACAACCAACAAATACAGTCTTAGATGTCGAACGGTTCTTCTTCATGGTACTGAAAATGGTTGGTCCCATCGGCTTCATGTTTAACAAATTTGCATCTTAAGCGTCCTTTGCCAGATCCGGATAGTGAGCATCGAGAATCAACTGAACAAACCGCGGATAAAAAAAGAAACATTCTCTTCTTGGACTGCTCCAAAATTTTCTTCATATTTTCGAAGATGCAACCAGAGTAGTTATACTTCCAGTCCATAAACAGAGACACGATAGCAGAAGTCTGAGTTTGGTTTGGCTGATCGAGACCTCCTTTGTTTTCCGAGACGCACTGCATAAACATATGAACCAATAACCGCCAGTATGCTGGGAACATCTTCTTAAGCAGCGGTGGATATGATCCTTCATAACCCATCTCCATCAATACCGGCACCACCTTCTTTTTCGCATATACTGTTGGGTCACTAACAGTATCAACAATCTGGAGCACCTCTCTGACGCAAGCTTCATTTACCAGTATCTCTTTTCCTTGTATCTGCGAACTGATGTACGGTCTCCCATCCGCGCCTCTTTGATGAAATCGAGCTCTCTTCCAGAAAGAGTGCACTAAGTCTCTGTATATGACTGGATTGGCTTGGAGAGCATAGGCTATCTTGCATGCTTTTAAACCCACGATCATTGACTGGAACTCCTGATAGAACTCGGCTGGAGGGTCCGAAAGATATCCTACATGGTTATGGAACTGCTCCTCAACCAGCATAACAGCGTCAGAAGCTTCTTCAACCATTTCTGTTAAGACAATAACCAAGTTAAATTCCAACTAACAGGAGTTAAAGGAATTTATCAGGATGGAAGTTCAAACTAACTTGATAGTTCAAGCAGATTTTTAAGGTTCAAATATTTAAGAGTTCAAATCAGTTTTACGGGTTTAACAGTTGAAAAGGTTCAAAACAGGTCAAAGGTTCAAAAACCTTAAATCCGGATTACTGACAGGTCCACACTAATCCGGATGAACCTTTTCATCATTCCGGATTAGCAGGAGGTCACTTGTATTTCGGATAAGTTTGCAATCCAGATTACCCAATAGTATCTCGGATAAATCATCAATCCGGATGAAGATTATCCGAGATGAAATCCGAGTTCATCAATTCGGATGAATAACCATCCGGAATGAATCAGAAATGCGTGTGTCTTTGAAGATTAATCCAAGATGCTATCCAATGCTTTAAACATCAAAATTATCATACATGATTTTAAGCATATTTACCTAATCCGGATGATTT
This sequence comes from Scalesia atractyloides, assembly GCA_947069175.1. Taxonomy (NCBI): domain Eukaryota; kingdom Viridiplantae; phylum Streptophyta; class Magnoliopsida; order Asterales; family Asteraceae; genus Scalesia; species Scalesia atractyloides. The sequence continues at coordinate 56,549,849 of CAMTDV010000012.1, read as the reverse complement.
CCGAGATGAACAGTGCGATAGAGAGAAAATCAGAGAAGATTTAGATTTCGGAAATTTGTGAATTATCCGAAATTAGTTTTCAGAGTTAAGATATACTTTCCGGAATGGGCTTAGGCCTCAAATTCCAAAGAGTCCGGATTGGGCTTTTGTCAGGCCCAATCTGGAACAGTAAAACAAGTGGGCCTATCCGGAAAAGTCCAATCCGGAACAGTAATACAAGTTGGCCAATACGGAAAAGCCCAATCCAGAACAACAGTTCAAGTAGGCTTATCCGAAAAAGCCCAATTTGGAACAGTATTCAGACTTTCCACTTTTTAAGACTTTTAAAATTCTATTAGATTGGCCCAAATTTTGAAACTCAATGGGCCAGTCCAATGTCCCTTGACAGAAACCAGCTAATAAAAAATCATCAAGTTGACTAACCAAGCATCCAACCACCTTTTACCAATCTACAAAGAGAAGACTGTTTAGCACACATACACATTAACAAAACCTTGCTAAGGGATCAAATCGTTTCAAAGGTCGACTGAGGAACATTTTTCAGTATGAGCAGGGTCAAACTGGTCTAAGCGTTTGTCAAATATACATGTCCATTTAAATCTAAAATTCAACCCTTCTAGTTCAAGCTTTATGATACGCTTAAGGTAGTATTATACAATGATACCCGTGTGTCCCATACCATGACATACCCTCGTGATCATGGTAAGCACAACAATTCATCATAGCAGGTGAGTATACTTTGGTCATCCTTTATATTTTACAACATCACGCTATTGGTGAACAGTCAGTACTTCCGTACAACAGAGAGACCAATAGTAACTGATGAGGTTAGGCAAATACCTTATGTGGTACGTAAGAACTTATGGAATATTCTCATGAAGAAACTTCTATTCTCTTAGGTTTTGGCCTTTCTATTTTGGCTATTTTAAAAGATATCCTGACTGTGCCTAGGTCTGCGTATAATCTGGATGCAACAGAAGGGCAACCAAGATATCCCCTGATGACTCAACAGCATAAAGACCCAAAACCTCAGACGTTGGCTATCTATCAACACAAGATTTAAAACCATGAAATCATATGCCTATAGTAAGTGACCCACTGAGTGCGTAGTTCATTATATTTGTATCATTTGTCTAACACTATCTGGTTGAGTTTTAGACCTACCGACACATCACTTCGATCCAAGCGTTTTCCCACTTCAATACCTTACATGTGTTAGTCAAACATTTTATCACGAAAAAGTATTTCATTTCCCTATCCTTGCAAAAGCTGGTTTTTTTAATTAAGATTTCTCCCCCTAAATTCGTGCATACACATGAACAAATTTATGAAATGAAGAAAATAAAGGAAAGATAGTAAACGAAACACAAAGACAGAGGATGCCTAGGTAGAAAACCGAATCATTTTGAGAAGATCCATAAGCACTTGAAAACGCGCGTTGCTAACGGGTTTCGTGAACAAATCTGCCACGTTTGCAACAGTGTGGATTTGCTCAAGCTTTACGTGACCCTTTTCATAGCAATCACGGATAAAATGAACTTTAATATTTATGTGCTTGGTTTTGGAGTGAAAAACAAGATTTTTTACGATTTGGATAGCGGCATCATTATCACAGTAAATTGTGGTGTTTAGATAAGTCTAACCGTAATCCGCAAGTTGGTGTTGCATCCATAAAACCTGGGAGCAACAAGCAGAGGCTGCGACGTATTCTGCTTCCGCAGTAGAAAGCGAGACTGTCTGTTGCTTCTTGCATTGCCACGAGATTAAGCGATCTCCAAGAAATTGACAACCAGTTGAAGTTGAGCGCATATCCCTATTTGTACCTCCAAGATTACTGTCATACAAAGCAAACAGTTCAAATTCAGAATTTTTAGGATATCAGAGGACTAGTGATGTGCCCCTTTGAGGTACCTAAAAATTAGTTTAACAGCATGTAAAAGAGAGAGTTTAGGAGTAGCCTAATAACGAGCACACTGGCAGACGACAAAGATGATATCTAGCCGACTTGCAGTGAGATACATGAGGGAACCAATCATTGAGCGATACATAGTCGGATTAACAGGTGTTCCTTCAGTGTCGTCATTTAGCAAAGGTCGTTCTGCTATAGGTGAAGCCATAGGCTTTGAATCTGTAAGTTTGAATTTTGCAGGAACGTCATGGACATATTTTCCTTGATGAATCAAGATACCCTGTGGGCTCTGACGAACTTGAAGTCCCGAAAAACATGGTCATCCCCCCAATGAGCTCATCTCAAATTTCTTCTTCATAATTTCTTCAAATTTGCGGCACAAACCATCTTTTGTAGAACCAAAAATGATATCATCAACTTAGATTTGAACAAGAATAATGTCCTTGTCAACTCGTTTGGTGAACAGGGTTTGATCAATGGTTCCTCGAGTGTATCCATGAGCAAGCAGATGCTCTGTAAGAGTGGCGTACCATACGCGAGGTGCTTGATGCAACCCATACAAAGATTTGTCTAGTTTGTATGCATAGTCTAGTATGTCAAGATCAGTAAAACCCGGTGGTTGTGCCACGTAGATTTCCTCTTTCACCATGCCGTAGAGAAACGAAGTCTTGACATCCATTTGATAGACAGTGAAATCCATGTAAGATGCATATGCCAAGAAAATGCGTATAGCCTCCAAACGCGCGAAAGGTGCATAGGCCTCATCAAATCTAATCCTTCAATCTGTCGAAAAACCCTGAACCACTAGTCGAGCTTTATTTCGAACAATAACTCCAGTGTCATCCTGTTTGTTACGGAAAACCCAGTGAGCTCCAGAGCACGTTTTCCTTGAGGCAGCTTCACCAATTGCCAGACACCAAGCTTCTCAAATTGATTGAGTTCTTAATTCATGGCATCCACCCAGCCTGGTTCATGCAAGGCAACATCAATACTTTTAGGTTCAATTTGTGAAATGAAGCAAGAGTAGAGATAGGTATTGATATCCCCGGATTGGCTGCGGGTTCGAACAGCAGCGCTAACAGGACCAATAATATTTTCAATGTGGTGGTCACGTTGTAGACGTTGCGGTATTGGTGTAGCGGGAACAAGAACATCCGTTTGCAAGTTGGTAACACTTGTTGAACCTACTCCAGATGACTCCCCCTGAACAGGTGCACTAGTAGTAGTAGTTGTTGAGGAATCAACCGAACAATCTGGCGGAGTAGGCTCAGGGAACAAAGATGAACCCAAGACATCGGGAGGAGTAGACCCTTCATTTGTCATAGGAGCCTCTGCGTCAGATGTCCCAACTTCAGGAGTATCATTCTAAGAAGGTAGATTAATTGCTGGCTCTTGAGATTTCGAAATGGGGGAAGGAGACGAGACAATGTCATTAAATCCAGGAGGGTCCACACTCAGCTGCTTTAATGTCTCATGTAGCTGTGCAGCAGCAGCATCTCTTCGGGTGAGATGGTCATTGTTGGAAGGTCAGAAATTGGACTTTTACCTGCAGACAAATTGGACGGAACATGAACATGGTTAAATAATGTGGAATAATCATACAGCCAATCAGGACCAATGCATGTGTCCTTGGGATTTTCCTCCAGCCAACCCACATTGTAGGTTTCAACTACCATTTTCTTGATCTTGTTATAAACACGGTATGAAGTATTTTTGGAATATCCAACGAAGATGCATGGGTCCTCGCGTGATTCAAATTTTCCTTTAGCGTTGACCTTTGGTTCTTCGTTCATCTGTTTAGATCTTTGCACATATCCACACAGATTCACAAGTTAAGTTAGAAAAAGTGCTCATTAAATAGATTTGTTCTTTGAAATGAGTTTACCTGTTGTAAGAAAGTACTTTATGAAGTTATGATATCAAAACTAATGATTTTTAGTTGGTAGAAAACTTTTGACTTTCAACTTTGGCTATATAAAAAATAACTTAATTTAACAACACAGTAAACTAAACTAAAATAAACTACTATTAGATAAGAATAAACTGTATATTTACTAGGCAATCTTTTTCAGAGTTTCTAGGTAAGAGAAGCATGTCAGCTTTCAAGCTTGCCAAAAACGAGTTTTGTTCAAAACATCAAATTATATAAATAAGTATTGTACTATGATTATCGGTATTGTTTTCCACGTAAGCTCAGCTTACAGATGTAATCATGGTTAAGAGATATGATTAATGTATGTATTATACTTACTAGCCGGTGTTCAACCAGTTCACGACACATTCCGTATCAAGATATGCACAAGAAAAAATCTTACCGGTGAGTATACTGCTTATCATCTGTTTTGACGTATATGATGTGAGATACTCACTTATTTTGATTGAAAACAAGCCCTATGTGATTAAATCACATACTGATGAGTAACTTGATTTTAAGATGCATGCATGGCACAAGAGTAAGTCCGTTAACATGTTAGTACCATCGTACCGACAAAGAGACGAACTTAGCTCCCGATAAAACTGTGATATATTATCACTTATTTTTCGGTGAATATGATATTTTTATCAGTTATTGATGGTCGTATGCAGTATTTACATGTATGTATGGTATCATGGAAGTTCTAGACTTGCGTCACCGTTATTGTTCGGTAAAAGATTCAACCTAGATACCCAGATGATAAGCAAGTATAAAGGCCACATATCTCAGAACCTCGGCATACTATCAAACGAAATTTCGGTACCAAGACCATATACCAATGAATGGTTCCCACCTGGCTTTTAGTCCGTTATGTTTATATCAACCTGCACATTTTAATCTGATTGTGTGCCTACCGATACATCATTAGTAAAGCTACTTATCAGTTCCCGTTTTATGCTTTTGACCATTTTTGACAGATCACTGGTGTATCATCATCTTCTCTTATCTTTCCAAGAAACTCATTTTTTATTTTTGGGTATTTCTATTGTTTTGTATTTTCCTAAAGACTAAATAAAAGACATATTTTTGTATTTTTGTATTTTCTTGAAATTTTCTCCCCCTAAAATATAAAAAGAAAAGAAAATGGAAAATCTTTGTCTTTTTAGATTTTAAGAAAATATTTACGAAAACTGAATAGCCAAGGATGATTTACTCGGGTTTTACCTTGATGCCATTGACCAAAAGAAGATAATCAAAACTTGATTTATCAAATGCTTTTGTAAACAAGTCGGCACGTTGGTGATCGGTGTGGATTAACAACATTGATAAGTTTCTTTTCATAACAATCTCGTATGAAATGATACTTAATCTCAATGTGTTTTGTTTTTCAGTGTACAGGATTACGAGTGATCTGTAAAGCAACTTCGTTGTCAACATAAATAGGAGTAGTTAGAAATTCAAACCATAGTCGCGCATTTGCTGTTGGATCCGTAGAACCTGAGAGCAACAATTAGAAGCTGAAATATACTTAGCCTCTCAGGTTGACGTAGCTACACAAGTCTGCTTTTTGCACTGCCATGTGACTAGACGATTTCCCAAGAACTGACATCCTGCTGATGTTGATTTTGCATCGATCTTGCAGCCGCCATGATCAAAATCAATGAATGTTGTCAAATCAAACTTATCATCCTTAGGATACCAAAGACCAGTGTCCGGGCGACCCTTCCAATAACGAAAGATTCTTTTCACAGCCATCAAATGAGAAACTTTTGGACTTGACTGGTAGCAAGCTAGAAGGCATGTTGGTACATTATATCGGGTCTTGAAGCAGTAAGATACATAAGAGATCCGATCATAGCATGATAAAGAGATGGTTCCACATGTTCAGCATTCCATCAGGAGTAATCCCATGATTTTGAGCTAATGGAGTTCCCAAGGGCTTTGAGTCTTCCATTTGAAATCATTTGAGAATATCCCCGACGTACTTGGTTTGATGGATGAAAATCCCTTCCTTAGATTGATGAACCTGCAAACCTAAAAAGAAAGTCATTTCTCCCATGGCGCTAATCTCAAACTTCTCTTGCATCACCTGCTGGAATTCTTTGCACATTTTCTCGTTTGTAGACCCAAAAATAATATCGTCAACATATACTTGTACCAGCAATAAATCCTCATTCTCTTCCTTGATGAAGAGAGTATAGTCGATCAATCCACGTCGAAAACCATTCTTGAGAAGATAGGAAGACAATGTTTCATACCAAGCCTGAGGAGCCTGATGAAGACGATATAGCGCCTTATTGAGAAGCCAAACCTTGTCAGGATGGATTGGATCTTCAAAACCAGGCAGTTGATCAACATATAGTTCTTCTTCAACCACACCATGAAGAAATGCACTCTTCACATCCATTTGATAAACTATAAACTTCTTATAAGATACATAAACCAAGAAAATTCTTATGGCCTCAAGATGTGTTACCGGTGCATAAACTTCATTATAATCAATGCCTTCTACCTGATTAAAGCCCTGGACAACCAATCTTGCTTTGTTTCTCACAACAACACCTCGGTCATCCTTCTTACACTTATAAACACATCTAGTACCGATCTTCTTGTAGTTGTCTGGCCTATCAACCAATGTCCACACGCCCAATTTCTGAAATTGCTGAAGTTCTTCTTGCATTGCTTCAACCTATGAGTCTTCTTTCATTGCCTCCTTCCAAGATTCCGGTTCTACTTGGCAAACATAGCAGGCAAAATACCAATCATGTTGTTCCCTAGATTCCCTAATAGTCATGTACAAACGAGCATTCTGGTTGTTCCTTAGCTGATTACGTGTCTACACACCACTCTGGACATTTCCTATAATATTCTGTTGAGGATGGGTATTATAGATTCGAGTTTCAGGAACATCGAGAACTCTAGAATTTATACCTAATTTGTTGATATTCAGATCAACACTAAATCGATTGCTAGATTTGACGAGGATGTAGATGCATGTCCTTCAATCGTTTCTTGATTTTGTAAATTTGACGTAACATCAGAAATTCCAGGAACCGGAGAAAAAGTCGCTTCATTAGCATCATGGAACTCATCATCTTCTGACAAAACAGCAGCATCTTTGAATTCCTCATTTTGAACAAGATTGTTAACTGAAGTAGATACTTGAAGGTTAACAATAATTGGTCGTACTAATGACGAGTCAACTGTAGTATCACTTTCCAGTAGCATTTGAGCATCTGCAGATGCATCATCAAAAGTTGGAGATTAAAAGGAGTCAAACAGTCCATCGTAGTCAAACATCCAAGGAGCACCCAGAGCTCTTACTGATTCAGTGTATCTTTGAACCTTACTTCACCCCGTTCCTCAATCTTTTTAGTTGATAAATTCCACACACTGAAATTAGGAGTAGCATATCAAAGAAAGAAACCTTCGATAGCCTTTGGACCAAACTTACCATGTGGATCAATCATAGTGCATGGAGCTCCAAAAGGTTCTAAGAAAGACACATTCGGTTTCCTATGTAGCAATTCGAAACATGTTTTCCCATGTCTCTTCACCGTAAGAACTCTATTCACCGTATAACATGCAGTAGCCATAACCTCCCCTCAAAATTGAACAGCAAGTTCTGATTCTACTAACATAGTTCTTTCAGTTTCCAACAGAGTCCTATTTTTCCTCTCAGTGACACCATTTTGTTGTGGAGTGTAACGAAAACTGTATACATGTAAAATGCACTTAGAAGAACAGAACTCGTCTATAACATGATTCTTCAATTCGGTGCCATTATTGCTTCTTATTCTGCTTATCTTCAAATTGTACAAATTTTCAAGTAGTGTGAGGAGATTCTTGAGAATTTTAGGAACTTCACTCTTGTGTGCCAAAACATTCACCCACGAAAATCTTGAATAGTCATCAGTAACAACTAAACAATATGAATCACCAAAGGTAGTCTTGTGTTTCATAGGTCCAGAGAGGTCCATATGAAGATGTTCCAGAGGCATATGAACCGTGTTAATCTTCTTCATAGGATGAGATTTTCGAGCTTGCTTTCCCTTTTGGCACGATACACAGACATCTGGTAAATGAAAGTTCTTCCCTGGTACACCACACACAAGATTATTTGTCACCAAATAGTTCATTTTCCTCAAGTGAATGTGTCCCATTCGTCTATGCGAAGAGTTTGATTCCTTTTCGGTGGCTTTTGAGACAAAACATGTAACTTGTGCAGCCGTAGTAATGTCTTGCTCATGTCAAGAATATATAAGTCGTTAATTCTTGGAGCCGACAGGAGAATCCATTCTTTGGGAATCTTGAAACCAGGTTTTAGCACATAACAACCGACGTCATCAATATGAACCGTGAACTTCTTGTCGCATATTTGAAAAACACTCAGAAGATTGTGATCAATTGACGAACATAATTGATACTTGTTAAAACTAACAAAACCATTGGAAACCATTCCTTCTTCAGTGATGTATCCGCCCTTATCGCCAGCAAAGGCAACATAACCTCCGCTAATGCTTTCCGCATCATAAAGGAGCCTTAAGTCACCTGTCATGTGCCTTGATGCTCCACTGTCAACAATCCAATGAATGTTCACAGTTCCTCCTGGAACACCCTACACATTATATTACCCGATTAGTCAGAGATGGGGACCCAAGCCTTAGTGATCTTGGGTATACCCTTATCATCAAGAAATGTAATTTCTATTTCTTGATGATTTGGAAACTTGGTGCCTCCCCCTGAAACATTACCGGTTTTAGGTTTCCAAGATTGTTGATGTTTATCAGGTTGACTATTATTTACAGATTTAAATACTTCTGGTTTTATCAAACTTGATTAATTTGGTTTCCTTTCTGAAAAATCAGGTTTTAATGCTTTCTCAATTATATTAACTAGTTTTTATATCTGTTTTTCTTCTTGTTCCTTAACAATACGTTTGTCTTGTTTAGGTGACACAGATCGATGTTGGCAAGTTGTTTCAGAAGGGGCTTTTTCAACAAACTTCGGTTTTGCTGGATTGGTACAATTTTTTATTATGTGGCTAAACTCTCCACACTTAAAACATGTTCTCCTTTCAACAAATTTAGAAGATCGTGTTTTATGACTTGATGTTGAACTAGGGTCTAGAGGTACTTGGTTCATCTTCACACCCATTTTTGTGTTGAGTGTAATTGTTTTGACTGTTACATTTAAAATCTTACTTGATTTACAAAATCAATATTAGACATCCTTTAAAAAGTCTTGATTTTATCAGTACCGGTTGAACCCACGAATTTAACATTCTTCAATTTCTTCTTGTGGCGAGCTCCTTTAGCTTCAACCTTTGGTTGTGATACCTTAGGTTTTTCAGCTCGCTTTTCTTGTTGTTTTTCTTTGAAACGAGTAATGGATGTGACTTGATTGGATTCTTCTTTTCCAAAAATTTGGTTGTTGAATTTTCAAAAACTTGATCAATTGAAGTTGGATTCACATTTTTTATCAGAAATTCTTTGTTTGAGTAATTTTCTTATCCCTAATCAAAGTATACAATACATCATCATTTTCAGGTGTAGACTCAGTTGTCTTGACATATTTCATAGGATTATTCCCTTGATTTGCAACAGTTTTCACATCAGGAGTAGCAGAAATTTCTACCCTTTTTCCTCATCAAGAGATTGATCTTGATCAATTTCCTCTAACTCATCATCTGATGAATCATCTTCCTCTATTATAGATGTATTTTGATCAACAACAGATGATGAGTTCTTTGTTTTTCTGTATTCTTCTGTGGAATTGTCCAGCTTAAACCCTAATCCTGCTACAAACTCTTCAGGATTAAGAGGTACAGATGGTTCAAAGAGTGACATTTCTTCTTCATCATGTAATGTGGTATAATTGTGTTTAATGGAGGTGGACACGATTTATACCCAATACATTTGACATCTCCCTTAAGTTTTGAACGTCAATGATGTGATCAGGCACATATCGGGAGTTAGTTATAATTTTAGCTTAAATGCATCATGTTCACATTTAGAAATGGCAGCATGATGAGAAAAGGACGCACTGTTGGCAAAGATTTTCTCCATCTCCTTTGATGCAACTTATGCTTTCCTTATCAAACTAGCCTTTTGACTTTTCAACTTTTCTTGCTTCTTTCAGCAACTCATTGACCTCAGTATCAATCTATTCCCTGACATCTGAATCAGATCCATAACAACCTACACTCGAGCTTTCCTCGTCAGAACTACCATTATGCCCAGAACTATCATCATCATCAGAAGTGTCAATACTGTGAACATGTTTGATCTGATTGATTATCTTGGCACAACATGCAGTTCCTCCTTGATTCTCATTTCCTAACTGAACTGACCAATCGCATCCTTCATCTGCTTGAACTACTAGTGCTCTGTTTGTGTTGTTTGAAGGCCCAGACTGGTTAGAGTTGTTTGGGTTATTAACAGCTACTATAATTCATTCATTGTTAACTTGAGTTGTGTTGGATGGTCGTGATTGATTACGGAAAGGGTTGTGATTTCCTTGTTTGCTGGGTCTAGTACATTCACGTTTGAAGTGACATTTTTCTCCACAGTTGAAGCAAGTAACAACATCTTTATCAAAACCATACTTTGTATCTTTCTTGCTTTCCAAACTTGTTCTTCCAGTTCTGATCATGTAGTCTTTAGCTCTTCTGACCGCACTTGCAAATGTCCATGTAATTCCATCAATTCCATCTCATCTCTGTTTATTTGTTGATAGTCTTCATTAGTCAAATTGATGTTTCCAATTTGACCAGCGACTAGTCCACAGTGAGCACTCACCATGGTGTTCAGAATTCCATGTGTTCACGAGCAACTCCTACACCGACCTTGGAAAGATGTGATGTATCAAGTCTGACGGTATTAGGATTTGTAGGTTGAAAGTTGTTACCATAGAAAGCTTGTTGAGAAGCCTGTTGTGGGACTTGAGGTGTAACAACTTGAGGTTGTGGTAGAAAGGCTTTAGGATTAAATACTTCACCATAGGTTTGAGTACTTGACCCAGCAGATTGATCTGTTTGAACTGGTGGTGGTAGAAAGGGGTTAACATTTGATATAAACGCGGTTTGAAGTTTTGGTTGCTGAGTTGTACTTACACCTGTGTTAATACCTCCAAAGTACATTTCAGGGTTTTGTGGAACAAAACTCTTTTGGCTTTCCGGATTTTTTCTTCATTTTTGTTTTCCAGCTTCTGAACAAGTTCATAAATACTAATCATATCCAAAACACCTGTATGCTTTAGTAAGTCAATGAATTGACTCCATTTTGGAGGTAAGGCGTCAGCAAAACGCGTCATGATTTGTGGAAATGCTAACACTTTGTATGAATACATTTCACTAAGGAGATGGTAGAAACGGGTTGTCATATCGCTCAGTGTTTCATTTTCCATGAACATGAAACCTTCAAACTCTTTCTTTAGCAGATCATGTCTTATCATTCTTGTTGCAGCATTTCCTTCCCCTCTTGCTTCCAAAGTATCCCACAAATTCTTGGTGGTGGTACAGTACCCAAACTGAAGGTAAATATCCTTATGAATGTGTAAGGATAGCAAACGCCTTCTTCTCTAATTTTGGTTAAAAAGACAAACATTCCAATATCAGCTTTTTCGTCAAAATAAGCAAGTCCTGAGATTTGTCAACCCTAAAAGAATATTCTGATGAGTTATCAGGCAGATGTTACACCTGAAAATATGTCCAACAGAACTTTGATAGAAAATTTTAAGAAATACCATATCCTAACATGTCTCCATGTAATCTAGCAAGGTTTTTATGAAAATTTTCTAGATACAACAAGTTTTACCTAACTTTTAAACTAGTTATCTATTTAAAAACTTAAGTTTCTTGTTATGAGTTCAAGAACATTTCCAGAAACCCTCACAACTAGCTTAGACACAACACTAAGCTTGGTTTTTAAACAAGGAAGAGAGCCAACGGTCTGATACCACCTGTAGGTCCACTTGGAGGATCAAGATAACCTACTTCCTTGTTAATGTAACATACATACGAGTGCAGAATCCACGTAAGTATGCAAACCAAAGCAAAGTAAGAAACACAAGATAATCAAAGATTCACTATCTTGATTAATAGATGAGAACTAGTATAAACATATACAAACAATGTTAATACAGACTCAGGATATACTCTCTATGCTCTCTCTCACTTGTGCTCTCAATGTGTCACAGCTTATCAACCCTTTTACTGAGAAGTGCATGTCTGCTTATATAGTGTCCACACCTAGCAACAGTACGAAGAATGTTTTTGTATGTATGAAGTACTATATACCACGAAGAACATTCTCCAAAGGCTGCTCGTATGAGCAACCTATTGCTCGTATGAACAAGCAAGGTGCTTGGTTGAAATGTCCCACTCGTACGACTGGTGAACGGCAAGTGGCTCGTACGAGCAACGTCTTGCTAGTACGAAGTACCTTTCACTTGTACTAACAAATGTTCTTCGGAGAACGTACCAATAGACATGGCGCATACAAGACTTAACAGTATGCACACATGCAACTGTTTTACAACACATACAAACCAAATGTCTACTAAATCAAGATAGGAGGATATCTTGATTTGGTCGACACGACCGAACTATACAAACACAATAAACAAAGACCGTACAAGTACATACGTAACTAAGAACAAGCGACAGACACAAAAGTGTATCAACAATTAGCGTAAATGCGTGATTGTCCTGTGATGAGTTTTAAATGCCCAAACATGTTTGAAAATGTTATAACATCAGTTTATATGTTAACAATTTAGTTACATGTGCTTAAAATGGATTTATGTGCAAAAGGGCAGTTTGGTCATCATTTTTAAGAACATAAAAGTAACTTATCATAACACTAACCAAACAACGTGACCATAAGGTATAACCTCAGTAGGTTATTCCCTATACATTTATGGTCACAAATATGTGTTTGGTCGGATCCTAAGATCGACCAAATGAGTAGGATTCAAAAGTCAAAGCGGTAGTTAAAACCGCTCGACTTACGACCCTAAATAAGCACTAAACTAGAAGCGACGAGTTAGACATGTCAAAATATGTCTAACTAAATTTATAAAACTGATATGGAATCAAAACTTTGTGTTTTGATACCCGAAAATAGTTTCCTCGTAGAATGCACATCATGCGCATTTTTTACTGAAAATTTGACTCGTCACTTCGACTAGTAAACGTGGTAATCAGAAGGTGAAATCATTAGGGATTATAACCTTCATGATTATGATCACGTTGCAAAGTTCAATTGAACTTTGACTTGACCAAAATATGGCCAGAACTAAAAGTCAATCAGGAAGCCAAAATGTTCGACTTTTAGCTCAAAATAGTTAAAATAATGAAAGAACTAGGAAGAATACTTACTCGTGTTGAAGAAGGCTTTCAGAACTCAAGATAGGAGGCTTCCAAAGGCTAGAAACAAGCTTCAAGAAGGATAGAAAGAACTTCACACTTTGCTTTGAAGTGTTTTGAAGTGGTGTGAAAAAAAAATGGAAGAATCATGGGGTATTTATAGTATTTTAGGATTAAGGAGGTGATGACAAGTGTCCTCAAGTGTGGATTAGTGTCCTAATATGTGTCAACACCAAATTAAGTGTGGAAAAATGAGTGCTAGGTGTCAAAAATTGGATATAGGTGGCAAATTGATGAAGAAGCAAAAATCTTTATTATTTTTTTGACATTTTTGCCCCTTGGACTTGTAGTTTCACTTGTTTGCCATTTTTAACCCCTTTAACCTAATATTTAGGTTAATAAAGGTGTTAAGACATGTGTAACTTGCATTATGCCCGAAAATGTCATGAATATCGGTTCGTTCGATTGTACAGTTACGCGTTTCGCAAAAATTCATAAAACGCTTTAACGAAGACGAAAATGATCGAAATTGTGCAACGATTGACATTTTTGCATTCTCATCAATAAAATACAAGATTTTATTGAATAAAAAAATATTTGGTTTGATACACATGGTTCGTATGTTGAATACGACCAACAGACTTTCGCAGTTTGACGAAAATAGTCCCTGACTTGTATAAGTGTGTTTTTGTCAAATCTAACCCTTCAAAACTTATATCTAAGTTATGTAAAGGGTATTTAGGTTATGTATAGCTTATGTCCTTTTTTTTAAGTGTACATTGCGTTAAACTAATTGTGTTTGAGTGTCAGTTAACGAATTACTTCCACAAAAAAATTTTGAGGGTTCGAAATCGTGCAAATGTCTTAGATAATTATACCAATTTTGGAAATAAAACACAAGGTTTCATTAAATACGAAATTGTTTGTAATTGTGTAATGATTGAAAAGGCACAAATGTCACAAAACAAGTTTTAACAATGCAGTTAAAGAAATGCGGAAGCGTAACTAGACGAAAATAAAGTGTGCGTCAAAACAAACGCCCAATCAAAAGAACTTAAAAGTAAAGATGCAAACATTTAAATGAAATAGTTTTCATGCTCGTGATGTGCTCCTACTATGGAATGATACCTTAACGACCTGAGAAAACATGTAAAAATCGAGTGTCAACAATTAATGAATATGAGTTCACGGGTTGTAGTTCACAACTTTTAAAAATAAGCTGTCCCCGCTAGTTCAGCCCCAAACTAGTGTGTTATAAAGTTTCCCTAATCTCACCCGAATCAAATTAATGTAAGTTTCCCGATTCAATTAACGAATCACGTTGTTATATTGTTTAGTAGTATATGTTATATGTTTAGGTAGCTAGCCTAGGTCATGTCAACAAAGTGTTCGATCCAAAGCTGACGTTGTTGCCCCTATTGTGCTAGGTTTATCACAACCATGGCTAAGTGTTAGGCAAATTTTACACCCGTGAGCTTCGACGTTCAGTCTAACTAGCGCGACCAACACGAGTGGGGCTTATCGGGCCCAATAGTACTACTAAAAATTCCCTTGCTATAATTCAATACTAACGACATCGCAAGTTTTAACGGGACTGACATGTGATATAATGCTTCCTTGTGACTATAATCGTATAAAATAACCCCTCCCAATATAGTTCGTTAATATGTAATAATAAAAGCGTTACATTACCGTAACGGTACATGTTTCCTGCCCCTGTGTATTTAAAACCGTATGAAAATGTTGGGGTCGTGAACTCACCTTCTTATTGCTAGGTAAGATTAGACTAAGTGTATGAAATCTAGAGAGATCAACCATGCCCTATAATATTTAGCACGATTTATTAAATTTTGCTTATGAATAGCACGAAAGTCCTACACGTGTCTAGTAGCACACGAACAAGTAATCTCATGGCACTTCAATTATATGGTTCTATAGTTGTGTTCACAACCACCCTACTATATGATGTATGCTATTTATACAATTAACAAATAATCGTGGATTTTAAAAATAGCAAGTTCGGTCTTATACATTCATGTTTTAGCCTAGCAAAAAATCACTGAAACTAGGCTGTTTTGAGAGACTCGTCTAACCTATTTATAGGGCTACAAAAGTTATGATTTTTTTTTATGTGACGCACCTCTCCGAGGGGTTGGTCTTGTTTAAAAATTTTAAGGTCTAACTCTTTACTAATAATTCACTAAAAATCATTTACTAACCAGCTATCAGATTCGTCACTTTCTGACTGCAGTTTATGGAAAATTTATTTAAAAATCCTCGGTTATCCGATTGACTAATTCCAAATGGAGATTTGCACTGACACCTATGACAATCTACTATATAAATTTCATGACTTAACCCCAAGTATTCCCCAAGTTATGATGTAAAACATAACGTTCTTCTGAAAAACGCAGCTTTGACTACTGAAACGAAATTATTCTTTTAAAATAGCAAACAACATCCAAAAATTTTGATTCTAGCACCATTACAAGCGTATTTCGAAATCTACTTTGTGGACTCAAGAAAACCCGATTTCGTTATAGTACAACCTAGTTACAGCCATTTGAAGTTGGTTGTAACTTCTGGACAACTTTTAATTTCGACTCTAATCATAACCATACGCATATTTATTAACATGCACCATATAGGACTTAATAATTAATTTTATATTAACCCTACTACAGGTAATCATTCAATATCCAATTATGCACAAACCCTAGCCATTACCTATCTGTTCAAACATGTAGGGACAACATAATCACAAGTTACAAGCATCCTAGCAACCCTAACATACATGTTAAAATCAACCACTACACATGTTTGTATAAGTTCAAGATCAACATAAAAATCCTATATCAAGCTAGTTTGTCGTATACCTAATTGTCAGATTGAGGAAGAGATCAGGAGAGAGATAAGCCGCGATTGAGAGGGAGTGTGTGTGAGATATGCAATGGGGGGGTGGCTTGCTTGTTGCCGTCGACCAAGGGGGAGAAGAAGGAGAGGCAATTAGGGTTTTGTATGTGTGTGTGTTTTTTTTTTCAAAACTCCCCATGCAAATATATAATTTAATAAAGCCTTGGGCTCCAAGAGTGGAGGAACCTTGGGCCGCAAGTGTGGGGGCGGTTTGGGGGTCTTAGGCCACATATTCTGAATTCCGCTGGTGAGGGAATCTAAAGGATACGAATTCAACCGAGTCTAGATGAAACGAATGCGTATACCGCCCATTGTGAGTCCTTCTTATTAGTGATGTTACAGGATCCGAATTCAATAAAGTATTGATGCTATTTGTATGTAGCCGACTCTTGATGCTATACGATTCGCAAAACAACCATTCTGAATCTCGCATGCTATGGAAGCTTAACGATCCAAATTAAACCGAGTCTGATAGTATAGGATACGGATACCACCCATCTGAATCATTCTTGTTAGTGATGGTACACGTTACAAAACTAACTTAGTATGGATGCTAACCAAATCAAATGGATTTTAGATTCTATAGGATCCCAAAAACACCTATTCCGAATTTCGCTGGTTAAGGAATCTAAAAGATCTGAATTAACCGAGTCTGGATGAAATAGAATCTGGATACCGCCCCTTGTTAGTCCTTCTGATTAGCGATGTTACAGGATCCGAATTCAAACAAGTATTGATGCTATTTGAATGTAGCCGACTCTGGATGCTATACAACTAGTAAAACAACCATTCCGAATCTCGCATGCTAAGGAAGCTTAATGATCCAAATTAAACCTAGTCAAGATGGTACAAGATACGCATACCACCCGTTCTGAATTATTCTAGTTAGTGATTTTACACGATCCAAAACCAATTGAGTATGTATGCTAACCAAATTAAATCGAGTCTGGATGCTATAGGATCCCAAAAACACCTATTCTGAATTCAGCTGGTAAGGGAATCTAAACCATCAAATTCTACTGAGTCTAGATGAAACAGAATGCGTACCGCCCATTGTGAGTCCTCCTGATTAGTGATGTAACAGGATCCAAATTCAACTGAGTATCTATCTAAACGTAGCCGCCTCTGGATGCTATACCATTGGTAAAACAACCATCCTGAATCTCGATTGTATGTAAGCTTAATGATCCAAATTAAAACGAGTCTAGATGGTATAGGATACGGATACCACCCGTTCTAAATCATTCTTGGTATGATGGTACACGATGCGAAACTAACTGAGTATGGATGCTAACCGAATCAAATGGATTATAGATTCTATAGGATCCCAAAAAAACCTAATCTGAATTTCGCTGGTTAAGGTATCTAAAAGATCCGAATTCAACAGAGTCCGGATGAAATAGAATCCTGGTACCACCCATTGTCAGTCCTTTTGATTAGTGATGTTACAGGATCCGATTTCAACCGAGTATTGATGCTATCTGTATGTAGCGACTCTGGATGCTATACAATTCGTAAAACAACCATTCTGAATCTCGCATGCTATGGAAGCTTAATGATCCATATTAAACCGAGTCTGGAGGGTATAGGATACATATACCACCCGTTCTGAATCATTCTGTTATGATGGTACGCGATATGAAACTAACTGAGTACGGATGCTAACCGAATCAAATGGATTTTAGATGCTATAGGATCTCAAAAACACCTATTCCGAATTTCGCTGGTTAAGGAATCTAAGATCCGAATTCAACCGAGTCTAGATGAAATAGAATCCGGATACCGCCCATTGTTAGTCCTTCTGATAAGTGATGTTACAGGATCCGAATTCAAACAAGTATTAATGCTATTTGAATGTAGCCGACTCTGGATGCTATACGACTTGTAAAACAACCATTCTGAATGTTGTATGTTAAGGAAGATAATGATCAAAATCAAATCGAGTCAAGATGGTACAAGATACGGATACCAGCCGTTCTAAATTATTCTGGTTAGTGATTTTACACGATCCGAAACCAACTGAGTATGTATGTTAACCAAATTAAATCGAGTCTGGATGCTATAGGATCCCAAAAACACCTATTCTGAATTCCGCTGGTAAGGGAATCTAAATGATCAAATTCTACTGAGTGTAGATGAAACAGACTGCGTATACCGCCCATTGTGAGTCCTTCTGATTATTGATGTAATAGGATCCGAATTCAACCGAGTATGGATGCTATTTGAACGTAGCCGACTTCTGATGCTATAAGATTCGTAAAACAACCAATATGAGTCTCTCATGCTAGGGAAACTTAATGATCCTAATTAAACCGAGTCTGGATGGTACACGATACGGATACCACCCGTTTTGAATCATTTTAGATTGTGATGGTACAGTATCTGAAACCTACTGAGTATGTATGCTAACCGAATTTAATCAAGTCAGGATGCTTTAGGATCCCATAAAAACCTATTCCAAATTTTGCAGGTAAGCGAATCAAAAGAATCCAAATTCAACCGAGTATGGATGAAATAGAATGCGTATACCGCCCATTATGAGTCCTTCTGATTAGTAATGATACAGGATCTGGATTCAACCGACTATTGATGCTGGCTGTATATAGCCAAACTGGATGCTATACCATTCGTAAAACAACCATTCAGAATCTCGCATGCTATGTAAGCTTAATGATCCAAATTAAAACGAGTCTGGATGGTATAGCATATGGATACTACCCATTTTGAATCATTCTTGTTAGTGATGGTACCCGATGCGAAACTAACTGAGTATGGATGCTAATCGAATCAAATGGCTAAATGCTATGGGATCCCAAAAACACATATTCTGAATTTCGCTGGTTAAGGTATTTAAAAGATCCGAATTCAATAGAGTCTGGATGAAATAGAATCCGGATACCGCCCATTATGAGTCCTTTTGATTAATGATGTTACAGAATCCGAATTTCAACCGAGTATTGATGCTATCTGTACGTAGCCGACTCTGGATGCTATACAATTGGTAAAACAACCATTCTGAATCTCGCATGCTATGGAAGCTTAATGATCCAAATTAAACCGAGTCTGGATAGTATAGGATATGGATACCACCCATCCTGAATCATTCTTGTTATGATGGTACGCGATGCGAAACTAACGGAGTATAGATGCTAACCGAATCATATGGACTCTAGATGCTATAGGATCCCAAAAACAACTATTCTGAATTTCGTTGGTTAAGGAATCTAAAAGAACCGAATTCAACCGAGTCTGGACGAAATACAATCTGGATACCGCCCATTGTTAGTCCTTCTTATTAGTGATGTTATAGGATCCGAAATGAAACAAGTATTGTTGCTATTTGAATGTAGACGACTCTAGATGCTATACGACTAGTAAAACAACCAATCTGAATCTCGCATGCTTTGGAAGCTTAACGGTCCAAATTAAACAGAGTCTGGATAGTATAGGATATGGATACCACCAATTCTGAATCATTCTTGTTACGATGGTAGGCGATGCGAAACTAACTGAGTATGGATGTTAACCAAATCAAATGGACTCTAGTTGCTCTAGGATCCCAAAAACACCTATTCTGAATTTTGCTGGTTAAGGTATCTAAAAGTTCCGAATTCAACAGAGTCTGGATGAAATAGATACCTGATACTACCTATTGTGAGTCCTTTTGATTAGTGATGTCACAGGATCCGAATTCAACCGAGTATTGATACTGTCTCTATGTAGTGGACTATGGATGCTATACGACTCGTAAAAAACCATTCTCAATCTCGCATGCCATGGAAACTTAATGATACTAATTAAACCGAGTCTGGATGGTACAAGATACAGATACCACCTGTTCTGAATTATCTTTGTTAGTGATTTTATACGATCCGAAACCAACTGAGTATGTATGTTAACCAAATTAAATCGAGTCTGGATGCCATAGGATCCCAAAAACACCTATTATGGATTCTGCTGGTAGGGGAAGCTAAACGATCAAATTCTACTAAGTCTAGATGAAACAGAATGCGTATACCGCGCATTGTGAGTCCTTCTGATTAGTGATGTAAAATGTTCCGAATTCAACCGAGCATGGATGCTATCTGAATGTAGCCGACTCTAGCAACTATACGATTCGTAAAACAACCATTTTGAATCTCTCATGCTAGAGAAACTTAATGATCCTAATTAAACTGAGTTTGGATGGTACAAGATACAGATACCACCCATTTTGAACCATTTTAGATTGTGATGGTACACGATCCGAAACCTACTAAGTATGTATGCTAACCGAATTTAATCGAGTCTGGATGCTTTAGGATCCCATAAACACATATTCTGAATTCTACAGGTTAGGGAATCAAAAGAATCCAAATTCAACCGAGTCTGGATGAAACCGAATGCGTATACCGCCCATTAAGAGTCCTTCTGATTAGTGATGTTATAGGATCTGAATTCAGCCGACTATTAATGTTGTTTGTATGTAGCCGACCATGGATGCTATACCATTCGTAAAACAACCAATATGAATCTCGCATGCTATGTAACCTTAATGATCCAAATTAAAATGAGTCTGGATGGTATATGATACGGATACCACCTGTTCTGAATCATTCTTGGTAGTGCAGGTACACGATGCGAAACTAACTAAGTATGGATGCTAACCGAATCAAATGGATTCTAGATGCTATAGGATCCCATAAACACATATTCTTGATACCGCCCATTGTGAGTCCTTCTGATTAGTGATGTTACATGATCCGAATTCAACTGAGTATTGATGCTATCTGTATGTAGCGACTCTGGATGCTATACAATTCGTAAAACAACCATTCTGAATCTCGCATGCTATGGAAGCTTAATGATCCAAACTAAACCGAGTCTGGATGGTATATGGATACCACCCGTTCTGAATCATTCTTGTTATGATGGTACGCCATGCGAAACTACCTGAGTATGGATGTTAACCGAATCAAATGGATTCTAGATGCTGGTTAAGGTATCTAAAAGATCCGAATTCAACAGAGTCTGGATGAAATATAATCCTCGTACCAGCCATTGTGAGTCCTTTTAATTAGTGATGTTACAGGATCCGAATTCAACCGACTATTGATGTTGTTTTTATGTACCGACTCTTGATGCTATACGACTAGTAAAACAACCATTCTGAATCTCGCATGCCATGGAAACTTAATGTTCCTAATTAAACCGAGTCTGGATGGTACAAGATGCGGATACCACCCGTTATGAATTGTCCTTGTTAGTGATTTTACATGATCCGAAACTAACTTAGTATGTATGTTAACCAAACTAAATCGAGTCTGGATGCTCTAGGATCCCAAAAACACCTATTCTGAATTCCGCTGGTAAGGGAATCTAAACGCTCAAATTCTACTAAGTCTAGATGAAACAAAATGTGTATACCACCCATTGTGAGTCCTTCTCATTAATGATGTAGCAGGATTCGAATTCAACCGAGTATGGATGCAATCTGAATGTAGCCGACTCTGGATACTATACGATTCGTAAAACAACCATTCTCAATCTCTCCTTCTTGGGAAACTTAATGATCCTCATTAAACCGAGTCTGGATAGTACAAGATACGGATACCACCCGTTTTGAATCATTTTAGATTGTGAAGGTACACGATCGGAAACCTACTTAGTATGTTTGCTAACCGAATTTAATCGGGTCTGGATGCATTAGGATCCCAAAAACACCTATTTTGAATTCTCCAGGTAAGGGAATCAAAAGAATCCAAATTCAACTGAGTCTGGATGAGACAGAATGCATATACGGCCCATTATGAGTCCTTCTGATTAGTGATGTTATAGGATCCGAATTCAACCAACTATTGCTGCTATCTGTATGTAGCCGACTCTGGATGCTATACAATTCGTAAAACAACTATTCTGAATTTCGCATGCTATGGAAGCTTAATGATCCAAATTAAACCGAGTTTGGATGGTATAGGATATGGATACCACCTGTTCTGAATCATTCTTGGTAGTGATGGTACACGATGCGAAACTAACTGAGTATGGATGCTAATCGAATAAAATGGATTCTAGATGCTATAGGATACCAAAAACACCTATTCTGAATTTCGCTGGTTAAGGTATCTAAAAGATCCGAATTCAACAGAGTCTTGATGAAATATAATCCTCGTACCAGCCATTGTGAGTCCTTTTAATTAGTGATGTTACAGGATCCAAATTCAACCGACTATTGATGTTGTTTTTATGTAGCCGACTCTTGATGCTATACGACTAGTAAAACAGCCATTCTGAATCTCGCATGTCATGGAAACTTAATGTTCCTAATTAAACCGAGTCTGGATGGTACAAGATGCGGATACCACCCGTTCTGAATTGTCCTTGTTAGTGATTTTACATGATCCGAAACTAACTTAGTATGTATGTTAACCAAACTAAATCGAGTCTGGATGCTATAGGATCCCAAAAACACCTATTCTGAATTCCGCTGGTAAGGGAATCCAAACGCTCAAATTCTACCAAGTCTAGATGAAACAAAATGTGTGTATACCACCCATTGTGAGTCCTTCTCATTAATGATGTAGCAGAATCCGAATTCAACCGAGTATGGATGCAATTTGAATGTAGCCGACTCTGGATACTATACGATTCGTAAAACAACCATTCTCAATCTCTCCTTCTTGGGAAACTTAATGATCCTCATTAAACCGAGTCTGGATAGTACAAGATACGGATACCACCCGTTTTGAATCAATTTATATTGTGAAGGTACACGATCGAAAACCTACTGAGTATGTTTGCTAACCGAATTTAATCGGTTCTGGATGCATTAGGATCCCAAAAACACCTATTTTGAATTCTCCAGGTAAGGGAATCAAAAGAATCCAAATTCAACTGAGTCTGGATGAGACAGAATGCATATACGGCCCATTATGAGTCCTTCTGATTAGTGATGTTATAGGATCCGAATTCAACCGACTATTGCTGCTGTCTATATGTAGCCGACTCTGGATGCTATACAATTCGTAAAACAACCATTATAAATTTCGCATGCTATGGAAGCTTAATAATCCAAATTAAACCGAGTCTGGATGGTATAGGATATGGATACCACCTTTTCTGAATCATTCTTGGTAGTGATGGTACACGATGCGAAACTAACTGAGTATGGATGCTAACCGAATCAAATGGATTCTAGATGCTATAGGATACCAAAAACACCTATTCTGAATTTCGCTGGTTAAGGTATCTAAAAGATCCGAATTCAACAGAGTCTTGATGAAATAGAATCCTCGTACCAGCCATTGTGAGTCCTTTTGATTAGTGATGGTACAGGATCTATTTGTAGTGACTCTGGATGCTATATAATTCGTAAAACAACCATTCTGAATCTCGTATGCTATGGAAGCTTAATTATCCATATTAAACCGAGTCTGGATGGTATAGGATACGGATACCACCCGTTCTGAATCATTCTTGTTATGATGGTACCCGCGATGTGAAACTAACTGAGTGTGGATACTAACCGAATCAAATGGATTTTATGCTATAGGATCTAAAAAACACCTATTCCGAATTTGCTGGTTAAGGAATCTAAAAGATCCGAATTCAACCATTCTGGTTAAGGAATCTAAAAAACACTCTAGATGCTATATGACTTGTAAAATAACCATTCTGAATCTTGCATGCCATGGAAACTTAATGTTCCTTATTACCAAAACAAATACACAAGATGATTTGTTTTGGCTTAAAGCCTTGTAAGTTTTCAAAATCCCATCAAAGTTTGGGTTTTATTAATGTGAACACGTGGAATCTGGAAGGGTGGATGCATGTATCCTGAGTTTTCTGTCTAAGGCTAGAGTGTTCGTACAAATCAGCATTATCGGACCAGTCACTCTTACATGGGAACTCTTGGGGTGAGTGTCCACTTATAGGCTAAAGCATGTCTTCGCGATACATTCTAAAGACCCATTTACTTTGATTAGTCAACGTTTGTCGTTTGTTTGTTTTTAAATAACGAACGAATGACCATCCTTATATTTCGTCGATATTTATAACATCCCTCTTCATTATCCAATGTCAATCACACATATTTTCCCTCATGTTTTCTTCTAGAAGGTGAAACTGTTTCGCAAGGGCGACAAGAAACAGGCAGCAAAGACCACTCAAGAGAAAACAAAGGAGAACAAAGCTGAGTCTTCCAAGAAGTTGAGGAAGCGTAAGGCTTCACAGAACGTTGTAGTTGTTGCACAACCCAACCAGAACACTCAAAACCAGCCAGCACAACCTCCTGCAAGGAAACCTTATGCTGGTACTGCACCGTTCTGCAACCGGTGCAATGGTCACCATCAAGCTCACATATGGTGTTGCCAATGCACATCATGTGGAAGATTCAGTCACATAGCCAATGGTTGTCGTTCAGCCCCAAAACAAGCTGTTTAGAACCATGTTCAACTCTAAGCCAACCCAGCTAGACCTCCGTTCCTACCTGGTTCTTGCTACAACTTGGTGAGTTGGGTCACTTTAGAAACAACTGCCCAAAATTGGTGAACGCGAATGCAAATCCAGCCTATGGACACGCATTCAACATTAATGCCAACGAGGCTCGTGCTGATAACTAAGTCATTAACGGTACGTTCCTTGTTAACAATCATCCTAATTCTATTTTTTTCGATTTGGGTGCCGATAGAAGCTTTATATCACTAGCCTTTGAACCTTTGCTTTCGATTCCTAGAACTAAACCAGAAAAACCCTTAACGGTGGAAATAGCTAGTGGTGAATCCCATGTGCTCGACTATGTCATTCGTAATTGCCAATTGAACTTGGATAACTACCTTTTTCCCAATGACCTCATACCAATGCAACTCGGGAGTTTTGACATCATCATAGGAATGGATTGGTTAACCAAACACCATGCTGAGGTGATCCGTTTCGACAAGGTTGTTTGTACACCTCTTTCATCTGGTGAAACCTTAGAAGTTCACGGAGAGAAATCCTCTAGTAGCCTAAAACTCATGACCTGTACCCAGGCCCAAAAATACATACGAAAGAATTATGTAGCCTTTTTGGCACATATCGTAGCGGAAAAAGGCAAGGGCAAAACTGTTCAGGACATCCCCATTGTTTGGGAATATCCTGAGGTGTTTCCTGAAGAGCTACCTGGTTTACCCCCAATTCGTCAAGTTGAGTTTTGTATTGACCTTGTACCTGGTGCCAACACAATTGCTAAATCTCCGTACCGTCTTGCACCATCTGAAATGCAAGAGTTGTCAAAGCAACTCCAAGAACTTTCAGACAAGGGATTCATTCGTCCGAGCTTTTCACCTTGGGGCGCTCCTGTCCTATTCGTGAAAGAGAAGGATGGATCCTTCCGTATGTGTATCGATTATCGTTAGCTTAACAAACTCATAATCAAAAATCGATATCCCCTGCCTCGCATTGATGATCTCTTTAATCAGCTACAAGGTGTGACCTGCTTTTCAAAGATTGATCTGCGTTCTAGGTATCATCAACTTTGTGTACTCGAAGAAGATATTCCCAAGACTGCTTTTCGCACTCGATACAACCAATATGAGTTCACTGTCATGCCTTTTGGTTTGACGAATGCTCTTACCGTCTTCATGGACTTAATGAATAGGGTTTGTAAACCTTATTTAGACAAGTTCATCATCGTTTTCATCGACGACATCGTCATTTATTCTAAGTCTCGTGCCGATCACGAACAACATCTCCATCTAACGATGGAACTCCTGAGGAAAGAACAACTTTACGCCAAATTCTCCAAATGTGAATTTTGGCAAAAAGAAGCTCAATTTTGGGACATATTGTTAATGAACAAGGTATACATGTAGATCCCGCAAAAATCAGTGTGATTAGGGATTGGAGTACACTACTACACCTACCGAAGTTCGTTCATTTCTTGGTCTTTCTGGATACTATCGACAATTCATCGCGAACTTTTCAAAGATCGCGGTTCCCCTTACCACTTTGACTCAGAAGAATTAACCTTTCGAGTGGGGACCCAAACAAGAGGAAGCCTTTCAAACACTGAAAAAAACTCTGTAATGCTCCTGTTTTATCTTTACCTGATGGCAACGACGATTTTGTTGTCTATTGTGACGCATCAAACCTAGGCCATGGTTGTGTTATCATGCAAAGAGACAAAGTCATAGCCTATACGTCAAGACAATTGAAAATCCAAGAGAAGAACTACACAACTCATGATCTTGAGTTAGGAGCCGTAGTTTTGCTCTCAAAATTTGGAGACACTACCTTTACGGTACGAAATGTGTGGTTTTCACTGACCACAAAAGTCTCCAACACATACTCAATCAAAAGGAGCTAAATATGAGACAACCATGATGGGTCGAAATTCTGAACGACTACGACTGCGAGATTCGCTACCATCCTGGTAAGGTGAGTGTTGTGGCTGATGGGCTTAGTCATAAGGAACGTGTCAAACTTCATTGTGTTCAAGTTCAATCTGATATCCAGACACGTATCCTTCAAGCACAACATACATGTGTGACCCAAAGCTTGTTGAAAAATGAGCTGCCACAAAATCTCGAACTTCAACTCGAAACAAAAGACAACGAATTACTCTACTACAAGAACCATTTGTGGATTCCTAGTCAAGACAATTCTGCACCTTATTGATGGACGAAGCTCATAAGTCTCGTTATTCAATCCATCCTTGAACAGAAAAAATATATAAGGATCTCCGTACCAGTATTGGTGGCCGGGTATGAAGAAGGACATTGCCTTATATGTGTTTAAATGCCTGACTTGTCTTAAAGTTAAGGTAGAACATCAACGCCCATCTGGTTTACTTGAGTAACCACAAATACCGGTACGGAAGTGGGAGAACATTGCGATGGATCTCATTACTGAACTACCATGCACACCTAGAGGTCATGATGCCATTTGGGTAATCATCGATCTTCTAACAAAGTCAGCACACTTTTTGGAAATTCGTGAGGATCTATCTGCGGATAAACTCACCAAGATCTAAGTTGATGAGATTGAATCCCGTCATGGTGTTACTTTGAACATCATATCCGATCGAGATGCTTGATTCTCATCTCACTTTTGGAAGACCATACAATCTGCCAAGGGAACGAAACTCAATCTGAGCACTAGCTTATCATCCTCAAACGGATGGACAATCTGAAAGGATAATTCAAACACTGGAGGATATGCTTAGAGCATGTGATCGACTTTGGTAGTAGTTGGGATTCGCATCTACCATTGGTCAAATTCTCCTACAACAATAGTTATCACGCCAACATCAATATGGCACCTTTCAAAGCTCTATACGGTCAAAAATTCGTTCACCTGTCTGTTGGAATGAGGTCGGTGAAGCTCAGCTCACTAGATCTGAACTCATTCACGACACAACAGACAAAGTCAAGAAAATTCGCAATAACCTTCTGACAGCTAGAAGCCGTCAAAAGAGTTATGCGGACAAACGACACAAGCCCTTGGAATTCCAAGTTGGTGATCACGTCCTTGTCAAGGTATCCCCTTGGAAAGGTGTGATTGGATTTGGAAAGAAAGGAAAACTTGCACCACGATATATTGGACAATTCAAGATCATTGAGAGAATCGGAAAGGTCTCCTACCGATTTGAGCTACCTCCTGAACTTGGGAATATTCACCCAACATTCCACGTGTCCAATTTGAAAAGGTGTTTAGCTGATACAAACCGCCACATTCCCCTTGACGAAATTCACATTGATGACACTATGAACTTTGTCGAGAAACCTGTGGAGATATTGGACCGTGAAGTCAAGAAACTCAAGCGTAGACGTATACTGATAGTTAAAGTTTGCTAGGAATCTAAACGTGGCCCAAAATTTACTTAGGAATGAGAGGATAAGATGAAAGCAAAATATCCACATCTGTTTCACAAAGTTTTATCAAATTTCGGGACGAAATTTCCAAAGTAGGGGAGACTGTGACATTTGTGCCTTTTCAATCATTGCACAATTACAAACAATTTCATATTCAATGAAACCCGTGTTTTATTTCCAAATTTTTTTGTACTCAATAAAATCTTGTATTTTATTGATGAGAATGCAAAAATTTCAATAGTTGCACAATTTCGATCATTTTGGTGTTCGTTAAAGCGTTGTACACATTTTTGCGAAACGCGTAACCGTACAACCGAACAAACTGACATCCACAACATTTTCAGGCATAATCCAAGTTACACGTGTCTTAACACCTTTATATAACCTAAATATTAGGTTAAAGGGGTTAAAATGGCAAACAAGTGAAAATACAAGTACAAGGGCCAAAAAGGTCAAAAAATAATAAATATTTTTGCTTATTCACCAAGTTTGCCACCTATCTCCAATTTGTGACACCTAACACTCACTTTGCCACACTTAATATGGTGTTGACACATGTTAGGACAATAATCCACACTTGAGGACACTTGTCATCACCTCCTTAATCCTAAAATACTATAAATAGCTCATGATTCTTCCATTTTTTTTCACACCACTTCAAAACACTTCAAAGCAAAGTGTGAAGTTCTTCTTTCTAACCTTCTTGGAGCTTGTTTCTAGTCCTTTGGAAGCCTCCTATATTGAGTTCCGAAAGTGTTCTTCAACACGAGTAAGTACTCTTCCTAGTTCTTTCATTATTTTAGCTATTTTGAGCTAAAAGTCGAACAATTTGGCTTCCTTATTGACTTTTGGTTCTGACCATATTTGATCAAGTCAAAGTTCAATTGGAGTTTGCAACATGATCGTAATCACGAAGGTTATAGTCCCTAGCGATTTCACCTTCTGATTACCACGTTTACTAGTCGAAGTGACGAGTCAAAGTTTCGGTAAAAATGCGCATGATGTGCACTTAGTTAGACATATTTTGACATCTCTGACTCGTCACTTCTAGTTTAGTGCTTATTTAGGGTTGTAAGTCGAGCGGTCTTGACCACTACTTTGACTTTCAAATCGGACCCGTTTGGTCGATCTTGGATCCGACCAAACACATATTTGTGACCATAGTTGTATAGGGAATAACCTATTGAGGTTATACCTTATGGTCACGTCGTTTGGTTAGTGTTATGATAAGTCACTTCTATGTTCTTAATAAAAAGACCAAAATGCCCTTTTGCACATAAATCCATTCTAAACACATGTAACCAAATTTTTGACATATAACCTAATGTTATAAAATTTTCAAACATGTTTGGCATTTAAGACTTATCATAGGACATGTTTAACCATCCGATCACGTGTTTACGCTAATGACCCGTAAAAGTAGCGTAAACTACCTTAACGAGACATAATGGGTCAAAAGCACTTAGGATCCTTTCCAAATCAAAATGTTAAGTCTGTTAAACAATATCGCAATGAGTTCCAACACTCGTTTGGTTTATAAGACTTCATTCTATCCGATCTCCCATTTGTAGTCCGACACGCTAACATATTTATCTGACACATGAGGACACGTTTGAGGTTTGTTTATTCCGCTGATCAAGAACACTTTCGCAATCCTAAGTGAGTACATAGCCCCTTCTTTTACATTTTCTAAATGTTTTGGGGTGATTCAAATGTGCCGATAATTATTTTAAAGATTTCAAAAGAATATACATGGTTTATATGTACAATATGATTTTTAAAGTGAGTACATAGTTCCCCTCTTTTACGTTTTGCAAATGTTTTGGGGTGACTCATATGTGCTCAATCATTTTCAAGTTTTCAAAAATAATGCTATGGTTTATATATAAAACAATACAATTTCAATAACGTGAACAACTTGTTGATGCGTTATCCATAACACGAATGACATTCATTAGCTTTGGCCGAGCTGACCAGTAGTATGTTACGGTACCATAGGACTGACAATCCCATTATCGGACTGTTCACTGGATTTGGTGGAAGTTTGGGTAATGACAGAAACTGTTTCTGATTAACAAATCATTTGTTTAGTTGTTCTGTTAGTCTAGTTAAAGAGACCCTTTGATGGTCAATTAAAGATACCCTAGTTAACACAGGTTTGAATGTGTTCGTTAAAGAACTATCAAAAGTTTTCACAATTAACACAGGGTCTCTTTAAAGAACGATCAAAAGTTTTCACAACTAAAAACACGGATGACTTTGGACAATTGGTTTATGACACGGACGATTGATTTATAACACAGACGAATGGTTCATAACACAGACAAATGATTAATAACACGAACAAATGGTTATGAACAATGTCACGCAATGATTTTCACTTAAAGAATTAAACCATACAAAGTTCTCTTTTAAATCAATCTATTACAAGTTTTTACAAAAGAAACATTTCCGTCAAGATTCATGGCTATAAAATTTTCACAACCCTAAACAACTTGTTTTAGTTGGTTAATTGTATTGCAATATCAAACACTTTTAATACAAGGTTTTCACTTAACGACTCTTGTAGTCGGACGAGGTGCTGCAATATGTATACAAAGCCACGAATTTGACACAATCACAAAACCTATGTACTTGCCGGCATTTTTATGCTGACTCTCTTTTCACATATGTTTCAGGAGTCAGTTCATGATAATTTGATGCCTGCTTCACGTAGGAATGGATGTGGGCCTTAGTGACTTAAAACATGAAAGACAATTTATTTATGTGTTGTTTCTGTTTATCCCAAGACAATGTAAACATTTAACTTAATAAAACAAAATTTTAAATTCCATGAGTTGTGAAACAATAGTTCTGTGACATGACTCCCCGACGTTTCCGCCGCGATTAATTGGTCGGGGTGTTACAACACCTATTCTGAATTCCGCTGGTAAGGGAATCTTAAGTATCCAAATTCAAATGAGTCTAGATGAAACAGAATGCGCAAACCGCCCATTTTGAGTCCTTTTAATTAGTGATGTTACAGGATCCGAATCCAACCGAGTATTGATGGTATTTATATGTAGCCGACTCTTGATACTATACGATTCATAAAACAACCATCCTGAATCTCGCATGCTATCGAAGCTTAATGATCCTAATTAAACCAAGTCTGGATGGTATAGGATATGGATACCACCCGTTCTGAATCATTCTTGTTATGATGGTACGCGATGCGAAACTAACTGAGTATGGATGCTAATCGAATCAAATGGATTCTAGATGCTATAGGATTCAAAAACACCTATTTTGATTTCGCTGCTTAAGGAATCTAAAAGATCTGAATTCAACTGAGTCTAGATGAAGCAGAATCCGGATACCGGCCAATGTTAGTCCTTCTGATTAGTGATGTAACAAGATCCCAATTCAAACGAGTATTGATGTTGTTTAAATATAGCGGACTATGGATGCTATACGACTAGTAAAATAACCAATCTGAATCTCTCATGCTATGGAAACTTAACGATCTGAGTTAAACTGAGTTTGGACGGTACAAGGTACGGATATCACATTTTTGAATTATTCTGGTTAGTAATTGTACGCAATCCGAAACCAACTAAGTATTTATGCTAACCGAATTTAATCGAGTCTTGATGCTTTTAGATCCCAAAAACACTTATTCTGAATTCTGCAGGTAAGGGAATCTAAAGAAGCCAAATAAAACCAGGCCTGTATGAAACAGAATGCGTATACCGCCCATTGTGAGCCCTTCTGATTAGTGATGTTACAGGATCCGAATTCAACTGAGTATTAATGTTGTTTGTATCTAGCTAACACTTGATGCTATACCATTCGAAAAACAACCATTCTGAATCTCGCATTCTATGTAAGTTTAATGATCCAAATTAAAACGAGTCTGGATGGTATATAATACGGATACCACCGTTCTGAATCATTCTTGGTAGTGATGGTACACGATGCGAAATAATTGAGTATTGATGCTAACCGAACCAAATGGATTCTGGATGCTATAGGATCCCAAAAACACCTAATTTGAATTTCGCTAGTTAAGGAATCTAAAAGATCCGAATTCAACCAAGTCTTGATGAAATAGAATCCCGCCCATTGTGAGTCGTTGTGATTAGTGATCTTACAGGATCTAAATTCAACCAAGTATCGATGCTATCTGTATGTAGCCAATCAGGATGCTATACAATTCGTAAAACAACCATTCTGAATCTCGCATGCTATGGAAGATTAATGATGCAATTTAAACTGTGTCTGGAAGGTACAAGTTACGGATACCACCTGTTTGAATTATTCTGGTTAGTGATTGTACACGATTCGAAACCAATTGAGTATGTATGCTAACAGAATTTAATCCAATCTGGATGCTATAGGATCCCAAATACACCTATTCAGAATTCCGCTGGTAAGGGAATCTAAGGGATCCAAATTCAATCGAGTCTGGATGAAACTAAATGCTATATCGTCTATTGTGAGTCCTTATGATTAGTGATGTAACAGGATCCAAATTCAACCGATTATTGATAGTATTCATAAAATAACAATTCTGAATCTCGGATTCTGTGGAAGCTTAATGATCCATATTAAACCGAGTCTGGATGGTGATGGTACATGACACGAAACTAATTGAGTATGGATGCTAACCAAATCAAATGGATTTTAGATTCTATAGGTTCCCAAAAACACCTATTCTGAATTTCGCTGGTTAACGAATCTAAAAGATCCGAATTCAACCGAGTCTGGATGAAATAGAATCCGGATACCACCCATTGTTAGTTCTTCTGATTAGTGATGTTACAGGATCCGAATTCAAACAAGTATTGGTGCTATCTAAGTGTATCCGACTATGGATGCTATACGACTACTAAACCTACCATTCTGAATCTCGCATGCTAAGGAAGCTTAATGATCCTAATTAAACCGAGTCAAGATGATACAAGATACGGATATTACCCGTTTTGAATTTTTCAGGTTAGTGTTTTACACGATCCGAAACCAACTAAGTACGTATGCTAACCGAATTAAATCAAGTCTGGATGCTATAGGATCCCAAAAACACCTATTCTGAATTCTGCTAGCAAGGGAATCTAAAGGATCAAAATTCTACTGAGTCTAGATGAAACAGAATGCGTATACCCCCCATTGTGGGCCCTTCTGATTAGTGATGTAACAAGATCTGAATTCAACCGAGTATGGATGCTATCTGAATGTAGCCGACTCTGTATGAGAATAAAACAACTGTCACACCCTCAATTTCCACCTGCGGAGTATTACCTCGAGGCGTGTGTCAAACCAGAATCTCAGACACTAGCAATATCGAATGACTCTATATGATTTGTTTAAACGTTTTCCAAAAACATTTGTTGTAAACATGCATAGTCATTTTCAAAATATCAAGGTTTCAAAGTTTAGCTAAAGCATTAAAATTAAGACTCGATAAAAATGTCTTCATCAAATGCAAGTGAGTGCACCTAGCGCTCTTAGCGTCCTGAGAAACATGCAAAGAAACAAGTGTCAACATTAAAGAAGAGTGAGTTCACAGGTTTTTATAAGTTCATGAGTTCGGTTTAAAAGTTTGTTTTTCTCCGTTATCCCTAACCCGGGATAACGACATAGTTCCATTATTCCTAACCTGGAATAAAAATGTTGGTACGTAAATAAGTTCAACGTTAACATGTAGGTAGCGAGCCTAATGTTACGTCACATAAGAGTTCGCGATCGAAGCTGAGTGTTGTTGCCTCTGTGTTGCCAGGTCTATCACTGACCATGGTGAAGTTAGGCCAAATTAATCACCCGTTGACCATTCCCAGTAGGCTAGCGCGACTAGTTCAGGTGGGGCTTGTCGGGCCCAGTAGTACTACTATAATTTCCCCGCTATTTAACCCAATACTAACGATCGAGAGTTGGTTGAGGACTTCCGTGATAAAGCTACTTAGTGACCATAACATACATTAACATTAACTTAGTTACCGAATAGTTAACGGCGTTAATTTCGCATAACGTAAAAAGATTGAGTTGTAGAGCGTATACATGTTTCTCCCCCTGTTGCTCAAAACCGGATAAAATAGGGGCCGTGAACTCACCTTAAATTGCTCGGTTAGAATAACACAGAAGAAGCAAATGATGGAACCGCTAATCGCGTCCTAACATGTCAACCGATTTAAAGTTAGTGTGTGAACACACTGACACAAAACCCTACGCATAACTAACACACAAGAACGGCAAACGTAATACCAATTCGAAAACCATAATCATGCATGCAAAGTTTCACCATCAAAATAATGATCAAACCAACTTGTCATAAACACAGATTAACTCATACAACACTTAGGTACACACAAACACAAGTTATCATGTTTCAGCTTGTACGCTCATAACTGGGCTGTTTTCGAGGATTTTTATAAAATAGTTCCAACGTTCCAATTATTTCAATTTTTTTACAGGAGGTGTCAATTAGAATATTGAACTTTGTGTAAAATTTTCAAAATCTAAATCGTTACCAATTATTTATAAACATTTATATACTAGGCTGTAGTCAGATTCGTTGCTTTCTGACTGCAGTCCACGAGAAAAATTATTTAAAAATCATAGTTCATCCAATTAACAAAATTCCAGTGGGAGATTTTCGGAAATTCCAGTCTCCAGTAACTGTACAAATTTCATGACCTAAACCCATACAGACTATAAGATCCGACTTGATAAAAACCTGCAAATTCTGCAGAATTTATGCAGCTTCAGCTGCTGCACTAACTGACCATTTAAAAATAGCAAACGACCTCAGAAAAATATGAATCCGGCGCCATTTGAAGCGTTTTTAAAAAATACACGTTTTAGGCTTCAGAAAATCCACTTTTCAATAAATAATGATCATGTTACAGCCAACTGAAGTTGGCTGTAAATGTCAATCAGCTTACTGTTTTCGACTTTGTCGCATTAGAACATGTTTAAACGGTCATGACGCTTAGTTGTATTGATTAACAGCGGTTAACTTGTCAAATATCATCATATATATCAATATTCATGCAAACCCTAAATATATATATCATGATCTTTATCGATAAAACGCAGCCTACGATTTTAGTATTCAACATATCATCACAACCGCAAAGATTCGCATATTCATCCGAACAAATCATACACCACAACACTTTTTCATACTAATAATCATACAAGCACATAATCATGATCAAGATTACACAAAACCTAGTGTGAATCGCAATACAATTAAACCCTAACCTTGAAACGATGATGATTAGCGAACCGGGACAAGCTTGGAATCGATCCGGGAGTAGGCTTGCGCGACCATGAGAGGGGGGGGCTGCCGTCGCACTCTTCTAGGGATTAGGGTTTTGATTATAATTTTTTTAAACATCCCATGCATACATACATATACATAGGGGGCGGTTTGGGTTATTCCTCGGGCCGCAAGGGTGGGGTGGCTTGGGCGCAAGGGTGGGGTGGCGTTGGCTTGTGTCCGTAAGGTCGACACGTTTTGCGGCTCGGTTCGGTTCGGCTATTTATTTATTTTTATTTTTTTCTTACAATTCGGTAACACAAGGCTTATAACTAATAAATCGCGAAATCAAAGCATGATACAATAATCTACAAGCGTCTAATAACACATAGCACGTAATTCAAATACAACCCGTCTAATAATACATAGCACGTAATTCACCCAATAGATTCACAAAGTTAGCGTAATTATTGCGAGCACGTAATTTAATTCTCCGAAATAAATCAGCGTAGGATGAATAACAATAAAGTAGCGCGTTTAAGATACCTAAAAAGCCGGGATGTCACATTATCCCCATGTTGAAAGAATTTTCGTCCCGAAAATTGAGTAAACACGGTTTAGAATGCAACGCACAAAAGTTCAGTTTGTTAGAATGGTACAAGTAAATCCCAGGCTGTCATATCATCCCCATGTTGAAAGAATTTCATCCCGAAATTCAGTTGGCGGTAACGTCAGATTGCTGCTCAGCTGCAAAAAGGTGTGGACATTTGCTTTTCATTTGGTCCTCTCTTTCCCACGTGAACTCTGGTCCACGCTTAGAGTTCCAACGAACCTTGACGATCGGTATCTTGCTGTGCCTTCGAGTCTTAATCTCACGGTCCATGATCTCGATAGGTTGTTCCACAAAATGCAGTTGCTCATCCACTTGAATCTCATCCAATGGAATGACTAGGGTCTCATCTGATAGGCACTTCTTCAGATTGGACACGCGGAAAACGTTGTGAACTCCACTGAGTTCGGCAGGAAGGTCTAACTGATAAGCTACGGGCCCGATATGCTTCGAAATCACAAATGGGCCTACGTACCATGGATTTAGTTTCCCTCGTTCCCCAAAACGAATTACACCCTTCCAGGGTGACACTTTCAGTAGGACGTGGTCGCCTACTTGAAATTCGAGCGGTTTGCGTCGTTGATCAGCGTAACTTTTCTTCGATCCGGTGCTGCTGCCATGCGGTTTCTGATTTGCACAATCTTTTCAGTAGCCTCAAGTATCAACTCAGGACCTGTGAGTTGACTGTCACCGACTTCTGCCCAACAGACCGGTACAATCTACATTTGCGACCGTACAATGCTTCAAACGGTGCTGCCTGAATACTCGTATGGTAACTGTTGTTATACAAGAATTCCACCAAAGGCAGATGGATTTCCCAACTGTTCCCGAAGTTTACCACGCATGCCCTAAGCATGTCCTCCAAGGTCTGAATGGTCCTTTCACTTTGACCATCCCTCTGAGGGTGATAAGCTGTGCTCATATCTAAGCATGTACCCAACGCTTTCTGAAGTGACCGCCAAAAGTTAGACGTGAAACGAGCATCTCTGTCTGAAATGATGGACGTTGGCACTCCGTGCCGAGAAACTACTTCCTTTATGTAGATGCGAGTCAACTTATCCATCTTATTCTGTTTCTTTGGTCGCTAGGAAGTGTGCAGACTTAGTTAGACAATCCACGATTACCCAGATGGTATCGCAACCACCCGGAGTTCGCGGAAGTTTAGTGATAAAGTCCATCGAGATCTAATCCCATTTCCACACTGGGATCTCAGGTTGTTGAAGTAGCCCTGATGGCTTCTGGTATTACACCTTCACTTTTGCACAAGTCAAACCCTTGCTCACGTAGGTGGCTATATCCGCTTTCATGTTGGGCCACCAGTACGCGGCATTAAGGTCTTGATACATCTTATCCGAACCAGGATGGATAGAGTATCGGGATTTGTGAGCTTCGTCCATACCTAGCTTCCTGAGGTTTCCCTAGAGAGGCACCCATATACGATTCATGAAATACCAGGCACCATTGGGGTTCACTTCCCAATCGTGTTCCATCTTTCCCACAGATTCGGCCTTGATGTTCTATTCCTTAACTGCTTCTAGGTACGCGTCGCGTATCTATTCGGGTAACCCAGAATGAATTGTGAACTGTAGTGATCGTACACGATGAGGTTTCAAGTGCTCCTTCCGACTGAGGGAATCAGCTACCACGTTAGCTTTACCCGGGTGATACTGAATGGCACATTCATAATCGTTTAGGAGTTCGACCCAGGACGTTGTCGCTTGTTCAACTCCTTCTGGTCCAAAATATGTTGGAGGCTCTTGTGATCCGTGTAGATTGTGCACCTTGTTCCCTATAGATAGTGTCTCCAAATCTTAAGTGCAAACACAACTGCTCCCAATTCCAAGTCATGTGTCGTGTAGTTCTTCTCGTGGGCCTTCAACTGTCGGGACGCATACACGATGACCTTATCACGTTGCATGAGCACACATCCTAATCCCTGAATGGAAGCGTCACAATATACCACAAAATCATCCGTCCCCTCTGGCAAGGACAAAATGGCCGCACTGCAAAGCTTCTGCTTCAGTAATTGAAATGCTGCTTCCTGTTTGTCACCCCAAGCATACTTGGTTTCCTTCTGAGTGAGAGTGGTAAGCGTTGTGCGATCTCGGAAAATCCCTCGATGAAACGTCTGTAGTAACCAGCCAAACCCAAAAATTGGCGGATCTCTGTCGGTGTCCTGGGTGCTTCCCAGTTCTTGATAGCATCGATCTTGGCGGGATCAACGTGAATACCCTTTTCATTCACGATATGCC
This sequence comes from Scalesia atractyloides, assembly GCA_947069175.1. Taxonomy (NCBI): domain Eukaryota; kingdom Viridiplantae; phylum Streptophyta; class Magnoliopsida; order Asterales; family Asteraceae; genus Scalesia; species Scalesia atractyloides. Next base: position 56,511,809 of record CAMTDV010000012.1, on the reverse strand, counting down.
CGAGAAACTGAACTTCCCGAATCTAGAAATCACACTTTGAAAACTTGGCATATAGTTTCTCCTGTTGAAGTAGTTCCAGCAATAATCGTAGATGCTCAGCATGTTCTTCTTCACCCTTAGAGTATATGACTATATCATCGATGAACACGATGACAAACTTGTCGAGATACGGCTTACACACGTGGTTCATGAGGTCCATGAACACCGCGGGTGCATTGGTGAGACCGAAGGGCATGACCAAGAACTCGTAAAGGCCATACCGAGTGCGAAATGCCGTCTTGGAGATATCCTCCTCCCTGACGCGTAGCTGGTGATAACCGGACCGTAGATCAATCTTGGAGTAGTAGCTTGACTCTTGAAGTTGGTCGAAAAGATCGTCGATGCGAGGTAATGGGTATCGGTTCTTGACGGTAACCTTATTAAGTTCCCTGTAGTCGATGCACATGCGGAAGGTCCCGTCCTTCTTCTTGATAAAAAGGACCGGAGCTCCCCATGGCGAAGTACTGGGTCGGATAAATCCTTTTTCCAACAATTCCTGAAGTTGGGTAGACAGCTCTTGCAGCTCTGCTGGAGCTAGGCGGTACGGGGCATTGGCGATAGGAGTCGCATGGTTCGCCAATTCGATTTCAAACTCCACTTATCGATGTGGTGGAAGACCGGGTAACTCCTCTGGAAACACATCGGGAAAGTCACGGACGACGGGGATATCTTTAATCCGCTTCTCGTCCTTAGACTGCTCGGTGACTAGTGCGAGCAAAGCAAAAGAGTTCTTCTTCCGAAGATACTTCTGAGCTTGCATGTATGAGATGATGTTCGTGATGACGCCTGCCTTCTCGCCTTGCACCATCAAGACTTCGTCGTTAGAGAGCGGAATACGGATAACTTTCTCGAAACCGAGAACTTCAGCTCGGACGTCGGATAGCCAGTCCATTCCGGCTACCACATCAAAACTACCCAGGGTAGTTGTCATCAGATCAATGGTAAAGGTGTGAACCGCAAGTTTAAGTTGACAGTCGGTCACTAGATGGGTCACGTCTACAGATTTACCATCGGCTAGTTCTATGATGTAAGGGGTCTCTAGGGGTTTAGGTGTGACATTTAGGTTCTTTCTAAAAGACTCAGATATAAAACTCTTATCCGCACCCGTCAAAAAGTACAGTAGCAAAATGATTGTTAAGTGGAAAATTACCGGTGGCCACATTCGAGTCGTTTTGGGCCTCTCCACGGCCTAGCGTGAATGCACGTCCTTTGGCACCTCCTGTGCCACCATTTCCATTGTTGCCATTGTTGATATTGTTGTTGTTGTTTTTGTTGTTGTGTTTGTTGTTGTTATTCCCACCATTGTTGTTGTTGCGAAGTTGCGGGCAGTCTCGCTTGAAATGGGCAGTGCTACCGCACTGATAGCATCCCCGGTTATTACCCTGCTGCTGACCCTGGTGCTGGTTCTGACTTTGTCGTGACATAATCTCTCTGCGACAATCCTTTGCCGCATGTCCTGCTTTGCCACATCGTTGGCAGCGATTTCCGGTGCAAGGGCCGTGATGATGGAGGTTACAAAGATTACATTGCGGCATTCGACCCGCATATCCGCTCGAGTTCTGGGTGTTGTTGGCAGACTGATTGTTGTGACCCCGATTGTTGTTGAAGTTGTTGGACGGCTTCTGTTTTCCTTGTTGTGGCTGGGCTGATGAAGACTGTCGAGCAGATGAGTCTTCAAATTTCCTTTTGTTATCAGGGACAATTTCAGTTGCACCCCTAGGTGGTAACTTCCTTTGCTCCACCGCCTTGTCGGTGAGTTTATGTGTCAGTCTAATCGCTTGATGCTCCGTTGTAGGGTTGCTAGACATTACCATGCCCTGGATCTCAGGGACCAAACCCCCAAGATAAAACTCAAGTCGTTTATCGATGGTGTTAGCCAAATCGGGCAAAGGAACACCAGATCATGATGTCTTGCCGTGTACGCTTCAATTTCTGACCCAACCATCTTGTGGTTCCATAACGTTGTTCCAATTGCTGAACTCTTTCCGCGGACAGTATTCCTCCTTGATTAGAGCTTTGAATTCGGTCCAGGCCATTGCATTCTCCGCAACAAGTCCACGCGTTTGGACTTGTGCGTTCCACCAGGTTAATGCCCCGTCTTCCAACGTCGAGGCAGCATACTTGACCTTATTAGCTTCAAGGCAATTGCACATTTCGAAAACCGATTCAGACTTTTCAATCTAACAGACCAGTCCTATCGGGTCCTTCAACTCCCGTGAACTTGCTCGGTTTCGCATCAAGGAACATCTTGTAGGGCTTAAGACCCCCTCCTGAGGATAGAGGATAGGTAGTCAGCGAGAAAGTCTACTAGCCCAACTATTAGATTTTCCCATGAAAATTTAATAATGGTTACCTACTGGTGGGTTAGGAACACTTGCCAGAGCAGCATTCACGTGTTCTTGGATTAAAAGCGGCCAATTCTTCAGTTGACATGTTGAGGTTTCCGCGATTTCAGATCTTCGCAAGACAACACAAACACACACCGATAAGTATATATCCAATATAGTTATCATATTCCACACTTCAATGATCACATAATTTATGTCAACCCAACAAATTAAACAATCAAAAGGAACATTCGATTAAATAAATTGTAATGTCTCACAAAATACCAACCAAACATATCAGTTTAATTATAAAATTTCCAAGTTCAAACATAAGTGGAAACACACAAACTAAAGGAAGCAAAACGGAGATTGTCGAGACGAGTTAGTCATCTATGTCTCCATCTCCAAGTCGCTATCACTGTCGTCTTCCTTCAGTGTTTTCAGCTTCAACAGTGGGTCCTCTTCCGGCTCTTCTTCCTCCAGATCCTCCTCCGGGTCTTCCTCTGGATCCTCCTCTTCGTCCTCTACCGGCGCTGGAGGGGCCGGTGCTGGTGTGGGTACTGGAATAGGTGGTGCTTGGTTCTGCTCCAGTTCGTGAATCCTCCAACTGGACTCAAGAACTCTGTCTTCGAGCCAGTCAGACCTCAGCCGCTCAGCACGAAGGTCCTTAGCTAAAATGTTCAAGCTCTCTTATTCTCATATTGCTCTTCCTCGAGCTCTCCAGTTTTACCAGTCAGCTGACGTATCAGCCATCCCTGTGCTTCGATAGTCTCCTGCATTCTCTCCAGCTGTTCCTGTTGTTTCCTTAACACATCCCTAAGTAGATCGTCCCCCACTCCTAAAGAGTTGACCGGTTTAACATGTACAGCGGTGGTCGGACGAGAGGACGACTCCCCTCCTAGAGCGAGTCTTTTCCTAGCAGCTGAGCGTGTCTCCACGCCACGAGGTGGTGAGGGTTCGACCATGGGTGCCTTCCCCGGCGCCCTTTATTGTCGAGATCTGTCGGATGATGATGATGACATAGCCTGCTGGGTTGGTATAGTTAGTTATGAGCTGCGAATATCACAATATACATATATATCTCACATAGAACAATTGTAGTATAACACATAACAAGATATCACATTTTGGTGCCAACTAAGTCTAGTGTCGTGTAACAACTATAGTTTAGGTCTACTTTTAATGCAAACCTGGTTCTCTATAGCTAGAGGCTCTGATACCAATCTGTCACACCCTCAATTTCCACTTCCGGAGTATTACCGCGAGGCGTGTGATCAAACCAGAATCTCAGACACTAGCAATATCGAACGACTCTATATGATTTATTTAAACGTTTTCCCAAAACATTTGTTGTAAACATGCATAGTCATTTTCAAAATATCAAGGTTTCAAAGTTTAGCGGAAGCATTAAAAGTAAGTAACGGGCGCCAACATAAATGCCAAAACCAAAATCCCAAACATTATTCGTAAATAAGACTCGATAAAATGTCTTGATCAAATGCAAGTGAGTGCACCTAGCGCTCCTAGCGTCCTGAGAAACATGCAAAGAAACAAGTGTCAACATTAAAGAAGAGTGAGTTCACAGGTTTTTATAAGTTCATGAGTTCGGTTTAAAAGTTTGTTTTTCTCCGTTAGTCCTAACCCGGGATAACGACATAGTTCCATTATTCCTAACCTGGAATAAAAATGTTGGTTCGTAAATAAGTTCAATGCCAACATGTAGGTAGCGAGCCTAAAGTTACGACACATAAGAGTTCGCGATCGAAGCTGACTGTTGTTGCCTCTGTGTTGCCAGGTCTATCACTGACCATGGCGAAAGTTAGGCCAAATTAATCACCGTTGACCATTCCCGGTCGGCTAGCGCGACTAGCTCGGGTGGGGCTTGTCGGGCCCAGTAGTACTACTATAATTTCCCCGCTATTTAACCCAATACTAACGATCCGAGAGTTGGTTGAGGACTTCCGTGATAAAGTTGCTTAGTGACCATAACGTATATTAACATTAACTTAGTTACCGAATAGTTAACGGCATTAATTTCGCATAACATAAAAAGATTGAGTTGTATAGCGTATACATGTTTTTACCCCTGTTGTTCAAAACCGAATAAAATAGGGGCCGTGAACTCACCTTAAATTGCTCGGTTAGAATAACCAAAAGAAGCAAATGATGGAACCGCTAATCGCGTCCTAACATGTCAACCGATTTAAAGTTAGTGTGTGAACACACTGACACAAAACCCTACGCATAACTAACACACAGTACGGCACACGTAATAACCAATTCGAAACTATAATCATGCATGCAAAGTATCACCATACAAAATAATGATCAAACCAACTTGTCATAAACACATATTAACTCATCAACACTTAGGTACACACAAACGCAAGTTATCATGTTTCAGCTTGTACGCTCATAACTGGGCTGTTTTCGAGGGTTTTTATAAAATAGTTCCAATGTTCCAAAAATTCCAATTTTTTTACAGGAGGTGTCATTAGACTGTAGAATTTTGTGTAAAATTTTCAAATCCTAAATATTTACCAATTATTTATAAACATTTATATACTAGGCTGCAGTCAGATTCGTCGCTTTCTGACTGTGGTCCACGATAAAAATTATTTAAAAATCATCTTTCATCCAATTAACAAAATTCCAGTGGGAGATTTTCGGAAATTCCCATCTCCAGTTACTGCACAAATTTTGTGACCTAACCCCATACAGACTATGAGATCCGACTCGATAAACAACCTGCAAATTCTGCAGAATTGACCATTTAAAAATAGTAAACAACCTCAGAAAAATATGAATCCGGCACCATTTGAAGCGTTTTTCAAAAATACACGTTTTAGGCTTTAGAAAATCCACTTTTTGATAAATAATAATCAGGTTACAGCCAACTGAAGTTGGCTGTAAATGTCAATCAGCTTACTGTTTTCGACTTTATCGCATTAGAACATGTTTAAAACGGTCATAACGCTTAGGTGTATTGATTAACAGCAGGTTAACTTGTCAAATATCATCATATATATCAATATTCATGCAAACCCTAAATATATATCATGATCTTTATCGATAAAACGCAGCCTACAATTTTAGTATTAAACATATCATCACAACCGCAAAGGTTCGCATATTCATCCGAAAAAATCATACACCACAACACTTTTTCATACTAATAATCATACAAGCACATAATCATGATCAAGATTACACAAAACCTAGTGTGAATCGTAATACAATTAAACCCTAACCTTGAAACGATGATGATTAGCGAACCGGGACAACCTTGGAATCGATCCGGGAGTAGACTTGCGCGACCGTGAGAGGGGGGGCTGCCGTCGCACTCTTCTAGGGATTAGGGTTTTGATTATTTTTTTTAAACATCCCATGCATACTTACATATACATAGGGGGAGGTTTGGGTTATTCCTTGGGCTGCAACGGTGGGGTGGTGGGTTGGGCTTGTGTTCGTAAGGTCGACACGTTTCGCGGCTCGGCTCGGTTCGGTTCGGCTATTTTTTTTTTCTTACAATTCGGTAACACAAGGCTTATAACTAATAAATCGCGAAATCAAAGCGTGATACAATAATCTACAAGCGTCTAATAACACATAGCACGTCATTCAGATACAACCCGTCTAATAACACATAGCACGTAACTCACCCAATAGATTCACAATGTTAGCGTAGTTATTGCGAGCGCGTAATTTAATTCTCCGAATTAAATCAGCGTAGGATGAATAACAATAAAGTAGCACGTTTAAGATACCTAAAATCCGGGATGTCACATTATCCCCATGTGGAAAGAATTTTCGTCCCGAAAATTGAGTAAATGCGGTTTGGAATGCAACGCACAAAAGTTCAGTTTGTTAGAATGGTACAAGTAAATCATGGGCTGTCATAACAACCATTCTGAATATCGCATGCCAGGGAAACCTAATGATCCTAATTAAACCGAGTTAATGTGTTAATGATTGTACATGATCTGAAACCAACTAAGTATACCCTTCTAATCGAATTTAATAGAGTTTGGATGCTTTAGGATCCCAAAAACACCTATTCTGAATTCCACTGTAACGGAATACAAAAGATCCGAATTCAACCGAGTCAAGATGAAACATAATCTGTATACCGCCCATTATGAGTCCTTCTGATTAGTGATGTTACAGGATCCGAATACAACGGAGTATGGATGCCATCTTAATGTAGCCGACTCTAGATGCTATACGACTAGTAAAACAACCATTCTGAATCTTGCATGCCGGGAAACTTAATGATTCTAATAGAACCGAATCTGTATGGACAAGATACGGATACCACCCGTTCTGAATCATTCTGGTTAGTGATTGTACGCGATCTGAAACCAACTGATGTATGCTAACCGAATTTAATCGAGTTTGGATGCTATAGGATCCCAAAAGAGATCTATTCTGAATTCCGCTGGTAAGGGAATCTAAAGGATCCAAATTCAACCGAGTCTAGATGAGAGGGAATGCGTATACCGCCTGTTGTGAGTCCTTCTGATTAGTGACTTTACAGGATTCGAATTCAACAGAGTATGATGCTATCTTTATATAGCCGACTCTTGATGCTATATGATTCGTAAAATAACCATTCTGAATCTCGAATGCTATGGAAGCTTAATGATCCAAATTAAACCGAGTCTGGATGGTACATGATACGGATACCACATGTTCTGAATTATTTTGGTTAGTGATTGTACATGATCCGAAACCAACTGAGTATGTATGCTAACTGAATTCAATCGAGTATGGATGCTACAGGATCCCAAAAACACCTATTCTGAATTCCGCTGGTAAAGGAATCTTCCAAATTCAAACGACTCTAGATGAAACAGAATACGCAAACCGGCCATTGTGAGGCCTTTTTATTAGTGATGTTACAGGATCCGAATTCAAACGAGTATTGATGGTATTTGTATGTAGCCGACTCTTGATACTATATGATTCGTAAACAACCATTCTGAATCTCGCATGTTATAGAAGCTTAATGATCCAAATTAAATGGAGTCTGGATGGTATAGGATATGGATACCACCCGTTCTGAATCATTCTTATTATGATGGTACTCTATGTGAAACTAACTTAGTATTGATGCTAATCGAATCAAATGGATTCTAGATGCAATAGGATCTCAAAAACACCTATTATGAATTTCGCTGCTTAAGTAATCTTAAAGATCCGAATTCAACCGAGTCTTGATGATACAGAATCCGGATACCGGCTATTGTTAGTCCTTCTGATTAGTGATGTTACATGATCCGAATTCAACCGAGTATTGATGCTATCTGTGTGTAGCAGACTCTGGATGGTATACGATTCGTAAAACAACCATTCTGAATCCCGCATGCTATGGAAGCTTAATGATCCAAATTAAACCGAGTCTGGATGGTACCAGATACGGATACCACCTGTTCTGAATTATTCTTGTTAGTGATTATACATGATCCGAAACCACCTGAGTATGTATGCTAACCGAATTTAATGGAGTCTGGATGCTGTAGGATCCCAAAAACACCTATTCTGAATTCCACTAGTAAGGGAATCTAAAGGATCCAAATTCAACCGAGTCTAGATGAAAGAGAATGCTTATACCGCCCATTGTGAGTCCTTCGGATTAGTGATGTTACAGGATCCGAATTCAACCGAGTATTGATGCTATTTGTATGTAGTCGACTTTGGATGCTACATGATTCGTAAAACAACAATTCTGAATGTCGTATGCTGTGGAAGCTTAATGATCCAAATTAAACCGAGTCTGGATAGTATAGGATTTGGATACCACCCGTTCTGGATCATTCTGGTTAGTGAGGTACATGATGCGAAACTAACTTAGTATGGATGCTAACCAAATCATATGGATTCTAGATGTTATATGTGTAATACCCTAACCTGCTTTAACGAAAAATACGCAACGGAAATGTGAACTTAAAAATTATTTCCTTTTTAAACATTTTAAAATACTTGAAACCATTGGAATAATCCCTTTTACAATATGTTGTCCTTCATTCTTTTTTAAACGATAAAACACAATCTACATTTATATGTCTTCGCTCCCGTACAAATCACGTACTTTGACTCAATCATCCACCGCTTACACTCCATGGTGATGATAATTTCGTGAAACCTGCAATCACCACTTACAACCGCATCATTAATATTTGGTAACTTTACACACAATCTAAACATATGTTATTAAATGACCATGCCACATTCTTTCCACTTATGCTAATCATCACGGTTATCTTTCCAGGTACGTTCTTGCATCCCAATGTCAAATGTTTATAAGACTAACAATAGTATACCTGCACTTCCATTTCATCTCAAGGCACAACAATAGTGACATTAATACTCAAACGTATTGAAGCCATTTATACGTATATACAAACATACCTGCATATCCAAGCTCTTACGTACAACTTACATTCCCATATATTCATACTAATAGTTCATCGTCACAATCAACCTTATGTAGAAATCTTATACATACAAACCTATACGCATGCTTATTTCTATACATGCTTACCTGTGGATTCCACCACTAGCATGTAGTAAGCTATACATATACATGCTTACATGCTTACATGCTTATTCATCCCCGATAAGCATTATCACAGCTCAATTAAGTTCACATAACTACCTTTTAGTTATTTTCACCTTTCAGGGTTCATTAAGGGTTACGGAATAGGTTTTAGGAGGTACGAAACTCGCGGAACAAATAACTAGCAAAAACAACATGTCCGGTTTGTGAGGAGCGTCGGCGACGCCCTACTATACCGTCGGCAACGCCTCCTGGATAGTTACGTCAGGTCCTCGTTTGCATAGATAGTTGATTAGAGCGTCAGGGAAGAGGGTAGCATCGGCGACGCCTAGGGAGGCCGTTGGCGACGCCCCCTATGTGTTGCCGATGCTGTTTTTCCTTGTTTAAGCTTACACAACTCGTTCCCGGTTCCCGTTCCAACCTGAACTGACCCATAACATCACGTAACATTCCATAACATTCTGTAAGCTTCATGTATCCTCCTGTAACATCCCAAATCATTTTAACACTTAACCCCATGTCCTCATAATCAAATCTATTCTTCTATCATACTTTCTTGATTTTGAACTGTTTGATTATACTAAGTTATTTCTGACATAGCTAACTACTTATTGCCCGCTACAATAATACTTGCCTTAGTACTGTGATTACTTAAACATTCTTACATGATTCCCATACCATAACATCCAAAACCCACATCAGACACATACTTTCTACGTTTTAACCCATTCACTTCTATCATGAATTTCGTACATAGATAACTTCCAATGACTTAGCACAACAATATGTACCTTGATTCTTACTCTTACCCATAATTTCTTACACGATTCCGTATATTCAACATAACAATCTTCATTTATAAAAGAAGAAGTGATTCCAGAAATCACTTACCTTAGTGTCTGTATTTGCATCCGTTACCTTGCCTCCTTTTGACCCGTTAGCCTTCCATGCTTCCATCCACCTTGACATGATTCCTACACTTTCATGTCATGGCATTCACATTCTTGTTAGTATACATGATTGTACATGTGAATGGTCATATCAAATGCATATCTCACATTTGACTTTCATTAGTCAATTCTAACAAGCATAAGGCATATTCCCCCAATCATATCTTTTCAACTTATATAATTCATCACGTCATCACATATAACACATAATTGATTTAATACGTACCATATGACTTTCTATAACATTACAATTGTGAGAAAAAGTCTAACCTTGCTACTTATGCATAGTTGACTTTCAGAAAGTCAACGCTTTATCATACAAACTTTTGACTTAATTTCATACATCTATGTCATCATATAGATCATACAAATGACACCATATACATTTCATACTCATGATACAATACACATTCAACCACATGGTCACCTGGTTATATGCACACACCAAACATATTCATTTTCGTCCATACTAGTAATTCTCATAATTCTATGACTAACATCATGTGCATGCTTAGCAACCCACCATCGTTACAACTTCTTCTCTTCTATGATCTGCTATGCTTCACATTTAGTGTACTTTAACTTATCAATTTTGATTAAGCAATTATGCGAACATTTAGTAAACATCATACCACTCCAACATTGTGTACAAGTTCCTAAAGCATATTTCTACCCAATTCATACCATTAACTACACCTTCTCATGAAATCCTTCTACAATGCATTTTTCAAGTTTAATTATCTTCAAACATGGCGTTATCACATTCTAAATACCCATTCGTAGTTTAGTATATATTTTATCAAAACACATTCTAATGTTGTTTTACTATCAAATATATCATTATTATTTTCTATACATGTTCAACTATTGTTTTCTTACAAATCTCATCTAATAATCTCACTTATCCATTTAATCAAACACTTGGTGTGCATACTACTATATAAGACAATGTACAACCCATTCATCCTTGATTACCTATTTCTTGCTTTCATTCATAAAATACAACTAAACATCCATTTGTTTCATATAAAAATCATCTTATCTAAAAACAATTCATTACATACAACATACTAGACAAATTTTTCACAAGAATTGGACATGGGTGATACACCCATGTCATCTTCATCATCACCAAGTGTAAATGTCAATACATCAAATTACTTGAAATTGTTCATAACACAAGTTCTATTTGGTGATTATAATACACAATCATGCTTGATTTCATAGAAATTCATGGATTAGTCATACACCAATTTCATACGAGATCACCAAATCAAGAATTAAAACATAGAACATGCTTGTTAAGTTCAGATGATAAGGAATTCTCATTCATGCAAGGCATCATTACCTAATTTTCATCTTGATTTGGATGGGTTTTGTAAAGGATTGAACTTGAGAGAGTTCTTCCTCTCTCTCTTCCATATACATCGATACACTCATATAAAATGCAGAATTTTTATATGTTTTGCTCACTTGCTACTTTGGTCCCTCTACTTAGGTTTTTGATCAATTATAACCAAACTCATCCATTACTTGTTTTACTAAGCATTTAACTAGATTGAATAGCCTAGTTGTTTACCTCATGCTATAAAACATGGACACATACTAGCGAAGTATACATTTCTAGTTTTAGGGCATTACAATATGATCCCTTAAAACACCTATTCTGAATTCCGCTGGTTAGGGAATCTAAAACATCCAAATTCAACCGAGTCTGAATGAAACAGAATCCAGTTAGCGCCCATTGTGAGTCCTTCTTATAAATGATGTAACAGGATCCAAATTTAACCGAGTAGTGATGCTGTGTGTATGTAGCCGACTCTGGATGCTATATGATTCGTAAAACAACCATTCTAAATCCCGTATGCTAGGGAAACTTGATGATCCAAATTAAAACGAGTCTGGATGGTACAAGATACGGATACCACCCGTTTTGAGTAATTTTACTTAGTGATGCTTACCGAATTTAATCAAATCTGAATGCTATAGGATCCCAAAAACACCAATTCTGTATTCCGCTAGTAAGGGAATCTAAAGGATCCAAATTCAACCGAGTCTGGATGAAACAGAATGCGTATACTGCCCATTGTGAGTCCTTCTGATTAGTGATGTTGCAGCATCCGAGTTCAACTGAGTATTGATGCTTTCAGAATGTAGCCTATCACACCTGCTCATATGCGGAAGCGCGCGATGTGATCTAATTGATTCTCATTGCATACAACATAAGTGAACATACTAAATGAATAAAACAAACTACAAATACCATTACTAATATCTTTTCAAAACGCAACGTAGGTTAATTATGTTGTCTACAAACCATGAGATGAGATTAAGTTTTCAAAGTGTTACATAACAAAATGCAAGTTTTTAAAATAATAAGGCTTTGACCCTTATATCACCTCAAGGAGGCGGTATATAACGGGCAAACCCTTCAAAAAATGGCAATGGAGACTTGTTACTTGTTTTCTTGAATGAAACTTCTTGCATAGATCCACTATTTACCTGAAATACATGTTAAGTTGAAAATAACAAAAGTTGGCGAGTTCATGTGTTTTAACTATATGAGTTGGATCCATAAATTGTAAGAAGTATTTTTTTATCACAAATACGTAAAGCGTCAATGAAATCGTGATCATTAATGTTTTGAAATCGTGATCATTAATATTCGTATCACAAAAACCCGGAATGGTTGGCATGATTGTTGTTGTTGTAGTTCACATGTGTACCTTTCTTGAAGTGTACATATTTCCTTTTTCAATCATTTGCTGATTCGACGTGAGATCTTTCTTATATGTCCCTTTTACAAACAAGTTCTTCATTCTCACAGCATCTTCTGTGAGACAAATAGCTAGTGTCACAGCAGAAGTAATGGTAGCAGGGCTTGATGCGGTCACCATGCTACGGATTTCGGGTACTAAACCCTAGATATAGCACTCGATGCGCTTGAACTCCAGTGTTACAAGGTACGGTATCACACGAGACAGTCGTGGAATCTCTTGGTATAACCCACAATGTTAGCTCCTTTCATGGTTAAGTTCCAGGACTCGGTTTCTAGCTTCTGCAGTTCAGCCTTGAACAGTATTTTTCTCTCATTCTTTCCTTCAAACTCTCCCAAGTCGTCCCATAGGCTACGTCATCACCCAGAGTTTGCACTTGTAGGTTCCACCATGTAAGTGCTTCATCAATGAAAGGACTAGTAATAAAAATGACTTGCTGGTCTGGGGAATATCTGCTCATTCGGAGCGTGGAGTCTGTTTTCTCCATCCAGCGCACAAAGCCATGACACCACGGTGCCATCGTTTCAGCGACCTACAGTCTAAGAACTGCTTGTAGGTGCACCCTAAAATGTTTATAATCAGATTATGAATGAGCAAACAATGAAACACATGAATAGATTCAAAAGAATTATTTGAGTTGTAATAACAACTGAATATTACCATTCGCATGGTTCCCACCAGAGGAACCGCCTTGTCCCTGGCTCCCAGATCCACCAGTCCCACCATTTCCACTCGTTTTGCCTGTTCCGCCAGTCCCGCCATTATTGCTTTCACTTCGGGTTGCTTCGTATTGGGCCAGAGCCTGAGATATCCTTTTTTTCCAACAAAGCGTTCAATTCGGCCTCATTCCTAGGCATTGGTTATGGTTGGTTTACTTTCCGTGTGCGAGGAGTTCTCCTTCTTGGTGGCATGATTTTTTACGATAATATGGTAGTAAAGATTAGACGTTTATTTATTATATATTCTTTCAGTTAATTATAAGTTATAAATATTCATATATATATATATATATATATATGCAAGTAATCAAGTAAGCAAGCAATTAAATAACACATAGTAAATTATATATATATATATATATATATATAAATGATCTACTGAATAAATAAGTCGGCTCCGCGCAATACACCATGCATAGAATTCAATATAATGCATGATAACGAAGTCAGCAAGTTTTTATGTATTATAAGACAACTTGTTACATACTCGTTTGCAAAGGAAACAATAATGTACTCGGGTTACATCACCCGGTCATACCAGTTTAATACATATAAAAAGCAAAATCTTCCTTCACTTTAGCGGTCTTCGTCTTCCGGTTGTCTTCAAAACTTTATTTTTAGTCTTCACCAAAAACGTGTATCTAGCTCCCGTCCAAAAGTACCTGCAAAAAAAAACCGAAGGTGCTGGGGGAATGGTGGTGGGGTAGGGGTAACTAGACTTTGGAGATGAATAACCTCCTGCTCGAACTCATGGACTCTATGAAATAGGACACCTATCTGCAGCTCGATAGCAGGATATGAGCAACATGATCAGTTGATTGCATGGGAGGTGGTGGTGGAGGCATGGCAGTCGCCTGCCTCTCCATATCGCAGACCCTCTGACGTAGGATCTGTATCTGTTGCTCTAGAGAGCGAACCCAGCTATCCATCCAATACGGAGTAAAGTAGTGGGGATGGTAGGGGTGGGACATGGGCATCATATATGGTGGTGAGTATGGAGTAGGGCTAGTCGGCACATGAGATGGGCCTGCCTGATAGCGTGGTGATGGTGGTATATGTGATGGTCCAGTGGGGTGGGTGAGATGGGAACGAAAAGCCTCCTCATAGGAAATCAATCTAATCGAGGCGGAATCGCCTACAGGTCTCACAAGGTGAGGGGTGTCCTCAGAGGATGGGGTAGAGGTGCAGACAGATGTGTGTGTGGGTACATGAGTGGGTGTCGGGGTGGCAATAGGTATCATGTCAAAGCTGTATCGGTAGCATCCGCTCGAAGCCCGGCTCAATGGATAGCAGCAGAAGATGCGTGGTCACTCTCATTGATGATGAAATGGCTGCGACAGAAACTACAGGTGAGGATACCTCCAGGATGGCTATATCGATCACCTCTCCATCACCGAGGTCCTCATCTAAGTGATCAACATGAAATACCGGGACCTCGTCTTCATCGTCAGATAGGTCTATGATAGGGGGCCCTATAGCAAGTGGAATGGCGTCGATAAGTAGAACCTCCACTAGATGTTCACCCTCAGGGTGACCTATGATGATCTTCTCATGGTGCTAGGGAGGTAGGGCTAGAACGTCGTCCACCAGAGGGACATCTTCGTCAGCTACGAAGTCGGGTCCTCTTCAGGCTCAGACTCACTATCTTAGGAAATGTAATGCAGGATGGGTCCAACCTCATCATCCGAGACGATCTCCATTGGGTCATGATCGTCATAAATACCGCTTTCCGCTGATGACATCCTAACCTGGAAAAAGGGTTTGTACGACATGTATAATTAATTGTTATTTAATATATATACACACACAAAATGTTGGCATCACATAATGTCCATTCTAAGTTGTATTATTTGTTTTAGGTGAATCAAGTTGATGTTCTGTGTATACTCTTTGTATACTAAGTCTCATAATGTCCTTGCATTATTTTGTAAAATGAGTTTAGTGGACCTCCTGAAATAGTTATGCAATGAAAACCTTTTCTTTATGTAAAAATTGTTTTCATGAGAGGATCTAGTGATTGTAGATTAGACTCAGAGAGAATCCTGGTTCACTACAACCGAAGCTCTGATACCAATCTGTAACACCCGCTCATAGGCAGAAGCACACGGTGTGATCTGATTGATTCTCATTGCATACAACATAAGGAACATACTAAATGAATAAAACAAACTCTAAATGCCATTACTGATATCGTTTCAAAACACAACGTAGGTTAAGTATATTGTTTACAAACCATGAGATGAGATTAAGTTGTCAAAGTGTTACATAACCAAAATGCATGTTTTTAAAATAATAAGGCTTTGACCCTTATATCACTGCAAGGAGGCTGGTATATACGGGCAAACCCTTCAAAAGATGGCAATGGAGACTTCGTACTTGTTTTCTTGACTGAAACTTCTTGCATAGATCCACTAATTACCGGAAATACATGTTAAGTTGAAAATCAACAAAAGTTGGCGAGTTCATGTGTTTTAACCGTATGAGTTGGATCCATAAAATGTATATAGTATTTTTGTATCACAAAAACCCGGTATGTAAAAGCGTCAAGAAAATCATGATCATTAATGTTTTGCAAGGAAATTAGTATGTGTTACGACATAGGAAGCATCCAAACCTAGACGATTTCTGTCGATTAACCTCGACTTGGGCAACAAATGCACTCTTCCATGTGGGTCCATGACCAAGAGTGGGGCTCGCCAGCACCCGCTAGATCCAACCTTTGTACCGTGGTCTTAAACAAGATTAATGGTGCTTACGCCCACCCTATTTGCACATGATCCAGTTATTTTATTCCCTAGCTTATCATACCATAGACATGTATTTCACCTCCGATAGTTGTAAAACTGTAAAACATTTAAGATGAAAAGGGGGACATGAACTCACTGGATTGCTTTATAATTTCTCTGTTTAACTCGAGTATTTCCCTCGGTTCATATCACAACCTACAACGCGTTAGGTATTAGTTAGACACTTCGGTCTTTGTAATGATTCATGTTCTTGTTTCTTGTCTTAAGTATATGTTAAGACTTGTTCAGTGTTTTGTTTCGCTTAGATGTACTTTTGATGTATGATGCCAATAGATATACTTCATCAAGTATATAGGTATCCTGGCAACGCATATGTTGCTAGTACAGGCCTGGCCCGCTAGACTCTGTGCCTTGCACGAGTAGAATGTATATGTTTCATGACTCCTCATTGTTAGGCTTATAAATAAAGGTTTACACATTAGTGCTATATTTGGGCTTAGCTTAAGGGATTTGGGCTTTCTAGAGCCTCATGGGCCTAGGGTTGTAACTAGTGGGCTGTGTGATTAGTATAAATACATGTATTAGGTTAAGGTTTCGGGGCTAGTGAGTTGTTATTGAAAAACTTGTATCAGACACTATTTTGGTGTATGCAAGTTGCTTTGATTAAAGATTGTTCTTGTTCTTCATTCTAATCTTTATTTCCACAATCGATTAGAGTCTTGCGATACCTGTTAGATCCGATCACTAGACTTACAATTGGTATCAGAGAGCCTGCTATACAATACAGACTCTAGGTATTGTAGATCGAAGAACATTTTAGAGTTGAAGAATCGTTGATGTTCAACACGGGTTGTTACTGTTGAAGATTGCCGCTGTACTCATCTCAAATTCGGTACTGTTGCGGATTCCGAAGAACACGAAGAAGATTCAAGGATTTCGTATTCGGCACTGTTGAAGATCCTGAGAACACAAAGGGGATCATCCAACTCGGATTGATCCTGGACTACTGTTAATCAATATTCTCAATAACCTTATCCGGATTGCTCATATTCCGGATAAGGATTACTGTTCAAAATAACTTGTGTTTATCTGTTACAGGAATCTTGGGAAACTGTTTTTCGGACAAGGACTCTTAACTCGGACAAGGATTTCATTCCGGATAAGACTCTTATTCCAGATCAAGCTTTATTCAAGATCAAGTTCTCATTCCGGACTTGGTTCTCTATTTCGGATCACATCACCTCGGATTGCTTTCCAGATTTCAATTTCGGACCATATCATCTCGAATTGCGATCCAGATTTCAATTTCGGGTCACAACATCTAGAATTGCTTTCCGGATTTCAATTTCGAATAACATCATCTCGGACTGCTTTCCAGATATTCATCTCCGAATTATTTCGGTTTCTTATATCGGACTTGTCCCATCTCGGACTTGTCTCATCTCGGACATACATTAAAGACTAGTTTCGCATCAAGTTTCACAATAAAAATTTAAAATTAACTTTAGTTTACTTGGCATTTTAATAAAGTTAATAATAATGAACAGTAATATGACTGCTCAAGATTTGACCAATGCCACCTTGGCAGCACTGCAATCACAGACACATGCTCTTCATCAAGAACTAGATCAAGTCATTGGCTCTTCAACTAAGGTACCTCGTTGCTATATGGAGATGAATACTATGAGTGGAAATTCATATTTGAGCAGTACTGCAAGGCCAAAGAGCCTGGGGTTCGGAGATGTATTATGAACGGTCCTCGAACAATAGTTTATAGTACCGCTAAAGATCCAGATACAAAGATTCCTAAACCAAGAAATTTGTTGTGACATCCCGGGTTTTTCGGACAACTTAAACGCAATACTTGTCGAGTGAATTATATGCTATGTATTAAACATGTACGAGTTAATGAATACGTGATGTGTGATTACGTGAATTGTTTTAGTTACAAAATATATGTATATATAATAAATATGTACACGAACTGAACCGCGACACAAACACAAACCGAACTCCTTGTGATTCTAGGAAACCTTAAACCCAAGTCTTCGGCCGCGAGATTTAGACCTTAAACCTTAAGCCATTCTCGGCCAAGTGCAAACCAAACCAAAACAACCCAAACATATATCGGCCGCAAGATCAAACCCAAACCGACCCACCCTAGTTCCTCGGCCACGAATTCAAATCCAAACCGTGACCTTGTTGTCTCCTTGCGCTATATATACACACACCAATGCATGCTCTTTCACAACTACAAAACCCTAGAAGAAAAACTGCCGTCGGCAGCCGATCCTTCATCCCTTTTGATCGCGAACAGCTTCCTTCCTTCATCACCTCGATCTGATCAGCCTTGTTCACGTTCTCGATCGCTAACAGCTTGTTGCTTTCAGTCCCTTTCAGTCTCGGTCGCAACAGCTTTTCCTTTTCTTTTCTTCCGGTCGCAGCAGCAGCCCTCGCCATCTTCATCCTCGGTCGCAAGCGATCTTTGATCACCGGTCCCTTATCGTACTCACGGTTCGTTTACCTTGTTATTAAAAGATTAAAATTTGTCAATGCTACAAGATAATATTCGGATATATGTGCTTGAATGATTAATTGGTTTGTTTTCGGATTATATGTGTTTGAAAGTAAGCGGCTGAATTATCATTGTTTACATGAATGAGTGTTTGCGGAACATATAAGTTTGCGAGTATGTTTTGTTATAAAAACTAGAGATGTTGATTAGGGTTTGCATGGATATGTTAGAGGTATTGATCTATGATTAGAAAACCGGTTCATGATCGCCTAGGTTAATAATAGGAACGGTTTATGATAATGATATGCTGAAACAGGTTGCTGAGTAATAGTTACAGCCGACTTCATCTGACTGTAACTCGGTCGTTAGTTGTCGAAAAACGGATTTTCTGATGTCTAAAACGTAGAGATTTGAATAACGAATCTAAGGGCGCTGGATCCATAATTTTCTGAAGTCGTTTGATATTTTTAAGTGGCCAAATAAGTTCAGTAACTAAAGCTGTGAAAATCCTGAAATTTTGTTAGTTGTTTATCGAGTTGGATTTTAAAATTCAGTAGAGGGTTGAGTCATGAATTTTGTACAGCAACTAGGTATGGAAATTTCCGGGCAACTCCAACTGGAATTTTGTTAATTGGACGATCAGTGATTTTTAAATAAATTCTTCCGTGGACTGCAGTCAGAAAGCGATAAATCTGACTGCAGCCGAGTATATTGATATTTATGGTTAAATGGTAAAGATTTAGGACTTGGAAAATTTATATAAATTTCTAGAGTATAAATGACACCTGCTGTAAAAATATTGGAATTTTTGGAACATTGGAAATATTTTATAAAAATCCTAGAAAACAGCTGAATTATGAGCGTTAAGCTGAAATTTGATAACTTGTGATTGTGTGCACCAAATTGTGGCATGGATTGGTTTATGTTCATGATAAGTTGTTTTGATCACTAGGTTCACATGAGGATACTTGCATGCATGTTTGAGTGTTAGATATGTTGTTTGTGTGTATCACTTTGTGCGTAAATTACGTGTAGAATTTGTATTGGTGTGTTCACACACTGACTTGGAATTAATTGGTTTGTTAGGACGCAACTAGCGGTCCCATCTCTTATAACTTCTTTGCTACACTAACCGAGCAAATAAAGGTGAGTTCACGGCCCCTAACTTTATCCGGTTTTAAACAACAGGGGAGAAACATGTATACACTCTTCAAACTCAATCTCTTTACGTTATACGAAATTAACGTCACATAACCATTCGGTAACTAAGTTGATGTTAATGTAATGTTATGGTCACTAAGCAGCTTTATCACTTAAGTCCTCGTCAATCTCTCGGATTGTTACTATTGGGTTTAATAGCGGGGGAATTATAAGTATACTACTGGGCCCGACAAGCCCCATTCGAGCTAGTCGCGCTAGCCGACCGGGTATGGTCAACGGGTGAATAATTTGGCCTAACTTCGCCATGGTCAGTGATAGGCCTGGCAACACGGAGGCACAACAGTCAGCTTCGATCTCGAACTCTTAGTGACATAACTTTAGGCTAGCTACCTATATATGTTAACATTGAACTTAATTACGAAACAACTATATTATCCCGGGTTGAGGATAATGGAAACAACAACTTATTATTCCGGGTTGGAATAATGGAAACAACAACTATATTATCCCGGGTTGAGGATAATAGAAGCAACAACTTATTATTCCGGGATTGGAATAATGGAACCAGCACGTTATCCCGGGTTAGGGATAACGGGGAAAACAAACTATAACCGAACAAACGAATTTATGAAAACCTGTGAACTCACTCATCTTTAATGTTGACACTTGTTTCTTTACATGTTTCTCAGGACGCTAGGAGCTCTAGGTGCACGCACATGCATTGAACAGGACATCTTTATTCGAGTCTTATTTACAAATATTGTTTTGGGTTTTTCATTTGTTTTGGCGTTTGTGTTGGCGCCCGCTTCACTACTTATTTATGCTTCCGCTCAACTTTAAAAACTAATGCTTCCGCTAAGTATTGGTAACTAATCAAAACAATATAAAATCTACGACAAATGATTTTTGAAAACGTATTATCAAATCATATAGAGTCGTTCGACGTACTAGTGTTTCAGATTCTGGTTTGTTCACACGCCTCGCGGTAAAACTCCGCAACAGATTGGTATCAGAGCCACTAGCTATAGAGAACCAGGTTTGCATTAGAAGTAGACCTAAACTATAGCTGAATACACGACACTAGACGTAGTTTGGCACCGAACTGTTATATCTTGTTATGCGATGTACCACAAATATGTTATGTGAAATATGAATGCATAATTGAAACGAATGCAACTCATAACTAACTACACAACCTAAAGGCAATGTCATCATCATCCTCGTCATCATCCGACAAACTTACGCAACCAAGGGCGCCAGGAAAGGCACCTATGGTGGAACCCTTACCATCTTATGGTGTGGAGACACGCTCAGCTGCTAGGAAAAGACCCGCTCTAGGGGAGGAGTCGTCCTCACGCTCGACCATCGCTGTGACGGTCGAACCGGTTAACTCGTTAGAAGTAGGGAACGACCTACTTAGAGATATGATAAGAACGCAACAAGAACAACTAGAAAGAATGCATGAAACCATCCTCGCACAAGGATGGATGATACGACAACTGACTGGTAAAACTGAGTCGCTCGAGGAAGAACAGCATACGAGTAAGATAGCTCGTAACACCTTAGCCAGAGATCTTCGTGCTGAGCAGCTAAGGGCTGACTGGCTAGAGGACAGAGTTCTTGAGTCTAGCTGGAGAATTCAAGAACTGGAACAAAATCAGGCACCTGCACCAGTACCTGCACCAGCACCGGCCCCTCCAGTGCCGGAAGAGGATCCAGAGGAGGACCCTGAGGAGGATCCAGAGGAGGACCGAGAGGCCAGCTGTAGAAGCTGGAAACGCCGCGGAGGATGACGGCAACGATAGCGATTTGGGGGATGGAGACGTAGAAGACTGACACGTCTCGCTTACTTTATTTACTTTCCTTCAGTCTATTTATTTTCTACTTAGATCTAAAATGGCAACTGGACGTTGCGGAAATCTCAACATGACGCCTTAAGAATTATCCGCAATGATCCAAGAACACGTGAATGCTGCTCTGGCAGGTGTTCAAAACCCACCAACAGCAGGAGGGGTTTTAACCCCTACAAGATGTTCCTCGATGCGAAACCAAGCAAATTCTCAGGGGCAGAAGGACCCATTGGACTGGTTCGCTGGATCGAAAAGTCTGAATCAGTATTTGAAATGTGCAACTGTCTAGAGGCCAACAAGGTCAAGTATGCAGCCACAACACTGGAAGATGGGACACTAACTTGGTGGAATGCACAAGTCCAAACGCGTGGACGTATTGCTGCAAATGCAATGGCCTGGGCCGAGTTCAAGGCCCTAATCAAAGAGGAGTACTGTCCACGAGACAGAGTGCAACAGTTGGAGCAAGCCTTATGGAACCACAAGATGGTGGGATCTGAAATCGAAGCTTACACCGCAAAACATCATGACTTGGTATTTCTGTGTCCCGATTTGGCCAACACTGTGGAGAAAAGACTCGAGTTCTATCTCGGGGGTCTGGTTCCGGAGATTCAGAGTATGGTAATGGCTAGTAACCCTGCAACTGAACATCAAGCAATCCGATTGGCTCACAAACTCACCGATAAGGCGGTGGAACAAAAGAATTTGCCAGCACGGGGTACAACTGAAGTTACCCCTGATAACAAAAGAAAGTTTGAAGACTCGTCTGCTCGACAGTCTTCGTCATCTCAGCCACAACAGGGGAGCCAGAAACGGTTCAATCATTACAACAGCCACAGGGGTCACCAAAATCAACCCGTCAACAACAACAACAACCAGAATGCAGGCGGCTATGTAGGTCGAAAGCCGCAGTGCAGTCGCTGTAATCTTCATCATCACGGCCCTTGTGCCGGGAATCGCTACCAACGATGTGGCAAGGTGGGACATGCGGCAAAGGATTGTCGTGGGGAAATCATGTCCCGACAAAATCAAAATCAACCACAGGGTCAGCAGCAGGGTATTAACCGGGGATGCTATCAGTGTGGTAGCACCGCCCACTTCAGAAGAGACTGCCCACAGCTGCGTAACAACAACAACAATGGTGGAAACAACCACAACCACAATAACCACAACAACAACAATACACAACAAGGAAACGGTGGCACAGGAGGTGCCAAAGGTCGCGCCTTCACATTGGGCCGCGGAGAGGCCAGAAACGACTCGAACGTGGTCACCGGTAAGTTTCCCCTTAATGAACATTTTGCTACTGTGCTTTTTGATACGGGTGCGGATAGGAGCTTTATATCTGAGTCTTTTAGGAAGAACCTAAATCTCACGCTTAAACCATTAGAGACCCCTTATGTGATAGAATTAGCCGATGGTAAATCTGTAGATGTGACCCAAATAGTATCCGGCTGTCAACTCAAACTCGCGGGCCACACCTTTACCATTGATCTGATGACAACTACTCTGGGTAGTTTTGACGTGGTAGTTGGAATGGACTGGCTATCCGACGTCCGGGCTGAAGTTCTCTGCTTTTGAAAAATCTATCCGTATTCCGCTCTCGAACGACGAAATCCTGACGGTACAAGGCGATAAGGCAAGCGCCGTCACCAACATCATCTCATACTTACAAGCGCAGAAGTATCTTCGGAGAAAGAACTCCTTCTCTTTACTCGCACTGATTACCGAACAGCCTAAGGACGAGAAACGCATAGAAGACATCCCTGTCGTCCGTGAATTTTCCGATGTATTCCCAAAAGAACTACCTGGTCTTCCACCCCATCGACAATTGGAGTTTGAAATCGAATTGGCGAAACAATGCAACTCCTATCGCCAAGGCTCCATACCGCCTAGCTCCAGCCGAGCTGCAGGAGCTGTCTACCCAACTTCAGGAACTATTTGAAAAAGGATTTATCCGACCAAGCGTTTCGCCATGGGGAGCTCCAGTCCTTTTTGTCAAGAAGAAGGACGGGACTTTCCGCATGTGCATCGACTATAGGGAACTCAACAAGGTTACTGTCAAGAACCGATACCCGTTACCTCGCATCGACGATCTCTTCGACCAACTTCAAGGGTCAAGCTACTACTCCAAGATTGATTTACAGTCCGGTTACCACCAGCTACGCGTCAGGGAGGAGGATATCGCTAAGACGGCATTTCGCACTCGGTATGGCCATTATGAGTTCTTGGTCATGCCCTTCGGTCTCACCAACGCACCTGCGGTGTTCATGGACCTCATGAACCGTGTGTGTAAACCATACCTCGACAAGTTTGTCATTGTGTTCATCGATGACATACTCATCTACTCCAAAAGTGAAGAAGAACATGCTGAACATCTACGATTACTGCTAGGATTACTCCAACAGGAAAAGCTATATGCCAAGCTTTCGAAGTGTGATTTCTGGATTCGGGAAGTTCAGTTTCTCGGGCATATCGTGAATGAAAAGGGTATCCACGTTAACCCTTCCAAGATTGAAGCCATCAAAAACCGGGAAGCACCCAAGACACCGACGGAGATCCGCCAATTTTTGGGATTGGCTGGTTATTACAGACGTTTCATCGAGGGATTTTCAAAGATCGCACAACGGCTTACTACCCTCACCCAGAAAGGCATCAAGTATGCTTGGGGTGACAAGCAAGAAGCAGCATTTCAATTGCTGAAACAGAAATTTTGCAGTGCACCCATTCTGTCCTTGCCGGAAGGGACAGATGACTTTGTAGTATATTGTGATGCTTCCATTCAGGGACTGGGATGCGTACTCATGAAACGCGATAAGGTCATCGTGTATGCATCGCGACAACTGAAGGTTCACGAGAAAAACTACACGACGCATGACCTGGAATTGGGAGCAGTAGTGTTTACACTTAAGATTTGGAGACACTACCTCTATGGAACAAAGTGCACAATCTTTACAGA
This sequence comes from Scalesia atractyloides, assembly GCA_947069175.1. Lineage (NCBI taxonomy): Eukaryota > Viridiplantae > Streptophyta > Magnoliopsida > Asterales > Asteraceae > Scalesia > Scalesia atractyloides. The sequence goes on along the minus strand of CAMTDV010000012.1, from coordinate 56,487,209 downwards.
CCACAAGAGCCTCCAACACATCTTTGATCAGAAGGAGTTGAACATGCGACAGCGTCGCTGGGTTGAGCTCTTGAACGATTATGAGTGTGCCATTCGATATCACCCGGGTAAAGCTAACGTGGTAGCTGATGCCCTCAGTAGGAAGGAACACTTGAAACCTCGTCGCGTACGAGCACTACAACTCACTATTCATTCGGGGCTACCCGAACAAATACGCGACGCCTAGTTAGAAGCAGTTAAGGAGGAAAACATCAAGGCCGAATCGGTGGGAAAAATGGAACGCGATTGGGAAGTAAAGCCCAATGGAGCCCGGTATTTCATGAATCGCATATGGGTACCTCTCTACGGAAACCTCAGAGAGCTAGTCATGGATGAAGCTCACAAATCCCAATACTCTGTCCATCCGGGTTCGGATAAGATGTATCAAGACCTTAAAGCTGCGTATTGGTGGCCCAACATGAAAGCCGATATAGCCACCTACGTGAGTAAATGTTTTACTTGTGCAAAAGTCAAGGTGGAGTATCAAAAGCCATCGGGGCTACTCCAACAACCTGAGATCCCAGTGTGGAAATGGGATCAGATCTCAATGGATTTCATCACTAAACTCCCGCGAACTTTGGGTGGTTGCGATACCATCTGGGTAATTGTGGATCGTTTAACTAAGTCCGCACACTTCCTAGCTATTAAAGAAACAGATAAGATGGAGAAGTTAACTCGCATCTAGATTAAGGAAGTAGTTTCTCGGCACGGAGTGCCAACATCCATCATCTCAGACAGAGATGCTCGCTTCACGTCAAACTTCTGGCAGTCACTCCAGAAAGCGTTAGGAACACGCTTGGATATGAGTACAGCCTATCACCCTCAGACTGATGGTCAAAGCGAAGGACCATACAGACCTTGGAAGACATGCTTAGGGCATGCGTCATAGACTTCGGAAATAGTTGGGAAATCCACCTGCCTCTAGTAGAATTCTCATATAACAACAGCTATCATACGAGTATTTCGTCAGCACCGTTTGAGGCATTATACGGTCGTAAATGTAGATCACCGTCTGCTGGGCAGAAGTCGGTGACAGTCAACTCACAGGCCCTGAGTTAATACTTGAGGCTACTGAAAAGATTGTACAAATCAGAAACCGCATGGCGGCGGCACGAGATCGACAGAAAAGGTACGCTGATCAACGACGCAAACCGCTCGAATTTCAAGTAGGCGATCGCGTCCTACTAAAGGTGTCACCCTGGAAGGGTGTAATCCGCTTTGGAAAACGGGGCAAACTTAACCCACGGTACGTAGGCCCGTTTGTAATCTTGAAACGTATTGGACCCGTAGCTTATCAATTAGACCTTCCTGCCGAACTCAGTGGAGTTCACAACGTATTTCACTTGTCAAATCTGAAGAAGTGTCTATCATATGAAAATCTAGCCATTCCATTGGATGAGATCCAAGTGGATGAACAACTGCACTTTGTGGAACAGCCTATCGAGATCATGGATCGTGAGATCAAGACTCGAAGGCACAGCAAAATTCCGATCGTTAAGGTTCGTTGGGACTCTAAGCGTGGACCAGAGTTCACGTGGGAAAGAGAGGATCAAATGAAAAGCAAATACCCACACCTCTTCGCAACTGAGCAGCAAACTAACGATACAAGTAACTAAATTTTCGGGACGAAAATTCTTTCAACATGGGGATGATGTGACAACCTGGAAATTTCTCATACTTTTGCGTACTATTGTTAACTAAGTCCTTGTGCATGGCACTTGGAAATCTTTGTGCATGGCACTTGGGAACTTTTTGTAACGTTGCGTACCATCATTAACGAACTAACTCTTTGTGCGTGGCACTCTAAACATGTACGCTACATTCTAAACCGCGTTTACTCAATTTTCAGGACGAAAATTCTTTCAACATGGGGATAATGTGACATCCCGGGTTTTTCAGACAACTTAAACGCAATACTTGTCGAGTGAATTATATGCTATGTATTAAACATGTACGAGTTAATGAATACCTGATGTGTGATTACGTGAATTGTTTTAGTTACAAAATATATGTATATATAATAAATATGTACACGAACCGAACCGCGACACAAACACAAACCGAACTCCTTGTGATTCTAGGAAACCTTAAACCCAAGTCTTCGGCCGCGAGATTTAGACCTTAAACCTTAAGCCATTCTCGGCCAAGTGCAAACCAAACCAAACCAACCCAAACATATCTCGGCCGCAAGATCAAACCCAAACCAACCCACCCTAGTTCCTCGGCCATGAATTCAAATCCAAACCGTGACCTTGTTGTCTCCTTGCGCTATATATACACACACCAATGCATGCTCTTTCACAACTACAAAACCCTAGAAGAAAAACTGCCGTCAGCAGCCGATCCTTCATCCCTTTTGATCGCGAACAGCTTCCTTCCTTCATCACCTCGATCTGATCAGCCTTGTTCACGTTCTTGGTCGCTAACAGCTTGTTGCTTTCAGTCCCTTTCAGTCTCGGTCGCAACAGCTTTTCCTTTTCTTTTCTTCCGGTCGCAGCAGCAGCCCTCGCCATCTTCATCCTCAGTCGCAAGAGATCTTTGATCACCGGTCCCTTATCGTACTCACGGTCCGTTTACCATGTTATTAAAAGATTAAAATTTGTCATATGCTACAAGATAATATTCGGATATATGTGCTTGAATGATTAATTGTTTGTTTTCTGATTATATGTGTTTGAAAGTAAGCGGCTGAATTATCATTGTTTACATGAATGAGTGTTTGCGGAACTTATAAGTTTGCGAGTATGTTTTGTTATAAAAACTAGAGATGTTGATTAGGGTTTGCATGGATATGTTAGAGGTATTGATCTATGATTAGAAAACCGGTTCATGATCGCCTAGGTTAATAATAGGAACGGTTTATGATAATGATATGCTGAAACAGGTTGCTGAGTAATAGTTACAGCCGACTTCATCTGGCTGTAACTCGGTCGTTAGTTGTCGAAAAACGGATTTTCTGATGTCTAGGACGTAGAGATTTGAATAACGAATCTAAGGGCGCTGGATTCATAATTTTCTGAAGTCGTTTGATATTTTTAAGTGGCCAAATAAGTTCAGTAACTAAAGCTGTGAAAATCCTGAAATTTTGTTAGTTGTTTATCGAGTTGGATTTTAAAATCAGTAGAGAGTTGAGTCATGAATTTTGTACAGCGACTAGGTATGGAAATTTCCGGGCAACTCCAACTGGAATTTTGTTAATTGGACGATCAGTGATTTTTAAATAAATTCTTCCGTGGACTGCAGTCAGAAAGCGATAAATCTTACTGCAGCCGAGTATATTGATATTTATGGTTAAATGGTAAAGATTTAGGACTTGGAAAATTTATATAAATTTCTACAGTATAAATGACACCTGCTGTAAAAATATTGGAATTTTTGGAACGTTGGAACTATTTTATAAAAATCCTAGAAAACAGCTGAATTATGAGCTTTAAGCTGAAATTTGATAACTTGTGATTGTGTGCACCAAATTGTGGCATGGATTGGTTTATGTTCATGATAAGTTGTTTTGATCACTAGGTTCACATGAGGATACTTGCATGCATGTTTGAGTGTTAGATATGTTGTTTGTGTGTATCATTTTGTGCGTAAATTACGTGTAGAATTTGTATTATTGTGTTCACACACTGACTTGGAATTAATTGGTTTGTTAGGACGCAACTAGCGGTCCCATCTCTTATAACTTCTTTGCTACACTAACCTAGCAAATAAAGGTGAGTTCACGGCCCCTAACTTTATCCGGTTTTTAAACAACAGGGGGAGAAACATGTATACACTCTTCAAATTCAATCTCTTTACGTTATACGAAATTAACGTCACATAACCATTCGGTAACTAAGTTGATGTTAATGTAATGTTATGGTCACTAAGCAGCTTTATCACTTAAGTCCTCGTCAATCTCTCGGATTGTTAGTGTTGGGTTTAATAGCGGGGGAATTATAAGTAGTACTACTGGGCCCGACAAGCCCCATCCGAGCTAGTCGCGCTAGCCGACCGGGTATGGTCAACGGGTGAATAATTTGGCCTAACTTCGCCATGGTCAGTGATAGGCCTGGCAACACGGAGGCACAACAGTCAGCTTCGATCGCGAACTCTTACGTGACATAACTTTAGGCTAGCTACCTATATATGTTAGCATTGAACTTAATTACGAAACAACTATATTATCCCGGGTTGAGGATAATGGAAACAACAACTTATTATTCCGGGTTGGAATAATGGAAACAACAACTATATTATCCTGGGTTGAGGATAATGGAAGCAACAACTTATTATTCCGGGATTGGAATAATGGAACCAGCACGTTATCCCGGGTTAGGGATAACGGGGAAACAAACTATAACCGAACAAACGAATTTATGAAAACCTGTGAACTCACTCATCTTTAATGTTGACACTTGTTTCTTTACATGTTTCTCAGGACGCTAGGAGCTCTAGGTGCACGCACATGCATTGAACAAGACATCTTTATTCGAGTCTTATTTACAAATATTGTTTTGGGTTTTTCATTTGTTTTGGCGTTTGTGTTGGCGCCCGCTTCACTACTTATTTATGCTTCCGCTCAACTTTAAAAACTAATGCTTCCGCTAAGTATTGGTAACTAATCAAAACAATATAAAATCTACGACAAATGATTTTTGAAAACGTATTATCAAATCATATAGAGTCGTTCGATGTACTAGTGTTTCAGATTCTGGTTTGCTCACACGCCACGCGGTAAAACTCCGCAAGCGGAAATTGAGGGTGTGACAGATTGGTATCAGAGCCACTAGCTATAGAGAACCAGGTTTGCATTAGAAGTAGACCTAAACTATAGCTGAATACACGACACTAGACGTAGTTTGGCACCGAACTGTTATATCTTGTTATACGATGTACCACAACTATGTTATGTGAAATATGAATGCATAATTGAAACGAATGCAACTCATAACTAACTACACAACCTAAAGGCAATGTCATCATCATCCTCGTCATCATCCGACAAACTTACGCAACCAAGGGCGCCAGGAAAGGCACCTATGGTGGAACCCTTACCATCTTATGACGTGGAGACACGCTCAGCTGCTAGGAAAAGACCCGCTCTAGGGGAGGAGTCGTCCTCACGCTCGACCATCGCTGTGATGGTCGAACCGGTTAACTCGTTAGAAGTAGGGAACGACCTACTTAGAGATATGATAAGAACGCAACAAGAACAACTAGAAAGAATGCATGACACCATCCTCGCACAAGGATGGATGATACGACAACTGACTGGTAAAAATGAGTCGCTCGAGGAAGAGCAGCATACGAGTAAGATAGCTCGTAACACCTTAGCCAGAGATCTTCGTGCTGAGCAGCTAAGGGCTGACTGGCTAGAGGACAGAGTTCTTGAGTCTAGCTGGAGAATTTAAGAACTGGAACAAAATCAGGCACCTGCACCAGTACCTGCACCAGCACCGGCCCCTCCAGTGCCGGAAGAGGATCCAGAGGAGGACCCTGAGGAGGATCCATAGGAGGATCCGGAGGAGGACCCAGCTGTAGAAGCTGGAAACGCCGCGGAGGATGACGGCAACGATAGCGATTTGGGGGATGGAGACGTAGAAGACTGACACGTCTCGCTTATTTTATTTACTTTCCTTCAGTCTATTTATTTTCTACTTAGATCTAAAATGGCAACTGGACGTTGCGGAAATCTCAACATGACGCCTTAAGAATTAGCCGCAATGATCCAAGAACACGTGAATGCTGCTCTGGCAGGTGTTCAAAACCCATCAGCAGCAGGAGGGGTTTTAACCCCTACAAGATGTTCCTCGACGCGAAACCAAGCAAATTCTCGGGGGCAGAAGGACCCATTGGACTGGTTCCCTGGATCGAAAAGTCTGAATCAGTATTTGAAATGTGCAACTGTCTAGAGGCCAACAAGGTCAAGTATGCAGCCTCAACACTGGAAGATGGGACACTAACTTGGTGGAATGCACAAGTCCAAACGCGTGGACGTATTGCTGCAAATGCAATGGCCTGGGCCGAGTTCAAGGCCCTAATCAAAGAGGAGTACTGTCCACGAGACAGAGTGCAACAGTTGGAGCAAGCCTTATGGAACCACAAGATGGTGGGATCTGAAATCGAAGCTTACACCGCAAAACATCATGACTTGGTATTTCTGTGTCCCGATTTGGCCAACACTGTGGAGAAAAGACTCGAGTTCTATCTCGGGGGTCTGGTTCCGGAGATTCAGAGTATGGTAATGGCTAGTAACCCTGCAACTGAACACCAAGCAATTCGATTGGCTCACAAACTCACCGATAAGGCGGTGGAACAAAAGAAGTTGCCAGCACGGGGTACAACTGAAGTTACCCCTGATAACAAAAGAAAGTTTGAAGACTCGTCTGCTCGACAGTCTTCGTCATCTCAGCCACAACAGGGGAGCCAGAAACGGTTCAATCATTACAACAGCCACAGGGGTCACCAAAATCAACCCGTCAACAACAACAACAACCAGAATGCAGGCGGCTATGTAGGTCGAAAGCCACAGTGCAGTCGCTGTAATCTTCATCATCACGGCCCTTGTGCCGGGAATCGCTGCCAACGATGTGGCAAGGTGGGACATGCGGCAAAGGATTGTCATGGGGAAATCATGTCCCGACAAAATCAAAATCAACCACAGGGTCAGCAGCAGGGTATTAACCGGGGATGCTATCAGTGTGGTAGCACCGCCCACTTCAGAAGAGACTGCCCACAGCTGCGTAACAACAACAACAATGGTGGAAACAACCACAACCACAATAACCACAACAACAACAATAACAACAACAACAATGGAAACGGTGGCACAGGAGGTGCCAAAGGTCGCGCCTTCACATTGGGCCGCGAGAGGCCAGAAACGACTCGAAAGTGGTCACCGGTAAGTTTCCCCATAATGAACATTTTGCTACTGTGCTTTTTGATACGGGTGCGGATAGGAGCTTTATATCTGAGTCTTTTAGGAAGAACCTAAATCTCACGCTTAAACCATTAGAGACCCCTTATGTTATAGAATTAGCCGATGGTAAATCTGTAGATGTGACCCAAGTAGTATCCGGCTGTCAACTCAAACTCCCGGACCACACCTTTACCATTGATCTGATGACAACTACTCTGGGTAGTTTTTACGTGGTAGTTGGAATGGACTGGCTATCCGACGTCCGGGCTGAAGTTCTCTGCTTCGAAAAATCTATCCGTATTCCGCTCTCGAACGACGAAATCCTGACGGTACAAGGCGATAAGGCAAGCGCCGTCACCAACATCATCTCATACTTACAAGCGCAGAAGTATCTTCGGAGAAAGAACTCCTTCTCTTTACTCACACTGATTACCGAACAGCCTAAGGACGAGAAACGCATAGAAGACATCCCTGTCGTCCGTGAATTTTCCGATGTATTCCCAAAGAACTACCTGGTCTTCCACCCCATCGACAATTGGAGTTTGAAATCGAATTGGCGAACAATGCAACTCCTATCGCCAAGGCTCCATACCGCCTAGCTCCAGCCGAGCTGCAGGAGCTGTCTACCCAACTTCAGGAACTATTAGAAAAAGGATTTATCCGACCAAGCGTTTCGCCATGGGGAGCTCCAGTCCTTTTTGTCAAGAAGAAGGACGGGACTTTCCGCATGTGCATCGACTATAGGGAACTCAACAAGGTTACTGTCAAGAACCGATACCCGTTACCTCGCATCGACGATCTCTTCGACCAACTTCAAGGGTCAAGCTACTACTCCAAGATTGATTTACAGTCCGGTTACCACCAGCTACGCGTCAGGGAGGAGGATATCGCTAAGACGGCATTTCGCACTCGGTATGGCCATTATGAGTTCTTGGTCATGCCCTTCGTCTCACCAACGCACCTGCGGTGTTCATGGACCTCATGAACCGCGTGTGTAAACCATACCTCAACAAGTTTGTCATTGTGTTCATCGATGACATACTCATCTACTCCAAAAGTGAAGAAGAACATGCTGAAATCTACGATTACTGCTAGGATTACTCCAACAGGAAAAACTATATGCCAAGCTTTCGAAGTGTGATTTCTGGATTCGGGAAGTTCAGTTTCTCGGGCATATCGTGAATGAAAAGGGTATCCACGTTGACCCTGCCAAGATTGAAGCCATCAAAAACCGGGAAGCACCCAAGACACCGACGGAGATCCGCCAATTTTTGGGATTGGCTAGTTATTACAGACGTTTCATCGAGGGATTTTCAAAGATCGCACAACGGCTTACTACCCTCACCCAGAAAGGCATCAAGTATGCTTGGGGTGACAAGCAAGAAGCAGCATTTCAATTGCTGAAACAGAAACTTTGCAGTGCACCCATTATGTCCTTGCCGGAAGGGACAGATGACTTTGTAGTATATTGTGATGCTTCCATTCAGGGACTGGGATGCGTACTCATGCAACGCGATAAGGTCATCGTGTATGCATCGCGACAACTGAAGGTTAACGAGAAAAACTACACGACGCATGACCTGGAATTGGGAGCAGTAGTGTTTGCACTTAAGATTTGGAGACACTACCTCTATGGAACAAAGTGCACAATCTTTGCAGACCACAAGAGCCTCCAACACATCTTTGATCAGAAGGAGTTGAACATGCGACAGCGTCGCTGGGTTGAGCTCTTGAATGATTATGAGTGTGCCATTCGATATCACCCGGGTAAAGCTAACGTGGTAGCTGATGCCCTCAGTAGGAAGGAACACTTGAAACCTCGTCGCGTACGAGCACTACAACTCACTATTCATTCGGGGCTACCCGAACAAATACGCGACGCCCAGTTAGAAGCAGTTAAGGAGGAAAACATCAAGGCCGAATCGGTGGGAAAAATGGAACGCGATCGGGAAGTAAAGCCCAATGGAGCCCGGTATTTCATGAATCGCATATGGGTACCTCTCTACGAAAACCTCAGAGAGCTAGTCATGGATGAAGCTCACAAATCCCGATACTCTGTCCATCCGGGTTCGGATAAGATGTATCAAGACCTTAAAGCTGCGTATTGGTGGCCCAACATGAAAGCCGATATAGCCACCTACGTGAGTAAATGTTTGACTTGTGCAAAAGTCAAGGTGGAGTATCAAAAGCCATCGGGGCTACTCCAACAACCTGAGATCCCAGTGTGGAAATGGGATCAGATCTCAATGGATTTCATCACTAAACTCCCGCGAACTTTGGGTGGTTGCGATACCATCTTGGTAATTGTGGATCGTTTAACTAAGTCCGCACACTTCCTAGCTATTAAAGAAACAATAAGATGGAGAAGTTGACTCGCATTTACATTAAGGAAGTAGTTTCTCGGCACGGAGTGCCAACATCCATCATCTCAGACAGAGATGCTCGCTTCACGTCAAACTTCTGGCAGTCACTCCAGAAAGCGTTGGGAACACGCTTGGATATGAGCACAGCCTATCACCCTCAGACTGATGGTCAAAGCGAAAGGACCATACAGACCTTGGAAGACATGCTTAGGGCATGCGTCATAGACTTCGGAAATAGTTTGGGCAGAAGTTTGAGGCATTATACGGTCGTAAATATAGATCACCGGTCTGCTGGGCAGAAGTCGGTGACAGTCAACTCACAGACCCTGAGTTAATACTTGAGGCTACTGAAAAGATTGTACAAATAAGAAACCGCATGGCGGCGGCACGAGATCGACAGAAAAGCTACGCTGATCAACGACGCAAACCGCTCGAATTTCAAGTAGGCGATCGCGTCCTACTAAAGGTGTCACCCTGGAAGGGTTTAATCCGCTTTGGAAAACGGGGCAAACTTAACCCACGGTACGTAGGCCCGTTTGTAATCTTGAAACGTATTGGACCCGTAGCTTATCAATTAGACCTTCCTGCCGAACTCGGTGGAGTTCACAACGTATTTCACGTGTCAAATCTGAAGAAGTGTCTATCAGATGAAACTCTAGCCATTCCATTGGATGAGATCCAAGTGGATGAACAACTGCACTTTGTGGAACAGCCTATCGAGATCATGGATCGTGAGATCAAGACTCGAAGGCACAGCAAAATTCCGATCGTTAAGGTTCGTTGGGACTCTAAGCGTGGACCGGAGTTCACGTGGGAAAGAGAGGATCAAATGAAAAGCAAATACCCACACCTCTTCGCAACTGAGCAGCAAACTAACGATACCAGTAACTAAATTTTCGGGACGAAAATTCTTTCAACATGGGGATGATGTGACAACCTGGAAATTTCTCATACTTTTGCGTACTATTGTTAACTAAGTCCTTGTGCATGGCACTTGGAAATCTTTGTGCATGGCACTTGGGAACTTTTTGTAACGTTGCGTACCATCATTAACGAACTAACTCTTTGTGCGTGGCACTCTAAACATGTACGCTACATTCTAAACCGCGTTTACTCAATTTTCGGGACGAAAATTCTTTCAACATGGGGATAATGTGACATCCCGGGTTTTTCGGACAACTTAAACGCAATACTTGTCGAGTGAATTATATGCTATGTATTAAACATGTACGAGTTAATGAATACGTGATGTGTGATTACGTGAATTGTTTTAGTTACAAAATATATGTATATATAATAAATATGTACACGAACCGAACCGCGACACAAACACAAACCGAACTCCTTGTGATTCTAGGAAACCTTAAACCCAAGTCTTCGGCCGCGAGATTTAGACCTTAAACCTTAAGCCATTCTCGGCCAAGTGCAAACCAAACCAAACCAACCCAAACATATCTCGGCCGCAAGATCAAACCCAAACCGACCCACCCTAGTTCCTCGGCCACGAATTCAAATCCAAACCGTGACCTTGTTGTCTCCTTGCTCTATATATACACACACCAATGCATGCTCTTTCACAACTACAAAACCCTAGAAGAAAAACTGCCGTCGGCAGCCGATCCTTCATCCCTTTTGATCGCGAACAGCTTCCTTCCTTCATCACCTCGATCTGATCAGCCTTGTTCACGTTCTCGGTCGCTAACAGCTTGTTGCTTTCAGTCCCTTTCAGTCTCGGTCGCAACAGCTTTTCCTTTTATTTTCTTCCGGTCGCAGCAGCAGCCCTCGCCATCTTCATCCTCGGTCGCAAGCGATCTTTGATCACCGGTCCCTTATCGTACTCACGGTCCGTTTACCTTGTTATTAAAAGATTAAAATTTGTCATATGCTACAAGATAATATTCGGATTTATGTGCTTGAATGATTAATTGTTTGTTTTCTGATTATATGTGTTTGAAAGTTAGCGGCTGAATTATCATTGTTTACATGAATGAGTGTTTGCGGAACTTATAAGTTTGCGAGTATGTTTTGTTATAAAAACTAGAGATGTTGATTAGGGTTTGCATGGATATGTTAGAGGTATTGATCTATGATTAGAAAACCGGTTCATGATCGCCTAGGTTAATAATAGGAACGGTTTATGATAATGATATGCTGAAACAGGTTGCTGAGTAATAGTTACAGCCGACTTCATCTGGCTGTAACTCGGTCGTTAGTTGTCGAAAAACGGATTTTCTGATGTCTAGGACGTAGAGATTTAAATAACGAATCTAAGGGCGCTGGATTCATAATTTTCTGAAGTCGTTTGATATTTTTAAGTGGCCAAATAAGTTCAGTAACTAAAGCTGTGAAAATCCTGAAATTTTGTTAGTTGTTTATCGAGTTGGATTTTAAAATCAGTAGAGAGTTGAGTCATGAATTTTGTACAGCAACTAGGTATGGAAATTTTCGGGCAACTCCAACTGGAATTTTGTTAATTGGACGATCAGTGATTTTTAAATAAATTCTTCCGTGGACTGCAGTCAGAAAGCGATAAATCTGACTGCAGCCGAGTATATTGATATTTATGGTTAAATGGTAAAGATTTAGGACTTGGAAAATTTATATAAATTTCTACAGTATAAATGACACCTGCTGTAAAAATATTGGAATTTTTGGAACGTTGGAACTATTTTATAAAAATCCTAGAAAACAGCTGAATTATGAGCGTTAAGCTGAAATTTGATAACTTGTGATTGTGTGCACCAAATTGTGGCATGGATTGGTTTATGTTCATGATAAGTTGTTTTGATCACTAGGTTCACATGAGGATACTTGCATGCATGTTTGAGTGTTAGATATGTTGTTTGTGTGTATCACTTTGTGCGTAAATTACGTGTAGAATTTTTATTATTGTGTTCACACACTGACTTGGAATTAATTGGTTTGTTAAGACGCAACTAGCGGTCCCATCTCTTATAACTTCTTTGCTACACTAACCGAGCAAATAAAGGTGAGTTCACGGCCCCTAACTTTATCCGGTTTTTAAACAACAGGGGGAGAAACATGTATACACTCTTCAAACTCAATCTCTTTACGTTATACGAAATTAACGTCACATAACCATTCGGTAACTAAGTTGATGTTAATGTAATGTTATGGTCACTAAGCAGCTTTATCACTTAAGTCCTCGTCAATCTCTCGGATTGTTAGTGTTGGGTTTAATAGCGGGGGAATTATAAGTAGTACTACTGGGCCCGACAAGCCCCATCCGAGCTAGTCGCGCTAGCCGACCGGGTATGGTCAACGGGTGAATAATTTGGCCTAACTTCGCCATGGTCAGTGATAGGCCTGGCAACACGGAGGCACAACAGTCAGATTCGATCGCGAACTCTTACGTGACATAACTTTAGGCTAGCTACCTATATATGTTAACATTGAACTTAATTACGAAACAACTATATTATCCCTGGTTGAGGATAATGGAAACAACAACTTATTATTCCGGGTTGGAATAATGGAAACAACAACTATATTATCCCGGGTTGAGGATAATGGAAGCAACAACTTATTATTCCGGGATTGGAATAATGGAACCAGCACGTTATCCCGGGTTAGGGATAACGGGGAAAACAAACTATAACCGAACAAACGAATTTATGAAAACCTGTGAACTCACTCATCTTTAATGTTGACACTTGTTTCCTTACATGTTTCTCAGGACGCTAGGAGCTCTAGGTGCACGCACATGCATTGAACAAGACATCTTTATTCAAGTCTTATTTACAAATATTGTTTTGGGTTTTTCATTTGTTTTGGCGTTTGTGTTGGCGCCCGCTTCACTACTTATTTATGCTTCCGCTCAACTTCAAAAACTAATGCTTCTGCTAAGTATTGGTAACTAATCAAAACAATATAAAATCTACGACAAATGATTTTTGAAAACGTATTATCAAATCATATAGAGTCGTTCGACGTACTAGTGTTTCAGATTCTGGTTTGTTCACACGCCTCGCGGTAAAACTCCGCAAGCGGAAATTGAGGGTGTGACATTTGTGGACTCCCGAAGATGTGAAAATAATCAAAGAAGATGAGAAAGGTTCAGCTGTTCTAACAATGGAACTCGGTCCCGATATTTATATAGCTGTCTGAGATTGCAAGAATGCTAAAGAAGTGTGGAGGAGTTACAGAATCTCTATGAAGGAAATGTTGATGAGTTAATCAGCTAAATCAACAGTTCAACTCGTATAACCATATTTATGGGGAAACCATGGAGAATAAATCAGAAGATATGTGAAGCTTGTCTCTCAGATGATTTCAGCCGAAATCACTCTTACAAACAGTGCCATGAACAGACAGCTATTAAATTCATTACCAATGAGCTGGGATGCTGATGTTGGCATGATCAAGAAGACAAAAAACCTAAATGATGTCACTCTCACAGAAATGATTACAACTATTAAATCTTGTGAGATATATAATAAGCAGAGATACATCAATTATCATAGTAGTCTAATGGCAGCTGGTATTACAGGGCAAAACGCAACGTTAATATCTCAAAATATTGTCTACAGCCCTTTGCGAGGAAGTTCTCACACACTAGGTAGCTCAAACTTGGTGTACAGTCCTCTCGCCTCACCACAGAAGACCCAGTATGTCTATGGTCTTCCGTCTCAGAATCCTACTATGATTTCTGCGGTGTAGGTTCAGACACAATATCATTCTCACTATCCTAACATGGTGTACAGTCCAGCTATTCCAGCTACAGCTCAACAAGGCGGCATTCCTCAATCTGGTGCTCTTGCACTGGCTCCTACTCAAGCTGTGTCGAATTCTGCTTTTCTCACTAAAGAGAATGAGGAGAAATTGGCGATAGTTGCCTCAATGATTAACAGTTTAAATGACTTCTTAGCAGGTGACCTGACTCCTCCATCTATTCTCCCAACTGAATCAAATAATAGGGGAGGATTTGGACGAGATTGACGTGTCCTTGAATCTTGGAATGGCTGCTTTCCACGACAACAAATTTCAAAAGAAGTACCGGAGGCAACCATTGTCAAATCTGAAGACTGGATTGACAAAAGATATGCTCAGATGCTATAGATGTCATGAAAAAGGACATTTTGCTCGAGATTACAAGAAGTCGCCATCTGGATTTGTTTCATCTAGAGCTGCAGATATACAAAGTAGTGACCAATAGCTGGTACCAGTCTCTCCATCAAAATCTGCTTCAAGTCCCTCGAGTAGCTCTGGGGGGAAATCAACTGCTTTGGTGGCGCAACCACATGAAGGATTTAACTGGGCAGATGTGACAGCTCAGATGGAAACTCTTAATCTTTCTAATAAAAGTAATCACTACATGATGGCGCAGACAACGGAGACACCCGATCTTTCCAAAATGGTAAATCGCATTTTCTGTTCAGATAGTTGTCAGTTTAAATTGTCACAAATGCGTTCCCACTATTCAACTCTTGTAGCTGAATATCAACAAGTTGTTTCACAGAACATCGCCCTTAAACGTAAGAAAAAGCTTTTTATGGAAAATGTCGAAGCTCAAAAACAAGACATAGCTCAGCTAAAGCTTGACTTGAACCAACAGCAATGTTGGGTATACGACTATAAGCTAAAATTAACTGAAAAGGATGTAAAACTTCAAGCAGCTTTAGCCAAGCTAAATTCCTTGACAGGAAAGTTTCAAGAAAACAAAATAAATATTAAAAATTTTGAAACTTCCAACAAGCTGGTTAAGGACTTTGTGATTTACAGCATAACTATCAGAAAAATTATACAAAAGGCCTTGGGTCCTCCACCATATAAGCATAACTAGAAAATTACACAAGAATGCCTGAATCTGAGGCTGAACTAGAAAATGAATAAAATATGATGTATAGTAAACCATCAGATTATCTTTCAAAACTGTGGAAGCCCTATTACCCAAAGTTCTCTAAGCCAACTGAACTCGAGAAGGATGATGTTTTCTTCGCTTCCACACCATTTTCACACGAATTTGGTGATAATCCCTCTTGTAGTTCAGATGATTTAGAGAAAATGACGCCTAAAGACGAGGCAACAACATCACCCACATAATCAAAAAGTGAAAATCCTCCTGACATTGAAACTGACTCAGTGAACGCTACTAATGTTTCTACTTCATGTACAGAAGAAATATTAGTTGAGGATATTACAGATGGTGATAAAGAAGAATGTCTGAATTCAAATTCAGACAATTTAGCTGCTGATTAAAATTTTTATAAACGTGCTTTTGACATTTTGAATCAATTACTTGCTGAACAATTTACATTCTCAGACAATGTTGGTTGTGTTGATAACGTAGACATTTTTAATTCTGGTTTTTCATCTAATGCTGATTTTATGAATCCTGATAATGAATGTGATAACTCTTGTGATGATAACATAAATTTTGCTACAGGTACAACGTTAACAGATGATTCGGTTTCCTCAGTTCCTACTGAAGAGACTAGAAGTTCTTCTCAGGAACTATCGTCAATTGATGCTAATCCTAGGATTGACTTGAGGAAATAAACCAACCAACTGAATCTGTGATGAGTGACGATGGTATAGTATCAGAAGAATCGGGCGAATCAGATTCTTCGAACGAAGATAAGTTGACGGATTCTGAAATGGCAGAAAACGAGCAACCTCCCTCTACTGATACAGATAAAAATTTTGAAATCAAATGTAAATCGGAATCTCAAATTTTTCAAGATATAGAGATTTCTTTTGCTACTAACGATCAAAGCTTATCTTCTGACAATTCAAAAAAGGATGTTCCTGCTGAATCACCAGTTTCCTCTAAAGAATCCGTCAAGTAATATGATTTAAAATCTGATAAAAAAAACAGATAACACATAGATCTAAAAAGAAGAAAACCAAACAGGCACCTCATCCTACTGAAAAGGCTGCTTCCGATTTAGTTCCTCATTCTGAGAAATTGACTCAGTAGCCCCAAACTGAATCTGTTAAGCAACCAGCTGAACAAAAATCAGTTAAAGTTGTACCTAAGTCTACCAACTCCAAATTATCTAATTCAAATCATAAAACTTACAAGTGTGCTGATGGTTGTGAGCAGGCTACAGCCAAGACTAAGACCTTGCACCAGCTGTCAGTACCAGCAAGCAAGAAACTGACAGACAAGTTGCCTAGAATTTCCCAAGCTGAACGGACTGTCTTCTTCCAGAAGAGACAAACCTGTTTCAACTGTGGATTTCCCGGGCATATTGCACGAAATTGTCAAAAGGGATTTATGCCTTTTAACACCCTATTCTTAAAATATCAGAAGTTATGCCAAATCGCCTACATCATGCTCGATTTGCTACGACTAAGCCCTCTGATCACGACTGGAACATGGCCAAAAGACAAACTCACAAACCTCTAAGACCTTCAGGCTCTCTGAATCCTTCTAGCACTCCGAAAGCTGTGTAGAAGTCTGACTCGCTGGCATGGAGGCCTAAGATCTTGACCAAGATCTAGTCTTCAGTTCTAAAATCGGACAAATCAAAAGCATCATCGACCTCATCCTCAACTAATTTAATTTTTTGTGAGGTTACTTATGTTGATGCAAATGGCACGCCCAGATTGTCAATGGCCTGGGTTGTAGCTTTCAACTAAAACCTGTTGGAGTGTTAGGAACAGCTTTGGTGAATTCTCGTCAGACTCTGGTATATCGACAGTGGTTGTTCAAGGCACATGACAGGGGACATCTCGCAGTTGAATGACATTCAGTTTTTCGATGGCGGGTTTGTCTCCTTCGTAGGTGGTGAAACAGGAAAGATCACTATGAGAGGAACGGTGTGCAATGGAGCTCTCAGTTTCAAGAATGTGAATTATGTTCCAGAGTTGAAGCATAGTCTCTTAAGTGTGTCTCAGCTCTGTGATAATCATTTGGATGTTTTCTTTACCAAGAAAGGGTGTTATGTACTGAAACCAGGCCTCGTCATTCTGGACGAATGGATTCTTCTCAAAGATGCACGGAAAGGAAATGCATATGTCATCGATATGAACAAAGCCACAACCGACAAACTTACCTGCCTGTTCTCGTCGACTGCTGAGCACGATGCAATTTTATTGCACAGTCGACTCGGACATATCAATATGAAGAACTTAAACAGACTTGCAAAAGGTGTTTTAGTCATAGATCTACCGGTTCGGGATTTTATGCAGATTGAAAAGTGTGAATCATGTGCTCGTGGGAAACAACATCGACAACCGCACAAGTCGAAACCCGCACCCTCCACGTCAAAAGTCTTAGAATTGCTTCATATGGACCTGTTTGGTCTGACAAATATTTTGAGCATTGGCATAAAGGCATACTGTCTGGTTATCATTGAGGACTATTCTCGATTCACTTTTGGCCCAAAAGAGTGAAACCGCTGAGTTAGTCAAACAGTTTATTAGACTTATGGAAAACCAGGCTGACACCACCGTGAAGGCTATTCGTTGTGATAATGGAACAGAGTTTAAGAACGCTACCTTAAATTCTTTCTGCTCCTCCAAGGGTATTGATCGACAGTTCAGTGCAGCCAGAACTCCTTAACAAAATGGGGTTGCAGAACACCCAAACCGTACACTAATTGAAGTTGCGCGTACTATGTTGGTCGAATCTGAACTACCTCTCATTTTCTAGGCAGAAGTAGTCAATACCACTTGTTATATTCAGAATCATGCCCTGATCAACAAAAGACACATGAAAACACTGTACGAAGTGGTTAAAGGTCACAAACCTTGGATGCTAAGGGAAAATTTGAATCACGCGGGATCCATGCATCTTCGTCGGTTAGTCTAAGAATACTTCCTATCGTGTCTATAACAAGATCAAGAAAATGGTAGTTGAAACCTACAATGTGGGTTGGCTGGAGGAAAATCCCAAGGACGCATGCATTAGTCCTGACTGGGTCTATGATTATTCCTCTTTGTTTAAATATTTTGATGTCCCTTCTAATGTGACTGCAGTGTACAAGCACAACTTCTGACCTCCCAACGATTCCTATATTAACTGAAGATAATGAAGATGCTGAACAACTGCAAAAGTCTTTTAAGCAGCTGAGTGTGGATCCACCTAGATTCAATGAAGCTATATCTACACCTCCACCACCATCGCAGAATGAGGAAACTGTTTCTGAACAGATTCCTCAGGATGCTTCCCCTGAAGTTGAGGTTACAACTACAAAAACTCCTATGGCAAATGAAGGAGCTACAGCTCTTGATGTCTTAGGCTCATCTCTGTCTCCTGAGCCTACACCACCAGACTGTTATGTTGATTCATCAGTAAATACTTTCACCGGTGCAACTAATGAGGGGGAGCCATCTGGAGTTACCTCACAGAGCATTACAAACTTGCAATCAGATCTCCTTGTCCCTGCTATGCCTATCCCACAGCATCTACAGTGCGATCATCCAATTAAAAATGTTATTGGTCCTGTTACTGCTACAGTTCGAACTCGCAGTCAATCAGGAGATATCAATATTTGTCTTTACTCTTGCTTTATCTCACAATTGAACCTAAAAGCATTGATGTCGCCTTGCAGGAACTAGGTTGGGTTGACGCTATGCATGAAGAACTCAATCAGTTTGAGAAACTTGGGGTATGGAAATTGGTGAAGCTTCCTCATGGAAAACGTGCTCTTGGAACTCGTTGGGTATTTCGCAATAAACAGGACGACACTGGTGTTATTGTGAGGAACAAAGCTCGACTGGTTGTTAAGGATTTCCGCCAGATCGAAGGGTTGGACTACGATGAGGTTTATGCACGAGTAGCTAGATTGGAGGCCATTCGCATTTTCTTGGCATATGCATCATACATGGACTTCACCATCTATCAAATGGTGTCAAGACTGCTTTCCTCTACGGCAAGGTGAAAGAGGAGATATACGTGGCACAACCACCGGGTTTCACTGATCCCGATAAGCCAGACTATGCATACAAATTGTACAAAGCTTTGTATGGATTGCATCAAGCACCTTGTGCGTGGTATGCAACCCTAACAGAGCATCTGCTTGCTCATGGATATACTCGGGGAACCATTGATCAAACTTTGTTCATCAAATGTGTTGACAAGGACATCATTCTTGTTCAAATTTATGTTGATGACATTATTTTTAGTTCTACGGATGATGGGTTGTGTTGGGAGTTTGAAGAGGTAATGAAGAAGAAATTTGAGATGAGCTCACTGGGGAGATGACTATGTTTTTGGGACTTCAAGTTCGTCAAAGCCCATAAGGAATCCTGATCCATCAAGGAAAATATGTCAATGACGTTCTTGCCAAATTCAAGCTTACAGATTCAAAGCCTACGGCTTCACCTATTGCTGAACGGCCCTTGTTAAATGAAGACTCTAAGGAATGCCTGTCAATCCAACCATGTACCGGTCTATGATTGGTTCACTCATGTATCTCACTGCAAGTCAGCCAGATATCATATTTGCCATTTGCCAGTGTGCTCGATATCAGGCTACACCTAAACTCTCTCATTTACATGATGTTAAAAGAATCTTTAGGTACCTCAAAGGGGCACCATCACTAGGCCTCTAGTATCCCAAAAATTCCAAATTTGAACTGAATGCTTTCTTTGAAAGTAATCTTGGAGGTACAGACAAGGACATGCACTCAATGTCAGTTGGATGCCAATTCTTGGGAGATAGATTAATCTCTTGGCAGTGCAAGAAGCAGCAGACGGTCTCGCTTTCTACAGTGGAAGCAGAATATGTCGCACCATCTGCTTGCTGCTCCCAGGTTTATGGATGCAACACCAGCTAGCGGATTACGGTTTGACTTATCTAAACACAACAAATTATTGTGATAATGATGCTGTTATCCAAATTGTCAAAAACCCAGTTTTTCACTCCAAAACCAAGCACATAAATATCAAAGTTCATTTTATTCGTTATTGCTATGAAAAGGGTCTCATTAAACTTGAGCAAATCCACACCAATGCAAACGTGGCGGATTTGTTCACGAAACCCGTTAGTAACACGCGTTTTCAAGTGCTTGTGGATCTTCTCAAAATGATTCGGTTTTCTAACTGAGCATCCTCTATTTGTTAGCCTCGTAAATTTGTTCATTAGAATGAACAAAGTTATGGGGAGAAAAATAACACAAAAAAATAAATAAATAAAATTTCTCAAACAAGTTTTGCAATGATTGAGAAATGAAATAATTTTTCGTGCTAAAGGCTTTAACTAACACATGTAAGGTGCTGTAGCAGGAACGACTTGGATCGAACGTAATATGTTGATAGGTCTAGAGCTCAACCGGAAAGTGTAAGCCAAATGATATAAAAATAAAGAACTATATATCCAGTGGGTAACATATCATCGGCATATGATTTCATGGTATTAAATCCTACGTTGATAGATAGCCAATGTCTGAGGTTTCGGTTCTTTATGCTGTTGAGTTATCCGGGGATATCTTGGCTGCCCTTCTGTTGCATGCAGATTATATGTAGACCTAGGCACAGTCAGGATATCTTTAAAAGAGACAAAATAGAAGGGCCAAAACCTTAAAGGAAAGGAAATCTCATTTTGAGAAAAATTCCATGAATTCAAACATACCACATAAGGTATTTTCCTATCCCTCGTCAGACAAAATATAAGGTATTTGGCGATATGTAATCGTTTAACGGGTCGGTTTGAGCTCGGTTTCGCGATATATATATTAATATATATAAACTAATAAAATTAAATATTTCCGATTTATATATTTAACAACGTCGGTTCAATTTTTAACTAGTGACTTTTACACGGATATTGTATGTCGGATCTATTGTTATTTTTAAATGTTTTGACGATATGTAATCATTTAACGGGTCGGTTTGAGCTCGGTTTCGCGGTATATATATTAATATATATAAACTAATATAATTAAATTTTCACGTCGTAATTAAATTTACCGAGTCTTAGTCGACCTATTGACCCGACAGTTGACCGGGTTTGACCAGTTGACTATGTTGACCAACGTTGACCAGGTTTGACCGAGTTGATTCGGTGTGGACGAGTCGAACCTCACATTTCTGGTGCCGACGAATCTGACCAAACCGAACCCAAACCTGAAACAAACATTTAGACTTTTACAGTGAACAGAAAATGTTTCGAACTTGAATCGAAACCTGAATCGAGATCCGAACTGAACCGGGTTTGAACAGAGTCGACCGAAGTGAACCGAACCCGATCCACAGTTGAGCTGAACATCCAGAACTGGCCTGACTTGAAACCGCCTAAAATAACCACCACCATCTTCATCCCCATCGACTGGAAGGCTCGGTGCCACCGCCGGCTGCTGCTGAAACCACCCTTCGATCTATCTCTCTTTCGCTTGAATCACCATCCGATACCACCCACTACAGCGCCGCCGCCTGTGGTGGTGGTTTCCCTTGAGCCTCAGTGTGTAGGTGGCGCTGTCGTCGTTCGAGTCAAAGCCGAACCCGATCCAAACCCAAGAACCACCACCACTGATATTGCCGCCGCCTGCTGGCCCTAGCGCCGCCGGTTGCGGCACTTCTGTTTGACGCCGTAGAAACGGCGTCGCCACCATGCCGCTACCCTCTGCCTATTTCTACCTCATCGATCTCTCTCTACCACTACTATCTCTCTCTCTCTCTACGCGCTGTATGTATGAGGTTGTGCGTGTATAAGGGTACAAGATAAAAAGTGGGTTGTGCGGGTGTGTGTGGAGCCGGAGATGGTGACTGGAATCTGTCGGAGGTCACTGGTCGGAGGTCACCGGAATCCGGTGACCGTATTTCAGAGATGAGAGAGGCAGAGTGTTGAACTTGTGTGCTAGATTTTGGTTTTTGAAGAAATGAGGGAGAAGATGAGTTTAAGAAGCATTTATATGTAGGGTTTCTCAAGTGGGTCGGGCCCGAAGCTCGCTAACGTGTCTAAGCCCAAACTTCACCATACGGCCCGTTTTTAAAATCCCAACGTCGTTTAGTGCCGAAATTTATTTATTCAATCTCGAAAACATTTAAAATTATATCAGAAATCGGTTACGACGTGTAATCCGTTCGTTGCGTCAAACATCGCGTATTTCGCTACGGTCACATCTTTGTCCGTTTCTCGTTCTGGTTTCTACCGTTAGCATTAAAAATTGAAAACGAAGCCAAATATATCATATTATATTAATATTTGACGTAGCTCTAGTCCGTGGCTTCCGTTTCGTTGTCGGTGCGTTCCGGTTTTCCGCGTAACTTCCGCGTTGTGCTTTGCGACGTTCAACGATCCAAATATATCGCATAATTATAACTGTATGATAAATACAAGTACAAAAATTCGTAATTTTAGGCGTTGTCAGTATTTGTTCAGCATCGGTTCGCTTATCATTTAATTTCGCGTTTAGAGTTCTCGGTCGCCAGATCGCGTAATGTGAATCAAGGTTCCTAGGCTCTCAAGGGGCCTGATCGAGTTAATTTACGTCTAATTATACTAATTATGATGTTTTTAATGTTCATTGTGTGCTAATTACAACCGGAAAATACTGGTTGTCACATAGTGTATGATGTTTAACACTATTTATGTGTACTACACCAGCTTGTGGATGCTGTATTTTGCTGAATTGTTGTTTAGTTTATATTTCAGACAGTTTTCAGTGCATGTATAGTTTCCCAAAAGTGTTAGTATTTATCCTTGTTTTCTCATATGGGGTTTAATATACAGTTTGCATTGGACTCCCATCTAAGTCCTAAATCTGCTGTTTAACTACGTACTTACATTGTGCTGCCACAACTAGTCTACTAGTTGTTTCCGATGCACTATTTTAAACTTTTTTGAACGGTTACCACTACACAAATAATATGCATCAAATAATGTATTCAGTGAGCTTTCTAGGTGTATGTCATGTAATTCTTGCAGTTTAGACATTCAAGACACGTAATTGTATCATATAATTCACTGTTTAAATGTAAGGTATTTACCCGAAAAAGACAGTTGTCACATAGCTGACACTGGGTACTATACGATTCATAAAACAACCATTGTGAATATCGCATTCTATGGAAGCTTAATGATCTAAATTAAACCGAGTCTGGATGGTTCAAGATATGGAAACCACCCGAGTCTGAATGATTCTAGTTAGTGATTATACACGATCCGAAACCAACTGAGTATGTATGCTAACCGAATTTAATCGAGAATCATTTGGTATGCTAACCAACGATCCAAAACAAACTGGATCCCAAAAACACCTATTCTGAATTCCGCTGGTAACGGAATCTAAAGGATCCAAATTCAATCGAGTCTAGATGATACAGAATGCATATACCGCCCATCGTGAGTCCTTCTGATTAGTGATGTTACGAGATCCAAATTCAACCGAGTATTATTGATGCTATCTGAATGTAGCCGAACCTAGATGCTATACCAATCGTAAAACAACAATTTTGAATCTCGCTTGCTAGGGAAACTTAATGATCCTAATTAAACCGAGTCTGGATGGTAAAAGATACGTATACCACCCGTTCTGAATCATTCTGGTTAGTGAATGCACACGATCCGACACAAACTAAGTATGTATGCTAACCGAACGTAATCGAGTCTGGATGCTATAGGATCCTAAAAACACCTATTCTTATTTCCGCTATTAAGGAAATTTAATGATCCAAATTTAGCCGAGTTTGGATGAAACAGAATGCGTATACCGCCCATTGTGAGTCCTTATGATTAGCGATGTTACAGGATCCGAATTCAACCGAGTATTGATGTTATCTGTATCTAGCGGACTATGGATGCTATACAATTCGTAAAACAACCATTCTGAATCTCACATGCTCTGGAAGCTTAATGATCCAATTTAAATCGATTCTGGATGGTACAAGATACGGATACCACCTTTTCTGAATTTATCTAGTTAGTGATTTTACATGATCCGAAACCAACTGAGTATGTATGCTAATCGAATTAAATCCAGCATGGATGCTATAGGATCCCAAAAACTCCTATTCTGAATTCCGATGCCAAGGGAATCTAAAGGATCCAAATTCAACCGAGTCTAGATGAAATAGAATGCGTATACCGCCTATTATGAGTTCTTTTGATTGGTGATGTTATAGGGTCTTAATTCAACCAAATATTGATGCTATTTGTATGTAGCCGACTCTGGATGCTATACAATTCATAAAACAACTATCGAATCTCGCATGCTATGGAAGCTTAAGGATCCAAATTAAATCGAGTCAGTCACACCCTGAATTTTCAACCAATTCTCGATGGCCTGAGTGTGAATATCATGACGTAAGTTGATATCATCATAGTCAATTAACACATCACAGCGGAAGTCTTGGAGTTTAAAGTACTATTACAAACAGAAAATGTTCAAAGTTCAAAAATAATATATAGACGGTTTGTAAGAAAAGATCCACAGCCGGATCGTAAAATATACAAAAGATGTACAATAGACTTTAGGCAGGTCTAAGGATTTATAAGATCCTCTTATATCACTACCAAGCAGCTTCTAGCCTATTCCATATTGTACCTGCAAATTAGTCTTTTGAAAATACGTCAGTTATCGCTGGTAAATACAATTAACTGACTTATTTTGGAAACATTTAAAAATTTATTTAAGTTCACATGGGACATAAAATCTCTTAAAACTTGGGAAAGTTATGCTTTTAACCTTCTATACAGATACACATGTTTTTCAATACATATGGGGCCCATAGTAGAAACCGAGACATCTCGTATACATATACACATGTTTTTCAATACATATGGGGCCTAGTATAGGAACCGATACATGATTAACTGACACACCACTTATAAACCCACAATGAGTTATCCCCAACTTGTGGGTAAATATATTTTTAGCATTCGCATCTGTCAGGTGTATGCCTACACCCAGTGCTTTGGTCATGACCATTAGCAACTTCAAATGAGTTGAGGATATCAAAGACACGATCGTTAACCTCCAATGCTTAAGTTATCAAACAATACTGACCAAAACGGAATATGCATATTTACTAGCCATGATCCAGCATTCGATTGATCCCATTTTTTACCAAGCGGTAATAAGTTACCATATCCCAAGCCCGTACAGGGAAAATAAGTTAAGAGTATTTACCTGAGCTTGTACATGACTTTTAAATGCAAAGTTTATATTAACTCAGCCGTTTAATCAATAGATAAGTACAGATAGCATTTACTGGAAGGCTTCTAGCCTAGAATGATGGCATAAGCTAACCAGTTAGAATGCTAACAGTCCTATTTAAGTCATAGACTTAGACCGACTAGCTTTAAAGGATCAAACGGAACGATTCACTAGATTAAGTGATGACCGGATAGAATGTAATCTAAAACCAACAAGTACTAAGACTTGTATGACATGGGTAAACATCTCATATTCTGGAATTCAAGATTAAATGATAAGGTTAGACCCGTTTCGGTTTTCGTAAACTAGGTACATATACTTAACCAAATGCATATAAGAGATATCGGTTAACCGGGTGAGTCATGAACAAGTTCTATATGTCATTATACTTTAAATAAGTTGTAATCTGAGTAGGATATCAACTTATATGTCCGTTGAGGTTTTCACACGAAATTATGCCTTATAAAACATTTTGATTATTTATATGACGTAAAAAGGAACTTGCACATATATTCTTATGTTATGATTGAAAACATTTTAGAAAATACTTTATTTTGATATATTATCCGTGAGATGTCCCGCATAAGTGTGGTTTATGGTTTTAGGATCAAACTATGCTCCGAAAGGGCATTTTGGTCTTTTAAAAGCATAATTACGATATTATGATAAAACTTAGTTTAGGATAAGAATAATAACATCATAATATGTTAATTATATCAAAATATCAATAGGTAATTCATTTGAAAGTTCGTTGTTGATTAAAATCTTGTTTTATGTAAAAAGGGCATTTTAGTCAAAGTTTGACATTTTAACGGAACTTGTGCATAAACTCATATTATGATTATGATCACGTTTTATAACCTCAGAGGGTTATGCTATACTATATTACGATCATAATGCAACCATAAGTCAGTAGTAAACAAATCTAAGTCGGTTCAGAATCAAAAGTCAAAGAAGAATCAAACTTTGTGACTTTCGGTTGCGAACCGACCCTAGGACTGGAATTGACGAGCCGAATATGTTCCCACATGTTCTAATTATTATTACCAATTTGTTTAAGTTTCAAAATCATATTTATAACATTTATAAACTCAGATTAGAATATTTATATAATCTGACCCGTTTGACTTTTTTAAAACATTAGCTTTGACCCGCAATTGACCGAGTAAATGTGATCCTTAGGAGGTGCCCTTTTAAGGGATTAATACCTACCTAATTACGATCACTTAGCCAGGTTCATCTTGAACAACAGCTAGACCATAATGGTCTTAACCGAAACTCAAAGCATTTGTCGAAAATGATTGACTTTTTGCTATTAAAAGCCTTTAAAAGAAAAGAGTAGAGATTGAATACTTACGAATGATCCAAGAGGAAATTTAGAACTCAAAGGGATGCTCCCAGATGTCCAAGAACTTCCAAGAGTGTATTAGAGAGAAGAAAAGGAAATGAGCGAAGAATAGAGTGAGCTTGGTGGGCTATTTATAGTGAAAGAGGGTGAATGAAGATGAAACCAGGTGTTAGAGGTGTTGTAGGATCAATACAATTAGCTAGATATGTGTCAAGAGTTGCAAGAAGGTGGAAATTTGCAGGATAGGTGTCATATTTGCAGAATTTTTGCATTTTGACACTTTTAGTCCCTCAATATAGTTATATTAAATGTCACAAATTGTCCCTTGACTTATATTCAATGACATATTGACACAACTGGTTCTTTTCGTTCAACATGTGGTGTATGGAAAAATATGTTCCCAAATGTTCTAATTATTATTACCAATTTGTTTAAGTTTCAAAATCATATTTATAACATTTATAAACTCAGATTAGAATATTTATATAATCTGACCAGTTTGACTTTTTTAAAACATTAGCTTTGACCCGTCAATTGACCGAGTAAACGTGATCCTTAGGAGGTGCCCTATTAAGGGATTAATATTTACCTAATTACGATCACTTAGCCAAGCTCATCTGGAACAACAGCTAGACCATAATGGTCTTAACCAAATGTCAAAGCATTTGTCGAAAATGCTTGACTTTTGGCTATTAAAAGCCTTTTAAAGAAAATAGTAGAGATGGAACACTTACAAATGATCCAAGAGGAAATTCAGAACTCAAAGGGATGCTCCCAGATGTCCAAGAACTTCCAAGAGTGTATTAGAGAGAAGAAAAGGAAATGAGCGAAGAATAGAGTGAGCTTGGTGGGCTATTTATAGTGAAAGAGGGTGAATGAAGATGAAGCCAGGTGTTAGAGGTGTTGTAGGATCAATACAAGTGGCTAGATAGGTGTCAAGAGTTGCAAGAGGGTGGCAATTTGCAGGATAGGTGTCATATTGGCAGAATTTTTGCATTTTGACACTTTTAGTCCCTCAATTTAGTTCTATTAAATGTCACAAATTGTCCCTTGACTTATATTCAATGACATAATGACACAACTGGTTCTTTTCGTTCAACATGTGGTGTATGGAAAAAGAGTACGAATAACTGGACGTTAACGTGTGTTATACTATGTGCTTTAGTGACTTATAATACTAGCTTAGAACGCGACAAATACGAGTTGTTATGGTTTTATAAGTTAAATTACCTAAATTAGTAAAGTTAAAGGTTCGGTGTTAATGTGGAACACTCAAGGATGGTAAATTAAGCGATATCACCTCAACCGGGAGTTGTTCAGATCGAAAGGTTGCTTGATTATGCAAGAAATACGAAAATAATGAAGTCTAGAGGCCTGTGTCATTTGTTGAAAGTTAAAATAATGAAAAATAAAGGATATCAGGCCTCACCGTAGGCTATGGTCACAAGACCGTAGCTTACGGTTAGTATAAAAACAATCCAGCAAGTCTAGACCGTAACTTATGGTCCTTAACCATAAGTTACGGTTAGGTTTAGATTTTTTTGTCAGCAATACCGAACCATAGCTTACAGTTTGGGACCGTAGCTTACGACCTGGTATATGAAAATCTTGTGAATTTGATACGTTTCAGCGAGTTGAGCGTTTAACTCATTTGTGGCATCATTCGAGGGTACGCACACGTGTCAGTATGTTACCGGACGTGAATTTTACGAGGTGTTACATCCTCACCCCCTTAAAAGAAATCTCGACCTTAAGATTTTATTAAAAAAGATGGGGTTATTTTTGTCGCATAGTGGACTCAACCTCCCATGTAAATTCGGGGCATCGACGGGCATCCCACTTAACCTTTACAATAGGTATAAACTTCCTTCGGAGCATTTTAACCTGTCAATCCTCGATCGAAATAAGTTTCTCAATAAACCTCAGGTTTTTATCAATTTTACATCTTGACGTGAACTCGCTAGCGATTCACCGGCTAGGTTTTTCTTCAGATTAGATATGTGGAACACATCATGGATTCCACTGAGCTCCTCAGGCAGCTTAAGCTTCTAAGCTACAGAAATGACACGTTCGATTACCTCCTATATATCTCGGGCTTAACTTGCCCTTCTTTCCAAAGCGCATCACGCCTTTCCAGGGTGATACCTTCAACAAGACTTTGTCCCCTACTTGGAACTTAAGAGGTTTTCGCCTCTTGTCTGCATAACTTTTTTGCCTATCATGGAAAGCTTTGAGACGATCACAGATTTGTATTATCTTATATGTGGTCTCTAGGACAATCCCAGGTCCAGACAGTTAGGCTTCCCCAACTTCAGCACAACAGACAGGTGTTCTACATTTTCTCCCATACAAGGCTTCAAAGGAGCAGCCTTGATGCTTGTATGATAACTATTATTATAGAGAATTCTTTTAGGGGTAAGTGGCCATCCCAACTTCCACCTAAATAAATCACACATGCTCTAAGCATGTCTTCCAAAGTCTAGATAGTACGTTCACTCTGTCCATAAGTTTGTGGATGGTAAGCCGTACTAAAGTTTAATCTTATACCTAATTATTGTTGGAAACTTTTCCAAAAGTGAGATGTATATCTACTATCTCTATCAGATATAATAGATACTGGCACACCATGTAGGGACACAATCTTGTCCACATGTAGCTTAGCCAACTTGTCAGAATTATAAGTTTCTTAATTGGCAAGAAATGTGCTGACTTAGTCAGCCTATCCACAATGACCAAATCGTGTCATTACCACGTTTGGTCTTAGGTAACTTGGTAATCAAATTCATAGTTACCATTTCCCATTTCCATGTGGGAATCTCAAGCTGTTGTAGAAGTCCAGACGGTTTCTAATGTTGGGCTTTAACCTGCGAACACGTCAGACACTTAGCTACGTAAGTGGCTATGGATTTCTTCAAACCCATCCACCAATAATTCTTTTTAAATCTTGATACATCTTGTTACCACCCGGGTGAACTGAGTATCTCAAAATTATGCGCTTCCTGGAGGATTAGATCTCTAAGTCCTCTAAAGATTGGAACCTAGATTCTGCCATTAAATCTAAGGATTCCATCTTTTCCATGTACTAACTGATCAACAGTCTGCCTAGTCCCTCATTAGAAACATTAGTCTCTAACAGGGCTTGCTGTTGTGCATCTAATAGCTTCTCATTCAAGCTAATTTTTAGCTCAATGCTCTTGGCGTTAATCCTAATTGGCTTAATTCTTTCCTTGCGACTCAAGGCGTTAGCAACAACATTTGCCTTGCCGGGATGATAGCGAATTTCACAATCATAATCGTGAAGCGTTCCCATCCAGCGGCGTTGTCACATATTCAATTCCTTTTGATTAAATGGATGTTGGAGACTCTTATGGTCAGTGTATATAATACACTTTGTGCCATACAAGTAATGTCTCCAAAACTTAAGTGCAAATACAACAACGCCCAATTCCAAGTCCTGGGTGGTGTAATTCCTTTGTGCGCCTTCAATTGTCATGATGCATAAGCAATCACTTTATTTCTTTGCATTAGTACATAGCCTATGCTAGTGTGTGAGGCATCACAATAGACAACAAAATCCTCAATACCCTCAGGTAGAGATAACACAGGAGCATTACTCAACTTGTGTTTTAAAATTTCAAAAGATTCTTGTTGCTTTGCACTCCAGTCAAACTTGACATTCTTACGGGTCAAGGTAGTTAAAGGAGTGGCTATCCTCGAAAAGTTCTCAATGAACCTCCTATAATAACTGGCCAATCCTAAGAAACTACGAATCTCCGATGGAGTTTTAGGTACTTTCCAATTCATTATGGCTTTAATCTTGGCGGGATCCACTTGGATACCACGCTCACTTACAACAAGTCCAAGAAACTGGACTTCTCTAAGCCAAAACTCGCACTTAGAGAAGTTAGCATAAAGCTTCTCTTGTCTTAGCAATTCTAGGATGCACCGAAGGTGTTTCTCATGATCAACTTGATTACGAGAGTAGCTAAGTATGTCGTCTATAAAGACAATGACAAACATATCCAGATTACGAGAGTAGCTAAGTATTACGAGATCCATGAATGCCGCAAGTGCATTTGTGAGTCCAAAAGGCATCACCAGAAATTCATAATGACCATAACGGGTCTAGAAGGCAGTCTTGGGAACATCCTCACTCCTAGCATTAACTTGATGATATCCTGATCCTAAGTCGATTTTGGAGAAGTAACTAGCCCCATGGAGTTGATCGAACAAGTCATCGATCCTGGCAGAGGATAACGATTTTTGATCGTATCTTGTTTAGTTCACAGTAATCAATGCACATCTGCATTGAACCATCCTTTTTCTTAACAAAAAGGAGAGTAGCTCCCTTAGGTGAGGAACTAGGCTGAATGAAGCCTTTCTCTAAAAGTCTGTCTAGTTGTATCCTCAATTCCTTCATTTTTGTCATTGCTAGCAGATACGGAGCTCTTGCAACAGGTGCCACTCCTTAGGATGTTAATCCTAAACTCCACTTGTCTATCTGGAGGCAGACCCGTAATTCTTCAGGGAAGATATCGGGATATTCAGAGATGGCTGAAAGGTCTTCAATCTTTGGATTAGGCTCGTTAATAGTTACTTGTGCC
Source organism: Scalesia atractyloides (assembly GCA_947069175.1). Taxonomy (NCBI): domain Eukaryota; kingdom Viridiplantae; phylum Streptophyta; class Magnoliopsida; order Asterales; family Asteraceae; genus Scalesia; species Scalesia atractyloides. The sequence goes on along the minus strand of CAMTDV010000012.1, from coordinate 56,455,887 downwards.
ATGTAGATGACACAACCTCTCCTTAGACACTTGGATGCCTTAAGTAATGACACTTTTTCTAGCAATCCATAGTGTGAATCTCCAAGAATGGTGAGCATTTCACCAGATGGGGTTTTAACTTTAATGAGTTTCTTATCACAGGTAATGCGGGCTTGGTTATGGGATAACCAATCCATGCCTAAGACTACATCGAACCCCGTCAATTTCATTGGCAGAAGAGATGTAGAAATAGAATAATTCTTAATGGATATAAAACGTCCATCAAGAATGGAAGATGTTATTTCTATGGTTCAATCAACAAGTTCTACCTCATACGTTATGCCTACACTTCTTATGGGTTTTAATAGTTTGCTAAACTTACGGTCTACAAAGGACTTATCAGCACCGAATAAAAAAGAACTCTAGCATATACATCATTGATGAGGAATGTACCTGTTATAACGTTGTTGTCTTTAACAGCCTCCCTAGCATTCATATGAAAGGCACGTGCATTTCCTTTCTTAGCCTCTCCAGACTTTGCATGGTTACCCTTGGGATTCTTAAGGCAGTAAGTCTTAATATGTCCTTTCTCATTACAGCTGTAGCAGACGGCATCCTTAAGATCCTTGCATTCTAGCGTCTTATGCCCCCCTTTTCTTGCAGATACCATAGGGTTAACCTGTGGGTCAGAATTGCACTGTCCCCAGTGCATGCGGTTGCAAGTTTTGCATGTCGGTTTCTCACCCGACCTATCATGGTTCTTTTAAAAATCTCCCCGTATTCTTCTTGTTTGACCTCTGGGAGTTATCATCCTCTCTCTTCCTCTTCCTGTCAGTCTCAGTCTTGACTGACTTTTGTCTCACCAAATCTAAAGTGAGAGAGAGAGATAGGTCAATTACAGAGCTGTAAGTAGTAGGCTGAGCAGCCTTCACCATGCCTTTAATCTTAGGCGCTAACCATTTATAAAGCGCGCAATGTGTATGGGATCAGGAGAAATTAAATAATATACCAATCTGGATAGGGAATTATAGTTGGTAACATACTTCTGACAATCCAGATTCTTCATTGTAAGAGTCAGAAAATCTGACTCTATCTTCTCCACCTCATGAAGTGAGCAATAAGTTTCCTTGACAAGGTCTGCAAACTTGGACCATCCCAAGTTATACGTGTACCTTTCTTGTTGATTTGACCATAGCCTTCCACCATATTAGGGCATCGCCCTTAAAGGATTGGGATACAAACTTCACCACATCCTTATCAGAATAACTTCTGATATCTACAATAGTTTCCATTTCGTCAAGCCATCTCAAGGCTTCTATAGCCTCTTTTTCTCCGTTAAAGTCTCAGGGCTTGTAGGAGACAAAGTACTTATAGGTACATCCGTCTTTGGAAGAACCTGACCTGTGATGAAACTCTAGTTTCTTTGGTTCACTCTTCGCATTCGATGAGTGAACAGAGCTCTCCTTTCGAGCTAGAGATGGTGTAATAGATAAAGGTCGGGAGCGAGTAGCGCTCGGTTCCTTAAATTTTTCAATGGCCTTTCCAACAGTTGCATCAATGCGAGCTTGGAAATCATCAGCATTGATGGCTATGTTTTCAGCATTGTGAGTATTATTATCACGGCGACTAATTGTGACTCATCTGAATTAGCCATCTCTGATGTTTTGGTACTAAATATTAAAATTAAACTTACATTAGCCATGGCAGTAATAACCATATAGGCTGTAAAGTTTGGATACTTAAATCCATTGCCTATGTGAACCAATGTGCATAGAATCACAACTGTCAGACTTAATGTTTTAAATGAATATTCTTTGAGACTTTTAGGTATAATTGGCCTAGGTCTCAAAGAGACCATCAAAACCATTTCTAAATTTGGACGTAGTCTATATATTATTGGAAAGTGGATCATAATGTCACAACTGTCATTGTCATATTTGAAAAATATAATATGGCTCGTAGGCAATTTAATTAACATTATTTAAGATGTTAAGATAGATAATCATCGAACTGATGATGTTAGTCATGCTCTATTGATCATATAGACTATGAGGCTTGAGCATAGCTCATTACCTTCGACTGGAAACCATAAGGTTACAACTGTCATTGTCTTAATTGACAATACAGTATTGCTCATAGGAAAATCATCACTAATGGATGTTAAATCATAGCCCGTAGGCACTTAATCACTAATGGATGTTTAATCATAGTTTGTAGGCACTTCATCACTAATGGATGTTTAATCATAGTCCATAGGCACTTCATCATCATATGGAATGTTTAATCATAGCCCGTAGGCACTTCATCACTAATGGATGTTTAATCATAGCCCGTTGGCACTTCATCACTAATGGATGTTAAATCTTAGCGCATAGGCACTTCATCACTAATGGATGTTTAATCATAGCCCGTAGGCACTTAATGGATATTTAATCATAGCCCGTAGGCACTTCAACACTAATTGATGTTTAATAATTATCATCGCATTAATGATACTAGCTGGGATCAAATTTGATCACATAGGCTACTAAGGTTAGGACGTAATCCATCACGTAGATGGTTAGTGTGGTTCCTCTAGTCACACTACCAGGAGTATTAATATTGCTTGAATGTTAACACAAAATTATCTTAATGGTTGATTAATAATAGTCATGGTAGCATTTGACCTTAACGACTTGGAGGCTTGAACATATCTCACCATCTCTGGATAGAAGGGATAATCTTCCTTAACTATCATGATAGAAGGGTCCTTAACTATCTTTGTAATTTTCCAATTAATATGGACTTTACCATTTGGATAATCAAAACCACGAAGAAGATCTTTTGGAATTATATAGTAGATCACAAATTGTGAGTTAAAATCAAGACAGTCGCTTGAAGAGGATGCAACGATTTTATATATATATATATATATAATATAATTCCGAATATTTTGTCAAATAACAATAGAAAATTACAATACTTGAGATTAATTAAACTAATTGTCCATGCAGGGATTAAAGAAATAACATGTCCACGTAGGGACTAAAGAAAATTTATAAAACGTAAATAGAAGAAACTTCACTCGTCCTTCTTTCCTTTGACTAACTTGGAAAGTTTCTTGAAGAACTTATCTGTCTTCTCAGCTTGTTGTTGCATTTCTTTCATCCGCACCAAGGCCTCATTAACGGCCTCGAGATGTGTCCGAGGTTGTGGTTGTGGTTTAGGCACAACATGTATTGGTACCCATAATTTGGGTATCCAGTAGGTGGATAAGCAGATGGGAAAGGAGACGGGTAAAGTGCATTATGCATGACTGCTTGCATATATTTGTCATGTGATAGAGCCTGATAGTTTAAGTTCATCGGCGTAGTCGCGTTAAAAGGATTATATTCAGACGTATCTGGATATGCAGGGATAGGGTTATTAAAACTCAACGGTGGTGGTTGAACCACAGGTGGTGGTGTTGGTTCCACCACAGGCATAGTATTTGAGGGTCCTCAGGAATAGTTGGTAGGTTTTGGGCAAAGGTGGTAGCGAACCCGACCGTTGTCCCGCACGCACCGACATACGCGCTCCACGTTTTCTCCTTGGTGGCTGAGGTTGTTCAACCGGTTCCATTTGGATGTCTTCCTGCGAAGGTGGCGATGTTGGAGAGTGGTATGATGGATTGTTAAGAAAAGGAGATTGACTCCAATACTGGTCCCATTCATTAGGACCTTGATAAGGTGATCCTGCATAACAGTTAGAACCGCTAGAAATTTTAATGGGGTGTCCATGTGATCCTGATGGTGGCATCTCCGGGTCGGAGTCCTCATCCCTAGCATTTGGTTGATCCACCTGATTTTGATCAGCTGGAGGTAGGTTAAAATAAAGATCTGGGTTGAATTCTTCATGATATGAATGTGAATGGGAATGATGGGAGTGGTGAGAGTGGTGTGAATGATGGGAGCAGTGAGAGTGGCATGAATGGTAAGAATTTTGGGAGTGTGGGGGCGAGTATTTATGAGAGATAAAGTGTCTCGCTGGTTGCCAAGGAGATGAATCTCCCGAATCATGATAAGAATTTTAGTTGTGACGTTGTCAAAGGATGCGCCCTGATGGTCCTCCCCTCATTGGACCTTTTTTCCTCTTTCACTTTGTCCTCTGAATAATATTAGCTAAATAATGAAATGAGTAATCCTAGGTCAATGCCTAGACTCGGAAGTCTAAGGAAGGTGCTATTGTGTAAGTTTGAGATTAAACAAAAAAGGCTAGTGTTTAGTTCACTCAAACGTTGGCTATAATACCAACCTGTCACCCCCCGAATTTCCAACCAATTCTCGGTTGGCCCTAGTGGGGAATCTCCTGACATAAGTTGATATCATCATAGTCAATTAACACAACACAGCAGAAGTCTTGGAGTTTAAGGTACTATTACAAACCAAAATGTCTAAAGTTCGAAAATAATATACAGACGTTTTGTAACAAAAGATCCACAGGCGGATCATAAAATATACAAAAAATGTACAACAGACTTTAGGTAGATCTAAGGATTTGCAAGATCCTCTTATATCCCTACCAAGAAACTTCAAGCCTATTTCGTATTGTACCTTCAACTTAGTCTTTTGAAAATACGTAAGATTTCGGTGGTAAATACAATTAACTGACTCATTTGGTAACATTTCAAAATTTATTTAAGTGCACATGGCACATAAAATCTTTTATAACTTGGGAAAGTTAAGCTTTTAACCTTGTATACAGTTTCACATGTTTGTCAATACATATGGGGCCCAGTATAGAAACCGAGACATGATTAATTGACACACCACTTATAGACTCACGAAGGAGTTATCCCCAACTGGTGGGTAAATATATTTTTAGCATTCGCATCTGTCAGATGTATACCTACACCCTGTGCTTTGGTCGTGGCCATTAGTAACTTTAAATGAACCGAGGATATCTAGGACACGATCGTTAACCCCCAATGTTTAAGTTATCAAACAAAACTAATCAGAACGGAATATGCAAATTTACTAGCCACAATCCGGCATTCGATTGACCCCATTTCCGATCAAGCGATAATAATTTACCGTATCCCAAGCCCGTATAGGGAAAATAAATTAAGAGTATTTACCTGAGCTTGTACTTTACTTTAAAATGCAAAGTTTATGTTAACTCAGCCGTTTAATCAATAGATAAGTGCAGATAGCATCTACTGGAAGGCTTCTAGTCTGGAATGATGGCATAAGCTAACCAATTAGAATGCTAATGGTCCTATTTAAGTCATAGACTTAGACCGACTAGCTTTAAAGGATCAAATGGTACGATTCACTAGATTAAATGATGACCGGATAGAATGTAATTTAAAACCAACAAGTACTAAGACTTGTATGACACGGGTAAACATCTAATATTCTGGAATTTGAGATTAAATGATAAGGTTAGACCCGTTTGGATTAATTTTCGTAAACTAGTTACCTATACTTAATCGTACGCATATAAGAGATATCGGTTAACCGGGTGAGTCATGAACAAGTTCTATATGTCATTATACTTTAAATAAGTTGTAATCTAAGTAGGATATCAACTTATATGCCCGTTGAGGTTTTAAAATGATATTATGCCTTATAAAACGTTTTGATTATTATATGATGTAAAAAGGAACTTGCACATATATTCTAATGTTATGATTATAAACATTTTAGAAAAAAACTTAATTTCTGATGTATTATCAGTAAGATGTCACACATAAGTGTAGTTTATGGTTTTAGGATCAAACTATGCGCCGAAAGGGCATTTGGGTCTTTTAAAAGCATAAATTACGATATTATAACAAAACTTAGTTTATGATATGAATAATAATATCATAATATGTTAATTATATCAACATATCAGTAGGTAATTCATTTGCAAGTTCGTTGTTGATTAAAATCTCGTTTTATGTAAAAAAGGCATTTTAGTCAAAATTTGACATTTTAACGAAACTTGTGCATAAACTCTGATTATTATTATGATCATGTTTTATAACCTCAGAGCGTTATGCTATACTATATTATGATCATAATGCAACAATAAGCCAGTAGTAAACTAATCCAAGTCGAGTAATAATCGAAAGTCAAAGCAGACCCTAGGACTGGAATTGACGAGCCGACCATGTTCCCACATGTTCTAATTATAATTGCCAATTTGTTTAAGTTTCAAAATAATATTTATAACATGTATAAACTCAGATTATAGTATTTATATAATCTGACCCGTTTGACTCTTTTAAAACATTAGCTTTGACCCGTCAATTGACCTAGTAAATGTAATCCTTAGGAGGTGCCCTTTTAAGGGATTAACACCTATCGAATTACGATCACTTATCCATGTTCATCTTGAACAATGGCCAGACCATAATGGTCTTAATCGAAAGTCAAAGCATTTGTCGAAGATGCTTGACTTTTGGCTATAAAAAGCCTTTAAAAGAAAAGAGCAGAGATGGAACACTTACAAGTGACCCAAGAGGAAGTTTAGAACTCAAAGGGATGCTCCTAGATGTCCAGGAACTTCCAAGAGTGTATTAGAGAGAAGAAAAGGAAATGAGCAAAGAATAAAGTGATATTGGTGGGCTATTAATAGTGCAAGAGGATGAATGAAGATGAATGAAGTGGCTAGTTAGTGGTCAAGAGTTTCAAGAGGGTGGCAATTTGCAGGATAGGTGGCATCTTGGTAGAATTTTGGCATTTTGACCCTTTTAGTCCCTCAATATAGTGTTATTAAATATCATGAATTGTCCCTTGACTTATATTCAATGACATAATGACACAACTGGTTCTTTTCGTTCAACATGTGGTGTATTGAAAAAGAGTAAGAATAACCGGACGTTAACGTGTGTTATGCTATGTGCTTTAGTGACTTATAAGTGGTTACTAGCTTAGAACGTGACAAATACGAGTTCTTATGGTATTATAGGTTAAATTACCTAAATTAGTGAAGTTAAAGTTTCGATGATAATGTGAAACACTCATGGATGGTAAATCAAGAGATATCACCTCAACCAAGAGTTGTTTAGATCGAAAGGTAGCTTGATTATGCAAGAAATACGAAAATAATGAAGTCTAGGGGCCTTCGGGGCATTTGTTGAAAGTTAAAATAATGAAATATAAAGGATATCAGGCCTCATCGTAGGCTATGGTCACGAGACCGTAGCTTATGGTTAGTATAAAAACAATCCAGCAAGACTAGAAACGTCACATACGGTCCTTAACCGTAAGTTACGGTTAGGATTAGATTTTTTTGTCAGCAATGCCAAACCGTAGCTTACCACCCGGTACACGAAAATTTTGTGAATTTGATACGTTTGAGCGAGTTGAGCGTTAACTCATTTGTGGCATCATCCGAGGGTACGTACACGTGTCGGTATGTTACCGGACGTGAATTTTACGAGGTGTTACCGAGTCTGGATGGTATAGGATACGGATGCCACTCGTTCTAATTATTCTTGTTAGTGAAGGTAAACGGTGCGAAACTAACTGAGTATGGCTGCTAACCGAATCAAATGGATTCTAGATGCTATAGGATCCCAAACACAGCTGTTCTAAATCCCGCTGGTTAAGGAATCTAAAGGATCCGAATTCAACCGAGTCTGGATGAAACAAAATGCGTATTGTGACTCCTTTCTGATTAGTGATGTTACAGAATCTGGATACCGTGCATTGCGAGTCCTTCTGATTAGTGATGTTACAGGATCTGAATTTCACCGAGTATAGATGCTATATGAATGTAACCGACTCTTGATGCTATACAATTTGTAAAAAAAAAACCATTCAGAATCTCGCATGCTAGGGAAACTTAATGATTCTAATTAAACCGAGTCTGGATGGTACAAGATACGGATACCACCCATTCTGGGTCATTCTAGTTAGTGATGGTAGACGATCCGAAACCAATTGAGTATGTATGCTAACCGAAGTTAATCAAGTCTAAATGATATAGGATCCAAAAAACACCTATTCTGAATTCCGCTGGTAAAGAAATCTAGAGGAACCAAATTCAACTGAGTCTAGATGAAATAGAATGCGTTTACCGCCCGTTGTGAGTCCTTCTAGTTAGAGATGTTGCGGTATCCGAATTCAACCGAGTATTGATGCTATTAGAATGTAGCGACTCTGGATGCTATACGATTCGAAAAACAACCATTCCGAATCTCGAATGCTAAGGAAGCTTAGTGATCCAAATTAAACCGAGTCTGGATGGTTCAAGATACAGAAACAACCCGAATCATTCTGGTTAGTGATTGTACACGATCTGAAACCATTTGAGTAAGTATGTTAACCGAATTTAATCGAGTGTAGATGCTACAGGATCCCAAAAACACCTATTCTGAATTCTGCTGGTTAGGGAATCTAAAGGATCCAGATTCAATCGAGTCTAGATGATATAGAATGCGTATACCACCCGTCATGATTCCTTCTGATTTGTGATGTTATAGGATCCAAATTCAACCAAGTATTATTGATGCTATCTGAATATAGTCACCCTAGTTGCTACACGAATCGTAAAACAACAATTCTGAATCTCGCTTGCTAGGGAAACTTAATGATCCTAATTAAACCGAGTCTTGATGGATACCACCCATTCTGAGTCATTCTGGTTAGTGAATGTACACGATCTGAAACCAACTGAGTATGTATGCAACCGAACTTAATCGAGTCTGGATTTTATAGGATCCCAAAAATACCTATTATGAATTCTACTGTTAAGGAAATCTAAAGGATCTAAGTTTAACTGAGTCTGGATGAAACTGATTGCGTATACCGCACATTGTTATTCCTTCTGATTAGTGATGTTACAGGATCCGAATTCAACCGACTATTGATGCTATCTATACGTAGCAGACTATGGATCTTGCATTCTATGGAGGCATAATGATCCAAATTAAACCGAGTCTGAATGGTACATTAATCCGGATACCGCCCATTGTTAGTCCTTCTGATTAGTAATGTTACAGGATCCGAATTCAAATGAGTATTGATGCTATCTGAATGTACTCTGGACGCTATACGACTAGTAAAATAACCACTCAGAATCTCGCATGCTATGGAGGCTTAATGATCCAAATTGAACCGAGTCTAGATGGTACAAGATACGGATACCACCTGTTCTGAATTATTCTTGTTAGTGATTTTACACAATCCAAAACCATCTGAGTCTGTATGCTAACTGAAATACATCGAGTCTGGATGCTATAGGATCTCGAAAACATCTATTTTGAATTCCGCTAGTAAAGGAATCTAAAGGATCAAAGTTCAACCAAGTCTAGATGAAAAGAATGCGTATACTGCCCACTGTGAGTCCTTTTGATTAGTGATGTTACAGGATCCGAATTCAACAGAGTATAGATGTTATCTGAATGTGTGACATTTGTGCCTTTTCAATCATTGCACAATTACAAACAATTTCGTATTCAATGAAAACCTGTGTTTTATTTCCAAATATTTTTTTATTCAATAAAATCTTGTATTTTATTGATGAGAATGCAAAAATGTCAATCGTTGCACAATTTCGATCATTTTCGTGTTCGTTAAAGCGTTTTACGCATTTTGCAAAACACGTAACCGTACAACCGAACGAACCGACATCCATGACATTTTGGTGCATAATCCAAGTTACACATGTCTTAACAGCTTTATATAAACTAAATATTAGGTTACGAGGTTAAAAATGGCAAACAAGTGAAAATACAAGTCCAAGGGCCAAAAATGTCAAAAAAATAATAAATATTTTTGCTTCTTCACCAAGTTTGCCACCTATCTCCAATTTTTGACACCTAGCACTCACTTTGCCACACTTAATATGGTGTTGACACATGTTAGAACACTAATCCACCCTTGAGGACACTTGTTATCACCTCCATAATCCTAAAATACTATAAATACGCGATGATTCTTCCATTTTTTTCACGCCACTTCAAAACATTTCAAAGCAAAGTGTGAAGTTCTTCTTTCTATCCTTCTTGGAGCTTCTTTCCATCCTTTCGAAGCCTTCTATCTTGAGTTCCAAAAGTGTTTTTTAATACGAGTAAGTCCTCTTCCTAGTTCTTTCATTTTTTTTTTTGAGCTAAAAGTCAAACAGTTTGGCAACCTGATTGACTTTTGGTTCTGACCATATTTGGTCAAGTCAAATTTCAATTGAACTTTGAAACGTGATTGTAATCACGAAAGTTATAATCCCTAACGATTTCATCTTCTGATTACCACGTTTACTAGTCGAAGTGACGAGTCAAAGTTTCTGTCAAAAATGCGCATGATGTGCATTTTACGGCGAAACTATTTTCGGGCATCAAAACACCAAGTTTTGATACCAAATCAGTTAGACATATTTTGACATGTCTAACTCGTCACTTCTAGTTTAGTGCTTATTTAGGGTCGTAAGTCGAGTAGTCTTGACCACTGCTTTGACTTTCAAATCCGACCCGTTTGGTCAATCTTAGGATCTGACCAAACACATATTTGTAACCATAGATGTATAGGGAATAACCAACTGAGGTTATACCTTATGGTCACGTCGTTTGGTTAGTGTTATGATAAGTTACTTCTATGTTCTAAAAAATGATGACCAAAATGCCCTTTTGCACATAAATCTATTTTAAACACATGTAACCAAATTTTTATCATATAAACTGATGTTATAACATTTTCAAACATGTTTGGGGCATTTAAGACTTATTATAGGACGATCACGCGTTTAAGCTAATGACCCGTTAACGTAGCATAAACTACCTTAACGAGTCATAATGGGTCAAAAGCACTTAGGATCCTTTCCAAATCAGAATGTTAAGTTTGGTAAGCCATATCACATGAGTTCCAACACTCTTTTGGTTTATAAGACTTCATTCTATCCGATCTCCCGTTTGTAGTCCCGGCACGCTAACATATTTATCTGACACATTAGGACACGTTTGAGCTTTGTTTATTCCGTTGATCAAGAACACTTTCGCAATCCCAAGTGAGTACATAATTCCCCTCTTTTCAATTTTCTAAATGTTTTGGGGTGATTCATATGTGCCTATAATTATTTTTGAGATTTCAAAACAATATACATGGTTTATATATACAAAATGATTTTCAAAGTGAGTACATAGTTCCCCTCTTTTACGTTTTGCAAATGTTTTGGGGTGACTCATATGTGCTAAATCATTTTCAAGTTTTCAAAAACAATACCTATGGTTTTATATATAAAACAATACGATTTCAATAATGTGAACAACTTGTTGATGCGTTATCCATAACACGAATGACATTCATTAGCTTTGGCCTAGCCGGCCAGTAGTATGTTATGGTACCATAGGACTAACAATCCCTTTATCGGGCTGTTCACCGGATTTGGTGGAAGTTTGGGTAATGACAGAAACTGTTTCTAATTAACAAATCATTTGTTGATTTGTTAGTCTAGTTAAAGAGACCCTTTGGTGGTCTATTAAAGATAACCATTGGTGGTATAGTATACAAAGGTTTGAATGTGATCATTAAAGAACGATCAAAAGTTTTCACAATTAAAAACATGGACGATTTGTTTATGACATGGACAATTGGTTTATGATACATACGCTTGATTTATAACACAGACAAAATTATAACACGGAAAAATGGTTTTGAACAATGTCACGCAATGATTTTCATTTAAAGATATAAACCATACCAAGTTTACTTTTGAGTCAATCTATTACAAGTTTATTTTACAAAAGAAACGTTTTGGTCAAGATTCATGGCTACAAGATTTGCACAACTCTAATCAACTTGTTTTAGTCGGTTAATTGTATTGCAATATAAACCACTTTTGATACGAGGTTTTCACTTAACGACTCTTGTAGTCGGACGAGGTGTTGCAATATGTATTCAAAGCCATGAATTTGACACACTCACAAAACCTATGTACTCGCTGACATTTTTATGCTGACTCTCTTTTCACATATGTTTCAGGAGTCAATGCTTGATAATATGATGCATGCTTCACGTAGGAATAGACGTGGGCCTTCGTGACTTACAACATGAAAGACAGTTTATTTATGTGTTGTTCTTGTTTATCCCAAGACAATGTAAACATTTAACCAATTAAACAAAATTTTAAATTCCATGAGTTATGAAACAATAGTTCTGTGACATGACTCCCCGACGTTTCCGCCGCGGTTCCTTGTTTTACGCGGTCGGGGTGTTACAGAATGTACCGACTCTGGATGCTATACGATTCGTAAAACAACCATTCTGAGTCTCTCATGCTAGGGAAACTTAATGATCATAACTAAACCGAGTCTGGATGGTAAAAGATACGTACACCACCCGTTATGAATCATTTTAGATAGTGATGGTACACGATCCGAAACCAACTGAGTATGTACGCTTACCGAATTAAATCTAGTCTGGATGCTATAAGATCCCAAAAACACCTATTCTATATTCCGCGGGTAAGGGAATCTAAAGAATCCAAAGTCAACCGGGTCTTGATTAAACAGAATGCTTATACCGCCCATTGTGAGTCCTTCTGATTAGTGATTTTACATGATCCGAATTCAACCGAACATTGATGCTATCTGTATGTAGTGGACTCTGGAAGCTATACGAATTGTAAAACAACCATTCTGAATCTCGCATGCTATGGAAGCTTAATTATTCATATTAAACCGAGTCTGGATGGTATAAGATACGGATACCACCCGTTCTGAATCATTCTAGATAGTGATGGTATACGATTCAAAACAAATTGAGTATGTATGGTAACTAAATTAAATCGACTCTAGATGTTGTAGGATCCCAAAAACACCTATTCAGAATTCCGCTTGTAGGGGAATCTAAAGGTCCCAATATAACTGAGTCTGGATGAAATAGAATCCAGATACCGGCCATTGTGTGTCCTTCTGATTAGTGATGTTACAAGATCCGAATTCAACCCAGTATTGATGCTATCTAAATGTAGCCGACTCTGGATGCTATACGACTAGTAAAACAACCATTCTGAATCTCGCATGCCAGGGAACCTTAATGATCCTAATTAAATCGAGTCTGGAAGGTACAAGATATATATACCACCTGTTCTAATTTATTATGGTTAGCGATTGTACACGATCCGAAACCAACTAAGTATACCCTACCAACCGAATTTAATTGAGTTTGGATGCTTTACGATCCCAAAAACACCTATTCTGAATTTCGTTAGTAAGGGAATCTAAAAGATCCGAATTCAACCGAGTCTAGATGAAACAGAATCCGTATACCGCCCATTGTGAGTCCTTCTGATTAGTGATGTTATAGGATCGGAACACAACCTAGTGTGGATGCTATCTGAATGTAGCCATCTCTGGATGCTATACGACTAGTAAAACAACCCATTATGAGTCTCGCATGCCAGGGAAACTTAATGATCCTAATTAAACAGAATTTGTATGGTACAAGATATGGATGCCACCTGTTTTGAATCATTCTGGTTAGTAATTGTACACGATATGAAACCAACTGATGTATACTAACCGAATTTAATGAATATGGATGCTATAGGATCCCAAAATCACCTATTCTGAATTTCGCTGTTAAGGGAATCTAAAGGATCCAAATTCAACAAAGTCTGGATTAAACGGAATGCGTATACAGCCCACTGTGAGCTCTTCTTATAAGTAATTTACAGGATTCGAATTCAACCGAGTATTGATGCTATCTATATGTAGCCAACTCTTGATGCTATACGATTCATAAAACAACCATTTTGAATCTCGCATGCTATGGAAGCTTAATGATCCAAATTAAACCGAGTCTGGATGGTGTAGGATATGAATACCACCTTTATGAATTATTCTTAATAGTGATGGTACATGATGAGAAACTAACTGAGTATGGATGCTAACCGAATTAAATGGATTCTAGATGCAATAGGATCCCAAAAACACCTATTCTGAATTTCACAGGTTAAGGAATCTAAAAGATCCAAATTCAACCGAGTGTGGATGAAATAGAATCCGGATACCGCCAGTTCTTAGTACTTCTGATTAGTGATGTTACAGGATTCGTATTCAACTGAGTATTGATGCTATCTCTATGTAGCCGACTCTTGATACTATACGATTCGGAAAACAACCATTCTGAATCTCGAATGCTATGGAATCTTAATGATCCAAATTAAACAGAGTCTCAATGGTACAAGATACGGATACCACCTATTCTGAATTATTATGGTTGGTGAGTGTACACATTCAGAAACCAACTGAGTATGTATGCTAACTGAATTTAATCGAGTCTGGATGCTTTAACATTCCAAAAACACCTATTCTAAATTCCGCAGGTAAGGGAATCTAAAGAATCCAAATTCAACCGGGTCTGGATGAAATAGAATGCGTTATACCGCCCATTGTGAGTCCTTCTGATTAGTGATGTCAAAAGATCTGAATCCAACAGAGTATTCATGCTATCTGTATGTACCGATTTGGATGCTAAACGATTCGTAAAACAACCATCCTGAATCTCGCATGCTATGAAAGCTTAATGATCCAAATTAACCCGAGTTTGGATGGTACAAGATACAGATACCACACGTTCTGAATTATTGTCGTTAGTGATTTCATAAGATACGAAACCAACTTAGTATGTATGCTAACCAAATTAAATCGAGTCTAGATGCTGTAGGATCCCAAAAACACCTATTCTGAATTCTGCTAGTAAGGGAATCTAAAGAATCCAAATTCAACCGAGTCTAGATGAAACAGAATGCGTATACCGTCCATTGTGAGTCCTTCTGATTAGTGATTTAACAGGATCTGAATTCAACTGCGTATGGATGCTATCTGAATGTAGCGGACTCTAGATGCTATACGATTCGTAAAACAATCATTCTGAATCTCTCATGCGAGGGAAACTAAATGATCCTAATTAACCCGAGTCTGGATGGTAGAAGATACGAATACCACCCATTTTGAATAATTTTAGATACTGATGGTACACGATCCGAAACCTACTAATCATGTATGCTAAACGATTTAATCAAGTCTGAATGCTATAGGATCCCAAAAATACATTTTCTGTATTCCGCTGGTAAGGGAATCTAAAGGATCCAAATTCTATTCAGTCTGTATGAAACAGAATGCGTATACCGCCCATTGTGAGTCCTTGTGATTACTCATGTTGCAGCATCCGAATTCAACCGAGTATTGATGCTATATGTGTGTAGCCGACTCTTGATGCTATACGATTTGTAGAACAACCATTCTCAATCTCTAATGCTATGGAAGCTTAATGATCCAAATTAAACCGAGTATGAATGTACAAGATACAGATACCAACTGTTCTGAATTATCCTGGTTGATGATTGTACATAATCCGAAACCAACTGAGTATGTATGCTAATAAAATTCAATCGAGTCTGGATGCTTTAAGATCTCAAAAACACCTATTTTGATTCTGCAGGTAAGGGAATCTAAAGAATCCAAATTCAACCAAGTCTAGATGAAACAGAATGTGTATACCGCCCATTGTGAGTCCTTCTAATTAGTGATGTTACAGGATCAAATTCAACCAACTATTGATGCTGTTTGTGTGTAGTCGACTCTGGATGCTATACGATTCGTAAAATAACCATTCTGAACCTCGCATGCTATGAAAGCTTAAAAAAGATTAAAACGAGTCCGGGTGGTATAGGATACGGGTACCACCTATTCTGAATCATTTTAGATACTGATGGTATACGATCCGAAACCAACTGAGTATGTGTGCTTAAAGATTTAATTAAGTCTGAATGCTATAGGATCCCAAAAACACATTTTCTGTGTTCCGCTAGTAAGGGAATCTAAAGGATCCAAAATCTATCGAGTCTGGATGAAACAGAATGCGTTATACCGCCCATTGTGAGTACTTCTGATTACTCATGTTGCAGCATCCGAATTCAACCGAGTATTGATGTTATCAGAATGTAGCCGACTCTAGATGCTATACGATTTTTAAAACAACCATTCGGAATCTCGCATTCTACGGATACCACCCATTCTGAATTATTCTTGTTAGTGATGGTACACCATTCGAAATAACTGATTGTGGATGCAAATCGAATCAAATAGATTCTAGATGCTATAGGATCCCAAAAGCACATATTCTGAATTTTGTTGGTTAAGGTGTCACACCCTCAATTTCCACTTGCGGAGTTTTACCGCGAGGCGTGTGAACAAACCAGAATCTGAAACACTAGTACGTCGAACGACTCTATATGATTTGATAATACGTTTTCCAAAATCATTTGTCGTAGATTTTATATTGTCTTAGTTAGTTACCAAAGTTTAGCGGAAGCATTAGTTTAAGTGGTTGAGCGGAAGCATAAAATAAGTAGAGAAACGGGCGCCAACACAAACGCCAAAACAAATGAAAAACCCAAAACAATGATTGTAAATGAGACTCGATAAAAGATGTCTTGTTCAATGCATGTGAGTGCACCTAGAGCTCCTAGCGTCCTGAGAAACATGTAAAGAAACAAGTGTCAACATTAAAGATGAGTGAGTTCACAGGTTTTCATAAATTCCTTTGTTCGGTTATGAGTTTGTTTCCCCCGTTATCCCTAACCGGGGATAACGATTTAGTTCCATTATTCCCAACCCGGAATAATAATGATGTTGGTTCCATTATTCCAAACCCGGAATAATAAGTTGTTGTTTCCATTATCCTCAACCCGGGATAATATAGTTGTTGTTTCCATTATTCCAAACCCGGAATAATAAGTTGTTGTTTCCATTATTCCAAACCCGGAATAATAAGTTGTTTCCATTATCCCCAACCCGGGATAATATAGTTGTTTCGTAATTAAGTTCAATGTTAACATATATAGGTAGCTAGCCTAAAGTTATGTCACGTAAGTGTTCGCGATCGAAGCTGACTGTTGTGCCTCCGTGTTGCCAGGCCTATCACTGAGCATGGCGAAGTTAGGCCGAATTATTCACCCGTTGACCATACCCGGTCGGCTAGCGCGACTAGCTCGGATGGGGCTTGTCGGGCCCAGTAGTACTACTTATAACTCCCCGCTATTAAACCCAATACTAACGATCCGAGAGATTGACGAGGACTTAAGTGATAAAGCTGCTTAGTGACCATAACATTACATTAACATTAACTTAGTTACCGAATAGTTATGTGACGTTAAATTCGTATAACGTAAAGAGATTGAGTTTGAAGAGTGTATACATGTTTCTCCCCCTGTTGTTTAAAAACCCGATAAAGTTAGGGGCCGTGAACTCACCTTTATTTGCTCGGTTAGTGTAGCAAAGAAGTTGTAAAGGATGGGACCGCTAATTGCGTCCTAACAAACGAATTGATTTCAAGTCAGTGTGTGATCACACCAATACAAATTCTACACTTAATTTACGCACAAAGTGATACACACAAACAACATATCTAACACTCAAACATGCATGCAAGTATCCTCATGTGAACTTAGTAACCAAACAATTTATCATGAACATAATCCAATCCATGCAATACCTTGGTGCACACAATCACAAGTTATCAAATTTCAGCTTAACACTCATAATTCAGCTGTTTTCTAGGATTTTTATAAAGTAGTTCCAACATTTCAAAAATTCCAATATTTTTACAGTAGGTGACATTTATACTATAGAAATTTATATAAATTTTCCAAGTCCTAAATCTTTACCAATTAACCATAAATATTAATATACGAGGCTGCAGTCAGATTTGTCGCCTTCTGACTGCAGTCCACGGAAGAATTTATTTAAAAAGCACTGATCGTCCAATTAACAAAATTCCAGTTGCCCGGAAATTTCCATACCTAGTTGCTGTACAAAATTCATGACTCGACTCCCTACTGATTTTAAAATCCAACTTGATAAACAACCAACAAATTTCAGAATTTTCACAGCTTTAGTTACTGAACTTATTCGGCCCTTTAAAAATATCAAACGACTTCAGAAAATTATGAATCCAGCGCCCTTAGATTCCTTATTCAAATCTATACGTTCTAGACATCAGAAAATCCGTTTTTCGACAACTAATGACCGAGTTACAGCCAGATGAAGTCGGCTGTGACTATTGCTCAGCATCCTGTTTCAGCATATTGTTACCATTAATTCGCACAATCCGTTAATATTATTAACCTAGGCGATCAAGAACCGGTTTTTCTAATCATAATTCAATACCTATAACATATCCATGCAACTCTAATTCGCACCTCTAGTTTTTATAAACAAAACACAGCCTATAATATTCAGCTTTCAAACAACATTAGTTGCAATCTAGCATTAACAAATCCGCAAACAATCATTCATCTCATTCAATCATGCAATCCGAGAACAACAAAAGTAAAAACACATGTATCCGAATATGATCTAGTAACATATGATAAACTCTAATCTTTTAATGATAAGGTAAACGAACCGTGAGTAAAATAAGGAACCGGTGATCAACTAGAATCGCGACCGAGGATTAAGATGGCGAGGGCTGCTGCGACCGGGAGGAAAGAAAGGGCTGATCTCGCGACCGAGGAATGAAGCTAGGCTGTTTGCGATCGAGATGGGGTGTATCAAGACTGAACTGGCGATCGAGGGAACAAGTAGAGGGCTGCCGTCAGCTGATTTCTTCAACTAGGGTTTTGTGTGTGTTGCGAAGGAAGGCATGCATGTGTGTGTATATATAGCGCAAGATGATCAAGAAATAGGGGGATGGGTTTACGGTTTGGGATAGTTCTCGCGGCCAAGGACTTGGGTTGGTTCAGTTTGGGTTTGAACACAATAAGTTTGCGGTTTGGGCTTGATCTTGCGGCCGAGATATGTTTGGGTTGCTCGCAGATATGGTCTTGGGTTTTGGATAGAAAGCAAGGCCGAAGAGACTTGGGTTTAAAGTTTAAAACTTGGTTAATTCCTAGAGTCACAAGGAATCAAAGTTGGTTCGTGTCGCGGTTCGGTTCGGTTCGTGTACATTTTACCATAATTAATTTATAACTAAAACAATCACGTAATCGTACATCACGTATTCACTAACTCGTACACGTTTAATACATAGCATATAATTCACTCGACAAGTATTACGTTTAAGTTATCCGAAAAACTGGGATGTCACATAAGGAATCTAAAAGATCCGAATTAGACCGAGTTTGGATGAAACAGAATCCGGATATCGCCCATTGTGAGTCCTTCTAATTAGTGATGTTACATGATCCGAATTCAACCTTGTATTGATGTTATCTTAATGTATCCGACTCTAGATGCCATACGGCAAGTAAAACAACCATTCTGAATGTCGCATACCAGGGAAACTTAATGATCCTAATTAAACCGAGTCTGGATGGTACAAGATAAGGATACCACCTGTTCTGGCTTATTCTGGTTAGTGATTGCACACAATCTGAAACCAACTTAGTATACCTTGCTATCCGAATTTATTCGTGTTTGGATGCTTTAGGATACTAAAAACACCTATTCTGTACTTCGATGGTTAGGGAATCTAAAAGATCTGAATTCAACCGAGCCTAGATGAAACATAATCCATATCCCGCCCATTGTGAGTCCTTCTAATTAGTGATGTTACAGGATCTGAAAACAACCGAGTATTGATGCTATCTGAATGTAGCCGACTCTTGATGCTATACGGCTAGTAATACAACCATTCTGAATCTCGCATGCCAGGGAAACTTAATGATCCTAATTAAACCGAATCTGTATGGACAAGATACGGATACCACCCATTCTGAATCATTCTGGTTAGTGATTGTGCATGACCTGAAACCAACTGATGTATGCTAACCGAGTTTAAAAAAGTTTGGATGCTATAGGATCCCAAACAGATCTATTCTGAATTCCGCTAGTAAGGGAATCTAAAGGATCCAAATTCAACCGAGTCTGGATGAAATAGAATGCGTAGACCTCCCGTTGTGATTCCTTCTGATTAGTGATGTTAATGATTCGTATTACCGAGTATTGATGCTATCTGTATGTAGCCGACTCTTGAGGCTATACGATTTGTAAAACAACCATTCTGAATCTTGAATGCTATGGAAGCTTAATGATCCAAATTATACCGAGTATGAATGTACAAGATACGGATACCAGCTATGCTGAATTATTCTGGTTGATGATTGTACACAATCCGAAACCAACTGAGTATGTATGATTATCGAATTTAATCGAGTCTGAATGCTTTAAGAACCAAAAACACCTATTTTGGTTTCGCAGGTAAGGGAATCAAACGAATCCAAATTCAACAGAGTCTAGATGAAACATAATGCATATACCGCCCATTGTGAGTCCTTCTGATTAGTGATGTTACAAGATCCAAATTCAACCGACTATTAATGTTGTTTGTATGTAGCCGACTCTGGATGCTATAAGATTCGTAAAACAACCATTCTGAATCTCGCATGCTATGAAAGCTTAAAAAATATTAAAACAAGTCCGGGTGGTATAGGATACGGGTACCACCCGTTCTGAATCATTTTAGATACTGATGGTACACGATCCGAAACCAACTGAGTATGTGTGATTAACGATTTAATCAAGTCTGAATGCTATAGGATCCCAAAAACAATTTTCTGTATTCCGCTAGTAACGGCATCTAAAGGATCCAAATTATATCGAGTCTGGATGAAAGAATGGGTATACCGCCCATTGTGAGTCCTTCTGATTACTCGTGTTGCAGCATCCGAATTCAACCGAGTGTTGATGCTATCAGAATGTAGCCGACTCTTGATGCTATACGATTTGTAAAACAACCATTCTGAATCTCGCATTCAACGGATACCACCCATTCGAATTATTCTTGTTAGTGATGGTACACGATTAAAAAATAACTGATTGTCGATGCTAATCGAATCAAATGGATTCTAGATGCTATAGGATCCCAAAAACACCTATTTTGAATTTTGCTGGTTAAGGAATCTTAAAGATCCGAATTAGACCGAATCTGGATGAAACAGAATCCGGATACCGCCCATTGTGAGTCCTTCTAATTAGTGATGTTACAGGATCCGAATTCAACCTAGTATTGATGCTATCTTAATGTATCCGACTCTAGATGCTATACGACTAGTAAAACAAGGATTCTAAATCTCGCATACCAGGGAAACTTAATGATCCTAATTAAACTGAGTCTGGATGGTACAAGATAAGGATACCACCTGTTCTGACTTATTCTGGTTAGTGATTGTACACAATCCGAAACCAACTTAGTATACCCTGCTAACCGAATTTAATCGAGTTTGGATGCTTTAGGATCCTAAAAACACCTATTCTGAATTCCGATTGTAAGGGAATCTAAAAGATCTGAATTCAATGGAGCCTAGATGAAACATAATTCGTATACCGCCCATTGTGAGTCCTACTGATTAGTGATGTTACAGGATCTTAAAACAACGGAGTATGGATGCTATCTGAATGTAGCCGACTCTTGATGCTATACGACTAGTAAACAACCATTCTGAATTTCACATGCCAGGGAAACTTAATGATCCTAATTAAACCAAATCTTTATGGACAACATACGTATACCACCCGTTCTGAATCATTCTAGTTAGTGATTGTGCATGACCTGAAACCAACTGATGTATGCTAACCTAATTTAAAAAGTTTGGATGCTATAGGATCCCAAAAAGATCTATTCTGAATTCCACTGGTAAGGGAATCTAAAGGATCCAAATTCAACCGAGTCTGGATGAAATAGAATGCGTATACCGCCCATTGTGATTCCTTCTTATTAGTGATGTTACATGATTCGAATTACCGAGTATTGATGCTATCTGTATGTAGCCGACTCTTGATGCTATATGATTTGTAAAACAACCATTCTGAATCTCGTATGCTATGGTAGCTTAATGATCCAGACCGAGTATGAATGTATAAGATACGGATACCAGCTGTTATGAATTAATCTGGTTGATGATTATACACAATCCGAAACCAACTAAGTATGTATGCTTATCGAATTTAATGGTGTCTGGATGCTTTAAGATCCCAAAAACACATATTTTGATTCCGCAAGTAAGGGAATCTAAAGAATCCAAATTCAAGCGAGTCTGGATTAAACAGAATGCGTATACCGCTCATTGTGAGTCCTTCTGATTAGTGATGTTACAGCATCCGAATTCAACCGACTATTGATGTTGTTAGTATATAGCGGACTCTAGATGCTATACGATTCGTAAAACAACCATTCTGAATCTCGCATGCTATGAAAGCTTAAAAAAGATTAAAACGAGTCCGGGTGGTACTACGATACGGGTACCACCCATTCTGAATCATTTTATATAGTGATGGTACACGATCCGAAACCAACTAAGTGTGTGTGCTTAACGATTTAATCAAGTCTGAATGCTATAGGATCCTAAAAACACATTTTCTGTATTCCGCTGATAAGGGAATCTAAAGGATCCAAATTCTATCGAGTCTGAATGAAACCGAATGCTTATACCGCTCATTGTGAGTCCTTCTGATTACTCATGTTGCAGCATCCGAATTCAACCGAGTATTGATACTATCAGAATGTAGCCGACTCTGGATGCTATACGATTTGTAAAATAACCATTCTGAATCACATTCTACGGATACCCGCCATTCTGAATTATTCTTGTTAGTGATGGTACACGATTTGAAAATAACTGATTGTGGATGCTAATTGAATCAAATGGATTCTAGATGCTATAGGATCCCAAAAACACCTATTATGAATTTTGCTGGTTAAGGAATCTAAAAGATCCGAATTAGACCGAGTCTTGATGAAACAGAATCCGGATACCGCCCATTGTGAGTCCTTCTAATTAGTGATGTTACACGATCCGAATTAAACCTAGTATTGATGCTATCTTAATGTATCCGACTCTAGATGCTATACAACTAGTAATATAACCATTCTGAATCTCACATATCAGGGAAACTTAATGAACCTAATTAAACTGAGTCCGGATGGTACAAGATAAGGATACCACCTGTTCTGACTTATTCTTGTTAGTGATTGTACGCAATCCGAAACCAACTTAGTATACCCCGCTAACTGAATTAATCGAGTTTGGATGCTTTAGGATCCTAAAAACACCTATTCTGAATTCCGATGGTAAGGGAATCTAAAAGATCTGAATTTAACCGAGTCTAGATGAAACATAATCCATATACCGCCCCTTGTGAGTCCTTCTGATTAGTGATGCTACAGGATCTGAAAACAACCGAGTACGGATGCTATCTGAATATCCCCGACTCTAGATGCTATACGACTAGTAATACAACCATTCTGAATCTCGCAAGCCAGGGAAACATAATTATCCTAATTCAACCGAATCTGTATGGACAAGATACGGATACCACCCGTTCTGAATCATTCTGGTTAGTGATTGTGCATGACCTGAAACCAACTGATGTATGCTAACCGAATTTAAAAAAGTTTGGATGCTATAGGATCCCAAAAAGATCTATTCTAAATTCCGTTGGTAAGGGAATCTAAAGGATCCAAATTCAACTGAGTCTGATGAAATACAATGCGTATACCGCCCATTGTAATTCCTTCTGATTAGTGATGTAACATGATTCGAATTATCGAGTATTGATGCTATTTGTATGTAGCCGAGTCTTGATGCTATACGATTTGTGAAACAACCATTCTGAATCTCGAATGCTATGGAAGCTTAATGATCCAAATTAAACCGAGTATGAATGGTACAAGATATGGATACCAGCTGTTCTGAATTATTCTGGTAGATGATTGTACACAATCCGAAACCAACTGAGTATGTATGCTTATGGAATTTAATCGAGTATGGATGCTTTAAGATCCCAAAAACACGTATTATGATTCCCTAGGTAAGGGAATCTAAAGAATCCAAATTCAACAGAGCCTGGATGAAACTGAATGCGTATACCGCCCATTGTGAGTCCTTCTGATAAGTGATGTTGCAGGATCCGAATTCAACCGACTATTGATGCTGTTTGTATGTAGTCGACTCTGGATGCTATACGATTCGTAAAATAACCATTCTGAATCTCACATATCAGGGAAACTTAATGAACCTAATTAAACTGAGTCCGGATGGTACAAGATAAGGATACCACCTGTTCTGACTTATTCTTGTTAGTGATTGTACGCAATCCGAAACCAACTTAGTATACCCCGCTAACTGAATTAATCGAGTTTGGATGCTTTAGGATCCTAAAAACACCTATTCTGAATTCCGATGGTAAGGGAATCTAAAAGATCTGAATTTAACCGAGTCTAGATGAAACATAATCCATATACCGCCCCTTGTGAGTCCTTCTGATTAGTGATGCTACAGGATCTGAAAACAACCGAGTACGGATGCTATCTGAATATCCCCGACTCTAGATGCTATACGACTAGTAATACAACCATTCTGAATCTCGCAAGCCAGGGAAACATAATTATCCTAATTCAACCGAATCTGTATGGACAAGATACGGATACCACCCGTTCTGAATCATTCTGGTTAGTGATTGTGCATGACCTGAAACCAACTGATGTATGCTAACCGAATTTAAAAAAGTTTGGATGCTATAGGATCCCAAAAAGATCTATTCTAAATTCCGTTGGTAAGGGAATCTAAAGGATCCAAATTCAACTGAGTCTGATGAAATACAATGCGTATACCGCCCATTGTAATTCCTTCTGATTAGTGATGTAACATGATTCGAATTATCGAGTATTGATGCTATTTGTATGTAGCCGAGTCTTGATGCTATACGATTTGTGAAACAACCATTCTGAATCTCGAATGCTATGGAAGCTTAATGATCCAAATTAAACCGAGTATGAATGGTACAAGATATGGATACCAGCTGTTCTGAATTATTCTGGTAGATGATTGTACACAATCCGAAACCAACTGAGTATGTATGCTTATGGAATTTAATCGAGTATGGATGCTTTAAGATCCCAAAAACACGTATTATGATTCCCTAGGTAAGGGAATCTAAAGAATCCAAATTCAACAGAGCCTGGATGAAACTGAATGCGTATACCGCCCATTGTGAGTCCTTCTGATAAGTGATGTTGCAGGATCCGAATTCAACCGACTATTGATGCTGTTTGTATGTAGTCGACTCTGGATGCTATACGATTCGTAAAATAACCATTCTGAATCTCACATGCTATGAAAGCTTAAAAAAGATTAAAACGAGTCTAGGTGGTATAGGATATGGGTACCACCCGTTCTGAATCATTCTTGTTAGTGATGGTACACGATGCGAAACTAACTGAGTGTTGATGCTAACCGGATCAAATGGATTCTAGAAGCTATAGGATCCCAAATACACATATTCAGTATTTTGCTGGTTAAGGAATCTAAAAGATTTGAATTCAACCCAGTCTGGATGAAATAGAATCCGGATACCGCCCATTGTGAGTCCTTATGATTAATTATGTTACAAGATCCGAATTCAGCCGAGTATTGATGTTATTTGTATGTAGCCGACTCTGAATGCTATACGATTCGTAAAACAGCCATTATGAATCTGGCATGCTATGGAAGCTTAATGATCCAAATTAAACCGAGTCTGGATGGTACAAGATATGGATACCACCCGTTCTGAATTATTCTGGTTAGTGATTTTACACGATCCAAAACCAACTTAGTATGTATGCTAACCAAATTAAATCGAGTTTGGATGCTATAGGATCCCAAAAACACTTATTCTGAATTCCGCTGGTAATGGAATTTAAAGGATCCAAATTCAACCGTGTCTAGATGAAACAGAATGCGTATACCGCCCATTGTGTCCTTCTGATTAGTGATATAACAGGATATGGCTTCAACCGAGTATGGATGCTATATGTATGTAGCTGACTCTTGATGCTATACGATTCGTAAAACAACAATTCTGAATCTCGCATGCTATAGAAGCTTAATGATCCAAATTAAACCGAGTCTGGATGGTATAGGATACGGATATCACCGGTTCTGAATCATTGTGGTTAGTGATGCTACACACTGCGAAA
The DNA here is from genome assembly GCA_947069175.1 of Scalesia atractyloides. Classification (NCBI taxonomy): domain Eukaryota; kingdom Viridiplantae; phylum Streptophyta; class Magnoliopsida; order Asterales; family Asteraceae; genus Scalesia; species Scalesia atractyloides. The sequence continues at coordinate 56,430,001 of CAMTDV010000012.1, read as the reverse complement.
CTAACTTTGTATGGATGCTAACCAAATCAAATGTATTCTAGATGTTATAGGTGTAATACCTTAAATGTTTTAACGAAAAATATGCAGCAGAAATGTGAACTAAAAAATTCTTTCCTTCTAAACATTTTAACATACTACAAACCATTGGAATATCCCTTTTACAATATGGTGTCCTTCATTCTTATTTAAAAGATAAAACACAATCTACGTTTATAAACTATATGACCTCGCCCCCGTAGAAGCCACGTACTTATACTCCATGGTGATGATTTTATGCAACCTACAATCACCACATACAACCGCATCATTAATATTTGGTGACTTTATACAAAATCTAAACATACGTAATTAAATGACTACGCCACATTATTTCCACTTATGCTAATCATCACGGTTATCTTCCATGTACAATCTTGCATCCCAATGTCAAATCTTTGTAAGACTAACAATAGTATACCTGCACTTTCATTTCATCTCAAGCCACAACATTAGTGACATTAATACTCAAACGTATTGAAGCAATTTATACATATATACAAACATACCTCCATATCCAAGCTCTTACGTACAACTTATATTCCCATATATTCATACTAACAGTTCATCATCACAATCAACCTTACATATAAATGTCATACATACAGACCTATGCGCATGCTTACGTACTTTATCATCCTCGACAAGCATTATCACAACTAAATTAAATTCACATAACTCTCTATTAGTTATTTTCACCTTTCGGGAATCATTAACAGTTACTGAACAGGTTTTAGGAGGTACGAAACTCGCGGTACAAATAACTAGCAAACAACATGTCCGGTTTGTTAGGAGCGTTGCCGACGCCTTCTGGATAGTTACGTCAGGTCCTCATTGCGTAGACAGTTTATTAGAGCGTCTGGGGAAGGGGCAATGTCAGCGACGCCTAGGGAGGTCGTCGGCGACGCCCTCTCTGTGTTGCCGACACTATTTTCCTTGTTTAAGCTTACACAACCCGTTTTCGATTCCCGTTCCAACCCGAACTGACCCATAATGTCCCGTAACATCCCATAACATTCCGTAAGCTTCCTTTATCCTCGCGTAACATCCCGAATCATCTTAACACTTAACCCCATGTCCTCATAATCAAATATATTCTTCTATCATCCTTTCTTGATTTTGACATGTTTGATTATACTAAGTTATTTCCGACATAGCTAACTACTTATAGCCCGCTACAACAATACTTGTCTTAGTATTATGATTACTTAAACATTCTTACATGATTCCCATACCATAACATCCAAAACCCACATCCGACACATACTTTCTACGTTTTGACCTGTTCACTTCTATCATGAATTTCGTACATAGATGACTTCCTATGATTTACCACAACAATACGTACCTTGATTCTTACCCTTACCCATAATTTCTTACATGATTCCCTGTATTCAACATAACAATCTTCTTTTATAAAAGAATAAATGATTCGGAAATCACTTCCCTTAGCGTCCGTATTTGCATCCATTACCTTGCCTCCTTTTGACCCATTAGCCTTCCATGCTTCCATCCACCTTGACATCATTCCTACACTTTCATGTCATGGCATTCACATTCTTGTTAGTTACATGATTGTATGTTAACGGTCATATCAAATGCATATCTCACATTTGACTTTCATTAGTCAATTCTAAAAAGCATAAGGCATATTCCGACAATCATATCTTTTCAACTCATATAATTCGTCACATCATCTCATATAACACATTTTGATTTAATACGTAGCATATGACTTTCTATAACATTACAATTGTGACACAAAGTCTAACCTTGCTACTTATGCATAGTTGACTTTTAGAAAGTCAACGATTTACCATACGAACTTTCGACTAAACTTCATACATCCGTGTCATCATAGTAGACCATACAAATGACACTATATACAAATGATACCAAACATATTAATTTCCATCCATACTAGTAATTCTCATAATTCTATGACTAACATCATGACCAACGTCGTTCCAACTTCATCTCTTCTAATGATCTCCTATGCTTCACATTTAGCGTACCTTTACTTATCAATTTTGATTAAGCAATTATACGAGCATGTAGTAAACATCATACCGCTCCAACATTGTGTACAAGTTCCTAAAGCATATTTCTATCCAATTCATACCATTAGCTACACCTTCTCAAGAAATCCTTCTACAATGCATTTTTCAAGTTTAATTATCTTCAAACATGGCATTATCACATCCTACAAATATTCATTCATAGTTTAGCATATATTTTATCAAAACACATTATAATGTTGTTTTACTATCAAATATATCATTATCACTTTCTATACATGTTCAACTATTGTTTGCATACAAATCTCATCTAATAATCTCACTTATGCATTTCATTAAACACTTGGTTTGTGTACTACTATATAAGCACAATGTACAACCCATTCATGCTTGATTAACTATTTCTTGCTTTCATTAATCAAATACAACTAAACATCCATTTGTTTCGTATAAAAATCATCTTACCTAAAAACAATTCATTACATACAACATACTACACCAATTTTTTTACAAGAATTGGACATGGGTGATACACCCATGTCATCATCTTCATCATCACCAAGTGTAAATGTCAATACATCAAATTACATAAATTGTTCATAACACAAGTTCTATTTGGTGATTCTAATACACAATCATGCTTGATTTCATACAAATTCACAGATTAATCATACACCAACTTCATACAAGATCACCAAATCAAGAATTAAAACCTAGAAAATGTTTGTTAAGTTGATATGATAGGGAATTCTCATTCATGCAAGGCATCATTAACCAATTTTGATCTTGATTTGGATGGGTTTTGTAAAGGATTGAACTTGAGTGAGTTCTTCCTCTCTCTCCTCCATATACATCGACACACACATACATACACTCATATAAAATGCATAATTTTATAAGTTTTGCTCACTTGTTACTTTTGGTCCCTCTACTTGGGTTATTTATCAATTGTAACCAAATTCATCCCTTACTTGTTTTACTAAGCATTTAACTAGATATAATAGCCTAGTTATTTTACCTCATGTTATAAAACATGGACACATACTAGTGAAATTAAACATTTCTAGTTTTGGGGCATTACAATACGATCCCTTAAAACACCTATTCTGAATTCCGATTGTTAGAGAATCTAAAAGATCCGAATTCAACCGAGTCTGGATGAAACAGAATACAGATACCACCCATTGTGAGTCCTTCTGATTAGTGATGTAACAGGATCTGAATCCAACAGAGTATGGATTCTCTTTGAATGTAGCCAACTCTAGATGCTATACAATTTGTAAAACAACAATTCTGAATCTCGCATGCTAGGGAAACTTAATTATCCAAATTAAACTGAGTCTGGATGGTACAAGATACGGATACCACCCGTTCTGAATTATTCTGGTTAATGATTGTACACTATCCGAAACCAACTGCGTATATAAGCTAACTGAATTTAATCGAGTATGGATACTATAGAATCCGAAAACACCTATTCTAAATTATGCTGGTAAAGGAATCTAAAGGATCCAAATTCAATCGAGTCTAGGTGATACAATATGCAAATACCGACCATCGTGAGTCCTTCTGATTAGTGATGTTACAGGATCTGAATTCAACCAAGTATTATTGATGCTATCTGAATGTAGCAGACCGTAGACGTTATACGAATCGTAAAACAACAAAACCTGAATCTCGCTTGCTAGGGAAACTTAATGATCCTAATTAAACAGAGTCTGGATGGTACAAGAAACGGATACCACTAGTTCTGAATCATGTATGCTAACCGAACTTAATCTAGTCTAATGTTATAGGATCCCAAACATACCTATTCTAAATTCCGTTGTTAACGAAATCTTAAGGATCCAAATTTTCACCGAGTCTGGATAAAACAGAATGCGTATACCGCCCATTGTAAGTCCTTCTGATTAGTGATGTTACAGGATCCGAATTCAACCGAGTATTGATGCTATCCGTATGTAGCAGACTAAGGATGCTATACGATTCGTAAAAAAACCATTCGAAATCTCGCATGCTATGGAAGCTTAATGATCCAAATTAAGCCAAGCCTGGATGGTGATTTTACACGATCCGAAACCAACTTAGTATGTATTCTAACCGAATCAAAATGGATTCTAGATGCTATAGGATCCCAAACACACCTATTCTGAATTCCGCTGGTTAGTGAATCTATCTGAATGTAGCCGACTCTTGATGATATACGATTCGTAAAATAAACCATTCAGAATCTCGCATGCTAGGAAACTTAATGATTCTAATTAAACCAAATCTGGATGGTCAAGATACGGATACCACCCATTCTGAATCAGTCTAGTTAGTGATGGTAGATGAGCCGAAACCAACTGGTTATGTGTGACATCCCAGCTTTTCAGGTATCTTAAACGCGCTACTTTATTGTTATTCATCCTACGCTGATTTAATTCGGAGAATTAAATTACACGCTCGCATTGACTACGCTAACTTTGTGAATCTATTGGGTGAATTACGTGCTATGTGTTATTAGACGGGTTGTATCTGAATTACGTGCTATGTGTTATTAGACGCTCGTAGATTATTGTAGCATGCTTTGATTTCGCGATTTATTAGTTATAAGCCTATGCTACCGAATTGTAAAAAAAATAAATAAAAATAAATAAATAGCCAAACCGAACCGAGCCGCAAAACGTGTCGACCTTGCAACCCACACACCTTGCGGCCCAAGGAAATAACCCAAAGTTGAGGCCCAAGGCACTTACCCAAACCGCCCCCCTTGTTATATTTATATGTATGTATGCATGGGATGTTTTAAAAAAAATTATCAAAACCCTAATCCCTAGAAGAACTGCGACGGCAGCCCCCCCTCTCACGGTCGCAAGTCTACAACTCCCGGTTTGATTCCAAGCTTGTCCGGGTTCGCTAATCATCGTTTCAAGGTTAGGGTTTAATTGTATTGCATTTCACACTAGGTTTTGTGTAATCTTGATAATGATTATGTGTTTGTATGATTATTAGTATGAAAAAAGTGTTGTGGTGTATGATTAGTTCGGATGAATATGCGAATCCTTGCGGTTGTGATGATATGTTGAATACTAAAATCGTAGGCTGCGTTTTATCGATAAAGATCATGATATATATTTAGAGTTTGCATGAATATTGATATATATGATGATATTTGACAAATTAACCTGCTGTTAATCAATACAACTAAGCGTCATGATCGTTTATATATGTTCTAATACGATAAAGTTGAAAACAGTATGCTGATTGACATTTACAGCCAAATTCAGTTGGCTGTACCCTGATCATTATTTATCGAAAAGTGGAATTTCTGAAGCCTAAAACGTGTATTTTTGAATAACGCTTCAAATGGCGCTAGATTCATATTTTTCTGAGGTCGTTTGCTATTCTTAAATGGTCATTTAGTGCAGCAGCTGAAGCTGCGTAAATTCTGCAGAATTCGCAGGTTGTTTATTGAGTCGGATCTCATAGTCTGTATGGGGTTAGGTCACGAAATTTGTACAGTTACTGGAGACGGGAATTTTCGAAATCTCCCACTAGAATTTCATTAATTGGATGAACGATGATTTTTAAATAATTTTTCTCGTGGACTGCAGTCAGAAAGCGACGAATCTGACTACAGCCTAGTATATAACTGTTTATAAATAATTGGGAAACACATAGGATTTGAAAATTTTACACAAAATTCTACAGTCTAATTGACACCTTCTGTAAAACAATTGGAATTTTTGGAAAGTTGGAACTATTTTATAAAAATCCTCGAAAACAGCCCAGTTATGAGCGTACAAGCTGAAACATGATAACTTGCATTTGTGTGTACCTAAGTGCTGTATGAGTTATCATGTGTTTATGACAAGTTGGTTTGATCGTTATTTTGTATGGTGATACTTTGCATGCATGATTATGGTTTCGAATTGGTTATTACGTGTGCCGTATTGTGTGTTAGTATGCGTAGGGTTTTGTGTCTGTGTGTTCACACACTAACTTTAAATTGGTTGACATGTTAGGACACAATTAGCGGTTCCATCATTTGCTTCTTCCACGGTTATTCTAACCGAGCAATTTAAGGTGAGTTCACGGCCCCTATTTTATCCGGTTTTAAACAACAGGGGGAGAAACATGTATACGCTCTACAACTCTATCTTTTTACGTTATGCGAAATTAACGCCGTTAACTACTCGGTAACTAAGTTAATGTTAATATACGTTATGGTCACTAAGTAGCTTTATCACGGAAGTCCTCAACCAACTCTCGGATCGTTAGTATTGGGTTAAATAGCGGGGAAATTATAGTAGTACTACTGGGCCCGACAAGCCCCACCCTCGAGCTAGTCGTGCTAGCCGACCGAGAATGGTCAACGGGTGATTAATTTGGCCTAACTTTCGCCATGGTTAGTGATAGACCTGCCAACACTGAGGCAACAACAGTCAGCTTCGATCGCGAACTCTTATGTGACGTAACTTTAGGCTCGCTAGCTACATGTTTACATTGAACTTTTTTACGAACCAACATTAATATTCTTCGTTAGGAATAATGGAACTATGTCGTTATCCTGGGTTAGGGATAACGGGGGAAAACAATTTTTTAAACCGAACTTGTGAACTTATAAAAACCTGTGAACTCACTCTTCTTTAATGTTGACACTTGTTTCTTTACATGTTTCTCAGGACGCTAGAAGCTCTAGGTGCACTCACTTGCATTTGATCAAGATATTTTAATCGAGTCTTTATTTACGAACAATTTTTGGGATTTTGGTTTTGGCGTTTATGTTGGCCCCCGTTACTTTACTTTAATGCTTCCGCTAAACTTTGAAACCTTGATATTTTGAAAATGACTATGAATGTTTACAACAAATGTTTTTGGAAAACGTTTAAATAAATCATATAGAGTCGTTCGATATTGCTAGTGTCTGAGATTCTGGTTTGATCACACGCCTCGCGGTAATACTCCGCAAGTGGAAATTGAGGGTGTGACAGATTGGTATCAGAGCCTCGCTCGCTATAGCGAATCATGTTTGCATTTAAAAGTAGACCTAAACTATAGCTGTTACACGACACTAGACTTAGTTGGCACCGAACTGTGATATCTTGTTATGTGTTATACTATAATTGTTCTTTGTGAGATATATTTGTATATTGTGATATACGCAGCTCGTAACTAACTACACCAACCCAGCAGGCTATGTCATCATCATCATCTGACAGATCTCGACAATCAAGGGCGCCGGGGAAGGCACCCATGGTCGAACCCTCACCACCTTGTGGCGTGGAGACACGCTCAGCTGCTAGGAAAAGACTCGCTCTAGGAGGGGAGTCGTCCTCCCGTCCTACCACCGCTATACCGGTCGAACCGGTCAACTCTTTAGGAGTGGGGGACGATCTACTTAGGGATGTGTTAAGGAAACAACAGGAACAGCTTGAGAGAATGTAGGAGACTATCGAAGCATAGGGATGGCTGATACGTCAACTAACTGGTAAAACTGGAGAGTTCGAGGAAGAGCAATATGAGAATAAGAGAGTTCGAAACATTTTAGCTAAGGACTTTCGTGCTTAGCGGCTGAGGGCTGACTGGCTCGAAGACAGAGTTCTTGAGTCCAGTTGGAGGATTCACGAACTGGAGCAGAACCAAGAACCACCAATCTCAGTACCCGCACCAGCACCGGCCCCTCCAGCGCCGGTAGAGGACGAGAGAAGTATCCAGAGGAAGACCCGGAGGAGGATCCAGAGGAAGAAGAGCCGGAACAGGACCCGGCTGTTGAAGCTGAAACGCTGAAGAGGATGACGGCAGTGATAGCGACTTGGGAGATGGAGACATAGATGACTAACTCGTCTCGCCAATCTCTGTTTTGTTTCCTTTAATTTGTTTGTTTCCACTTATGTTTGAACTTGAAAATTTTATAATTAAACTGAGATGTTTGGTTGGTATTTTGTGAGACATTGCAATTTATTTAATCGAATGTTCCTTTTGATTGTTTAATTTGTTGGGTTGACATAAATTGTGTGATCATTTAAGTGTAGAATATGATAACTATATTGGATATATACTTATCAGTGTGTGTTTGTGTTGTCTTGAGAAGATCTGAAATGGCAACCGGTCGTCGCAAAAACCTCAATATGTCAACTGAAGAATTGGCCGCTCTAATCCAAGAACACGTGAATGCTGCACTAGCAGGTGTTCCTAACCCACCAGCAGGTAACCATTATTAAATTTTCATGGGAAAATCTAATAGTTGGGCTAGTAGACTTTCTCGCTGACTACCTATCCTCTATCTTCAGGAGGGGGTCTTAACCCCTACAAGATGTTCCTTGATGCGAAACCGAGCAAGATCACGGGTGTTGAAGGACCCATGGGACTGGTCCGTTGGATTGAAAAGTCTAAATCCGTTTTTGAAATGTGCAATTGCCTTGAAGCTAATAAGGTCAAGTATGCTGCCTCAACGTTGGAAGATGGGGCATTAACCTGGTGGAACGCACAAGTCCAAACGCGTGGACTTGTTGCGGCGAACGCAATGACCTGGACCGAATTCAAGGCTCTAATCAAGGAGGAATACTGCCCGCGGGATAGAGTTCAGCAATTGGAACAAGCGTTATGGAACCACAAGATGGTCGGGTCAGAAATTGCAGCGTACACGGCAAGACATCATGACCTGGTGTTCCTTTGTCCCGATTTGGCTAACACCATCGATACACGACTTGAGTTTTATCTTGGGGGTCTGGTCCCTGAGATCCAGGGCATGGTAATGTCTAGCAACCCTACGACAGAGCATCAAGCGATTAGGCTGGCGCATATCTCGCCGATAAGGCGGTGGAGCAAAGGAAGTTGCCACCTAGGGGTGCAACTGAAATTGTCCCTGACAACAAAAGGAAATTCGAAGACTCACTTGCTCGGCAGTCTTCCTCAGCCCAGCCACAACAAGGAAACCAGAAGCGGTCCAACAACTTCAACAACAATCGGGGTCACAACAATCAGTCTGCTAACGACACCAAGAACTCGAGCGGTTATGATGGTCGAAAGCCGAAATGTAATCGTTGTAACCTCCATCATCACGGCCCTTGCGCCAGAAATCGCTGCCAACGATGTGGCAAAGCAGTAGACGCGGCAAAGGATTGTCGCGGGGAAATTATGCCACGACAGAATCAGAACCAGCACCAGGGTCAAAGCAAGGTAATAACCGGGGATGCTATCAGTGCGGTAGCACTGCCCATTTCAAGCGAGACTGCCCGCAACTTTGCAACAACAACAATGGTGGTAATAACAACAGCAACCACAATAACAACAACAATAATAACAACAATGGCAACAATGGAAATGGTGGCACAGGAGGTGCCAAAGGACGTGCATTCACGCTAGGCCGTGGAGAGGCCAGAAACGACTCAAATGTGGTCACCGGTAAGTTTCCACTTAATGATCATTTTGCTAATGTACTTTTTGATACGGGTGCGGATAAGAGTTTTATATCTGAGTCTTTTAGGAAGAACCTAAATCTCACACCTAAACCCCTAGAGACCCCTTACATCATAGAACTAGCCGATGGTAAATCAGTAGATGTGACTCATCTAGTGACCGGCTGTCAACTTAAACTCATGGGTCACACCTTTACCATTGAATCTGATGACAACTACTCTGGGTAGTTTTGATGTGGTAGCCGGAATGGACTGGCTATCCGACGTCCGAGCTAAAGTTCTCTGTTTCGAGAAAGCTATCCGTATTCCGCTCTTAACGACGAAGTCTTGATGGTGCAAGGCGAGAAGGCAGTTGTCATCACGAACATCATCTCTTACATGCAAGCTCAGAAGAATCTTCGGAGAAAGAACTCTTTTGCTTTGCTTGCACTTGTCACCGAGCAGTCTAAGGACGAGAAGCGGATTGAAGATATCCCCGTCCTCCGTGACTTTCCCGATGTGTTTCCAGAGGAGTTACCCGGTCTTCCACAACATCGACAAGTGGAGTTTGAAATCGAATTGGCGAACCATGCGACTCCTATCGCCAAAGCCCCGTACCGCTTAGCCCCAGCAGAGCTGCAAGAGCTGTCTACCCAACTTCAGGAATTGTTGGAAAAAGGATTTATCTGACCCAGTACTTCGCCATGGGGAGCTCCAGTCCTTTTTGTCAAGAAGAAGGACGGGACCTTCCGCATGTGCATCGACTACAGGGAACTCAATAAGGTTACCGTCAAGAACCGATACCCATTACCTCACATCGACGATCTTTTCGACCAGCTTCAAGGGTCAAGCTACTACTCCAAGATTGATTTACGGTCCGGTTATCACCAGCTGCGCGTCAGGGAGGAGGATATCTCCAAGACGGCATTTCGCACTCGGTATGGCCATTACGAGTTCTTGGTCATGCCCTTCGGTCTCACCAATGCACCCGCGGTGTTCATGGACCTCATGAACCGCGTGTGTAAGCCTGTACCTCAACAAGTTTGTCATCGTGTTCATCGATGATATACTCATCTACTCTAAGGGTGAAGAAGAACATGTTGAGCATCTGCGATTATTGCTGGAACTACTTCAACAGGAGAAACTATATGCCAAGTTTACGAAGTGTGATTTCTGGATTCGGGAAGTTCAGTTTCTTGGGCATATCGTGAATGAAAAGGGGATTCACGTTGATCCCGCCAAGATCGATGCTATCAAGAACTGGGAAGCACCCAGGACACCGACAAAGATCCGCCAATTTTTGGGTTTGGCTGGTTACTACAGACGTTTCATCGAGGGATTTTCCAAGATCGCACAACCACTTACCACTCTCACTCAGAAGGGCACCAAGTATACTTGGGGTGACAAAGAGGAAGCAGCATTTCAACTACTGAAGTAGAAGCTTTGCAGTGCGCCCACTTTGTCCTTGCAAGAGGGGACGGATGATTTTGTGGTATATTGTGACCCTTCCATTCAGGGATTGGGATGTGTGCTCATGCAACGTGAAAAAGTCATCGCGTATGCATCCCGACAGTTGAAGGTCCACGAGAATAACTACACGACACATGACTTGGAATTGGGAGCAGTTGTGTTTGCACTTAAGATTTGGAGACACTATCTATATGGAACAAGGTGCACAATCTACACGGATCACAAGAGCCTCCAGCATATTTTTGACCAGAAGGAGTTGAGCATGCGACAGCGTCGCTGGGTCGAACTCCTGAACGATTATGAATGTGCCATTCGGTATCACCCGGGTAAAGCTAACGTGGTAGCTGATGCCCTCAGTTGGAAGGAGCACTTGAAACCTCGTCGGGTACGAGCACTACAGTTCACAATTCATTCTGGGTTACCCGAACAGATACGCAACGCGCAGCTAGAAGCAGTTAAGGAACAGAACATCAAGGCCGAATCTGTGGAAAAGATGGAACGCGATTGGGAAGTGAAACCCAATGGTGCCCGATATTTCATGAATCGTATATGGGTACCTCTCTACGAAACCTCAGGAAGCTAGTTATGGATGAAGCTCACAAATCCCGATACTCTGTCCATCCTGGTTCGGATAAGATGTATCAAGACTTTAAAACTGCGTACTTGTGGCCCAACATGAAAGCAGATATAGCCACCTACGTGAGCAAATGTTTGACTTGTGTGAAAGTCAAGGTGGAATACCAGAAGCCATTAGGGCTACTTCAACTACCTGAGATCCCAGTGTGGAAATGGGATCAGATCTCGATGGACTTTATCACTAAACTCCCGCGAACACCGGGAGGTTGCGATACCATCTGGGTAATCGTGGATCGTCTAACTAAGTCTGCACACTTCCTAGCGACCAAAGAAACAGATAAGATGGATAAGTTGACTCACATCTACATTAAGGAAGTAGTTTCTCGGCACGGGGTGCCAACGTCCATCATCTCAGACAGAGATGCTCGTTCACGTCCAACTTTTGGCGGTCACTTCAGAAAGCGTTGGGTACACGCTTAGATATTTTTATCGAGTCTTTATTTACGAACAATTTTTGGGATTTACGGGTGAAGTACTGTGTGTTAGTATGCGTAGGGTTTTGTGTTAGTGTGTTCACACACTAACTTTAAATCGGTTGACATATTAGGACGCGATTAACGGTTCCATCATTTGCTTCTTTTGCGTTTATTCTAACCGAGCAATTTAAGGTGAGTTCACGGCCCCTATTTTATCCGGTTTTAAACAACAGGGGGAGAAACATGTATACGCTCTATCTTTTTACGTTATGCGAAATTAACGCAGTTAACTACTCGTAACTAAGTTAATGTTAATATACGTTATGGTCACTAAGTAGCTTTATCACGGAATTCCTCAACCAACTCTCGAATCATTAGTATTGGGTTAAATAGCGGGGAAATTATAATAGTACTACTTGGCCCGAAAAGCCCCACCCGAGCTAGTCGCGCTAGCCGACCGGGAATGGTCAACGGGTGATTAATTTGGCCTAACTTTCGCCATGGTCAGTGATAGACCTGGCAACACTGAGGCAACAACAGTCAGCTTCGATCGCGAACCTTATGTGACGTAACTTTAGGCTCGCTACCTACATGTTAACATTGAACTTATTTACGAACCAACATTATTATTCCGGGTTAGGAATAATGGAACTATGTGGTTATCCCGGGTTAGGGATAACGGGGAAAAACAATCTTTTAAACCGAACTTGTGAACTTATAAAAACCTGTGAACTCACTCTTCTTTAATGTTGACACTTGTTTCTTTACATGTTTCTCAAGACGCTAGGAGCGCTAGGTGCACTCACTTGCATTTGATCAAGACATTTTTATCGAGTCTTTATTTACGAACAATTTTTGAGATTTTGGTTTTGGCGTTTATGTTGGCGCCCGTTATTTTACTTTAATGCTTCCGCTAAACTTTGAAACCTTGATATTTTGAAAATGACTATGAATGTTTACAACAAATGTTTTTGGAAAACGTTTAAATAAATCATATAGAGTCGTTTGATATTGCTAGTGTCTGAGATTCTGGTTTGATCACAAGCCTCGCGTTAATACTCCGCAAGTGGAAATTGAGGGTGTGACATTATGTATGCTAACTGAATTTAATCAAATCTAAATGCTACAGGATCCTAAAACACCTATTTTGAATTTCGCTGGTAAGGGAATCTAAACGATCCAAATTCATCCGAGTCTGGATGAAGCAGAATGCGTATACCGCTCATTGTGAGTCCTTCTGATTAGTGATGTTGCAGCATCTAAAATCAACCGAGTATTGATGCTATCAGAATGTAGCCGACTATGGATGCTAAACGATTCGAAAAACAACCATTCCTAATCAAGGATGCTAAGGAAGCTTAATTATCCAAATTAAACAGAGCCTAGATGGTTCAAGATCGGAAACCACTCGAATCATTCTGGTTAGTAATTGTACACGATCCAAAACCAACTGAGTATGTATATTAACCGAAGTTAATCGACTATAAATGCTATAGGATCCCAAACACACCTATTCTGAATTACGGGTAAGGGAATCTAAAGGATCCAAATTCAATCGAGTTTAGTTGATACAGAATGCGTATACGACGCATCGTGAGTCCTTCTGATTAGTGATATTACAGGATCCGAATTCAACCAAGTATTATTGATGCTATCTAAATGTAGCCGACCCTAGATGCTATACGAATCGTAAAACAACAATTCTGAATCTCGCTTGCTATGGAAACTTAATGATCCTAATTAAACCGAGTCTTGATGGTACAAGATTCGGATACCACCCGTTCTGAATCATTCTGGTTAGTGAATGTACACTATCCGAAACCAATTAAGTATGTATGCTAAGCGAACTTAATGGAGTCTGGATTTATAGGATCCCAAAAACACATTCTGAATTTCGATGTTAAGGAAATCTAAAAGATCCAAATTTAACCGAGTCTAGAGAAACTGAATGCGTATACTGCCCATTGGAATCCTTCTGATTAGTGATGTTACAGGATCTGAATTCAAACGATTATTGATGCTACCTATGTGTATCGGACTTTGGATGCTATACGATCCGTAAAATAACCATTCTGAATCTCGCATGCTATGGAAGCTTAATGACCCAAATTAAACCGAGTCTGGATGGTACAAGAATCCGGATACCACGAATTGTTAGTCCGTCTGATTAGTGATGTTACAGGATCCTAATTCAAACGGGTATTGATGCTATCTGAATGTAGCCGACTATGGATGCTATACGACTTGTAAAACAACCATTCTGAATCTCGCATGCTATGGAAGTTTAATGATCCAAATTAAACCGAGTCTAGATGGTACAAGACACGGATACCACCCGTTTTGAATTATTCTTGTTAGTGATAATACACGATCCGAAACCAACTAAGTATGTATGCTAACCGAACTAAATCGAGTCTGGATGCTATAGGATCCAGAAAACACCTATTCTGAATTTCGCTGGTAAGGGAATCTAAAGGATCCAAATTCAAACGAGTCTAGATGAAACATAATGCATAGACCACCCATTGTGAATCCTTCTGATTTATGATGTAACAAGAACCAAATTCAACCGAGTATGGATGCTCTCTGAATGTAGCAAACTTGGATGCTATACGATTCGTAAAACAACCATTCTGTCTCTCATGATAGGGAAACTTAATGATCATAAACAAACCGAGTCTGGATGGTACAAGATAAGGATACCACTCGTTCTGAATAACTTTACATAGTGATGGTACACGATCCGAAACCAACTAAGTATGTATGCTAACAGAATTAAATCGAGCCTGGATGCTATAGGATCCCAAAAACACCTATTCTGAATTTCGTTGGTAAGGGAATCTAATGAATCCGAATTCAACCGAGTCTAGATGAAACAAAATGTGTATACCGCCCAATTTGAGTTCTTCTCATTAGTGATGTAACAGGATCTGAATTCACTGAGTTTCGATGCTATCTGAATGTAGCTGACTCTAGATGCTATATGATTCGTAAAACAACCATTCTACATCTCTCATGTTAGGGAAACTTAATGATCCTAATTAAACCGAGTCTGGATGGTACAAATACGGATACCACACGACCTGAATAGTTTTAGATAGTGATTGTACAACATCCGAAACCAACTTGTCACACCCTCAATTTCCACTTGCGGAGTTTTACCGCGAGGTGTGTGAACAAACCAGAATCTAAAACACTAGTACGTCGAACGACTCTATATGATTTGATAATACGTTTTCCAAAATCACTTGTTGTAGATTTTATATTACCAATATTTAGCAGAAGCATCAGTTTTTAAAATTTGAGCGGAAGCATAGGTAAGTAGTGAAGCGGGCGCCAACACAAACGCCAAAACAAATGAAAAAAATCCCAAAAACAATATTGATAAATAAGACTCGCTAAAAGATGTCTTGTTCAATGCATGTGCGTGCACCTAGAGCTCCTAGCGTCCTGAGAAACATGTAAAGAAACAAGTGTCAACATTAAAGATGAGTGAGTTCACAGGTTTTCATAAATTCGTTTGTTCGGTTAAAGTTTGTTTTCTCCGTTATCCCTAACCCGGGATAACGTATTTGGTCGATTATTCCAACCCGGAATAATATGTTGTTGCTTCCAATATTCCAACCCGGAATATTAAGTTGTTGTTTCCAATATTCCAAACCCGGAATATTAAGTTGTTTCCATTATCCCCAACCCGGGATAATATCGTAGTTTCGTAATTAAGTTCAATGTTAATATATATAGGTAGCTAGCCTAAAGTCATGTCACGTAAGAGTTCGCGATCGAAGCTGACAGTTGTGACTCCGTTTTACCAGGCCTATCACATGACCATGGCGATGTTAGGCCAATTATTCATCCGTTGACCATACCCGGTCGGCTAGCGCGACTAGCTCGGATGGGGCTCGTCAGACCCAGTAGTACTACTTATAATTCCCCCGCTATTAAACCCAAATACTAACGATCCGAGGAGATTGTCGAGGACTTAAGTGATAAAGCTGCTTAGTGACCATAACATTACATTAACATTAACTTAGTTACCGTATAGTTATGTGGCGTTAAATTCGTATAAGGTAAAGATATTGAGTTTGAGAGTGTATACATGTTTCTTCCCCTGTTGTTTAAAAACCGGATAAAGTTAGGGGCCGTGAACTCACCTTTATTTGCTCGGTTAGTGTAGCAAAGATGTTATAAGAGATGGGACCGCTAGTTGCGTCCTAACAAACCAATTAATTCCACGTCAGTGTGTGAACACACCAATACAAATTCCACACGCAATTTACTCACAAAGTGATACACACAAACAACATATCTAACACTCAAACATGCATGCAAGTATTCTCATGTGATCATAGTAATCAAACAATTTATCATAACCATAAGTCAATTCATGCCACAATTTGGTGCACACAATCACAAGTTCTCAAATTTCAGCTTAGCACTTATAATTCATCTGTTTTCTAGGATTTTTATAAAATAGTTCTAACATTCCAAAAATTCCCATATTTTTACAGTAGGTGACATTTATACCATAGAAATTTATATAATTTTTCCAAGTCCTAAATCTTTACCATTTAACCATAAATATTAATATACTGGGCTGCAGTCTGATTTATCACTTTCTGACTGCAGCCCACGGAAGAATTTATTTAAAAATCACCGATTGCCCAATTAACAAAATTTCAGTTGGAGTTGCCGGAAATTTCCATACCTAGTTGCTGTACAAAAATCATGACTCAACTCCCTACTGATTTTAAAATCCAACTTGATAAACAACCAACAAAATTTCAGAAATTTTTCACCGCTTTTGTTACTGAACTTATTTGGCCCTTTAAAAATATCAAACGATTTCAGAAAATTATGAACCCAGCGCCATTAGATTCCTTATTCAAATCTCTACGTTCTAGACATCAGAAAATCCGTTTTTCGACAACTAACGACCGAGTTACAGCCAAATGAAGTCGGCTGTAACTATTGTTCAGCAACTGTTTTCAGCATACAATTACTACAACCTGCATAAACCGTTCCTATTGATCAACCTAAGCGGGCAAGAAACGATTTTTAATCATAGTTTACTACTAATAACTTATCCATGCAAACCCTAGTTCTTACTTCTAGTTTTTACAAACAAAACATACTTGCAACTTATGATTTCCGAAAACAATCATGCACACGAACAAGCATCAAAACAGCCGATTATTTACAGCACTTATAATCCGAAAACAAGCTAATCAATTCGTTCAAGCATATATATCCGAAACATTTATATCAATTCCTTCAAGCATATATATATATATCCGAAACAATACAATCATCTATCTCATTCTATCATGCAAATCCGAAAACAACACACTCAAGACACGTATATCCGAATATGATCTAGCAACAAAAGATAAATCCTAACTTTAAATGACAAGGTAAGTGGGCCGAGACTTGGATGTGAATGGATTCGGTTTGAAGGTAAATCGCGACCGAGAAGATGATGATAAAGTGGGCTGTTTTGTTGATTGAATAGAGGTGAGCAAGGACTGAACTCTCGACTGAATGGAGGTGAAGATGGCGATGGTTGCTGCTGCTGCGACCGAGAGGAAAGAACGAGCAATGGAGGGAGCTGTCCGCGGTCTACAAGGCTGCCGACGGCAGTTTTTGTTTAGGGTTTTTGTGTATGTGAATGAAGGCATGCAATGGATGATATATATAGGCGCAAAGGGATAGGGTTAAAAGGGAAGGGTTGCGGTTTGGGTTTGCACACGGCCGCAAGGGACTTGGGTGGTTTGGTTTGGGTTTGAACTCAATAAGTTCATGGTTTGGGCTTGATCGCGGCCGAGAGTGTTTTGGTTTAGGGTTTGATCGGCCGAATAGTTTTAGGTTTGCTACGGGTTTGGGTTTGATCTTGGCCGAATTAGTTTTAGGTTTTGATCTCGCGGCCAAGACATGTTTAAGTCCTAACTTGATAAATTCCTAGAGTTCCAATGAATCAAAGTTGGTTCGTGTAGTGGTTTGGTTCAGTTCGTGTACATATCTACATACTTACTCTATAACTAAAACAATCACACACAGACATCACGTATTCATTTAACTCGTACACGTTTAATGTTTAGCATATACTTTATTCGACAAGTGTCGCGTTTAAATTATCCGAAAAACCCGGGATATCACATTATCCCCATGTTGAAAGAATTTTCGTCCCGAAAATTGAGTAAACGCGGTTTAGCATGTAGCGTACATGTTCAGAGTGCCACGCACAAAGAGTTAGTTCGTTTATGATGGTACGCAACGTTACAAGAAGTTCCCAAGTGTCATACACAAGGATTTCCAAGTGCCATGCACAAGAATTTAGTCAACAATCGTACACGAAAGTATAAGAAGTTTCCAGGTTGTCACATCATCCCCATGTTGAAAGAATTTTCGTCCCGAAAATTTAGTTACTGGTATCGTTAGTTTGCTGCTCAGTTGCGAAGAGGTGTGGGTATTTGCTTTTCATTTGGTCCTCTCTTTCCCACGTGAACTCCGGTCCACGCTTAGAGTCCCAACAAACCTTAACGATCGGAATTTTGCTGTGCCTTCGAGTCTTGATCTCACGATCCATGATCTCGATAGGCTGTTCCACAAAGTGCAGTTGTTCATCCACTTGGATCTCATCCAATGGAATAACTAGAGTTTCATCTGATAGACACTTCTTCATATTTGACATCGTTGAAATAGATCGTTGTTGAACTACGTTGTAAATTTCGCTACTACGGGTTTAGTTTGCCCCGTTTTCCAAAACGGATTACACCCTTCCAGGGTGACACCTTTAGTAGGACGCGGTCGCCTACTTGAAATTCGAGCGGTTTGCGTCGTTGATCAGCGTAGCTTTTCTGTCGATCTCGTGCTGCCGCCATGCGGTTTCTGATTTGTACAATCTTTTCGGTGGCCTCAAGTATTAACTCAGGGCCTGTGAGTTGACTGTCACCGACTTCTGCCCAGCAGACCGGTGATCTACATTTACGACCGTATAATGCCTCAAACGGTGCTGCCGAAATACTCATATGATAGCTGTTGTTATATGAGAATTCTACTAGAGGCCGGTGAATTTCCCAACTATTTCCGAAGTCCACTACGCATGCCCTGAGCATGTCTTCCAAGGTCTGTATGGTCCTTTCACTTTGACCATCAGTCTGAGGGTGATAAGCTGTGCTCATATCCAAGCGTGTTCCCAATGCTTTCTGGAGTGACTGCCAGAAGTTTGACGTGAAGCGAGCATCTCTGTCTGAGATGATGGACGTTGGCACTCCGTGCCGAGAAACTACTTCCTTAATGTAGATGCGAGTCAGCTTCTCCATCTTATCTGTTTCTTTAATAGCTAGGAAGTGTGCGGACTTAGTCAAACGATCCACGATCACCCAGATGGTATCGCAACCACCCAAGGTTCGTGGGAGTTTAGTGATGAAATCCATTGAGATCTGATCCCATTTCCACACTGGGATCTCGGGTTGTTGGAGTAGCCCCGATGGCTTTTGATACTCCACCTTGACTTTTGCACAAGTCAAACATTTACTCACGTAGGTGGCTATATCGGCTTTCATGTTGGGCCACCAATACGCAGCTTTAAGGTCTTGATACATCTTATCCGAACCCGGATGGACAGAGTATCGAGATTTGTGAGCTTCGTCCAAGACTAGTTCTCTGAGATTTCCGTAGAGAGGTACCCATATGCGATTCACAAAATACCGGGCTCCATTGGGTTTTACTTCCCAATCGCGTTCCATTTTTCCCACCGATTCGGCTTTGATGTTTTCCTCCTTAACTGCTTCTAACTGGGCGTCGCGTATTTGTTCGGGTAGCACCGAATGAATAGTGAGTTGTAGTGCTCGTACGCGACGAGGTTTCAAGTGTTCTTTCCTACTGAGGGCATCAGCTACCACGTTAGCTTTACCCGGGTGATATCGAATGGCACACTCATAATCGTTCAAGAGTTCGACCCAGCGCATGTTCAACTCCTTCTTATCGAAGATGTGTTGGAGGCTTTTGTGGTCAGTAAAGATTGTGCACTTCGTTCCATAAAGGTAGTGTCTCCAAATCTTAAGTGCAAACACTACTGCTCCCAATTCCAGGTCATGCGTCGTGTAGTTTTTCTCGTGAACCTTCAGTTGTCGCGACGCATACGCGATGACCTTATCGCGTTGCATCAGTACGCATCCCAATCCCTGAATGGAAGCATCACAATACACTACAAAGTCATCTGTTCCTTCCGGCAAGGACAGAATGGGTGCACTGCAAAGTTTCTGCTTCAGCAATTGAAATGCTGCTTCTTGCTTTTCACCCCAAGCATACTTGATGCCTTTCTGGGTGAGGGTAGTGAGCGGTTGTGCAATCTTTGAAAATCCCTCGATGAAACGTCTGTAGTGGCCAGCCAATCCCAAAAATTGGCGGATTTCCGTCGGTGTCTTAGGTGCTTCCCAGTTTTTAATGGCTTCAATCTTGGCAGGGTCTACGTGGATACCCCTTTCATTCACGATATGCCCGAGAAACTGAACTTCCCGAATCCAGAAATCACATTTCGAAAGCTTGGCATATAGCTTTTCCTGTTGGAGTAATCCTAGCAGTAATCGTAGATGTTCCGCATGCTCTTCTTCACTTTTGGAGTAGATGAGTATGTCATCGATGAACACAATGACAAACTTGTCGAGGTATGGTTTACACACGCGGTTCATGAGATCTATGAACACCGCAGGTGCGTTGGTGAGACCGAAGGGCATGACCAAGAACTCATAATGGCCATACCGGGTACGAAATGCTGTCTTAGCGATATCCTCCTCCCTGACGCGTAGCTGATGATAACCGGACCGTAAATCAATCTTAGAGTAGTAACATGACCCTTGCAGTTGGTCGAATAGATCGTCAATGCGAGGTAACGGGTATCGGTTCTTGACGGTAACCTTGTTGAGTTCCCTATAGTCGATGCACATGCGGAAAGTCCCGTCCTTTTTCTTGACAAAAAGGACTGGAGCTCCCCATGGCGAAACGCTTGGTCGGATAAATCCTTTCTCTAAAAGTTCCTGAAGTTGGGTGGACAGCTCCTGCAGCTCGGCTGGAGCTAGGCGGTATGGAGCCTTGGCGATAGGAGTTGCATTGCTTGCCAATTCGATTTCAAACTCCAATTGTCGATGTGGTGGAAGACCAGGTAGTTCTTCTGGGAATACATCGGAAAAATCACGGACGACAGGGATGTCTTCTATACGTTTCTCGTCCTTAGGCTGTTCGGTAATCAATGCGAGTAAAGCGAAGGAGTTCTTTCTCCGAAGATACTTCTGTGCTTGCATAAATGAGATAATGTTGGTGACGGCGCTTGCCTTGTCGCCTTGTGCCGTCAGGATTTCGTCGTTCGAGAGTGGAATACGGATAGATTTTTTGAAGCAGAGAACTTCAGCCCGGAAGTCGGATAGCCAGTCCATTCCGACTACCACGTCAAAACTACCCAGGGTAGTTGTCATCAGATCAATGGTAAAAGTGTGGCCCGCGAGTTTGAGTTGACAGCCGGATACGATTTGGGTCACATCTACCGATTTACCATCGGCTAATTCTATCACATAAGGGGTCTCTAATGGTTTAAGCGTGAGATTTAGGTTCTTCCTAAAAGACTCAGATATAAAGCTCCTATCCGCACCCGTATCAAAAAGCACAGTAGCAAAATGTTCATTAAGGGAAAACTTACCGGTGACCACGTTCGTGTCGTTTCTGGCCTCTCCGCGGCCCAATGTAAATGCACGACCTTTGGCACCTCCTGTGCCACCGTTCCCATTGTTGTTGTTATTATTGTTGTTGTGGTTATTGTGGTTGTGGTTGTTTCCACCATTATTGTTGTTGTTGCGCAACTGTGGGCAGTCTCTTCTAAAATGAGCAGTGCTACCACACTGATAGCATCCCCGGTTTATACCCTGCTGCTGACCCTGGGCTGATTCTGATTTTGTCGGGACATGATTTCCCCACGACAATCCTTTGCTGCATGTCCCACCTTGCCACATCTTTGGCAGCGACTTCCGGCACAAGGGCCGTTATGGTGGAGATTACAGCGGTTGCACTGCGGCTTTCGACCCGCATAGCCGCTTGCATTCGGATTGTTGTTGTTGTTGTTGGCGGGCTGATTTTGATGACCCCGGTGGCTGTGGTAGTGATTGAACCGTTTCTAGTTCCCTTGCTGCGGATGTGATGACGAAGACTGTCGAACAGTGGAGTCTTCAAATTTTCTTTTGTTGTCCGGGGTAACTTTAGTTGTACCCGTGCTGGCAGCTTCTTCTGTTCCACCGCCTTATCGGTGAGTTTGTGAGCCAATCGGATTGCTTGATGTTCTGTTACAGGGTTACTAGACATCACCATACCCTGGATTTCCGGAACCAGACCCCCGAGATAGAACTCGAGTCTTTTCTCCACCGTGTTGGCCAATTCGGGACACAGGAATACTAAGTCATGATGTTTTGCAGTGTAGGCTTCAATTTCCGATCCCACCATCTTGTGGTTCCATAGAGCTTGCTCCAATTGTTGCACTCTGTCTCGTGGACAGTACTCCTCTTTAATCAGGGCCTTGAACTCAGCCCATGCCATTGCATTCGCAGCTATAAGCCCATGTGTTTGGACTTGGGCATTCCACCATGTCAGTGCCCCATCTTCCAGTGTTGAGGCTGCGTATTTGACCTTGTTGGCCTCGAGGCAGTTGCACATTTCAAAAACGGATTCAGACTTTTCGATCCAGCGGACCAGTCCAATGGGTCCTTCCGCCCCCGAGAATTTGCTTGGCTTTGCATCAAGGAACATCTTGTAGGGGTTAAAGCCCCCTCCTGCTGACAGAGAACAGGAAGTCAGCAAGGAATTTTTACTAGCCTCACTATTAGATTTTCACGCGAAAATTTAATAATGGTTACCTGCCGGTTGGTTCTGAACACCCGCTAAAGCTGCGTTCACGTGCTCTTGAATCATGGCAGCTAGCTCTTCGGGCGTCAAGTTAAGGTTTCCACGTCTTCCAGTCGCCATTTAGCTCTTCGAAACACAACACAAACACACCCCGATAAGTCTATATATCCAATATAGTTATCCTACTTCGTACTTGAATAATTATTAAGTTACGTCAACTCAATATATTAAATAGTCAAAAGAAATACTTGATTAACTGAAATTTCAACGTCTTACACAAGTGCAATTCAAACATACGAATTCACTATAAAGTCTCAAGTTTAAACACAAGTGGGAAAATAAATAAACTGAAGGAAAACAAATAAAGTAAACGAGACGTGTCAGTCGTCTACGTCTCCATTCCCCAAATCACTGTCGTTGCCGTCATCCTGCTCGGCATCTCCAGCTTCTACAGCTGGGTCCTCCTCCGAATCCTCTTCAGGGTCCTCCTCTGGATCCTCTTCTGGATCCTCTTCTACCGGCACTGGAGGGGCCGGTGCTGGTGCAAGTGCTTGATTTTGCAGTTCCTGAATGTTCCAACTATTTTCCAGGACTCTGTCCTCAAGCCAGTCGGCTCTTATCTGCTCAGCACGCAGATCTCTGGCTATGGTGTTACGAGCTATCTTACTCGTACGATGCTCTTCCTCGAGCGAGTCGGTCTTACCTGTAAGGTGTCGGATCATCCACCCTTGTGCTAGGATGGTTTCCTGCATTCTATCTAACTGTTTTTGTTGTGTATGCACCAGGATTCTAAGCATGTCAATTCCTATTTCTACAGGGTTAACCGGTTCAACCGGTACAGCAATGGTTGGGCGTAACGACGACTCCTCCCCCAGAGCGAGCCTTTTCCTTGCCGCTGAGCGTGTCTCCACGCCATAAGATGGTATGGGTTCCACCATTGGTGCCTTTCCTGGTGCCCTTGGTGGCGTAGGTCTGTCGGATGATGATGACGATGAGGATGATGACATTGCCTGTTAGGTCGTGTAGTTAGTTATGAGTTGTTTTCATTTCTTATCATGAAGGCATGATCTACCAAGCACAGTTGTGGTATATTACATAACAAGATATAATAATTCGGTGCCAAACTAAGTCTAGTGTCGTGATGTCAGCTATAGTTTAGGTCTACTTCTAATGCAAACCTGGTTCTCTATAGCTAGTGGCTCTAATACCAATCTGTCACACCCTCAATTTCCACTTGCGGAGTTTTACCGCGAGGTGTGTGAACAAACCAGAATCTAAAACACTAGTACGTCGAACGACTCTATATGATTTGATAATACGTTTTCCAAAATCACTTGTTGTAGATTTTATATTACCAATATTTAGCAGAAGCATCAGTTTTTAAAATTTGAGCGGAAGCATAGGTAAGAACTGAAGCGGGCGCCAACACAAACGCCAAAACAAATAAAAAATCCCAAAAACAATATTGATAAATAAGACTCAATAAAAGATGTCTTGTTCAATGCATGTGCGTGCACCTAGAGCTCCTAGCGTCCTGAGAAACATGTAAAGAAACAAGTGTCAACATTAAAGATGAGTGAGTTCACAGGTTTTCATAAATTCGTTTGTTCGGTTAAAGTTTGTTTTCTCCGTTATCCCTAACCCGGGATAACGTATTTGTTCCATTATTCAAACCCGGAATAATATGTTGTTGCTTCCAATATTCCAACCCGGAATATTAAGTTGTTGTTTCCAATATTCCAAACCCGGAATATTAAGTTGTTTCCATTATCCCCAACCCGGGATAATATCGTAGTTTCGTAATTAAGTTCAATGTTAATATATATAGGTAGCTAGCCTAAAGTCATGTCACGTAAGAGTTCGCGATCGAAGCTGACAGTTGTGACTCCGTTTTACCAGCCTATCACATGACCATGGCGATGTTAGGCCAATTATTCATCCGTTGACCATACCCGGTCGGCTAGCGCGACTAGCTCGGATGGGGCTCGTCAGACCCAGTAGTACTACTTATAATTCCCCCGCTATTAAACCCAAATACTAACGATCCGAGGAGATTGTCGAGGACTTAAGTGATAAAGCTGCTTAGTGACCATAACATTACATTAACATTAACTTAGTTACCGTATAGTTATGTGGCGTTAAATTCGTATAACGTAAAGAGATTGAGTTTGAGAGTGTATACATGTTTCTCCCCCTGTTGTTTAAAAACCGGATAAAGTTAGGGGCCGTGAACTCACCTTTATTTGCTCGGTTAGTGTAGCAAAGATGTTATAAGAGATGGGACCGCTAGTTGCGTCCTAACAAACCAATTAATTCCACGTCAGTGTGTGAACACACCAATACAAATTCCCACGCAATTTACTCACAAAGTGATACACACAAACAACATATCTAAAACTCAAACATGCATGCAAGTATTCTTATGTGATCATAGTAATCAAACAATTTATCATAACCATAAGTCAATTCATGCCACAATTTGGTGCACACAATCACAAGTTCTCAAATTTCAGCTTAGCACTTATAATTCAGCTGTTTTCTAGGATTTTTATAAAATAGTTCTAACATTCCAAAAATTCCCATATTTTTACAGTAGGTGACATTTATACCATAGAAATTTATATAATTTTTCCAAGTCCTAAATCTTTACCATTTAACCATAAATATTAATATACTAGGCTGCAGTCTGATTTATCACTTTCTGACTGCAGCCCACGGAAGAATTTATTTAAAAATCACCGATTACCCAATTAACAAAACTTCAGTTGGAGTTGCCCGGAAATTTCCATACCTAGTTGCTGTACAAAAATCATGACTCAACTCCCTACTGATTTTAAAATCCAACTTGATAAACAACCAACAAAATTTCAGAATTTTTCACAGCTTTTGTTACTGAACTTATTTGGCCCTTTAAAAATATCAAACGATTTCAGAAAATTATGAACCCAGCGCCATTAGATTCCTTATTCAAATCTCTACGTTCTAGACATCATAAAATCCGTTTTTCGACAACTAACGACCGAGTTACAGCCAGATGAAGTCAGCTGTAACTATTGTTCAGCAACTGTTTTCAGCATACAATTACTACAACCTGCATAAACCGTTCCTATTGATCAACCTAAGCGGGCAAGAAACGATTTTTAATCATAGTTTACTACTAATAACTTATCCATGCAAACCCTAGTTCTTACTTCTAGTTTTTACAAACAAAACATACTTGCAACTTATGATTTCCGAAAACAATCATGCACATGAACAAGCATCAAAACAGCCGATTATTTACAGCACTTATAATCCGAAAACAAGCTAATCTATTCGTTCAAGCATATATATCCGAAACATTTATATCAATTCCTTCAAGCATATATATATATCCGAAACAATACAATCATCTATCTCATTCTATCATGCAAATCCGAAAACAACACACTCAAGACACGTATATCCGAATATGATCTAGCAACAAAAGATAAATCCTAACCTTAAATGACAAGGTAAGTGGGCCGAGACTTGGATGTGAATGGATTCGGTTTGAAGGTAAATCGCGACCGAGAAGATGATGATAAAGTGGGCTGTTTTGTTGATTGAATAGAGTTGAGCAAGACTGAACTCTCGACTGAATGGAGGTGAAGATGGCGATGGTTGCTGCTGCTGCGACCGAGAGGAAAGAACGAGCAATGGAGGGAGCTGTCCGCGGTCACAAGGCTGCCGACGGCAGTTTTTGTTTAGGGTTTTTGTGTATGTGAATGAAGGCATGCAATGGATGATATATATAGGCGCAAAGGGATAGGGTTAAAAGGGAAGGGTTGCGGTTTGGGTTTGCACACGGCCGCAAGGGACTTGGGTGGTTTGGTTTGGGTTTGAACTCAATAAGTTCGTGGTTTTGGGCTTGATCGCGGCCGAGAGTGTTTTGGTTTAGGGTTTGATCGGCCGAATAGTTTTAGGTTTGCTACGGGTTTGGGTTTGATCTTGGCCGAATTAGTTTTAGGTTTTGATCTCGCGGCCAAGACATGTTTAAGTCCTAACTTGATAAATTCCTAGAGTTCCAATGAATCAAAGTTGGTTTGTGTCGTGGTTTGGTTCAGTTCGTGTACATATCTACCATACTTACTCTATAACTAAAACAATCACACACAGACATCACGTATTCATTTAACTCGTACACGTTTAATGTTTAGCATATACTTTATTTGACAAGTGTCGCGTTTAAGTTATCCGAAAAACCCGGGATATCACACAACTGAGTATGTATACTTACCGATTTAAATCCAGTCTGGATCCTATAGGATCCAGAGAAACACCTATTCTGAATTCCGTTGGTAACGGAATCTAAAGAATCCAAATTCAACCGGGTCTGGATGAAAAAGAATGCTATATCACCCATTGTGAGTCCTTCTGAGTACTGATCAGGATCTGAATCCAATCGGGTATTGATGTTATCTGTATGTAGCCGACTCTGGATGCTATGCGATTGGTAAAACAACCATTCTAAATCTCGCATGCTATGGAAGCTTAATTATCCAAATTAAACCGAGTCTAGGTGGTATAAGATACGGATAGCACCCATTCTGAATCGTTCTAGATAGTGATGCTACACGATTTGAAACCAATGAGTATGTATGCTTACCGAATTAGATCGAGTTTGGACGCTATTGGATCCCAAAAACACCTATTCCGAGTGTTGTTTGTAAGGGAATCTAAAGGATCCAAATTCAACGAGTATGGATGAAATAGAATCTAGATACCGCCCATTGTGAGTCCTTCTTATTAGTGATGTTACAGGATCAAAATACAATCGTGTATGGATACTATCTGAATATAGCCGACTCTAGATGTTATACGACTAGTAAAACAGCCATTCTGAATCTCGTATACCAGGGAAACTTTATTATCCTAATTTAACCGAATTTGTATGGTACAAGATATGGGTACCACCCGTTCTAAATCATTCTGGTTAGTAATTGTACACGATCTGAAACCAACTAATGTGTACTAACCGAATTTAATCGTGTATGGATACTAGAGGATTCCAAAAACACCTATTCTGATTTTCGTTGGTAAGGGAATCTAAAGGATCCAAATTGAACTGAGTCTGGATGAAACGGAATGCGTATACCGCCTGGTTTGAGTTCTTCTGATAAGTGATGTTACAGAATTCGAACTCAACCGAGTATTGATTCTATCTGAATGTAGCCGAGTCTGGATGCTATAGCACTAGTAAAACAACCATTTAGAATCTTGCATGCTAGGGAAACTTAATGATCCTACTTAAACCGAGTCTTGATGATATAAGATATGGATACCACCCGTTCTGACTTATTCTGGTTAGTAATACACGATTCGAAACCAACTAAGTATACCCGGCTAAACAAATGTAATCGAGTTTTGATGTTTTAGGATCCCAAAAACACCTTTTCTGAATTCCACTGCTAAGGGAATCTAAAATATCCGAATTCAACCGAGTCTAGATGAAACAGAATCCGTATACTGCTGATTATGAGTCCTTCTGATTAGTGATGTTACAGGATCCGAATACAACCGAGTATGGATGCTATCTGAATGTAGCCGACTCTGGATGCTATACGACTAGTAAACAACCATTATGAATCTCGCATGCCGGGAAACTTAAAGATCTAATTAAACCAAATTGTATGGTACAAGATATGGATACCACCCGTTCTGAATCATTATGGTTAGTGATTGTACATGATCTGAAACTAACTAATGAAAGATAACCGAATTTAATCGAGTATGGATGCTATAGGAATTCCATTGGTAAGGGAATCTAAAGGATCCAAATTCAACCGAGTTTGGATGAAACGGAATTCGTATACTGCCCGTTGTGAGTTCTTCTGATTAATGATGTTCCACGAATCATAAAACAACAATTATGAATCTCGCTTGCTAGGGAAACTTAATGATCCTAATTAAACCGAGTCTAGATGGTACAAGATATGGATACCACCCGTTCTGAATCATTCTGCTTAGTGAATGTACACGATCCGAAACCAACTGAGTATGTATGCTAACCAAACTCAATCGAGTCTGGATGCTATAGGATCCCAAAAACACCTATTCTAAATTCCGCTATTAAGGAAATCTAAAGGATCCAAATTTAACTGAGTCTGGATGAAACATAATGCGTATACCGCCCATTGTGAGTCCTTCCGATTAGTGATGTTGCAGCATTCGAATTCAACCGAGTATTGATGCTATCTGTATGTAGCTTACTCTGGATGCTATACGATTCATAAAACAACAATTCTGAATCTCACTGTAACACCCCGAACGCATAAAACAACGAACCGCGGCGGTCGAGGAGTCATGTCATATAACTATTTTTTCACAACTCAGGGAATCTAATATTTTGTTTTATTAATTTAAATGTTAACATTATCTTGGGATAAACATAAACAACAAATAAATAAATTGTCTTTCATGTTTTAAGTCACTAAGGCCCGCGTCCATTCCTACATGAAGCATGCATCATATTATCAAGCATTGACTCCTGAAACATATGTGAAAAGAGAGTCAGCATAAAAATGCCGGCGAGTACATAGGTTTTTTGAGTGTGTCAAATTCGTGGCTTTGAATACGTATTGCAACACCTCGTCTGACTACAAGAGTCATTAAGTGAAAACCTCGTATCAAAAGTGTTTGATATTGTAATACCATTAACCAACGAATACAAGTTGGTTAGAGTTGTGAAAACCTTATAGCCATGAATCTTGAACAAAACGTTTCTTTTGTAAAAACCTTGTAATAGATTGATTCAAAAGAAAACTCTGTATGGTTTATATCTTTAAGTGAAAATCATTGCGTGACATTGTTGAAAACCATTTGTACGTGTTATAGATCAATCGTCCGTGTCATAAACCAATTGTCCATGTCATAAACAAATCTTCCGTGTTTTAATTGTGGAAACTTTTGATGGTTCGTTAATCAACACATTCAAACATTTGTTAACTATACCACCAAAGGGTATCTTTAATAGACCACCAAAGGGTCTCTTTAACTAGACTAACAAATCAACAAATGATTTGTTAATCAGAAACAGTTTCTTTCATTACCCAAACTTCCACCAAATCCGGTGAACAGTCCGATGATGGGATTGTCAGTCCTATGGTACCATAACATACTACTGGTCGGCTCGGCCAAAGCTAAGGAATGTCATTCGTGTTATGGATAACGCATCAACAAGTGGTTCACATTATTGAAATCATATTGTTTTATATATAAACCATAGACATTGTTTTTGAAAACTTGACAATGATTTAACACATATTAGTCACCCCAAAACATTTGCAAAACGTAAAAGAAGGAACTATGTACTCACTTTGAAAATCATTTTGTATATATAAACCATGTATATTGTTTTGAAATCTTGAAAATAATTATAGGCACATATGAATCACCCCAAAACATTTAGAAAATGTAAAAGAGGGGGGAGGCTTTGTACTCACTTGGGATTGCGAAAGTGTTTTTGATCAACAAAATAAACAAAGCTCAAATGTGTCCTAATGTGTTAGATAAATATGTTAGCGTATTGTGATATCCCGGGTTTTTTCGGATAACTTAGACGTGACACTTGTCGAATAATGTATATGCTAAGTCTTAAACGTGCACGAGTTAAATGAATACGTGATGTGAGTAAGTAGGGTAGATATGTACACGAACTGAGCCGAACCGCGACACGAACCAGCTTCGATTCATTGTGACTCTAGGAGTAACAAAGTTTTAAACTTTAACTCAAGTCTTCGGCCAAGATCAAACCCAAACCGAGAGCAAACCTAAACCCTAAACCAAAACACTTTCGGCCGAGATCAGCCCAAAACCGTGAACTTATTGAGATCAAACCCAAACCGAACCCACCCAAGCCCTTGGCCGCGAGAACTAGTTCAAACCGTAACCCTCATCTCCCTCTTTGCCTATATATATACAACTCACATGCATGCTCCATTCGCAATTCACAAAACCCTAACAAGAAAAACAGCCGTCGGCAGCCTTACTCTTACACCTTTCCGATCGCAAAACAGCCTTCATCTAAATCTGATCAGCCCTTGTTCAGTCCATTCAACCGCAAACAGCCCTTTACTTGTTCCCTCGATCGCCAGTTCAGTCTTGATACACTCCATCTCGATCACAAACAGCTTAGCCTCATTCCTCGGTCGCGAGATCAGCCTTTCTTTCCTCTCGGTCGCAGCAGCAGCAGTCATCGCCATCATCATTTTCTCGGTCGTGATCTTGATTTGGAACAGCCGGATCAATCTTGTCCAAACCTCGGCTTGTTTACCTAGTTATTCAAGGTTAGGTTTATCTTTTGATTACAAGATCATGTCCAGATTTGTGTGTTTGAATGAAGTGATTAGTTTGTTCGGATTATATGTGCTTGTAAGTAATCGGCGGAATTGATTGTGTGTATATGCATGATTGTTTTCGGAATTAATAGCTTGCGACTGCGATTTGTTATAAAGAGTAAAGTTATTGAGTAGGGTTTGCATGGATAGGTTGTTAGTGTTAATCTATGATTAAAAATCGGTTCTTGATCGCCTAGGTTAATCGCATGAACGGGTTATACTAGGTTATGATAAAGATATGCTGAAAACAGTCTGCTGAATAATAGTTACAGCCGACTTCATCTGGCTGTAACTCGGTCGTTAGTTGTCGAAAAACGGATTTTATGATGTCTAGAACGTAGAGATTTGAATAAGGAATCTAATGGCGCTGGATTCATAATTTTCTGAAGTCGTTTGATATTTTTAAAGGGCTAAATAAGTTCAGTAACTAAAACTGTGAAAATCCTGAAACTTTGCTAGTTGTTTATCAAGTTAGATTTTAAAATCAGTAGGGAGTTGAGTCATGATTTTTGTACAGCAACTAGGTATGGAAATTTCCGGGCAACTCCAACTGGAATTTTGTTAATTGGACGATCATGATTTTTAAATAAATTCTTCAGTGGACTGCAGTCAGAAAGCGGTAAATCTGACTGCAGCCTAGCATATTAATATTTATGGTTAATTGGTAAAGATCTAGGACTTCGAAATTTATATAAATTTCTATGGTATAGATTCACCTACTGTAAAATATATTGGAATTTTTGGAATGTTAGAACTATTTTATAAAAATCCTAGAAAACAGCTGAATAATGAGTGTTAAACAGAAAATTGATAACTTGTGATTGTATGCACCAAAGTGTTGCATGAATGGGGATATGTTCATGATAAGTTGTTTGATTACTATGATCACATGAGGATACTTGCATGCATGTTTGAGTGTTAGATATGTTGTTTGTGTGTATCACTTTGTGAGTAAACTACGTGTAGAAATTGTATTGGTGTGTCCACACACTGACGTGGAATTAATTGGTTTGTTAGGACGCCACTAGCGGTCCCATCTCTTATAACATCTTTGCTACACTAACCGAGCAACAAAAGGTGAGTTCACGGCCCCTAACTTTATCCGGTTTTTAAACAACAGGGGGAGAAACATGTATACACTCTCAAACTCAATCTCTTTACGTTATACGAATTTAACGTCACATAACTATACGGTAACTAAGTTAATGTTAATGTAATGTTATGGTCACTAAGCAGCTTTATCACTTAAGTCCTCGACAATCTCCTCGGATCGTTAGTATTTGGGTTTAAATTGCGGGGGAATTATAAGTAGTACTACTGGGTCTGACGAGCCCCATCGAGCTAGTCGCGCTAGCCGACCGGGTATGGTCAACGGATGAATAATTGGCCTAACATCGCCATGGTCATGTGATAGGCCTGGCAAAACGGAGGCACAACTGTCAGCTTCGATCGCGAACTCTTACGTGACATGACTTTAGGCTAGCTACCTATATATATTAACATTGAACTTAATTACGAATCAACTGTATTATCCCGGGTTGGGGATAATGGAAACAACAACTGTATTATCCCGGGTTGGGGATAATGGAAACAACAACTTAATATTCCGGGTTTGGAATATTGGAAACAACAACTTAATATTCCGGGTTTGGAATATTGGAAACAACAACTTAATATTCCGGGTTTGGAATATTGGAAGCAACAACTTATTATTCCGGGTTGGAATAATGGAACCAATACGTTATCCCGGGTTAGGGATAACGGAGAAAACAAACTATAACCGAACAAACGAATTTATGAAAACCTGTGAACTCACTCATCTTTAATGTTGACACTTGTTTCTTTACATGTTTCTCAGGACGCTAGGAGCTCTAGGTGCACGCACATGCATTGAACAAGACATCTTTTATCGAGTCTTATTTCTTAATATTGTTTTGGGATTTTTCATTCGTTTTGGCGTTTGTGTTGGCGCCCGCTTCACTACTTATTTATGCTTCCGCTCAACTTTAAAAACTGATGCTTCTGCTAAAAATTGGTAACATAAAATCTACAACAAGTGATTTTGGAAAACGTATTATCAAATCATATAGAGTCGTTCGACGTACTAGTGTTTCAGATTCTGGTTTGTTCACACACCTCGCGGTAAAACTCCGCAAGTGGAAATTGAGGGTGTGACAGATTGGTATCAGAGCCACTAGCTATAGAGAACCAGGTTTGCATTAGAAGTAGACCTAAACTATAGCTGATATCACGACACTAGACTTAGTTTGGCACCGAACTAATTATATCTTGTTATGTAATATACCCCAACTGTGTTTGGTAGATTATGCCTTCATAATAAGGAATGAAAACAACTCATAACTAACTACACGACCTAACAGGCAGTGTCATCATCCTCATCGTCCGACAGACTTACGCCACCAAGGGCACCAGGAAAGGCACCAATGGTGGAACCCATACCACCTTATGGCGTGGAGACACGCTCAGCGGCGAGGAAAAGGCTCGCTCTGGGGAGGAGTCGTCGTTACGCCCAACCATTGCTGTGCTGATTGAACCGGTTAACCCTGTAGAAGTAGGAATTGACCTACTTAGAATTATATTACATAAACCACAAGCACAGATAGAAAGAATGCAGGAAACCATCCTAGCACAAGGATGGACGATCCGACAACTTACTGGTAAAACCGACTCGCTCGAGGAAGAGCATCATACGAGTAAGATAGCTCGTAACACCATCTGCGTGCTGAGCAGATAAGAGCCGACTGGCTCGAGGACAGAGTCCTGGAAAATAGTTGGAACATACAGGAGCTACAGAAAAATCAAGCACCTGCGCCAGCACCGGCCCCTCCAGTGCCGGTAGAGGAGGATCCGGAAGAGGATCCAGGGGAGGACCCTGAGGAGGATCCAGAGGAGGATCCGGAGGAGGACCCAGCTGTAGAAGCTGGAAACGCCGCGAAGGATGACGGCAATGATAGCAACTTGGGAGATGGAGACGTAGATGACTAACTCGTCTCGCCAATCCCCGCTTCGTTTTCTTTAGTTTATTTGAAATGGCAACTGGACGTCGCGGAAACCTCAACATGTCAACGAAGAATTGGCTGCAACGATCCAAGAACACGTGAACGCTGCTCTGGCAGGTGTTCAAAACCCACCAGCAGCAGGAGGGGGCTTTAACCCCTACAAGATGTTCCTCGACGCAAAACCAAGCAAATTCTCGGGGGCGGAAGGACCCATTGGACTGATCCGCTGGATCGAAAAGTCTGAATCCGTTTTTGAAATGTGCAACTGCCTAGAAGCCAACAAGGTCAAATACGCAGCCTCAACACTGGAAGATGGGGCACTGACATGGTGGAATTCCCAAGTCCAAACACGTGGGCTTATAGCTGCGAATGCAATGGCATGGGCTGAGTTCAAGGCCCTGATTAAAGAGGAGTACTGTCCACGAGACAGAGTGCAACAGTTAGAGCAAGCTTTATGGAACCACAAGATGGTGGGATCGGAAATTGAAGCTTACACCGCAAAACACCATGACTTAGTATTTCTGTGTCCCGAATTGGCCAACATAGTGGAGAAAAGACTCGAGTTCTATCTCGGGGTCTGGTTCCGGAAATTCAGGGTATGGTAATGGCTAGTAACCCTGTAACTGAGCATCAAGCAATCCGATTGGCTCACAAACTCACCGATAAAGCGGTGGAACAGAAGAAACTGGCAGCACGGGGTACAACTGAAGTTGCCCCGGACAACAAAAGAAAATTTGAAGACTCCACTGTTCGACAGTCTTCGTCATCTCATCCGCAGCAAGGGAACTAGAAACGGTTCAATCACTACAACAGCCACCGGGGTCATCAAAATCAGCCCGCCAACAACTACAACAACAACAACAACCAGAATGCAGGCGGCTATGTAGGTCGAAAGCCGCAGTGCAATCGCTGCAATCTTCATCATCACGGCCCTTGTGCCGGAATTCGCTGCCAAAGATGTGGCAAGGTGGGACATGCGGCAAAGGATTGTCGTGGGGAAATCATGTCCCGACAAAATCAAAATCAGCCCCAGGGTCAGCAGCAGGGTATAAACCGGGGATGCTATCAGTGTGGTAGCACTGCTCACTTCAGACGAGACTGCCCACAACGGCGTAATAACAACCATAATGGTGGGAACAACCACAACCACAATAACCACAACAACAATAATAACAACAACAATAATGGGAACGGTGGCACCGGAGGTGCCAAAGGTCGTGCATTTACATTGGGCCGAAGAGAGGCCAGAAACGACACGAACGTGGTCACCGGTAAGTTTCCCCTTAATGAACATTTTGCTTCTGTGCTTTTTGATACGGGTGCGGATAGGAGCTTTATATCTGAGTCTTTTAGGAAGAACCTAAATCTCACGCTTAAACCATTAGAGACCCCTTATGTTATAGAATTAGCCAATGGTAAATCTGTAGATGTGACCCAAATAGTATCCGGCTGTCAACTCAAACTCGCGGGCCACACTTTTACCATTGATCTGATGACAACTACCCTGGGTAGTTTTGACGTGGTAGTCGGAATGGACTGGCTATCCGACGTCCGGGCTGAAGTTCTCTGCTTCGAAAAATCTATCCGTATTCCACTCTCGAACGACGAAATCCTAACGGTACAAGGCGACAAGACAAGCGCCGTCACCAACATCATCTCATACATGCAAGCACAGAAGTATCTTCGGAAAAAGAATTCCTTCGCTTACTCGCACTGATTACCGAACAGCCTAAGGACGAGAAACGTATAGAAGACATCCCTGTCGTCCGCGATGTTTCTGATGTATTTCCAGATGAACTACCTGGTCTTCCACCACATCGACAATTGGAGTTTGAAATCGAATTGGCAAGCAATGCAACTCCTATCGCCAAGGCTTCATACCGCCTAGCTCCAGCCGAGCTGCAGGAGCTATCTACCCAACTTCAGGAGCTGTTAGAAAAAGGATTTATCCGACCAAGCGTTTCACCATGGGGAGCTCTAGTCCTGTTTGTCAAGAAGAAGGACGGGACTTTCCGCATGTGCATCGACTATAGGGAACTCAACAAGGTTACAGTCAAGAACCGATACCCGTTATATCGCATCGACGATCTATTCGACCAACTTCAAGGGTCAAGTTACTACTCTAAGATTGATTTACGGTCCGGTTACCACCAGCTACGCGTCATGGAGGAGGATATCGCCAAGACGGCATTTCGCACTCGGTATGGCCATTACGAGTTCCTGGTCATGCCCTTCGGTCTCACCAACGCACCTGCGGTGTTCATGGATCTCATGAACCGCGTGTGTAAGCCATACCTCGACAAGTTTGTCATTGTGTTCATCGATGACATACTCATCTACTCCAAAAGTGAAGAAATGCATGCAGAACATCTACGATTACTGCTAGGGCTACTTCAACAGGAAAAACTATGTGCCAAGTTTTCGAAATGTGATTTCTGGATTCGGGAAGTTCAGTTTCTCGGGCACGTCGTGAATGAAAAGGGTATCCACGTAGACCCTACCAAGATTGCAGCCATCAAAAACTGGGAAGCACCCAAGACACCGACAGAGATCCGCCAATTTTTGGGATTGGCTGGCTACTACAGACGTTTCATCGAGGATTCTCAAAGATCGCACAACCGCTCACTACCCTCACCCAGAAAGGCATCAAGTATACTTGGGGTGACAAGCAAGAAGCAGCATTTCAATTGCTGAAGCAGAAACTTTGCAGTGCACCCATTCTGTCCTTGCCGGAAGGGACAGATGACTTCGTAGTGTATTGTGATGCTTCCATTCAGGGATTGGGATGCGTACTCATGCAACGCGATAAGGTCATCGCGTATGCGTCGCGACAACTGAAGGTTCACGAGAAAAACTATACGACGCATGACCTGGAATTGGGAGCAGTAGTGTTTGCACTTAAGATTTGGAGACACTACCTCTATGGAACAAAGTGCACAATCTTTACTGACCACAAAAGCCTCCAACACATTTTTGATCAAAAGGAGTTGAACATGCGACAGCGTCGCTGGGTCGAACTCTTGAACGATTATGAGTGTGCCATTCGGTATCACCCGGGTAAAGCTAACGTGGTAGCTGATGCCCTCAGTAGGAAGGAACACTTGAAACCTCGTCGTGTACGAGCATTACAACTCACTATTCATTCGGGACTACCCGATCAAATACGCGACGCCCAGTTAGAAGCAGTTAAGGAGGAGAACATCAAAGCCGAATCAGTGGGAAAACTGGAACGCGATTAGGAAGTAAAGCCCAATGGAGCCCGGTATTTCATGAATCGCATATGGGTACCTCTCTACGGAAACCTCAGAGAGCTAGTCATGGATGAAGCTCACAAATCTCGATACTCTGTCCATCCGGTTCGGATAAGATGTATCAAGACCTTAAAGCTGCGTATTGGTGGCCCACCATGAAAGCCGATATAGCCACCTACGTGAGTAAATGTTTGACTTGTGCAAAAGTCAAGGTGGAGTATCAAAAGCCATCGGGGCTACTCCAACAACCTGAGATCCCAGTGTGGAAATGGGATCAAATCTTAATGGATTTCATCACTAAACTCCCGCGAACCTTGGGTGGTTGCGATACCATCTGGGTGATTGTGGATCGTTTAACTAAGTCCGCACACTTCCTAGCTATTAAAGAAACAGATAAGATGGAGAAGTTGACTCGCATCTACATAAAGGAAGTAGTTTCTCGGCACGGAGTGCCAACGTCCATCATCTCAGACCGAGATGCTCGCTTCACGTCAAACTTCTGGCAGTCACTCCAGAAAGCGTTGGGAACACGCTTGGATATGAGCACAGCTTATCACCCTCAGACTGATGGTCAAAGTGAGAGGACCATACAAACCTTGGAAGACATGCTTAGGGCATGCGTAGTGGAATTCGGAAATAATTGGGAAATCCACCTGCCTCTAGTAGAATTCTCATATAACAACAGCTATCATACGAGTATCTCGGCAGCACCGCTTGAGGCATTATACGGCCGTAAATGTAGATCACCGGTTTGCTGGGCAGAAGTCGGTGACAGTCAACTCACAGGCCCTGAGTTAATACTTGAGGCTACTGAAAAGATTGTACAAATCAGAAACCGCATGACGGCGGCACGAGATCGACAGAAAAGCTACGCTGATCAACGACGCAAACCGCTCGAATTTCAAGTAGGCGACCGCGTCCTACTAAAGGTGTCACCCTGGAAAGGTGTAATCCGTTTTGGAAAACGGGGCAAACTAAACCCACGGTACGTAGGCCCGTTTGTAATCTTAAAACGTATCAGACCCGTAGCTTACCAATTAGACCTTCCTGCCGAACTCAGTGGAGTTCACAACGTATTTCACATGTCAAATCTGAAGAAGTGTCTATCAGATGAAACTCTAGTTATTCCATTGGATGAGATCCAAGTGGATGAACAACTGCACTTTGTGGAACAACCTATCGAGATCATGGATCGTGAGATCAAGACCCGAAGGCACATCAAAATTTCGATCGTTAAGGTTCGTTGGGACTCTAAGCGTGGACCAGAGTTCACGTGGGAAAGAGAGGACCAAATGAAAAGCAAATATCCACACCTCTTCGCAACTGAGCAGCAAACTAACGATACCAGTAACTAAATTTTCGGGACGAAAATTCTTTCAACATGGGGATGATGTGACAACCTGGAAACTTCTTATACTTTCGTGTACTATTGTTGACTAAATTCTTGTGCATGGCACTTGGAAACCTTTGTGTACGACACTTGGGAACTTCTTGTAACGTTGCGTACCATCATAAACGAACTAACTCTTTGTGCGTGGCACTCTGAACATGTACGCTACATGCTAAACCGCGTTTACTCAATTTTCGGGACGAAAATTCTTTCAACATGGGGATAATGTGATATCCCGGGTTTTTCGGATAACTTACACGTGACACTTGTCGAATAATGTATATGCTACGTATTAAACGTGCACGAGTTAAATGAATACGTGATGTGTGTGGTGTGTTTGTTTTAGTTATAGAGTAAGTAGGGTAGATATGTACACGAACTGAACCGAACCGCGACACGAACCAGCTTCGATTCATTGTGACTCTAGGAGTAACAAAGTTTTAAACTTTAACTCAAGTCTTCGGCCAAGAT
The DNA here is from genome assembly GCA_947069175.1 of Scalesia atractyloides. Taxonomy (NCBI): domain Eukaryota; kingdom Viridiplantae; phylum Streptophyta; class Magnoliopsida; order Asterales; family Asteraceae; genus Scalesia; species Scalesia atractyloides. Next base: position 56,390,667 of record CAMTDV010000012.1, on the reverse strand, counting down.
CAAACCCAAACCGAGAGCAAACCTAAACCCTAAACCAAAACACTTTCGGCCGAGATCAGCCCAAAACCGTGAACTTATTGAGATCAAACCCAAACCGAACCCACCCAAGCCCTTGGCCGCGAGAACTAGTCCAAACCGTAACCCTCATCTCCCTCTTTGCCTATATATATACAACTCACATGCATGCTCCATTCGCAATTCACAAAACCCTAACAAGAAAAACTGCCGTCGGCAGCCTTACTCTTACACCTTTCCGATCGCAAAACAGCCTTCATCTAAATCTGATCAGCCCTTGTTCAGTCCATTCAACCGCAAACAGCCCTTTACTTGTTCCCTCGATCGCCAGTTCAGTCTTGATACACTCCATCTCGATCACAAACAGCTTAGCCTCATTCCTCGGTCGCGAGATCAGCCTTTCTTTCCTCTCGGTCGCAGCAGCAGCAGTCATCGCCATCATCATTTTCTCGGTCGTGATCTTGATTTGGAACAGCCGGATCAATCTTGTCCAAACCTCGGCTTGTTTACCTAGTTATTCAAGGTTAGGTTTATCTCTTGATTACAAGATCATTTCCAGATTTGTGTGTTTGAATGAAGTGATTAGTTTGTTCGGATTATATGTGCTTGTAAGTAATCGGCTGAATTGATTGTGTGTATATGCATGATTGTTTCCGGAATTAATAGCTTGCGACTGCGATTTGTTATAAAGAGTAAAGTTATTGAGTAGGGTTTGCATGGATAGGTTGTTAGTGTTAATCTATGATTAAAAATCGGTTCTTGATCGCCTAGGTTAATCGCATGAACGGGTTATACTAGGTTATGATAAAGATATGCTGAAAACAGTCTGCTGAATAATAGTTACAGCCGACTTCATCTGTCTGTAACTCGGTCGTTAGTTGTCGAAAAACGGATTTTATGATGTCTAGAACGTAGAGATTTGAATAAGGAATCTAATGGCGCTGGATTCATAATTTTCTGAAGTCGTTTGATATTTTTAAAGGGCTAAATAAGTTCAGTAACTAAAACTGTGAAAATCCTGAAACTTTGCTAGTTGTTTATCAAGTTAGATTTTAAAATAAGTAGGGAGTTGAGTCATGATTTTTGTACGGCAACTAGGTATGGAAATTTCCGGGCAACTCCAACTGGAATTTTGTTAATTGGACGATCAGTGATTTTTAAATAAATTCTTCAGTGGACTGCAGTCAGAAAGCGGTAAATCTGACTGCAGCCTAGCATATTAATATTTATGGTTAATTGGTAAAGATCTAGGACTTGGAAAATTTATATAAATTTCTATGGTATAGTTGTCACCTACTGTAAAAATATTGGAATTTTTGGAATGTTAGAACTATTTTATAAAAATCCTAGAAAACAGCTGAATAATGAGTGTTAAACAGAAAATTGATAACTTGTGATTGTATGCACCAAAGTGTTGCATGGATGGGGATATGTTCATGATAAGTTGTTTGATTACTATGATCACATGAGGATACTTGCATGCATGTTTGAGTGTTAGATATGTTGTTTGTGTGTATCACTTTGTGAGTAAACTACGTGTAAAATTGTATTGGTGTGTCCACACACTGACGTGGAATTAATTGGTTTGTTAGGACGCCACTAGTGGTCCCATCTCTTATAACATCTTTGCTACACTAACCGAGCAACAAAAGGTGAGTTCACGGCCTCTAACTTTATCCAGTTCTTAAACAACAGGGGGAGAAACATGTATACACTCTCAAACTCAATCTCTTTACGTTATACGAATTTAACGTCACATAACTATACGGTAACTAAGTTAATGTTAATGTAATGTTATGGTCACTAAGCAGCCATCACTTAAGTCCTCGACAATCTCCTCGGATCGTTAGTATTTGGGTTTAATAGTGGGGGAATTATAAGTAGTACTACTGGGTATGACGAGCCCCATCCGAGCTAGTCGCGCTAGCCGACCGGGTATGGTCAACGGATGAATAATTGGCCAAACATCGCCATGGTCATGTGATAGGCCTGGCAAAACGGAGGCACAACTGTCAGCTTCGATCGCGAACTCTTACGTGACATGACTTTAGGCTAGCTACCTATATATATTAACATTGAACTTAATTACGAATCAACTGTATTATCCGGGTTGGGGATAATGGAAACAACAACTGTATTATCCCGGGTTGGGGATAATGGAAACAACAACTAATATTCGGTTTGATATGAAACAAATAATTTCCGGGTTTGGAATATTGGAAACAACAACATAATATTCCGGGTTTGGAATATTGGAAGCAACAACTTATTATTCCGGGTTGGAATAATGGAACCAATACGTTATCCCGGGTTAGGGATAACGGAGAAAACAAACTATAACCGAACAAACGAATTTATGAAAACCTGTGAACTCTCTCATCTTTAATGTTGACACTTGTTTCTTTACATGTTTCTCAGGACGCTAGGAGCTCTAGGTGCACGCACATGCATTGAACAAGACATCTTTTATCGAGTCTTATTTCTTAATATTGTTTTGGGATTTTTCATTCGTTTTGGCGTTTGTGTTGGCGCCCGCTTCACTACTTATTTATGCTTCCGCTCAACTTTAAAAACTGATGCTTCTGCTAAATATTGGTAACATAAAATCTACAACAAGTGATTTTGGAAAACGTATTATCAAATCATATAGAGTCGTTCGACGTACTAGTGTTTCAGATTCTGGTTTGTTCACACGCCTCGCGGTAAAACTCCGCAAGTGGAAATTGAGGGTGTGACACGTATCGGGACTACAAATTGGAGATCAGATAGAATGAAGTCTTATAAACCAAACGAGTGTTGGAACTCATGTGATTTGGTTTAACAAACTTAACATTCTTATTTGAAAAGGATCCTAAGTGCTTTTGACCCATTATGACTCGTTAAGGTAGTTAATGCTACTTTAACGGGTCATTAGCGTAAACGCGTGATCGTCTTATGATAAGTCTTAAATGCCCAAACTTGTTTGAAAATGTTATAACATCATCTTATATGTAATAAATTTGGTTCATGTGTTTAAAATGGATTTACGCGCAAAAGGGCATTTTGATCATTTTTTAAGAACATAGAAGTAACTTATTATAACACTAACCAAACGACGTGACCATAAGGTATAACCTCAGTAGGTTATTCCCTATACAACTATGGTCACAAATATGTGTTTGGTCGGATCCTAAGATCGACCAAACTGGTCAGATTTGAAAGTCAAAGCGGTGGTCAAGACCGCTCGACTTACGACCCTAAATAAGCACTAAACTAGAAGTGAGGGATTAGACATGTAAAAATATGTATAACTAAGTTTATAAAAGTGATTTGGTATCAAAACTTGGTGTTTTGATACCTGAAAATAGTTTTGTCGTAAAATGCACATCATGCGCATTTTGACCGAAACTTTGACTCGTCACTTCGACTAGTAAACGTGGTAATCAGAAGGGGAAATCGCTAAGGACTATAACCTTCGTGATTACGATCACGTTGCAAAGTCCAATTCAACTTTTACTTGACCAAATATGGTCAGAACCAAAAGTCAATCAGGAAGCCAAATTGTTCGACTTTTAGCTCAAAATAGCTAAAATAATGAAAGAACTAGGAAGAGTACTTACTCGTGTTGAAGAACACTTTCAGAACTCAAGATAGGAGGCTTCCAAAGGCTGGAAACAAGCTCTAAGAAGGATAGAAAGAATCACGGGGTATTTATAGTATTTTAGGATTAAGTAGGTGATGACAAGTGTCCTCAAGTGTGGATTAGTGTCCCTACATGTGTCAACACCATATTAAGTGTGGCAAAGTGAGTGCTAGGTGTCAAAAATTGGTGAAGAAGCAAAAATATTTTTTATTTTTTTGACATTTTTGGCCCTTGGACTTGTATTTTCACTTGTTTGATATTTTTAACCCCTTTAACCAAATATTTAGGTTATATAAAGGTGTTAAGACACGTGTAACTTCGGTTATGCCCGAAAATGTCGTGGATGTCGTTTTGTTCAGTTGTACGGTTACGCGTTTCGCAAAAATGCATAAAACGCTTTAATGAACACGAAAATGATTAAAATTGTAACGATTGACATTTTTGCATTCTCATCAATAAAATACAAGATTTTATTGAATACAAAAATATTTGGAGTTAAAACACAGGGTTTCATTGAATACGAAATTGTTTGTAATTGTGCAATGATTGAAAAGGCACTTATGTCACACTCGCATGCTACGGAAGATTAATGATCCAAAGTAAACCAAGTCTGGATGGTCCAAGTTACGGACACCACCGTTCTGAATTATTCTTGTTAGTGAGTCTACACGATCCGAAACCAACTGAGTATGTATGCTAACCGAATTTAATGAGTATAGATGCTATACGATCCCAAAAACACCTATTCTGAATTCCGCTGGTTAGGGAATCTAAAGGATCCAAATTCAATCGAGTCAGATGATATAGAATGCGTATACCACCCGTCGTGAGTCCTTCTGATTAGTGATGTTATAGGATCCGAATTCAACCAAGTATTATCCATGCTATCTGAATGTAGCCGACCCTAGATGCTATACGAATCGTAAATTAACAATTCTGAATCTCGCTTGCTTGGGAAACTTAATGATCCTAATTAAACCGAGTCTTGATGGTACAAGATACGGATACCACCCGTTCTGAGTCATTCTGGTTAGTGAATATACACGATCCAAAACCAACTAAGTATGTATGCTAACCAAACTTATTGAGTCTGGATTTTATAGGATCCCAAAAATACCTATTCTGAATTCTGCTGTTAAGGAAATCCAAAGGATCCAAGTTTAACCGAGTCTAGATGATACTGAATCCGTATACTGCACATTGTTATTCCTTCTGAATAGTGATGTTACAGGATCCGAATTTAACCGAGTATTGATGCTATATGTATGTAGCAGACTATAGATGCTATACGATTCGTAAAACAACCATTCTGAATCTCGCATTCTAGAATGATCCAAATTAAACCGAGTCTGAATGGTACAAGAATCCGGATACCGCCCATTGTTAGTCCTTCTAATTAGTGATGTTACAGGATCCGAATTCAAATGAGTATTGATGCTATCTGAGTGTACTCTGGATGCTTAGTGATCCAAATTGAACCGAGTCTAGATGGTACAAGATACGGATACCACCTGTTCTGAATTATTAAGTTAGTGATTTTACACGATCCGAAACCAACTGAGTATGTATGCTAACCGAATTACATCAAGTCTGGATGTTATAGGATCTCAAAAACACCTATTTTGAATTCCGCTGGTAAGGGAATCTAAAGGATCAAAATTCAACCGAGTCTGGATGAAACCGAATATGTATACCGCCCATTGTGAGTCTTTCTTATTAGTGATCTTATAGGATCCGAATCAATCGAGTATTAATGCTATCAGTATGTGGCCGACTATGGAAGCTATATGAATCGTAAAACAACCATTCTGAATCTCGCATGCTATGGAGTTTAATAATCCAAATAAACCGAGAGTGGATGGTACACGATCTGAAACAAACTGAGTATGTATGCTAACCGAATTTAACCGAGTCTGGATGCTATAGGATCCCAAAAACACCTATTCTGAATTCCATTGGTAAGAGAATCTAAAGGATCCAAGTTCAACAGAGTCTAGATGAAATAGAATGCGTATACCGCCCATTTTGAGTCCTTCTGATTAGTGATGTTACAGGATCCGAATTCAACCAATTATTGATGCTATTTGTATGAAGCCAACTCTGGATGCTATTCAATTCGTTCAACAACCGTTCTGAATTCCGCATGCTACGGAAGCTTAATGATCCAAATTAAACCGAGTCTGGATGGTATAGGATACGGATGCCACCCGTTCTAAATCATTCTGGTTAGTGGTGGTACACGATGCAAAACTAACTGAGTATGAATGCTAACAGAATCAAATGGATTCTAGATGCTATAAGATCCCAAACACATCTATTTTGAATTATGCTTGTTAGGGAATCTAAATGGTCTGAATCGAACTGAGTTTGTATGAAACAAAATGTGTATTGTGAGACCTTCTGATTAGTCATGTTACAGAATCCGGATACCACGCATTGTGAGTCCTACTGATTAGTGATGTTAGAGGATCCGAATTCCATTGAGTATGGACGCTATCTGAATGTAGCTGACTATTGATGCTATACGATTCGTAAGAAAAAAACCTTTCAGAATCTCGCATGCTAGGGAAACTTAATGATTTTAATTAAACCGAGTCTGGATGGTACAAGATACGGATACCACCCATTTTGAATCATCCTAGTTAGTGATGGTAGACGATCCAAAACCAACGATTATGTATGCTGACCGAATTTAATCAAGTCTAAATGCTATAGGATCCTAAAAACACCTATTCTGAATTCTGCTTGTTAGGGAATCTAAAGGATCCAAATTCAACCGACTTTGTATGAAACAGAATGCGTTTATCACCCATTGTGAGTCCTTCTGATTAGCGATGATGCAGCATTCGAATTCAACCGAGTACTGATGCTAACTGTATGTAGCCGACTCCGGATGCTATACGATTCCTAAAACAACAATTCTGAATCTTGCATGCTATGGAAGCTAAATACTCCAAATTAAATCGAGTCTGGATTTTACAAGATACGGATACCACTTGTTCTGAATCATTTGGTTGGTGATGGTAGACGATCCGAAACCAATTGAGTATGTATGCTAAACGAATTTAATCAAGTCTAAATGCTATAGGATCCTAAAAACACTTATTCTGAATTCCGCTTGTAAGGGAATTTAAAGGATCTAAATTCAACCGTGTCTGGATGAAAAAGAATGTGTATATCGCCTATTGTGAGTCCTTCTGATTAATGATGTTGCAGCATCCGAATTCAACCGAGTATTGATGCTATTTGTATGTAGCCGACTCTAGATGCTATACGACTAGTTAAACAACAATTTTCAATCTCTCATGGTATGGAAGCTTAATAATCCAAATTAAACCGAGTCTGGATGGTACAAGATACGGATACAACCCGTTCTGAATCAGTCTAGTTAGTGACGGTAGACGATCTGAAACCAACTAAGTATGTATGCTAACCGAATTTAATCAAGTGTAAATGCTATAGGATCCTAAAAACACCTATTTCTTAATTTCGCTTGTAAGGGAATCTAAGGGATCCAAATTCAATCGAGTCTAGATGATACAGAATGCGAATTCAACCGAGTATTATTGCTGCTATCTAATATGTAGCCGACCCTAGATGCTATACGGATCGTAAAATAACAATTCTAAATCTAGCTTGCTTGGGAAACTTAATGATCCTAATTAAACCGAGTCTGGATGGCACAAGATACGGATAGCACCCGTTCTGAATCATTCTGCTTAGTGAATGTACACGATCCGATACCAACTGAGTATGTACGCTAACCGAACTTAATCAAGTCTGGATACTATAGGATCTCAAAAACACCTATTTTGAATTACGTTGTTAAGGAAATCTAAAGGATCCAAATTTAACCGAGTCTTGATAAACAGAACGCTTATACCGCCCATTGTGAGTCCTTCTGATTAGTGATGTTACGGGTTCAGAATTCAACTGAGTATTGATGCTATCTGTATGTCTTTGGATGCTGTACGATTTGTATAACAACCATTCTGAATCTCGCATGCTATGAACGTTTAATGATATAAATTAAATCGAGTCTGGATTGTACAAGATACAGAAACCACCCATTCTAAATTATTCTAGTTAGTGATTTTGCACGATCTGAAACCAATGGAGTATGTATGCCAACCGAATTTAATCGAGTCTGATGCTATAGGATCCCATAAACACCTATTGAATTCCTTTGGTAAGGGAATTTAAAGGATCCAAATTCAACCGAGTCTAGATGAAACAGAATGCGTATTCCACCCATTGTGAGTCCTTCTGAGTAGTGATGGTACAAGATCCTAATTCAACCGAGTATTGATGCCATTTGTATGTAGCCGCTTTGGATCCTATACAATTCGTAAAACAACCATTCTGAATCTCGCATGCTATGGAAGCTTAATGATCGAAGTTAAATTGAGTCTGGATGGTATAGGATACGGATGCCACCTGTTCTAAATCATTCTAGTTAGGGAATCTAGATGCTGTAGGATTCGAAACTAGTATCGATGCTAACCGAATCAAATGGAATCTAGATGCTGTAGGATCCCAAACACTCCTATTCTGAATTTCGCTAGTTAGGGAATCTAAAAGATCCGAACTCAACCGAGTCTAGATGAAAAAGAATGCATAATGTGAGTCCTTCTGACTAATGATTTTACAGAATCCGGATGAAACAGAACCCAGATAACACGCATTGTTAGTCTTCTGATTAGTGATGTTAGAGGATCTGAATTCCAGGGTGTATGTGTGATATCCCGGGTTTTTCGGATAACTTAAACGTAATACGTGTCAATCTAATTACGTGCTATGTGTACGAACGTGTACGAATTAAATGAATACGTGTTGTGTGTTGTGTGATTGTTTTAGTGATTGAATATTTAGATTTAATACGTGCACGAACTTAACCGAACCGCGACACGTTCTAAACCTTGGTTCATTGCGACTCTAGGAGTAACAAGTTTTAAACTCTAGTTCAAGTCAAGTCCTCGGCCAAGATCAAATCCAACACACATCGAAAACCTAAACCCTAAACCAAACATGTCTCGGCCATAAGATCAAAACCAAACCGAAACCTATAGCATGCAACTTTAGTCTTCGGCCAAAAGAGAACAAGAATCAAAGATCAAACCTAAACTCTAATACTCTAATCACTCGGCCGCAAAACCCAAACCGACCCAACCTAAGTCCCTCGGCCACGTGATCAAGCCCAAACCCAAACCGAGAACAAGTCCAAACAAGTTTCGGCCAAGGTCAAACCCAAACCGAAACCACCCAAGTCCCTTGCGGCCGTGTACTAAACCAAACCGCAACCCTATCTCTTTTGCGCTTATATATATATCATCTCTTGCATGCCTTCATTCACATATACAAAAACCCTAGAAGGAAAATTTGCCGTCGGCAGCTTGTTCACAGCTCTTGCGACCGCAAACAGCCTTCATCAGATCAGCCTTGTTCAGTCCATTCAACCGCAAACAGCCTTCGATCTGAATCAGCCTTGTTCACCTTCTCGGTCGCTAACAGCCGGTTGTTTTCAGCCCCGGTCGCAACTGCCCTAGCCATCTCAGTCCTCGGCAGCGAGTTTTTGTTGATCATCAGTTTCCTTAACATACTCACGGTTCGTTTACCCTACCGATAAAAGATTTGAATTGGTCATATTATGTTCGGAATACATGTGTTTTGATTGTATTGTTTTCAGATCATGTGGGTGTTAAGTAATCGGCTGTTTTGATTGTTGTTCATGTGCATGATTGTTTCGTATATATATACACATACTTTAATGAATTGATTAGTTGCTTCGGATATACACGTACTTGAATGAAGTGATTAGCTTGTTTCGGATTATAGGTGTTTAATGTAATCGGCTGAATTGGTTATAAACATAATGATATTCGGAAATCATAAGTTAACAAGTGTGTTTTGGTTGTAATAACTAGAAGTAAGAACTAGGGTTTGCATGGATAGGTTATTAGTGTTAATCTAGGACTAGAAATCAGAGCTAGATCGCTTAGGGTAATCGCATGAACGGGAGTACACGGGTTCATAATCATAACATGCTGAAACAGGATGCTGATGTGAAAGATACAGCCGACTTCATCAGGCTGTAACTTGGTCGTTAGTTGTCGAAAAACGGATTTTCTGATGTCTAGAATGTAGAGATTTGAATAAGGAACCTAATGGCGCTGGATTCATAATTTTCTGAAATCGTTTGATATTTTTAAAGGGCTAAACAAGTTCAGTAGGTAAAGCTGTTAAAATTCTGGAATTTTGTTGGTTGTTTATCAAGCTAGATTTTAAAATCAGTAGAGAGTTGAGTCATGATTTTTGTACAGCAACTAGGTATAGAAATTTTCGGGCAACTCCAACTGGAATTTTGTTAATCGGACGATCAGTGATTTTTAAATAAATTCTTCCGTGGACTGCAGTCAGAAAGCAGTAAATCTGACTGCAGCTTAGTGAATTAATATTGATGGTTAATTGGTAAAGATTTAGGACTTGGAAAAATTATATAAATTTCTATGGTATAAATGTCACCTACTGTAAAAATATGGGAATTTTTAGAATGCTGGAACTATTTTATAAAAATCCTAGAAAACAGCTGAATAATTGAGTGTTAAGCAGAAAGTTGTTAACTTGTGATTTTATGCATTAAAGTGTTGCATGGATTTGGAATGTGTTCATGATAAGTTGTTTGATTACTATGATTATATGAGAAGACTTGCATGCATGTTTGAGTGTTAGATATGTTGTTTGTGTGTATAACTTTGTGAGTAAATTGCGTGTGGAATTTGTATTGGTGTGATTTCACACTGACGTGTAATTAATTGGTTTGTTAGGACGCAACTAGCGGTCCCATCTCTTATAACATCTTTGCTACACTAACCGAGCAAATAAAGGTGAGTTCACGGCCCCTAACTTTATACGGTTTTTAAACAACAGGGGGAGAAACATGTATACACTCTCAAACTCAAACTCTTTACGTTATACGAATTTAACGTCACTTAACTATACGGTAACTAAGTTAATGTTAATGTAATGTTATGGTCACTATGCAGCTTTATCACTTAAGTCCTCGACAATCTCCTCGGATCGTTAGTATTTGGGTTAAATAGCGGGGAATTATAAGTAGTACTACTGGGTCTGACGAGCCCCATCCGAGCTAGTCGCGCTAGCTGACCGGGTATGGTCAACGGGTGTATGATTGGCCTAACATCGCCATGGTCATGTGATAGACCTGGCAAAACGGAGGCACAACTGTCAGCTTCGATCGCGAACACTTAGTGACATGACTTTAGGCTAGCTACCTATATACATTAATATTGAACTTAATTACGGAACAACTTAATATCCCGGGTTTGGAATATTGGAAACATCAACTTATTATCCCGGGTTGGGGATAATGGAAACAACAACTTAATATTCAGGTTTGGGAATATTGGAAGCAACAACTTATTATTCCAGGATTGGAATAATGGAACTGATTAGTTATCCCGGGTTGGGGATAACGGAGTAACAAACTATAACCGAACAAACGAATTTATGAAAACCTGTGAACTCACTCATCTTTAATGTTGACACTTGTTTCTTTACATGTTTTCTCAGGACGCTAGGAGCTCTAGGTGCACGCACATGCATTGAACAAGACATCTTTATCGAGTCTCATTTATTAATATTGTTTTGGGATTTTTCATTTGTTTTGGCGTTTGTGTTGGCGCCCGCATCATTACTTATTTATGCTTCCGCTCAAATTTAAAACTGATACTCATGCTAAGTATTGGTAATCTAAAATTTACAACAAATGATTTTGGAAAACGTATTATCAAATCATATAGAGTCGTTCGACGTACTAGTGTCTTAGATTCTGGTTTGTTCACACGTCTCGCGGTAAAACTCCGCAAGTGGAAATTGAGGGTGTGACAGATTGGAATCAGAGCCACTAGCTATAGAGAACCAGGTTTGCATTAGAAGTAGACCTAAACTATAGCTGATATCACGACACTAGACTTAGTTTGGCACCGAATTATTATATCTTGTTATGTAATATACCACAACTGTGTTTGGTAGGTTATACCTTCATAATAAGAAATGAAAACAACTCGTAACTAACTACACGACCTAACAGGCAATGTCATCATCCTCATCGTCATCATTGTCCGACAGACTTACGCTACCAAGAGCACCAGGAAAGGCACCAATGGTGGAACCCATACCACCTTATGGCGTGGAGACACGCTCAGCAGCAAGGAAAAGGCTCGCTCTGGGGGAGGAGTCGTCGTTACGCCCAACTATTGCTGTACCGGTTGAACCGGTTAATCCTGTAGAAATAGGAATTGACATGCTTAGAATCCTAGTGCATACACAACAAAAACAGTTAGAAAGAATGCAGGAAACCATCTTAGCTCAAGGATGGATGATCCGACACCTTACAGGAAAGACCGACTCGCTCGAGGAAGAGCATCGTACGAGTAAGATAGCTCGTAACACCATAGCCAGAGATCTGCGTGCTGAGCAGATAAGAGCTGACTGGCTTGAGGACAGAGTCCTGGAAAATAGTTGGAACATTCAGGAACTGCAAAATCAAGCTCTTGAACCAGCACCTGCCCCTCCAGTGCCGGTAGAGGAGGATCTAGAAGAGGATCCAGAGGAGGATCCTGAAGAGGATCCGGAGGAGGACCCAGCTGAGGAAGCTGGAAATGCCGCACAGGATGACGGCAACGACAGTGACTTGGGGAATGGAGATGTAGACGACTGACACGTCTCGTTTATATTATTTGTTTTCCTTCAGTTTATTATTTTCCACTTGTGTTTAACCTTGAGACTTTATAGTAAATTCGTATGTTTGATTTGCACTTTTGTAAGACGTTGAGATTTCAGTTAATCAAGTATTTCTTTTGACATATTGAGTTGACATAACTTAATAATTATTAAAGTACGAAGTAGGATAACTCTATTGGATATATAGACTTATCGGAGTGTGTTTATGTTGTGTTTCGAAGATCTAAATGGCGACTGGAAGACGTGGAAACCTTAACTTGACGCCCGAAGAGCTAGCTGCCATGATCCAGGAGCATGTGAACGCAGCATTAGCGGGTGTGCAGAACCAGCCGGCAGGTAACCATTATTAAGTTTTCGCGTGAAAATCTAATAGTGAGGCTAGTACAATTCCTTGCTGACTTCCTGTTCTCTGTCAGCAGGAGGGGGCTTTAACCCCTATAAGATGTTCCTTGACGCAAAGCCTAGCAAGTTCTCGGGGGCGGAAGGACCCATTGGATTGGTCCGCTGGATCGAAAAGTCGGAATCTGTTTTTGAAATGTGCAACTGCTTAGAGGCCAACAAGGTCAAATACGCCGCCTCAACGCTGGAAGAGGGGGCACTGACATGGTGGAATGCCCAAGTCCAAACACGTGGACTGTTAGCTGCAAATGCAATGGCATGGACTGAGTTCAAGGCCCTGATTAAAGAGGAGTACTGTCCACGAGACAGAGTGCAACAGTTAGAGCAAGCTCTATGGAACCACAAGATGGTGGGATCGGAAATTGAGGCTTACACCGCAAAACACCATGACTTGGTATTTCTGTGTCCTGATTTGGCAAACACGGTGGAGAAAAGACTCGAGTTCTATCTCGGGGGTCTGGTTCCGGAAATTCAGGGTATGGTGATGTCTAGTAACCCTGTAACAGAACATCAAGCAATCCGATTGGCTCACGAACTCACCGATAAAGCGGTGGAACAGAAGAAACTGCCAGCATGGGGTACCACTGAAGTTGCCCCAGATAACAAAAGAAAGTTTGAAGACTCCACTGTTCGACAGCCTTCGTCATCACATCCACAGCAAGGGAACCAGAAACGGTTCAATCACTACCACAGCCACCGGGGTCATCAAAATCGTTCCAACAACAACAGCAACTACAACAACAACTACAACAACAACAACAACCAGAATGCAGGCGGTTCTGTAGGTCGAAAGCCGCAGTGCAACCGCTGTAATCTCCATCATAACGGCCCTTGTGCCGGAAATCGCTGCCAAAGATGTGGCAAGATGGGACATGCGGCAAGGGATTGTCGTGGGGAAATTATGTCCCGACAAAATCAGAATCAGCCCCAAGGTCAGCAGCAGGGTATAAACCGGGGATGCTATCAGTGTGGAAGCACCGCTCATTTCAGAAAAGACTGCCCACAGTTGCGCAACAACAACAATAATGGTGGAAACAACCACAACCACAACAACCACAACAATAATGGGAACGGTGGCACAGGAGGTGCCAAAGGTCGCGCATTTACATTGGGCCGCGGAGAGGCCAGAAACGACACGAACGTGGTCACTGGTAAGTTTCCCCTTAATGAACATTTTGCTTCTGTGCTTTTTGATACGGGTGCGGATAGGAGCTTTATATCTGAGTCTTTTAGGAAGAACCTAAATCTCACGCTTAAACCATTAGAGACCCCTTATGTGATAGAATTAGCCAATGGTAAATCGGTAGATGTGACCCAAATCGTATCCGGCTGTCAACTCAAACTCGCGGGCCACACTTTTACCATCGATCTGATGACAACTACCCTGGGTAGTTTTGACGTGGTAGTCGGAATGGACTGGCTATCCGACGTCCGGGCTGAAGTTCTCTGCTTCGAAAAGTCTATCCGTATTCCACTCTCGAACGACGAAATCCTGACGGTACATGTCGACAAGGTAAGCGCCGTCACCAACATTATCTCATTTATGCAAGCGCAGAAGTATCTTCGGAAAAAGAATTCCTTCGCTTTACTCGCACTAATTACCGAACAGCCTAAGGACGAGAAACGTATAGAAGACATCCCTGTCATCCGTGATTTTTCCGATGTATTCCCAGAAGAACTACCTGGTCTTCCACCACATCGACAATTGGAGTTCGAAATCGAATTGGCAAGCAATGCAACTCCCATCGCCAAAGCTCCATACCGCCTAGCTCCAGCCGAGCTGCAGGAGCTGTCTACCCAACATCAAGAGCTGCTAGAAAAAGGATTTATCCGACCAAGCGTTTCGCCATGGGGAGCTCCAGTCCTGTTTGTCAAGAAAAAGGACGGGACTTTCCGCATGTGCATCGACTATAGGGAACTCAACAAGGTTACAGTCAAGAACCGATACCCGTTACCTCGCATCGACGACCTATTCGACCAACTGCAAGGGTCAAGTTACTACTCTAAGATTGATTTACGGTCCGGTTATCATCAGCTACGCGTCAGGGAGGAGGATATCGCTAAGACAGCATTTCGCACTCGGTATGGCCATTACGAGTTCTTGGTCATGCCATTCGGTCTCACTAACGCACCTGCGGTATTCATGGACCTCATGAACCGCGTGTGTAAACCATACCTCGACAAATTTGTCATTGTGTTCATCGATGACATACTCATCTACTCCAAAAGTAAAGAAGAGCATGCTGAGCACCTACGATTACTGCTAGGATTACTTCAACAGGAAAAGCTATATGCCAAGCTCTCGAAGTGTGATTTCTGGATCCGGGAAGTTCAGTTTCTCGGGCACGTCGTGAATGAAAAGGGTATCCACGTAGACCCTGCCAAGATTGAAGCCATCAAAAACTGGGAAGCACCTAAGACTCCGACGGAAATCCGCCAATTTTTGGGATTGGCTGGTTACTACAGACGCTTCATCGAGGGTTTTCAAAGATTGCACAACCGCTCACTACCCTCACCCAGAAAGGCATTAAGTATGCTTGGGGTGAAAAACAAGAAGCAGCATTTCAATTGCTGAAGCAAAACTTTGCAGTGCACCCATTCTGTCCTTGCCAGAAGGGACAGATGCCTTCGTGGTGTATTGTGATGCTTCTATTCGGGGATTGGGATGCGTACTCATGCAACGCGATAAGGTCATCGCGTATGCGTCACGACAGCTGAAGGTTCACGAGAAAAACTACACGACGCATGACCTAGAATTGGGAGCAGTAGTGTTTGCACTCAAGATTTGGAGACACTACCTATATGGAACGAAGTGCACCATCTTTACTGACCACAAAAGCCTCCAACACATCTTCAAT
This sequence comes from Scalesia atractyloides, assembly GCA_947069175.1. Taxonomy (NCBI): domain Eukaryota; kingdom Viridiplantae; phylum Streptophyta; class Magnoliopsida; order Asterales; family Asteraceae; genus Scalesia; species Scalesia atractyloides. The sequence goes on along the minus strand of CAMTDV010000012.1, from coordinate 56,375,010 downwards.
CAGAAGGAGTTGAACATGCGACAGCGTCGCTGGGTCGAACTCTTAAATGATTACGAGTGTGCCATTCGGTATCACCCGGGTAAAGCTAACGTGGTAGCTGATGCCCTCAGCAGGAAGGAACACTTGAAACCTCGTCGCGTACGAGCACTACAACTCACTATTCATTCGGGGCTACCCGAACAAATACGCGACGCCCAGTTAGAAGCAGTTAAGGAGGAAAACATCAAAGCCGAATCAGTGGGAAAAATGGAACGCGATTGGGAAGTAAAGCCCAATGGAGCCCGGTATTTCATGAATCGCATATAGGTACCTCTCTAACGGGAACCTCAGAGAGCTAGTCATGGATGAAGCTCACAAATCTCGATACTCTGTCCATCCGGGTTCGGATAAGATGTATCAAGACCTTAAAGCTGCGTATTGGTGGCCTAACATGAAAGCCGATATAGCCACCTACGTGAGTAAATGTTTGACTTGTGCAAAAGTCAAGGTGGAGTATCAAAAGCCATCGGGGCTACTCCAACAACCTGAGATCCCAGTGTGGAAGTGGGATCAGATCTCAATGGATTTCATCACTAAACTCCCGCGAACCTTGGGTGGTTGCGACACCATCTGGGTGATTGTGGATCGTTTAACTAAGTCCGCACACTTCCTAGCTATCAAAGAAACGGATAAGATGGAGAAGTTGACTCGCATCTACATTAAGGAAGTAGTTTCTCGGCACGGAGTGCCAACGTCCATCATCTCAGATAGAGATGCTCGTTTCACGTCAAACTTCTGGCAGTCACTCCAGAAAGCGTTGGGAACACGCTTGGATATGAGCACAGCTTATCACCCTCAGACTGATGGTCAAAGCGAAAGGACCATACAAACCTTGGAAGACATGCTTAGGGCATGCGTAGTGGACTTCGGAAATAATTGGGAAATTCACCTGCCTCTAGTGGAATTCTCATATAACAACAGCTATCACACGAGTATTTCGGCAGCACCGTTTGAAGCATTATACGGTCGCAAATGTAGATCACCGGTCTGCTGGGCAGAAGTCGGTGACAGTCAACTCACAGGCCCAGAGTTAATACTTGAGGCCACTGAAAAGATTGTACAAATCAGAAACCGCATGGCGGCGGCACGAGATCGACAGAAAAGCTACGCTGACCAACGACGCAAACCGCTCGAATTCCAAGTAGGCGATCGCGTCCTACTAAAGGTGTCACCCTGGAAGGGTGTAATCCGTTTTGGAAAACGGGCAAACTTAACCCACGGTACGTAGGCCCGTTTGAAATCTTGAAACGAATTGGACCCGTAGCATACCAATTAGACCTTCCTGCCGAACTCAGTGGAGTTCACAACGTATTTCACGTGTCAAATCTGAAGAAGTGTCTATCAGATGAAAATTTAGTTATTCCATTGGATGAGATCCAAGTGGTTGAACAACTACACTTCGTGGAAAAGCCTATCGAGATCATGGATCGTGAGATCAAGACTCGGAGGCACAGCAAGATTCCGATCGTTAAAGTTCGTTGGGACTCTAAGCGTGGACCGGAGTTCACGTGGGAAAGAGAGGACCAAATGAAAAGCAAATACCCACACCTCTTCGCAACTGAGCAGCAAACTAACGATGACAGTACCTAAATTTTCGGGACGAAAATTCTTTCAACAAGGGGATGATCTGACAACCTGGAAATTTCTCATACTTTCGTGTACTATTGTTGACTAAATTCTTGTGCATGGCACTTGGAAATCTTTGTGTATGACACTTGAGGAACTTCTTGTAACGTTGCGTACCATTGTAAACGAACTAACTCTTTGTGCGTGGCACTCTAAACATGTACGCTACATGCTAAACCGCGTTTACTCAATTTTCGGGACGAAAATTCTTTCAACATGGGGATAATGTGATATCCTGGGTTTTTTCGGATAACTTAAACGTAATACGTGTCAATCTAATTACGTGCTATGTGTACGAACGTGTACGAATTAAATGAATACGTGTTGTGTGTTGTGTGATTGTTTTAGTGATTGAATATTTAGATTTAATACGTGCACGAACTTAACCGAACCGCGACACGTTCTAAACCTTGGTTCATTGCGACTCTAGGAGTAACAAGTTTTAAACTCTAGTTCAAGTCAAGTCCTCGGCCAAGATCAAATCCAACACACATCGAAAACCTAAACCCTAAACCAAACATGTCTCGGCCATAAGATCAAAACCAAACCGAAACCTATAGCATGCAACTTTAGTCTTCGGCCAAAAGAGAACAAGAATCAAAGATCAAACCTAAACTCTAATACTCTAATTACTCGGCCGCAAAACCCAAACCGACCCAACCTAAGTCCCTCGGCCACGTGATCAAGCCCAAACCCAAACCGAGAACAAGTCCAAACAAGTTTCGGCCAAGGTCAAACCCAAACCGAAACCACCCAAGTCCCTTGCGGCCGTGTAATAAACCAAACCGCAACCCTATCTCTTTTGCGCTTATATATATATCATCTCTTGCATGCCTTCATTCACATATACAAAAACCCTAGAAGGAAAATTTGCCATCGGCAGCTTGTTCACAGCTCTTGCGACCGCAAACAGCCTTCATCAGATCAGCCTTGTTCAGTCCATTCAACCGCAAACAGCCTTCGATCTGAATCAGCCTTGTTCACCTTCTCGGTCGCTAACAGCCGGTTGTTTTCAGCCCCGGTCGCAACTGCCCTAGCCATCTCAGTCCTCGGCAGCGAGTTTTTGTTGATCATCAGTTTCCTTAACATACTCACGGTTCGTTTACCCTACCGATAAAAGATTTGAATTGGTCATATTATGTTCGGAATACATGTGTTTTGATTGTATTGTTTTCAGATCATGTGGGTGTTAAGTAATCGGCTGTTTTGATTGTTGTTCATGTGCATGATTGTTTCGTATATATATACACATACTTTAATGAATTGATTAGTTGCTTCGGATATACACGTACTTGAATGAAGTGATTAGCTTGTTTCGGATTATAGGTGTTTAATGTAATCGGCTGAATTGGTTATAAACATAATGATATTCGGAAATCATAAGTTAACAAGTGTGTTTTGGTTGTAATAACTAGAAGTAAGAACTAGGGTTTGCATGGATAGGTTATTAGTGTTAATCTAGGACTAGAAATCAGAGCTAGATCGCTTAGGGTAATCGCATGAACGGGAGTACACGGGTTCATAATCATAACATGCTGAAACAGGATGCTGATGTGAAAGATACAGCCGACTTCATCAGGCTGTAACTTGGTCGTTAGTTGTCGAAAAACGGATTTTCTGATGTCTAGAACGTAGAGATTTGAATAAGGAACCTAATGGCGCTGGATTCATAATTTTCTGAAATCGTTTGATATTTTTAAAGGGCTAAACAAGTTCAGTAGGTAAAGCTGTTAAAATTCTGGAATTTTGTTGGTTGTTTATCAAGCTAGATTTTAAAATCAGTAGAGAGTTGAGTCATGATTTTTGTACAGCAACTAGGTATAGAAATTTCCGGGCAACTCCAACTGGAATTTTGTTAATCGGACGATCAGTGATTTTTAAATAAATTCTTCCGTGGACTGCAGTCAGAAAGCAGTAAATCTGACTGCAGCTTAGTGAATTAATATTGATGGTTAATTGGTAAAGATTTAGGACTTGGAAAAATTATATAAATTTCTATGGTATAAATTTCACCTACTGTAAAAATATGGGAATTTTTAGAATGCTGGAACTATTTTATAAAAATCCTAGAAAACAGCTGAATAATTGAGTGTTAAGCAGAAAGTTGTTAACTTGTGATTTTATGCATTAAAGTGTTGCATGGATTTGGAATGTGTTCATGATAAGTTGTTTGATTACTATGATTATATGAGAATACTTGCATGCATGTTTGAGTGTTAGATATGTTGTTTGTGTGTATAACTTTGTGAGTAAATTGCGTGTGGAATTTGTATTGGTGTGATTTCACACTGACGTGTAATTAATTGGTTTGTTAGGACGCAACTAGCGGTCCCATCTCTTATAACATCTTTGCTACACTAACCGAGCAAATAAAGGTGAGTTCACGGCCCCTAACTTTATACGGTTTTTAAACAATAGGGGGAGAAACATGTATACACTCTCAAACTCAAACTCTTTACGTTATACGAATTTAACGTCACTTAACTATACGGTAACTAAGTTAATGTTAATGTAATGTTATGGTCACTATGCAGCTTTATCACTTAAGTCCTCGACAATCTCCTCGGATCGTTAGTATTTGGGTTAAATAGCGGGGAATTATAAGTAGTACTACTGGGTCTGACGAGCCCCATCCGAGCTAGTCGCGCTAGCTGACCGGGTATGGTCAACGGGTGTATGATTGGCCTAACATCGCCATGGTCATGTGATAGACCTGGCAAAACGGAGGCACAACTGTCAGCTTCGATCGCGAACACTTAGTGACATGACTTTAGGCTAGCTACCTATATACATTAATATTGAACTTAATTACGGAACAACTTAATATCCCGGGTTTGGAATATTGGAAACATCAACTTATTATCCCGGGTTGGGGATAATGGAAACAACAACTTAATATTCCGGTTTGGGAATATTGGAAGCAACAACTTATTATTCCAGGATTGTCATAATGGAACTGATTAGTTATCCCAGGTTGGGGATAACGGAGTAACAAACTATAACCGAACAAACGAATTTATGAAAACCTGTGAACTCACTCATCTTTAATGTTGACACTTGTTTCTTTATACGTTTCTCAGGACGCTAGGAGCTCTAGGTGCACGCACATGCATTGAACAAGACATCTTTATCGAGTCTCATTTATTAATATTGTTTTGGGATTTTTCATTTGTTTTGGCGTTTGTGTTGGCGCCCGCATCATTACTTATTTATGCTTCCGCTCAAATTTAAAACTGATACTCATGCTAAATATTGGTAATCTAAAATTTACAACAAATGATTTTGGAAAACGTATTATCAAATCATATAGAGTCGTTCGACGTACTAGTGTCTTAGATTCTGGTTTGTTCACACGTCTCGCGGTAAAACTCCGCAAGTGGAAATTGAGGGTGTGACAGTATGGATGCTATCTGAATGTAGCCGACTCATGATGCTATACGATTCGTTAAAAAACCATTCAGAATCTTGCATGCTAGGGAAACTTAAAGATTCTAATCAAGCCGAGTATGGATGGTTCAAGATACGGATACCACCCGTTCTGAATCATTCTAGTTAGTGATGGTAGACGATCCGAAACCAACTGAGTATGTATGCTAACCGAATTTAATCAAATCTAACTGATATTGGATCATAAAAACACCTATTTTAGAATTTCGCTTGTAAGGGAATCTAAAGGATCCAAATTCAATGGAGTCTAGATGATACAGAATGCTTATACCGCCCATCGTGAGTCCTTCTGATTAGTTATGCTACAGGATCCGAATTCAACCGAGTATTATTGATGCAATCTGAATGTAACCAACCCTTGATGCAATACGAGTCGTAAAACAACAATTTTGAATCTCGCTTGCTAGGGAAACTTAATGATCCTAATTAAACCTAGTCTGGATGGTACAAGATACGAATACCACCCGTTCCGAATCATTCTGCTTAGTGAATGTACACGATCTGATACCAGCTGAGTATGTATGCTATTCGAACCTTATCGAGTCGGGATGCTATAGGATCCTAAAATCACCTATTTTGAATTCCGCTTTAAGGAAATCTAAAGGATCCAAATTTAACTTAGTCTGGATGAAACAGCATGCGTATATCGCCCATTGTGAGTCCTTGTGGTTCCAGAGGAAAATCCACAGTCATGATAACTCGTCTTCCACTTTCCTGTGTTTACTTATCAAATTTCGGGGCGAAATTTCTTTAACTGGGGGCGAAATTACTTTCCTGTGACACTTTCAAACGACTTGCTAACTCAATTTCGGGACGAAAATTCTTTCAACATGGGGATAATGTAACAACCCGAACAATCAGGTTAGTGTTTGCTTACGACTTCTACGCTACCTTTGTTACGCGATATTTTTATACGTGTACGTGACGGGTTTAGTTTATATAAAGTTTAGTTCATAAAAAAACCAACAACCTAACCCATCACCCACCCTTGTGGCCCAACTGTCACTGCCTACCCACAGACCAGTCCAAATGCCCATCTTTTTGGGTGATTAGTTATGTACGTGCATGTAGGTTTAAAAAAACAAAACCTAACTTCTTCACCTTGGAGCGCGACAGCAGAACCCCTCCCCGCTCTCAACCTCATGACGGCAGCCCCCCTCCCATTTCGCCACCTCTCTTTCTGGTTGAACGTCTCTTTTTCTCACACTTCGTCTCAATAGGTTAGCGTGATTTAGTCGTTGTTTTATTATGATAACCTTAGTCAATTGGCTGCGTTTACTTTATATATGTTCCATGTTGAATGTTTACGTTATGTGGATACTTGTCGTTCTGGATGTTAAAAATCGTGTATGTATACCTTTAAGTCGAGTTATGGGTTCGGGTATGTCTCACGGGTGTTGTTGATGGGTTAAACCAGGAAGTTAGTGATGTAGTAGTTTTTACATGGTCTTATTTACGAGAAAACCCTGCTGTGAATAGAGTATTTAAGTAGTTGGGTCATTAGATGATTGTTTGTGGGATTCGGATAACATAACAGAAAGCTATCAGATGGTTACAGCCGTTTTTAGTTGGCTGTAACTGGGTCATAACGTAACGAAAGTTTGATTTTCTTGATACTATTTCATGCTATTTCGAATACGCTTCTAATGGCGCTGGAATCATGATTTTTGGATTTCGTTTGCTATTTTGAATAAATTGAATCGTTAAGCTGCATTTTCCTGTAGATTTTACACGATTTTTTTGCATCATAACTTGCTGCGTATCTGGATTTTTCCTATGAAATTCCTATTGTAGGTAGTCCTTGATGTCTTAATAATTTTGACGTTGGTTTCAAGTCAATCGGATAAACGAGGAATTTTGAAGAAAATATTTAGTTGTCAGGGGTCAGATTTCGACGAATCTGATCACTGTTCAGTGTTTGACTTTTCTGCATGCTTGCAGGGCGTTAGGTACTTTATGCATGGGAACTTGCAGTTTGAGGAGTCTGGCGTGTTAATTGTGGCAACTATTTGATATTTTGCATTTTGAAAATACTTTGGTTTTGGTTATGTTAAAACAATGCATTTGCTTCCGCTGAACATTACTTTGTTAAAATCGTTAAATTTGAATTACACTATTCATGTTGGACATGACGTTCGTGTTTTATATTATTTACTCTTAGTTCAACATGATTAGATCCTGGTATATAACACGCCTCGCGGTATTACTGCGCAAGTGGTAATTTGGGGGTACGACAGTCCTTCTGATTAGTGATGCTACATGATCCAAATTCAACTGAGTATTGATGCTATCTATATGTGGCCGACTCTAGATGCTATACGATTCGTAAAACAACCATTCTGAATCTCGCATGCCATGGAAACTTAATGATCCAAATTAAACAGAGTCTGGATGGTACAAGATACGGAAACCACCCATTCTGAATTATTCTAGTTAGTGATTTTACACGATCCGAAACCAACGGAGTATGTATGCTAACCGAATTTAATCAAGTCTGGATACTATAGGATCCCAAAAGCACCTATTGAATTCCTCTACTAAGGGAATCTAAAGGATCCAAATTCAATCGAGTCTAGATGAAATGAATGCGTATACCACCCATTGTGAGTCCTTCTGATTAGTGATGTCACAAGATCCGAATTCAACCGATTATTGATGCCATTTGTATGTAGCTGACTCTGGATGCTATACAATTCGTAAAACAACTATTCTGAATCTCGCATGCTATGGAAGCTTAATGATCGAAGTCAAATCGAGTCTGGATGGTATAGGATATGGATGCCACCCGTTCTGAATCAATCTAGTTAGTTATGATGGTACACGATTCGAAACTAGTATGGATGCCAAACGAATCAAATGTATTCTAGACGTTGTAGGATACCAAACACTCCTATTTTGAATTTCACTTGTTAGGGGATCTAAAGGATCCGATTTCAACCAAGTCTGTATGAAACATAATGCGTATTCTGAGTCCTTCTAATTTGATGTTACAGAATCCGGATAACGCGCATTGTGAGTCTTTATGATTAGTGATGTTAGAGGATCCGAATTCCAGCGAGTATATATGCTATCTGAATGTAGCCAACTCTTGATGCTATATGATTCGTAAAAAAAACCATTCAGAATCTTGCATGCTAGGGAAACTTAGTGATTCTGATTAAACGGAGTCTGGATGGTACAAGATACAGATACCACCCGTACTGAATCGTTCGAGTTAGTAATGGTAGACGATGCGAAACCAACTGAGTATGTATGCTAACCGAATTTACTCAAGTCTAAATGCTATAGGATCCTAAAACACCTATTTTGAATTCCGCTTGTAAGGGAATCTAAAGGATCCAAATTCAACCGAGTGTAGATGAAACAGAGTGTGTATACCGCCCATTGTGAGTGCTTCTGATTTGTGATGTTGCAGCATTCGAATTCAACCGAGTATTGAAGCTATCTGTATGTAGCCGACTCTGGATGCTATACGATTCTTAAAATAACCATTCTGAATCTTTCATGCTTTGGAAGCTTAATGATCTAAATTAAACCGAGTCTGGATGGTACAAGATACGGGTACCACCCGTTCTGAATTATTCTGGTTAGTGATTTTACACGATCCGAAACCAACTGAGTATGTATGCTAACCGAATTTAATTGTGTCATGATGCTATAGGATCCTAAAAACACCTAATTCTGAATTCCGCTGGTAAGGAAATCTAAAGGATCCAAATTCAACCGAGTCTAGATGAAACAAAATGCTTATACCACCCATTGTGAGTCCTTCTGATTAGTGATGTTACAAGATCCAAATTCAACCGAGTATAATGCCATTTGTATGTAGCTGACTCTAGATGCTATACAATTCATAAAACAACCATTCTGAATCTCACGTTGTAACGTCCGCATTCGCAAACATTCTTTATTTGGAAAGTTTATTTGTATTTTTATATTTGGAAACTTTTACCATACTTTTATCTTTCATTTTCCACTCTTGTACTATGAGATTATGATCATAATGGAAACACATTCTATACATATACCTATTACATACTTGAATTATACTTTACAATTCGTAATACGTGATTATATGCAAGAAACTCATACTTAAATGCTCGAATACTCAACTTTTTTGCACTACTACTATACTCATACTTCCCTCATGCATGCTTAAAACACTTAAAAATTAGTTAAACATACAAAAACAACTCCAAAAGCCCGCCTCGCACGAAGTATAGCCACATCGTACAAAGTGAGGCCACCTCCTACGAGGTGATGCCCAACTCGTACGAATTGACTCAGCTTGTGTCAACCGGACTGTTTTCCTATAAATACCTACGCACTTCATCACCTTCAACCTTTTGTTCATTCCCACTTTTACTCCCGAATTTCTTGATTCTCGACATATCCATCTTCTTCTAAGTAAGCTAACTCACTAACACTTACAACTTATCTTTTTCTCTGTACCAAGTGTTGTAGGCTAACCTAATTCATCATCCTTATAAGATTGGATTAGTTTTCTAGCTAGTGAGAACCTTGGGAGCTTTGGCTACCCGAATTAAGATCCTCACCTCACTTGAATAATATTTACTTTCTGTTAATTCATGACCAATCGGTTTGTATTATAACCTTATGCTTTGTGGAATTATATAAAGAGATTTAACATCTCCATGCTTGACTTCTATGACAAACGTGACTAAGCTATACATAAATCAAACTCTTTTTTCGTTTTTTTGTTAACAAACCGGTCTGGACGAACATTAATCACATTCTGATCTAGTGTTATGGCCCGGACTATTCTGCCTCGTTATCATGATCCCCGTTCGCAGAAATCCGTGTCGAAATGGGTACAAAACGGGCTAATACATTTCAGGGTTGTCACCTCGCATGAGGTGACCAGTCAACTCGTATGAGGTGCAAGTCAACTTGTATGAGGTAGCAGTCAACTTGTACGAGTTGCAAGTCAACTCGTATGAGTTGCAAGTCAACTCGCACAAGGCGGACAGTCCACTCGTACGAGGTGGTATTTTTCCCGCTTTCATTCCGTACTTTCTGCTTGAGAATCTGGACCTATCATCCGACTCAATTTACTCACATTCTCTTGTTTATCACGTGTAGGGTAACTCCGTGTAGCATCACCTGATCACTCGTCCATCCACAAACTTGATGAAGAAGCTTGCAAAATTGTGAGCATACTCGAACCCATTTTGCTCTTTATCCACATTGGGTGCAATACATGTACATTATGCAAAATTACACAAACATGCGTATACTCAATGCACAAACAATCTTTGTACATGTCACACCCCAATTTCGTTGTTGCGGAAGCGTAGGCGAGGTGTCGCCAGAGCGGCAATCTGGCAATCGTTGCATTCAACCAAGTAAACGACAATGATAAAACATACTAAGATGTTCATCCATACATTTTATTTGAACCAAATTTACAATCAACTACTTGTTTCAAAAACATAGTACAACTTTAACAACGTTGTTCAATCTTTAAAACACAAGTTTATACAACATGACAACTATAACCTGGATGACATCAAACTGCTTGACTTCAAAACACACAAACATATTTCTCCAAAGCTGTCTACTAGTTACCTGTAATACATGTTAGTTTTGAAAAACGTCAACAAAAGCTGGTGAATTCATGTATTGAGTTGGCATCAAATAATTCTTGAAAATATTTGAAGTATTGAATCTGGTATGTAACTAAATGGAACTTGTAAGATCATTAGTGTTTTGAAAAGACACTGATCTGTATGCCGAATAGGAGGCAACCAAACCTTGATGATAAGTTGTGTCAAGAGACACTCGTTTAGACACAAAGCACTCTATAACGATCTGTTTTTATATCCCTTCGGAGTGGAGCCTGCCAAAACCCATAGATCTATCACTTTTGTTCCTTGGTACTTGTTTATACATTATTGGCCCATTCATTTAATTCTATCTGCATGTGATCTAAATATTTTCATTCCTTAAGAAAATCACACCATTTGAAACATGTATCCTCCCCGAACGTTTAAAAACCTTAAAACAATTAAGTAAAACAGGGAAACATGAACTCACATATTCGTGTTCTGTGAAAATCTCTATATGTTGTTTGATTCTACGTTCTTCCAACCTACAAGTGTTCTAATCCCTTTAGACACTTAGGTTTATGATTGTTTTCGTACAAGTATTCATCATGATTTTATCATTATACTTTTATTGGTTTGTTTTCTTTGTTTGTATATATATACTATATATATTCCATATCTTTCGTGTTTGAATGGGCCTAGCCCAAAGGTTAAGTGTAAGAATTTAATTCTTATGTTCATATGTGTGGGCATAACCCAACTTGTTTTATATGTGTGGGCGTAGCCCAAATGGTTTCATATCTGTGGGACTAGCCCGACTTGTTTTATATGTGTGGGCCTAGCCCAAACGAATTTATTTAAAATGGGTCAAGCCCAAATGGGTTTGTAAAATTGGGCCTAGCCTAAATTGATCATGTAAGAATGGGCCTAGTCTAAAATAGTTTATAGAATTGGGCTTAGTCCAAATTAATCTTATAAAAGTGGACTCTAGTTTAGCCCAATTTAGTTTGTAAAAGTGGGCTCTAGCCCAATTTAGTTTGTAAAAGTGGGATTTAGCCCAACTTAGTTAGTAAAAGTGGGCTCTAGCCCAACTTAGTTGTAAAAGTTGGCTCTAGCCTACTTTAGTTTATAAAAGTGGGTTCTAGCCAAATTTAGTTTATAAAAGTTGGCTCTAGCCCAACTTAGTTTATAAAAGTGGGCTCTAGCCTAACTTAGTTTGTAAAAGTGGGCTCTATCCCAATTTAATTTGTAAAAGTGGGTTTCTTGCCTAACTTAGTTTATAAAAGTGGGCTAGCCCACATGGTTATTTAATTGGGCTTGATCCATGTATTAATACTTACTAGTAATAAAAATTAGTTTTGACCGTTTGTGACTGTTTGCTTGTTTTGACAGTTTCGTTTGTGCCATCCACTTCGTTTGTGTTATTCGTTTCGTCTGTGTCGTTTTTTTAGTTCGTGTCGATTTTTTGGTCCGTGTCGTTTTATTGGTTTGATATGTACAACTTCTCCGTTTTTATCCGAATTGTCTTATTGTCCGATTTGTTAGTTTATGTCCATGTTTGGAAAAAAATATTTATACTTGTCATGTTTCAAGTGTGTGTGTGTGTATATATATATGTGTTTGTGTGTGTGTGTTCTTGTACTTTTTGTGAAATTGTGTATTTTTGTATATATTCCTACATGATCTAAATATATATTTTATCTAAAAATATTTGTTTATTCATTATTAGTTTAAGAAAAGCCTTGAAATTTTATCTTAAACTTTTTCATCCAAATTTTTGTTTGATCATGATTAAAATCCTTAGTCATTAAAAATCTTTAGTTTAACCATACTTTAATCATACTAAATTTCATAAAAGTTTGCCATAGTTTCCCTTAAACTATGGACTTTCCCATGTTTAAATACATATTCTTTAAATCAGTTTTCAACTCAAATAATGATCAAGTATCAATAACTAATTTTCTAGATCATAAATCTCTAACAAGAAATGTTATGAACTTGTAGTAACTATAAACCTTCCAAAAATGAAATTTTATTAACAAATGTTATGAACTTGTAGTAACTTTAAACCTTCCAAAAACGGAAACTTTATTAACACCTTTTAATAAAACTCTTAGATTATTTATTTTATATAAAAATCCATATTTTATGAAATGCATAAAATCGTTTTAAGTGTGTAGATATGTTCATCACCCTTTCAAAAATTAGCACATGTTCATAATCTTTCTAAAGATGAAAACTTTATTGATGCTTTTCTACAAAATTCTTAGATTAGGTGTTTTATATAAAAATCCATATTTCATATCATGTAATGCCATTTTTAAGTATGAAATCATGTTCATAACATTTTTGTTAATGGATCTTGCTAGATCTAAATATGCATGTGTTTAGATCTTCATTTTTAACAATAAAAATGTAAGATCACTTCTACTACAAAAAGACAACTTCAAGACCATCAAACACATCAAATAACTTAAATAATCATATTAGTATGTTTATTCTTGTTATTGTTTTTAAATGATTTTTGTGTAAGATTCAAGGTGATCTTGTACTTTTTTATATCAAATCATAATATAAGAATGTAGTAATAAAGTATGAAGCTTACTACTAGGTTGAACAACAACATGAAGGTGATGATAATATAAATAAAAGATGATGATCCAAGAGCTTCAAGTCTTGAGAAAATGCTCCAAGTGGGTCTTCAAGTCTTGTGAAAGCTTTAAATCATTCATCCACCTCCATATTTGCTAGGAAATATTAAGTTTGAATTTTGAAAAGATGAAGATGTTGGATGCTTGGTATGGCCGATTTTTGGGAGAGAGAAAGGAAGGGGTGAAGAGGTTTGGTTGATATTGGAAAATGAGGAATGGTGGAGTGTAGGGGTTTAGTTTTTATTATGTTTCTTACACCTAACCTGCACTAATGGTAAGTGGGTGGGGGACCCACCTCAAAATTGTGGATGGGGGGTGGTTTGGATTTTAATTTTTTTATATAAAATCTTGTTATATTTTATAAACTTGGATATTGTATATTATAATATATATATATATATGTATGTATATTAGTTTTTATAAAATCTAATGTTCCAACACACTAAGGTGATGTTAAAACTTGTCAAACTTGTTCATTAGATTTATCATTTCGTTGTTCTGGTGACGAATTCAACTCACGTCTCGTACCGGGTTGAATACTGACATTTTGTATTAATTATGTAAATTTATCTACACAGTTATCTTTGTGATATTTATTGTCCATATTAATTAATCTAGTTCTCTGGACTAATAAATTTGTTACTTTGGACATAGTTTAGTACCGACTTTGTTGTCGGGTAATTACCGAAACAACAGTGTAACTTTAAATTCTAAAGTTTAAATAAGGGTTTTGTGTTGTTTTAATACCCTATATATTTTTTATGATAAATAATATTTATTTTTGGATTTCGGACATTTGCTGTTTTATTTTGCGGAGTGTTGTACACTCTGCAGAATTGCTGTATTTTTCTGCGGACTGGACAATTTTGTGTTTTAATAGAATTTTCCTGAAAAGTATTATTCGTACATTATTTATGACTAATGTTTCCATATAATATTTTTCACAGACATACTTTATTTCTTGTTTTTGCCATGTTGGACTGTACCGCGACTGGTACTGACATGTATAGTGTGTTCGTGTTTCTAACGCTAGTCTAGGACATAGTTTTAACCTGTTTCTAATTGTGGCAGGTTTGTTATCATACTAAGCTATGATTTTGTAATTCCTAGACTTTTAAGACTCAATTAAATAAAATCAAGTCGAAAATACGAATGTAATAGTTGTTTAGGCTGTACGGATTTACCAGTATTTTGCCGTATGTCACATTCTCCCCCTGTTCAAGAAAATTCCGTCCGAAAATTTAAGTTGCATTATCCGTTGCAGGGTCTTTCTCGAACATGTAAGCGTACTTTCTTTTCATTTCATCTTCTCGTTCCCAAGTGAACTCGGGTCTGCGCTTTGAGTTCCAACGCACTTTGATTAGTTTAATATGACTTCTCCTTATTTGAATCTAAAACTTCTTCAGGTTCTTTAATGAAATTGTGATTGTTGTCTATATTGATTTCATCCGAGGGAATAATAAGTGATTCGTCAGAAAGACACTTCTTAAGATTTGACACGTGAAAGTGTCGCGGACATTGCTAAGAGTTTCTAGTAATCTTAGTTTGTATCTTGGGGTAAGCTTTCCTTGCTTCATAAATCTAGCTACACCTTTCCAAGTCGAGACTTTTAACAACACTTTGTTTCCAACCTCAAAAGATAACGGTATGCGACGTTTATCCGCGTAACTTTTCTGTCAGTCTCGGGTCGCCTTAATACGTTCTCGAACTAACTCTGGTCCTATCATTTGTTTGTCACCCATCTCCGCCCAGCATAACGGAGATCGGCACTTACATTCATATAATGCTTCGAATGGAGCAGCTTGGATACTTTTGTGAATACTGTTATTGTATGAGAATTCCGCTAAAGGCAAGTGAATGTCCCAATTTCCACCTAAGTCCATCACACAACCACGAAGCATGTCTTCTAAAGTTTGAATTGTGCATTCACTTTAGCCGTCAGTTTGGGGATGAAAGGTTGAACTTAGATCTAAGCGAGATCCAAAAGCCTTTTGAAAAGATTGCCAAATTCTTGACACCAACGACCATCTCGGTCAAAGATTATCAAAATAGGTACTCCATGTCTTGCCACAATTTCGTTGACATAAAGTTCAGCTGACTTCTCAGTTTTATCTTTCTTGCGTATTTGCAAGAAGTGAGCTGACTTGGTTAATGGGTCAACAATTACCCAAATCATGTCATGACCATGAGAGGTCCTGGGTAATTTAGTTATGAAATCCATGGAAATTTGTTCCCATTTCCATGTGGGAATTTCAGGTTGTTGTAACCATCCTAAAGGTTTTTGGTAGTCGGCCTTAATTTTAACACTTAGACACTTTCCAACATAAGTTGCAATATCACCTTTGATATTAGGCCACCAACAATATTCTTTAAGATCATGATACATTTTATCCGCTCTGGGATGTATCGAGTATTTGGCTTTATGAGCTTCATCTAGTATTAGATCTCGAAGACCGCCAAAACGAGGAACCCAAATTCTACTTATAAAGTACAAGGCTCCGTTCTCTTTTTGTTCTAGATGTTTTTCCATGCCTCCAAGCATTTCTGCTTTAAAGTTTCCTTCCTTTAGTGCTTCTTGTTGGGCGTCAAGAATTCGAGAGGCGAGGCTATTATGAATTGTGACCCTAATGATCATACACGTATGGGCTTTACTCGTTCTTTTCAGATCAAGGCATCCGCGACAACATTCGCCTTGCCCGGGTGATATTTGATTTCACAATCATAGTCATTCAACAATTCAAGCCAACGCCTTTGGCGCATATTTAACTCTTTCTGATTAAATATATGTTCAAGACTTTTATGATAAGTAAAAATTATGCACTTAGTGTCGTAAAGATAATGACGCTATATTTTTAATGCAAATACCACTTCACCTAACTCTAGGTCATGTGTGGTATAGTTCTTCTCGTGAACTTTTAATTTGCGTTCGTATGCAATAACTTTCTCTCGTTGCATGAACACACATCCTAACCCTTGGGGTGATGCATCGCAATATACTACACAGTCGTCCAGAAGTGAAAGAATCGGTGCATCACAAAGTTTGCTTTAAGCAGTTGGAAAGCTGCTTCTTGTTTTTCTCCCCAATCAAACTTCTTATCTTTTTGAGTGAGGGAAGTTAGAGGTTGAGCTATGTTTGAAAATTCTCAATGAATATCCGATAATAACCGGCCAATCCTAAAAATTGGCATACTTCAGTTGGCGTCTTTGGTGCGTTCCAATTCTTAATGGCTTCTATTTTAAATGGATAGACATGTATGCCTTTCTCATTGACTAATGTCCGAGAAATTGAACTTCGCGAAGCCAAAACTTGCATTTAGAGAATTTTGCATACAGTTTCTCCTTCTTTAACAACTTAAGAATAGTTCTAAGATGATGTTCGTGTTCATCCTTGTTTCGTGAATATATCAATATGTCATCGATAAACACTATCACGAATTTATCATGGTACGGCTTGCACACACGGTTCATTAAATCAATGAATACTGCTGGTGCATTTGTTAAGCCAAAAGGCATAACAAGGAACTCTTAATGATAGTAGCGAGTTCAGAATGCCGTTTTCGGAATACTTTCTTATTGAACTCTAACTTGATGGTATCCTGACCTTAAGTTAATTTTTGAATAGAAACTCGATCCTTGAAGTTGGTCGAACAAGTCATCGATCCTCGGTAATGGATAGTGATTCTTGATCGTGAGCTTATTCAATTCTCGATACTCTATGTACATCCTAAAACATCCATCCTTCTTTTTCACGGATAAAACTGGAGCTCCCCAGTGTGAGAAACTTGGTCTAATGAAACCTTTGTCCAACAACTCTTGAAGTTGCATGGACAGCTCTTGCATTTCTGAAGGAGCTAGTCGGTAATGGAATTTTGTAACAGGTGAGGCACCTGGAATTAAGTCTGTACAAAATTCAACTTGTCATTATGGTGGCACTCCTGACAAGTCTTCTAGAAAGACTTCAGGAAATTCCTTTACAATAGGGATCTCCCCAAGTTTCGGCTCCTTAGCTTTCATATCAACTACGTGTGCTAAGGATGCTATGCATCCTTTCCATAAGCACTTCTGAGTTTTCATACAAGTGATAACTCATAGTTGCATTTCGTTCTTCTCGCCATGAACAAGAAGTGTTTTGTTATTAGGAAGAGGAGTATGAATGATCTTGTCGTAACACACGACTTTAGCTCGGTTATTGGATAACCAACCCATACCAACTACGATATCAAAACTTCCTAATTGAACGGGTAATAAGTCGTTGTTAAATTTTTGTCCACCAAGCTCTAAAGAGCATCCTTTAAATCTCACCAGATTCAATTATTTTTCCATTTGCTAGTTCGATAGTGAAAGGAGTAACTAACTTATTTAGATTTAATCTTAGTATATCTTTGAATTCTAAAGATATAAAACTATAGTCTGTGCCAGTATCAAATAAAATAGATGCAAAGTGATTGTTGATAGGAAACGTACCCGTGATCACAAAGGCTCGACAGTGACCTTTGTTTTCCTTTTGACAATCTTTCCTAAAATGACCCAAATCTCCGCACCCATACAAGCCTTGGTTCTTTCCTTTTCCGTTTCCATTTCTGCTATTGCTTTCTCTCTTCTCTACGTTCCTGCTTCTCTTGTTATTTCCCCAACAATTCTAGGTGCGGTGTCCTAACTTTCCGCACTTATCACACTTGGTGGTTCGGCATCCACCATAGTGATGCTATCCACACTTGTTGAACTTAGGTACATTTCCCGCATAAGCTTTTGGTCCAGTTTCAATTATAGCCACAAATGCTTTACCTCCGCTCGTTGCGGGGGTTTCCTTTTTTGTAACACCCCGACCTCATAAACAACAAACAGCGGCGGAAATGTCGGGGAGTCATATCATGGAACT
This sequence comes from Scalesia atractyloides, assembly GCA_947069175.1. Taxonomy (NCBI): domain Eukaryota; kingdom Viridiplantae; phylum Streptophyta; class Magnoliopsida; order Asterales; family Asteraceae; genus Scalesia; species Scalesia atractyloides. The sequence goes on along the minus strand of CAMTDV010000012.1, from coordinate 56,356,801 downwards.
ATTGTTTCACAACACATGGTACATAAAGTTTTGTATCATTGAATTAATTATTTACATTGTCTTGGGAGAATGAAATAAAAAACATAACAATTGTCTTGCAATTTTTAAAGTCACCAAGGCCCAAGTCTACCCTATGTGAAGCATGCTCAAAGTCATTCATTAGCTCTAGAAACATATATGAAAACAAAACGTTAGCATAAAAATGCCTGTGAGTAACATAGGTTTTGTGATGAAGATTCATGGCTTTGAAAATTAAAAGAAATGTTCAACTATTACGAAAGTAGCCATGGTCCTACAAAAATGTTTCTTTTATGAAATAATATGAAATCAAATGATTTAAAAGAAATGATTTATGGTTAACTTAATAACCAAAATAACTTGTGCCTTGTATAAAATATGTCATGTCTTGTATTTTGTTTGAAGTGATTTAGATAACACTACGTTATGTAATATAATGAAAGCACTTATATATAGGAAGTACCAAGGGCGTATCCACCATGCTTTTCTTATATTACACACGTCTCGTCATTTAAATCACTTACCATGAGCCAACAATTGAGATGTCTTGTTTAAACCAATGTCATGTATAAACAAATGCCATTTGTAAACCAAATGTCTTTTATAAACAAATGTCTATGTATAAACCAATGTCTTGTATGGCAAACAAAAGTCTTGTTTAATTTTTGTTTAAACCATAAAATAAATGTCTTGTATAAAATAACCAAAATGTCTTGTCTTGTATAAAACAAATGTTTTGAATAAACAAAGGTCTTGTTTAAACAAAAACTCTTGTCTTATAAATCAATTGCTTTTATTGTGTAGACACATATATATGGATTGTTGGAAAATACATTCAAGCCTTGTTGAATGTCGGATAAACCCTTATAAAGACAAACGTTTATCAAATGTTCATCGGATTCTGTCATTCCCTAATGTCACTTCCAAACAAACCTAAGAAGAGGGAACGGGATTGTCAATCCTATGGCAATTACGTACTACCGGTCGGCGTGATCAATGTTAATGAATGTATCATTGTATATTTAACGCACCAATATATCTTGAACAATGTAAGCATGTCATGAAAATGTTTGAAATCATGTACTTGGCAGCAAAAATGTCTTTGAAAACATGTACTAGGTATGCTAAGTCAACATACAAAGTAAAAATGTCTTTGAAATCGTGTACTAGGTATGCTAAGTCAACATATGAAGCTAGCTAAGTCAACATACGAAGAAAAAATATCTTTGAAATCATGTACTAGGTATGCTAAGTCAACATACAAAGTAATAACGTCTTTGAAATCATGTACTAGGTATGCTAAGTCAACATACGAAGCAAAAATGTCTTTGAAATCATGTACTAGGTATGCTAAGTCAACATACGAAGCAAAATGTCTTTGAAATCATGTACTATATGTACTAGATAAGTAAAGCATGTATGATGTAATGAAAACAAGAAAGTAGTAATAGGCACATATGAATCACCCCAAAACATTTCGTAAAAGAGGGGGCTATGTACTCCCTTGGGATTGCGTAAATGTCTTCTTCAAATGGTCAAACAAAGCTCAAGGATTGAAGAGTCGAGTTTGTCCTAATGTATCGGAATAGTTTGTTAGTATGTCGAGACTTTAATCAGATGATTGGATAGAATGAGGTCTTATAAACCAAACGAGTGTTGGGACTCATATGATATGGTTTATAATACCTTATATTCTGATTTGGAAGAGTTTCTAAGTGCTTTGACCCGTTACGACTTGTTAAAATGGTTTACGCCACTTTAACGGGTCGTAAGCGAAACTATGGGTTTGGAGGGTTAAATATGTCCTATGATGAATCTTATACGTCAAAACAAGTTTGATTATGTTATAATATCAGTTTAGATGTCAAAACTATGGTCTTACATGTTTAAAACCATTTTATGCACCAAAAGATTGTTTTCGGCATTTTAAAATTATATAAAATCGGCTTATCATATAACTAACCAAACTATATGACTATAATGTATAACCTCATATGGTTATTCCCTAAATTACTATGGTCATAAAAATTTGCTTGGTCGATACCTTCGTGTATACGATCATGTTGCAACGTTCAATTTGAACTTTGACTTGACCAAAATGGCCAAACCGAAAGTCAAACAGGAAAAGCCAAACGGTTTGACTTTTAGCTTAAAATTGCTAAAATAATGAAAGAACTAGGAAGAGTACTTACTTGTGTTGATGAACACTTTCCGGACTCAAGAAAGGTGGCTTCCAAAGGCTGGAAACAAGCTCCAAGAAGGATAGAAAGAAGAACTTCACACTTGCTTTGAAGTGTTTTGAAGTGGTGTGAAAAAAATGGATGAATCAAAGGGTATTTATAGTGTTTTAGGATCAAGGAGATGATGACAAGTGTTACAAAGTGTGGATTTGTGTCTTAACATGTGTTAACACCAAATTAAGTGTTGCAAAATGAGTGCAAGGTTTCAAAAATTAGAGATTGGTGGCCAAACATGGTGATGAAGTAAACTTTTTTTTTTTACAATTTTGGCCCCTAAACTTGTATTGTCACGTATTAACATTTTTAACCCCATTAACCTAATATTTAGATTATATAAAGGCGTTAAGGCATGTGTACCTTAGATTTTATCTAGAAATGTCGTGGATGTCGATTCGTTCGATTGTACGGTTACATGTTTTGTAAATAAAGTATAAAACTTTATCGAACACGAAAATGACAGAATTTGTGCAATGATTGACATTTTTGCATTCTTACCAAGAAACTACAAGATTTTATTGAATAAAAATGTCCAGGATTGTATAATGATTGATAAATATACATTCTCGCAAATAAAACGCAAGATTTTATTAAATACGAAAATGTTCTGGATTGTTCAATGACTAAAAATGTACAAATGTCACTGTCTCCCCTACTTTAAGAAATTTCGTTCCAAAATTTAGTTAGAGGAAACTTGTGAGAAAAGATGTGGGTATTTCGCCTTCATTTGATCCTCTCGTTCCCACGTAAACTCTAGGCCACGTTTAGACTGCCAGCAAACTTTCATAATCGGTATGCGTTTGTGTTTGAGTTTCTTGACTTCACGGTCCAATATTTCCATAGGTTTCTCAACAAGTGCATTGTGTTATAAATGCGAATTTCATCAAGAGGGATATGGAGGTTTTCATCAGCCAAACACTTTTTTAAACTGGACAGGTGGAAAGTTGGATGAACATTCCCAAGCTCAGGAGGTAACTCAAGTTTGTAGGCCACCTTTCTGATCCTCTCAACTATCATAAATGGTCCCACGTATCGAGGTGCAAGTTCTCCTTTCTTTCCACATCTAATCACACCATTCCAAGGGGATACCTTGAGTAGGACATCACGGATCCGCATAACTCTTTTGACGGCTTCTAGCTGTCAAAAGGTTATCACGTATTTTCTTGACTTTGTCTCTAGTCTCTCGAATAAGTTCTAGTCCAGTGAGCTGAGCTTCACCAACTTCATTCCAGTAGACAGGTGAACTGCATTTTCGACCGTATAGAGCTTCAAAGGGAGCCATGTTAATGCGGGAGTGATAACTATTGTTGTACGAGAATTCGATCAAAGGTTGATGCGAATCCCAACTACCACCAAAGACGATCACACAAGCTCTAAGCATATCCTCCAATGTTTATATCGTCCTTTCGGATTGTCCATTCGTCTGAGGATGATAAGAACTGCTCAACTTAAGTTTGGTTCCCATGGCAGATTGCATGGTCTTCGAAAAGTGAGATGAGAATCGAGCATCCCAATCCGATATGATGTTCAAAGGAACAACATGTCGATATACTATCTCATCAACCTAGATCTTTGCAAGTTTGTCAGCAGATAGGTCCTCACGAATCGGCAAAAAGTGTGCTCACTTTGATAAACAATCAATGACTACTTAAATAGCATCATGACCTTTAGAAGTACGTGGTAGTTTGGTGATGAGATCTATAGCAATGTTTTCGCATTTCCAAACCAGAATTTCTGGTTGCTCAAGCAAACTAGATGGATGTTGATGTTCTGCCTTAACTTCAAGACAAGTTAGGCATTTGGATACGTATAAGGCAATATCCTTCTTCATACCCTGCCACCAATATTGGGTACGAAGATCCTTGTACATTTTTTCTACACCCGGATGAATTGAATAATGAGCCTTGTAAGCATCGTTCATCAATAGGGTGCGGAGATTGTCTTGGCTTGGAACCCATAAACCGTTCATGTAGTAGAGTAACCCATTGTCTTTTGTTTCAAGCTGAAGCTCGAGATGATGGGGTAGTTCGTTTTTCAACAAACCTTGGGTTACACAAGGGCGTTTGGCTTACAAAATACGTGTTTGGATATTAGATCGAACTTGAACACAATGTAGCTTGACACGTTCTTTATGACTAAGAGCATCAGCTACGACATTCGCCTTATCAGCATGGTAGCGAATCTCGTAGTCATAGTCATTTAGAAGTTTAACCGAACGTTGCTGTGTCATGTTCAGTTCTTTCTAATTAAGAATGTGTTGGAGACTTTGTGGTCAGTGAAAACCACACATTTTGTACCATAGAGGTAATGTCTCCAAATTTTGAGAGCGAAACAACGGCACCTAACTCAAGATCATGAGTTATGTAGTTCTTTTTGTGGATTTTCAATTGTCTTGATGCATAAGCAATGAATTTGTCACTTTGCATGAGAACACATCCAAGGCCTAGATTCGATGCATCACAATATATAACAAAGTCGTCATTGCCATTCGGTAAGGATAAAATAGGAGAAACATAAAGCTTTTGTTTCAAGGTCTGAAAAGCTTCTTATTATTTCGGTCCCCACTCAAAAGGTTTATTCTTTTAAGTCAAAGTAGTGAGGGGAGCCGCAATCTTGGAGAAGTTTGCGACAAAGCAGAGGTAATAGCAAGCTAGACCGAGAAATGAACGAACTTCGGAAGGAGTAGTAGGTGACTCCAATCCCTAATCGCACTGATTTTGGCGGGATCTACATGTATACCTTGTTCGTTGACAATGTGTCCCAAAAATTGAACTTCCTTTAGCCAAAATTCACACTTGGAGAATTTGGCATAAAGTTGTTCTTTCTTAAGGAGTTTCACTGTTAGACGAAGATGACGTTTGTGATCGACTCGGGATTTCGAATAAATCAAAATGTCATCGATGAAAACAATGATGACCTTGTCTAAATAAGGTTTACAAACCCTGTTCATTAAGTACATGAAGACGGCAGGAGCATTTGTCAAACCAAAGGGCATGACAATGAACTCGTAATGGCCGTATCGAGTGCGAAAAGTAGCTTTGGGAATATCTTCATCGAGTACACGAAGCTGATGATACCTAGAACACAGATCAACCTTGGAGAAACATGTAGCACCTTGTTGTTGATCAAAAAATCATCAATACGAGATAGGGGATATTGATTTTTAATCATGAGTTTGTGGAGCTCACGATAATATGCACATGCGAAAGGATCCATCCTTCTTTTTCACGAATAGGATAGGAGCGACCCAAGGTGAAAAGCTAGGACAAATAAATCCTTTGTGTGAAAGTTCTCTGAGTTGTTTTGAAAACTCTTGTATTTTAGACGGTGCAAGATGGCAAGGGGATTTGGCAATTGGGTTGGCACCAGGTACAAGGTCTATACGAAACTCGACTTGATGTGCTGGGGGTAAACCAGGTAGTTCTTCATGAAACACCTCAGGAAAATCTCGAACAACGGGGATATTTTGAATACTCTTAACCTTTTTTTCTCCTCTACTATATGTGCCAAAAAGGCTACATAATTCTTTCGTAGGTATTTTTGGGCTTGAGTACATGTCATGAGTTTAAGGATATGAGAGGGTTTATCTCCACGAACTTTCAGGCTTTCACCAAACAAAAGAGGGATGCGAAAAATCTTATCAAAATAGATCACTTCAGCATGGTGTTTGGTTAACCAGTCCGTGCCTACTATGACACCAAAGCTCCCAAGTTGCATTGGCGTGAGGTCAATGGAAAAAAGATGGTTATTGAGGTTTAATTAGCAGTTAAGAATAACAGAATCAAGTACAAGAGGTTCGCCACTAGCTATCTCCACTTTTAAGGGTTTTGCTAGTTTGGTTCTTGGTGTTGAAAGATAAGGCTCGAAATCTATGGATACAAAACTCCTATCGGCACCCGAATAAAAAAGACTGCAAGCGGATGATTATTGACAAGGAATGTACCGTTAACCACGTCATTGTCAGCAAGAGCCTAATTAGCATTTATGTTAAATGCTCGTCCCCGGGCTGGATTTGCATTAACTAGCTTCAAACAATTGTTTCGGTAGTGAGTAAGATCACCACAATTGTAGCAGTATCCAGGTCGGTAGTGGGGTAGTGCAGGATTGGCTTGTGATTGAACAGGATTTCGAACCACTTGATTTGGGGTAGGAGCAAAACGACAAGTGTTCGCCAGATGGCCAGATTGTCCATAATTGGTACAATGACGGCACGGTAGATGGGGTTGGTGATGACTATCACACTTTTTGCACAGAGGTGCAGTTCCGGCATATTGTCTCTTGGTGGGAGTCTGTGCTGGTTGATTAGGAGCAGCTAGGTTGGGTTGTGTAACAACAACGAAATTCTTGGAAGCTTTACGCTTCCTAGACTTCTTGGAGGTTTCGGCCTTGTTTCCCTTTTGTTTCCCTTATGCAGTCTTGGTAGATTGATTCTTTCGCCTTTGCGTAGAAGTTTACCCTTCTTGACTTGCGAGTCAATCAGAGTTGCAGCCAACTCGATAGCCTGTCAGACTATAGCCAGGTTGATACCAGTGACTATGTCCTGAACTGGGTCAAGAAGGCCATCAATGTACTTTTCAATATCCTTATCCAAGGGCGTGACCATAGTAGGACATAACAAACTTAGCTCCTCAAATGGTTAGTGTAGGCACGATGTTCTCCACTATCATGTTTCAGGTCGTTGAAGTCATTCTCAAGTGCTCTTTGCTCGTGGCGTTGGCAGAATTCCTTCATCAGAAGAGCTCGAATCTCTTCCCACGTCTGAGCCATTGCAACATCAGCACTCCTAACTCTCACCACTCTGTTCCAACACGTGAGCGCCCTCTTTTGGAATACACTCGAAGCAAATTGTACTTTGCGCTCATTCGGACATTGAACATGATGGAATGTGCTCTCAAGACTCTCAAACCACTGTAGGAGCCCAGTAGCTCCCTCAGAACCACTAAACTTGAGCGACTTAGCTGAATTGAATTGTTTAAAGTTGCATGACACAGGTGCATTGTTGTTGTTATTGTTGCCTTGGTTTAATTGAGTCACAAGATTTGGTAGCATAGCAGCTATCCGCTGAGCTATCATTGGCACCATATCAGCATCCTGGGTAGCATTTCGAGAGAACACGGGTGAGATTAATATTGGATAGTCAAAAGGAAACGTTAAAAATATCGACGAAACATAAGGATTGTGATCATATGTTCGTTACCTAAAACAAACAAATGACACATAGTGACTAATCAAAGTAAATGGGTCTTTATAATGTATCACGGAGACATGCTTTAGCCTATAAGTGGACACTCACCCCAAGAGTTCCCAGGTAAGAGTGACTGGTCCGATAATGAGGATTGTACGAACTCTCTAGCATTAGACAGAAAACCCAGGGTACAGGCATCCACCCTTCCAGATTGCACGTGTTCACATTATTAAAACCCAAACTTTGACGAGATTTTGAAAACTTAGAAGGCATGAAGCCAAAAAACAAATCATCTATGGATAGATGATTGATTTTCTAAATGAATTTTAACTTGTGAATTTATTTTGGTAATCACCTAAGGATAGGTGATGGTATTGCTTTAAGATCTAAACACAAGATAACTTGTGTTAGGAACCAAGGAAGGTTATAGTCAAGGTCAAAGTTTTACAAATAACCTAATTCCCTATAACCATGAGCTCTGATACCAATCTTTCTTTAACACCCCGACCACGGTAAACAACAGACCGCGGCGGAAACGTCGGGGAGTCATGTCACAGAATCATTGTTTCACAACACAAGGTACATAAAGTTTGTATTATTGAATTTAATTATTTACATTGCCTTAGGAGAATGAAATAAAAAAACATAACAATTGTCTTGCAATTTTTAAAGTCACCAAGGCCCAAGTCCACACTATGTGAAGTATGATCAAAGTCAAACATTAGCTCCAGAAATATATGTGAAAATAAACCATCAGCATAAAAATGCCTGTGAGTAACATAGGTTTTGTGATGAAGATTCATGGCTTTGAAAGTTAATAGAAATGTTCAACTATTAAAAAAGTAGCCACGGTCCTTTACAAAAATGTTTCTTTTATGAAATCATATGAAATTAAATGATTTAAAAGAAATGATTTATGGTTAACTTAATAACCAAAATAACTCGTGCCTTGTATAAAATATGTCATGTCTTGTATTTTGTTTGAAGTGATTTAGATAACGCTACTTATGTAATATAATGAAAGCACTTATATATAGGAAGTACCAGCGGCGTATCCACCATGCTTTTGTCATCTTACACACGTCTCGTCATTTAAATCACTTAACACGAGCTAAGAATTGAGATGTCTTGTTTAAACCAATGTCATGCATAAACAAATGCCATTTATAAACCAAATGTCTTTTATAAACAAATGTCTATGTATAAACCAATGTCTTGTATGGCAAACAAAAGTCTTGTTTAAACCATAAAATAAATGTCTTGTATAAAATAACCAAAATGTCTTGTCTTGTATAAATCAAGTGTTTTGAATAAACAAAGGTCTTGTTTAAACAAAACCTCTTGTCTTATAAATCAATTACTTTTATTGTGTAGACACATATATATGGATTGTTGGCAAATACATTCAAGCCTTGTTGACTGTCCGATAAACCCTTATAAAGACAAAGGTTTATCAAATGTCCATCAGATTCTGTCATTCCCTAAAGTCACTTCCAAACAAACCTAGGAAGCGGGAACGTGATTGTCAATCCTATGGCAATTACATACTACCGGTCGGCGTGATCAATGTTAATGAATGTATCATTGTATATTCAACGCACCAATATGTCTTGAACAATGTAAGTATGTCATGAAAATGTTTGAAATCATGTTCTTGGCAGCAAAAATGACTTTGAAATCATGTACTAGGTATGCTAAGTCAACATACGAAGTAAAAATGTCTTTGAAATCGTGTACTAGGTATGCTAAGTCAACATAAGAAGCAAGCTAAGTCAACATACGAAGCAAAAATGTCTTCGAAATCATGCACTAGGTATGCTAAGTCAACATATGAAGTGAAAATGTCTTTGAAATCTTGTACTAGGTATACTAAGTCAACATATGAAGCAAAATGTCTTTGAAATCATGTACTAGGTATGCTAAGTCAACATACGAAGCAAAAATGTCTTTGAAATCATGTACTATATGTACTAGATAAGCAAAACATGTATAATGTCAAGAAAATAAGAAGTAGTGATAGGCACATATGAATCACCCCAAAACATTTGAAACATAAAAGAGGGGGCTATGTACTCACTTGGGATTACGTAAACAACTTGTTCAAATGATCAAACAAAGCTTAAGGCTTGAAGAGTTCAAGTGTGTCCTAATGTATAGGAATACTATGTTAGTGTGTCGAGACTTTAATCGAATAATTGGATAGAATGAGGTCTTATAAACCAAACGAGTGTTGGGACTCGTATGATATCGTTTGTAATACCTTACATTCTGATTTGGAACAGTTTCTAAGTGCTTGACCCCTTACGACTTGTTAAAATGGATTACGCCACTTTAACAGGTCGCAAGCGAAACTATGGGTTTGGATTGTTAAATAAGTCCTATGATGAGTCTTATATGTTAAACAAGTTTGATTATGTTATAATATCAGTTTAGATGTCAAAACTATGGTCTTACATGTTATAACCATTTTATGCGCCAAAAGAGTGTTTTCGGCATTTTACAAGTATATAACCTCGACTCATCATATAACTAACCAAACTATATGACTATAATGTATAACCTCATAGGGTTATTCCCTAAATTACTATGGTCAGAAAAATGTGTTTGGTCGAATCCTAAGATGGACTAAACGGGTCAGATTCGAAAGTTAAAGAGGTAGTAAAACCGCTCGACTAACGATAAAAAATAAGCACTAAACTAAAAATGACAAGTTTGACATGTTTGAACAAGTCTATTAATGTTATGAAACTTATTTGGTGTCAAAACCTTAAGTTTTAATACCCAAAAATGTTTTTGTCGTTAAATGCATTTTTATACATTTTTTTTTACTTTTAACTCATAAAACTTTGACTCATCATCTCGCCTACTAAACGTGGTAACCATAAGGTGAAATTGCAAGGGATAAATACCTTCGTGATTACGATCACGTTGCAAAGTTAAATTTGAACTTTGAATTGACCAAAATGGTCAGAACCGAAAGTCAAACAGGAAGCCAAACGGTTTGACTTTTAGCTCAAAATAGCTAAAATAATGAAAAAACTAGGAAGATTACTTACTTGTGTTGATGAACACTTTCAGGACTCAAGATAGGTGGCTTCCAAAGGCTGGAAACAAGCGCCAAGAAGCCTTGGTTCTTTCCTAAAATGACCCAAATCTCCGCAACCATAGCATCCTTGGTTCTTTCCTTTGTCGTTTCCATTTCCGCTACTGCTTTCTCTCTTCTCTACGTTCCAGCTTCTCTTTTTATTTCCCAACAATTCTCGGTGCGATGTCCTAACTCTCCGCACTTATCACACTTGGTGGTTCGGCGTCCACCATAGTGATGATATCCACACTTTTTGAACTTAGGTACATTTCCCGCATAACCTTTTGGTCCAGTTTCAATTGTAGCCACAAATGCTTTACCTCCTATCGTTGCGAGGGTTTCCTTCTTTTTTAAGACCCCGGCCGTGTAAAACAACAAATCGCGGCGGAAATATCAGGTAGTCATATCATGGAACTATTGTTTCACAACACATGGTACATAAAATTTTGTATTATTGAATTTAATTATATACATTGTCTTGGGAGAATGAAATAAAAAACATAACAATTGTCTTGCAATTTTTAAAGTCACCAAGGCCCAAGTCCACCCTATGTGAAGCATGCTCAAAGTCTCCAGAAACATATGTGAAAACAAAACGTCAGTATCAAAATGCCTGTGAGTAACATAGGTTTTGTGATGAAGATTCATGGCTTTGAAAGTTAAAAAAAATGTTCAACTATTATAAAAGTAGCCATGGTCCTTTACAAAAATGTTTCTTTTATGAAATCATATGAAATTAAATGATTTAAAAGAAATGATTTATGGTTAACTTAATAACCAAAATAACTCGTGCCTTGTATAAAATATGTGATGTCTTGTATTTTGTTTGAAGTATTTAGATAACACTACGTTATGTAATATAATAAAAGCACTTATATATAGGAAGTACCAGTGGTGTATCCACCATGCTTTTATCATATTACACATGTCTCGTCATTTAAATCACTTACCATGAGCCAACAATTGAGATGTCTTGTTTAAACTAATGTCATGTATAAACCAATGCCATTTATAAACCCAATGTCTTTTATAAACAAATGTCTATGTATAAACCAATGTCTTGTATGGCAAACAAAAGTCTTGTTTAAACCATAAAATAAATGTCTTGTATAAAATAACCAAAATGTCTTGTCTTGTATAAATCAAGTGTTTTGAATAAACAAAGGACTTGTTTAAACAAAACCTCTTGTCTTATAAATCAGTTGCTTTTATTGTGTAGACACATATATATGGATTGATGGTGAATACATTCAAGCCTTGTTGACTGTTGGATAAACCCTTATAAAGATAAAGGTTTATCAAATGTTCATCGGATTTTGTCATTCCCTAAAGTCACTTCCAAACAAACCTAGGAACCGAGAACGAGATTGTCAATCCTATGGCAATTACATACTACCAGTCGGCGTGATCAATGTTAATGAATGTATCATTGTATATTCAACACACCAATATGTCTTGAACTATTTAAGCATGTCATGAAATTGTTTGAAATCATGCACTTGGCAGCAAATGTCTTTGAAATCATGTACTAGGTATGCTAAGTCAACATACGAAGCAAGCTAAGTCAACATACGAAGCAAAAATGTCTTTGAAATCATGTACTAGGTATGCTAAGTCAACATACGAAGCAAAATGTCTTTGAAATCATGTAGTATATGTACTAGATAAGCAAAACAAATATGATGTCATGAAAACAAGAAAGTAGTGATAGGCACATATGAATCACCCCAAAACATTTGAAAATGTAAAAGTGGGGGCTATGTACTCACTTGGGATTGCGTAAATGGCTTGTTCAAATGGTTAAACAAAGCTCAAGGATTGAAGAGTTCGAGTGTGTCCTAATGTATCGGAGTACTATGTTAGTGTGTCGTAACTTTAATTGGATGATTGGATAGAATGAGGTCTTATAAACCAAACGAGTGTTGGGACTTGTACGATATGGTTTATAATACCTTACATTCTTATTTGGAAGAGTTTCTAAGTGCTTTGACCAGTTACGACTTGTTAAAATGGTTTACGCCACTTTACAGGTCGCAAGCGAAACTATGGGTTTGGATTGTTAAATAAGTCCTATGATGAGTCTTATATGTCAAAACAAGTTTGATATGTTATAATATCAGTTTAGATGTCAAAACTATGGTCTTACATGTTATAACCATTTTATGCGCCAAAAGAGTGTTTTCGGCATTTTAAAAGTACATAAAATCGACTCATCATATAACTAACCAAATTATATGACTATAATGTATAACCTCATAGGGTTATTCCCTAAATTAGTATGGTCATAAAAATGTGCTTGGTCGAATCCTAAGATTAACTAAATGGGTTAGATTTGAAAGTTAAAGCGGTAGTAAAACCGCTCGACTTACGACTAAGAAAAAAGCACTAAACTAAAAATGACTAGTTAAACATGTTTGAACATGTCTATTAATGTTATCAAACTGATTTTGGTTTCAAAACCTTAAGTTTTAATATCCAAAAATGTTTTCATCGTAAAATGCATTTTTATACATTTTTTTAACTTTTAACTCGTAAAACTTTGACTCATCATCTCGCCTACTAAACGTGGTAACCAGAAGATGCAATGGCAAGGTATTAATTCCTTCGTGTATATGATCATGTTGCAAAGTTCAATTTGAACTTTGACTTGACCAAAATGGCCAAACCGAAAGTCAAACATGAAGCCAAACGGTTTGACTTTTAGCTCAAAATTGCTAAAATAATGAAAGAACTAGGAAGAGTACTTACTTGTGTTGATGAACACTTTCAGGACTCAAGATAGGTGGCTTCCAAAGGTTGGAAACAAGCTCCAAGAATGATAGAAAGAAGAACTTCACACTTTGCTTTGAAGTGTTTTGAAGTGGTGTGAAAAAAATGGATGAATCAAAGGGTATTTATAGTGTTTTAGGATCAAGGAGATGATGACAAGTGTTACCAAGTGTGGATTTGTGTCCTAACATGTGTTAACACCAAATTAAGTCTGGCAAAGAGTGCAAGGTGTTAAAAATTGGAGATAGGTGGCCAAACATGGTGATGAAGTAAACTTTTTTTTTGACAATTTTGGCCCCAAACTTGTATTGTCGCGTTTTATCTTTTTAACCCCCTTAACCTAATATTAAGGTTATATAAAGGCGTTAAGGCATGTGTAACTTAGATTTTGTCTAGAAATGTTGTGGATGTCGATTCGTTCGATTTACGGTTACACGTTTTGTAAATAAAGTATACAATTTTATCGAACACGAAAATGACCGGATTTGTGAAATAATTGACATTTTTGCATTCTTACCATAAAATACAAGATTTTATGAATAAATACAAGATTTTATTGAATAAAATACAAGATTTTATAGAAATGTCCAGGATTGTATAACGATTGATAAATATACATTCTCGCAAATAAAACGCAAGATTTTATTAAATATGAAAATGTCCCGAAATTGTTCAATGACTAAAAATGTACAAATGTCACTGTCTCCCCTACTTTAGGAAAATTCATCCCGAAATTTAGTTAGAGGAAACTTGTGAGAAAAGATGTGGGTATTTCGCCTTCATTTGATCCTCTCGTTCCAACGTAAACTCTAGGCAACGTTTGGACTCCCAACGAACTTTCATAATCGGTATGCATTTGTGTTTGAGTTTCTTGACTTCACGGTCCCATATTTCCACAGGTTTCTCGACAAGTTCATTGTCTTATCAATGCGAATTTGATCAAGCGAGATGTGGAGGTTTTCATCAGCCAAACACTTTTTTAAATTGGACACATGGAAAGTTGGATGAACATTCCCAAGCTCAAGAGGTAGCTCAAGTTTGTAGGCCACCTTTCCGATCCTCTCAACTATCTTAAATGGTCCCACGTATCGAGGTGCAAGTTCTCCTTTCTTTCCACATCTAATCACACCTTTCCAAGGGGATACCTTGAGAAGGACGTCACAGATCCGCATAACTATTTTGACGGCTTCTAGCTGTCAAAAGGTTATCGCGTATTTCCTTGACTTTGTCTGTAGTCTCTCGAATGAGTTCTTGTCCGGTTAGCTGAGCTTCACCAACTTCATTCTAGTAGACAGGTGAACTGCATTTTCGACCGTATAGAGCTTCAAAAGGAGCCATGTTAATACTGGAGTGATAACTATTGTTGTAGGAGAATTCGATCAAAGGTAGATGCGGATCCCAACTACCACCAAAGTCGATCACACAAGCTCTAAGCATATCCTCCAATGTTTATATCGTCCTTTCGGATTGTCCATTCGTCTGAGCATGATCAGCAGTGCTCAAGTTAAGTTTGGTTCCCATGGCAGATTGCAGGGTCTTCGAAAAGTAAGATGAGAATCGAGGATCCCGGTCCGATATGATGTTCAAAGGAACACCATGTCGAGATATTATCGCATCAACGTAGATCTTCGCAAGTTTGTCAGCAGATAGATCCTCATGAATTGGCAAAAAGTGTGCTCACTTTGTTAAACGATCAATGACTACTTAAATGGAATCATGACCTTTAGAAGTACGTGTTAGTTTGGTGATGAGATCCATAGCAATGTTTTCGCATTTCCAAACCAGAATTTCTAGTTGCTCAAGCAAACTAGATGGATGTTGATGTTCTTGCCTTAACTTCAAGACAAGTTAGGCATTTGGATACGTATAAGGCAATATCCTTCTTCATACCCTGCCACCAATATTGGGTACGAAGATCCTTGTACATTTTTCTACACCAGGATGAATTGAATAATGAGACTTGTGAGCCTCATTCATCAATAGGGTGTGGAGATTTTCTTGGCTTGGAACCCATAAACCGTTCATGTAGTAGAGTAACCCATTGTCTTTTGTTTCAAGCTGAAGCTCGAGATGATGGGGTAGTTCGTTTTTCAACAAACCTTGGGTTACACAAGTGCGTTTGGCTTCAAAAATACTTGTTTGGATATCAGATCGAACTTGAACATAATGTAGCTTGACACGTTCTTTATGACTAAGAGCATCAGCTACGACCTTCGCCTTATCAGGATGGTAGCGAATCTCGCAGTCATAGTCATTTAGAAGTTTAACCCAACGTCGTTGTCTCATGTTTAGTTCTTTCTAATTAAGAATGTGTTGGAAATTTGTGGTCCGTGAAAACCACACATTTTGTACCATAGAGGTAATGTCTCCAAATTTTGAGAGCGAAAACAACGGCACCTAACTCAAGATCATGAGTTATGTAGTTCTTTTTGTGGATTTTCAATTGTCTTGATGCATAGGCAATGAATTTGTCACTTTGTATGAGAACACAACCAAGGCCTAGATTCGATGCATCACAATATACGACAAACTCGTCATTGCCATTGGGTAAGAATAAAATAGGAGCAACACAAAGCTTTTGTTTCAAGGTATGAAAAGCTTCTTGTTATTTGGGTCCCCACTCAAAAGGTTTATTCTTTTAAGTCAAAGTAGTGAGGGAAACCGCAATCTTGGAGAAGTTTGCGATAAAGCAGAGGTAATAGCTAGCTATACCGAGAAATGAACGAACTTCAGAAGGATAGTAGGTGACTCCAATCCCTAATCGCACTGATTTTTGCGGGATCTACATGTATACCTTGTTCGTTGACAATGTGTCCCAAAAATTGAACTTCCTTTAGCAAAAATTCACACTTTTAGAATTTGGCATAAAGTTGTTCTTTCTTTAGGAGTTCCATCGTTAGACGAAGATGACGTTTGTGATCGACTCGGGATTTCGAATAAATCAAAATGTCATCGATGAAAACAATGATGACCTTGTCTAAATAAGGTTTACAAACCCTATTCATTAAGTACATGAAGACGGCAGGAGCATTTGTCAAACCAAAGGGCATGACAATGAACTCGTAATGGCCGTATCGAGTGCGAAAAGTAGCTTTGGGAATATCTTCATCGAGTACACGAAGCTGATGATACCTAGAACACAGATCAACCTTGGAGAAACATGTAGCACCTTGTTGTTGATCAAAAAGATCATCAATACGAGATAAGGGATATTGATTTTTAATCATGAGTTTGTGGAGCTCACGATAATATGCACATGCGAAAGGATCCATCCTTCTTTTTCACGAATAGGATAGGAGCGCCCCAAGGTGAAAAGCTAGGACAAATAAATCCTTTCTGTGAAAGTTCTGTGAGTTGTTTTGAAAACTCTTGTATTTTAGACGGTGCAAGATGGCAAGGGGATTTGGCAATTGGGTTGGCACCAGGTACAAGGTCTATACAAAACTCGACTTGATGTGTTGGGGGTAAACCAGGTAGTTCTTCAGGAAACACCTCAGGAAAATCTCGAACAATGGGGATATTTTGAATACTATTAACCTTGTTTTCTCCTTTACTATATGTGCCAAAAAGGCTACATAATTCTTTCGTAGGTATTTTTGGCCTTGAGTACATGTCATGAGTTTAAGGATATGATAGGGTTTATCTCTACGAACTTTCAGGCTTTCACCAAACAAAAGAGGGAAGCGAAAAATCTTATCAAAATAGATCACTTCAGCATGGTGTTTGGTTAGCCAGTCCATGCCTACTATGACATCAAAACTCCCAAGTTGCATTGGCGTGAGGTCAATGGAAAAAAGATGGTTATTGAGGTTTAATTGGCAGTTAAGAATAACAGAATCAAGTATAAGAGGTTCGCCACTAGCTATCTCCACGGTTAAGGATTTTGCTAGTTTGGTTCTTGGTGTTGAAAGATAAGGCTCAAAATCTATGGATACAAAACTCCTATCGGCACCCGAATAAAAAAGAATAGAAGCAGGCTGATTATTGACAAGGAATGTACTGTTAACCACGTCATTGTCAGCAAGAGCCTAATTAGCATTTATGTTAAATGCTCGTCCCCAGGCTAGATTTGCATTAACTAGCTTCAGGCAATTGTTTCGGTAGTGAGTAAGATCACCACAATTGTAGCAGGATCGAGGTGGGTAGTGGGGTCGTGCAGGATTGGCTTGTGATTGTACATGATTTCGAACCACTTGATTCGGGGTAGGAGCAAAACAACAAGTGTTCGCCAGATGGCCATATCGTCCACAAGTGGTACAATGACGGCACGGTAGATGGGGTTGGTGATGACTATCACACTTGTTGCACAGAGATGCAGTCCCGGCATATTGTCTCTTGGTGGGAGTCTGTGCTGGTTGATTGGGAGCAGCTTGATTAGGTTGTGTAACAACAGCGAAATTCTTGGAAGCTTTACTCTTCCTAGACTTCTTGGAGGTTTCGGCCTTGTTTCCCTTTTGTTTTCCTTATACAGTCTTGGAGATTGATTCTTGTCGCCTTTGCGAAAAAGTTTACCCTTCTTGAATTGATAGTCAGTCAGAGTTGCAGCCAACTCGATAGCCTGTCTGACTATAGCCGGGTTGATACTAGTGACTATGACCTGAACTGGGTTTAGAAGGCCATCAATGTACTTTTCAATAGCCTTATCCAAGGGTGTGATCATAGTAGGACATAACAAACTTAGCTCCTCAAACGGTTAGTGTAGGCACGACGTTCTTCACTATCATGTTTCAGGTCGTGGAAGTCGTTCTCAAGTGCTCTTTGCTCGTGGCGTTGGCAGAATTCCTTCATCATAAGAGCTCGAATCTCTTCCCACGTCTGAGCCATTGCAACATCAGCCCCCTATCTCTCACCACTCCGTTCCACCACGTGGGCGCCCTCTTTTGGAATACACTCGGAGAAAATTGTACTTTGCTCATTCAGACATTGAACATGATGGAATGTGCTCTCAAGACTCTCAAACCACTGTAGGAGCCCAGTAGCTCCCTCAGAACCAATAAACCTGAGCGACTTAGCTGAATTGAATTGTTTAAAGTTGCACGAAATAGGTGCATTGTTGTTGTTATTGTTGCCTTGGTTTAATTGAGTCACAAGATTTGGTAGCATAGCAGTTATCCGCTGAGCTAGCATTGGCGCCATATCAGCGTCCTGAGCAGCATTTCGACGAGGAGGCATTCTAAAACAGAAGGAAATATGAGAGAACACGGGTGAGATTGAAATTGGATAGTCAAAAGGAAACGTTAAAAATAACGTGGAAACATAAGGATTGTGATCATATGTTCGTTACCTAAAACAAACAAATGACACATAGTGACAAATCAAAGTAAATGGGTCTTTATAATGTATCACGAAGACATACTTTAGCCTATAAGTGGACACTCACCAAGAGTTCCCAGGTAAGAGTGACTGGTCCGATAATGAGGATTTGTACTAACACTCTAGCCTTAGACAGAAAACCCTGGGTACAGGCATCCACCCTTCTAGATTGCATGTGTTCACATTATTAAAACACAAACTTTGACGAGATATTGAAAACTTTGAAGGCATGAAGCCAAAAAACAAATCATCTAAGGATAGATGATTGATTTTCTAAATGAATTTTAACTTGTGAATTTGTTTTGGTAATCACCTAAGGATAGGTGATGGTATTGCTTTAAGATCTAAATACAAGATAACTTGTGTTAGGAACCAAGGAAGGTTATAGTTAAGGTCAAAGTTTTACATAACCTAATTCCCTATAACAACCATGAGCTCTGATACCAATCTTTCTTTAACACCCCAACCACGGTAAACAACAGACCGCGGCGGAACCGTCGGGGAGTCATGTCACAGAACCATTGTTTCACAACAAAAGATACATAAAGTTTTGTATTATTGAATTTAATAATTTACATTGTCTTGTGAGAATGAAATAAAAAAACATAACAATTGCCTTGCAGTTTTTGAAGTCAATAAGGCCCAAGTCCGCCCTATGTCAAGCATGCTCGAAGTCAAACATTAGCTCCTGAAACATATGTGAAAATGAAACGTCAGTATAAAATTGCCTGTGAGTAACATAGGTTTTGGGATGGAGATTCATGGCTTTGAAAGTTAAAAGAAATGTTCAACTATTATTGAAACTAGCCATGGTACTTTACAAAAGGTTTCTTTTATGAAATCACATGAAATTAAATGATTTAAAAGAAATGATTTATGGTTAACTTAATAACCAAAATAACTCGTGCCTTGTATAAAATATGTCATGTCTTGTATTTTGTTTGAAGTGATTTAGATAACGCTACCTATGTAATATAATGAAAGCACTTATATATAGGAAGTACCAACAGCGTATCCACCATGCTTTTATCATCTTACACACGTCTCGTCATTTAAATCACTTACCATGAGCCAACAATTGAGATGTCTTGTTTAAACCAATGTCATGTATAAACAAATGTCATGTATAAACCAAATGTCTTTTATAAACAAATGTCTATGTATAAACCAGTGTCTTGTATGGCAAACAAAAGTCTTGTTTAAACCATAAAATAAATGTCTTGTATAAATAACAAAAATTCTTGTCTTGTCTTGTCAACATGTCTCGTATAAAACATGTGTTTTGAATAAACAAAGGTCTTGTTTAAACAAAAACTCTTGTCTTATAAATCAATTGCTTTTGTTACGTAAATACATATATATGGATTGTTGGCGAATACGTCAAGCCTTGTTGACTGTAAGATAAACCCTTATAAAGACAAAGGTTTATCAAATGTTCATCAGATTCTGTCATTCCCTAAAGTCACTTCCAAACAAACGGAAAGTGGGAACGGCGTGATCAATGTTAATGAATGTATCATTGTATATTCAACGTACCAATATGACTTGAACAATGTAGGCATGTCATGAAAAGGTTTAAAATCATGTACTTGGCAGCAAAAATGTCTATGAAATCATGTACTAGGTATGCTAAGTTAACATACGAAGCAAAAAGTCTTGGAAATCATGTACTAGGTATGCTAAGTCAACATACCAAGCAAAAATGTCTTTGAAGTCATGTAGTAGGTATGCTAAGTCAACATACGAAACAAAAATGTCTTTGAAATCATGTACTAGGTATGCTAAGTCAACATACGAAGCAAAAACGTCTTTGAAATCATGTACTAGGTATGTTAAGTCAACATATGAAGCAAAAATGTCTTTGAAATCAAGTACTAGGTATGCTAAGTCAACATACGAAGCAAAAATAATGTACTAGGGGTCCTAATGTATCTAAATACTATGTTAGTTTGTCGAGACTTTAAGCGGATGATTGGATAGAATGAGGTCTTATAAACCAAACGAGTGTTGGGACTCGTATGATATCGTTTATAATACCTTACATTCTGATTTGGAACAGTTTCTAAGTGCTTGACCCTTTACGACTTGTTAAAATGGTTTACGACACTTTAACGAGTCGCAAGTGAAACTACGGGTTTGGTTGGTTAAATAAATCCTATGATGAGTCTTATATGTCAAAACAAGTTTGATTATATTATAATATCAGTTTAGATGTCAAAACTATGGTCTTACATGTTTAAAACCATTTTTTGCACCAAAAGAGTGTTTTCGGCATTTTAAAAGTATATAAAATCGACTCATCATATAACTAACCAAACTATATGACTATAATGTATAACCTCATAGGGTTATTCCCTAAATTACTATGGTCATAACAATGTGCTTGGTTGAATCCTAAGATTGACTAAACGGGTCAGATTCGAAAGTTAAAGAGGTAGTAAAACCGCTCGACTTACGACTAAAAATAAGCATTAAACTAGAAATGACAAGTTAGACATGTTTGAACAAGTCTATTAATGTTATAAAACTGATTTGGTGTCAAAACCTTAAGTTTTAATACCCAAAAATGTTTTCGTCGTAAAATGCATTTTTATACATTTTTTTACTTTTAACTCGTAAAACTTTGTCTCGTCATCTCGCCTATAAACGTGGTAACCATAAGGTGCAATTGCAAGGGATCAATACCTTCATGATTACGATCACGTTGCAAAGTTAAATTTGAACTTTGAATTGAACAAAATGGTCAGAACCGAAAGTCAAACAGGAAGCCAAATGGTTTGACTTTAGCTCAAAATAGCTAAAATAATGAAAGAACTAGGAAGATTACTTACTTGTGTTGATGAACAATTTCAGGACTCAAGATAGGTGGCTTCCAAAGGCTGGAAACAAGCTCCAAGAAGCATTGGTTCTTTCCTAAAATGACCCAAATCTCCGTAACCATTGCAGCCTTGGTTCTTTCCTTTGCCGTTTCCATTTCCGCTACGACTTTCTCTCTTCTCTACGTTCCTGCTTCTCTTGTTATTTCCCCAACAATTCTCGGTGCGACGTCCTAACTTTCCGCACTTATAACACTTGGTGGTTCGGCATCCACCATTGTGATGATATCTGCACTTGTTGAACTTAGATACATTTCCCGCATAACCTTTTGGTCCAGTTGCAATTGTAGCCACAAACGCTTTACCTCCTCTCGTTACGGGGGTTTCCTTCTTTTTTGTAAGACCCCGGTCGCGTAAAACAACAAACCGCGACGGAAATGTCGGGGAGTCATATCATGGAACTATTGTTTCACAACACATGGTACTATAAGTTTTGTATTATTGAATTTAATTATTTACATTGTCTTGAGAGAATGAAATAAAAAACATAACAATTGTCTTGCAATTTTTAAAGTCACCAAGGCCCAAGTCCAACCTATGTGAAGCATGCTCAAAGACAAACATTAGCTCCAGAAACATATGTGAAAACAAAACGTCAGCATAAAAATGCCTGTGAGTAATATAGGTTTTGTGATGAAGATTCATGGCTTTGAAAGTTAAAAGAAATGTTCAACTATTACAAAAGTAGCCATGGTCCTTTATAAAATGTTTCTTTTATGAAATCATATGAAATCAAATGATTTAAAAGAAATGATTTATGGTTAACTTAATAACCAAAATAACTCGTGCCTTGTATAAAATATGTCATGTCTTGTATTTTGTTTGAAGTGATTTAGATAACACTACGTTATGTAATATAATGAAAGCACTTATATATAGGAAGTACCAGTAGCGTACCCACCATGCTTTTATCATATTATACATGTCTCGTCATTTAAATCACTTACCATGAGCCAACAATTGAGATGTCTTGTTTAAACTAATATCATGTATAAACCAATGCCATTTATAAACAAAATGTCTTTTATAAACAAATGTCTATGTATAAACCAATGTCTTGTATGGCAAACAAAAGTCTTGTTTAACCTTAAAATAAATGTCTTTTATAAAATAACCAAAATGTCTTGTCTTGTATAAAATAAGTGGTTTGAATAAACAAAGGTCTTATTTAAACAAAACTCTTGCCTTTAAATCAATTGCTTTTATTGTGTAGACACATATATATGGATTGTTGACGAATACATTCAAGCCTTGTTGACTGTCGGATAAACCCTTATAAAGATAAAGGTTTATCAAATGTTAATCTGATTTTGTCATTCCCTAAAGTCACTTCCAAACAATCCTAGGAAGCGGGAACGAGAATGTGAATCCTATGGCAATTACATACTACCGGTCGGCGTGACCAATGTTAATGAATGTATAATTGTATATTCAACGCACCAATATGTCTTGAACAATTTAAGCATGTCATGAAAGTGTTTGAAATCATGTACTTGGCGGCAAAAATATCTTTGAAATCATGTATTAGGTATGCTAAGTCAACATTTGAATTAAAAATGTCTTTGATATCGTGTACTAGGTATGCAAAGTCAACATACGAAGCAAGCTAAGTCAACATACGAAGAAAAATGTCTTTGAAATCATGTACTAGGTATGCTAAGTCAACATACGAAGCAAAAATGTCTTTGAAATCATGTACTAGGTATGCTAAGTTAACATACGAAGCAAAATGTCTTTGAAATCATGTAATATATGTACTAGATAAGCAAACCATGTATACTGTCAGGAAAACAAGAAAGTAGTGATAGGCATATATGAATCACCCCAAAACATTTGAAACGTCAAAGAGGGGGCTATGTACTCACTTGGGATTGCTTAAATGTCTTGTTCAAATGATCAAACAAAGCTCAAGGATTGAAGAGTTCAAGTGTGTCTTAATGTATCGGAATTATGTTAGTGTTTCGAGACTTTAATCGGATGATTGGATAGAATGAGGTCTTATAAACCAAACGAGTGTTGGGACTCGTATGATATGGTTTATAATACCTTACATTCTGATTTGGAAGAGTTTCTAAGTGCTTTGACCCGTTACGACTTGTTAAAATGGTTTACGCCACTTTAACGGGTCGCAAGGGAAACTACGGGTTTGGATGGTTAAATAAGTCCTATGATTAGTCTTATATGTTAAATCAAGTTTGATTATTTTATAATATCAGTTTAGATGTCAAAACTATGGTCTTACATGTTTAAAACGATTTTATGCACCAGAAGAGTGTTTTAGGCATTTTAAAAGTACATAAAATCAACTCATCATATAATTATATGACTATAATGTATAACCTCATAGGGTTATTCCCTAAACTACAATGGTCATAAAAATGTGCTTGGTCGAATCCTAAGATTGACTAAACGGGTCAGATTCGAAAGTTATAGAGGTAGTATAACCGCTCGACTTATGACTAAGAAGTAAGCACTAAACTAGAAATGACAAGTTAAACATATTTGAACAAGTCGATAATGTTATAAAATTGATTGGTGTCAAACCTTAAGTTTTAATACCCAAAAATGTTTTTGTCGTAAAATGCATTTTTATACATTTTTTTACTTTTAACTCGTAAAACTTTGACTCATCATCTCGCCTACTAAATGTGGTAACCATAAGGTGCAATCGCAAGGGATCAATACCTTCGTGATTACGATCATGTTGCAAAGTTAAATTTGAACTATGAATTGATTAAAATGGTCAGAACGAAAGTCAACAGGAAGCCAAACGGTTTGACTTTTAGCTAAAAATAGCTAAAATAATGAAAGAACTAGGAAGATTACTTACTTGTGTTGATGAACACTTTCAGGACTCAAGATAGGTAGGTTTCAAAGGCTGGAAACAAGCTCCAAGAAGGATAGAAAGAAGAACTTCACACATTGCTTTGAAGTGTTTTGAAGTGGTGTGAAAAAAATGGATGAATCAAAGGGTATTTATATTGTTTTTGGATCAAGGAATGATGACAAGTGTTACCAAGTGTGGATTAGTGTCCTAACATGCGTACACCAAATTAAGTGTGGCAAAATGAGAGCAAGGTGTCAAAATTGGAGATAGGTGGCCAAACATAGTGATGAAGTAAACTTTTTTTTTTTACAATTTGGCCCCTGGACTTGTATTGTCGCGTTTTATCATTTTTTACCCCCTTAACCTAATATTTAGGTTATATAAAGGTGTTAAGGCATGTGTAACTTGGATTTTGTCTAGAAATGTCTTGGATGTCGATTTGTTCGATTGTACGATTACACGTTTGGTAAATAAAGTATAAAACTTTATCAAACATGAAAATGACCGAATATGTGCAATTATTGACATTTTTGCATTCTTACCAATATAATAAAAGATTTTATTGAATAAAAATGTCCAGGATTTTATAATGATTGATAAATATACATTCCCGCACATAAAACGCAAGATTTTATTAGATACGAAAATGTTCCGGAATTGTTTAATGACTAAAAATGTACAAATGTCACTGTCTCCCTTACTTTAGGAAATTTCGTCCCGAAATTTAGTTAGAGGAAACTTGTGAGAAAAGATGTGGGTATTTCGCCTTCATTTGATCATCTCGTTCTAGGCCACGTTTGGACTGCCAACAAACTTTCATAATCGGTATGCATTTGTGTTTGAGTTTCTTGACTTCACGGTCCAATATTTCCACTGGTTTCTCGACAAGTGCATTGTGTTATCAATGCGAATTTCATCAAGAGGGATGTGGAGGTTTTCATCAGCCAAACACTTTTTAAATTGGACACGTGGACAGTTGGATGAACATTCCCAAGCTCAGGAGGTGGCTCAAGTTTGTAGGCCACCTTTCCGATCCTCTCAACTATCTTAAATGGTCCCATGTATCGAGGTTCAAGTTCTCCTATCTTTTCACATCTAATCACACCTTTCCAAGGGATACCTTGAGAAGGACATCATTGATCCGCATAACTCTTTTGACGGCTTCTTGCTGTCAAAAGGTTATCGCGTATTTTCTTATCTTTGTCTGTAGTCTCTCGAATGAGTTCTGGTCCAGTGAGCTGAGCTTCACCAACTTCATTCCAGCAGACAGGTGAATGACATTTTTGACTGTATAGAGCTTCGAAAGGGGCCATGTTAATGCTGGAGTGATAACTATTGTTGTAGGAGAATTCGATCAAAGGTAGATGCGAATCCCAACTACCACCAAAGTCGATCACACAAGCTCTAAGCATATCCTCCAACGTTTATATCATCCTTTCGGATTATCCATTCGTCTGAGGATGATAAGCAGTACTCAAGTCAAGTTTGGTTCCCATGGCAGATTGCATGGTCTCCGAAAAGTGAGATGAGAATCGAGCACCCGGTCCGATATGATGTTCAAAGGAACACCATGTCAAGATACTACCTAATCAACATAGATCTTCGCAAGCGTGTCAGCAGATAGATCCTCACGAATTGGCAAAAAGTGTGTTGACTTTGTTAAACGATCAATGACTACCTAAATGGCATCATGACCTTTAGAAGTACGTGGTAGTTTGATGATGAGATCCATAGCATTGTTTTCCGATTTCCAAACCAGAATTTCTGCTTGCTCGAGCAAACCAGATGGATGTTGATGTTCTGCCTTAACTTCAAGACAAGTTAGGCATTTGGATACGTATAAGGTAATATCCTTCTTCATACCCTACCACCAATATTGGGTACGAAGATCCTTTTACATTTTTCTGCACCAAGATGAATTGAATAATGAGACTTGTAAGCCTCGTTCATCAATAGGGTGCGGAGATTGTCTTGGCTTGGAACCCATAAACCGTTCATGTAGTAGAGTAACCCATTGTCTTTTGTTTCAAGCTGCAGCTCGAGATGATGTGGTAGTTCGTTTTTCAACAAACCTTTGGTTACATAAGTGCGTTTGGCTTCAAAAATATGTGTTTGGATATCAGATCGAACTTGAACACAATGTAGCTTGACACGTTCTTTATGACTATGAGCATCGGCTACAACATTCGCCTTTTCAGGATGGTAGCTAATCTTGCAGTCATAGTCATTCAGAAGTTTAACCCAACGTCGTTGTCTCATGTTCAGTTCTTTCTAATTAAGAATGTGTTGGAGACTTTGTGGTCAATGAAAACCACACATTCTGTACCATAGAGGTAATGTCTCCAAATTTTGAGAGCGTAAACAACGGCACCTAACTCAAGATCATGAGTTATGTAGTTCTTTTTGTGGATTTTCAATTGTCTTGATGCATAGGGTATGCATTTGTCAGTTTGCATGAGAACACAGCCAAGGCCTAGATTCGATGCTTCACAATATACGACAAAGTCGTCATTACCATTGGGTAAGGATAAAATAGGAGCAATACAAAGCTTTTGTTTCAAGGTCTGAAAAGCTTCCTATTATTTGGGTCCCCACTCAAAAGGT
This sequence comes from Scalesia atractyloides, assembly GCA_947069175.1. Classification (NCBI taxonomy): domain Eukaryota; kingdom Viridiplantae; phylum Streptophyta; class Magnoliopsida; order Asterales; family Asteraceae; genus Scalesia; species Scalesia atractyloides. Next base: position 56,329,887 of record CAMTDV010000012.1, on the reverse strand, counting down.
TTATTCTTTTAAGCCAAAGTTGTGAGGGGAACCGCAATCTTGGAGAAGCTTCTGATAAAGCAGAGGTAATAGCCAGCTAGACCGAGAAATGAACGAACTTTGGAAGGAGTAGTAGGTGACACCAATCCCTAATCGCACTGATTTTGGCGGGATCTACATGTATACCTTGTTCGTTGACAATGTGTCCCAAAAATTGAACTTCCTTTAGCATAAATTCACACTTGGAGAATTTGGCATAAAGTTGTTCTTTCTTAAGGAGTTCCATCGTTAGACGAAGATGACGTTTGTGATCGAATCGGGATTTCGAATAAATCAAAATGTCGTCGATGAAAACAATGATGACCTTGTCTAAATAAGGTTTACAAACCCTGTTCATTAAGTCCATGAAGACGGCAAGAGCATTTGTCAAACCAAAGGGCATGACAATGAACTTGTAATGGCCTTATCGAGTGCGAAAAGCAGCTTTGGGAATATGTTCATCGAGTACACGAAGCTGATGATACCCAGAACGCAGATCAACCTTGGAGAAACATGTAGCACCTTATAGTTGATCAAAAAGATCATCAATACGAGATAGGGGATATCGATTTTTAATCATGAGTTTATGGAGCTCATGATAATATGCACATACAAAAGGATCCATCCTTCTATTTCACGAATAGGACAGGAGCACCCCAAGGTGAAAAGCTAGGATGAATAAATCCTTTGTGTGAAAGTTCTTGGAGTTGTTTTGAAAACTCTTGTATTTTAGACAGTGCAAGATGGCAAGGGGATTTGGCAATTAGGTTGGCACCAGGTACAAGGTCTATACGAAACTCGAGTTGACGTGCTGGGGGTAAACCAGGTAGCTCTTCAGGAAACACCTAAGGAAAATCTCGAACAACGGGGATATTTTGAATACTCTTAACCTTGTTTTCTCCTCTACGATATGTGCCAAAAAGGCTACATAATTCTTTCTTAGGTATTTTTGGGCTTGAGTACATGTCATGAGTTTAAGGATATGAGAGAGTTTATCTCCACGAACTTCTATGCTTTCACCAAACAAAAGAGGGATGTGAAAAATCTTATCAAAATAGATCACTTCAGCATGGTGTTTGGTTAACCAGTCCATGCTTACTATGTCATCAAAACTCCCAAGTTGCATTGGCGTGAGGTCAATGGAAAAAAGATGGTTATTGAGGTTCAATTGGCAGTTAAGAATAACATAATTAAGTACAAGAGGTTCGCCACTAGCTATCTCCACTGTTAAGGGTTTTGCTAGTTTGGTTCTTGGTGTGGAAAGATAAGGCTCAAAATCTAAGGATACAAAACTCCTATCAGCACCCGAATAAAAAAGAATAGAAGCAGGCTGATTATTGACAAGGAATGTACCGTTAACCACGTCATTGTCAGCATGAGCCTAATTAGCATTTATGTTAAATGCTCGTCCCAGGCTGGATTTGCATTAACTAGCTTCAGGCAATTTCGGTAGTGAGTAAGGTCACCATAATTGTAGCAAGATCCAGGTGGGTAGTGGGGTCGTGCAGGATTGGCTTGTGATTAATCAGGATTTCAAACCACTTGAATCGGGATAGGAGCAAAACGACAAGTGTTCACCAGATGGCAAGATTGTCCACAATTGGTATAATGACGGCACGGTAGATGGGGTTGGTGATGACTATCACACTTGTTGCACAGAGGTGCAGTCCTGACATATTGTCTCTTGGTGGGAGTCTGTGCTGGTTGATTGGGAGCAGCTTGGTTGGGTTGTGTAACAAAAAGGGAAATTCTTGGAAGCTTTACACTTCCTAGACTTCTTGGATGTTCCGGCCTTGTTTCCCTTTTGTTTCCCTTATGTAGTCTTGGTAGATTGATTCTCGTCGCCTTTGCGAGTTAGTCAGAGTTGCAACCAACTCGATAGCATGTCTGACTATTGCCGGGTTGATACCAGTGACTATGTCCTGAACTGGGTCAAGAAGGCCATCAATGTACTTTTCAATAGCCTTATCCAAGGGTGACCATAGTAGGACATAACAAACTTAGCTCCTCAAACGGTTAGTGTAGGCACGATGTTCTCCACTATCATGTTTCAGGTCGTGGAAGTCGTTCTCAAGTGCTCTTTGCTCATGGCGTTGGCATAATTCCTTCATCATAAGAGCTCGAATCTCCTCCCACGTCTGAGCCATTGCAACATCAGCACCACTATCTCTCACCACTCCGTTCCACCATGTGAGCGCCCTCTTTTGGAATACACACGAAGTAAATTGTACTTTGCGCTCATTCGGACATTAAACATGATGGAATGTGCTCTCAAGACTCAAACCACTGTAGCAGCTCAGTAGCTCCCTCAGAACCACTAAACTTGAGCGACTTAGCTGAATTGAATTGTTTAAAGTTGCACGAAACAGGTGCATTGTTGTTGTTATTGTTGCCTTGGTTTAATTGAGTCACAAGATTTGGTAGCATAGCAGCTATCCGCTAAGCTATCATTGCCGCCATATCAGCGTCTTGAGCAGCATTTTCACGAGGGGGCATTCTAAAACAGAAGAAAATATGAGAGCACATGGGTGAGATTGATATTGGATAGTCAAAAGGAAACGTTAAAAATATCGATGAAACATAAGGATTGTGATCATATGTTCCTTACCAAAAACAAACAAATGACACACAGTGACTAATAAAAGTAAATGGGTCTTTATAATGTATCACGAAGACATGCTTTAGCCTATAAGTGGACACTCACCCCAAGAGTTCCGAGGTAAGAGTGACTGGTCCGATAATGAGGATTTGTACGAACACTCTAGCCTTAGACAGAAAACCCAAGGTACAGGCATCCACCCTTCCAGATTGCAAGTGTTCACATTATTAAAACCCAAACTTTGACGAGATTTTGAAAACTTTGAAGGCATGAAGCCTAAAACAAATCATCTAAGGATAGATGATTGATTTTAAAATGAATTTGTAACTTGTGAATTTGTTTTGGTAATCACCTAAGGATAGGTGATGGTATTGTTATAAGATCTAAAAACAAGATAACTTGTGTTAGGAACCAAGGAAGGTTATAGTCTAGGTCAAAGTTTTACTAATAACCTAATTCCCTGTAACCATGAGCTCTGATACCAATCTTTTCTTTAACACCCCGACCACGGTAAACAACAAACCGCGACGGAAACGTCGGGGAGTCGTCTTACAGAACCATTGTTTCAAAACACAAGGTACATAAAGTTTTGTATTAATGAATTTAATTATTTACATTGTCTTGTGAGAATGAAATAAAAAACATTGCAGTTTTTTAAGTCACTAAGGCCCAAGTCCGCCCTATATGAAGCATGCTCAAAGTCAAACATTAGCTCCTGAAACATATGTGAAAATGAAACATCAGCATAAAAATTCCTGCGAGTAACATAGGTTTTGTGATGAAGATTCATGGCTTTGAAAGTTAAAAGAAATGTTCAACTATTACAAAATTAGCCATGGCCCTTTTCCAAAAAGGTTTCTTTTATGAAATCATATGAAATTAAATGATTTAAAAGAAATGATTTATGGTTAACTTAATAACCAAAATAATTCGTGCTTTGTATAAAATATGTCATGTCTTGTATTTTGTTTGAAGTGATTTAGATAATGCTACTTATGTAATATAATGAAAGCACTTACCAAGAGCCAACAATTGAGATGTCTTGTTTAAACCAATCTCATGTATAAACAAATGCCATGTATAAACCAAATTTCTTTTATAAACAAATGTCATGTATAAAACAATGTCTTATATGGCAAACGAAAGTCTTGTTTAAACCATAAAATAAATGTCTTGTATAAAATAACCAAATGTCTTGTCTTGTCAAAATGTCTTGTATAAAACATGTGTTTTGAATAAACACTTTTGTCTTATAAATCAATTGCTTTTATTGTGTAGACACATATCTATGGATTGTTGGCCAATACATCCAGCCTTGTTGACTGTCGGATAAACCCTTATTAAGCTCTGATACCAATCTTTTCTTTAACACCCTGACCACGGTAAACAACAAACCGCGATGGAAACGTCGGGGAGTCATCTTACAGAATCATTGTTTCACAACACAAGGTACATAAAGTATTGTATTAATGAATTTAATTATTTACATTGCCTTGTGAGAATGAAATAAAAACATAACAATTGTCTTGCAGTTTTTGAAGTTACTAAGGCCCAAGTCCGCCCTATGTGAAGCATGCTCAAAGTCAAACATTAGCTCCTGAAACATATGTGAAAATAAAACATCAGCATAAAAATGCAAGTGAGTAACATAGGTTTTGTGATGAAGATTCATGGCTTTGAAAGTTAAAAGAAATGTTCAACTATTACAAAAGTAGCCATGTCCCTTTACAAAAAGGTTTCTTTTATGAAATCATATGAAATTAAATGATATAAAAGAAATGATTTATGGTTAACTTAATAACCAAAATAATTCGTGCTTTGTATAAAATATGTCATGTCTTGTATTTTGTTTGAAGTGATTTAGATAATGCTACTTATGTAATATAATGAAAGCACTTACCAAGAGCCAACAATTGAGATGTCTTGTTTAAACCAATGTCATGTATAAACAAATGCCATGTATAAACAAAATTTCTTTTATAAAAAATGTCTATGTATAAAACAATGTCTTATATGGCAAACGAAAGTCTTGTTTAAACCATAAAATAAATGTCTTGTATAAAATAACCAAATGTCTTGTCTTGTATAAAACATGTGTTTTTAATAAACAAAGGTCTTCTTTTAACAAAAACTCTTGTCTTATAAATCAATTGCTTTTATTGTGTAGACACATATATATGGATTGTTGGCGAATACATCAAGCTTTGTTGACTGTCGGATAAACCCTTATAAAGATAAAGGTTTATAAAATGTTCATCAGATTCTGTCATTCCCTAAAGTCACTTCCAAACAAACGTGGAAAGTGGAACAGGATTTTCAATCCTATGGTACCATTACATACTACTGGTCGGCGTGATTAAAGTTAATGAATGTATCATTGTATATTCAATATACCAGTATGTCTTGAACAATGTAAGCATGTCATGAAAATGTTTAAAATCATGTATTTGGTAGCAAAAATGTCTTTGAAATCATGTACTAGGTATGCTAAGTCAACATACAAAGTAAAAATGTCTTTGAAATCGTGTACTAGGTATGCTAAGTCAACATACGAAGCAAAAAGTCTTTGAAATCATGTACTATGTATGCTAAGTCAGCATACGAAGCAAAAATGTATTTGAAGTCATGTACTCGGTATGCTAAGTCAACATACGAAGCAAAAATGTCTTTGAAATCATGTACTAGGCATGCTAAGTCAACATACGAAGCAAAAATGTCATTGAAATCATGTACTAGGTATGCTATGTCAACATACGAAGCAAAATGTCTTTGAAATCATGTACTATATGTACTAGATAAGCAAAACATGTATAATTTAATGAAAACAAGAAAGTAGTGATAGCCACATATGAATTACCCCAAAACATTTGAAACGTAAAAGAGGGGTCTATGTACTCACCTGGGATTGCGTAAATGTCTTGTTCAAATGATCAAACAAAGCTCAAGGATTGAAGAGTTCAAGTCTGTCCTAATGTATCAGAATACTATGTTAGTGTGTCGAGACTTTAATCGGATGATTGGATAGAATGAGGTCTTATAAACCAAACGAGTGTTGGGACTAATATGATATGGTTTATAATACATTACATTCTGATTTCGAAGAGTTTCTAAGTGCTTTGACCTGTTACGACTTGTTTAAATGGTTTACGCCACTATAACGGGTCGCAAGCGAAACTATGGGTTTGGATGGTTAAATAAGTCCTATGATGAGTCTTATATGTCAGAACAAGTTTGATTATGTTATAATATCAGTTTAGATGTCAAAACTATGGTCTTACATGTTTAAAACCATTTTATGCTCTAAAAGGGTGTTTTCGGCATTTAAAAGTACATAAAATCAACTCATCTTTTAACTAACCAAACTACATGACTATAACATATAACCTCATAGGGTTATTCCCGAAATTACTATGATCATAAAAATGCGCTTTATCTAATCCTAAGATTGACCAAACGGGTCAGATTTGAAAGTTTTACGACTAAGAAATAAGCACTAAACTAGAAATGACAATTAGACATGTTTTAACAAGTCTAATAATGTTATAAAATCGATTTGGTGTCAAAATCCTTTACCCAAAAATGTTTTTGTCATAAAATGCATTTTTATACATTTTTTTACTTTAACTCGTAAAACATTGACTCGTCATCTCACCTACTAAACATGGTAACCATAAGGTGCAATCTCAAGAGATCAATACCTTCGTGATTACGATCATGTTGCAAAGTTAAATTTGAACTTTGAATTGACCAAAATGGTCAGAACCGAAAGTCAAACAGGAAGCCAAACGGTTTGACTTTTAGCTTAAAATAGCTAAAATAATGAAAGAATTAGGAAGAGTATTTACTTGTGTTAAAGAACACTTTCAGAACTCAAGATAGGAGGCTTCCAAAGACTGGAAACATGCTCCAAGAAGGATAGAAAAAAGAACTTTACACTTTGCTTTGAAGTGTTTTGAAGTGGTTTTAAAAAATGGATGAATCAAAGGAAATTTATAGTGTTTTAGGATCAAGGAGGTGATGAAAAGTGTTACCAAGTGTGGATTAGCGTCCTAACATGCATTAACACCAAATTAAGTGTGGCAAAATGAGTGTAAGGTGTCAAAAATTTAGATAGGTGGCCAAACTTGGTGATGAAGCAAACTTTTTTTTGACAATTTTGGCCCGTGGACTTGTATTGTCGCGTTTTGTCATTTTTAACCCATCTGAACCTAATATTTAGGTTATATAAAGACGTTAAGGCATGTGTAACTTAGATTTTTTCTTGAAATGACGTGGATGTTGGTCCGTTCGATTCTATGATTGCACGTTTCGTAAATAAAGTATAAAACTTTATCGAACACGAAAATGATCTAATTTGTGCAATGATTGACAATTTTGCATTCTTACCAATAAAATGCAAAACTTATTGAATAAAAATGTTTGGAATTGCATAATGATTGATAAATACACATTCTCGCAAATAAAATGCAAGATTTTATTAAATACTATTGTTGCATAAATGCAAGATTTTATTAACTACGTCTAGGATGTGTCAATATGTATATAGTGTTATACGTCCTTTGTATAAATGCTATTAATTGTTTTATATGTTTGTAATTTGACTCATACGAGTGAGTCAGTTGGGTCGTACGAGTGACACTCTGTCACTCGTACGAAGCAACCACTCGCACGAGTCACAGCAGCTGTTTCACACACTCCTGTGCGAGTCATGTTGACCTATAAATAGAGGAGTGTTGTATCAGAGCTAGTTAGTGTTAGTTCATTTGGTACGGCGAAGCCCTGTGATTTGATTACTCGCGTCTATATTTGCACGTTAATTAATAAAATTCAGAGCAGTTAAATAGTAAGATCTTTCTTGTTGGTTTGTGATCCTCTATAGCAATGAATTTCGCCTCTGCTAGCTGAGTTAGATCAGACTGATTGCTATTCAGAGTAGCCGATTCCCTGTTCACAAGTAGTATTAGAGCCTTGAGGCCTGATCTGCTGAGAAACAGTTCTACAGGCTACCAACTGTTTCAGATCAGATTCACTGTTGCAACTTTCTACTTCTACATTTCTCCCAAACTGATCTCGGATTTGGACGAAATAATGGACAAATTGGACTAGGATTCTAGGATATTTCGTTAAAATCAATTCTAAACAATCCTTGACAATTTCAGATCTAAAACCGAGCTTAATCATGTTAAATCGGTAAAATTCATCTTTTTGGAGACTTAGTTGTTTCAGACGAGTAGAGTGACCACTCGCACGAACAACTTTAGACCATTCGTTTGAGCAAGTAATCAGATTTTCTTAAAAACTTACATATTTCAAAATTTACAAGTGTGATTCGCACTAGTTACACATTCGTACGGGCATCTCGTTTGTACGAGTGAAATTTCTCATCAGTACGAGTGGCTTTCTTGTTCGCACGAGTTAGTTGTGTTTGTCATCTTGTCCGTACAAATTTCTGGTTTGTACGAACGGATCTTGATCGCACAAGTTGTTTTGATATTCGCATTCGCTTCATCTGCAGTCACTACCATAGCGGCTCAAAACATGAATCTCGAAAACGAGATGGGTACCATGACCAAATTGCCGAAGTTAATGAACCTAGAAGATTTCGACAGCTGGACCGAACGGTTCATGAATTGGGTCCAAGAAAATCACTTTACTTGCTCGTTCGCTATCGAAGTTAAATATCAAGCTCCTGTAGGTGAAAATGGCCTCGAAAAGATTCTAGATCAATTCTCGGATGTTGAAAAGGAAAGGTTCATAAACGAAAAGAAAATGATGAACATTTTCAACAATCCATCAAAGAAGATATTCTGGCATTATTACAACACGATGATGATGCTCAATCATTGTGGAATGCTCTTAATTTGAAGTTTCAGGGAAGTGCTCAGCTTCGAAAGAGTAAACGGGCATTGTGAAGTAAAGAGTTTGATATCTTTACATTGATTAAAGAGAAACTGTGAAACAATTAGTCGAAAGATATTGTCATTTGGTGGTGCAAATGAAGAGAATGGGAATCATCAAGACCAACGAAGAACTTGTTGATAAGTTGGCAGATTCTTTACCACAAGACGAGGTCTACATATCTGACCATCTTAAAGAATGGAACCGAGTATGGTAATTTTTCATTGCCACGTTTCATTGAAAGACTAGAAGGACATGAACTTGAAATGCAAAAGATGGCAAAGAACAAGACCGTCCAAGTTTAACAAGATGTTAATTTGTACTTCAAGAATAGTTTTGCTACTCAAATTCTGTCTCTGAAGATCCAGACCGTCTTCATCACGCCAAGCTCACCATCGAATCAAAACAATGGCTTTCAATCATTTGCTACAGTTAATCCTCACACGTCTCAAAGCCCACCGTCGTCACACGGATCAAGCACTCCTCAAATCAACCAAAACAGTCAGTCAAATCCTACTCAAAGGATTCTTCAATGCAATATCGCGGTGGATTTCCAGAATGCACAAAACTTCAACAAGAAAACCGCGAAGCAACACATGTCTCTATTAGCATCGGTTCTCGAATCCTATGATAGTCTTGTAGCAAGAAAGATTAGAACTTCTGAAATGACAAGAGAGGACTACGACCAGATTGATCCAGTAGAAATGGAGTTAATCGACATAAAGTGGTGCATGGCATCTATCGTTCAACATGCACAACGCTTCATGGAATTTACGAGAAAAGAGAACTTGGGAGGTTTGGATTGAAAACTGGGATTCGATAAATCCAAAGTTACTTGTTTGAAGTGTCAGGAAAAGGGTCACTTTAAGCATGAATGCCCAAACTAGAAGCTCAAGGGAACCAGAACCCATTTGCCGATGACTATTACAAGAAGGCTATTTACCACCGTCCTCAACCAAGAACTCGCATGGTGCAGATCGAAGATAAACAGCCGGAGACAAAAGATAAAGCGCTAGTGGTTACTCAGGAAGATGAGGGCTTTAATTGGAACAAATATATTTCCAAGAATGAAAGTTTGGCTTTGGTTGCTGAGATAATCGAAGAACCTGAAGAAGAATCGGAGGCAGCTTTTGATGAGGCACCAGAAGATGATTGCTATTATCATACATCATTAGAAGAGGAGGAACTTTTGAATAGTGCATTTAAACACCTCTTGCCTAACAATATGTTGAAAACTTTTGTAGGTTATTTTGCACCAAGTCATCGATCATCTTGCGCAGAGCAGAAGACGCCTGATGTTGAACAAAAAGTTGATGAAAGGATGGAGAAGTTGTCGGATGACATCAGCAAGGCATGCATGGCAAAAATGAATGAGGTAAATGAGTCTAAGAGTGAGTCTGTGGTTGAAAACCGTGTCTGAAATGTGCTGAGCTGTGTAATGAATGTATTGTAAAAGACACACGGTATACTGAGCTCCAAAGTTTAACAGATAATTTGTTCAGTGACTATAAATCAACTAAAGAAGCATACAACAAATGAAGTAACTCTGTTAAACAATACACAAAAGCACTTAGAGAAAGTGACACAACACTCTTGATGCTCAAAGTGACAGTAAAGGACAAGAAATGGCCATTAATATTCATTTAAACACTTTCGCTTAGCGAAAGAGTGAGCTTGAGAAGGTAAGAATTGAACGGGTTAACAAACAGTTAATCAGTTATTCAACAAGCTCTTATGCCATTGATCACATTTTACCTTAAATTGAAAACAAAGAAGAATCAGAAAAGGTTGAAACCAAAAGTGCGAGTTACGATCGAGTTCCACCCCCTATGTGGAATAGTTATGCGTGTAAAAAGCCATCAGGGGTGGTGAAGGCACTCAATGTAAAACTGAAAACTAAACAATCAAATGAGTTGCCTACAAACAACAATGTAACTTACACAACTTCTAATAGTGAATGTGAGTCTGAGGTAGTTAAAACTGTGGTAGAAAATGTTTTAAAAAGTAAATCCGAAAAGTATAAGTTTGATGCTGAACCATCGGAAAATAGTTTGATTAAAGATCCAAACATCATAGTTTATAAAATGAAAGGATCAAATAAACAATTTTCTGATGAAGACTTGCCCACCCAGAACGTGAATCTGGATCGTGTTGATAAAATGTTAAAGCTTGTGGAAGTAAGTCATGCTGATTTAGATAAACATGATGCATCTTTCTACTCTAAATCAAAAAGTGACAACCGACCCTACTGTCATAAAAATAGAGATTATCCTGAAAATAAGAGGGCAGGGTTGGGTTTCCAAAAGCAACGAATGAACAACAAATCCCAAAAACTAAACTTTACAAAGAAAATCAACTTTGTTTTTGGGATAACAACAGTGAAGGAAAAGGAAATCATCGGAACACAATCGAATGATGATTTTAAGAAAGAGAAAGAGAAAAGGAAACAAGTTTTGGAGTCTTCTGTTCGAAAGGACAGTAGGACTTGTTACAAATGTCAAACTGTTGGGCACATTGCAAGATATTGCTCACAAGAAACTCCAAAACCTGTTTCTCAATCTAAAAGGTTCACCAAGGACGAGAAACAGAAAGCACCTATGGTTGTGCCAAAGAAAATCTTGAAAAGCACCAATGAATCCTACAAAAATGTTAAACCAATTCTTCAACGTCATTCAAAATTTGAAATTGGTGAGACATCAACTAAACATCATCAAATGGATTCTAAATCCTATGTTAAAAAGGCAAATCTGAAAACGCAAAAATGGGTGGCAAAAGTGAAACCGTCCAAGGTTGAACCAAAACCTTCTGTTCCGCACAAAACCGAGCATAAAAAGAACATTAAAAACAAAGTAGGTCTAAAATTTGACATTTCGAACCCACCCAAGACCAAACAGGCTTGGGTTTCTTTGTTTAAATAGTTTCTTCCGAATGTGTGTAGGGACTCCCACGATCGATAATGTCTAAATGGATAATGGATAGTGGAGCTTCTAGGCACATGACAGGGATGCTTACGTTGTTACACGACGTTAAAGCTATCCGCGGAGGATATGTAGGTTTTTCCAGAACACAAGGAGGGAGGATTGTCGGTGAAGGAATTCTCACGAACATAGTTGTATCGTTTGATAAAGTGAATTACATTGCTGAACTCGAGAACAATCTACTCAGTATTTCGCAGATTTGTGACAAGAAATTCACAACACATTTCAACGATAAAGAATGCTTGATCTTAAAACCAGGTTTCAAGATTCTGGAGGAATGGATTCTGATACGTGAACCGAGAGAAAATGACTTGTATGTTCTAGATATGAGTGTCGCATCAAAAACATCGAAGAGAGTTCAATGCTTTGTTTCTAAAGCTACCGAGAAAGAGTCGATCCTTTGGCATAGAAAGACGGGGCACATTCATCTACAAAAGATGAATTATCTTGTGCATAACGACCTAGTGGAGGGTGTTAATTTGAAGAATTTTCAATTATCCGATGATTGCTTGAGCTGTAAAAAGGGAAAGCAGCACAAGAAATTGCACTTACGAAAGCTGTTGAATTCGATCAAGCTACGACTAGAGAGGTTACATATGGAACTTTTCAAACCAGTAAATGTCAAATCCATTTCTAATGATCTATATTCCCTTGTCGTTACAGATGATTATTCAAGATTCACATGGGTTTTCTTTCTGGAGAGCAAAGATGAAACATCTGAAACTCTAATGATTCTCTTCAGAAAACTCGAAAACCTCTATCATTTGCCAATCAAGAGAATCCGCAGTGACAATGGTACAGAGTCCAAGAACAAGAGAATGCTCGAATTCTGCAATGAAAAGGGGATTCTTCATGAATTCAGTGCTCATTATACTCCACAACAAAATGGAGTTGCTGAACAAAAGAATCGCACACTGATTGAGACTGCCAGAACTATGTTAGCCGATTCGAAATTGCCAATTAGTTTCTGGAGGGAAGCAGTCGCGTCAGCGTGTTATACATTGAATCGTGTGCTAACAGTTAAGCCTCACACCAAGACGTGCTTCAGGTTACTGAATCAGCGAAAGCCTAACCTTGCATTTCTGGATCCATTTGGATCACCATGTACAGTATTGGACCCGGCTGGTAAATTTGGTGCTAAATCCTTAGAAGGATTCTTGGTGGGTTATTCTACTCCTCAGAAACGTGTCTTCTTGCCTAGTCTGAACCAGGTTATTCTTATGCAGCATGCGGATTGTCAAAAATATACTATACCAACGTAGAAACCTGTGGATCCTTGCTGTTTAACTATGATAGTTTGTGGAATTCTTTCGACCTACCAGATGTGCCATCAGAAGAAGAACTTGTTATGCTCAACAGCATCAAATATTTAATCAAGAGCAAGTTACCAGACCGTTAGTGATTTCCCCGTCACTTCTTGTGTCTACCACGTCTGATATGGGTCCGTGCACTACACTTCAAGACTCTGTTCATGTACCTATTGTCAACACTACCAAATCATCTGCCCAGCAAAAGCCAAATGCTGACTCTGATCGTGAACTGACTTTTGACAATGGTGGATCCAGTTCCGATGAAGGATCTGAGCAGATTGAAAGCTTCTTGAACACATAGGCTGATCAGTCAAATCTCAGGGATGAAGCTTCATCATCTGTACCGGTTATGGATGAAGTCATCACAAATTTGCAAACGTAAGTAGATGTTCCGAATGAAGTGATGCCGAGGACGCTTTCATATCATCCTTCGGAGAATATTATAGGCAGCTACAATTAGGAGTGCAAACTCGCAATCAGATCAACAAGGATCTTGGCTGTTTCTATACTCGTATTGCTCCACTTCAAACCAGACTTTCTCATAGTTGTTGTTTCTCAGGTTGAGCCAGGAAACTGGAAAGACGCGTTAAAGGAAGAAAGCTGGGTGGACGCGTTGCAAGAAGAGTTGCTTCAATTCCAGAAACTTGGAGTCTTGAAGCTTGTTGACCTACCCGATAATCACAAAAAGATAACACTAGATGGGTCTTCAAGTGCAAACGTGATGATAGAGGGATTGTAGTGCGCAACAAAGCTCGACTTGTGGTTCAGGGTTTCCAACAGCAGGAAGGGATAGATTACACCGAAGTCTATACCCCGGTCGCCCGTCTTGAAGCTATCCGCATATTCTTGGCCTTTGCCTCGTGGAAAAGGTTCAAGGTGTACCAGTTAGATGTCAAGTCTGCTTTCTTATATGAAAAAGTAAAAGAGGAGGTGTATGTCAGCCAACCACCGGGTTTCGTTGATCCTATGCACAAAGACAAGGTCTATCTTCTTAACAAAGCCTTATATGGTCTGCATCAAGCCCCGAGAGCTTGGTACGAAACACTGTCATGATATCTTACAGACAATGGCTTTATCAGAGGAACCGTAGATTCTACCCTCTTTACAAAGGAAGTGGATGGGCATCTGATTATCAAGATATATGTGGATGATATTATCTTCGGATCGACAAATGACAAGCAGTGTAAAGGCTTCGAAGAAGTCATGAAGCACAAATTTGAAATGAGTGCGATGGGGAGATGAAGTTCTTCTTAGGACTTCAGGTTGATCAGTTGCCTGATGGTATCTTCATCCATTCGACGAAGTATGTTCATGACATATTGGAGAAATTCGATATGGCAAGAGCTAAACAAATATCAACCCCATTAGCTCCTAATCACGGCATTTGTCCAGATCGTACTGGAGTCAAAGTTGATGAAACGTTATACTGCTCCATGATCGGATCCTTGATGTATCTTCCTGCTTCTCGACCAGATATCTTGTATCCAACATGCCTATGCGCCCATTATCAGTCTAATCCAAGAGATTCGCACTTGCTCACCATCAAACGTATCATGAAATATTTGAAGGGATTTCCAAGCACCGGCTTGTGGTGCCCTAGACACGACGACTTCAATCTTGCGGGTTACTCGGATTCTGATTTCGGTTGCTGCAAACTCAACACCAATCTACGATGGCTGGTTGTTAGTTCTTCGAAACCCGTTTGGTAACGTGGCAATGCAAGAAATAGACCACGGTCGCTCTCTCTACGTGTGAAGCTAAATATATTTCAGCATCCAGTTGTTGTTCCCAGATTCTCTGGATTCAATATTAGATGAGAGACTTCAGACTGTAATTTCTTGACACGCCCATTTATGTAGATAATCAGCCTGCTATTGATATCACTAAAAACTCATGTCAACACTCATGTACGAAACATATTGAGATTCGACACCACTTTATCCGTGACTGCTACGAGAAAAAAGTTGGTTAGAATTGAAAAAATCCACACTGATGACCAAAAAGCAGACTTTTATATCAAAGCATTTGATCGTTCAAGATTTAAAAATCTTTTAAAATTAAATGGTTTAAGAAATTGGCATCAGGGGATATTCATGAGGTTGAGTTTGAGGATGACAAGCACTTGACGTGATTCTCATCGGTATGACGTGTTTTCTGTACATACTTTCTTAAAATTCTAAAAATCCAAAAATATGTTTTTGATTTTAGGGGGAGAAAGTTTGGGAAAATACAAAAACATATAAAAGTCAAAAAGAGTTTTGTGAAAAAGAGGGATCATATTATATCAATATCACAATCACAGTATGCTAAAGATATGGAATGCTTATACAAGTAATTAAACAGGTCTTACTGAGGATGTGCTAATAGGCTTCACTTGTTCAGTAAATTGTTTTTCAAGATATAAACCTAAAAAGAAAAACTGAGTAACTTGTGGGTTAACATCTCTCGGATATATGGACTTAGTACTCCGAAATTTCGTTTGAGAGAATGCCAGATTCTGCGATACTAGGTTTTTATAGATATCTGGAGTATTATCCGAGTTCTTCTGATTTTGCGTAAGCAATGGCCTAGAACTTGTATAATACTTTACGCATTATTCTCCTAAAAAGCTGCATAAAAAATTATTATGTCATAGCCTTTGTGACATGTGCAGTTTAAAAGGTTCCTTTAAGGAGCACTACCTAAAGACGAGCCTTCATCTCTTTATTTGTACGGTAGTACTAACCTGAGCTCTCAAGGTCTCGCAATTCACCCCTTTACGGAAATCAGTTAGATATATTCACCTGTGAAATGAAATTTTTGGAATCTCGATACGGGAGTATATTCTGAGATGGGACACACAATTATTTCATATTCTTAATATTACCTAACATATCTTGAAACAGTTGAGAAACGAGAAGAAGTTTAAGTGGATACGAATATTGGCAGTCTAGGTAAATCTGGTTAAAAACTTAATGAGTATACCAAGATCAACGGTACTCGTGATTTGTTAAACACTTGATATGATCTTCTTAAAACACAAAACTCACAAAAATATGTATCTTTACTTGTTATTTCTTTTTGGAAAAATTCCAAAACCCAAAAAGATATTCAGTTTCCTTAGCTTTTTAGTTTTGTTTTAGTCTACCGATGTTGTAAACACTGATAGTTGAAGTCATGGCGACATCTTACTAAAGGAAATCTGAAGACCATGGGTTGGGAGCTAATCTTAATCAAAAAAATTTCTTGAACGTTAATAAAGTTCATTAATTTGAAACTTTACAATTTAAAATTAAGTTAGTTTTGGTAAAAAATGTTCAACCAAGGTCATTAACTTGGACTTGGTAGGCAAATCATGTAACCAGGGTCATTAACTTGGACTTGGTTAACTGAATGGGTATTAAACAGATAAAAAATTGCATAAAAATAAAAAATATCAAAACGTTTTCAACTTTTAGAACTGATTCGTACGAGTTTCACTAGCTCGTACGAATCATGTTTGGGCTTCCTTCGCACGAACCATTGGTTCGTACGAATGAGCCTAACTAGTATAAAAGCTCACCCTCTTCGGACGAACCAAAGTTAATGTTACTATGCGAACAGAGAGAACTTTGTGCGAATACGTTCTAAACTTTACATCTCTTGACATTTTTCGAGTACTATTACATTGGGGAGGTTGATCCGCACACCTCTTACAATGGGAAAGGAACCTTTGCTCAATCTTAGCCGTTATAATGCCAGATTTGAACCAAACGGACTTGAAACATAGATTTAGGGAGATTGAACTGGTAAAACTTAAAATTGACCTTAAAAACGTTAATATCGACCCTAATAACCTATAAACCGACTATCAATTTGTTAAAAACAAATGTTTTATGTTCAGATTAAACTTGGTGTTATTTGGAACGGTTCATGATTCGTACGAATGGGTTATTAGTACGAACCAAGATTTCAAATTGAAATATTTTTTTCATTGGTACGAATGAAGTGTTATTACGAAGTCAAAATCCTTAAATATTAAAATTTCAAAATTGTGTTTAAGTGCTGATGATTCATACGAAGCAAGTTTGGAAAGTTTTTGAAAATTGTTTAACTCTTTTAATCATTCGTAAGAAGTAGTGATTCATACGAATGGTAACTTGTTCCATACTTGTAAAATGTCCAAGTGTTGATTCGTACAAATGCATGGTCCGTACGAATGATGTAGTGATTTGAAAATTTTGAAAATGTTTCTAACAGTTTTGAATTCTATATTGTACAGGTCAAGAAAACGTCATTTTCTCCATTTCACAACATCTGTTGTTTGCTGGACGAGACTATACCGGAGATTGCAGCTTATAGGGATGTACTAGAATTTTTAGGAAGGATTCAGATTACAAAAGCGCTCACCAATACCGTTTATAGATCTCACATTGAATACTTCTGGATTGCAGCAGAGTACGATTGTGCAGAAAATGCGATAGTGTCAACGGTAAAGATTGATGATGAAGATATCCATGTTAAGATAACGAGAGAGTTGATCTGAAAGGTTTTGGATTTCAAGGATAACACAGACGATTCTACTGGGTTTTCGGAATACATGGTGAAGGGATGTTTTTACAGGATGGGATATGCTGCTTTCATCAATGCCATGCCGTTCAAGAAAGGAAATCTCAGCGCGTCTTTCCGTTATATTGCCCATGTTGTCGCTCACGCTTTAAGCCATCGCAAGGAGGATTTGATGATATGGTTGATTATCAAATGGGTATGATTACTACACTGGTCCTAAATATGCCATATAACTTCTCTAAAGTTATATTCACACAGATGGTGCAAAGCAATTAGAGGGAAAAGTTTTTGCAATACCCTCAGTTCGTGTAGATGTTGTTAGATCATTTACATCCGAACTTAAAGAAGAAGAAAGACGATGTGGTTAAAATTTGAGCACATGGATGTTTCTACACTCAAGAAGCTGAACTTACATTTGAAGACATTTCCGAATGCTAAACCCGTTTTTGGTGCTATCATAGACAAAGATTACATTTCTCCAGCACCAGGTAAGTGGAGGAAAGGGATAGTGGAGATGAGAGTGAAGAATTGACTGCGCTTGAAAGTTTTATTGATAAGAGAAGTTCGTGGTTTGTGAAAGGAGGCGAAAAGGGTGTTAAAAGAAAAGCAACGGCTACATCTTCTGCTACTGCAATGCCAAAGAAAAAGATAGATGTTGAAAGTTTTGCGTTACGGGATGAACCAGATGTTGAAGAAAACATTGAAGATATTGCAGCAGATATCGAGCGACAAGCTTTTGGGGGAGAGAAAGAAGCTGAAGACGCATCGTCTTTGAAAGACGTGCTGGTGAACGTAAAAGAGCCAAAAAGATTGAGGCAAAGCGTCAGGCTGAGTTAAAGAGAAGAGTAGAAGAACGAAAGCGTAACGCGGGAGGAGAAGATGATACAACGTATGTTCCTCCAGAGTCAGATACTGAAACTCCTATGCGCACACTGATGAAGAAAAAGGCACCAAGGTTTAAACGCCAAGCTACTAGAAGTTCCGAGTCTCCAACCGTTAGATCTAAAGATACTGTACAAGATCTACGATCGAAGAAGAGGGGACTGTTGAACCAACACAACATATTCCAACATCACCACCTCGTCAGGCAGCACCACAATCGCCACCACAAAAATCTACTCCGCCACAACAGTCTGCACCTCAACTGACTTCACAACCAACACCAAGACAAACTACACCACAACCTCCACCACACACTTCACAACCCTAATCTCAGTTTAATTTTGACTTTGATTTCAGAGATATTCCTAGGGGGGAGGATTTTCATTCAACGACCCGCGTGTTGACGAGTTATAAAAACAGGTCTTATTGAATAATGTGAAGATAGCGGAGTTGTAGGAACAGATTAGCGTGTTGAATGAAGAGAAATAAGAGTTGCATGAGCATATCAATGTTTTGTCTGAAAATAAAAAATAGCTTGAAGCCATGCTTGCAAGTATTGTGTCTGAGAATGAACGTCTACGTCTTCAAATGGTTGAGTATGAGGAAGAAAGACACCGCAATGATCGTAGAATGAGTTTGTTTGAGAAGATTTTGGTAAAAAAGCTGGGAGTGAATATGGCAGCAGAAATAGATGAGATAGAGCGTGCAGAGGCTAAAGAACTAGTTGCTAAAAGGGAGCGCCTTGCTAAAGAGTTATCTAGTGCGCAAGGAAAAGGAAAAGTGAAGGTTGTAGAGGATCCTGTGATTGTTGAAACTGAGCTAGAAATTGAGTCTGCACCAGTTACTTGTACAGATATCGTTGTGTACCAAGTGCAAAACACGTTTTATATTGATCGGAAAGCCTAAGGATGGAGAGATTGATATGTCGAATCTATCTGTGAGACATCATGACTAGCTTGTGAAGAAAAAGTTAGAGAAAGAAATTGAGAAAGCAGCTGAAGAGTTTGAGGAAGATGCTGAAAAGGAAGACGAAGATTTAGATGTTGATGATGATTCGGATTCTGATAAGGCTAATGATGATGATGATGATAATGTTGGAGGTACTAGTGTTCGTATAACTGATTCTAATGTGAATAAAGAGATTGACTATTCAGTGTACCTCGATGATTCTGCGAACCAAACTACTGAAGAAGGTGTTAAGGATAGAATAGAAGGGTCTTTAAATGCTCAGCAGGCAGGAATTCTCTCGGTGATTGATATATCTACCGTTCCTGACGTGCCAAAACCAAAGATTTTCTATCTTGAGCATGACGTCGAGGAAGGAGAATTCATTCACATTTATTCTAAATAAGAGATTGTAGAGATGCTAGGTGTGGATGAAACATAGTTTGAGTTTGATTTTGAGATGAGCTGAACGAGATTAGCGAGTTCAAGCCAAATGATTATGTCTTTGAGCATGTTGAAGACGCTAACGAGTATGTTCGAGTTGTCGTGGAGGATGATTCTGATGACGATGCGAATATTGCCGATCAGGGTACAGAGGACTCCCCAACTTTTACCGAATTATTTGCAGCTGAAAATGCAGATGCGCTGAAACGTAAAGTTAAAGAAGCTACAAGGTAAGGCACTATTCCTCAACAGTTGAACCGAGCTGAGATTGCCGAGATGAGGAAGAAGTGGTTCAAGAATGCACCAGCGGAGCGTAAATTCAAATGTCCTCTAGCGTTCTTTACTTGTGAAGCTGATATTTCTCTAGGGGATATCATTAGCTGTGATTGGATTGAAGAGCATAATGTCTATGCGATCAAAAGGAACTTTGGTATTCAGTATTTCCGATATCTGAGCGACATAAAGTCCTTGCCTTACTGGGATATTAACAAATTGGTGCAGACAAAGACGATCAATCTCAAGATGAAATTTCATGACCAGAGGCTTTGGAAATTGATCAAGCTTGAGGCTTTAGATGGTACTCA
The DNA here is from genome assembly GCA_947069175.1 of Scalesia atractyloides. Classification (NCBI taxonomy): domain Eukaryota; kingdom Viridiplantae; phylum Streptophyta; class Magnoliopsida; order Asterales; family Asteraceae; genus Scalesia; species Scalesia atractyloides. The sequence goes on along the minus strand of CAMTDV010000012.1, from coordinate 56,309,702 downwards.
CTTGAAACCTCACGTTCCTAGACGCATCACAAAGATTGATCCAGTGACGAAAGAGAAAGATGTGGCACTCATTGTAAAAAGGCCGAAAGTAATGAAAAATATGCCTATGTTACGGATGGAGCCGGATTTCTACAAGAGCTTCAAGTGGTGGCATTATGATTCAAACACATGAGAGGCTGTTATTTGCTTGCACCCGGATGAAGACTCATGGAAGATCACAAAGGAACTAACAGAAGCCGTTATAGCTCACAAACACATATACGGGCTATAGCGTGGCATTCGAGTACTTGACCCAATGTGGCTAGTCATTGCTCAAAGAAGGATATTGATTGCTTGTTTTATAGCAAAATCAGTTATTAAGAAAAGTAAAGAACAAGCTCTCCAGTTTCAGAAGATCGTTAATGTTTGCTTTGAAAATGATATTCATTCTGGATCATCATGGAATACATCTTGGAGGAAGCTGGAGGAGACTAATCAGAAAAATAAAGAAAAGAAGGAAGCTAGAATAACTGAGGGTGCTCGTATAGCATCGCTAAGGAGGTTTCGGTTTGGCAATACAGTGAACCGACCTACTCCAATGGTCATTAAACGTCAAATCTTGTGAAGATTTTTTGAAGACTATCCAGACTGCGGCAACATCCAAGGGGGGAGGTTGTTGGTGCATTATGTCTATTACCTACGTCTAGAATGTGTTGGTATTATATATAGGGTTAAACGTCTTTTGTGTAAATGTTATTAATTGTTTTATATGCTTGTAAGTTAACTCGTACGAGTGAGTCAGTTGGCTCGTACGAGTGACACTCTGTCACTCGTACGAAGCAACCACTCGCACGAGTCACAGCGTCTGTTTCACACACTCGAGTGCGAGTCATGTCGACCTATAAATAGAGGAGTGTTGTGTCAGAGCTAGTTAGTGTTACTTCATTTGGTACGCAAAGCCCTGCAGTTTTGTATACTCGCGTCTGTACTTGCACGTCAATTAATACAATTTAGAGCAGTGAAACAGTAAGATCTTTCTTGTTCGTGCGTCATCCTCTCTAGCAATGAATTCCGCCTCTGCTAGCTGAGTTAGATCAGACTGGTTGCTCTTCGGAGGAGCCGATCCCCCGTTCACAAATACGAAAATTTTCTGGAATTGTTTAATGACTAAAACTGTATAAATGCACATTTTTGTTGCTCTGTCTTGATGCCTTTTATAATGTATAAATGCACATTTTTGTCATGCGAAGATGACTCCACATGTGTCTCCTTGGGCTTCTCGGCACCCCTTCTTGAAAGCTTATACATTCTTACCGCCTCTTCGGTAAGGCTCACTGCTATTGTTATAGCTTCGGTGATAGTTTCAGGATGCGACGATGTAACCATACTCCGGATCTCTCGGGCAAATCCCCAATATGTAACGTTCGATTTGTTTGAATTTGGGAGTTACCACATATAGAACAACCCGGGAGAGATCATGAAAGCGTTGAGTATAGCCATAAATGTCGGATCCAATCATCATTAGATTCCAAAATTCCGTTTCTAGCTTCTGCAATTCAGCTCTTAAACAATATTTTTCTCTCATCATGTCCTTCAATCTTTCCCACGTAATAGCATATGTGGCTACATCTCCTAGCGTCTGTACTTGTAGATTCCACCATGAAAGAGCTTTGTGAATGAACAAACCCGAAACATACATAACCGTCTTTTCAGTCCATCATACAAATGCCACAGCACCGCCAGTGCCGTCAAAGTTGAGTGGCTTGCAATCCAAAAATTGCTTGTACGTGCATCCTGAAATGTTTGTTCTAAAAACAGTCAAAAATATATATTTTCGCAAATAAATATTAATGATAATTCTTTTGGTAAGGTTATGAATAACCAACTGTTATCAAGATTTTGAAATCTTGGTGGGGTTTGAATTCAAGCTTCGTTATCTTGATGGGTACGGTTAGTTTCGTGCTGAGCGATCGCTTCGGCGATTGGTTTAGCAAAGCATCTAGTTCAGCTTGTGATGCAGGTAGAGAAGTTGGTCGACGTTGGCGTATTTTTCTTCTTTTTGGTGCCATGATCTTCATATACATAACATATAGAAGTCATTAGACAAATATTTAATAAATATTGTCATTCATGGATTCAAATTGAATAAATATGTCATCATAAAATATACTAATGTATAAAGATCGCATAAATTGAATCATCTCTTCACATAAGTCATCCATACGATAATCATCATAACATGAACATAACGAATAATAACAATGCATAATAAAAGAAAAGACACACGCACACACATACACACACATATATATATATATATATTGTCAACTTGTTGCATCATTTTTGTTCACATTGCTTCTTCAAAATCTTCAACTTGACTTATATATATCTTCAAAAATCTTCAATATTCAACCAAGTGGGTACGGGTACTACCCTCAAAACACAATCACATACCAAAGCTAGACAGTCGGTGGGGGTAGGGGTGAAGATACGCGTATCACACCATGAAATATGCTATCTCCTCCTCGATAGCACTAATTTGCCTCTCATGAAATGAAGAGGCAACATGGGATGGTAGAAGGATACTGATGCAGATGGTGGTGTTGGAGATGTTGGTAGTGGTGGTGGTGGTGGTGGTGGAGGTGATGACGTGGGTAGTGGTGGCTGGGATAATGATGATGGGGCACTCTGAGATGCTCGAATAGCAGAAATACGAGAACTAAGCTCATGAAACCGATTAAATAAAATATTGAGCTGTATCTTGGTGGATGTGACCCTAAACTCGGTGGTGGTAAGTGGCAAGTGGCTCGGGTGGTATGGATCGGATAGGCTAATGTGAAACAGCGTAGTAGGGTGAGGGGTATGTAACAGTACTATGCTCAAGCGGTGGGGGATGAGACAGGCCTCCAATCGCGGAGGTAGGAACAAAATGAGGATACTCAGTCATAGGATGACCATGTAGCACATATGATGGTCCTGCAGCAAACGGGTATTGATAAGAACTGAGAATCGATGTAACCGTAGTAGAAAATGATCCAACAAAAGGATAAGAGATACATGATCAGCAAGCTAAGAAGTACTGCCTGGAGTAAAATGAGACGGTCAAGCAAAAAGGTGATGTATCAAATGATCAGTGTGGTGTGTAATACTCCCAATGAATGCAGTGGTGGTACAGACTCAGATAAATGATCAGTGGGGAATGTGTCTAGTAAAATGGGATCAACATGTATAGATAGAGTATCTGAAGATGGTGGTAAAGGTGTATTGGGTGAAAGCAGAGGTGATGGTGTCTTAGGTGTGGATGTAGAAGATGAGATGTCAACAACCGTGACCTCAGGCTGAGCTACTCTTAATATGGCTATGTCAAAGTCCTCCCTGATGCCGGGGTCGTCCTCTAGGTGGTCAACATGTACGACCAGGATGATATCGTCATCATCGTTGATAACTGGAGGAATGATGTGGTTGTCCTCATCGATATCCTCGTACAATGGAACTACCACATTAACGGTACGAAGACATATGAAACAACATGTTCAGCCTCAGGGTGACCATAAATAACCATCTCATGATAGTATGGTACAACCAGTACATCATCCTCTAAAGGAACATCTGCGAGAACAGTCTCAGGAAGGGAAAATGGCTGAAAGACAATGTTCATCCATTCATCTTCCGTGAGATCGTCATCGGAGATGATGATGGGTGGAACGAGGTCGTCTAGTGGTATGTAATCAGTATCTAAAAAGAATCTTGTGGAATCGATGCCGGAACTGGTATCAAAAGACATGATCCTGCCAAAATAATCCGTATAACTTATGGGTAAACAATTATTACTTATAATAAATTTTGGGCAATTGTATTTTGGTTTCGTTTTAAGTTATCTCATGTATTGTTTGGATCAATCTTATTGTTATCGTGTCTAATCCTCAAAGACTAACTCGTATAATGTCCTTGCATTATAGTTTCGAATTATAGTTTGGTACTAGTGGACATTTTGTGATAATGTAATGAAAAACACTTGTTATGATTTCCTAAATGACTTTTATAAAAGACCATTTTGAAATGGTAGAGTAGACTTAAAAGAATCTTAGTTCACTACAATTGAAGCTTTGATACCAGGTCTGTCACACCCCGATTTTTGTAGTTGCGGAAGCGTCGGCGAGGTGTGGCCAGAGCGGCAATCATTGCATTCAACCAAGTAAACGGCAATTGTAAAACATAATAACATGTTCATCCATACAATTTATTTGAACCAAATTTACACTCAACTACTTGTTTCAAAAACATAGTACAACTTTAACAACATTGTTCAATCTTTAAAACACAAGTTTATACAACATGACAACTAAAAACTGGATGACAGCAAACTGCTTGACTTAAAAACACATGAACATATTTTTCCAAAGTTGTCCACTAGTTACTTATAATACATGTTAGTTTTGAAAAAAACGTCAACAAAAGCTGGTGAATTCATGTATTGAGTTGGAATCAAATAATTCTTGAAAATATTTAAAGTATTGAATCTGGTATGTAATTAAATGAAATATGTAAGATCATTAGTGTTTTACAAGGACACTAATCTGTATGCTGAATAGGAGGCAACAAAACCTTGACGATAAGTTTTGTCTGAGACACTCGTTTGAGACACAAAAGCACTCTAAAGATCTATCAGAGTGAGGCCCGCCAAAACCCAATAGATCTATCACTTTTGATCCTGATACTTGTTTATAAATTAATGGCCCTTCGTTTAATTCTATCCGCATGTGATCTAAATATTTTCATTCTTTAAGAAAATCATACCATTTGTAACATGTATCATCCCCGAACGTTTAAAAACCTTGAAACGATTAAATAAAAAGGGGAAACATGAACTCACAGATTCGCGTTCCGTGAAAATCTCTATGTGTTGTTTGATTCTTCGTTCATTTTCTCAACCTACAAGTGTTCTAATCCCATTGTACACTTAGGTTTATGATCGTTTTCGTACAAGTATTAATCTTGAATTTATAATTATACTTGTATCCGTTTGGTTTCTTTGTTTGTGTGTGTGTGTGTGTGTATATATTATCTTTTGTGTTTGAATGGGCCTAGCCCAAATGGTTACATATGGGGGGCCCTAGCCTAACTTGTTTTATATGTGTGGGCCTAGCCCAAATTGATCATGTTAAAGTAGGCCTAACCCAAAATAGTTTATAGAATTGTGCTTAGTCCTATTTAATCTTATAAAAGTGGGCTCTAGCTCAACTTAGTTCGTAAAAGTGGGTTCTAGCCCAATTTAGTGTACTAGTGGGTTCTAGCCCAACTTAGTTTATAAAAGTGGGCTCTAGCCCAATTTAATTTGAAAAAAGTGGGCTCTATCCCAACTTAGTTTATAAAAGTGGGCTAGCCCATATGGTTATTTAATGGACTTGATCCATGTTTTAGTACTTACTAGTAATAAAAATTAGTTTATAAAACTACTAATATTTTATATAAGTTATTTTATAAATTCTAGTATGTATATCTTTTAGCGTAGTGTGTGACGGTTTGTTTGTTTTGACCATTTCGTTTGCGTCATCCGCTTTGTTTTCGTTATTCGTTTCGTTCGTGTCGTTTGTTTCGTCCATGTCGTTTTATTTTTTGGATATGTCTAAATTGTCCGTTTTTGTCCGAATTGTCTTATTGTCCGATTTGTTAGTTTAGGTCCATGTTTGAACAAAAATATTTATACTTGTCATGTTTCAAGTATATAAATATGTTCTTGTACTTTTTGTGAAATTGTGTATTTTTGTATTTATTCCAAAATTATCTAAATACATTATATTTATATACAAAAATACATACAAATACTTGATCATATCTAAATATATATTTTATCTAAGAATATATATTTATTCATTATTAGTTTAAGAAAACTCTTGAAATTTATCTTAAACTTTTGCATCCAATTTTTTTTAATCATGATTAAAATCCTTAGTCATTCAAAATCTTTAGTTTAACCATACATTAATCACACTAAATTTTATAAAAATTTGCCATAGTTTCCCTTAAACTATGGACTTTCCCATGTTTAAATAAACATGTTTTAAATCATTCAACTCAAATAATGATCTCAATGACTAATTTTCTAGATCATAAATCTCTAACAAGAAATGTTATGAACTTGTAGTAACTTTAAACCTTCCAAAAACGGAAACATTATTAACACCTTTTAACAAAACTCTTAGATTATTTATTTTATATAAAAATCATATTTTATGTAATATATAAAATCGTTTGAAGTGTGTAGATATGTGCATAACCCTTTCAAAAATGAGGACATGTTCATAATCTTTCCAAAAATGGAAACTTCATTGATGCTTTTCCACAAAATTCTTAGATTAGGTGTTTTATATAAAAATCCATACTTCATATCATGTAATAGACCATTTTTTAAGTATGAAATCATGTTCATAACATTTTTGCTAATGGATCTTGCTATATCTAAACATGAATGTGTTTAAATCTTCATTTTTAACCATAAAAATGCAAGATCATTCTACTACAAAAAGACAACTTCAAGATCATCAAAATCATCAAACAAGTTAAATAATCGTATTAGTATGTTAATTCTTGTTATTGTTTTTAAATGATTTTTATGTAAGATTCAAGATGATCTTGTACTCTTTTATATCAAATCATAATATAAGAATGTAGTAATAAAGGTGAAGATGTTGGATGCTTGGTATGGCCGATTTTTATGAGAGAGAAAGGTAGAAGGTGAAGAGTTTTGGTTGATGTTGGAAATGAGGAATGGTGGAGAGTAGGGGTTTAGTTGTTGATTATGTTTCTTACACCTAACCTACACTAATCATCTTTACAATTTACCAACACATCAAGGGAGATGAGTGGGAGGGGGTGGTTTGGTTTAATTTTTTTATATTAAATCTTTCTATAGTTTGTAAACTTTTAAACTTGGATATTATCTATATATCTATATATATATATATATAAATATATATATATATATATATATAAATATATTAGTTTTTATAAAATCTAATGATCCAACACACTAAGGTGATGTTAAAGCTTGTCAAACTTGTTCACTAGATTTTTCGTTTCGTTGTTCGGGTGACGAATTCAACTCATGTCTGGTACTGGGTCGAATACCGACATTTTGTATTACTTAAGTAAATTTATATACACAATTATCTTTGTGATATTTTATTTTCCATAATAATTAATCTAGTTCTCTGGACTAATAAATTTGTTATTTTGGACACAGTTTCTGTACCGACTTTGTTGTTTGCTAATTATCGAATTAAAAGTGTAGCTTTAGAATATGAAGTTTAAATACTGATTTTGTGTTGTTTTTAATAACCTATATATTGTTTATCATAAATACTATTTATTTTTGGAATTCGGATATTTGCTGTTTTGTTCTGCGGAGTGCTGTACACTCTAAATAATTACTGTATTTTACTGCGGACTAGGGCAATTTGGTGTTTTAATATAGAGTTTTTCTGAAACTATTAGTCGTACATTATTTATGACTATGTTTCCATATAATATTTTTCATAGACATACTTTATTTCTCATTTTTGCCATGGACTGTACTGTGACTGGTGCTGACATGTATAGTGTGTCCGTGCTTCTGCGCCAGTCTAGGACATAGTTTTAAACTGTTTCTAATTGTGGTGGGTTTGTTATCATACTAAGCTATGATTTTGTAATTCCTAGACTTTTAAGACTCAAATAAAAAAATCAAGTCGAGAATACGAATGTAATAGTTGTTTAGGTTGTACGGATTTACTGATATTTTGCCATATATCACAATACATGCTCTTATGCTAAACTTGAAATCACACATGCTTATGCTCAGTCATTAACTTTGATCAAGCCTCCCTTAACATGTATAGCGCTATAGGAGTAACGCACCGCCTAGTAAACTTGGGGGTCATGTTAAGTAAGTCATACACATCTGGTCCTCTCATGTTATGAAAGGATTATGCTTGCGGGAAACATTGGGTGGACTAGTATACTTATGCATGATAGTTTGATGAATGTTAGCCTCAAGAATAGACAAGTACGCATGAAGATTTGTTTAAATATTTATACTATGCTATTATTCAAACTTGTATGCTCGCCAATGCCTTGTGTATTGAAGAATACTTTAACATGTATTGCAGGGTGAGGTTGACTATAACTACGGATGGAAACGAATAGGACGACTTAGATACACACCTAGAATAGTAACATTAAAGTTGTATTCAGAATTTGTTATCCATGATGTTGAATCTTCAAATTTGTACTATGTATTTGCCATTTCAATGAAATGAAATTTTGTTATATAAATTATTGTCACATTTTAGCGTTATGAAGTCTCAAGCAATCTCTTTCGTCCCGCCCTGATGTTTCCGCCATTGGTTGGGGTATGACAGATTGGTATCAGAGCCATAACTAAGGGAATTAGGTGAACTGCCATGTTTAACCTAGTCTATATTCTAAGCATCAAACAGACCCCTTCATACGAACTAAAACCTTTGTGCGAACTGAAGCGCTTGATGCGAACTGGACCTCTTAATGCAAACTGAATCAGGTCTTCGTACGAAGTGGCACTCACTTCGCACAAAGTGAACCACTTCGTGCAAAGTGAACTGTTCCCTGATTAGAATGTCTAAACTTTCCTGTTCTGCTTCTGATCTAGCCCTGTTTCTTACAATGATACCCACCTTTCCCAAGGCTTACACAAAATACACTTGGAGACATGAACACACTCATACCTTACAATCGAGACGACCTCACTAAAATAGGGGTGAAACCTCGCACTTTGGTGATGACTCTCAATCCGCGTATTCGATTTTACACGAAATGACGCCATCAAGCTAGGAGTGAAATCCACATCTTGATGGAAAATTTCCATTTCACACTCGCACGGACCCTTATCAACAAGTTGGAACATGCTCCTCATTTGGTTAGTACCAACCATGTTTAAGGAACGAAATTATCCACATCTTGATAACTAGCTCCACTCTTCGATTTTCAATCTCGCCAAAGTTTCGAATTTTCGATCAATTAGGGACATGTAGTAACTGGAATGTAACACCCCGACCGTGTAAAACAACGAACCGCGGCGGAAACGTCGGGGAGTCATGTCACAGAACTATTGTTTCACAACTCATGGAATTTGAAATTTTGTTTTGTTAAGTTAAATGTTTACATTGTCTTAGGATAAACAAAAATAACGCATAAAGAAATTGTCTTTAATGTTTTACGTCACTAAGGCCCACGTCCATTCCTATGTGAAGTATGCATCATATTATCAAGCATTGACTCCTGAAACATATGTGAAAAGAGAGTCAGCATAAAAATACCGGCGAGTACATAGGTTTGTGAGTGTCAAATTTGTGGCTTTGTATACATATTGCAACACCTTGTCCGACTACAAGAGTCGATAAATAAAAAGCTCGTATCAAAAGTGTTTGATATTGCAATACAACTAACCGAATAAAACAAGTCGGTTAGAGTTGCGGTAATCTTATAGCCATGAATCTTGACCAAAACGTTTCTTTTGTAAAAACCTTGTAATAGATTGATTCAAATGAAAACTTCGTATGGTTTATATCTTTAAGTGAAAATCATTGTGTGACATTGTTCAAAACCATTTGTCCGTGTTATAAGTCAATCGTCCGTGTCATAAACCAATTGTCCATGTCATCAACAAATCGTTCATGTTTTTAATTGTGAAAACTTTTGTTCATTCTTTAATGAACACATTCAAACCTGTGTTGAATATACCACCAAAGGGTATCTTTAATAGACCACCAAAGGGTCTCTTTAACTAGACTAACAAATCAACAAATGATTTGCTAATCAGAATCAGTTTCTATCATTAGCCAAACTTCCACCAAATCCAACGAACAGTCCGATAATGAGATTGTCCGTCCTATGGTACCATAACATACTACTGGTCGGCTCAGCCAGAGCTAATGATTGTCATTCGTGTTATGGATAACACATCAACAAGTTGTTCACATTATTGAAATAGTATTGTTTTATATATAAACCATAGACATTATTTTTGAAAACTTGAAAATGATTTAGCACATATGAGTCACCCGAAAACATTTGCAAAACTTAAAAGAGGGTAACTATGTACTCACTTTGAAAATCATTTTGTATATATAAACTATGTATCTTGTTTTGGAATCTTAAAAATAATTATAGGCACATATGAATCACCCCAAAACATTTAGAAAATGTTAAAGAGGGGAACTATGTACTCACTTGGGATGGCGAAAGTGTTCTTGATCCACGAAATAAACAAAGCTCAAACGTGTCCTAATGTGTCAGATAAATATGTTAGTGTGTTGGTACTACAAATGGGAGATCGGATAGAATGAAGTCTTATAAACCAAACGAGTGTTGGAACTCATGTGATATGATTTAACAAACTTAACATTCCGATTTGAAAAGGATCCTAAGTGCTTTTGACCCATTATGACTCGTTAAGGTAGTTTATGCTACGTTAACGGGTCATTAGCATAAACGCGTGAGCGTCCTACGATAAGTCTTAAATGCCCAAACATGTTCGAAAATGTTATAACATCAGTTTATATGTTAAAAAGTTGGTTACATGTGTTTAAAATGAATTTATACGCAAAAGGGCATTTTGGTCATAATTTTTTTAAGAACATAGAAGTAACTTATCATAACACTAACCAAACGACGTGACCATAAGGTATAACCTCGGTAGGTTATTCCTATAACTATGGTCACAAATATATGTTTGGTCAGATCCTAAGATCGACCAAACGGGTCAGATTCGAAAGTCAAAGCGGTGGTCAAGACCGCTCGACTTACAACCCTAAATAAGCACTAAACTAGATGTGACGAGTTAAACTTGTCAAAACATGTCTAGTTAAGTTTATATAATGATTACCAATATTAAAATATGGTGTTTTGATACCCAAAATTAGTTTCGTCGTAAAATGCACGTTATGCACATTTTTCACCGAAACTTGGACTCATCACTTCGACTAGTAAACATGGTAATCAGAAGGTGAAATCGTTAGGTATTATAACATTCATGATTACAATCATGTTGCAAAGTTCAATTGAACTTTGAGTTGACCAAATATGGTCAGAACCAAAAGTCAATCAGGAAGCCAAACTGTTCGACTTTTAGCTCAAAATAGCTAAAATAATGAAAGAACTAGCAAGAGTACTTACTCGTGTTGAAGAACACTTTCGGAACTCAAGATAGGAGGCTTCCAAAGTCTGGAAACAAGCTCCAAGAAGGATAGAAAGAAGAACTTCACACTTTGCTTTGAAGTGTTTTGAAATGTGTGAAAAAAATGGAAGAATCATGGGGTATTTATAGTATTTTAGGACTAAGGAGGTGATGACAAGTGCCCTCAATTGTGAATTAGTGTCCAAACATGTGTCAACACCAAATTAAGTGTGGCAAAATGAGTGCTAGGTGTCAAAAATTTGAGATAGGTGGCAAACTTGGTGAAGAAGCAAAAATCTTTATTATTTTTTGACATTTTTGGCCCTTGAACTTGTCTTTTCACTTGTTTGCCATTTTTACCCCTTTAACCTAATATTTAGGTTATATTAAGGTGTTAAGACATGTGTAACTTGGATTATGCCCAAAAATGTCGTGGATGTCAGTTCGTTCGGTTGTACGGTTACGCGTTTCACAAAGATGCGTAAAACGCTTTAACAAACACGAAAATGATCCAAATTGTGCAATGATTGACATTTTTGCATTCTCATTAATAAAATACAAGAATTTATTGAATACAAAAATATTTGGAAATAAAACATAGGGTTTCATTGAATACGAAATTGTTTGTAATTGTGCAATGATTTAAAAGGCACAAATGTCACAGTCTCCCCTATTTTTGGAAATTTCGTCTCGAAATTTAATTAGAGGAAACTTTGTGAAAACAAATGTGGATATTTTGCTTTCATCTGATCCTCTCATTCCCAAGTAAATTCTGGGCTACGTTTGGATTCCCTGTGAACTTTAACAATCGATATACATCTACGCTTGAATTTCTTGACTTCACCGTCCAATATCTCCACTGGTTTCTCGACAAAGTGCATAGTGTCACCAACGTGAATTTTGTCGAGGGGAATGTGGAGGTTTGAATCGACTAAACACTTTTTCAAATTGGACACATGGAATGTTGGGTGAAGATTCCCAAGTTCAGGAGGTAGCTCAAGTCGGTAGGCCACCTTTCTGATTCTCTCAACGATCTTGAATGGTCCAATATACCGTGGTGCAAGTTTCATTTCTTTCCAAATCTAACCACACCTTTCTAATGGGATACCTTGACAAGGACGCGATCACCAACTTGGAATTCCAAGGGCTTGCGTCATTTGTCCGCAGAACGCTTTTGACGGCTTCTAGCTGTCAGAAGGTTTTCGCGAATTTTTTTGACATTGTTTGTTGTGTCATGAATGAGTTCAGTTCCAGTGAGCTGAGCTTCACCAACCTCATTCCAGCAGACAGGTGAACGACATTTTCGACCGTATAGAGCTTCGAAAGGCGCCATATTGATGTTGGCGTGATAACTATTGTTGTAGGAGAATTCGACCAATGGTAGATGCAAATCCCAACTACCACCAAAGTCAATCACACATGCTCTAAGCATATCCTCCAGTGTTTGAATTGTCCTTTCAGAATGTCTTTTCGTTTGAGGATGATAAGCAGTGCTCAGATTGAGTTTGGTTCCCATGGCAAATTGCATGGTCTTCAAAAAGTGAGATGAGACTTGAGCATTTCGATCGGATATGATTTTCAAAGGAACACCATAACGAGATACAATCTCATCAACGTAGATCATGGCGAGTTTATCAGTAGATAGATCCTCTCGAATTGCCAAAAAGTGTGCTGACTTTGTTAGACAATCGATGATTACCCTAATGTCATCATGACCTCTAGTTGTGCACGGTAGTTTAGTGATGAGATCCATCGCAATGTTCTCCCACTTCCATACCGGTATTTCTGGTTGCTCAAGTAAACCAGATGGGCATTGATGTTCTGCCTTAACTTTAAGACAAGTTAGGCATTTAGACACACACTAGGCAATGTCCTTATTCATATCAGGCCACCAATACTGGGTACGGAGATCCTTATACATTTAGTCTGCACTAGGATGGATTGAATAACGAGACTTAACTACAAATCCACAAACGATTCTTGTAGTAGAGTAATCCTTGGTCTTCTGTTTCGAGTTGAAGTTCGAGATTTTGTGGTAGCTCATTTTTCAACAAGCTTTGGGTCACACATGTATGTTGTGCATGAAGTATACGTGTCTGGATATCAGATTGAACTCGAACACAATGAAGCTTGACACGTTCCTTACGACTAAGCGCATCAGCCACAACATGGTAGCAAATCTCGCAGTCATAGTCATTTAGAAGTTCGACCCAGTGTCGTTGTCTCATGTTTAGCTCCTTTTGATTGAATATGTGTTGGAGACTTTTGTGTTCAGTGAAAACCACATATTTCATATCGTAAAGGTAGTGTCTCCAAATTTTGAGAGCAAAAACTACGGCTCCTAACTCAAGATCATGAGTTGTGTAGTGCTTCTCGTGGATTTTCAATTGTCTTGACGCATAGGCTATGACTTTGTCTCTTTGCATGAGAACACAACCAAGGCGTAGGTTTGATGCGTCACAATAGACAACGAGATCGTCATTGCCGCCGGGTAAAGATAAAACAGGAGGATTACAGAGTTTTTTTTCAGTGCTTGAAAGGCTTCCTCTTGTTTGGGTCCCCACATCGAAAGGTTTATTCTTCTGAGTCAAAGTCGTGAGGTGAACCGCGATCTTTGAAAAGTTCGCGATGGATCGTCGATAGTATCCAGCAAGACCAATAAATGAACGAACTTCGGTAGGAGTAGTAGGTGTACTGCAATCCCTAATCACACTGATTTTGGCGGGATCTACATGTACACCATGTCCGTTAACAATGTGTCCCAAAATTGAACTTCTTTTAGCCAAAATTCACACTTGGAGAATTTGGCGTAAAGTTGTTCTTTCTGTAGGAGTTCCATCGTTAGATAGAGATGTTGTTCATGATCGGCTCGAGAGTTAGAATAACTGAGGATGTTGTTCATGATCGGCTCGAGACTTTGAATAACTGAGGATGTCGTCGATGAAAACAATGATGAACTTGTCTAAATAAGGTTTACAAACCCTATTCATTAAGTCCATGAAGGCGGTAGGAGCATTCATCAAACCAAAAGGCATCACAATGAACTCGTAATGGTCGTATCGAGTGCGAAAAGCAGTCTTGGGAATATCTTCTTCGAGTACCCGAAGTTTATGAACCCAGAATGCTAATCAATCTTTGAAAAGCAGGTCGTACCTTGTAGCTGATGAAAGAGATCATCAATGCGAGGTAGGGGATATCGAGTTTTTGATTGTGAGTTTGTTGAGCTCAAAGTAATCAATACATATAGGCCGGGAGCGCCCAAAGGTGAAATGCTCGGACGAATTAATCCCTTGTCTGATAGTTGTTGGAGTTGCTTTGACAACTCTAGCATTTCAGATGGTAAGGAGATTTGGCAATTAGGTTGCCACCAGGTATAAGGTCAATATGAAACTCAACTTGACGAATTGGGGGTAAACCAGGTAGCTCTTCAGGAAACACCTCAGGATATTCCCGAACAATGGGGATGTCCTTAACAGTTTTACCCTTGTCTTTTTGTAGGTCCCCTAGTCCTTATGGATCTGACAGAATCGTCTATCTAATCTTGAGTGCGGAATCCCCTAGATCAGATTTCACAGAAAACACAAGAACACGAACACGAATTCCTTTAAATAGTCTTCTATTGATTATCGAACACAAAGTGTCTACAACCAATTCAAGACTCTCTCTCTAAACTCTCTGAAGCAATTCTCTCTGCAACTAGACAATAGAACCAGCAACCTAAACCCTAATCACAACCTCCCTATATATAGAGATAGGTTATGCTCATGGGCTAGGGTTTCCTACATGGACTGCTAATGGGTTTAAGGCCCAATTCGCCTCCATGTATTACATTGTATCTAGTTAAGCCCAAATGCTTCTAATTAACTATTACAAAACTGAACCCGCTAACTGCTTATCTTTTTACTAATTACAAGATATCCAAAGACCAAATCTAAGCTGTTGTCACAAATATGCACCAACAAACTCCCCCTTGACAATAGCTTCATAAAATAACTTTGTCTTCAAACTTCTTGCAATCTTCAACATCTTTGAAAAAGTTGGTCTTTGGATAGCTTCAACTTTAACAGCTTCTCTCAGCAACAGAGACTCCCCCTAAGCTGATGTATCCAATCACCAAATCTTCAAAATCGTTAGCGTTTGAGTAAACTCCAGTTCAGTTCTTGCATAGCAATCTTCGAACTCTATGTAGAAAGGAGGTTCTACCATGCATCCAAGCAAACTCCTCTTCACCAAACTTCTCAGCAACACACTGCTACAATCTCTATACTATAAAACATACATCTTGAGAAACCATAAGAATTTTTCAACACAAGTTAAACAAATACTCAAAATTTAAGAGATAGTAAAACTGTATCACAGATTAAGCACTTATCAATTCAAACCATATACTCAAAATTTTAAGCACACATAGCCTGCAAGATCGTAAAAATTTTGAACTCAGCTTCTAACATCGTCTCCCCCTATCGGCAACTACTCCTCCATGAACAACCAATATTCCGTACATTAAGAATATACATGAAAATGAAATATTTTTGGATTTTTATTTTTTCTTAAAGCAAAGAAATAACAAAATAATAAACACTCTATTTTTGTGAGTATCACTAGTAAGAAGATCATATCAGCAACATCAAACTATTTTCACACTATTTGATAATTCTATATGTAACATTCATGAAAAGCAGTTCAAGACGATTACCAGCATTTCAAGTACCATTACCTCGTGATCTGTTTAGATAATTTTATACTGATATATTAGTGTGTCCCACTTCAGGACATACCCCCGCGATCAAGGTATGCACAAAAATTCTTCGTAGTAGGTGAGTATCCGAAATTCATCCTTTTGAATTACAACGTTAGATAATTGGTTATCAGGCCAGTACTTCCGTACAGCAAAGAGACCAATATCCAACGAGCGTTAGGACAAATACCAAATTTTGGTACGAATAATGCAATTTACACATTTGAATGACTCTCTAGGAGAGCTTCTTCAATATTTGGGATTTGGCATTTTTAGCTCTTTTAAGATATCCTGGTTGTGCCTAGGTCAGCATATATCTTGATGCAGCAGAAGGACAACCTTGATACCTGTATGAAATAACGATATAAAGATCTAAAACCTCATATTTTGGCAATCGCTCAACGCAAGATTTAAGGTTATAAAACCATACGCCACTGATATGTTACCCACTCATACACAGTTTAGTTTATTTGTATCACAATGGTAAGTTGATTATTTCATGCCTTTTGCCTACTTGTACATCATATGATGAAGCTGCTCTCACACTTAGGCAATTTTCTTTTAGTTTCAGTGTGACAGTCTAACTTGCTGATGTACTATCATTTCTTCTTTTACACACAGTAAAACTCATTTTTGATTTTCTCTTTTTTTATGTTTTTGATTTTCTATTTTTTTTGTTTTTGATTTTTGAAAAGCAGTAAATTATTTACGAACTATTTTTCAGAAAAATGGTTATTCAGGATTCCTCATCCCGTTGAGTTCGACTAAATGTTCAAAACGAGCCCTGTCAAATGCTTTTGTGTAAAGATCTTCCAGGTTATCTAGTGTGTCGACTCAATGCAGTTCAATTAATCTCTTTTCAGCACAATCCCGTATAAAATGATGACGAATGTCAATATGTTTTGTGCGACTGTGTTTTACGGATTTCTTGGTGATTGAAATAGTGGCATTATTGTCTATCATAATAGGAGTACGAGTGAAATTCAAACCGTAATCGCGCATCTGCAGTTGGATCCATAGAACCTGAGAGCAACAGCTACCCACAGCAATATATTCAGCTTCACACGTCGAGGTAGACACGCAAGACTGCTTCTTGCATTGCCATGACACGAGCCTCCCTCCTAAGAACTGACAACCACCTGTGGTAGACTTCCTTGTAGATTTGCATCCTCCAAAGTCCGAATCAGTGAAAGCAACAAACTTCAAATCACTATCAGCTGGATACCATAACCCAAGTTTAGGTTTTCCCTTCAAGTAACGAAGAATCCGCTTCACCGCTTTCATGTGGGACTCCTTTGGATTCGCTTGATATCTGGCACAAAGACATACTGCGAACATGATGTCGGGTCTTGAAGCAGTCAAGTACATCAGAGAGCCAATCATTGCCCTGTATTGAGTTGGATCAACATCCTCCACACTCTCATGATCTGGACCAACATTGTGATTCTCACAGATAGGTGTAATAAAAGTAGCACAATCTTCCATTTTGAAACAAGACAAAATGTCATACACATACTTCGTCTGATGTATGAACATCCCATCCTTCTTCTGTTCAACTTTTAAACCTAGAAAGTAAGATAGTTCACCCATCGCACTCATCTCAAACTTGCTCTTCATCACCTCTTCGAACTCATGACACATGTTCTCATCAGATAACCCAAAAATGATGTCATCTACGTATACCTGTACCAGCAGAATGTCTTCCTTCTTCCTTCTAATGAAAAGTGTACTGTTAATCTGACCTCTTTCGAAACCATGTTTTTACAAATGTGCTTGACAGTGTCTCATACCAAGCCCTAGGTGCCTGATGTAATCCATACAATGCCTTATCATGTCGATAGACTCGATCTGGATAGTCTGGATCAGTAAACCCGTCTGGCTGTGAGACATACACCACTTCTTGGACTTTCCCGTAAAGAAACGCACTCTTCACGTCAAGTTGGTAAACTTTGAAGCCCTTGAATGAAGCAAAAGCTAGGAACAAACGAATTGCTTCCAACCATGCACTGGTGCAAACACTTCATTGTAATCAATCCCCTCTTACTGATTGAACCCTTTCACTACCAACCGAGCCTTATTCCTTATCACGATCCCTCGGTCGTCTTTCATGCACTTGAACACCCACTTAGTGCCTATTTCCTTCTCTCATTCAGGCAAGTTAACTAGCTCCCAAACTTTCAACTTCTTGAACTGAGCTAGTTCCTCTTGCATAACTTCAACCCAACAATTGTCTTTTAGAGCCATATGAACATTCTTCGGCTCCTCTTGGGCAATGAAGCAACTATACAAACACTCATGAATCAACCCAATCTTCTGAATTGAAGTAAACAAACAGAACCTTCGAGCACACCTCTTCTCGTCTGAACACGTGCAGCAGCATCACCAATGATGTTTTCAACTGGATGATCTCTGTGTACACGTGTGGTAGCAATGGTGTCAACAGCCAGATTATCTCCCAGATTTGATCCAACCTCCCCCTGAATATTAACAAATGGATTAGTAAAGTCCTCCCTTTGAATAGGTTCAGACTCACTATCACTAGAATCCACTTGAGCTGCACTAGAAGAAGTTTCTGGAGCATTTATCATCGAGACACTCGATCTAGGCATGAAGTCACACTCTCCATCTTCACTGATCATAGTATGGATCACCTGAGACTCATCTGCGTTGGAAAAATCTTGAATATTAAATGATTTAAACACACTGTCATAATCATATAATTTAGGAGGACCACCCGTTGATTGTTGAGGTGAATAACTAGTGATTTCCATGTTAAACACCACCTCAATTTTACCAGTTTTTAGATTGAAACCCCTTTTATTCGGGGTTCCAGGCATATAGCCTAGAAAATAACCCTCATCAGCTACTTCATCGAATTTTTGCTTATCTTTGTTTCGCATAATGGTGCAGGGTAATCCAAATGGTTCAAAGCCTTTTAAGTTTGGTTTGCGGTTAAACAATAGTTCGTGATATGTTTTGTTAAACCGTTTAACCATCAAAACTTTGTTCAGGACATAGCACGCTGTGTTCACAGCTTCTCCCCAAAAAAGAACTGGAAGCTTTGTATCAGAAAGCATAGTCCTTGCGGCTTCAATCAACGTCCTGTTCTTCCTCTCAGCGACTCCATTATGTTGAGGTGTATAAGGAGCAGAATATTGATGTTCAATTCCCTTGCGAAGACAATAGAGATCCAGAACTTGATTCTTGAACTCCGTGGCATTATCACTCCTTATCCTCTTGATTCGTGCATCATGGACATTTTCCAATTTTCTAAATAGATCAATCAGCATCTCCACTGTCTCATCTTTTGTACCTAAAAAGAAAACCCATGAATATCGTGAGTAATCATCAGTGACAACTAAACAATAGTACTTTCCACCTATGCTCCTTACGTTCACTGGAAATAGATCCATATGAAGTAATTCATAAGGGGCATCTATGGAATTTACTGTTTTAGACTTGTGAGGTTTCTTATGTTGTTTTCCCTTTTGACATGGAAGACATTTATCTTCCACGTGAAACCTCTGCACTGGCACCCCTTCCACTAAACCATTTTTAATCATATAGTTCATTTTTCTATAGTGGATGTGGGCCATGCGTCTGTGCCACAACAATGACTCAACCTCAGATGCTTTTGATAGTAAACATGCCACCACATTGGAAGAATCCTTTGCACCCATGTCCATGACAAAAGTGTCATTTCTCCTTGGCGCTCTCATCACTTTCCAGTCATCCAGTACCACAACACCAGGTTTCAACATAAAAGCTTCAGACTTTGTAAAGTGGACCGAGTGACCCTTGTCGCAGACTTGAGACACGCTCATCAGATTGTGCTTCAGCTGCTCAACATAGTTCACTTTGTCCAGTGTGATCTTCCTATTGGTTACTTTTCCTCGTCCTGTAATGTGCCCGCCTTTAGCACCGGCAAAATTCATATAACCACCATCTATATTTTCAAACTCAGTTAACAGCCTCGCATCCCCTGTCATGTGCCTGGAGCAGCCAATATCAACATACCACAAGTTTGATAGTCCTCCTTAGCAGCTCCTGCACCACCCAACAAAATTTGTTAGATTGGGGGACCCAAGCCTTAATGGTCTTGGGTCTTCCAGATTCATCAATCATAGGAACATCCATCCAGTATCCATCACTCCTAACAGGAGTCTTGGATCTTAGTCCTGTTGATGGAAATGGTTTTTGATTTCCACTAGGTATGTTGTCCTGAGGTTTCCTAACCATGTTTGGACTTTGCGACCTTTGGAAATTATGATTTTAGATTCCATGAATTTTGATGATGATAATTTCTAAAGCCATCGTTATAAAAATTTCGATTACCAACATTCTGGTATCAATTTTGATATTGACCTTGACTTCTCAAATTATTTGATGGACCATTAAAGTTATTCATTCTTGGTTAACTACTTCTAGGTCTATCATATCTGCCTGATGTAGATGCAGGCTGAAATCTTTGTTTATTTCTTTGAAAACGAGGAACTTGGTGAGTTCTTTTTTCAGCCTTATCTAGACCAACAGCAACCCTCTTTTGCTTAGTAGGAGATATCCTTGGTGAGTTAACCTTCTTCTCACCATCACCACTTTTTGCTGGTGATTTTTCTCTCTGTCTCTCACTTACCTGTGCTTCACTCATTTTGTTAGGACAGCAGCAAGCTACATGTCCCTTTTCATGACATTTGAAACACGATTTTCTAGCGAAGACTTCTTAATTGAAGCCTCTTGCTTAGATTCATCAGGCGGTGATGATGACGATGCCTTCAAAGGATCTTGTTTAATTTGCTTAACTTCTGATCTTTTTTTGTTTTTGTTCTTAGCAAACTGCACATTAGACTCTTTAGTAATAACAGGGACCTCTTCATTCATGTCACTCTCTTTAACAAAATCAACCTTTTTAACAAAAATTTGTTTTTTATTCTTAGGGTGTGTATTCTTTGTTTTCAAAATTGGTTCCATGTTAGTATCCTTCGTGGCATTCTCAAAACCATCAACACTTCCTGATGTGGAACTACAAGGTGTAGTCGACACAAAGTCGGTAAGCTCTTCTTCATCTGGCAAGAAAGAATAGTCATGACCAAGTGGTGGTGGAACTTCATTCAAACCTTTGAATCCTACACACGTCTTGTCATTACTCTTCTTCAAGCCATTCATCATGTGTTTCATGACAAAAGATGAATCTCTGAATTGATTTAATTTCTTTTCAAGTTCACAAATTTTAAGTTGTGCTTCACCCAACTCTTTGCATTTTTTAGAAATTTCTTTTGCTTTCTCACTCATCGTATCATGAGCTAAGTGAATAACTTGAAGTTTTTCATTAAGCTTACAGGTTAGAATATTGATTTCTTCTTCTAACCTTTAATTTTCTTCAAGTATAGTGACTCATTTCGTTTTACGAAAAAGTTTGATTCTTTTAGATTTGAGAGCTCATTAGCCAGACTTTGGTTTTGCTTTGTTAATGTGTCAACTTCACTTTGCACTTTACGACACTTCAAAAAAACATAACTACCAGAGTTAGAACATACCTCGCCTGTTGATTTGCTTAGATCAGCCATGAAAGCATCAAAATCAGCAGCCATCTTCTTCTCTGTAGCAGTCTGTTCTCCATCAGCCTTCTCAGCTACCTTCTCTTGCTCTCCCTTAGCATCAGTTTTCACTTCTTCATCAGCAACAGGAGCTATCTCAGCCATGAACGCCTGTGAGGCGTTGTTATCACTCTCCAGATGAGCACTCCACTCATAAGAACCCTCCCTGGCAGTAGAAATCAGGGCCTTTGATCCAATGTTGTTTGACGCATTCCTATTGGTTGAACCATAACCAGGAGAATCTTGAAAGGATGAACTAGAACGCGATTCAGACTTTGCTATTTGACACTATCTAGTGAAATGTCCATAGTTGTGACAATTATAACACTTCACTTTCGACATGTCAAAGCCCACACTCTTTCCAGTGAACTTCCTGCTCGTTCTGTTCATGAACCTTTTCACCCTTCTAGATTCATGGCCATCTGCCATTGCAAATCATCTCCTCTAAGCCATCAGGGTCGATCTGATCATAATCTGCATCATAGCAGGATCAGATATTTTTCCCTGAATGTAGTTCTCGTAGGAAGCAATAAAAGAAGCAAGAAATGCCAGGTGATCTTCAGCACTTTTGACACTTAGAGGCATATACTTAGAACTGCTGTTACTTGATTGTTGTCTCTTAGCCCCTAACTAGCCTCCTGAAGCAGCAACGAAACATACTTCTCCATCAGAATTTGTCACTATCTGTTCATTCTCACATGAGAGAAATGTAGTTGCAGTGTCACTAGAAGCATTGTTGGAAGTTGAAGGGGTAAGACCTTTATAAATCCCCGGATCTTGAACCTGATCATAACCCGTTTCCTTCTTCTTCATATTGAGCTCATAAGCTCTCAACTTTCCAACAACCTCTTCCAGGTCTTTCTTTTCATAATCAGCTTCACCCTTTATCATCAACGTGTAAATATCCACTTGGCAGGTAAAGCATCCAGCAACTTGTCGTTTATCTCCACATCTGTGTATCCCTCTATGTCATAATTATCAATTTCTGACATCAGATAATAATATCTCGTGATAATATCTTCAAAGGATTCATTTCTCATTCGTTTGAACACACAAAACTGTTTCTTTAATAGATCAACCTTATTCTTTTTCACATCTTTATTGCCCTCATATCTCTTCTATAGGGCATCCCACATCTCCTTCGATATTGTATAACGCTTGAATGTATGTTTGATGACATCAGGTAACGACATCTTTATAGCAGCTAAGGCTTTCTTCTCAGACTCATACATCCTCTTCTCAGCCTCTGACATATTCACGTAAGCAGTAACACATTGTCTGCCCTCAAAATCATGCATTGGGTTAGCGTACCCATCTTGAATACAGATCCACATTCGTGTGTCCTGATATTCAATGAAGGATTGAAACCTATCCTTCCAAGTAAGATAGTTTTCCACCTTCAGCATCTTTGGTGGTTTGTTTGTGTTGCCAGCCTCGTGCTCCATTCTCAACAGCTCATTTAGGTTAGACATATTCGACATTTTTACCGAACCGGCTCGTTAAAAATGTTAAAACGTTTCTTTGTTTTGTCCTAAAAATCACACGAGTCTAACTGTCCAATCGGTTCGTCAAAATTGTCTATGGATCAATTTCTATGTCCGAATATGTTTAACTCTGGTTACGTCAGCTGGTTAAGTTTCCACCTTTTTATGAGTAACTCGGAACAGTGTAAAATCCGAAATGGTAACTATGATTGACAATCCGAAATCAAAATCCGAAACAGTGATCCGAATTGCTAATCCGAAGTGGTGATCCAGAATAGTGATCTGAGATGAAATCCGGAATGCATTGTTCTGATCCGAAATAGAATCCGGAATAGACTATTCTGATCCGAGATGGAGTCCGTAATAGGTTCCCAATCCGAGATGGAATCCGGAATACAATTCAGATTCGAATTCAATCCGAAATAGCTTCTGATCCGAAATGGAATCCGAAATGTAGTGACTTTACACATGTATAACCCCTATCTTTGAATGCATCCGAAATGTATATGATTCTACGATATTTGCAAGAAGGCTACATAATTCTTTTGTAGGTATTTTTGGGCCTGGGTACAGGTCATGAGTTTTAGAGTACTAGAGGGCTTCTCTCCATGAACTTCTAAGGTTTCGCCAGACGAAAGAGGTATACGAACAACCTTGTCGTAACAGATCACCTTAGCATGGTGTTTGGTTAACCAATCCATTCCTATGATGATGTCAAAACTCCTGAGTTGCATTGGTGTGAGGTCAATGGGAAAAAGGTGGTTATCCAGGTGGCAACTACGAATGACATAGTCGAGCACAAGGTGTTCACCGCTAGCTATTTCCACCGTCCAGGGTTTTCCTAGTTTAGTTCTAGGCATCAAAAGCAAAGGTTCAAAGGCTAGTGATACAAAGCTTCAATCGGCACCCGGATTGAAAAGAATAGAAGAAGGATGATTGTTAACAAGGGACGTACCGTTAATGATTTTGTTATCAGCATAAGCTAGATTTGCATTTGCGTTCACTAATTATGGGCAGTTATTTCTAAAGTGAACCCATCTCGCCATAGTTGTAGTAAGAACCAGGTGGGAACGGAGGTCTAGAAGGGTTGGCTTGGGGTTTAACAGGGTTCAAACAGCTTGTTTTGGGGCCGAACAACACACGGTGACTAATCAAAGTAAAAGGGTCTTTATAATGTATCATGAAGACATGCTTTATCCTATAAGTGGGCACTCACCCCAAGAGTTCCTAGGTAAGAGTGACTGGTCCGATAATGCATATTTGTACGAACACTCTAGCCTTAGACAGAAAACTCAGGGTACAGGCATCTACCCTTCAAGCTTGCACGTGTTCAAAATAATAAAACCCAAACTTTGACGGGATTTTGAAAACTTACAAAGCTTTAAGCCAAAATAAATCATCTATGGATAGATGATTGATTTTTAAAACGAATTTGTAACTTGTGTCTTTGTTTCGGTAATCACCTAAGGATAGGTGATGGTATTGTTTTAAGAATCTAAACGCAAGATAAATCGCATTAGGGTCCTAGGAAGGTTATAGTCTAGGTCAAAGCATTAATAATAACCTAATTCCCTATAACCATAAGCTCTGATACCAATCTT
This sequence comes from Scalesia atractyloides, assembly GCA_947069175.1. Classification (NCBI taxonomy): domain Eukaryota; kingdom Viridiplantae; phylum Streptophyta; class Magnoliopsida; order Asterales; family Asteraceae; genus Scalesia; species Scalesia atractyloides. The sequence continues at coordinate 56,285,115 of CAMTDV010000012.1, read as the reverse complement.
TCTGTAATAACCCCACCGCGTAAAACAACGAACCGCGGCAGAACATCGGGGAGTCATGTCACAGAACTATTGTTTCACAACTCATGGAATTTGAAATTTTGTTTTATTAAGTTAAATGTTTACATTGTCTTGGGATTAAAAAAATAACACATAAATAAATTGTCTTTCATGTTTTAAGTCACTAATGCCCACGTTCATTCCTACATGAAGTATGCATCATATTATCAAGCATTGACTCTTGAAACATAAGTGAAAAGAGAGTCAGCATAAAAATGTCGGCGAGTACATAGGTTTTGTGAGTGTGTCAAATTCGTGGCTTTGTATACGTATTGCAACACCTCGTCCGACTACAAGATTCGATAAATAAAAACCTAGTATCAAAAGTGTTTGATTTCGCAATACAATTAACCAACTAAAACATGTTGGTTAGAGTTGTGGAAAGCTTATAGCCATGAATCTTGACCAAAACGTTTCTTTTGTAAAAACCATGTAATAGATTGATTCAAAAGAAAACTTCGTATGGTTTATATCTTTAAGTGAAAATCATTGTGTGACGTTGTTCAAAACCATTTGTCCATGTTATAAACTTGTTAATCAGAAATAGTTCCTGTCATTACCCAAACTTCTACCAAATCCAATGAACAATCCGACAATGGGATAACGCATCAACAAGTTTTTCACATTATTGAAATCGTATTGTTTTATATATAAACCATAGACATTGTTTTTGAAAACTTGAAAATGATTTAGCAGATATGAGTCACCCCAAAACATTTGCAAAACTTAAAAGAGGGGAACTATGTACTCACTTTGAAAATCATTTTGTATATATAAACCATTTATGTTGTTTGGAAATCTTTAAAATAATTGTAGGCACATAGGAATCACCCCAAAACATTTAGAAAATATAAAAAAAGGGAACTATGTTCTCACTTTGGATTGCGAAAGTGTTCTTGATCAACAAAATAAAGAAACTCAATCGTGTCCTAATGTGTCACATGTTAGCGTGTTGGGACTACAAACGGGAGATCGGATAGAATGAAGTCTTTAAACCAAACGAGTGTTGGAACTCATGTGATATGATTTAACAAACTTAACATCCGATTTGGAAAGGATCCTAAGTGTTTTTACCCATTATGACTCGTTATGGTAGTTTATGCTACTTTAACGGGTCATAAGCGTAAACGCGTGATCGTCCTATGATAAGTCTTAAATGCCCAAACATATATGAAGATGTTATAACATCAGTTTATATGTTAAAATTTTGGTTACATGTGTTTTAAAATGGATTTATGCGCAAAAGGGCATTTTGGTCATCATTTATTTACGAACATAGAAGTAACTTATCATAACACTAACTAAATGATGTGACCATAAGGTATAACCTCAGTAGGTTATTCCCTATGCAACTATGGTCACAAATATGTGTTTGGTTGGATCCTAAGATCGACCAACGGGTCGGATTCGAAAGTCAAAGCGGTGGTCAAGACCACTCGACTTACGACCCAAAATAAGCGCTAAACTAGAAGTGATGAGTTAGACATGTCAAAATATGTCTAGCTATGTTTATAAAACTGAATACCAATATCAAAACTTGGTGTTTTGATACCCAAAAATAGTTTCGTCATAAAATGCACATCACTTTCCGACTTCATGATAGTAAACATGGTAATAGAAGGTGAAATCCTTAAGGATTATAACCTTCGTGATTATGATCACATTGCAAAGTTCAATTGAACTTTGACTTGACCAAATATGGTAAGAACCAAAAGTCAATCAGGAAGCCAAACTGTTTGAATTTTAGCTCAAAATAGCTAAAATAATGAAAGAACTAGGAAGAGTACTTACTCGTGTTGAAGAACACTTTCAGAACTCAAGATAGGAGACTTCCAAAGGCTAGAAAAGAGCTCCAAGAAGATAGAAAGAAGAAATTCACACTTTGGTTTGAAGTGTTTTGAAGTGGTGTGAAAAAAATGAAAGAATCATGGGGTATTTAAAGTATTTTAGGATTAAGTAGGTATGACAAGGGTCCACAAGTGTGGATTAGTATCCTAACATGTGTGAACACCAAATTAAGTGTGGCAAATGAATGCTATGTGTGTCAAAAATTGTAGATAGGTGGCAAATTTGATGAAGAAGCAAAAATCTTTATTAATTTTTTTTGACATTTTTGGCCCTAGGACTTGTATTTTCACTTGTTGGCCATTTTAACCTCTTTAACCTAATAATTAGGTTATATAAAGGTGTTAAGACATGTGTAACTTGGATTATGCCCAAAAATGTCATGGATGTCGGTTCGTTTGGTTGTACGGTTACGCGTTTCACAAAAATGCGTAAAACGCTTTAACGAACACGAAAATGATCGAAATTGTGCAATGATTGAAATTTTTTGCATTTTCATAAATAAAATACAACATTTTATTGAATCCAAAAAAATTGGAAATAAAACACAGGGTTTCATTGAATACGAAATTGTTTGTAGTTGTGCAATGATTGAAAAGGCACAAATGTCACATGGAAGGGTAAAATGCCGTTAACCACTCCTCCATGAGAGCATTTTACCTATTAGGCCAAAACATGTCTCTCCAATTTGGAAGGATTTACGATTCACGTTGTAATAGTCGAAGTTTCTAACCCGAAACACACCCATGTTTTATCGAACCTCTTCTTTTATGTGAATCAATTTCTGTGTATTTAGTTTGATACGTTATTCATTTCAAACGCACGAATCGCACTTTCCTCGCAATCTAAAACAATATTAATAATCGCGAACCAACTAAATTTACACTCCTTATGCATGTTACTTCTTTACACGTGATTATACTTTATGAATACACGTTATGCTTATGCTTTATACGTGATGCTAATGTGCTACATGAAATACTCATATGCGGATTATGTGAAAACTTATGAGCTACATGAAACATATGCACTCATTCATGCAATCGAAACGTTATCTTAAAATCATTTTGATCAAATCTCACATTTTACCTCTACTCCAACTCTAGATGTCGCTAACGGTGAAAACTCCGACTCCAAGAAGGTCGCTAGCAACACCAGCGACTCCATGACCAAGAAAGAGATGATGAAATTTATGGCTAAGAAAATGGCCAAGATACTCCCCGACATCATCAACCATATCCAACCTACTTCCACCTCTACTAACACCGAGAACCACGACGACACGACTAAGCCTAAGAACGAAAGGCCTAAACCTTCCTTCACCTTTAAGCAGTTCAACTCCTGTAGCCCAATGCCCTTCACAGGCGAAGACGAGGTGACAATGATGCTCCAATGGTTCGACGCCATGGAGGTCACCTTTCCCTAGAGTAGTTGTCTCGACGACCAACGTACCATAAGTGCTACTGGAGTATTCCAATTGAGATCTCTCGATTGGTGGACGTCAGAACGTAATAGGCGTGGCAATCACGCGGCCTACTCCCTGACTTGGTCCGAACTTCAGAAACTCATGAGAGATGAGTTTTATCCTCCCCACGAAACCCAACAACTCGAAAATGAGTTTTGGAACATCAAACAAGTGGGAAGTGACAACGCTGGATTGATCGCTAGGTTCAAACAGCTTAGTATCATTTGCCCTGGTGAAGTCGACACTTTTGAAAAGACCATTACCAAATACATACGGTCCCTACCCTCTTTTTTCTCCAACTATGTTAAGTCTTCTTAACCGAAAACCATCGAGGATGCCTATCGCCTCGTAGCCAAGTTTAACCACAACCTGATGATGGAAGGAGCCTTCGAAACAAAGGGTTCAACAAAATCAGCTCACCAAGCCACCACTGAACCAACCCCAGAGCCTACACCTACTAAACCTCACACCAAAAATAACAGAACCGGGAAGAAGCGAAAGGCTTCAACCGAGAATTGTGCGGTTGTTACTCCGCCAAACCCACCTCAACACACACTTGCCTTCACTCAATACACCGAACTTATCAAACGCGCCTATACCGAAACATAACCTAGGTACGTAACTTGTACCTATCACCACCCAACCCATGCACCCTGTCGTCTCTGCGCTACATGCAACAGGTTTGGACAATTCAGCACTCACTATCGAAGTGGTCTAAAACCCAAACCAACCAAAACCAGGTTCAAACTCCTGCTAGCAACCAAGCTCCTGCCAACAACCAAGCCCCTGCCAACAACGGTCGCACTTGGTACAAGTGTGGTGACCCAAACCATCTTGCCAACGTTTGTCCTCAGCACAACAACAACCAGCAGTAGCAGCAACAAGCTCCACGTGGCAGAGCTTTTGTCATCATAGCTACTCAGGCACAAAACATCAACGAAGTTATTACTGGTATATTCTTCGTTAACGATGTTTACGCTTCATGTTTATTTGATACTTGTGCAGATAAGAGTTTTATATCGTTAGAATTTGAACCTTTGTTAAAGTGTAGACGTACTAAGTTGCCCAAACCATTCGTAGTTGAAGTCTCTAACGGTAAGTCTGTCAATTTTGATTCCGTTCTTTCCAATTGTTCCTTGAATCCTAACGAGCATAAGTTTTCGATTAACCTCATACCCATGCAAATGGGTAGCTTCAATATCATAGTAGGCATGGATTGGCTTCGGCAAGTTCGTGCTGAAATTGTGTGCCCTTAAACGTTTATTCGCCTGCCTCTCCCTATTCCTTACATGTCTATGGTGAGAAACCTTCTAAAGGACTCAAACTCATGTCGTGAACCCAAGCAAGCAAATACTTTCCTTGCCTTCATTGCCCATGTTCTGAAAGGGAAGGATAAAGGTCCAAGCATAAGTGATGTTCCTGTAGTGTGCAATTTTCCGAACATTTTCCCAAAGGATCTACCTGGTCCTCCTCCTCCTCGTTTTGTTGACTTTCGTATAGATCTCATTCCAGGCGCTACTCCTGTCGCTAAGTCCCTTTTCCGTTTAGCACCCTCGAAAATGCAAGAGTTCTCTAGCCAACTTCAAGAGTTACTTGAAAAAGGCTTCATACGCCCTAGTACTTCTCCCTGGGCGCTCGATTCCTCTTTGTAAAGAAGAAGGACGGTTCTTTTTGCATGTGTATTAATTATCGTGAACTCAACAAACTCATTGTCAAGAATCGTTATCCTCTTCCTCGCATCGATGACCTCTTTGATCAACCCAAGGCGTAACGTACTTCTCAAAGATCGATCTTCGTTTTGGCTATCATCAACTTCGAGTTCTCGAAGAATATATCCCTAAAACCTTTTTAGTATTGTATATGGTCACTACGAGTTCATGGTCATGCCTTTTGGTTTGACCAATGCACCAGCGGTCTTCATGGATTTAATGAACCGTGTGTGTAAACCTTATTTGGACCGTTTCGCGATCGTTTATAGACGACATCTTAATCTATTCGAAAACTCAAGCTGAACACGAACGCCAGTTGCATCTGATACTCGAGCTTTTGCGTGTTGAACATCTTTATGCGAAATTCTCCTAGTGTGAATTCTGGTTAAAAGAAGTTCAACTCCTTTCACACGTTGTCAACAAACTTGGTATTCACGTCAACCCTACGATAATCGAAGCTGTTAAGAACTGGATTGCACCTAAATCCCCGTCTGAAATTCGTTCGTTTCTTGGTCTAGCTACTTACTATCATCGCTTCGTTTCGAACTTTTCCAAGATCGCCGTTCCTCTCACCTCTTTAACTCTAAAAGATAAACCTTTTGTTTAGGGTTCTGAACAAGAGGAGTCTTTCCAAACTCTCAAGGACATGCTTTGCAACGCTCCTATTCTAGCTCTTCCCGATGGAAATAATGATTTTGTCGTGTATTGGGATCCATCTAACCAAGGTCTTGGTTGTGTTCTCATGCAACGAGACAAGGTTATCGCACACGCTTCGAGAAAACTCAAGATACATGAGAAGAACTACGCTACTCACAACCTTGAACTTGGTACAATTGTTTTTGCATTAAAGATATGGCGACACTACCATTATGGTACCAAGTGTGTGGTCTTCACTACCATAAGAGCCTTCAACACATCCTTAATAAAAAAGAACTCAACATGCATCAACGTCAATGGTTAGAGTTGCTCAACGACTAAGACTGCTAGATTTGCTACCACCCTGGTAAGGCGAATGTTGTGGCCGATGCACTTAGTCGTAAAACTCATGTAAAGAGCATTTGTTATTACCAAACTATGAGCAATCTTCATGAACGTATTCATGAAGCACAATACTCATCCACTAACGAGAACGACTTACACAACAAGATGAATTGTGGTGCTAAAAATCAACTCGAAAGTAAACCTGATGGTCTGCTTTACTATCTCAATCGTGTCTAGATTCCAAATCACGACAACATTCATGAATTCTTCATGAAGGAAGCTCATAAATCGCAATATCCATTCATCCTGTCACTGACAAGATGTACCACAATCTTCGTACGTCTTATTGGTGGCCTGGCATGAAGAAAGATATCGCCCTATATGTCTCCAAATGTCTTACTTGTTCCAAGGTAAAAGCTGAACATCAACATCCCTCTGGCCTACTCAAACAACCAGAAATTCCTATCTTGAAATGGGAGAGTATCTGAGTAATCATTGACCGTTTGACCAAATCCGCTCACTTCCTCCCCATTCGTGAAGACTGTATAGTCGAGAAATTGGCTCGTATATACACAGATGAAATCATTTGTCGGGATGGTATCCCCATTGACATCATTTATGATCGTGATGGTCGTTTCACTTCGCGTCTTTGGCAAACTTTTCAGAAAGCCCTTGGTACTCATCTTAGCCTTAGTACCGCCTTTCCATCCTTAATCTGACGGTCAAACAGAGCGCACTATCTAAACCCTCTAAGATATGCTTCGCTCATGCGTGATCGACTTTGGTGGCAACTGGGATTCTCACTTACCTTTGGTAGAATTCTCGTACAATAATACTTATCACGCTAGTATTCAAATGGCACCGTTTGAAGCTTTGTATGCTCGAAGGTGCCGATCTCCTCTCTGTTGGCACGAGATCAGAGAAGCTCAAATCACTGGTCCTGAACTCATACAAGAGACAACATACAAAATCTTTCAAATACATAACAATCTGCTTAAGGCTAGAAGTTGACAAAAGAGCTATGCTAATAAGAGACGTAAACCTTTGGAATTCAACGTGGGTGATCATGTACTTCTCAAGGTATCCCCTCGGAAGGGCGTAGTTTGATCTGGTAAGAAAGGCAAACTCGCTCCTTGCTACATAGGTCCTTTCAAGATCCTCGAAAGGATTGGCAAGGTAGCGTATCGACTGGACCTACCTCAAGAACTCAACAACATTCATCAAATGTTCCATCTCTCGGATCTAAATAAATGCCTAGCTGAAGGAGGACTTCATGTGCCTGTTGATGATCTTCAGAACAATGAATCCTTGCACTTTGTGGAAAAACTGGTTGAAATCATGGACTGAGGAATCAAGCAACTCAGGCGCAGTCGCATTCCCATAGTTAAGATTCGATGGGAAGGCAAACGTGTCGCATAATTTACTTGGGAACTCGAGAGTGAAATGAAGACTAACTACCCACACCTCTTCGTTGAGTCTTCCTCTTGAATAAATTTCAGGTTGAAATTTCCTAAAGGATGGGAGACTGTAACGCCCCGCATTCCTAAACTTACCTTATTTGGAAAGTGTATTTGTATTTCTATATTCGGAAACTTGTACCATACTTTTATCTTTCATTTTCCATTCTTGTACTCTGAGATTATGATGATAATGGAAACACATTATACATAAACCTGTTACACACATGAATTATACTTTACAATTCGTAATACGTGACTATATGCAAGAAACTCATACTTAAAAGCTCGAATACTCAGCTTATATGCACTACTATACTCATACGTCCTTCATGGATGCTTAAAACACTTAATAACCAGTTAAAAGTAAATAAACAACTCCAAACATGCAGCCTCACAAGAAGTATAGCCACATCGTACGAAGTGAGGCCACCTCGTATGAGATGATGCCCAACTCGTACGAAGTGACTCCAGCTCGTGCGAACCGGCATGTTTTCCTATAAATACCTACGCACTTCATCACCTCCAACCTTCCGTTCACTCCCACTCTCACTCGCAAATTTTTTGATTCTTGACAGAACCATCTTCTTCTAAGTGAGTCTAACTCACTAACACTTTATAACTTATCTGCTTCTCTGTACCAAGTGTTGTAGGCTGACCTAATTCATCATCCTTATAGGATTAGAATAGTGTTCTAGCTAATGAGAACTTTGGGAGCTTTGGCTACCCGAATTAAGATCCACACCTCACTTGAACAATCTTTACTTTCTGTTAATTCATCACCAACAGGGTTGGATTACAACCTTGTGGTTGATTTAATATCTCCATGCTTGACTTCTATGACAAACATAACTAAGCTATACATAATTTAAACTTCTTTTTTTGTTTTTTCTTAACAAACCGGTCTGGATAAACATTAATCACATTCTGATCTAGGGTTATGGCCCGGACTATTCTGCCTCATTATCACGATCTTCGTGCACATAAATCAGTGTCGAAATGGGTACAAAACGGGCTAATACGTTTCAGGGCTATCACCTCACACAAGGTGAACAGTCAATCGTACGAGGTACCAGTCAACTCTTACGAGTTGTGAGTCAACTCGCACGAGGCGGACAGTCCACTTCGTACGAAGTGGTATTTTTCCCGTTTCATTCCGTACTTTCTGCTTCAGAATCTGGACCTATCATCCGACTCAGTTTACTCGCGTTCTCCTGTTCACCCAGTGTAGGGTAACTCCATGTTGCATCACCTGATCACTCGTCCATCCACAAAGTTGCTAAAGAAGCTTGCAAAATTGTGAGCATACTCAAACCCATTTTACGCTTTATCACCTTTAGGTGCAATATATGTACATTTTGCAAAATTACACTAACATGCTTATACTCAATGCACGAACAAGCCTCCCTTAACATGTATAGCGCTATAGGAGTAATGCACTGCCTAGTAAACTTGCGGTCATGTTAAGTCATACACATCTTGTTCTCTCATGTTATTAAAGGATTATGCTTGCAGGAAACTTTTTGTTGACTAGTATACTAATGCAATGATAGTGTAATGTATGTTAGCCTCAAGAATAGACAAGTACGCATGAAGATTTGTTTAAACGTTTATACTATGCTTTTATTCAAACTTGTATGCTCCCCAATGCCTTGTGTGTTGAAGTATACTATACCATGTGTTGCAGGGTTAGGTTGATGATAACTATGGATGGAAAAGAATAGGACGACTTAGATACACACCTAGAATAGTAACATTAAAGTTGTTGTATTTGGAATTTGTTATCCATGATGCTGTATCTTGAAATTTGTACTATGTATTTGCCATTTCTATGAAATGAAATTTTGTTATATAAATTATTGTCACATTTTAGCGTTATGAAGTCTCGAGCAATCTCTTTCGTCCCACCCTGATGTTTCCGCCATTGGTTGGGGTGTGACACGCATGCTATGGAAGCTTAATGATACAAACTAAGCTGAGTCTGGATGGTATATAATACAGATGCCACCCGTAACGAATCATTCTGGTAGTGATGATACACGATGCGAAATTAACTGAGTATGGATGCTAACCGAATCAAATGGATTCTAGATGCTATAGGATCCCAAACACACCTTCTGAATTCCGCTGGTTAGGGAATCTAAAGGATCCGAATTCAACCAAGTCTGGATGAAATAGAATGCGTATTATGAGTCCTTTTGATTAGTGATATTACAGAATCAAAATGAAACAAAATCCGGATACCACGCATTGTGAGTCCTTCTGATTAGTGATGTTACAGGATCTGAATTCCACCGAGTATGGATGCTATCTGAATGTAGCACCTCTTGATGCTATACGATTCGTACAAAAAACCATTCAGAATCTGAATGATAGGGAAACTTAGCGATTCTAAATTATCCAAGTCTGGTTGGTACAAGATACAGATACCACCAGTTCTAAATCATTCTAGTTAGTGATGGTAGATGAATCGAAACCAACTTAGTATGTATGCTAACCAAATTTTTTCATGTCTAAATGCTATAGGATCCTAAAAACACCTATTCTTAATTCCGCTTGTAAGGGAATCTAAAGGATCCAATTTCAACTGAGTCCAGATGAAACAGAATGCGTATACTGCCCATTATGAGTCCTTCTGATTAGTGATGTTGCAGCATCCCAATAAAACCGAGTATTGATGCTATCAGAATGTAGCCGACTCTAGATGCTATACGATTTGTAAAACAACCATTCTGAATCTCGTATTCTATGGAAGCTTAATGATCCACTTAAACCGAGTTTGGATGGTTTAAGAAACTGATACCACCCATTTTGAACCATTCTGGTTTGTGATTGTACACAATCTGAAACCAACTGAGTATGTATGCTAACCGAATTTAATCGAGCCTGGATGCTATAGGATCCCAAAAACACCAATTCTGAATTCTGCTGGTAAGGGAATCTAAAGGATCCAAATTCAACTGAGTCTCGATGAAACTAAATGCGTTTTACCCCATTGTAAGTCATTCTGATTAGTGATGTTATAGATCGGAATTCAACCGAGTATTTATAGTATTGGTATGTAGCTAACTCTTGATGCTATACGATCCGTAAAACAACCATTTTGTATCTCGCATGCTATGGAAGCTTAATGATTCAAACTAAACCGAGTCTGGATGGTACAAGATACAGACACCACCCGTCCTAAGTTATTCTGGTTAGTGATTGTACACAATCCGAAACCAACCGAGTGTGTATGATAACGGAATTTAATCGAGCCTGGATGCTATAGGATCCCAAAAACACCTATTCTGAATTACGCTAGAAAGGGAATCTAAAGTATCCAAATTCAACCGAGTCTGGATGAAACAAAATGGTATACTGCCCATTGTGAGTCCTTCTGATTAGTGATATTACAGGATCTGAATTCAACCGAGTATTTATGCTATTTCTATGTTGCCGACTCTTGATGCTATATGATTAGTAAAACAACCCGCATGCTATGGAAGCTTAATGATCCAAATTAAACCCAGTCTTGATGGTATAGGATACGGATTCCACCTGTTCTGCGTATGGATGCTAACTGAATCAAATGGATTTAGATGCTATAGGATCCCAAACACACCTATTCTAAATTCTGCTGAATCTAAAGGATCCGAATTCAACCGAGTCTGGATGAAACAAAATCCGGATACCACCCATTGTGAGTCCTAAATAGTGATGTTAAAGGATCCGCATTCCACCGAGTATGGATGACATCTGAATGTAGCCAACTCTTTATGCTATAAGATTCATAAAAAACATTCAGAATCTTGCATGCTAGGGAAACTTAATGATTCTAATTAAATTGAGTCTGGATGGTACAAGATACAGATTCCACCTGTTCTGAATCATTTTGGTTAGTGATGCTACACAATCCAAAACCAACTGAGTATGTATGCTAACCGAATTTAATCAAGTCTGGATGCTATAGGATCACAAAAACACATATTTTGAATTCCATTGGCAAGGAAATAATAATGATCAAAATTCAACCGAGTCTGGATGAAATAGAATGCGTATACCTCCTATTGTGAGTCCTTCTAATTAGTTACGTTACAGGATCCGAATGTAACCGAGTACTGATTCTCTTGATATGTAGCCGACTCTTGATGCTATACAATTCGTTAAAACAACCATTCTGTATCTCGCATGCTATGGAAGATTAATGATCCAAATTAAACCGAGTCTGGATGGTACAAGACACGGACACCACCCGTCCTGAGTTATTCTGGTTAGTGATTGTACACGATCCAAAACCAACCAAGTGTGTTTGATAACCGAATTTAATCGAGCCTGGATGCTATAGGATCCCAAAAACACCTATTCTGAATTATGTTGGTAAGGGAATCTAAAGTATCCAAATTATACCGAGTGTGGATGAAACAAAATGCGTATACGGCCCATTGTGAGTCCTTCTTATTAGTGATATTACAGGATCCGAATTCAACCAAGAATTTATGCTATTTCTATGTAGCTGACTTTGGATGCTATATTTTGTAAAACAACCCTCATGCTATGGAAGCTTAATGATCCAAATTAAACCGAGTCTTGATAGTATAGGATACAGATGCCACACGTTCTGAGTATGGATGCTGACCGAATCAAATGGATTCTAGATGCTATAGGATCCCAAACACACTTATTCTGAATTTCGCTGGTTAGGGAACCTAAAGGATCCGAATTCAACCGAGTCTGGATGAAACAGAATCCGGATACTGCCCATTGTGAGTCCTAATTAGTGATGTTACAAGATCCGAATTCCACCGAGTATGGATGACATCTGAATGTAGCCGACTCTTGATGCTATAAGATTCGTAGAAAAAACAATTCAAAATCTTGCATGCTAGGGAAACTTAATGATTCGAATTAAATCGAGTCTGGATGGTACAAGCTATGGATTCCACCCGTTCTGAATCATTCTGGTTAGTGATGCTACACGATCTGAAACCAACTGAGTATGCATACTAACCGAATTTAATCGAGTCTGGATGCTATATGATCACAAAAAACACCTATCTTGAATTCCGTTGGCAAGGGAATAATAAAGATCCAAATTCAACCGAGTCTGGATGAAACAGGATGCGTATACCGCCTATTGTGAGTCCTTCTGATTAGGTATGTTACAGGATCTGAATTCAACCGAGTATTGATGCTCTCCGTATGTAGCCGACTCTTGATGCTATACGATTCGTAAAACAACCATTATGTATCTCGCATGCTATGGAAGCTTAATGATCCAAATTAAACCGAGTATGAATGGTACAAGATACGGACACCACCCGTCCTGAGTTATTCTGGTTAGTGATTGTACACGATCCGAAACCAACCGAGTTTGTTTGATAACCGAATTTAATCGAGCCTGGATGCTTATGGATCCCAAAAACACCTATTCTGAATTATGTTGGTAAGGGAATCTAAAGTATCCAAATTATACCGAGTGTGGATGAAACAAAATGCGTATACGGCCCATTGTGAGTCCTTCTTATTAGTGATATTACAGGATCCGAATTCAACCAAGAATTTATGCTATTTCTATGTAGCTGACTTTGGATGCTATATTTTGTAAAACAACCCTCATGCTATGGAAGCTTAATGATCCAAATTAAACCGAGTCTTGATAGTATAGGATACAGATGCCACACGTTCTGAGTATGGATGCTGACCGAATCAAATGGATTCTAGATGCTATAGGATCCCAAACACACTTATTCTGAATTTCGCTGGTTAGGGAACCTAAAGGATCCGAATTCAACCGAGTCTGGATGAAACAGAATCCGGATACTGCCCATTGTGAGTCCTAATTAGTGATGTTACAAGATCCGAATTCCACCGAGTATGGATGACATCTGAATGTAGCCGACTCTTGATGCTATAAGATTCGTAGAAAAAACAATTCAAAATCTTGCATGCTAGGGAAACTTAATGATTCGAATTAAATCGAGTCTGGATGGTACAAGCTATGGATTCCACCCGTTCTGAATCATTCTGGTTAGTGATGCTACACGATCTGAAACCAACTGAGTATGCATACTAACCGAATTTAATCGAGTCTGGATGCTATATGATCACAAAAAACACCTATCTTGAATTCCGTTGGCAAGGGAATAATAAAGATCCAAATTCAACCGAGTCTGGATGAAACAGGATGCGTATACCGCCTATTGTGAGTCCTTCTGATTAGGTATGTTACAGGATCTGAATTCAACCGAGTATTGATGCTCTCCGTATGTAGCCGACTCTTGATGCTATACGATTCGTAAAACAACCATTATGTATCTCGCATGCTATGGAAGCTTAATGATCCAAATTAAACCGAGTATGAATGGTACAAGATACGGACACCACCCGTCCTGAGTTATTCTGGTTAGTGATTGTACACGATCCGAAACCAACCGAGTTTGTTTGATAACCGAATTTAATCGAGCCTGGATGCTATAGGATCCCAAAAACATCTATTGTGAATTACGCTGGTAAGGGAATCTAAAGTATCCAAATTCAGCCGAGTCTGGATGAAACAAAATGCGTATACCGCCCATTGTGAGTCCTTCTGATTAGTGATATTATAGGATCCGAATTCAACCGAGTATTTATGCTATTTCTATGTAGCCGACTTTGGATGCTATATGATTCGTAAAACAACCCGCATGCTATGGAAGCTTAATGATCCAAATTAAATCGAGTCTTGATGGTACAGGATACGGATGGCACCTGTTTTGAGTATGGATGCTAACCGAATCAAATGAATTCTAGATGCTATAGGATCCCAAATACACCAATTCTGAATTTCGCTGGTTAGGGAATCTAAAGGATCCGAAGTCAATCGAGTCTAGATAAAACAGAATCCGGATACCGCCTATTGTGAGTTTTCTAATTAGTCATGCTACAGGATCTGAATTCCACTGAGTATGGATGCTATCTGAATCTAGCCGACTCTTGATGCAACGAGATTCGTAAAAAAAACCATTCAGAATCTTGCTTGCTAGGGAAACTTAATGATTCTAATTAAATCGAGTCTTGATGGTAGAAGATACAGATTCCACTCGTTCCGAACAATTTTGGTTAGTGATGCTACATGATCCGAAACCAACTGAGTATATACGCTAACCGATGTTAATCATGTCTGGATGCTATAGGATCACAAAAAACACCTATTTGAATTTCGTTGGCAAGGGAATAATAAAGATCCAAATTTAGTGGAGTCTGGATGAAATAGAATGCGTATACCGCTTATTGTGATTCCTTCTGATTAGTGATGTTAGAGGATCCGTATTCAACTGAGTATAGATGTAAAAAAACCATTGTGAATCTCGCATGCTAGGGAAGCTAAATGATCCACACTAAACTGTGTATAGATTGTTGGTTCATATTCTGTGACAACAGCTTAATAGTTTAATTATTTAGTCTTTGGATATTTTGTATTAGGCTTAGCATAATTGGTTAGTGAGTTTATTATTGTAATGGGCTTGGAGAATGTCTTAACCTAGTTAGAAGCCTAGTTCACATACATATGGTATTTAACATGTTTTGTGATTAGGGTTTGTAACAACTAGAAAGATTACATAGATAACCTCAATACTTGGTTGAATTCCAATCCATTAATATCACTAATAAGAAAAACTCACAATGGGTGGTATACACATTCTGTTTCATCCAGACTCGGTTGAATTAGGATCTTTTAGATTCCCTTACTAGCGGAATTCAGAATAGCTATTTTTGGGATCTTATAGCATCTAGAATCGATATGATTCGGTTAGCATCCGTACTCAGTTGGTTTCAGATCGTGTACCATCACTAACTAGAATGATTCAGAACGGGTGGTATCCGTATGTCATACTATACAGACTCGGTTTAATTTGGATCATTAAGCTTCCGTAGCTTGCTAGATTTAGATGGTTGTTTTACGAATCGTATAGCATCCAGAGTCGGCTACATTCGATAGCATCCATACTCGGTTGAATTCCGATCCTGTAACATCACTAATAAGAAGGATTCACAATGGGTGGTATTCGTATCCTGTAACACCACTAATAAGAGGGACTCACAATGGGCAGTATTCGGATTCTGTTTCATCCAGACTGGGTTGTATTTGGATCCTTTAGATTCCTAACCGGCGGAAATCAGAAAAGGTGTTTAGGGATTCTATAGCCTCCCAAATCGATTTGATTCGGTTAGCATCCATACTCAATTAGTTTCAGATCGTGTACCATCTCTAACAAGAGTGATTTAGAACCGGTGGTATCCATATCCTATACCATCCAGACTCGGTTTAATTTGGATCATTATTCTTCCCTAGCATGCGAGATTTAGAATGGTTGTTTTACGAATCGTATAGCATCTAAAGTCGGCTACATTAAGTTAGCATCAATACTTGGTTGAGTTTTGATCCTCTAACATCACTAATAAGACGGACTCACAATGGGTGGTATTCGGATCTTGTAACATCAGTAATTAGAAGGACTCACAATCGGTGGTATTCGGATTCTATTTCATCCAGACTCGATTGTATTCCGTGTTTTCCGGATCCTATAGCATCCAGAATCGATTTAATTCGTTTAGCATCCATACTCAGTTGGTTTCGGATCGTGTACCATCACAAACGAGAATGATTCAGAATGGGTGGTAACCGTATCCTATATCATCCTGACTCGGTTTAATTTGGATCATTAAGCTTCCGTAGTATGCGAGATTTAAAATGGTTTTTTACGAATCGTGTAGCATCCAGAGTCGGCTACATTCAGATAGCATCCATACTGGGTTGAATTCGGATCTTGTAACATCACTAATCAGAAGGACACACAATGGGCGGTATACGCATTCTGTTTCATCCAGACACGGTTGAATTTGGATCCTTCAGATTCCCTTAACAGCGGAATTCAGAATAAGTGTTTTTTGGATCCTATAGCATCTGGAATCGATTTGATTCTATTAGCATCCATATTCACTTGGTTTCAGATCGTGAACCATCACTAACCAGATTTCTTAAGAACAGGTGGTATCTGAATCCTATACCATCCTGACCTGGTTTAATTTGGATCAATAGGATTCCGTAGTATGCGAGAATCGGATGGGGTTGTTTTATGAGTCGTATAGCGTCTAGAGTCCGCTACATTCATATAGCATCCATACTCGGTTGAATTCCGATCCTGTAGCATCACTAATCAAAAGGACTCACAATGGGTAGTATACACATTATGTTTCTTCTACTCTCGATTGAATTAGGATCCTTTAGATTCCCTTACCATCGGAATTCAGAATACGTGTTTTTAGGATCCTATAGCATCTAGAATCGATTTGATTCGGTTAACATCCATACTAAGTTGGTTTCGGATAGTGTACCATCTCTAACAAGAATTATTTTGAATGGGTAGTATCTGTATCTTATACCTTCCAGACTCGGTTTAATTTGGATCATTAAGCTTCCATAGCATGCGTGATATAGCATCCAGAGTCGGCTACATTCAGATAGCATCAACACACGGTTGAATTCGGATCATGTAACCTCACTAAGCAGAAGGACACACAATGGGTGGTAATAGGATCCTGTAACATAACTAATCAGAAGGACTCACAATGGGCGCTATCCAGATTCTGTTTCATCTAGATTCGGTTGTATACCAATCCTTTAGATTCCCTTACTAGCGGAATTCAGAATAGTTGTTTTTGGGATCCTATAGCATCCAAAATCGATGTAACACCCAACCGCGTAAAACAACGAACCGTGGCGGAAACGTCGGGAAGTCATGTCACAGAACTAGTGTTTCACAACTCATGGAATTTAAAATTTTGTTTTATTAAGTTAAATGTTTACATTATCTTGGGATAAACAAGAACAACACATAAATAAACTGTCTTTCATGTTTTAAGTCACTAAGGCCCACGTCCATTCCTACGTGAAGGATGCATCATATTATCAAGCATTGACTCTTGAAACATATGTGAAAATGGAGTCAGCATAAAAATGTCGGCGAGTACATAGCTTTTGTGAGTGTGTCAAATCCGTGGCTTTGTATACATATTGCAACACCTCGTTCGACTACAAGAGTCGTTAAGTGAAAACCTCGTATCAAAAGTGTTTGATATTGCAATATAATTAACCAACTAAAACAAGTTGGTTAGATTTGTGAAAACCTTGTAGCCATGACTCTTGACCAAAACATTTCTTTTGTAAACAAACTTGTAATAGATTGATTCAAAAGAAAACTTGGTATGGTTTATATCTTTAAATGAAAATCATTGCGTGACATTGTTCAAAACCATTTGTCAGTGTTATAAACCATTTTTCTGTGTTATAAATCAATCGTCCGTGTCATAAACCAATTGTCCATGTCATAAACAAATCGTCCATGTGTGACATCCCGGTTTTTCAGACATCTTAAACGCACTACTTCACGGTTATTCGTTCCTACGCTAAATTGATTCGAAGACTTAAATTGCACGCTCGAAATAATTACGATAACTTCGTGAACTTATCAAGTGAATTACGTGCTATGTGTATTAAACGTTTATAAGTTCGGTGAGTTATTATGCCATGTTTCGAATTCGTGATTTTTAGTTATAAAATATATTTATGATAAATAGATAAATGAACCGAACCGGGTCGCGAAACGGGTGGACCTCACTTCCTTGCGACTCAAGGAGTTAACCAAAACTTGAGGATCAAGTTTTAGAACCAAACCGACCCACCCCAAACCCGTGCGGCCGCGAGCACCCAACCGCAAACCCTTTCTCATTTTCTTTTCCCTCTTGCACTATATATGCATGTGTTATGTTTCAAAAACAAAACACACACACAAACCCTAGTTCCAAACAAGTCGACGGCAGCCTCCTCATCCCTCTCTCGGTCGCAAACAGCCTTACCACTTTCCTCTCGGTCGCGGTCTTCATCATCATCCGATTCGACTCCCATCTAGTTCTAGGATCATTGATCTTCATTGTTAAAGGTTAGAGTTTATCATTGTATGCAAAGTCATACTAGGATTTATAAACTCTTGATCATGCTAGAATGTAGTGGTAGAATCATTATCATGAAGGTGTACGATGTTTAGTTCGATAAATTATGCTAGTTTGCGATTATGATGATTAGTGGAATCAAGAATCATTAGGCTGCGTTTTGTGTTAAAAACCATATATGATGATTAGGGTTTGCATGAGTATGATATACATGATGATATATGATTGATAAATCTGTTCTTGATCGTTATAGTTAACGTATCGATTGTTTAAGCGTGTTATATTGCGATAAAATGTCGAAATCAGGATGCTGAATGGTGTTTATAGCCAACTTCAACTGGCTGTAACTTGGTTACTATTTATCGAAAAACGGATTTTCTGAAGCCTAAAACGTAGATTTTTGAAAAACGCTTCTAATGGCACTAGATTCATATTTTTCTGAAGTCGTTTGATATTTTTAAGTGGCTAATTAAGTTCAGTAACTGAAGCTGTGAAAATTCTGAAAATTTGTTAGTTGTTTATCGAGTCGGATCTAATAATCTGTAGAGAGTCGAATCACGAAATTTGTACAGCAACTGGATATGGAAATTTCCGGGAAACTTCCACTGGAATTTTGTTAATTGGACAAACGGTGATTTTTAAATAAATTCTCCCGTGGACTGCAGTGAGAAAGCGACGAATCTGACTGCAGCCTAGTATATTAATATTTATGAATAATCAGTAAAGTGTTAGAACTTGAAAATTTACATAAAATTCTACAGCTTAGTTGACACCTTTTGTAAAATAATTGGAATTTTTGGAAAGTTGGAACTATTTTATAAAAATCCTCGAAAACAGCCTAATTATGAGTATATAAGCTGAAACTTGATAACTTGCGAATGTGTGTACCAAAGTGTTGTATGGATTGATTTGTGTTCATGATAGGTTGGTTTGATCACTATGTTGGTATGATGATACTTGCATGCATGATTTGAGTTTTAGGAATTGTTATTGTATGTACCGCATTGTGTGTTAGTATTTGTAGGGTTTGTATCAGTGTGTTCACACACTAACTCTAAATCAATTGACTTGCTAGGACGCAATTAGCGGTCCCATCATTTGCTACATCTGTGTTACACTAACCGAGCAACTAAAGGTGAGTTCACGGCCCCTAATTTTATCCGGTTTTAAACAACAGAGAGAGAAACATGTATACACTCTACAACTCTATCTTTTTACGTTATATGAAATTAACGTCATTAAACTATTCGGTAACTAAGTTAATGTTAACGTACGTTATGGTCACTAAGCAGCTATATCACCAAGTCCTCGACAATCTCTCGGATCATTAGTATTGGGTTAGATAGCGGGGAAATTATAAGTAGTACTACTGGGCCCGACAAGCCCCACCCGAGCTAGTCGCGCTAGCGACCGGGTATGGTCAACGGGTGAATAATTTGGCCTAACTTCGCCATGGTCAGTGATAGGCCTGGCAACACAGAGGCATAACAGTCAGCTTCGATCACGAACACTTACGTGACATAACTTTAGGCTAGCTACCTACATGTTAACATTGAACTTAATTACGAATCAACAATATTATTCCGGGTTAGGGATAATGGAACCAACAACGTTATTATTCCGGGTTAGGAATAATGGAACATCATTATTATTCCGGGTAAGGAATAATGGAACCATCAGTATTATTCCGGGTTGGGAATAATGGAACGAAATCGTTATCCCGGGTTAGGGATAACGGGGGAAACAAACTTATAACCGAACAAATGAACTTATGAAAACCTGTGAACTCACTCTTCTTTAATGTTGACACTTGTTTCTTTACATGTTTCTCAGGACGCTAGGAGCTCTAGGTGCACTCACTAGCATTGATCAAGACATCTTTTTATCGAGTCTCATTTACGAACATTGTTTGAGTTTTTCTTTAGTTTTGGCGTTTGTGTTGGCGCCCGTTCCTTTACTTTACTTTAAATGCTTCCGCTCAACTTTAAAAACTAATGCTTCCGCTAAACATTGAAATCAAACTAAGACAACCTAAAATTAACTATGAATGGTTAAACAAATTATTTTGGAAAACGTATTAACAAATCATATAGAGTCGTTCGACGTTACTAGTGTCTCAGATTCTGGTTTGTTCACACGCCTCGCGGTAAAACTCCGCAAGTGGAAATTGAGGGTGTGACAGATTGGTATCAGAGCCTCTAGCTATAGAGAACCAGGTTTGCATTAAAAGTAGACCTAAATTATAGCTGAATACACGACACTAGACTTAGTTTGGCACCGAACTGTTATATCCTGTTATGTGTTAATATGAATGCATAATTGAAACGAATGCAACTCGTAACTAACTACACAACCAACAGGCAATGTCATCATCATCATCATCATCCGACAAACTTTTGCAACCAAGTGCACGGGAAAGGCACCTATGGTGGAACCCTCACCACCTCATGGCGTGGAGACACGCTCAGCTGTGAGAAAAAGGCTCGCTCTAGGGGAGGAGGAGTCCTCACGCCCGACCATCGCTATGCCGGTCGAACCGGTTAACTCGTTAGAAGTAGGGAACGACCTACTTAGAGATATGATAAGAAAGAAACAAGAACAACTAGAAAGAATGCATGAAACCATCCTAGCACAGGGATGGATGATACGACAATTAACAGGTAAGACTGGATCGCTCGAGGAAGAGCAACATGCGAGTAAGATAGCTCGTAACACTTTAGCAAGAGATCTTCGTGCTGAGCAGCTAAGGGCTGACTGGCTCGAAGACAGAGTTCTTGAGTCTAGCTGGAGAATTCAAGAACTAGAACAGAATCAGGCACCTGTACCAGTACCCGCACCAGCACCGGCCCCTCTAGTGCCGGAAGAGGAAGAAGAAGAGGATCCGGAAGAAGACCCAGCTGTAGAAGCTGGAAACGCCGCGGAGGATGACGGAAACGATAGCGATATGGGGGATGGAGACGTAGAAGACTGACTCGCCTCGCTTATTCCATGTGTTTCCTTCAGTCTATTTATTTTCCTACTTATGTTTAAACTTGAGATTTTATAGTAAACTGATATGTTTGGTTGGCATCTTGTAAGATGTTGAAATTTTATTTAATCGAATATTTCTTTTGATTGTTTAATTTATTTGGGTTGACATAATTTGAGGAATTATTTAAGAATGGAATAGGAAAACTATATTGGATATATAGACTTATCGGTGTGTGTTTATGTTGTTTTACGAAGATCTAAAATGGCAACGGGACGTCGTGGAAACCTCAACATGACGCCGAAGAATTAGCCGCAATGATCCAAGAACACGTGAATGCTGCTCTAGCAGGTGTTCAAAACCAACCAGCAGGTAACCATTACTAAATTTTCATAGGAAAATCTAATAGTTGGGCTAGTAGAATTTCTCGCTGACTACCTGTCCTCTGTCAGCAGGAGGGGGTCTTAACCCCTACAAGATGTTTCTCGATGCGAAGCCGAGTAAATTCACGGGTGCAGAAGGACCCATAGGACTGGTCCGCTGGATCGAAAAGTCCGAATCAGTGTTCGAAATGTGCAATTGTCTGGAGGCCAACAAAGTCAAGTATGCTGCCTCAACGTTGGAGGATGGGGCACTAACTTGGTGGAATGCACAAGTCCAAACGCGTGGACTTATTGCCGCAAATGCAATGGCCTGGGCCGAGTTTAAAGCCCTAATCAAAGAGGAGTACTGTCCGCGAGACAGGGTTCAACAGTTGGAGCAAACATTATGGAACCACAAGATGGTGGGATCTGAAATTGAAGCATACACAGCGAAACATCACGACCTGGTATTTCTATGTCCCGATCTGGCCAATACCGTTGGGAAACGACTCGAGTTTTACCTTGGGGGTCTAGTCCCTGAGATCCAGTGTATGGTAATGGATAGCAACCCTGTGACTGAGCATCAAGCAATCAGGTTAGCGCACAAACTCACCGATAAGGCGGTGGAACAAAAGAAGTTGCCATCTTGGGGTACAACTGAAGTGGCCCCTGATAATAAAAGAAAGTTTGAAGACTCGTCTGCTCGACAGTCTTCGTCATCCCAGCCACAACAGGGGAACCAGAAACGATTCAATAATTTCAACAGCCACCGGGGTCACAATAATCAGCCCCCAACAACACCCAGAATGCAATCGGCTATGCAGGTCGAAAGCCGCAGTGCAACCGCTGTAATCTTCATCATAACGGCCCTTGTGCCGGGAATCGCTGCCAACGATGTGGCAAAGTGGGACATGCGGCAAAGGATTGTCGCGGGGAAATCATGTCCCGACAAAATCAAAATCAACACCAGGGTCAGCAGCAGGGTGTTAACCGGGGGTCTATCAGTGTGGTAGCACTGCCCACTTCAAACGAGACTGCCCACAGCTTCGTAACAACAACAACAATGGTGGGAACAACAACAACCACAACCACCATAACAACAACAACAACAATAACAACAACAACAATGGAAATGGTGGCACAGGAGGTGCCAAAGGGCATGCATTTACGCTGGGCCGCGGAGAGGCCAGAAACGACTCGAGCGTGGTCACCGGTAAGTTTACCCTTAATGAACATTTTGCTTCTGTGCTTTTTGATACGGGTGCAGATAGGAGTTTTATATCTGAGTCTTTTAGGAAGAACCTAAATCTCACGCCCAAACCACTAGAGACCCCGTACGTCATAGAACTAGCCGATGGTAAATCTGTAGATGTGACCCATATAGTATCCGGATGTCAACTCAAACTCGCGGGTCACACCTTTACCATTGATCTGATGACAACTACCCTGGGTTGTTTTGACGTGGTAGTCGGAATGGACTGGCTATCCGACGTCCGAGCTGAAGTTCTCTGTTTCGAAAAATCTATCCGTATTCCGCTCTCTAACGACGAAATCTTGACGGTGCAAGGCGAGAAGGCGGGCGCCGTCACAAGCATCATCTCTTACATGCAAGCACAGAAGTATCTTCGGAGGAAGAACTCCTTCGCTTTGCTAGCGCTGGTTGCCGAACAGCCTAAGGACGAGAAACGTATAGAAGACATCCCCGTCGTCCGTGATTTTTCTGATGTATTTCCAGAGGAGTTACCTATTCTTCCTCCACATCGACAAGTGGAGTTTGAAATCGAATTGGCAAACCATGCAACTCCTATCGCCAAGGCCCCATACTGCCTAGCTCCAGCCGAGCTGCAGGAGCTGTCTACCCAACTTCAGGAACTGTTAGAAAAAGGATTTATCCGACCTAGCACTTCGCCATGGGGAGCTCCAGTCCTTTTTGTCAAGAAGAAGGACGGGACCTTCCGCATGTGCATCGACTAGGGAACTCAATAAGGTTACTATCAAGAACCGATACCCGTTACCTCGCATCGACGATCTCTTCGACCAACTTCAAGGGTCAAGCTACTACTCCAAGACTGATCTACGGTCCGGTTATCACCAGTTACGCGTCAGGGAGGAGGATATCGCTAAGACGGCATTTCGTGCTCGGTATGGCCATTATGAGTTCTTGGTCATGCCCTTTGGTCTCACCAACGCACCCGCGGTGTTCATAGACCTCATGAACCGTGTGTGTAAACCATATCTCGACAAGTTTGTCATTGTGTTCATCGATGACATACTCATCTACTCTAAAGGTGAAGCAGAACATGCTGAACATCTACGATTACTGCTGGAATTACTTCAACAGGAGAAACTATATGCCACGCTTTCAAAGTGTGATTTCTGGATTCGGGAAGTTCAGTTCCTCGGGTATATCGTGAATGAAAAGGGTATCCACATCGACCCCGCCAAGATTGAAGCTATCAAAAACTGGGAAGCACCCAGGACACCGACGGAGATCCGCCAATTTTTGGGTTTGGCTGGTTACTACAGATGTTTCATCGAGGGATTTTCAAAGATCGCGCAACCGCTTACCACCCTCACCCATAAAGGCATCAACTATGCTTGGGGTGACAAGCAGGAAGCGGCATTTCAATTGCTGAAGCAGAAACTTTGCAGTGCACCCATTATATCCTTGCCGGAAGGGACTGATGATTTTGTGGTGTATTGTGATGCTTTCATTCAGGGATTGGGATGCGTACTCATGCAACGCGATAAGGTCATCGCGTATGCGACCCGACAATTGAAGGTTCACGATGAAAACTACACAACACATGACCTGGAATTGGGAGCAGTAGTGTTTACACTTAAGATTTGGAGACACTACCTATATGGAACAAAGTGCACAATCTATACAGATCACAAGAGCCTCCAACACATCTTTGACCAGAAGGAGTTGAACATGCGACAGCGTCGCTCGGTCGAACTCCTGAACGATTATGAATGTGCCATTCGGTATCGCCCGGGTAAAGCTAACGTGGTAGCTGATGCCCTCAGTAGGAAGGAACACTTGAAACCTCATCAGGTACGAGCACTACAGTTCACCATTCATTCGGGGTTACCCGAACAGATACGCGACGCGCAGTTAGAAGCAGTTAAGGAAGAAAACATCAAGGCCGAATCGGTGGGAAAAATGGAACGCGATTGGGAAGTAAAACCCAATGGAGCCCGGTATTTCATGAATCGTATATGGGTACCTCTCTACGGAGACCTTAGAAAGCTAGTCATGGACGAAGCTCACAAATCCCGATACTCTGTCCATCCTGGTTCGGATAAGATGTATCAAGACCTTAAAGCTGCGTACTGGTGGCCCAACATGAAAGCTGATATAGCCACCTACGTAAGCAAGTGTTTGACTTGTGCGAAAGTCAAGGTAGAGTATCAAAAGCCATCGGGGCTACTCAAACAACCTGAGATCCCGGTGTGGAAATGGGATCAGATCTCGATGGATTTCATCACTAAACTCCCGCGAACTTTGGGTGGTTACGATACCATCTGGGTGATTGTGGATCGTTTAACCAAGTCCGCACACTTCCTAGCGATTAAAGAAACTGATAAGATGGAGAAGTTGACTAGCATCTACATTAAGGAAGTAGTTTCTCGGCACGGAGTGCCAACGTCCATCATCTCAGACAGAGATGCTCGTTTCACGTCCAACTTTTGGCAGTCACTTCAGAAAGCGTTGGGTACACATTTAGATATGAGCATAGCTTATCACCCTCAGACTGATGGTCAAAGCGAAAGGACCATACAGACCTTGGAAGACATGCTTAGGGCATGCGCGGTAGACTTCGGGAATAGTTGGGAAATCCACCTGCCCTTAGTGGAATTCTCGTATAACAACAGCTACCATACGAGTATATCGGCAGCACGTTTGAAGCATTATACGGTCGTAAATGTAGATCACCGGTCTGTTGGGCAGAAGTCGGTGACAGTCAACTCACAGGCCCTGAGTTGATACTTGAGGCTACTGAAAAGATTGTACAAATCAGAAACCTAATGGCAGCGTCACGAGATCGACAGAAAAGCTACGCTGATCAACGACGCAAACCGCTC
Source organism: Scalesia atractyloides (assembly GCA_947069175.1). Lineage (NCBI taxonomy): Eukaryota > Viridiplantae > Streptophyta > Magnoliopsida > Asterales > Asteraceae > Scalesia > Scalesia atractyloides. The sequence goes on along the minus strand of CAMTDV010000012.1, from coordinate 56,259,211 downwards.
GAATTTCAAGTAGGCGACCGCGTCCTACTGAAGGTGTCACCCTGGAAGGGTGTAATCCGTTTTGGGAAACGAGGAAAACTAAACCCACGGTACGTAGGTCCGTTTGTGATCTTGAAACGTATTGGACCCGTAGCTTATCAATTAGACCTTCCTGCCGAACTTAGTGGAGTTCACAACGTTTTTCACGTGTCAAATCTGAAGAAGTGTCTATCAGATGAAACCCTAGTCATTCCATTGGACGAGATTCAAGTGGATGAACAACTGCACTTTGTGGAACAACCTATCGAGATCATGATCGTGAGATCAAAACTCGAAGGCACAGCAAGATACCGATCGTCAAGGTTCGTTGGGACTCTAAGCGTGGACCGGAGTTCACGTGGGAAAGAGAGGACCAAATGAAAAGCAAATACCAACACCTTTTTGCAGCTGAGCAACAAGTTAACGATACAACCAACTAAATTTTCGGGACGAAAATTCTTTCAACATGGGGATGATGTGACAACCTGGGAATTTCTTGTAATTTCTTGTACCATTGTTAACGAAATAAATCTTTGTGCGTGGCACTCTAAACCTGTACGTTGCATTCTAAACCGCGTTTACTCAATTTTCGGGACGAAAATTCTTTCAACATGGGGATAATGTGACATCCCGGTTTTTCAGACATCTTAAACGCACTACTTCACGGTTATTCGTTCCTACGCTAAATTGATTCAGAAACTTAAATTGCACGCTCGAAATAATTACGTTAACTTCGTGAACTTATCAAGTGAATTACGTGCTATGTGTGTTAAACGTTTATAAGCTCGGTGAGTTATTATGCCATGTTTCGAATTCGTGATTTTTAGTTATAAAATATATTTATGATAAATAGATAAATGAACCGAACCGGGTCGCGAAACGGGTGGACCTCACTTCCTTGCGACTCAAGGAGTTAACCAAAATTTGAGGATCAAGTTTTAGACCCAAACCGACCCACCCCAAACCCGTGCGGCCGCGAGCACCCAACCGCAAACCCTTTCTCTTTTTATTTTCCCTCTTGCACTATATATGCATGTGTTATGTTTCAAAAACAAAACACACACACAAACCCTAGTTCCAAACAAGTCGACGGCAGCCTCCTCATCCCTCTCTCGGTCGCAAACAGCCTTCCCACTTTCCTCTCGGTCGCGGTCTTCATCATCATCCGATTCGACTCCCATCCAGTTCTCGGATCATTGATCTTCATTGTTAAAGGTTAGAGTTTATCATTGTTTGCAAAGTCATACTAGGATTTATAAACTCTTGATCATGCTAGAATGTAGTGGTAGAATCATTATCATGAAGGTGTAGGATGTTTAGTTCGATAAATTATGCTAGTTTGTGATTATGATGATTAGTGGAATCAAGAATCATTAGGCTGCGTTTTGTGATAAAAACCATATATGATGATTAGGGTTTGCATGAGTATGATGTACATGATGATATATGATTGATAAATCTGTTCTTGATCGTTATAGTTAACGTATCGATTGTTTAAGCGTGTTATATTGCGATAAAATGTCGAAATCAGGATTCTGAATGGTATTTACAGCCAACTTCAACTGGCTGTAACTTGGTTATTATTTATCGAAAAACGGATTTTCTGAAGCCTAAAACGTAGATTATTGAAAAACGCTTCTAATGGCACTAGATTCATATTATTCTGAAGTCGTTTGATATTTTTAAGTGGCCAATTAAATTCAGTAACTGAAGCTGTGAAAATTCTGAAAATTTGTTAGTTGTTTATCGAGTCGGATCTAATAATCTGTAGAGAGTCAAATCACGATATTTGTACAGCAACTGGATATGGAAATTTCTGGGAAACTCCCACTGGAATTTTGTTAATTGGACGAACGGTGATTTTTAAATAAATTCTCCCGTGGACTGCAGTCAGAAAGCGACGAATCTGACTGCATCCTAGTATATTAATATTTATGAATAATCAGTAAAGTGTTAGAACTTGAAAAATTTACATAAAATTCTACAGCTTAGTTGATATCTTCTGTAAAATAATTGGAATTTTTGGAACGTTGGAACTATTTTATAAAAATCCTCGAAAACAGCCTAATTATGAGTATATAAGCTGAAACTTGATAACTTGCGAATGTGTGTACCAAAGTGTTGTATGGATTGATTTGTGTTCATGATAGGTTGGTTTGATCACTATGTTGGTATGATTATACTTGCATGCATGATTTGAGTTTTAGGAATTGTTATTGTATGTACCGCATTGTGTGTTAGTATGTGTAGGGTTTGTATCAGTGTGTTCACACACTAACTCTAAATCAATTGACTTGCTAGGACGCAATTAGCGGTCCCATCATTTGCTACATCTGTGTTACACTAACCGAGCAACTAAAGGTGAGTTCACGGCCCCTAATTTTATCCGGTTTTAAACAACAGGGGGAAACATGTATACACTCTACAACTCTATCTCTTTACGTTATATGAAATTAATGTCATTAAACTATTCGGTAACTAAGTTAATGTTAACGTACGTTATGGTCACTAAGCAGCTATATCACACAAGTCCTCGACAATCTCTCGGATCATTAGTATTGGGTTAGATAGCGGGGAAATTATAAGTAGTACTACTGGGCCCGACAAGCCCACCCGAGCTAGTCGCGCTAGCCGACCAGGTATGGTCAACGGGTGAATAATTTGGCCTAACTTCGCCATGATCAGTGATAGGCCTGGCAACACGGAGGCACAACAGTCAGCTTCGATCACGAACACTTACGTGACATAACTTTAGGCTAGCTACCTACATGTTAACATTGAACTTAATTACGAATCAACAATATTATTCCGGGTTAGGGATAATGGAACCAACAACGTTATTATTCCGGGTTAGGAATAATGAACACCATTATTATTCCGGGCAAGGAATAATGGAACCATCAGTATTATTCCGGGTTGGGAATAATGGAACGAAATCGTTATCCCGGGTTAGGGATAACGGGGGAAACAAACTTATAACCGAACAAATGAACTTATGAAAACCTGTGAACTCACTCTTCTTTAATGTTGACACTTGTTTCTTTACATGTTTCTCAGGACGCTAGGAACTCTAGGTGCACTCACTTGCATTGATCAAGACATCTTTTTATCGAGTCTCATTTACGAACATTGTTTGAGTTTTTCTTTAGTTTTGGCGTTTGTGTTGGCGCCCGTTCCTTTACTTTACTTTAAATGCTTCCGCTAAACGTTGAAATCAAACTAAGACAATCTAAAATTAACTATGAATGGTTAAACAAATGATTTTGGAAAACGTATTAACAAATCATATAGAGTCGTTCGACGTTACTAGTGTCTCAGATTCTGGTTTGTTCACACGCCTCGCGGTAAAACTCCGTAAGTGGAAATTGAGGGTGTGACACCATGTTTTTAATTGTGAAAACTTTTGATCGTTCTTTAATGAACACATTCAAACCTGTGTTGACTATACCACCAAAGGGTATCTTTAATAGACCACTAAAGGGTCTCTTTAACTAGACTAACAAATCAACAAATGATTTGTTAATTAGAAACACTTTCTGTCATTACCCAAACTTCCACCAAATCCAGTGAATAGTCCGATAATGGGATTGTCAGTCCTGTGGTACCATAACATACTACTGGTTGGCTCGGACAAAGCTAATGAATGTCATTCGTGTTATGGATAACGCATCAACAAGTTGTTCACATTATTGAAATCGTATTGTTTATATATAAACCATAGAAATTGTTTTTGAAAACTTGAAAATGATTTAGCACATATGAGTCACCCCAAAACATTTGCAAAACGTAAAATATGGGAACTAGGTACTCACTAGGAATTGCGAAAGTGTTCTTGATCAACGGGAAAAAAAACAAACCTTAAACGTGTCCTAATGTGTCAGATAAATATGTTAGCGTCTCGGGACTACAAACGGAAGATCGGATAGAATAAAGTCTTATAAACCAAATGAGTGTTGGAACTCATGTGATATGGTTTAACAAACTTAACATTCTTATTTGGAAAGAATCCTAAGTGCTTTTGACCCATTATGACTCGTTAAGGTAGTTTACGCTACTTTAACGGGTCATTAGCGTAAACGTGTGATCAGATGGTTAAACATGTCCTATGATAAGTTTTAAATGCCCAAACATTTTTTAAAATTTTATAACATCAGTTGATATGTCAAAAATTTGGTTACATGTGTTTTAATTGGATTTATGCGCAAAAGGGCATTTTGGTCAATTTTTTAAGAACATAGAAGTAACTTATCATAACACTAACCAAAGAATGTGACCATTAGGTATAACCTCAGTAGGTTATTCCCTATACAACTATGGTCACAAATATGTATTTGGTCGGATCCTAAGATCGACCAAACGGGTCGCATTCGAAAGTCAAAGCGGTGGTCAAGATCGTTCGACTTATGACCTTAAATAAGCACTAAACTAGAAGTAACGGGTTAGACATGTCAAAATATGTCTAACTAAGTTTATAAAACAAATTTGGTATCAAAACTTGGTGTTTTGATACCCTAAAATAGTTTCGTCGTAAACTGCACATCACGTGCATTTTTTTTCCGAATTTTAACTCGTCACTTCGACTAGTAAACGTGGTAATCAAAAGGTGAAATCGCTAGGATTATAACCTTCTTGATTGCAATCACGTTGCAAAGTTCAATTGAACTTTGACTTGAACAAATATGGTCAGAACCAAAAGTCAATCAGGAAGCCAAACTATTCGACTTTTAGCTCAAAATAGCTACAAAAATTAAAGAACTAGGAAGAGTACTTACTCGTGTTGAAGAACACTTTTGGAACTCAAGATAGGAGGCTTCTAAAGGTTCGAAACAAACTACAAGAAGGATAGAAAGAAGAACTTCACACTTTGCTTTGATGTGTTTTGAAGTGGTGTGAAAAAAATGGAAGAATCATGTGGTATTTATATTATTTTAGGATTAAGGAGGTGATGACAAGTGTCCTCAGGTGTGGATTAGTGTCCTAACATGTGTCAACACCATATTAGTGTCCTAAAATGGTGTCAAAAATTAGAGATAGGTGCCAAACTTGGTGAAGAAGCAAAAATATTTATTATTTGTTTGACATTTTTGGCCCTTGGGCTTGTATTTTCACTTGTTTGCCATTTTTAACCTCTTTAACCTAATATTTAGGTTATATAAAGGTGTTAAGATATGTATAACTTGGATTATGCCCAAAAATGTCGTGGATGTCGGTTCGTTCGGTTGTATGGTTATGCGTTTCGCAAAAATGCGTAAAACGCTTTAACGAACACGAAATTGATCGAAATTGTGCAACGATTGACAATTTTGCATTCTCATCAATAAAATACAAGATTTTATTGATACAAAAATATTTGGAAATAAAACACATGGTTTCATTGAATACGAAATTGTTTGTAATTGTCCAATGATTGAAAAGGCACAAATGACACAGTCTCCCCTACTTTTGGAGATTTCGTCTCGAAATTTAATTAGAGGAAACTTTGTGAAACATATGTGGATATTTCACTTTCATCTGATCCTCTCATTTCCAAGTAAATTCTGGGCCACGTTTGGATTCCCAGCGAACTTTAACTATCGGTATACGTCTACGCTTGAGTTTCTTGACTTCACGGTCCAATATCTCCACAGGTTTCTCGACAAATTACATAGTGTCATCAACGTGAATTTCATCGAGGGGAATGTGGAGGAATGTATCGGCTAAAAACATTTTCAAATTGGACACGTGGAATGTTGGGTGAATATTCCCAAGTTCAGGAGGTAGCTCAAGTCGGTAGGCAACCTTTCCGATTCTCTCAACGATCTTGAATGGTCCAATATATCATGGTGCAAGTTTTCCTTTCTTTCCTTTCCAAGGGGATACCTTGACAAGGACGTGATCACCAACTTGGAATTCCAAGGGCTTGCGTCGTTTGTCCGCATAACTCTTTTGACGGCTTCTAGCTGTCAGAAGGTTATCGCGAATTTTCTTGACTGTGTCTGTTGTGTCGTGAATGAGTTCATGCCCAGTGAGCTGAGCTTCACTGACCTCATTCCAGCAGATAGGTGAACGGCATTTTCGACCGTATAGAGCTTCGAAAGGCGCCATATTGATGCTGGCGTGATAATTATTGTTGTAGGAGAATTCGACCAATGGTAGATCCGAATCCCAACTACCATCAAAGTCGATTACACATGCTCTAAGCATATCCTCCAGTGTTTGAATTGTCCGTTCAGATTTTCCATCCGTTTGAGGATGATAAGTAGTGCTCAGTTTGAATTTGGTTCCCGTGGCAGATTGCATGGCTTCCAAAAGTGAGATGAGAATCAAGCATCTCGATCGGAGATGATGTTCAAAGGAACACCATGACGAGATTCAATCTCATCAACGTAGATCTTGGCAAGTTTGTTAGCAGATTGATCCTCACGAATTGCCAAAAAGTGTGCTGACTTTGTTAGACGATCGATGATTACCCAAATGGCATCATGACCTCTAGGTGTGCGCAGTAGTTTAGTGACGAGATCCATCGCAATGTTCTCCCGCTTCCATACCGGTATTTGTGGTTGCTCAAGTAAACCAGATGGGTGTTGATGTTCTGCCTTAACTTTAAGACAAGTTAGGCATTTAGACACATATAAGGCAATGTCCTTCTTCATACCCGGCCACCAATACTGGGATTATACATTTTTCCTGCACCAGGATGGATTGAATAACGAGACTTATGAGCTTCGTACATCAACAAGGTGCGGAGATTGTCTTCACTAGGAATCCACAAACGGTTCTTGTAGTAGAGTAATCCGTTATCTTTTGTTTCGAGTTGATGTTCGAGATTTTGTGGCAGCTCATTTTTCAACAAGCTTTGGGTCACACATATATTTGTGCTTGAAGGATACGTGTCTGGATATCAGATTGAACTCGAACACAATGAAGTTTGACACGTTCCAAATTTTGAGAGCAAAAACTACGACTCCTAACTCAAGATCATGAGTTGTGTAGTTCTTCTTAGGGATTTTCAATTGTCTTGACATATAGGCTATGACTTTGTCTCTTTGCATGAGAACACAACCAAGGCCTAGGTTTGATGCGTGACAATAGACAACGAAATCATCGTTGCCGTCGGGTAAAGATAAAACATGTGCATTATAGAGTTTTTGTTTCGGTATTTGAAATGCTTCCTCTTATTTGGGTCCCTACTCGAAAGGTTTATTCTTCTGAGTCAAAGTGGTGAGGGGAACCGCGATCTTTGAAAAGTTCGCGATGAATCGTCGATAGTATCCAGCAAGACCAAGAAATGAACGAACTTCGGTAGGAGTAGTAGGTATACTCCAATCCCTGATCGCACTGATTTTTGCAGGATCTACATGTATACCTTGTTCGTTAACAATGTGTCCAAAAAATTGAACATCTTTTAGCCAAAATTCACATTTGGAGAATTTGGCGTAAAGTTGTTCTTTCTTCAGGAGTTCCATCGTTAGACAGAGATGTTCGTGATCGGCACGAGACTTAGAATAAATGAGGATGTCATCGATGAAAACAATGATGAACTTGTCAAAATAAGGTTTACAAAACCTATTCATTAAGTCCATGAAGACGGAAGGAGCAGGAGCATTCGTCAAACCAAAAGGCATGACAGTGAACTCGTAATGTCGGTATCGAGTGCGAAAAGTAGTATTCGGAATATCTTCTTCGAGTGCACGAAGTTGATGATACCCAGAACACAGATCAATCTTTGAAAAGCAGGTCACACCTTGTAGATGATCAAAGAGATAATCAATGCGAGGTAGGGGATATCGGTTTTTTATTGTGAGTTTGTTGAGCTCACGATAATCGATACACATACCGAAGGATCCATCCTTCTTTTTCACGAATCGGATAGGAGCGCCCTAAAGCTGAAAAGCTCGGACGAATGAATCCCGTTTCTCTATGTTCTTGGAGTTGCTTTGACAACTCTTGCATTTCAGACGGTGCAAGTCGGTAAGGAGATTTAGCAATTGGGTTGGCACCAGGTACAAGGTTAATACGAAACTCAACTTGACGAATTAGGGGTGAACCAGGTAGCTCTTCCGGAAACACCTCAGGATATTCCCGAACAATGGGGATGTCCTGAACAGTCTTGCCCTTGCCTTTTTCCTCTACGATATGTGCCAAAAAGGCTACATAATTCTTTCGTAGGTATTTTTGGGCCTGGGTACAAGTCATGAGTTTTAGGCTACTAGAGGGTTTCTCTTCGTGAACTTCTAAGGTTTCACCATATGAAAGAGGTATACGAATAACCTTGTCGAAACTGATCACCTCAGCATGGTGTTTGGTTAACCAATCCATTCCTATGATGATGTCAAAACTCCCGCTCCCGAGTTGCATTGGTGTGAGGTCAATGGGAAAAAGGTGGTTATCCAAGTTCAATTGGAAACTACGAATGACATAGTCGATCACAAGGGGTTCACCACTAGCTATTTCCACCGTTAAGGGTTTTCCTAGTTTAGTTCTAGGCATCTAAAGAAAAGGTTCAAAGGCTAGTGATATAAAGCTTCTATCGGCACCCGAATCAAAAAGAATAGAAGCCGGATGATTGTAACAAGGAATGTACCGTTAATGACTTCATTATCAGCACGAGCCTCGTTGGCATTAAAGTTGAATGCGCGTCCACGGGCTGTATTTGCATTCGCATTCACCAATTTTTGGCAGTTGTTTCTAAAGTGACCCATCTCGCCATAGTTGTAGCAAGAACCAGGTGGGAACGGAGGTCTAGCAGGGTTGGTTTGGGGTTGAACAGGGTTCTGAACAGCTTGTTTTGGGGCCAAACGACAAACATTTGCTATGTGACCGAATCTTCCCATGATGTGCATTGGCGACACTGTATGTGAGCTTGATGGTGACCATTGCACCGGTTGCACAACGGTGCAGTACCAGCATAGGGTTTCCTCGCAAGAGGTTGTGCTGGCTGGTTTTGAGTGTTCTGGTTGGGTTGTGCAACAACTACAAAGTTCTGTGAAGCCTTACGCTTCCTCGACTTCTTGGAAAACTCAGCTTTGTTCTCCTTTGTTTTCTCTTGAGTGGTCTTAGTTGCCTGTTTCTTGTCGCCCTTGCGAAATAGTTTCCCCTTCTTGACCTGAGACTCAGTCAGGGTAGCAACTAATTCGATAGCCTGTCGAACATTGGTAGGGTTGCTACCAGTAACAATGTCCTGAACGGGGTCAGGCAGGCGATCGATGTACCTCTCGATTGCTTTATCCAACGGGGTGACCATGGCGGGACACAACAAGCTCAATTCTTGGTAACGGTCAGTGTAGGCACGATGCTCTCCACTATCTTGTTTAAGATTGTGGAATTCATCTTCCAGTGCACGTTGTTCATAACGTGGCCATAATTCCCTCATCATTAGAGCTCGAAGCTCTTCCCACGTTTGTGCCATTGCCACATCGGCACCCTATCTCTCAGCACACTGTTCCACCATGTAAGTGCTCTTTTCTGGAATACACTCGATGCAAACTCGACTTTTCGCTCATTCGGGCATTGAACATGACAAAATGTGCTTTCGAGACTCTCAAACCACTGCAAGAGTCCAGTAGCTCCTTCGGACCCAGTAAACTTGAGTGGTTTAGCCAAGTTAATTTGTTTGTTGTTGGACGGTGCAGGTGCATTGTTGTTGTTATTATTGTTATTGTTTGCTTGGTTTATCTGGGTCACTAGGTTTGGGAGTACAACAGCAATTTGCTGAATGCTCATAGCTGCCATTTCGGCATTTTGAGTTGTATACGTCGAGAAGGCATTCTAGAAGAAAACATGAGGGAAAATATGTGTGATTAACATTGGATAATGAAGAGAGATATTAAAAATGTCGATGAATGATAAGGATGTGGTCATTTGTTCGTTACTTAAAAACAAATAAACGACATGCGGTCACTAATCAAAGTAAATAGGTCTTTATAATGTATCGCGAAGACATGCTTTAGCCTATAAGTGGACACTCACCCCAAAAGTTCCCAGGTAAGAGTGACTGGTCCGATAATGCGGATTTGTACGAACACTCTAGCCTTAGACAGAAAACTCAGGATACACGCATCCACCTCTCCAGATTGCACATGCTCACATTAATAAAACCCAAACTTTGATGGGATTTTGAAAACTTACAAGGCTTTAAGCGAAAACAAATCATCTAAGGATAGATGATTGATTTTCAAAATGAATTTGTAACTTGTCTATTTGTTTTGTAATCACCTAAGGATAGGTGATGGTATTGTTTTAATAATCTAAACGCAAGATAACTCGCTTTAGGGTCCTAGGAAGGTTATAGTCTCGGTCAAAGCATTACTAATAACCTAATTCCCTATAACCATAAGCTCTGATACCAATCATTCTATAACACCCCGACCGCGTAAAGCAATGAACCGCGCCGAAAACGTCGGGGAGTCGTGTCAAAGAACTATTGTTTCACAACTCATGGAATTTAAAGTTTTGTTTTATTAAGTTAAATGTTTACATTGTCTTGGGATAAACAAGAACAACACATAAATAAACTGTCTTTCATGTTTTAAGTCACTAAGGCCCACGTCCATTCCTACGTGAAGGATGCATCATATTATCAAGCATTGACTTTTGAAACATATGTGAAAAGAGAGTCAGCATAAAAATGTCAGCGAGTACATAGGTATTGTGAGTGTGTCAAATTCGTGGCTTTGTATACATATTGCAACACCTCGTCCGACTACAAGAGTTGTTAAGTGAAAACCTCGTATCAAAAGTGTTTGATATTGCAATATAATTAACGAAATAAAATAAGTTGGTTAGAGTTGTGAAAACCTTGTAGCCATTAATCTTGACCAAAACGTTTCTTTTGTAAAATAAACTTGTAATAGATTGATTCAAAAGAAAACTTCGTATGGTTTATATATTTAAATGAAATTAATTACATGACATTGTTCAAAACCATTTTTCCGTGTTATAAACCATTTGTCTGTGTTATAAATCAATCGTCCGTGTCATAAACCAATTGTCCATGTGATAAACAAATTGTCCATGTTTTAAATTGTGAAAACTTTTGATCGTTCTTTAATGAACACATTCAAACTTGTGTATACCACCAATGGGTCTCTTTAACTAGAATAACAAATCAACAGATGATTTGTTAATCAGAAACAGTTTCTGTCATTATCCAAACTTCCACCAAATCCAGTGAACAGTCCGATAATGGGATTGTTAGTCCTATGGTACCATAACATACTACTCGTCGGCTCGGCCAAAGCTAATAATGTCATTCGTGTTATGGATAACGCATCAACAAGTTGTTCAGATTATTGGAATCGTATTGTTTTATATATGAACCATAGAAATTGTTTTTGAAAACTTGAAAATGATTTAGCACATATGAGTCACCCCAAAACATTTGCAGAACGTAAAATAGGGGAACTATGTACTCACATGGGATTCCGAAAGTGTTCTTGATCAACGGAAAAACAAAGCTCAAACGTGTCCTAATGTGTCAAATAAATATGTTAGCGTGTCGGGCCTACAAATGGGAGATCAGATAGAATGAAGTCTTATAAAACAAATGAGTGTTGGAACTCATGTGATATGGTTTAACAAACTTGACATTCTTATTTCGAAAGGATCCTAAGTGCTTTTGACCCATTATGACTTGCTAAGGTAGTTTACGCTACTTTAACTGGTCATTAGCGTAAACGTGTGATCGGATGGTTAAACATGTCCTATGATAAGTTTTAAATGCCCAAACATGTTTGAAAATGTTATAACATTAGTTTATATGTCAAAAATTTGGTTACATGTGTTTTAAATGGATTTATGCGCAAAAGGGCATTTTGGTCATTTTTTAAGAATATAGAAGTAACTTATCATAACACTAACCAAACGATTTGACTATAAGGTATAACCTTAGTAGGTTATTCCCTATACAACTATGGTCACAAATATGTATTTGGTCGGATCCTAAGATCGACCAAACGGGTAGCATTTGAAAGTCAAAGCGGTGGTCAAGACCGCTCGACTTACGACCCTAATTAAGCAATAAACTAGAAGTGACGGGTTAGACATGTCAAAATATGTCGAACTAAGTTTATAAAATAGATTTGGTATCAAAACTTGGTGTTTTTGTACCCGAAAATAGTTTCATCGTAAAATGCACATCATGTGCATTTTTTTACTGAAACTTTAACTCGTCACTTCGACTAGTAAACGTGGAAATCAAAAGGTGAAATCGCTAGGGATTATAACCTTCGTGATTACAATCGCATTGTGAAGTTCAATTGAACTTTGAGTTGACCAAATATGGTCAGAACCAAAAGTCAATCAGGAAGCCAAACTATTCGACTTTTAGCTCAAAATAGTTAAAAAAATTAAAGAACTAGGAAGAGTTCTTACTCATGTTGAAGAACACTTTCGGAACTCAAGATAGGAGGCTTCCAAAGGTTGGAAACAAACTCCAAGAAGGATAGAAAGAAAAACTTCACACTTTGCTTTGAAGTGTTTTGAAGTGGTGTGAAATAAAATGGAAGAATCATGGGGTATTTATAGTATTTTAGGATTAAGGAGGTGATGACAAGTGTCCTCAAGTGTGGATTAGTTTCCTAACATGTGTCAACACCATATTAAGTGTGGCAAAGTGAGTGCTAGGTGTTAAAAATTGGAGATAGGTGTCAAACTTGGTGAAGAAGCAAAAGTATTTATTATTTTTTTTTTACATTTTTGGCCCTTGGACTTGTATTTTCACTTGTTTGCCATTTTTAACCCCTTCAACCAAATATTTTGGTTATATAAATATGTTAAGACGTGTAACTTGGATTATGCCCGAAAATGTCATGGATGTCGGTTCGTTCGGTTTTACGGTTATGCGTTTCGCAAAAATGTTTAAAACGCTTTCACGAACACGAAAATGTTCGAAATTGTGCAACGATTGACATTTTTGCGTTTACCATCAATAAAATACCAGATTTTATTGAATACAAAAATATTTGGAAATAAAACACATGGTTTCATTGAATACAAAATTGTTTGTAATTGTTTAATGAGTGAAAAGGCACAAATGTCACAATCGATTTGATTTGGATAGCATCTATTCTAAGTTGGTTTCGGATCGTGTACCATCACTAACCAGAATGATTCATAACGGGTGGTGTCTGTATCTTATACTATCTAGACTAGGTTTAATTTGGATTATTAAGCTTTCGTAGCACGCGAGATTCAGAATGATTGTTTTAAGAATCATATAGCATCCAGAGACGGCTACATTCAGCTAGCATCCATACTTGGTTAAATTCCGATCCTGTAACATCACCAATCATAAGGACTCACAATGGACGGTATACGCAATCTGTTTCATCTAGACTCGGTTGAATTTGGAACCTTTAGATTCCCTTACCAGTGAAACTTATATAGTTGTTTTTGGAATCCTACAGCATCCAGAATCAATTAGAGTTAGCATCCATATTCAGTTGGTTTCGGATCGTGTACAATCAATAACCAAAATTATTAAGAACGGGTGGTATCTATATCCTATACCATCTCAGCTCGGTTTAATTTTGATCAATAACCTTCCATAACATGGGAGATTCATAATGGTTGTTTTATGAGTCGTATAGCATCCAGAATCGGCTACATTCATATAGCATCCATACGCGGTTGAATTCTGATCCTGTAACATCACTAATAAGAAGGACTCACAATGGGTATTATACACATTCGGATTCATCTAGACTCGATTGAATTAGGATCCTTTAGATTCCCTTACCATTGGAATTCATAATAGGTGTTTTTGGGATCATATAGCATCACGAATCAATTTAATTTGGTTAACATACATACTAAGTTGGTTTCGATCATGTACCATCACTAACTAGAATTATTTAGAACGGATGGTATTCGTATCTTATACTATCTAGACTCGGTTTAATTTGGATCATTAAGCTTCGCTAGCATACGAGATTTCGAATGGTTATTTTACGAATCGTATTGCATGCAGAGTCGGCTACATTTAGTTAGCATCCATACTCGGTGAATGGTTGAATTCCGATCCTGTAACATCACTAATCAGAAGGACTCACAATGGGCAGTATATGAATTCGGTTTCATCCAGACTTGGTTGAATTTGGATCCTTTGATTTCCTTACCAGCGAAATTCATAAAAGGCGTTTTTTGGATCCTGTAGCATCCAGAATTGATTTGATTCTGGTAGCATCCATATTCAGTTTGTTTTAGATCGTGTACCATCACTAACCGTAATTATTAAGAACGGGTGGTATCCGTATCCTATACTATCCAGACTCGGTTTAATTTCGATCATTAAGCTTCCGTAGCATGCGAGATTTAGAATGGTTGTTTTACGAATCGTATAACATTTAGAGTGTACATTCTGATAGCAGCCATACTCGGTTAAATTCGGATACTGTAACATCACTAATCAGAAGGACACACAACGGGCGGTATATGCATTATGTTTCACCCAGAGTCGGTTGAATTTGGATCCTTTAAATTCCCTTACCAGCGGAATTCAGAATAGGTGTTTTTGGGATCTTATAGCATCCAGAACCGATTTGATTCGGTTAGCATCTATACTCAATTGGTTTCGGATCGTGTACTATCACTAACTAGAATGATTCAGAATGGGTGATATCCATATCCTATACTATCCAGACTCGGTTTTATTTGGACCATTAAGCTTCCGTAGCATGCGAGATTCAGAATAGTTGTTTTACAAATCGTATAGCATCCAGAGTTGGCTACATTCAGATAGCATCCATACTCGGTTATATTCTGATCCTGTAACATCACTAATCAGAAGGACTCACAATGGATAGGATCAATACACAAGCATACGCGATAAGTATTGGCACAAAAATCAATAAAAACACGTGATTGCATGAAAAAGGCGGCGGAGGACGCGTGACACGAGGTGGTGACACGAGGCAGACCTAGGTAGACACGTGGCAGCCTAAGCCAGACTGGCCTCCCTTGCCCCACACGAGAGATTCCGTGTCTCCTTTCACAACGCTCGGGAGAGGCCTTCCTGGCCTATATAAGGGCAGGTCTGGGACAGTTTCATTTGCACATTTTGATCTCTTAAATCAATCCTCTAAATCTCTCGTATCTTTGTTTCTTCGTATTCTCGTGTATGAAACCCTAATAGCTGAAACGATACCATGTCCGATCAATCTGAAACCAAATCAACGGACGTTTAAGTGTTGCCTGAATTAGGCTATACTTTGTCATCTATGTTGAGGTTTTGATCTTGTGATTATCGTTAAAGTTTGAGTTGGGTTTATGCATTAATACGTATTACCTTCTGTGAAACTAGATGACTTAGTGATTAGAAGACTTAGAACTAGGAGGCCTGTTAAAACCAGGAATATGAACTTACAAGAAGCTTAATTATCTAAAGGCTCAAGATCTACAAGCTAGCAAGGTGAATTCGTCTGAACCATTACTAAAACATGATGCGTTGTTCTATTTGATCGTTAATAATTATGGAATTGAATATTTATAGCATCTGTGATATTTAGCAATGATTGATAGGATGATTGAGGGCTGATGGTATGTATCTGATTTAGCCAGTAAAGTTTATATACATTGCCTGGTTATGTGAACATACTGTGCTTACTCTGTTCCTAGTTGTTTGCCATGATTATATTTTATTGATATTATAGTCGATAAATATATGTTCTGAATAAAATCATTTATGTGCATGAACCCACCAGTTTATGCTGAGTCCCAAATATTTTTCGGGCACACATCCTAGGTGCCATGTGATTGCAGGAATCGAGGATGATGAGATATGAGGAGATAGAGGTCAGGGGGTTGTTGAAGACTTAGATCTTAGTATAGTTTACCCGATGAAAATGTTATTTTATAATAATGTATATGTATAATACTCTATGTTTAATAAAATTTAAGAAGCTTTCGTTATGAATTCTCTGGTTACTATGTGTTTCGTATATCCGATGCGTAATACTCCACAGAGCTTATTCTGGGATGCGAGCATTTCAAGTTGGTATCTGAGCCGTGGTTTAAGTGAATTAGGTACACGGATGGTATCGAGACTTAAACTAGGAAAGATGATTTAATATAAGCTTCGAGATAAGTGGGTTGCCCACATAGGTTAGGGTAATAGGTGTTAGTATCATGTGGGGGAAAATGACTAGAACATTGCAAGTACGATAGATAAGCAATATCACCTTGCCACTTCTATTTCTTGTTTATCAATACTATTTTGTTCTCGATCATAATCCATCATATGTACACTAATTCCATATTCCCTTTATGTAGGCTTTGACTATGGCAAAAGGATGAAGTACTCAGGGTAGGGGTCGTAATAGACCACGTACTACTAGAAGACAATCTAGGTCACCCGTTAATAACGATCATTTTAATATTCATAATGCAGGACCCGAGGCACAACAGTTTGCTGGACCACAATTTTAGGAAGTTGTGGCTGGAATCATTAGAGATGCTCTGCCTTCAATTATAGTGTAACACCCCGACCACGTAAAACAATGAACCGCGATGGAAACGTCGGGGAATCATGTCACAGAACTATTGTTTCACAACTCATGGAATTTAAATTTTTTTATTAAGTTAAATTTTTACATTGTCTTGGGATAACACAGAAACAACACATAAATATATTGTCTTTCATGTTTTAAGTCACTAAGGCCAGCGTCCATTCCTACGTGAGCATGCATCATATTATCAAGCATTGACTCCGGTAAGTACATAGGTTTTGTGAGTGTGTCAAATTTGTGGCTTTGTATACATATTGCAACACCTCGTCCGACTACAAGAGTCGTTAAGAGAAAACCTCGTATCAGAAGTGTTTGATATTGCAATACAATTAACCAACTAAAACAAGTTGGTTAGCGTTGTGAAAACCTTATAGCCATGAATCTTGACCAAAATGTTTCTTTTGTAAAAAAACATTTAATAGATTGATTAAAGAAAGCTCCGTATGGTTTATATCTTTAAGTGAAAATCATTGCATGACATTGTTCAAAACCATTTATCCGTGTTATAATCAATCGTCCGTGTGATAAACCAATTGTCAATGTCATGAACAAATCATCCATGTTTTTAATTGTGAAAACTTTTGATTGTTCTTTAATGAACACATTCAAACCAGTGTTGACTATACCACCAAAGGGTATCTTTAATAGACCACCAAAGGGTCTCTTTAACTAGACTAACAATCAACAAATAATTTGTTAATCAGAAACAGTTTTTGTCATTACCCAAACTTCCACCAAATCTAGTGAAAAGTCCGATAATGGGATTGTCAGTCCTATGGTACGATAACACACTACTGGTCGACTTGGCGAAAGCTAATGAATGTCATTTGTGTTATGGATAACGCATCAACAAGTTGTTCACATTATTGAAATCGTATTATTTTATATATAAACCATAGAAATAGTTTTTGAAAACTTGAAAATGATTTAGCACATGTGAGTCACCCCAAAACATTTGCAAAACATAAAAGAGGGGAACTATGTACTCACTTTGAATATCATTTTGTGTATGTAAACCATGTATTTGTTTTGAAATCTTCAAAATAATTATAGGCACATATGAATCACCACAAAACATTTAGAAAATGTACTCACTTGGGATTGCAAAAGTGTTCTTGATCAATGGAATAAACAAACCTCAAACGTGTCCTAATGTGTCAGATAAATACGTTGGCGTGTCGGGACAACAAACGGGAGATCAGATAGAATGAAGTCTTATAAACCAAACGAGTGTTGGAACTCATGTGATATGGTCTAACAAATTAACATTCTGATTTGGAAAGCATCCTAAGTGTTTTTGACCCATTATGACCCGTTAAGGTAGTTTGTGCTACTTTAACGGGTCATTAGCGTAAACGCGTGATCGGATGGTTAAACATGTGCTATGATAAGTTTTAAATGCCCAAACATGTTTGAAAATGTTATAACATCAGTAGATATGTAAAAAAATTGGTTACATGTGTTTAAAATTGATTTATGCGCAAAAGGGTATTTTGGTCATTTTTTTTAGAACATAGAAGTAACTTATCATAACATTAACCAAACGACGTGACCATAAGGTATAACTTCAGTTGGTTATTCACTATACAACTATGGTCACAGATATGTGTTTGGTCGGATCCTAAGATCGACCAATCTGTTCGGATTCAAAAGTCAAAGCGGTCGTCAAGACCGCTCGACTTACGACCCTAAATAAGCACTAAACTAGAAGTGACGGGTCAGACATGTCAAAATATGTCTAACTAAGTTTATAAAACAGATTTGGTATCAAAAGTTGGTGTTTTGATACCCGAAAATAGTTTCGTCGTAAAATGCACATAATGTGCATTTTTAACTGAAACTTTAACTCGACATTTCGACTAGTAAACGTGGTAATCAAAAGGTGAAATCGCTAGAGATTATAAACTTTTTGATTACAATCGCGTTGCAAAGTTCAATTGAATTTTGACTTGACCAAATATGGTCATAATCAAAAGTCAATCAGGAAGCGAAACTATTCGACTTTTAGCTCAAAATAGTTAAAAAAATTAAAGAACTCGGAAGAGTACTTATTCGTGTTGAAGAACACTTTCGGAACTCAAGATAGGAGGCTTCCGAAGGTTGGAAAGAAACTCCAAGAAGGATAGAAAGAAAAACTTCACACTTCGCTTTTAAGTGTTTTGAAGTGGTGTGAAAAAAATGGAAGAATCATGGGGTATTTAAAGTATTTTAGGATTAAGGAGGTGATGACTAGTGTCCTCAAGTGTGGATTCTTTTTCTAACATGTGTCAACACCATATTAAGTGTGGCAAAGTGAGTGCTAGGTGTCAAAAATTGAAGATAGGTGGCAAACTTGGTGAAGAAGCAAAAATATTTATTATTTTTTTTGACATTTTTGGCCCTTGGACTTGTATTTTCACTTGTATGCCATTTTTAACCCCTTCAACCTAATATTTTGGTGATATAAAGGTGTTAGACATGTGTAACTTTGATTATGCCCGAAAATATCGTGGATGTCGGTTCGTTCGGTTGTATGGTTATGCGTTTCTCAAAAAATGCGTAAAACGCTTTAACGAACACGAAAATGTTTTAAATTGTGCAACAATTGACATTTTTCGTTCTCATCAATAAAATACAAGATTTTATTGAATACAAAAATAATTGGAAATAAAACACATGGTTTCATTGAATACGAAATTGTTTGTAATTGTTTAATGAGTGAAAAGGCACAAATGTCACAATCGATTTGATTTGGATAGCATCCATTCTAAGTTGGTTTCGGATCATGTACCATCACTAACCAGAATGATTCAGAACAGGTGGTATCTGTATCTTATACTATCTAGACTCAGTTTAATTTGGATTATTAAGCTATTGTAGCATGCGAGATTCAGAATCATTGTTTTAAGAATCATATAGCATCCAGAGACGACTACATTCAGATAGCATCCATACTTGGTTAAATTCCGATCCTGTAACATCACTAATCAGAAGGACTCACAATGGGCGATACGCAATCTGTTTCATCTAGACTCGGTTGAATTTGGAACCTTTAGATTCCCTTACCAGCGAAACTTATATAGTTGTTTTTGGAATCCTACAGCATCCAGAATCAACTAGTGTTAGCATCCATATTCAGTTGGTTTCGGATCGTGTACCATCAATAACCAAAATTATTAAGAACGGGTGGTATCCGTATCCTATACCATCTCAACTCGGTTTAATTTGGATCAATAACCTTCCGTAACATGGGAGATTCACAATGGTTGTTTTATGAGTCGTATAGCATCCAGAATCGGCTACATTCATATAGCATCCATACGTGGTTGAATTCTGATCCTGTAACATCACTAATCAGAAGGACTCACAATGGGTATTATACACATTTTGTTTCATCTAGACTCGATTGAATTAGGATCCTTTAGATTCCCTTACCATTGGAATTCATAATAGGTGTTTTTGGGATCCTATAGCATCTAGAATCAATTTAAGTCGGTTAACATACATACTAAGTTGGTTTCGATCATTTACCATCACTAACTAGAATGATTTAGAACAGGTGGTATCCGTATCTTATACTATCTAGACTCGGTTTAATTTGGATCATTAAGCTTCGCTAGCATACGAGATTTCGAATGTTTATTTTACGAATCGTATTGCATGCAGAGTCGGCTACATTTAGTTAGCATCCATACTCGGTGAATGGTTGAATTCCAATCCTGTAACATCACTAATAAGAAGGACTCACAATGGGCAGTATACGAATTCGGTTTCATCTAGACTCGGTTGAATTTGGATCCTTTAGATTTCCTTACCAGCGAAATTCATAAAAGGCGTTTTTGGATCCCGTAGCATCCAGAATCGATTTGATTCGGGTGGCATCCATATTCAGTTTGTTTCAGACCGTGTACCATCACTAACCGTAATTATTAAGAACGGGTGGTATCCGTATCCTATACCATCTAGACTCGGTTTAAATTAGATCATTAAGTTTCGGTAGCATGCGAAATTTAGAATGGTTGTTTTACGAATCGTATAACATTCAGAGTCAGCTACATTCAGATAGCATCAATACTCGGTTAAATTCGGATACTGTAACATCACTAATCAGAAGGACACACAATGGGCGGTATATGCATTCTGTTTCACCCAGGGTCGTTTGAATTTGGATCCTTTAAATTCCTTTACCAACGGAATTCAGAATAGGTGTTTTTGGGATCTTATAGCATCCAGAGTTGGCTACATTCAGATAGCATCCATACTCGGTTATATTCCGATCCTGTAACATCATTAATCGGAAAGACTCACAATGGATAGGATCAAGACACAAGCATACGCGATAAGTATTGGCACAAAAATCAAGAAAACACATGATTGGATGAAAAAGGCGACGGAGGACGCGTGACACGAGGTAGTGACACGTGGCAGACCTAGGTGGACACGTCGCAGCCTAAGCCAGACTAGCCTCCCTTGCCCCACAAGAGAGATTCCCCGTCTCCTTTCACAACGCTCGGGAGAGGCATTCCTGGCCTATATAAGGGCAGGTCTGGGACAGTTTCATTTGCGCATTTTGATCTCTTAAATCAATCCTCTAAATCTCTCGTATCTTTGTTTCTTCGTATTCTTGTGTATGAAACCCTAATAGCTGAAACGATACCCTTCCGATCAATCTGAAACCAAATCAATGGATGTTTAAGTGTTGCCTGAATTAGGCTATACTTTGTCATCTATGTTGAGGTTTTGATCTTGTGATTATCATTAAAGTTTGAGTTGGGTTTATGCATTAATACGTATTACCTTCTGTGAAACTAGATGACTTAGGGATTAGAAGACTTAGAGCTAGGAGGCCTGTTAAAACCAGGACTATAAACTTATAAGAAGCTTAATTATCTAAAGGCCCAAGATCTACAAGCTAGCAAGGTGAATTCATCTGAACCATTACTAAAACATGATGTGTTGTTCTATTTGATCGGTAATAATTATGGAATTGACTATTTATAGCATCTGTGATATTTAGCAATGATTGATAGGATGATTGAGGGTTGATTGTATGTATCTGATTTAGCCAGTAGAGTTTACATACATAGCCTGGTTATGTGAACAACTGTGCTTACTCTGTTCCTAGTTGTTTGCCATGATTATATTTGATTGATGTTATAGTTGATAAATATATGTTTGAATAAAATAATTTATGTTCATCAACCCACCAGTTTATGCTGAGTCCCAAATATTTTTCGGGCACACATCCTAGGTGCCATGTGATTGTAGGAATCGAGGATGATGAGATATGAGGAGATAGAGGTCTGGGGGGGTTGTTGAAGATTTAGATCTTAGTATAGTTTACCCGATGGAAATGTTATTTTATAATAATGTATATGTATAATACTCTTTAATGTTTGATAAAATTTCATAAGCTTTCGTTGTGAATTCTCTGGTTACTATGTGGTTCGTATATCCGATGGTAACACTCCCCAGAGCTTATCCTGGGATTCGGGTGTTCCAAGTTGGTATCAGAGCCGTGGTTTAAGTGAATTAGGTACAAGGATGGTATCTAGACTTAAACTAGGAAAGATGATTTAATATAAGCTTCAAGATAAGTGGGTTGTCCACATAGGTTAGGGTAATAGGAGTTAGTATCATGTGGGGTAAAATGACTATAACAATGCATGTTCGATAGATAAGCAATATCACC
Source organism: Scalesia atractyloides (assembly GCA_947069175.1). NCBI lineage: Eukaryota > Viridiplantae > Streptophyta > Magnoliopsida > Asterales > Asteraceae > Scalesia > Scalesia atractyloides. The sequence continues at coordinate 56,237,038 of CAMTDV010000012.1, read as the reverse complement.
TTGCCACTTCTATTTCTTGTTTATCAATACTATTTTGTACTTGATCATAATCCATCATATGTATACTAATTCCATATTCCCTTTATGTAGGCTTTAACTGTGGCAAAAGGATGAAGTACTTAGGGTAGAGGTCGTAATAGACCACGTACTACTAGAAGACAATCTAGGTCACCCGTTAATAACGATCATGATAATATTCATAATGCAGGACCCAAGGCACAACAGTTTGCTGGACAACAATTTTAGGAAGCTGTGGCTAGTATCATTAGAGATGCTCTGCCTTCAATTATAGTGTAACACCCCGACCACGTAAACCAATGAACGGTGATGGAAACTTCGGGGAATCATGTCACAGAACTATTGTTTCACAACTCATGGAATTTAAAACTTTTTTTATTAAGTTAAATTTTTACATTATCTTGGGATAACACAGAAACAACACATAAATAAATTGTCTTTCATGTTTTAAGTCACTAAGGCCTGCGTCGATTCCTACGTGAAGCATGCATCATATTATCAAGCATTGACTCCTGAAATATATGTGAAAAGAGAGTCAGTATAAAAATGCCGGCGAGTACATAGGTTTTGTGAGTGTGTCAAATTTGTGGCTTTGTATACATATTGCAACACCTCGTCCGACTACAAGAGTCGTTAAGAGAAAACCTCGTATCAGAAGTGTTTGATATTGCAATACAATTAACCAACTAAAACAAGTTGGTTAGCGTTGTGAAAACCTTATAGCCATGAATCTTGACCAAAATGTTTCTTTTGTAAAAAAACATTTAATAGATTGATTAAAGAAAGCTCCGTATGGTTTATATCTTTAAGTGAAAATCATTGCTTGACATTGTTCAAAACCATTTACCCGTGTTATAATCAATCGTCCTTGTCATAAACCAATTGTCAGTGTCATAAACAAATCATCCATGTTTTTAATTGTGAAAACTTTTGATTCGTTCTTTAATGAACACATTCAAACCTGTGTTGACTATACCACCAAAGGGTATCTTTAATAGACCACCAAAGGGTCTCTTTAACTAGACTAACAATCAACAAATAATTTGTTAATCAGAAATAGTTTCTGTCATTACCCAAACTTCCACCAAATCTGGTGAACAGTCCGATAATGGGATTGTCAGTCCTATGGTACCATAACACACTACTGGTCGGCTTGGCGAAAGCTAATGAATGTCATTCGTGTTATGGATAACACATCAACAAGTTGTTCACATTATTGAAATCATATTATTTTATATATAAACCATAGAAATTGTTTTTGAAAACTTGAAATGATTTAGCATATATGAGTCACCCCAAAACATTTGCAAAACATAAAAGAGGGGAACTATGTACTCACTTTGATTATCATTTTGTGTATATAAACCATGTATATTGTTTTGAAATCTTCAAAATAATTATAGGCACATATGAATCACCACAAAACATTTAAAAATGTACTCACTTGGGATTGCAAAAGTGTTCTTGATCAATGGAATAAACAAACCTCAAACGTGTCCTAATGTGTCAGATAAATACGTTGGCGTGTCGGGACAACAAACGGGAGATCAGATAGAATGAAGTCTTATAAACCAAACGAGTGTTGGAACTCATGTGATATGGTCTAACAAATTAACATTCTGATTTGGAAAGCATCCTAAGTGTTTTTGACCCATTATGACCCGTTAATGTAGTTTATGCTACTTTAACGAGTCATTAGCGTAAACGTGTGATCGGATGGTAAAACATGTGCTATGATAAGTCTTAAATGCCCAAATATGTTTGAAAATGTTATAACATCAGTTTATATGTAAAAAATGAGGTTACATGTGTTTAAAATTGATTTATGCACAAAAGGGCATTTTGGTCATTTTTTTATGAACATAGAAGTAACTTATCATAACACTAACCAATCGACGTGACCATAAGGTATAACTTCAATAGGTTATTCCCTATACAACTATGGTCACAAATATGTGTTTGGTCGGATCCTAAGATCGACCAATCTGTTCGGATTCAAAAGTCAAAGCGGTGGTCAAGACCGCTCGACTTACGACCCTAAATAAGCACTAAACTGGAAGTGACGAGTTAGACATGTCAAAATATGTCTAACTAAGTTTATAAAACTGATTTGGTATCAAAACTTGGTGTTTTGATACCCAAAAATAGTTTCGTCGTAAAACGCACATCATGCGCATTTTTTACCTAATCTTTAACTCGTCACTTCGACTAGTAAACGTGGTAATCAGAAGGTAAAATCGCTAGGGATTATAACCTTCGTGATTAAGATCACGTTGCAGAGTTCAATTGAACTTTGACTTAACCAAATATGGTCAGAACCAAAAGTCAATCAGGAAGCCAAACTGTTCGACTTTTAGCTCAAAGTAGCTAAAATAATGAAAGAACTAGGAAGAGTACTTACTAGTGTTGAAGTACACTTCCAGAACTCAAGATAGGAGGCTTCCAAAGGATGGAAATAAACTCCAAGAAGGATAGAAAGAAGAACTTCACACTTTGCTTTGGAGTGTTTTGAAGTGTTGTGAAAAAAATGGAACAATCATGGGGTATTTATAGTATTTTAGGATTAAGGAGGTGATGACAAGTGTCCTCAAGTGTGGATTAGAGTCCTAACATGTGTCAACACCATATTAAGTGTGATAAAGTGAGTGCTAGGTGTCAAAAATTAGAGATAGGTGGCAAACTAGGTGAAGAAACAAAAATATTTATTATTTTTTTTACATTTTTTGCCATTGGACTTGTATATTTTCACTTGTTTGTCATTTTTAACCCCTTTAACCTCATATTTAGGTTATATAAATGTGTTAAGACATGTTTAACTTGGATTATGCCCGAAAATGTCATGGATGTTGGTTCGTTCGGTTGTACGGTTACGCGTTTCGCAAAAATGCGTAAAACGCTTTAACGAACAAGAAAATGATCGAAATTGTGCAACGATTGACATTCTTGCATTCTCATCAATAAAATAAAAGATTTTATTGAATACAAAAATATTTGGAAATAAAACACAGGGTTTCATTGAATACAAAATTGTTTGTAATTGTGCAATGATTGAAAAGGCACAAATGACATAGTCTCCCCTTCTTTTGGAAATTTCGTCCCGAAATTTAATTAGAGGAAACTTTGACAAACAGATGTGGATAATTCGCTTTCATCTAATCCTCTTGTTCCCAAGTAAATTCTGGGCGATGTTTGGATTCCCAGCAAACTTTAACTTTCGGTATACTCTACGCTTGAGTTTCTTGAAGTCACGGTCCAGTATCTCCACGGGTTTCTCGACAAAGTGCATAGTGTCATCAATGTGAATTTCATTGAGGGGAATGTGGAGGTTTGTATCAGCTAAACACTTTCTCAAATTGGACACGTGAATGTTAGGTGAATATTCCCAAGTTAAGGAGGTACCTTAAGTCGGTAGGCCAACTTTCTGATTCTCTCAACGATCTTGAATGGTCCAATATATCGTGATGCAAGTTTTCCTTTCTTTCCAAATCTAATCAGACCTTTCCAAAGGGATACCTTGACAAGGACGTGATCACCAACTTGGAATTCCAAGGGCTTGCGACGTTTGTCCGCATAACTCTTTTGACGGCTTCTAGTTGCTAGAAGGTTATTGCGAATTTTCTGGACTTTATCTGTTGTGTCGTGAATGAGTTCAGGTCCAGTGAGCTGAGCTTCACCGACCTCATTCCAGCAGACAGATGAACGACATTTTTGACTGTATAGAGCTTCGAAAGACGCCATATTGATGCTGGCGTGATAACTATTGTTATAGCAGAATTCGACCAATGGTAGATGTGAATCCCAACTACCACCAAAGTCGATCACACATGCTCTAAGCATATCCTCCAGTGTTTGAATTGCCTTTCAGATTGTCCATCCATTTGAGGATGATAGGAAGTGCTCAGATTGAGTTTGGTTCCCATCGGATATGATGTTCAAAGGAACACCATGACGAGATATAATCTAATCAACGTAGATCTTGGCGAGTTTGTTAGTAGATAGATCCTCACTAATTGACAAAAAGTGTGCTGACTTTGTTAGACAATCGCTGATTACCCAAATGGCATCATGACCTCTAGGTGTGCGCGGTAGTTTAGTGATGAGATCCATCGCAATGTTGTCCCACTTCCATACCGGTATTTTTGGTTGCTCCAGTAAACCAGATGGGCGCTGATGTTCTGCCTTAACTTTAAGAAAAGTTCGGCATTTAGACACATACAAGGCAATGTCCCTCTTCATACCCGGCCACCAATACTGGGTACGGAGATCCTTATACATTTTGTCTGCACTAGGATGGATTGAATAATCGATAGTATCTAGTAAGACCAAGAAATGAACGAACTTCGGTAGGAGTAGTAGGTGTACTCCAATCCCTAATCGCAATGACTTTGGCGGGATCTACATGTATACCTTGTTCGTTAACAACGTGACCCAAAAATTGAACTTCTTTTAGCAAAAATTACACTTGGAGAATTTTGCGTAAAGTTGTTCTTTATTCAGGAGTTCCATCATTAGATGGAGATGTTGTTCGTGATCGGCTTCAGAATTAGAATAAATGAGGATGCCGTCGATGAAAACATTAACGAACTTGTCTAGGTTTACAAACCCTATTCATTAAGTCCATGAAGACGGCAGGAGCATTCGTCAAACCAAAAGGCATGACAGTGAACTCGTAATGGTCGTATCGAGTGCGAAAAGCAGTCTTGGGAATATCTTCTTCGAGTACATGAAGTTGATGATACCCAGAACGCAGATCAATCTTTGAAAAGCAGGTCGCACCTTGTAGCTGATCAAAGAGATCATCAACGCGAGGTAGGGGATATCGATTTTTGATTGTGAGTTTGTTAAGCTCATGATAATCCATACACATACGGAAGGATACATCCTTCTTTTTCACGAATAGGACAAGAGCGCCCTAAGGTGAAAAGCTCGAACGAATGAATCCCTTGTCTGAAAGTTCTTGGAGTTGCTTTGATAACTCTTGCATTTTAGACGGTGCAAAAAGGTAAGGAGATTTGGCAATTGGCTTGGCACCAGGTACAAGGTCAATACGAAACTCAACTTGACGAATTGGGGGTAAACCATGTAGCTCTTCAGGAAACACCTCAGGATATTCTTGAACAACGGGGATGTCCTGAACAATTTTGCTCTTGCCTGTTTCCTCTATGATATATGCTAAGAAGGCTACATGATTCTTTCGTAGGTATTTTTGGGCCTAGGTACAGGTCATGAGTTTTAGGCTAATAGAGGGTTTCTCTTCGTGAACTTCAAAGGTTCCGCCAGACGAAAGAGGTATATGAACAACCTTGTCGAAAAGGATCACCTCAGCATGGTGTTTGGTTAACCAATCCATTCCTATGATGATGTCAAAACTCCTAAGTTGCATTGGTGTGAGGTCAATGGGAAAAAGGTGGTTATCCAGGTTCAATTGGCAACTATGAATGACATAGTCGAGCACAAGAGGTTCACCACTAGCTAGTTCCACCGATAAGGGTTTTCCTAGTTTAGTTCTAGGCATCGAAACCAAAGGTTCAGAGGCTAGTGATACAAAGCTTATATCGGCACCCGAATCGAAAAGAATAGAAGTAGGATGATTGTTTACAAGGAATATACCACTAATGGCTTTGTTATCAGAATTTATTTTTTATAATGCATTAATATGTTCTTCTAGAAGAAAACATGAGGGAAAATATGTGAGATTGACATTGGATAATCAAGAGAGATATTAAAAATATCGACGAAATATAAGGATGGTGGTCATTCGTTCGACGAAATATAAGTAAATGGGTCTTTGTAATGTATCACGAAGACATGCTTTATCCTATAAGTGGACACTCACTCTAAGATTCCCCAGGTATGAGTGACTGGTCCGTAATGCGGATTTGTATGAACACTCTAGCCTTAAACAGAATACTCAGGGTACAGGCATCCACCCTTCCAGATTGTGCATGTTCACATTAATAAAACCCAAACTTTGACGGGATTTTGAAAACTTACAAGGCTTTAAGCCAATACAAATCATCTAAGGATAGATGATTGATTTTCAAAAGGAATTTGTAACTTGTGTATTTGTTTTTGTAATTACCTAAGGATAGGTGATAGTATTGTTTTAAGAATCTAAATGCAAGATGACTAGGGTCCTAGGAAGGTTATAGTCTAGGTCAAAGCATTACTAATAACTTAATTCCCTATAACCATAACCTCTGATACCAATTTTTCTGTAACACCCCGACCACGTAAAACAACGAACTGTGGCGGAAACATCGGGGAGTTATGTAGCAGAACTATTGTTTCACAACTCATGGAATTTAAAATTTTGTTTTATTAAGTTAAATGTTTACATTGTATTGGGATAAACAGAAACAACACATAAATAGATTGACTTTCATGTTTTAAGTCACTAAGGCCTGTGTCCATTCCTATTTAAGCATGCATTGTCAACACAGGTTTGAATAGTGTTTGATATTGCAATACAATTAACCAACTAAAACAAGTTGGTTAGCGTTGTGAAAACCTTGTAGCCATGAATCTTGACCAAAACGTTTCATTTGTAAAAAAAAAACTTGTAATAGATTGATTCAAAAGAAAAATTCGTATAGTTTATATCTTTAAGTGAAAATCGTTGCGTGACATTGTTCAAAACCATTTATCCGTGTACCATTTGTCCGTGTTATAATCAATCGCTCGTGACATAAACCAATTGTCAATGTCATAAACAAATCGTCTGTGTTTTTAATTGTGAAAACTTTTGATCGTTCTTTAATGAACACATTCAAACCTATGTTGACTATATCACCAAAGGGTATCTTTAATAGACCACAAAAGTCTCTTTAACTAGACTAACAAATCAACAAATGATTTGTTAATCAGAAACAGATTCTATCATTACCCAAACTTCCACCAAACCCAGTGAACAGTCCGATAATGGAATTGTCAGTCCAATAGTACCATAACATACTACTGATCGGCTCGGCCAAAGCTAATGAATGTCATTCGTGTTATGGATAACGCATCAATAAGTGTTCACATTATTGAAATCGTATTGTTTTATGTATAAACCATAGACATTGTTTTTGAAAACTTGAAAATGATTTAGCACATATGAGTCACCCCAAAACATTTGCAAAACATAAAAGAGGGGAACTATATACTCACTTTGAAAATCATTTTGTATATATAAACCATGTATATTGTTTTGAAATCTTGAAAATAATTATAGGCACATATGAATCACCCCAAAACATTTAAACATTAAAGAGGGGAACTATGTACTCACATAAGCCTTCATAGTAAATATGTAGATTTGAAAAGATAGTTTAGCACATATGAATCACCCCAAAACATTTAAAACGTAGAAGAGAGGAACTATGTACTCACACAAGCCTTGCGTAGTAAATATGTTGATTTGAAAAGATAGTTTAGCACATATGAATCACCCCAAAAATATTTAAAACGTAAAAGAGGGGAACTATGTACTCACTTTGAAAATCATTTTGTGTAAATAAACCATCTATATTGTTTTGAAATCTTGAAAATAATTATAGGCACATATGAATCACCCCAAAACATTTAGAAAATGTAAATGAGGGGAACTATATACTCACTTTGAAATCATTTTGTATATATAAACCATGTATACTGTTTTGAAATCTTGAAAATTATCATAGGCACATATCCCAAAACATCTAGAAAATGTAAAAGAGGGGGGCTATGTACTCACTTTGAAAATCATTTTGTATATATAAACCATGTATATTGTTTTGAAATCTTGAAAATAATTATAGGCACATCACTCCAAAACATTTAAAAAATGTAAAAGAGGGGGGCTATGTACTCACTTTGAAAATCATTTTGTATATCTAAACCGTGTATATTGTTTTGAAATCTTGAAAATAATTATAGGCACATATGAATCACCCCAAAACATTCAGAAAATATAAAAGAGGGGGGCTATGTATTCACTTGGGATTGCAAAAGTGTTCTTGATCAATGGAATAAACAAAGCTCAAATGTGTCCTAATGTGTCAGATGAATATGTTAGCGTGTCAGGACTACAAACAAGAGATATGATAAATGAAATCTTATAAACCAAACGAGTGTTGGAACTCATGTGATTTGGAAAGGATCCTAAGTGCTTTTGACCCATTATGACTCGTTAGGTAGTTTTTGCTACTTTAACGGGTCATTAGCGTAAACGCGTGATCGGATGGTTAAACATGTCCTATGATGAGTCTTAAATGCCCAAACATGTTTGGAAATGTTTTATCATCAGTTTATATGTAAAAAATTTGGTTAGATGTGTTTTAAATGGATTTATGCCCAAAAGGGTATTTTGGTCATTTTTTAAGAACATCGAAGTAACTTATCATAACACTAACCAAATGATGTGACCATAAGGTATAACCTCAGTAGTTTATTCCCTATACAACTATGGTTACAAATATGTATTTGGTCGGATCCTAAGATCGACCAAACTGGTCGGATTCAAAAGTCAAAACGGGGGTCAAGACTGCTCGAGTTAAGACCCTAAATAATCACTAAACTGGAAGTGACGAGTTAGACATGTCAAAATATGTCTAACTGAGTTAACAAAACAGATTTGGTATCAAAATTTGGTGTTTTGATACCCAAAAATAGTTTCGTCGTAAAATGCACATCATGCGCATTTTTGACCGAACCTTTGACTCGTCACTTTGACTAGTAAACGTGGTAATCAGAAGGTGAAATCGCTAGGGATTATAACCTTCGTGATTACGATCACGTGGCAAAGTTCAATTGAACTTTGACTTGACCAAATATGGTCTGAACCAAAAGTCAACAGGAAGCCAAACAGTTCGACTTTTAGCTCAAAATAGCTAAAATAATGAAAGAACTAGGAAAGTACTTACTCGTGTTGAAGAACACTTTCGGAACTTTAGATAGGAGGTTTCCAAAGGCTGGAAACAAGCTCCAAGAAGGATACAAAGAAGAAATTCACACTTTGCTTTGAATTGTTATGAAGTGGTGTGAAAAAACATGGAAGAATCATGGGGTATTTATAGTATTTTAGGATTAAGGAGGTGATGACAAGTGTCCTCAAGTGTGGATTACTGTCCTAACATGTGTCAACACCATATGAAGTGTGACAAAGTGAGTGCTATGTGTCCAAAATTGGAGATAGGTGGCAAACTTGGTGAAGAAGCAAAAATATTTATTATTTTTTTACATTTTTGGCCCTGGGACTTGTATTTTCACTTGTTTGTCATTTTTAACCCCTTTAACCTAATATTTAGGTTATATAAAGGTGTTAAGACTTGTGTAACTTGGATTATGCCCAAAAATGTCGTGGATGTGGGTTCGTTCGGTTGTACGGTTACGCGTTTCGCAAAAAGGCGTAAAACGCTTTAACGAACATGAAAATGATCGAAATTGTGCAACGATTGACATTTTTGCATTCTCATCAATAAAATACAAGATTTATTGAATACAGAAATATTTGGAAATAAAACACAGGGCTTCATTGGATACGAAATTGTTTGTAATTTTGCAATGATTGAAAAGGCACAAATGTCACATATAGCTGAAGTTATAAACACCACTAGAGGTCATGCAAACAACAACAATGATGGCAATGGATAGAACGGGCTTCTTAATAACACTAATGGAAACGGAAATGTCATCATAGAAGCTGAACCTAAGGAGATATGTTCCTACAAAGCCTTCAAGGGATGTGATCCCCCAATATTTGATGGTAAAAAGGACGCCATGGCCACTTTTTAGTGGATCCATGAGATGGAAGCTGTTATTAACATCAGTAAGTGCACACCCACGCAAGTAGTCATGTATGCCACTCACTCATTTAGGTCTAAGGCATTATTCTGGTGGGATAATGTCAAACAAGCTAAAGGACCTAGAGTAATTGCTGCTTTAGCTTGGAACGAGTTAAAGGAACTTATTATGGAGAAATTATGTCCTGAAATCAAAAAAGACAAAATCGAAAGAGTATACAACTACAGGCTGGGACAATGACGTATCGTCTTTATATAACTAAATTTGATGAAATCGCTAGGTTACTTTCTGAGCATGTAAAACCTGAAGCCAAGAGGGTAAAAAGGTATGTGCAAGGGTTACCTCCTCGCATTCAAGAATTGGTTAGGATGTCTACCCTAAAGACCTACGAATCCACAATTGCATTAAGTGCAATTGGATACGAAGAAGAAGTCTAGATAACGACTAACAATAAAAGGAAGCGAAACGAGGAAGCAAATCAGTCAATACAGAGAGATAGAGAGAGAGTGAGAGAGAAAGTTTCCAAGGAATAGGGAAACTTTAATAATAGGAAAGGTAAATATGTTAAGAATGACACGGGGAGAAGGTCCCAGGAATCAAAATGTTTAAGATGACCGCATGAGAATCATGCGTGGAAAAACTGTCCAAAGAATAGATGCTTCAATTGTTGGGAGTATGGACATCTACGAAGTGACTACCAGAAACCTCCCCAACTAAAGCCTAATTTTGGACACAAAAGCACTCTGTAACGATCTGTATGCCAAATAGGAGGCAACCAAACCTTAACCATAAGTTGTGTCTGAGACACTCGTTTTGGACACAAAAGCTGTAACATCCGTTAAAAATCGGATTTACCAAACCCGCTCCGTTTATTAACTGAACAATCAGTTAAAAATTTCGTTGCGTATTTAATGCCCAAATTAATTTTAAACGATACATAATTAATAAGTATATTGGATTATAAAAGTTATATTTGAAAAAGTATTAAAAATAGTGGTATAAAAATAAAACAATGCTGCCGGGTTTCGAACCCGGGTCAGCTGGGGATAAACTTCAAAGCCTTAACACACATCCTTCCAACCACTGCGCCACTTGTGTTCTTTAGTAACATATCAGAACAATTAATTCAAATATTAAACTCGAATTCAAAACTGACGCGCCCAATCGCAGTCGTCGGAAATCCCGACGATTTCGCCGAGATTGGACGGTTTCTTTTGATTTAACCGAAGCCTTAACTATTACATCGGTTATAACCGACGTCTGAACCCGCGACACAAGTCATAACCGCCGGAAATTTATTGACCGACGAATCAAGACGGAAAACGGACCAAATTCGTCGATGTTCTGCCCTATAAATACACCCTCTAACTTCTGTTAGCCTTTTCGCTCACAATCACACCCTTTCTCGCCGGAAAACTTCTGCAACTCGCTGGAAAACCGAACCCTTTCCCCTCTGTGCCTTGCTCTAAAAAACTGAACACCTAGAGCTCATACCGAAGCCACCCACACTCACCTCAAGCTCCCTGAAGACCCTCTGCCGCAAGACACACGTCGCCGGAATAACCTGCTGTCATCGGAGTTTCACCGGCGAAACAGAGGAGCCCTGTTCGGTATATCTTTCACATAATCTCTCATTCTTTTTATTAATCTCACACGTAATTAATCACAACACACTAAAGAACTTGATTAAATCGTCGAACCATTCGGACATCGATTCTGGTTAAGATTAATAAAGATGATGAAGTTTTCAGTTATATATATATATATAATTTAAATCAAGTTTTATCTCGGGTTAGACACACAGTCCAGCGGTGGACTGTGTGCAAATAAACACGCATACGTCCCGAGTTCGATTCTTGTCCCACGCATACTCGCCTTAATAAAAATGTCCTTTTTTTAACTGAACCGGATTCACTGCAAATAGATGTTAAGTTTAATAAAAACCGGAATAATAACCAAGATAGACACACAGTCCAGTGGTGGAATGTGTGCGCGTTTAAAACATACGTCGCGAGTTCGAGTTCAGACTACCGCACCGGTTCTGGCAATTATCAAACTTTTTATATAAGGCAGAAATGAAATTATCTAGTTTGTATATAAGTATAATAAAAATCAGATTATTTACCAAGTTAGACACACAGTCCAGCGGTGGACTGTGTGTCAACCTAAGCCACAGGTCCCGGGTTCGAGACCTGTGGAGAGCACCGAGCGAGACATTAAAATCGTTTTTGAAATAAATGATTTTCGGATTAATTCAATTAGTATATAAATATAATTAAAAACAGAAATATCTCAGGTTAGACACGTAGCTCAGTTGGTAGAGCTGCGTGCACGCGAACGGGAGGTCTCGGGTTCGAGCCTCACCCGGCGCACACAATTACACAATCAAACCGGTCAACAGGTCAACGGTCAACAAGTCAACGGTCAAAAAGTCAACATTTTTTTATTATTTTTATTTATTTATTTTATTTAAAAATCAATTAAAAATACTTAAAAATAACATTTTTAAAGTTAGAAAATAGCCTTAAACTCACAAAAATATATCCAATAATCCCACTAAAAATTGATCAATAAAATCCGCTTATTTACCAAACCATTATGTTTATCTAGGTTAGTTTCACTCGTGGTTAAATCAAACTTCGTGCGCATTCAACATCATCAACCGAACGCACCCACTGTGAGTGAATCTTACAACTCCCCTTTTTAATTACACGTTTTGGGGTGTGTCATGTGTCACTACAATTAACTCGTTTATTTAAACTTGTGCCATACCATATTGTGATCTAAACTTAGAATGTATATATTGTTTGTAGTCATGTATTTCATATTGTCAAGCTATATGCAAATCATTCATTAGGCTCATCAGTTCCTCGTGAGAGACGGGTTGAGCAACGCGTGCCTCAAAACAATTTAGTATTGTATGTGTGTGCATTATCTGATATTAAGTGTTTTATGAATATGTTTACATCTATATTTAATCATATGTGGTTGTGCACTTTATTTTATAATCAATTCAATGAACTTGTTCAAATGCTTTTCATAGGATTCACTCGCCAACTTTTTGTTGATCCAAAAACCATTTTTACACATGATACAGGTGAACAGGATGAAGCAAGGAAAAACATAGGAAATGCCTTAGAAGAAAACAATGAAGTCTAGAATGATGTTTAGGACATGATGTAATTATGATTGTATATTTCCCTTTAAATTGTAATAATGAATATGAAACGTTATAATAAATGTCATGAGCTTTGATGATAACCCAATCATGCCCCGATCACCTTTTCCGCTGCGGGTCGGGGTGTGACAGATTGGTATCAGGGCCATGACTATAGGGATATAGGATAGGTTATTAGACCCTTAGAGCCTATACTATAGTTGACTAGATTTTTAATAGTCTATGTGGTTACATGCAAACTTATGATATTTATTTGTTTCATATTTGTTTATACTTACAGTCAAACATACATACTTACATACACATTCGTCATACATATTTCAATGTTCATATATTCAAATCATTTTCATACTTTCGTTATTCAAAGATTTTGTCGCAATTTTCAAATCCATCAAAGTGAGTTCTGCGACGGGCATGTAGTAACTGGAAGGGTACAAGTACCGGTAGTCGGAACGTCCTGTCTAGGTTGGCATTCGTATAAATCCAATATAACGGACCAGTTTGCCTATCTGGGGACTAACGATGAGAGTACAAAGGACCTATTAGGCCAAAGCATGCCACACCAAACGTCGTTCGAACTAACCCCACTTTGAGGTGTCACCGTGTCCACACCTAGATACATTCCGAATATCCTACGTTACATACATATTTCTCGATTTTCTCCGGGTTTTAGTGTACGTAACCAGGCTAACACATGCGAACCATATGAAAAACCCGGTATTCATGGGGGCCCACATGATTACGAAGGTGAAGTATGGCGGCATGCAAGGCCCAATTACGAGCAAAGCCCAAGACATCCTATGGATGTAGTAGATTTATTTTTCTATATTTATTTTATGAATGTTCATTCCTAAATACGACCCATGATCCCAAAAACATCCAACTCATACTCATGGTATGTATTCCTTGTAGATGTCTTCTAGCCTCGCCCGTAGGAAGATGAGAGCAGGAAAAGCCCGCGAGCGCATGGCTGCCCTAATCGCTCAACAAATGGCTGCCGTAATACCCAACATTGTAATTCAAGTCCAACAAGCCCTTACCGCTAATCCTGTCAACCAAGAAGATCAAAATTTTATCAACCCTCCCCCAAACACCACTAAATGCACCAACAAACATTTCAAATCCTGCGACCCTCCAAAATACGAAGGGACTAAAGGTGTCACCGCTCTCCTCCATTGGTTTGAAGAAATGGAGAACACTTTTCTAAATTGCGATTGCCCCGATGATCGCAAAGTGCGATATGCTACTGGTCGTTTATATGGAATAGCACTTACCTGGTGGAATACAGAGAAGGCCAAACGAGGTGTTGAAGATGCTATGACTTTGACTTGGGAAGAGTTGAAGGAAATCATGACAAGACGGTTTTGCCCAAGGAGCGAAATCAAGAAATTAGAAGATGAGTTTTATTCGTTGAAGCAAAAGGAAGGAGACCACACCACATACAACAAAAGATTCCTCGAGTTAAATCAAATGGTTCCCAACTTGTTCACTCCCCTCTACCGTTTGATCGAGCACTACATTCGAGGTCTTCCGTCAAAGATTCAGGACTCTGTAATAAGTACCACGCCTGCAACTTTGGAAGCAGCAATGGAGTTAGCTACAGAGCTCACCGAGAACCGCATCCGGAATACAGACTTCAAGGAGGAGAAGAAGAACCATCAACTGAAACTTCAAACTCCACCCAAACCGAATCCCCTTCTCAATCCATTTCTAAGAGAAAACGAGACAGACAACTTTTCGCTACTACCCAACGTAATCAACCAATTTCACAAGCCATACCTATCCAAGCTATCCCAATCACTCAAGTAGCACCCAACTCAACTTACCCAAATAAGAAACCATACCTTGGACCTCACCCTCGATGTAACACCTGTTTTTATCACCATCCAACTACCTTACCTTGTCGACTATGTGCGAATTATGGACGCTATGGTCATTTGAGCAAGGTTTGCCGCACCCCTCAAAACCAAACCACACCCCCTACTCAAAACATGATCCAAACCTATCAACAACCCCAATACCCCATGTTCCCATATGTTCGAGCTTGTTTCAATTGTGGCGACCCTACCCACTTTAGAAACACGTGCCCTCGATTGGTTAACATCATAAACGCCCAAGCTCAAGCAAACCCAGTTAACCAAGCAAATCAAGGAAACCAACTCGCTAGTCCACCAGCAAGAGGAAGAGTTTTCAACATCAACGCCAACCCTGTTGAAGATAATGACGGCCCAAACGAAACCACCCAACTAGTCCCCTTCACCGAAAATCAAGATTCAACTCCAACCGTTTACTTTTTTTTTATGTTTTTCTTTATGTTATCTCAAGCTTTGGTTGATTGTGTTTGTTTATGTTTTAGAATCACATAGAACCAATCATAACTTAAGGATAAAGCCAATGAAAGTTTGACAAGGATATGGTGGATACGCCGCTGGTACTTCCTATATATAAGTATTCTTGTCAAAGGATCAGAGGCATTATCTGGCGATTATGAGAAGTTCCGTGTAGAATTTAGTATTGTCTTGATTGAAGTTTGTTTTGTACTCACTGATTTAGCATTTATAGCATCTCATCATTTAAAGAAATTGGATTGAGTTCCATTTCTACATATAGACTAACCTCTCCATCATAACAAACGAGAGAGGTATTGTCATCATTCAAACATGTATACTATCAAAATTAAGACTCAAGTTTTGGTTGGT
This sequence comes from Scalesia atractyloides, assembly GCA_947069175.1. Taxonomy (NCBI): domain Eukaryota; kingdom Viridiplantae; phylum Streptophyta; class Magnoliopsida; order Asterales; family Asteraceae; genus Scalesia; species Scalesia atractyloides. The sequence goes on along the minus strand of CAMTDV010000012.1, from coordinate 56,221,378 downwards.
GTTTGTTTATGTTTTAGAGTCACATAGAACTAATCATAACTTGCGGATAAAGTCAATGAAAATTTGACAAGAATATGGTGGATACGCCGCTGGTACTTCCTATATATAAGTATTCTTGTCAAAGGATCAAAGGCATTATCAGGCGGTTATGAGAAGTTCCATGTAGGATTTAGTATTGTTTTGGTTGAAGTTTGTGTTATACTCACTGATTTAGCAATCATATCATCTCATTATTTAAAGAAATTGGATTGTGTTCCATTTTCTACATAGACTAACCTCTCCATCATAACAAACGAGAGAGGTACTGTCATCATTCAAACATGTATACTATCAGAATTTAGACTCAAGCTTTGGTTGTTGTGTTTGTTTATGTTTTAGACTCACATAGGACTAATCATAATTTACTGATAAAACCAATGAAAATTTGACGAGAATATGGTGGATACGCCGCTGGTACTTCCTATATATAAGTATTCTTGTCAAAGGATCAGAGACATTATCAGGCGGTTATGAGAAGTTCCATGTAGGATTTAGTATTGTTTTGGTTGAAGTTTGTGTTATACTCACTGATTTAGCATTCATATCATCTCATTATTTAAAGAAATTGGATTGTGTTCCATTTTCTACATGGACTAACCTCTCCATCATAACAAACGAGAGAGGTATTGTCATCATTCAAACATGTATACTATCAGAATTTAGACTCAAGCTTTGGTTGTTGTGTTTGTTTATGTTTTAGAGTCACATAGGACTAATCATAATTTACTGATAAAACCAATGAAAATTTGACAAGAATATGGTGGATACGCCGCTGGTACTTCCTATATATAAGTATTCTTGCTAAAGGATCGGAGGCATTGTCAGGCGGTTATGAGAAGTTCCATGTAGGATTTAGTAAATTTCTTGGTACATTGGTTGTGGTGTTTATTTATGTTCTATAGTCACATCATAGAACCAATCATAACTTACTGATAAAACCAATGAAAATTTGACAAGAATATGGTGGATACGCCGCTGGTACTTCCTATATATTAGTATTCTTGCCAAAGGATCAGAGGCATTGTTAGGCTGTTATGAGAAGTTCCATGTAGGTTGTAGTATTAGAAACTTGTTTTAGGAAATAACCTTATCTTTCCAAACATATCAAAACTCTTGCACATGAAATCATACTTAGTGAATCAACTACGCTTATCAATATTTTTACCGTAGGCAACAAAAAGCGATTCCTGTAGAAGGGTACTTAACCCTTACAAGGAACGTTACCGCCTCAACCAAAAATTTAAACTCTTACTCTTTTCTAAGTATTTAATGGTCAATTAAAACACCATCCTTTGAGACAGATATGTCACTACTTAAATTTCGGGACGAAATTTCTAAAAAGTAGGGGATACTGTAACATCCGTTAAAAACCGGATTTACCAAACCCGCTCCGTTTATTAACTGAACAATCAGTTAAAAATTTCGTTGCGTATTTAATGCCTAAATTAATTTTAAACGATACATAATTAATAAGTATATTGGATTATAAAAGTTATATTTGAAAAAGTATTAAAAATAAAACAATGCTGCCGGGTTTCGAACCCGGGTCAGCTGGGGATAAACTTCAAAGCCTTAACACACATCCTTCCAACCACTGCGCCACTTGTGTTCTTTAGTAACATATCAGAACAATTAATTCAAATATTAAACTCGAATTCAAAACTGACGCGCCCAATCGCAGTCGTCGGAAATCCCGACGATTTCGCCGAGATTGGACGGTTTCTTCTGATTTAACCGAAGCCTTAACTATTACATCGGTTATAACCGACGTCTGAACCCGCGACACAAGTCATAACCGTCGGAAATTTATTGACCGACGAATCAAGACGGAAAACGGACCAAATTCGTCGATGTTCTGCCCTATAAATACACCCTCTAGCTTCTGTTAGCCTTTTCGCTCACAATCACACCCTTTCTCGACGTAATTTCACTCGCCGAACAACTTCTGCAACTCGCCGGAAAACCGAACCCTTTCCCCTCTGTGCCTTACTCTAAAAAACTGAACACCTAGAGCTCATACCGAAGCCACCCACACTCACCTCAAGCTTCCTGAAGACCCTCTGCCGCAAGACACACGTCGCCGGAATAACCTGCTGTCATCCGAGTTTCGCCGGCGAAACAGAGGAGCCCTGTTCGGTATATCTTTCACATAATCTCTCATTCTTTTTATTAATCTCACATGTAATTAATCACAACACACTAAAGAACTTGATTAAATCGTCGAACCAGTCGGACATCGATTCTGGTTAAGATTAACGAAGAAGATGAAGTTTTCAGTTATATATATATATAATTTAAATCAAGTTTTATCTCGGGTTAGACACACATTCCAGCGGTGGACTGTGTGCAAATAAACACGCATACGTCCCGAGTTCGATTCTTGTCCCACGCATACTCGCCTTAATAAAAATGTCCTTTTTTTAACTGAACCGGATTCACTGCAAATAGATGTTAAGTTTAATAAAAACCGGAATAATAACCAAGATAGAGACACAGTCCAGTGGTGGACTGTGTGCGCGTTTAAAACATACGTCGCGAGTTCGAGTCCAGACTACCGCACCGGTTCTGGCAATTATCAAACTTTTTATATAAGGCAGAAATGAAATTATCTAGTTTGTATATAAGTATAACAAAAATCAGATTATTTACCAAGTTAGACACACAGTCCAGCGGTGGACTGTGTGTCAACCTAAGCCACAGGTCCCGGGTTCGAGACCTGTGGAGAGCACCGAGCGAGACATTAAAATCGTTTTTGAAATAAATGATTTTCGGATTAATTCAATTAGTATATAAATATAATTAAAAACAGAAATATCTCAGATTAGACACGTAGCTCAGTTGGTAGAGCTGCGTGCACGCGAATGGGAGGTCTCGGGTTCGAGCCTCACCCGGCGCACACAATTACACAATCAAACCGGTCAACAGGTCAACGGTCAACAAGTCAACGGTCAAAAAGTCAACATTTTTTTATTGTTTTTATTTATTTATTTTATTTAAAAATCAATTCAAAATACTTAAAAATAACATTTTTAAAGTTATAAAATAGCCTTAAACTCACAAAAATATATCCAATAATCCCACTAAAAATTGATCAATAAAATCCGCTTATTTACCAAACCATTATGTTTATCTAGGTTAGTTTCACTCGTGGTTAAATCAAACTTCGTGCGCATTCAACATCATCAACCTAACGCACCCACTGTGAGTGAATCTTACAACTCCCCTTTTTAATTACACGTTTTGGGGTGTGTCATGTGTCACTAAAATTAATTCGTTTATTTAAACTTGTGCCATACCATATTGTGATCTAAACTTAGAATGTATATATTGTTTGTAGTCATGTATTTCATATTGTCAAGCTGTATGCAAATCATTCATTAGGCCCATCAGTTCCTCGTGAGAGACGGGTTGAGCAACGCGTGCCTCAAAGCAATTTATTATTGTATGTGTGTGCATTATCTGATATTAAGTGTTTTATGAATATGTTTACATCTATATTTAATCATATGTGGTTGTGCACTTTATTTTATAATCAATTCAATAAACTTGTTCAAATGCTTTTCATAGGATTCACTCGCCAACTTTTTGTTGATCCAAAAACCATTTTTACACATGATACAGGTGAACAGATGAAGCAAGGAAAAACATAGGAAATGCCTTAGAAGAAAACAATGAAGTCTAGAATGATGTTTAGGACATGATGTAATTATGATTGTATGTTTCCCTTTAAATTGTAATATTGAATATGAAATGTTATAATAAATGTCATGAGCTTTGATGATAACCCAATCATGCCCCGATCACCTTTTCTGCTGCGGGTCGGGGTGTGACAAAAGCACTCTGTAACAATCTGTTTTTATTGCCGTTCAGAGTGGGGCCCGCCAAAACCGAATAGATCTATCACTTTTGTTCCTCCGTACTTGTTTATACATAATGGCCCCTTCGTTTAATTTTATCCGCATGTGATCTGAATATTTTCATTCTTTAAGAAAATCGTACCATTTGAAACATGTATCCTCCCAGAACGTTACCTTAAAACGATTAAATAAAAAGGGGAAACATGAACTCACTGATTCGCGTTCCGTGCAAATCTCTATGTGTTGTTTGATTCTCCGTTTGTTTTCTTAACCTACAAATGTTCTAATCCCATTAGACACTTAGGTTTATGATCGTTTCCGTACAAGTATTCATCTTGAATTCATAATTATACTTGTATTAGTTTGTTTTCTTTGTTTGTTTGTGTATATATATATATGTATATGTATATGTGCCATATTTCTCGTGTTTGAATGGGCCTAGCCCAAAGGTTAACTGTAAGAATTTAATTCTAAGGTTTTGTTATGTGTGGGCCTAGCCCAAAATAATTCATAGAAGTGGGCTTAGCCCAAATTAATCTCATAAAAGTGGACTCTAGCCCAATCTAGTTTGTAAAAGTAGACTCTAGTCTAATTTAGTTTATAAAAGTGGGCTCTAGCCTTATTTAGTTTATACAAGTGGGCTCTAGCCTAATCTTGTTTACGAAAGTAGCCTCAAGCCCAATTTAGTTTATAAACGTGGGCTAGACCATATGGTTATTTAATTGGGCTTAATTCATGTTTTAATACTTACTAGTAAGAATCTATAAAAATTCGTTTATAAAACCAGTAGATGTTTTATATAAGTTATTTTTATAAATTCTAGTATGTATACTTTTGTAGAGTGTGTGATGGTTTGTTTGTTTTGATCGTTGCGTTTGTGGCGTTTGTTTTGTCCGTGTCGTTTTATTTGTTTGAGGTCCAAATTGTCCGTTTTTGTCCGAATTGTCTTATTGTCCGACTTGTTGGTTTATGTCCATGTTTGGACAAATTATTTATACTTGTCATCTTTCAAGTATATATATATGTTCTTGTACTTTTTGTGAAATTGTGTATTTTGGTATTTATTCCTACATGATCTAAATACATAATGTTTTGTACACAATATACATACATATACTTGATCATATCTAAATATATCTTTTATCTAAAACATATATATATATATATATATATATATTCAGTTTTAGTTTAAGAAAATTCTTGAATTTTATCTTAAACTTTTTCATCCAAATTTTGTTTAATCATAATTAAAATCCATAGTCATTTAAAATCGTTGGTTTAACCACACTCTAATCATAATAAATTTTATAAAAATTTTGCCATAGTTTCACTTAAACTATGGACTTTCCCATGTTTAAATAAACATGTTTTAAATCATTTTTCAACTCAAATGATGATCAAGTATCAATGACTAATCTTCTAGATCATAAATCTTTAACAAGAAATGTTATGAACTTGAAGTAACTTTAACCTTCCAAAAATGGAAACTTTATTAACACTTTTAACAAAATTCTGAGATTATTTATTTTATATAAAAATCCATATTTTTTTATAGTACATAAAATTGTTTTAAGTGTGTGGATATGTTCATAACCCTTTCAAAAATAGGACATGTTAATAATCTTTCCAAAAATAGAAACTTTATTGGTGCTTTTCCACAAAATTCTTAGATTAGGCGATTTATATAAAAATCTATACTTCATATCATGTAATAGACCATTTTTAAGTGTGAAATCATGTTCATAACATTTTTGTTAATGGATCTTGCTAGATCTAAACATGCATGTGTTTAGATCTTCATTTTTAACAATAAAAATGTAAGATCACTTCTACTACAAAAAAGACAACTTCAAGATCATCAAAATCATCAAATAAGTTAAATAATCATATTAGTATGTTTATTCTTGTTAATATTTTTAAATGATTTTTAAGTAACATTCAAGATGATCTTGTACTTTTTTATATTAAATCATAATATAAGAATGTAGTAATAAAGTATGAAGCTTACTATAGCTTGATGAACAAGATGAAGGTATGATAATATAAAGAAAAGATGATGATCCAAGAGCTTCAAGTCTTGAGAGAATGCTCTAAGTAGGTCTTCAAGTCTTGTAAATGCTTTGAATCATTCATGTATGCTAGAAATTCTGAAGTTTGAATTTTGAAATGGTAAAGATGATGGATGATAGTGTTGGACGATTTTTGGGAGAGAGAAAGGAAGGAGGTGAAGAGTTTTGGTGAATATTGGAAATGAAGATGTTGGTGGAGTGTAAGAGTGTTAGTTTGGTCATAATCATATACCTTTCCAAACTAATCATATTCTCCTTATTCCAACACATCAAAGAAAGAAATTGGGTGGGTAGGGGACCCACATAGCCGTGAGCAAGGGGGTGGTTTGGGTTTTATTTATTTTTATAAATTCTTGTTATATTTTATAAAATTTTCAAACTTGGACATTATATATATTAGTTTTTTATAAAACCTAATGAACCAACACACTAAGGTAATGTTAAAACTTGTCAAACTTGTTCACTAGATTTATCGTTCCGTTGTTCGGATGACGAGTTTAGCTCATGTCTCGTACCGGGTTGAAAACCGACACTTTGTATTACTTATGTAATTTATTTACACAATTATCTTTGTGGTATATTTATTATCCAAAGTTATTTATCTAGCTCTCCGGACTAATAAATTTGTTATTTTGGACACAGTTTCTGTAACGGCTTTGTTGTCTGGTAGTTACCGAACTAGTTGTGTAGCTTTAAACCATAAAGTTTAAATAAGGGTTTTGTGTTGTTTTTAATACCCTATATATTCTTTATGATAAATAATATTTATTTTTGAATTTCGGACATTTGTTGTTTTCTTCTGCAGACTAGACAATTCAGTGTTTTAATAAAAATTTTCTGAAAACTAATATTTGCACATTATTTCCAACTAATGTTCCCATATAATATTTACCACGGACATACATAATTTCTCGTTTTTGCCGTGTCGGACTGTACCGCTACTAGTCCTGACATGTACAATGTGTTCGCGTTTCTGCCGCGAGTCTAGGATATAATTTTATATGTTTCTAATTGCGGCGGGTTTGTTATCATACTAAGTTATGATTTTGAGCTTTCATGCAGTTTATGATTCGTAGTGGCGTGTCATGCTTCTCACCGTGAATCATCAAATGTTCTCCGTCAGGTAGGGGGGATGCGAATGATTTTCTCGTGACATATGACTTCGACTTGATTTTCGGATAGCCAATCTATACCAATAACGACATTGAAACTACCTAGTTGAACTAGTAATAAATCTATATCGAACTTCCGTTCACCCAATTCAAAGGTACATTTCTTTATAATTTCCCCCCACTCTACCAATATTCCATTAGCTAGCTCAATCGAGTATGGAACATCTAACTTACTCGAATCTACCCAAGTATATCTCTAAATTCTTTAGAAATAAAACTAAAATCTACCCCGGTATCAAAAAGAATAGATACGAAGTGATCGTTGATAGGGAACGTACCGGTGACCACATTCGGGTCCTTGCGAGCATCCTTAGCTCCAATCATGAACGCTCTTCCCGAGCTTGGTTTTCTATAGGACATTCTTTCTTGAAATGCCCTTTGTCTCCACATCCGAAACAACCTTGATCTCTGGCATTTGTTCCCCGGCATGCATCGGTGCGATGTCCAAACCTATGACATTTGCCACACTTGGGGCCTCGGCATTCCCCGTAGTGGTGGAAAGGGCATTTAGGGCATTTCGGTGCTCCCCCAATATAAGATTTCTTAGAAGCAGCGTTTGTGGTTGTGGTAACATATGCCTTCGTTTCTTTAACTTCTCTCGTGGCTTGCTTCTTGTTACTTTTATTATTACCTCGAGAGCCTTTCTTGAAATGGGAGAATTTTCTTTTGTTGGATTCCGTAATCTCATCAGTAGTTTCCTTCTTGCTCACACCACACTTAGGTAACCTCCCCTGACGTACAACCTCCTCAGTAAGGCAGACAGCTAGATCAATTGCTTCTCCAAGTTCAGTGGGTTTTGAAGAGGTAACCAGACTCAGGATTTCGGGGGCAAGTCCCCAGATGTACCTCTCAATTCGCTTAAATTTAAGCTCCACTAAGTATGGCACCACTCGAGACAAGTCATGAAATCGTTGTGTGTACCCAGCAATATCTGAACTAATCATCTATAAATTCTAGAACACCGTCTCCAACTTCTGAATTTCTGATCTCGAGCAATACTTCTTTCTCATCATTTCTTTAAGTTCCTCCCAGGTCAGCTCGTATGCAGCGTCGTCGCCCTTAGTTTAGACCTGGAGGTTCCATCAAGATACAGCTCCATCCACAAAGAGTCCAGTAACATAAGTTACTCTTTGTTCAGCAGGGCACTTGCTCATCCGAATGACCGAGTCAGCCTTCTCAGTCCAACGTATGAAGGCTATAGCACCTCCGATACCGTCATAATTCAGAGGTTTGCAGTCTAGAAAATACTTGTAAGTGCAACCTGAAATCGTTGGATACACCATTTACGTATGAGTAACCAAAAAGCACGAATAGAATAAATGAGGGTATCGTGCTGTTTTATGAATAAACGTGTATTACCAGTTGGAGGGTCCTCAAGTTGAACCTCTGGTTCCACCGCTATGTTCGGAGTGGTTAGCTTCGTACAACGCAATTGTGACATTTGTGCCTTTTTAATTATTGCACAATTACAAGCAATTTTGTATTCAATGAAGCCCTGTGTTTTATTTCCAAATATTTTTGTATTCAATAAAATCTTGTATTTTATTGATGAGAATGCAAAAATGTCAATCGTTACACAATTTCAATCATTTTCATGTTCGTTAAAGCGTTTTACACATTTTTGCGAAACGCGTAACCGTACAACCGAACGAACCGACTTCCCCGACATTTTCGAGCTTAATCCAAGTTACACATGTCTTAACACCTTTATATAACCTAAATATTAGGTTAAAAGGGTTAAAAATGGCAAAGAAGTGAAAATACAAGTCCAAAGGCCAAAAATGTCAAAAAAAATAATAAATATTTTTGCTTCTTCACCAACTTTGCCACCTATCTCCAATTTTTTACACCTAGCACTCACCTTGCCACACTTAATATGGTGTTGACACATGTTAGGACACTAATCCACACTTGAGGACACTTGTCTCACCTCCTTAATCCTAAAATACTATAAATACCCATGATTCTTCCATTTTTTTCACACCACTTCATAACACTCCAAAGCAAAGTGTGAAGTTCTTCTTTCTATCCTTCTTGGAGCCTTATGTCTTGAGTTCTGTAAGTGTTCTTCAACACGAGTAAGTACTCTTCCTAGTTCTTTCATTAGTTTAGCTATTTTGAGCTAAAAGTCGAACAGTTTGGCTTCCTGATTGACTTTTGGTTCTGACCATATTTTGGTCTAGTGAAAGTTCAATTGAACTTTGCAACATGATCATAATCACGAAGTTTATAATCCATAACGATTTCACCTTCTGATTACCACGTTTACTAGTCGAAGTGACGAGTCAAAGTTTCGGTCAAAAATGCGCATGATGTGCATTTTATGACGAGACTATTTTCGGGTATTAAAACACCAAGTTTTGATACCAAATCAGTTTTATAAACTTAGTTAGAAATATTTTGACATGTCTAACTCATCACTTCTAGTTTAGTTCTTATTTAGGGTGGTAAGTCGAGTGGTCTTGACCACCGCTTTGACTTTCAAATCCGACCCGTTTGGTCGATCTTAGGATCCGACCAAACATATATTTGTGACCATAGTTGTATAGGGAATAACCTACTGAGGTTATACATTATGGTCACGTCGTTTGATTAATGTTATGATAAGTTACTTCTATGTCCTTCAAAAATGACCAAAATGCCCTTTTGCATATAAATCCATTTTAAACACATGTAACCAAATTTTTGACATATAAACTGATGTTATAACATTTTCAAACATGCTTGGGAATTTAAGACTTATGATAGGACATGTTTAACCATCCGATCACACGTTTACGCTAATGACCCGTAAGTAGCGTAAACAACCTTAACGAGTCATAATGGGACAAAAGCACTTAGGATCCTTTCCAAATCAGAATGTTAAGTTTGTTAAACCATATCACATGAGTTCCAACACTCGTTTTGGTTTATAAGACTTCATTCTATCCGATCTCCCGTTTGTATTCCCAACACGCTAACATATTTATCTGACACATTAGTACACGTTTGAGCTTTGTTTATTTCGTTGATCAAGAACACTTTCGCAATCCCAAGTGAGTACGTATTTCCCCTCTTTTACATTTTCTAAATGTTTTAGGGTGATTCAAATGTGCCTAAAATTATTTTCAAGATTTCAAAACAATATACATGGTTTATATATACAAAATGATTTTCAAAGTGAGTACATAGTTCCCCTCTTTTACATTTTCCAAATGTTTTGGGGTGATTCATATATGCCTATAAGTATTTTCAAGATTTTAAAACAATATACATGGTTTATATATACAAAATGATTTTCAAAGTGAGTACATAGCCCCCTTCTTTTACATTTTCTAGGTGTTTTAGGATATGTACCTATGATAATTTTCAAGATTTCAAAACAGTATACATGGTTTATATATACAAAATGATTTTCAAAGTGAGTATATAGTTCCCCTCTTTTACATTTTCTACACGTTTTGGGGTGATTGATCTGTGCCTATAATTATTTTCAAGATTTCAAAACAATATACATGGTTAATATATACAAAATAATTTTCAAAGTGAGTACATAGTTCCCCTCTTTTACATTTTCTAAATGTTCTGGGGTGATTCATATGTGCCTATAATTATTTTCAAGATTTCAAAACAATATACATGGTTTATATATACAAAATGATTTTCAGTGTGAGTATATAGTTCCTCTCTTTTACGTTTTGCAAATGTTTTGGGGTGACTCATATGTGCTAAATCATTTTCAAGTTTTCAAAAACAATGTCTATGGTTTATGTATAAAACAATATGATTTCAATAATGTGAACAACTTGTTGATGTGTTATCCATAACCCGAATGAAATTCATTAGCTTTGGCCGAGCCGACCAGTAGTATGTTATGGTACCATAGGACTGACAATCCCATTATCAGACTATTCACTGGATTTGGTGGAATTTTGGGTAATGATAGAAATGTTTCTGATAATCATTTGTTGATTTGTTAGTCTAGTTAAGGGACCCTTTGGTGGTCTATTAAAGATACTCTTTGGTGGTATTGTTCACACAGTTTTGAATGTGTGCATTAAAGAATGATCAAAAGTTTTCACAATAAAAAACTTGGACGATTTGTTTATGACATGGACGATTGGTTTTTGACACGGACGATTGATTTATAACACGGACAAATGGTTTTGAACAATGTCACGCAATGATTTTCACTTAAAGATATAAACCATATGGAGTTTCTTTTGAATCAATCTATTACAAGGTTTTTACAAAAGAAACGTTTTGGTCAAGATTCATGGCTATAAGATTACCACAACTCTAGCCAACTTATTTTAGTTGGTTAATTGTGTTGCAATATTAAACACTTTGATACGAGGTTTTCACTTAATGACTCTTGTAGTTGGACGAGGTGTTGCAATATGTATACAAATCCACGAATTTGACACACTCACAAAACCTATGTACTCGCCGGCATTTTTATGCTAACTCTCTTTTCACATATGTTTCAGGAGTCAATGCTTGATAATATGATGCATGCTTCATGTAGGAATGGACGTGGGCCTTAGTGACTTAAAACATGAAAGACTATTTATTTATGTGTTGTTTTTGTTTGTCCCAAGACAATGTAAACATTTAACTTAATAAAACAAAATTTTAAATTCTATGAGTTTTGAAACAATAGTGTTGTGACATAACTCCCCAACGTTTCTACTGCGGTTCGTTATTTTACGCGGCCGGGATGTTATATCAATTTCCTGAGAAATGCGTTCATCTAACTCTGCTTGTGTTGTCGGTAGTGTATTATTGTTGGAACTCCTTCGGCGGGGCGGCATCGTCTTCTAGTAAAAAATCTCGCTCACAATTAGCTGAATTATTTAATAATAAATACATGTTTATTATTATTAAATTTATTTATTCCTTTATTATATACTTATTTAGTATTTTTATTAAACATATATGTATATGCCATACGTACACCCATCGTCAATATAAACACATAACTCATCGCCTAGATAGTCGCCACATCACAAGATATCAATCATAGTATCACCACGACACAATACATCAACCGTAATATCACCACACCCTGACACTATCAACCATAACATAAAAGAGATACAATGTGAAATAAAGAAAATACACTTTATACAATGACAACTTGTTACATTTGTTCATGAAGATCAAAAGGACTTAGGGATAAATAACCCTAGTCAGTACAAGTTTTACATTACAAAAGTAAGATTTCCTTCTACATTGCTTCTTCATGTCTTCAAGTTTTCTTCCAAAAATTGGGATCTTCATAGCTGAGTCTTCATGAGCTAGGTCATCAAAAGTAAGTCTGATGCCCAAAAGATAATCACAAACATACTACTATGGTGGAGGGGTGGTGGAGATGGTGATCGGTGGAGCAAACCGCGATGTTAAGCCACATCCTCCTCTAGGCCAGAAATGCGCCTAACGGCATTAGTCTGAAACTGCTCTAACTCCTGCACTCGCGCCTCAAATGGGTATGTCGAGTGGTGAAATGGACAGTAGAAAGGTGAGGTCGATAGTGGTGATAGTGGTAGTGGTGGTGGTGATGGTGGTGGGTATGATGATGGGGTGGTAGTGGCGATAATGGTAATGGGGGTGTGGCTCTAGCAACGGCATGAGCAGTACGCTGCGTCTCTAGCTGCCAGATCCTCCGAAAGATCCAGGAGAGCTAAAGGTCATGCGAAGTCACTCTTTCCTCCATAGGAATCGGAGGAAAGTGTGAGGGATGGCAGAGGTCAGAGGGGCTCATGCCCGGTGGGGGTATCGGGGTAGATATACCTGAAGTAGGTGGCATGGGGCTTGTGGCATACATGGGTGGTGGTCCAGCCATGTGGGAGGGTCCAGCTGCAAATGGGTCGTAAACGAGATGATAAGTGGACCTCCCAGAGAAAAATGGGGGTAGCTGCTCAGGGGCACGTGGAGTTCTGCTCAGTGAGTAGTGTCGTGCAGGTCCAGAATAAGGAGCGGGTCAAGTGTATGGAACGGGTCCATGGGTAGGGGTACTAGCAGGAAATGGGCTAACACGACCGGTGAGGCTGTAGGGGGTGAGTGCATCGGTACGAGTGAATTTGGGGCGGTAGAAGAGGCATCGTCCGCCATATCCTCACTCTGGGTGGCAGCTGAGGATGACGAGTCGACAACTGAAATGACAGGGGACGGTATCTCAAGTATAGCTATGTCATCAAAGACCTCGTCGTCTCCGAGCTCATCCTCCATATGGTCGATGTGGAACACTGGTATGTCATCATCATCATCCAGATCAATGACTGGAGGAACCATGGTAAGAGATACGGCCAAGTGTACTATCACATGCTCACCCTCCGGATGACCATAAACAATAATGTCGTGTGGAGGCTGTGGAACGGCTAGCATGTCATCTCCCTGTGGGGCATCATCCTCCATAGTATCAATAAGAGCAAACGCCTGAAAGTTGTCAAGGTCCTCGTCGTCAGGGACCTCATGGTCGGCTCCATCCTCATGTGGTAGGGCCTCAGCATCGGGGCCGTATCCATCATCGGACACGTACTCCATAGGATCCTCCTCGTAGGTTGACGAAGAAGACATAGTCCTGGCAAATAATCTATACAATGCATATATATACATGTTAGTAATTTATTATTACTTATGATATATTTTTATATAATCACCGCTTCTCATGCAAGACTTGTTTTCTTTTGTTTTTACGTGTAATCTTAACGTTTCATGTCTATCCATTATAGACTAATCATATATTGATCCTTGCTCGTTACTTATAGTTGAGCTCGTGTGGTAGATCCTTATGTTATCGTGACATAATGAAAACGTTTTTGTCATTTTGTCATAGTTTCGAAAACATTTATGTTATGTTATAAACTTTGTTTTCATGTGTGAGCCCCTGGTGATTGTAGACCAAACTTCAATAAAAAGATTTTCCCCGGTTCACTACAATCGGAGCTCTGATACCAATCTGTCACACCCTGGTCGTAGCGGAAGCGCAAGTATGTGACTATTAGGTAATCATTGCATCCAATTAAGTAAACAAGTATAATACAACAACGATGCCAGGCCAATATAAGTTTTCATTCCATTTTTTTTACAACCAACCAAAAGTAAGTTCATAGTTTTATCTGTTTTCAACTTGTCATCATAAACATGATTCAAAGTACATTACTTAAAAATAAGATATTGTTTTCATCATAACTGCGTAATGAGGTTTTGAACCCTATATACCCATACGAAGTTGGGATATAAGAGGCAATCCCTCCGAAAGATGGCACATCGTTGTATTGTAATTTTCCCATATCCCGATATGTATCACCAGCTCATGCCTTGCGTCCTGAAATACATGTAATTTTAAAAGTCAATAAAAGTTGGCGAGTTCATGTAGTTAATGTTTTCGTATAAACTGTCATCCTTGCAAACTAGTAATGAAATCTGAGTATGTTATTAGCAATCATGGAGTTTTAAGGATCTATCAGTATGTCGCGAGCACCCTGACATATATGTGCCATAAGTAAATAACCAAACCAAGACAACTTTGACATCATTGGGATCACAAAAGTAAGGATATACCAACCAGAAGGGAGCATGTCTCAAACTCATAGAGCTACATCTTTTGCACTTCGGTCACTACGTGATTAATGGTTACTATTGTCATGATCCTACTTATGCACAACTGATCGTGTTATCAACTAAACGTATAACTAACATACTTTTTGTTATGACATGTATTTCCCCTCGTTAGTTTTAAAACAAAACTTTGAAATAATTGAAAGGAGGGACATAACTCACAGCTTTACGTTCCGTATGTCGTACTATTCACCAGTTCAGTGTCCGTACACGTGTGTAACCTACAGGTGTATTAAGTTTATTAGACACCTAGGCCTCGTTGGACCTTGAACTAGTTTTTCATCTTGAATTCTTGTTATGTATCTCTTTATTACCTTAGAACAACTTTTAATGTTATCATGGTGTTGGTAGTTTATTTGTTTGGTTAATATTTTTATACATATATTTCTCAATATATATATATATATATATATATATATTGTTATTCTTAGACCGTGTGTGAATCGAGTCTTGCCCTTCACATGTCCTCGTGCCCTGCAGGCGTGCCATTGGGCCTCGCTCTGTTTATGTCATTGGGCCTAGCCCATGTTTTCATGTCATTGGGCCTAGCCCATGTTATTTATGTTATTGGGCCTAGCCCATGTCTTTATGTGATTGGGCCTAGCCCATGTAATTTATGTCATTGGGCCTAGCCCATGTCTTTATTTGATTGGGCCTACCCCATGTAATTTATATGTTTGGGCATAGCCCATGTATTTTATATTTTTGGGCTTTGTCCATATATTTTATGTAATTGGGCCTTACCCATGTCTTTTATAAATTAGGCCTAGCCCATATTCATTTTTAAGAGCCGAATATTTTATGAGTCTTACACTTATAATTTTTACTAAGTATAGATTTGTGAGTATATATTTTTTATACTTTTATAAAAATCACTTAGTAAATTCTTTTATATTTTAACTTCCTGGTTTTTGATATCGATAGTGTATATATATATATAATATATATGACAAGTGCCTAAAATAAATTATTTTAGACATGTCGTCATCGTTGCTTAATATATGCTTTTTTGCGTCGAAAATCGTCCATCATCGTAATAACTCTTGGTGTCGGCGACTTATTCGTTGGTCGACGACGCGACGGTGTATTTTTGTACGTTCGCCCACCGTCCGCATTGCTTCGTTTGTCCGATTATCGTTTCGACCTATTGTAAAAATGTAATTGTTTGTGTCATCTACACATGGTAATATTTTCAAGTGTTTGTAGTATTTTGTGTATAGTTGGGTATTTTTTTGTTGAATACCCTAAGCTACTAAATACATCCACATACAAAATACATCAATTTACATCAATTTCTTGGTGACAAGATATGCATATATACTTTTATTTTCACAAGCATATATATATATATTTATAAGAATCAATTATTTTTAACTTGTAAAAATATATACATATACTTTTAAACACTTGGGTGTTTAGGGTTCAACCCTTGTCATTAGAACTTCCCTAATGATGATTTTAGTCACTAACTACGTTTAGTCCCGCTAATCACCCATTTAATCATACTTTAATCGCGATTAGATTTTAGAAAATTTTGCCACAGTTTCCTCTAAACTATGGTGTTTTCTAAGTTTTTAAAATGTATTTAAACCATATTTAAACTCATAATCAAGATCAACTATTAATCTAAGCTCCTATATTATTTTGTTTACAACTTATGCACATCATCACCCTATGGCTTTTGGTAATCATATTCTTATTAAAAATATAATGAGATTTGAACATTTATTAGCATTTTTAAACTATCATTTTTGTTACATCATAAAATCAAGTCCTTCATTTTAAACTCCTTTTGTTTACTACTCCTTTTAAGATGATCACATCTTAAATCATGGGGTTTAATCTTTATATAAATTACTCATGTGTAGTAAATCACTTTTAGATTGTAGTTATCTTCATGGATGATGAAGTTGATGATCTTGTTTAGTTTTAAACATCACCATGTTTAAATCATCATTTTCATATTTTTCCACACAAGATCATCTACCTTATACACGTTACTTTAACATAAACAACATCATCATGCTAACTAGTTAACATATAAACACATAATCAACACAAAATAAACTATATTTAGTGTTATTATTAAGGTGAGGTTTAGGGTTTTTAAGTTTTATTTTCTTTACTTTCAAGATGATCAACTTGTACTTCCTTAAACTAGATATGGTAAAGCTAGAATATGAAGAGATTTGTCTTATAATGGTTACACAAGATTAGTGAAGATCTAGGAAGAAAATGAAGCACCAAGAAAGCCCTAATGGTCCTCCACCTTTGCTAGCATCTTGGATGGTCTTGAAATGGCTTTAAAGTGTGTGTAATGTGGTGGTTAATGGTGGACTTGTGGTGGTGGTTGTAGCCGTGTGAAAGAGAGACAGATGGAAGATGGTTTCAAATTTTTGAAGTACAGAAATGATGGAAAAATATGAGGTGATATTTTTATATAATCATCATCTTTGAAAGATCACCATCCATATCTATCACCATGCTTCAAATCCCATATTTTCAACATGAATCAAGTGGGTGTGGGACCCACTTGATTCCGCCAATGTAAGGGGGGGAATAGTGGAATTTTTTTATAACACATGCTTCTTTATTAGATATTTAAGTAGTTAACTTAAATGTTACGATTAGGGGGATGATCTTGTATCCGAAGCATATAACTAGGGTTTAGGGTGTTATCTATGATAACTTAGTCCACTTGACAAATTAATATAAGTTTCAGATGGCGAAAACATCACTCGTTCGCTCATCGGCATAATATTCGCTAATAAACGAACCTTATTATTTAGTACCGGAGCTTTGGTTTTTGACCACCACAATTGTCATGACGTTTATTTAGTGCACTTCCGATCTAGAAATATGCTTAACTAGTTTGCTAGTCGAATATATATTGAGTTAGGATGGCCGAAATTCCTTTCGTTCGATCGTTCGCTCGATGTCGGCACTTATATATCTTGCCGTCCAACTTTTCCGAAAGTTGTGTTTCCATGACTTCAAGATAGTTGAAAGGATTCCGAGTCCCAAATGAGGCTTAACTAGTTCTCTAGATGCATGTATGAGGGTATCGGCACTAAAATGTTCGTCGGTTTGACAAACGATCGCTTTCTGGTCGAGTTGCGCATTGTTTGTCGAATGACGGGAAACTATATCTTTTATGCATTTTTTGCTATTCTCATATTGTTTTAGGATGTTCAACATTGTTTTGTTATCATTCTGAAATCCGGAATCCACCGAATTAGTATTGCGGACAAACTGAAATTTGTCGTCTTTTAGTCGAAACGAACAATTTTGCAAGTTAGGCGTTGTACCGGAAAGTTGTGTATTTTTGTAATGGGTGTTCCCATATCAATGTTTTCATATATATATGGACTCAATTATGTCATTAACATGCCACTATTCGTTGTTCTGTTTCGTTTTAGCGGTCTTGCTAACACGAATAGTGTAGCCGCCAAAGTGCGCCAAGCACTTTCTACCAACACTTTTAGGACATTGTTTGGTTTGTTTAGCGTAGTAACAGAAACCAATTTATAATATGACCTGATTTACTTGTCCTAATATTTACGATATGACGTACAACTCTGTTACGCAATTAAATACCGATGATATGCATGAGATTATGGAATAAAAATAGTGATTAGATTGTACGGAATTACCTGTTATTTACCATTTGTCACAGTATATCCTAGGAATTTCCTAGCTTTAACACTAAAATGACACATATTTTTTGTAAAGAGTTTACCCCCTCAATGTAGATTGGGAGTTTGATGTCCCCCAGCATGTTCTTTGTCTCGCCGCTGAATCCTACAAGGACGGACGATCTCGAAACTATCTCTGTCTTTGTGGTATGCGGACGTCGACGGTTATACAAATTTTACAAAATCATGGTTTTCAATTAACATGCCGAGAAAAATGGTTTTATTACGTTTTCTCAACAATATTTACTTATTCTAAATCTTTTCGAACAAACTATGAACTCGTCAACTTTATTTTTCGCATGTTTCTTTCTGAGATTATACTATCAAACTAAGGCACGATTGGAATAAGAGAACCCATGGGGATTCGAGTACTTATCGGGAATTTGTTTTCTAGAAGTCTTAGCATTTTTATACTTCCGCTGTGCAACGAAGATACTAGTCAGATCACACCCAACTCTGATCTTGCTGGGTGTGACATATTGGTATCACAGCTATAAGTTTCAACGAATTATGTGTCGGTAGAGATACCTACGCTTTAACCTCGAGTTATAGGGACCGAGACTATTAAGACTTGGGTTATGTTAAGAACGCCTAGGACTTGAATATGGGGATTCCAACCATGCCTTGAGTCTAATGTAGTGTACATGGTTACACTAGTGTGGTCTTTGCTACGTTGATAAGAGAAACAATGTCTTTTTGTGAACACATATTTTGAAACAAGTTGATATAATGTTTTAGTAGGAAATCTGTGAAACATACGTGTAAGTATATACATTATATCTTACAACAATACGTGGCGTACTTCTGAAACATTTTTTCTGAAAATAAATATTTGGTATATATTATTTATTTTTCGGGATGAAACACGACACGAAATAAGTAGTACCACTATTGAATGAACTCAAACATGAGCCTCATGAGTATGCAGAGAAGGGTACATGTTATGATGTGAAACATTATTTATATTTACATAAAGATGATATAATTGTGCCTCAGGAGTCCGGATATATTGACATCCGTTGTTGAGCCGAAGCCTTGGGGAAACAAAACGTGTACACACATCGAATCTAGTTGGGAGACTTGGTTACACCTGAATACCAAGTGGTTTGAGAGATACTTCTAAAGCTGTGTACCTCGAATATTGAGAGTGGTTACTTCACAAAACCGATTGTCGCCTAGAGTGCCGTGATATGACTTCTAGCCTCATTATTGATGTTGTTTTGCTGGGATATCATGTGAGGAAGGTTCCATGGAAAAAGATTTGGTCACCCACGTGAACGATACATGATATGTATATCTATTTATTTATATATTTACGTGTGGACATTACGTACACCTATATTATGACCTGCAACTGAAGACTACTAGAAATGTCGAGTAAGGTGAATTTACAATTACGTTTGACGCCACGTAATTGTGAATTTACAGGTACTTGAGAATTCTGGGAAATTCTATTGTGATGACCTATGCATAACTTAATCGGTGTATCACTGTTGATGTTGCAAACGTAATCGTCAGTCATTTCGTTAGTGGGTTAGTGTAACTCTTATTTTATATTTAGAAACATTCCAACTCGATAATAGTCTTGTATTAGATCTTTACGGTGTTGTGTTTTGATTCCGAGGGTACATGCCATTGTCTTTGGGCATAGATATGCTTTGTTGCAACAACTAACAATTGAAATACTCCTTCACGTCTAATTCATATAAATCTTTTGGCGGCACATACTTTTATTCTAATTCGTGCATAAGCCAATTCAATTTTTCAAATTGACGAATTGTATTCTCATGTTAAAATATCTTCAAGATCTATTGGAATTGTAATATTCGGAACAACTTGAACGAGCACTTCATTTGATCAGGAACATCGTGAGCTCATTCAACCTTTATTCTCATTGAATTATTTCAACTGTTACAACACCTTGTGGTGACGCTTCTGTCAGCCCCCATAGTATTGATTATCTTTGTTATATGTCTTTTGTATGATCAATGCATTTGTTTCATTTGGGCAATGGTTGCCAGTTTTCATGATACATTTCTTCATTGTAATAATTGAGACACTAATTTTTGTTGTACTTGGATACGTTCTTCACGCTCGGTTTCTCTATTTTTTGTTGTTGTATTTGGATATGTTTTTCACGCTCGGTTTGTCGACCTGTCACTCATATTTCGTGCTATGGCAAAGGCCGAGTTACCTTGAATAATGACTTCATTGTTGTTAAAGAATTTGTTGACATTTTGTGACCATTCAGCATTATCATCTTTTGGTTGCATTCATGACAACCACATTTTCAAAGCATACTCATTTTCGAGTTGACAATTTCACCCTAAGCAGGGATTGGCATTAGGATGCTACCGTAATGTCCTTTCATTATTTGATTCAACCATTTGTTATCACGTCGATGCTTTGTGAATTAGGCCAGCTGTTGTTAGCTTTGCCTATCAAACTTTTGGCTCGTATGGTATTTTGCTCCTATTACCTTTTGTAAAAACTAAGTATATGAACACATTTATATTTGGTGTTATACTAAACCTTCTAGACTTCATGTCATGCTATCATTTGAAATTGTATCATACCTGGATTTTTGTTATATTTTTTGTATTTCGTATCCTTACATTGTAAGGAACCCTTTGTAGCTTTAGACTGTTGCAAACAACGGTTGGACTTTTATTGAAGTATGCTACTCTAACAATCGATAATACATCGGATTCCACTATTTCAACCTTGGTTGAATCTTGAATTTATAGTTTCTCGTTACTCGTTCGGGTGCACGCTTGAGTCTCGATCGACATTGGATGTCTTTGCATTCATTTAGTTTGGTAATGTGTTCGCTTGCTAGCACCGTCTTATGCTTTGACATTTTCTTTATTGATTAACTCCCACAGATGAATCGTTGAATTTATAAGTTCATAGTAGAGGTTGTGGTAACCTTTTCAATAACTAGTGAAGGTCGTAATGTCTACTCAACAGTGCGCAGAGATCGATTTGCCTACTAAACAACCGATGGAGATCGTTAAACTTTCTAAACCACTCGTGAAGGTCTTGAAACATGTTCAACTGGAAGATGTTGTTGTAACCTGCTCAGCAATTGGCAGAGATCGTGATAATAACTCACTAAGTAACTAACACGAACTGAATTTCGGGACGAAATTCTTTCAACATGGGGAGAATGTGACAACCGGCAAATCCAGGCTAACTTCGGTACAGACCCGAATGTCACACTCATCATGATATTATGTTTAAGACTTAATTTTTATTAATTGAGTCATCACATACATAGCAAAGTCCATTCACATCACATCTGCCATTAATAATTTTTAGAAATTATCGTTACATGTTATTCATAAGACGAACACGAACGTTGGTGATTTAAAATCAAAGCTAGAGAAATGTCACACCCCCTGTAATTCCATCACATCAGAGCTGGGCGTGAACTAAACTGGTATCTTCATTGCACAGCGGAAGTAATGTGACTGCTAAGACGTTTAGAAAATGAACGCCTACTAAATACTCGAATCCCCATGGGTTCCACTATTCCAACCGTGCCATACTTGTAATCAAAACCTAAGAAAGAACATACGAAAAGTTAACATAAAGTTGGCGAATTCATATTTGTTCATTTTTGTTTCAAATGAGTCATAAAACATTTGAGCATTTTGCATTTGAAAACCGGTTTGTGCGATTATAGTATCCCAAAGCATTTGAAATGTCATGTCTGTATAACAGTATTGAAATGTTTTCCGTGTTGTTTGCAAATCCATGCATATAACTGTTATGTTTATAGACCGGTGATAAAATGTTTTCAATCATATCTGTAAGTCGGTATTGAAATGTTTTCGTGTTATATTTGTAAACCGGTATTGAAATGTTTCTAATATATTTGTAAACCGGTATTGAAATATATTTGTAAAATGGTATTGAGATCGTAGTATGTAGTATGCCTATGGAATCTAAGGATCAGTCAATGTGTAGCTAATACACTGCCCTATGTGCCATAAGTAAGTAACCAACCCGAGACCACTATGACATCATTGGGATCACAAAAGCACTCCTAACGGTTAACATACCAGGAGTGGAGCGTGTCTCAAACTCAATAGATCTATACCTTTTGCACCTTGGCCACTACGTGATTAATTGTTACTATTGTTATCATCCTAACTTACCCACAGTGATCTGTTATGATCTAATCCCATAGCTACATACAAAATCTGTGTTTTCGATACGTATGAATGGGCCTCGCCCTTCAAATGATTTCGTTCCTTATACTTTTGATATAGGGCCTAGCCCATGTTTGCTTGTTATTGGGCCTACCCCATGTTTTCTTGTCATTGGGCCTAGCCCATGTTTTCTTGTCATTCGACCTAGCCCATGTTATAAATAAAATTGGGGCCTCGCCCCTAGATGTGACTATAACAATCCCGTCACTAGTCATAAAACTCATGCATGTTTCGAAAAGCGTTGTATAGCTGTGAAAACCGGTTAGTTTAGCATAAATCTTCCGTAAACCATTTGAGTTCATTGAAATCTGTTTGTAACATGGTTTAGAAATATATGATTTTCGTTCATCGAAACATTGTATGCTTTCGCAAAACTTGCATGTCTTTCCACCCCCGAAAATATTTATAAAAATGTAAAACGGTAAAAAGTGGGGGTTATGAACTCACCTTGATATCCTTGTGCAAAGCTAGCTTAGTGTGATTACATAATATTGTCTCCACAACTTGCGTTGCTAGCATGCAATCTAAGGCATTGCTAAAACAGAATACCTCATAAGTTTCTAAATATAACGTAGCTAAACTACGTGTCACCGTGCTTTACCGAATCGTTAACCATACGATTCTCTAAAAGTGTCCTTGTCTTACTCGAAATAACCAATCTATGGTTTTCTTTGAAACGACTTAGTTTTCGAGCGATTTGAAATATGTGTTTACATATAACATAATTATATTTCATGAAATCGTATTAATCGTCATGTACGTCGCCGGATAATAGTACGACTCTTACGGTATGTTTTGTAGTGTACTTCGTTAGGCGTTTAAATGGAATATAACCAATTTATTATTCTTATAAAATCCTTCGAAAGTATTCGAGTTGTCGACGTTTGAAATAAATATAACTATATTTATCTTATAAAAGTATTCAAAGTCTCGATCTTCGAATATATATAATTATATACGCGTGTTATATGATTTCTAAATTCGAGATGTCTTTAATATATGATTTCCGAATTCTAGATGTCTTAAATATATGATTCCCGTATTCCGCCGTTTGAAATAATTATACCCTTTATAATTGTCTTGTAAAAGGGTTCGGAAAATCTTGACGTTTCAAAATAAATATAAACATTATATTTATTGTATAAAGATATTCGGATGCGTTATCGATGTTTAAAATCAAGTTTCCAAATTCCGGAGTTAAGAGTAATATAAAGAATTATATTCGTTTTATAATCGACTACCGAATTTTGTTATATTGTAACCACGCTCGTTGAAAGGTTATCGGCTCGATCTTGTAAGTTATAATAGCGTCTGCAAAATAAATATTAACAATATTTATTTTTTATAACTATCGCTTGAATCGGATTTTTATCTTTGAAATGCAACATGTTTCATATTACGTATTTTTTGACGAAAATCGGGCAGAGTTTCCTCTGTTTTTGGACGATCCCGAAAATACTAGTTGTCGATTTATTTGTCAAAACGCAATTTATCAATGTACACAAACAATATATATAACTTCTGGTCATGATCAAATATAAACTTTCGCCAAGTATAAGTCAGATTTATATATATAATGACGTCGGTTCGTTTTTAACAGATAGTTTTACGCGAATATTGCACGTTGGTTCGACTATATATTTTTAAATTTTTGGCGATATGTAATCGTTAACGGGTCGGTTTTGAGCTCCGTTTCATGATATATATTATTAATATTTATAAACTAATATAAATAAATTTCGCGTCGTAATTAATTTTTTTACCGAGTCTTGACTGACCCATTGACCTGACAGTTAACCGGGTTTGACCAGTTGACTGCGTTGACTCGCGTTGACCATGTTTGACCGAGTTGACTCGGTGCTGACGGAGTCGAACCGAACACCAAACCGAGTTTGAGTTAAGTGAGGCGGTACTGAACCGA
Organism: Scalesia atractyloides; assembly: GCA_947069175.1. Classification (NCBI taxonomy): domain Eukaryota; kingdom Viridiplantae; phylum Streptophyta; class Magnoliopsida; order Asterales; family Asteraceae; genus Scalesia; species Scalesia atractyloides. The sequence continues at coordinate 56,196,806 of CAMTDV010000012.1, read as the reverse complement.
GTCGAACCATCACTTAACCGAACCAAACTTGACTGAATCCAAACTGATTAGACTAGAACCCGATCCGAAGTTGAACTGAACCGAAACATCCGAACCTGAAAACGAGAACTTAAATACCTGAACTGAACCGAAATGAACCCAAATAAACCAAAGCTTTAATCGAACCCAAACCCGAAACCGAGTCAATCTGACAACCGGGGTCAACCTGAATCGAGCCCCGAGTTGACTCTGAACCTGAAAAGTAACCACAATAACCCCACTGTCACTGTCGTCGTTTGACCGCCCAGGGACCGCCGCTGTTGTTGTACCGCCACGATCGCCACCCCCGCCGCCTCTAGAACGGCATCGCCGTCACGATGTTGCGACACCGTCGTGCCGCCGCCTCTCTTTCTCTCTCACCGTCACTCTCTCTCTCTCCCTGCTGCTTTCCCTCTCTCTTAACAGTCTCTCTCTCTCTCTCTGCTGCTCTCTCTTTCTCTTGCTCGTGTCTGTGTGCGGGTGTGTGTATGAGGGTGGAAGAGAGGGGTGTCGCAGGTTGTGGGTGGTCGACCGGAAAGGCGACCGGCACCGGCCAGGTTCGTCACCGGAGTCTGGTTATCGGAGTTGGGGAGAGAGGCAGAGTGTTCTTGAAGGGGATAGGGTTTGAAGTGATTGAAGATTAGGGTTATGTATGCATATATATCGCTAGGGTTTGTGAGCGGGTTGGGCCTAAAGCCCGTTAACGTCCAAGGCCAAACCCTTCCTACGGCTTGTTTTTGAACCCGAACATTGCATTATGTCGTAATACATTTAGTTAGGATCAAAAACACGTAAATGTTGTCGGTAGTCACTATTTGTCGAGTTCGTTCGTTGATTGCGTTAACATCGCGTATACAGCTTCGTTTGTCGTTTTCAATTCGTTTTTTGACCCGGTTTTGACCGCGTTTACTAAAATTTGAAAACGAAGCCCAATATATCATAATATATTAATATTTAGACGAATCTCTAGTCCGTGGCTTCCGTTTCATTGCAGATTGACTGTGCGTTCCGGTTTCCGTGTAATCTTCGTGTTGTGCTTTGCGACGCCCGATAATCCAAATATATCGCATAATTATAGATGTATGATAAATAAAAGTACAAAAGTTGTATTTTTAGGCGCTGTCAGTATTTGTTCGGCATCAATTCGCTTACAGTTTAATTTCGCGTAAGAGTTCTCGATTATCGCCAAATCGCGTAACGTGAATCAAGTAGACATTCCTAGGCTCTCCAGGGCCTTATCGAGTTAATTTACATCAAATTACGCTAATTATGATGGTATTACTGTTCGTTATGTGCTTAATTACAATCGAAAATGCCGGTTTTCACATTCTCCCCTTGTTATAAAAATTTCGTCCTCGAAATTTAAACTATGTTATCTCCTTAGACTTTTGTCATGCGTAGGTAGGTATAAACAATACCAAGGTAAATGACCATGTAATTGAATCGAGACTTGTCTAAATCATACGAATAAAATGACATACTACAACAATATGAACCCATTGGTTCAATTGAATCTGTTTTCAGAATCGATGCCAAATGAACGAAACGTAATGACATAGTTACCAATGTGACTGAGTTTACATGGGTCACACAAATGAGAATCTCGACAAATAGATTTTCAAGACGTTCACAATCTGTAACAGAATTTCATAAACATTAGGAATTTCTAACAACGGAAACTAGAGTTGGTTGTTAGATCGGTGAGACTTAGAATTAACAAGCTCAACTGAATTGGAAACATGAAGGTGATTTTTTAACTTTCGAACCATAAGTTAACACTATTCAATTGCAAGGATACACTGAAATACAACCGATGTTAGTGTATCATTGTCTTAATTCGTAGTTGCATTAAGACCACTTTCAGTGATGAACCAAACAAAAAGCATACATAATTTTGCATGAAACGTACGATTATGATTAGCCCAAGCTACGTTTAAACCCACGCCGCAAGACGTCATAGCCATCGAAATAATTCAATAATAGCGGTGACCGAACAAATTCACCGTTTTTACAATTAAATGAAAGGTTCAATCAAGTAAGTTTTGAATATGTGTTCCAAATAATCTCATAGGATTTTCAACTGAAAATGAAAGAACAAATAAATATAATTTTTCGGTCGCTAGTGGAAGAACAATAAATATCCCAAAATTTTTGACCGGTGATGAAAGAACCGTTACGAGGTACACTTAAATAGATCATAATTTTTTGTACCATCTTCTTAATAAACGATTGTGAATGTTTTAAGAAAATGACCCAACAAGGAGGATTTAAAAATGGATAAATAATTAAGTAATTAAATCCATACATGAGTTGTGAAAGCAATGTTAGCGCAAGCTTTAACTAGTGAAACGCCACCACAAGGTGTCATAACCAATAAATGACTGAATAAGTGTGCAAACTGAACCAGTCAACTATGGTTCGAAACAAATCAATTGCTTGTCGATATTACTTTGAATATGACGGCCTCAATCCATCATATGAAATCCTTGAATTGAATTTGTATATAGTGAGCAAGTTCAAACAATTGAAGTTTTGATTCGTCCAAGAAGTTTGACACAATCCAACAATAAATACATGATTCGTCCAAGAAGTTTTGATATGGTTACTACGAAAACCCATGTATGCAACTTGGAAAGAAAAGAAATTTCCAGAATTCGTTGACTCGATACCAAGGAGTCAATACTCACAATAATGCAGGTCATCTAGATAACAAAGTAAAAATTTAAGTATAGCGAACCAACCTTTGAATTATTGATGAAATGACCATTCGAAGTGAAGACCTTGACGATCTCCATGTATCAAGTTAACCACATGTGTAGCAACAAAGCATGCGTATCGTATGAATTTGTCAAGAAATGATGTAATAGGTGTTCGCTAATCAAGAAAAAATTTCCCGTGACACAATGACCGTTATGAGGAGTAGAGGTGTGCAAACCTACTCAGTATATGCAAAGTTGAAATTTCAACAAAAGGAATTTGAGGACTTTACCTGGTATTGCCTATGATGACTTATTGTTTGGTGACATTACCACAAAATGTCGAATATGGTGTAATTGCCATTAAAAAAGTAGGGGGATGCGAAGACATGTGACTTCTTTATCAGCGCCAATTATTGTGATTACCATAGTAATAAGTACCGACTGTTATGAAATCTCGTTTGGACGTACCTCAGCGTGTTTCGTGTCGCTTACAAGACCACGTGACAAATTGCCGCATTCTGTTCGGTAGTTCTCTCGCTGATGTGATTAGCATCGTTGTCGTAATGTCGTGCTTTCTCAAGGCCGCACCTCGAAAGGCGTATGTGATGTACTTCAAGACCCGTTGCCGTATAGGTTAACTTTCACGTATATTTGCGCACTAGTATTTCGTTTTATGTAGGCTACCTGCTTGGGTAAATAAAATAGTAGCGACAATATATGTGATGTGTTTGCCCGAGTTAGTAATTGCAGTTCCTACGTAATGACCTTTATTGGATATAGTCATAAGTCTTCCAAAGGTCCTAAACACGTGTTATCAAAACCCTCAAGGTTTTGCTTATTGTATGTAATGGTTTCGCGTATCGTGTATCAAACACAACAAGGGTGTATGATTAAAATCATAATGTTGACTTACTGTATTGGCCACGGTTGGAACCCATATTCGAGTGCTAGGCGTTCTGTATATATTCAAGTCTTAATGATCTAATGTCCCCAAAGGAAACTGAGGTTAAAGCCTAGGTATCTCCATAGAAACCTAATTCGCTGAAACCTGTAGCTCTGATACCAATATGTTATCAGAGCTAGGTTTGATACCTAATTCGCTGGAACCTATAGCTCTGATACCAATCTGTCATACCCCCTGTAATTCCATCACATCAGAGTTGGGCGTGAACTAAACTAGTATCTTCATTGCACAGTGGAAGTAATGTGAGTGCTAAGACATCTAGAAAATGAACGCCTACTAAATACTCGAATACCCATGGGTTACACTATTCCAACCATTCCATACTTGTGACATCCCGGGTTTTTCGGATAACTTAAACGTAATACTTGTCGAGTGAATTATATGCTATGTGTTAAACATGTACGAGTTAGTGAATACGTGATGTGCGATTATGTGATTGTGTTAGTTACAAAATATACATATATATAATAAACATGTACACGAACTGAACCGCGACACGAACCAACCGTAAACTCCTTGTGGCTCTAGGAGTGAACCGAGTTGTAACCCAAACCTTAAGCTCAAACTAATCGGCCGCAAGATCAAACACAAACCGAACTCCTTGTGACTCTAGGAAACCTTAAACTCAAACTAATCGGCCACAAAGATCAAACCCAAACCGACCCACCCAAGTTCCTCGGCCACGAACTCAAGCCAAACCGTAACCCTTATCCCTTTTGCGCCTATATATACAAACCCCCATGCATGTTTCCTTCACAAACACAAACCCTAATAGCAAAACAGCCGTCGGCTGCCTTACTCTTGTTCCACTGATCGCGCAACAGCCTTCCCTTTTCTTTCCTCTCGGTCGTAGCAGCAGCAGCCCTCGCCATCTTCATCTCCCGGTCGCGACAGCAGATTCTTCGTCTCATTCGGTCGTGATCTTGCTTGAACAGCCGGATCATTCTTGTCCAAGTCTCGGCTTATTTACCTAGTTATTAAAGGTTAGAATTCAGCATATGTTACAAGATTATATTCGGTTACATGTGTTTTGATTTTGTTGTTTTTTTTCGGATTGAATGATTGAATGAAACGATTGTGTTGTTTTCGGATTATATATGTTTGAATCGGCTGATGTATCATTGTTACAAGTATGATTGTTTTCGGAACTTATAAGTTTGCCAAGTATGTTTGAATGAAAAGTTAGGCTAGCCGATTTGTTAATAATGTTTGCATGTGATGTTGTTCGAAATCTGAAAGTTTTAGGTTGTGTTTGCTTATAAAAAAACTAAAGATGTTGATTAGGGTTTGCATGGATATGTTATATGTATTGATCTATGATTAGGAAACCGGTTTTTGATCGCCTAGGTTAATCATATGAACGGCTTATGCGAGTTTATGATAATGATATGCTGAAACAGTTTGCTGAGTAATAGTTACAGCCGACTTCATCTGGCTGTAACTCGGTCATTAGTTGTCGAAAAACGGAATTTCTGATGTCTAGAACGTAGAGATGTGAATAACGAATCTAATGGCGCTGGATTCATATTTTTCTGAAGTCGTTTGATATTTTTAAATGGCCAAATAAGTTCAGTAACTAAAGCTGTGAAAATCCTGAAATTTTGTTAGTTGTTTATCGAGTTGGATTTTATAATCAGTAGGGAGTTGAGTCATGAATTTTGTACAGAAACTAGGTATGGAAATTTCCGGGCAACTTCAACTGGAATTTTGTAAATTGGACGATCGGTGATTTTTAAATAAATTCTTCCGTGGACTACAGTCAGAAAGTGATAAATCTGACTGCAGCCTAGTACATTAATATTTATGGTTAAATGGTAAAGATTGAGGACTTGGAAAATTTATATAAATTTCTACAGTATAAATGGCACCTGCTGTAAAAATATTGGAATTTTTGGAACGTTGGAACTATTTTATAAAAATCCTAGAAAACAGCTGAATTATGAGTGTTAAACTGAAATTTGATAACTTGTGATTGTGTGCACCAAATTGTGGCATGGATTGGTTTATGTTTATGATAAGTTGTTTTGATCACTAGGTTCACATGAGGATACTTGCATGCATGTTTGAGTGTTAGATATGTTGTTTGTGTGTATCACTTTGTGCGTAAATTAAGTGTAGAATTTGTATTGGTGTGTTCACACACTGACGTGAAATCAATTGGTTTGTTAGGACGCAATTAGCGGTCCCATCCTTTACAACTTCTTTGCTACACTAACCGAGCAACAAAAGGTGAGTTCATGGCCCCTAACTTTATCCGATTTTTAAACAACAGGGGGAGAAATATGTATACACTCTTCAAACTCAATCTCTTTACGTTATACGAAATTAACGACACATAACTAGTCGGTAACTAAGTTGATGTTAATGTAATGTTATGGTCACTAAGTAGCTATATCACTTAAGTCCTCGTCAATCTCTCGGATCGTTAGTATTGGGTTTTAATAGCGGGGGAATTATAAGTAGTACTACTAGGCCCGACAAGCCCCATCCGACCTAGTCGCGCTAGCCGACCGGGTATGGTCAACGGGTGAATAATTTGGCCTAACTTCGCCATGGTCAGTGATAGGCCTGGCAACACGGAGGCACAACAGTCAGCTTCGATCGCGAACTCTTACGTGACATAACTTTAGGCTAGCTACCTATATATGTTAACATTGAACTTAATTACGAAACAACTATATTATCCCGGGTTTGGAATAATGGAAACAACAACTTATTATTCCGGGTTTGGAATAATGGAACCAACATCATTATTATTCCAGGATGGGAATAATGGAACTGAATCGTTATCCCGTGTTAGGGATAACGGGGGAAAACAAACTCATAACCGAACAAACGAATTTACGAAAACCTGTGAACTCACTCATCTTTAATGTTGACACTTGTTTCTTTACATGTTTCTCAGGACGCTAGGAGCTCTAGGTGCACGCACATGCATTGAACAAGACATCTTTTATCGAGTCTTATTTACAAATATTGTTTTGGGTTTTTCATTTGTTTTAGCGTTTGTGTTGGCGCCCGCTTCACTACTTATTTATGCTTCCGCTCAACTTATTGGTAACTAATCAAGACAATATAAAATCTACGACAAATGATTTTTGAAAACGTATTATCAAATCATATAGAGTCGTTCGACGTACTAGTGTTTCAGATTCTGGTTTGTTCACACGCCTCGCGGTAAAACTCCGCAAGTGGAAATTGAGGGTGTGACAGATTGGTATCAGAGCCACTAGCTATAGAGAACCAGGTTTGCATTAGAAGTAGACCTAAACTATAGCTGAGTACACGACACTAGACGTAGCTTGGCACCGGACTGTTATATCTTGTTATGCAATGTACCACAACTGTGTTATGTAGATTATGCCTTCATAATAAGAAATGAAAACAACTCGTAACTAACTACACGACCTACCAGGCAATGTCATCATCCTCATCGTCATCATCATCCGACAAACTTACGCCACCAAGAGCGCCAGGAAAGGCACCTATGGTGGAACCCTTACCATCTTATGGCGTGGAGACACGCTCAGCTGCGAGGAAAAGGCTCGCTCTGGGGGAGGAGTCGTCATCACGCCCAACCATTGCTGTGCCGGTTGAACCGGTTAACCCTGTAGAAGTAGGAATTGACCTACTTAGAATCATAATACATAAACAACAAGCACAGTTAGAAAGAATACAGGAAACCATCCTAGCACAAGGATGGATGATCCGACAACTGACAGGTAAAACCGACTCGCTCGTGGAAGAGCATCATACGAGTAAGATAGCTCGTAACACCTTAGCCAGAGATCTGCGTGCTGAGCAGATAAGAGCCGACTGGCTCGAGGACAGAGTCCTGGAAAATAGTTGGAACATTCAGGAGCTACAGCAAAATCAAGCACCTGCACCAGCACCGGCCCCTCCAGTGCCGGTGGAGGAGGATCCGGAAGAGGATCCAGAGGAGGACCCTGAAGAGGATCCAGAGGAGGATCCGGAGGAGGACCCAGCTGTAGAACTGGAAATGCCGCGCAGGATGACGGCAACGACAATGACTTGGGGGATGGAGACGTAGACGACTGACACGTCTCGCTTATTTTATTTACTTCCCTTCAGTTTATTTATTTTCCCACTTGTGTTTAAACTTGAGACTTTATAGTGAATTCATATGTTTGATTTGCACTTTTGTAAGACGTTGAAATTTCAGTTAATCAAGTATTTCTTTTGACTATTTAACATATTAAGTTGACATAACTTGATAATTATTAAAGTACGAAGTAGGATAACTATATTGGATATATAGACTTATCGGGGTGTGTTTGTGTTGTGTTTCGAAGATCTAAATGGCAACTGGACGACGTGGAAACCTTAACTTGACGCCCGAAGAGCTAGCTGCCATGATTCAAGAGCACGTGAACGCAGCTTTAGCGGGTGTTCAGAACCAACCAGCAGGTAACCATTATTAAATTTTCGTGTGAAAATCTAATAGTGAGGCTAGTAAAATTCCTTGCTGACTACCTGTTCTCTGTCAGCAGGAGGGGGCTTTAACCCCTACAAGATGTTCCTTGACGCGAAACCAAGCAAATTCTCGGGGGCGGAAGGACCCATTGGACTGGTCCGCTGGATCGAAAAATCTGAATCCGTTTTTGAAATGTGCAACTGTCTAGAGGCCAACAAGGTCAAGTACGCAGCCTCAACAATGGAAGATGGGGCACTAACTTGGTGGAATGCATAGGTCCAAACGCGTGGACTTATTGCTGCCAATGCAATGGCCTGGGCCGAGTTCAAGGCCCTAATCAAAGAGGAGTACTGTCCACGAGACAGAGTGCAACAGTTGGAGCAAGCCTTATGGAACCACAAGATGGTGGGATCCGAAATCGAAGCCTACACCGTAAAACATCATGACTTGCATTTCTGTGTCCCGATTTGGCCAACACTGTGGAGAAAAGACTCGAGTTCTATCTTGGGGGTCTGGTTCCGGAAATTCAGGGTATGGTAATGGCTAGTAACCCTGTAACTGAACATCAAGCAATCCGATTGGCTCACAAACTCACCGATAAGGCGGTGGAACAAAAGAAGCTGCCAGCACGGGGTACAACTGAAGTTGCCCCGGATAACAAAAGAAAGTTTGAAGACTCGTCTGTTCGACAGTCTTCGTCATCTCAGCCACAACAGGGGAGCCAGAAACGGTTCAATCATTACAACAGCCACAGGGGTCACCAAAATCAGCCCGCCAACAACAACAACAACAACAACCAGAACGCAAGCGGCTATGCAGGTCGAAAGCCGCAGTGCAACTGCTGTAATCTTCATCATAACGGCCCTTGTGTCAGGAATCGCTGCCAACGATGTGGCAAGATGGGACATGCGGCAAAGGATTGTCGTGGGGAAATCATGTCCCGACAAAATCAAAATCAACCTCAGGGTCAGCAGTAGGGTATTAACCGGGGACGCTATCAGTGTGGTAGCACTGCCCACTTCAAAAGAGACTGCCCACAGCTGCGTAACACCAACAACAATGGTGGGAACAACCACCACCACAACAACCACAACAACAATAATAACAACAACAACAATGGAAACGGTGGCACAGGAGGTGCCAAAGGTCGCGCATTTACATTGGACCGCGGAGAGGCCAGAAATGACTCGAACGTGGTCACCGGTAAGTTTCCCCTTAATGAACATTTTGCTACTGTGCTTTTTGATACGGGTGCGGATAGGAGCTTTATATCTGAGTCTTTTAGGAAGAACCTAAATCTCACGCTTAAACCATTAGAGACCCCTTATGTTATAGAATTAGCCGATGGTAATCCTGTAGATGTGACCCATATAGTATCCGGCTGTCAACTCAAACTCGCGGGTCACACCTTTATCATTGATCTGATGACAACTACCCTAGGTAGTTTTGACGTGGTAGTCGGAATGGACTGGCTATCCGACGTCCGGGCTGAAGTTCTCCTTCGAAAAATCTATCCGTATTCCGCTCTCGAACGACGAAATCTTGACGGTACAAGGCGATAAGGCAAGCGCCGTCACCAACATCATCTCTTACATGCAAGCGCAGAAGTATCTTCGGAGGAAGAACTCCTTCGCTTTACTCGCACTGATTACCGAACAGCCTAAGGACGAGAAACGTATAGAAGACATCCCTGTCGTCCGTGATTTTTCCGATGTATTCCCAGAAGAACTACCTGGTCTTCCACCCCATCAACAATTGGAGTTTGAAATTGAATTGGCGAACCATGCAACTCCTATCGCCAAGGCTCCATACCGCCTAGCTCCAGCCGAGCTGCAGGAGCTGTCTACCCAACTTCAGGAGCTATTAGAAAAAGGATTTATCCGACCAAGCGTTTCGCCATGGGGAGCTCCAGTCCTTTTTGTCAAGAAGAAGGACGGGACTTTCCGCATGTGCATCGACTACAGGGAACTCAACAAGGTTACTATCAAGAACCGATACCCGTTACCTCGCATCGACGATCTCTTCGACCAACTTCAAGGGTCAAGTTACTACTCCAAGATTGATTTACGGTCTGGTTACCATCAGCTACGCGTCAGGGAGGAGGATATCACTAAGACGGCATTTCGTACTCGGTATGGCCATTATGAGTTCTTGGTCATGCCCTTCGGTCTCACCAACGCACCTGCGGTGTTCATGGACCTCATGAACCGCGTGTGTAAACCATACCTCGACAAGTTTGTCATTGTGTTCATCGATGACATACTCGTCTACTCCAAAAGTGAAGAAGAACATGCTGAACATCTACGATTACTGCTAGGATTACTTCAACAGGAAAAGCTATATGCCAAGCTTTCGAAGTGTGATTTCTGGATTCGGGAAGTTCAGTTTCTCGGGCATATCGTGAATGAAAAGGGTATCCACGTAGACCCTGCCAAGATTGAAGCCATCAAAAACTGGGAAGCACCCAGGACACCGACGGAGATCCGCCAATTTTTGGGATTGGCTGGTTACTACAGACGTTTCATCGAGGGATTTTCAAAGATCGCACAACCGCTTACTAACCTCACCCAGAAAGGCATCAAGTATGCTTGGGGTGGCAAGCAAGAAGCAGCATTTCAATTGCTGAAATAGAAACTTTGCAGTGCACCCATTCTGTCCTTGCCGGAAGGGACAGATGACTTTGTAGTATATTGTGATGCTTCCATTCAGGGGTTGGGATGCCTACTCATGCAACGCGATAAGGTCATCGCGTATGCGTCGCGACAACTGAAGGTTCACGAGAAAAACTACACGACGCATGACCTGGAATTGGGAGCAGTAGTGTTTGCACTTAAGATTTGGAGACACTACCTCTATGGAACGAAGTGCACAATCTTTACAGACCACAAGAGCCTCCAACACATCTTTGATCAGAAGGAGTTGAACATGCGACAGCGTCGCTGGGTCGAACTCTTGAACGATTATGAGTGTGCCATTCGATATCACCCGGGTAAAGCTAACGTAGTAGCTGATGCCCTCAGTAGGAAGGAACACTTGAAACCTCATCGCGTACGAGCATTACAACTCAGTATTCATTCGGGGCTACCCGAACAAATACGCGACGCCCAGTTAGAAGCAGTTAAGGAGGAAAACATCAAGGCCGAATCGGTGGGAAAAATGGAACGCGATTGGGAAGTAAAGCCCAATGGAGCCCGGTATTTCATGAATCGCATATGGGTACCTCTCTACGGAAACCTCAGAGAGCTAGTCATGGATGAAGCTCACAAATCCCGATACTCTGTCCATCCGGGTTCGGATAAGATGTATCAAGACCTTAAAGCTGCGTATTGGTGGCCCAACATGAAAGCCGATATAGCCACCTACGTGAGCAAGTGTTTGACTTGTGCAAAAGTCAAGGTAGAGTACCAAAAGCCATCGGGGCTACTCCAACAACCTGAGATCCCAGTGTGGAAATAGGATCAGATCTCGATGGATTTCATCACTAAACTCCCGCGAACTTTGGGTGGTTGCGATACCATCTGGGTAATTGTGGATCGTTTAACTAAGTCCGCACACTTCCTAGCTATTAAAGAAACAGATAAGATGGAGAAGTTGACTCGCATCTACATTAAAGAAGTAGTTTCTCGGCACGGGGTGCCAACATCCATCATCTCAGACAGAGATGCTCGCTTCACGTCCAACTTCTGGCGGTCACTCCAGAAAGCGTTGGGAACACGCTTAGATATGAGCACAGCCTATCACCCTCAGACTGACGGTCAAAGTGAAAGGACCATACAAACCTTGGAAGACATGCTTAGGGCATGCGTCATAGACTTTGGAAATAGTTGGGAAATCCACCTGCCTTTAGTGGAATTCTCGTATAACAACAGTTACCATACGAGTATTTCGGCAGCACCGTTTAAGGCATTATACGGTCGTAAATGTATATCACCGGTCTGTTGGGCAGAAGTCGGTGACAGTCAACTCACAGGCCCTGAGTTAATACTTGAGGCTACTGAAAAGATTGTACAAATCAGAAACCGCATGGCGGCGGCACGAGATCGACAGAAAAGCTACGCTGATCAACGACGCAAACCGCTCGAATTTCAAGTAGGCAACCGCGTCCTACTAAAGGTGTCACCCTGGAAGGGTGTAATCCGCTTTGGAAAACGGGGCAAACTAAACCCACGGTACGTAGGCCCGTTTGTAATCTTGAAACGTATTGGACCCGTAGCTTATCAATTAGACCTTCCTGCCGAACTCAGTGGAGTTCACAACGTATTTCACGTGTCAAATCTGAAGAAGTGTCTATCAGATGAAACCCTAGTCATTCCATTGGATGAGATCCAAGTGGACGAACAACTGCACTTTGTGGAACAGCCTATCAAGATCATGGATCGTGAGATCAAGACTCGAAGGCACAGCAAGATTCCGATCGTTAAGGTTCGTTGGGACTCTAAGCGTGGACCGGAGTTCACGTGGGAAAGAGAGGACCAAATGAAAAGCAAATACCCACACCTCTTCGCAACTGAGCAGCAAACTAACGATACCAGTAACTAAATTTTCGGGACGAAAATTCTTTCAACATGGGGATGATGTAACAACCTGGAAATTTCTCATACTTTTGCGTACTATTGATAACTAAGTCCTTGTGCATGGCACTTGGGAATCTTTGTGCATGGCACTTGGGAACTTCTTGTAACTTCGCGTACCATCATAAACGAACTAACTCTTTGTGCGTGGCACTCTAAACATGTACGCTACATTCTAAACCGCGTTTACTCAATTTTCGGGACGAAAATTCTTTCAACATGGGGATAATGTGACATCCCGGGTTTTTTCGGATAACTTAAACGTAATACTTGTCGAGTGAATTATATGCTATGTGTTAAACATGTACGAGTTAGTGAATACGTGATGTGCGATTATGTGATTGTGTTAATTATGATAGTATTACTGTTCGTTATGTGCTTAATTACAATCAGAAAATGCCGGTTGTCACATTCTCCCCTTGTTATAAAAATTTCGTCCTCGAAATTTAAACTATGTTATCTCCTTAGACTTTTGTCATGCGTAGGTAGGTATAAACAATACCAAGGTAAATGACCATGTAATTGAATCGAGACTTGTCTAAATCATACGAATACAATGACATACTACAACAATATGAACCCATTGGTTCAATTGAATCTGTTTTCAGAATCGATGCCAAATGAACGAAACGTAATGACATAGTTACCAATGTGACTGAGTTTACATGGGTCACACAAATGAGAATCTCGACAAATAGATTTTCAAGACATTCACAATCTGTAACAGAATTTCATAAACATTAGGAATTTCTAACAACGGAAACTAGAGTTGGTTGTTAGATCGGTGAGACTTAGAATTAACAAGCTCAACTGAATTGGAAACATGAAGGTGATTTTTTAACTTTTCGAACCATAAGTTAACACTATTCAATTGCAAGGATACACTGAAATACAACCGATGTTAGTGTATCATTGTCTTAATTCGTAGTTGCATTAAGACCACTTTCAGTGATGAACCAAACAAAAAGCATACATAATTTTGCATGAAACGTACGATTATGATTAGCCCAAGCTACGTTTAAACCCACGCCGCAAGACGTCATAGCCATCGAAATAATTCAATAATAGCGGTGACCGAACAAATTCACCGTTTTTACAATTAAATGAAAGGTTCAATCAAGTAAGTCTGAATATGTGTTCCAAATAATCTCATAGGATTTTCAACTGAAAATGAAAGAACAAATAAATATAATTTTTCGGTCGCTAGTGGAAGAACAATAAATATCCCAAAATTTTTGACCGGTGATGAAAGAACCGTTACGAGGTACACTTAAATAGATCATAATTTTTTGTACCATCTTCTTAATAAACGATTGTGAAAGTTTTAAGAAAATGACCCAACGAGGAGGATTTAAAAATGGATAAATAATTAAGTAATTAAATCCATACATGAGTTGTGAAAGCAATGTTAGCGCAAGCTTTAACTAGTGAAACGCCACCACAAGGTGTCATAACCAATAAATGACTGAATAAGTGTGCAAACTGAACCAGTCAACTATGGTTCGAAACAAATCAATTGCTTGTAGATATTACTTTGAATATGACGGCCTCAATCCATCATATGAAATCCTTGAATTGAATTTGTATATAGTGAGCAAGTTCAAACAATTGAAGTTTTGATTCGTCCAAGAAGTTTGACACAATCCAACAATAAATACATGATTCGTCCAAGAAGTTTTGATATGGTTACTATGAAAACCCATGTATGCAACTTGGAAAGAAAAGAAATTTCCAGAATTCGTTGACTCGATACCAAGGAGTCAATACTCACAATAATGCAGGTCATCTAGATAACAAAGTAAAAATTTAAGTATAGCGAACCAACCTTTGAATTATTGATGAAATGACCATTCGAAGTGAAGACCTTGATGATCTCCATGTATCAAGTTAACCACATGTGTAGCAACAAAGCATGCGTATCGTATGAATTTGTCAAGAAATGATGTAATAGGTGTTCGCTAATCAAGAAAGAATTTCCCGTGACACAATGACCGTTATGAGGAGTAGAGGTGTGCAAACCTACTCAGTATATGCAAAGTTGAAATTTCAACAAAAGGAATTCGAGGACTTTACCTGGTATTGCCTGTGATGACTTATTGTTTGGTGACATTACCACAAAATGTCGAATATGGTGTAATTGCCATTAAAAAAGTAGGGGGATGCGAAGACATGTGACTTCTTTATCAGCGCCAATTATTGTGATTACCATAGTAATAAGTACCGACTGTTATGAAATCTCGTTTGGACGTACCTCAGCGTGTTTCGTGTCGCTTACAAGACCACGTGACAAATTGCCGCATTCTGTTCGGTAGTTCTCCGTTGATGGGATTAGCATCGTTGTCGTAATGTCGTGCTTTCTCAAGGCCGCACCTCGAAAGGCGTATGTGATGTACTTCAAGATCCGTTGCCGTATAGGTTAACTTTCACGTATATTTGCGCACTAGTATTTTGTTTTATGTAGGCTACCTGCTTGGGTAAATAAAATAGTAGCGACAATATATGTGATGTGTTTGCCCGAGTTAGTAATTGCAGTTCCTACGTAATGACCTTTATTGGATATAGTCATAAGTCTTCCAAAGGTCCTAAACACGTGTTATCAAAACCCTCAAGGTTTTGCTTATTGTATGTAATGGTTTCGCGTATCGTGTATCAAACACAACAAGGGTGTATGATTAAAATCATAATGTTGACTTACTGTATTGGCCACGGTTGGAACCCATATTCGAGTGCTAGGCATTCTGTATATATTCAAGTCTTAATGATCTAATGTCCCCAAAGGAAACTGAGGTTAAAGCCTAGGTATCTCCATAGAAACCTAATTCGCTGAAACCTGTAGCTCTGATACCAATATGTTATTAGAGCCAGGTTTGATACCTAATTTGCTGGAACCTATAGATCTGATACCAATCTGTCATACCCCCTGTAATTCCATCACATCAGAGTTGGGCGTGAACTAAACTAGTATCTTCATTGCACAGTGGAAGTAATGTGAGTGCTAAGATATCTAGAAAATGAACGCCTACTAAATACTCGAATACCCATGGGTTACACTATTCCAACCATGCCATACTTGTGACATCCCGGGTTTTTCGGATAACTTAAACGTAATACTTGTCGAGTGAATTATATGCTATGTGACTCTAGGAAACCTTAAACTCAAACTAATCGGCCCACAAAGATCAAACCCAAACTGGACCCACCCAAGTTCCCTCGGCCCACGAACTCAAGCCAAACCGTAACCCTTATCCCTTTTGCGCCTATATATACAAACCCCCATGCATGTTTCCTTCACAAACACAAACCCTAATAGCAAAACAGCCGTCGGCTGCCTTACTCTTGTTCCATTGATCGCGCAACAGCCTTCCCTTTTCTTTCCTCTCGGTCGCAGCAGCAGCAGCCCTCGCCATCTTCATCTCCCGGTCGCGACAGCAGATTCTTCGTCTCATTCGGTCGTGATCTTGCTTGAACAGCCGGATCATTCTTGTCCAAGTCTCGGCTTATTTACCTAGTTATTAAAGGTTAGAATTCAGCATATGTTACAAGATCATATTCGGTTACATGTGTTTTGATTTTGTTGTTTTTTTTCGGATTGAATGATTGAATGAAACGATTGTGTTGTTTTCGGATTATATATGTTTGAATCGGCTGATGTATCATTGTTACAAGTATGATTGTTTTCGGAACTTATAAGTTCGCCAAGTATGTTTGAATGAAAAGTTAGGCTAGCCGATTTGTTAATAATGTTTGCATGTGATGTTGTTCGAAATCTGAAAGTTTTAGGTTGTGTTTGCTTATAAAAACTAAAGATGTTGATTAGGGTTTGCATGGATATGTTATATGTATTGATCTATGATTAGGAAACCGGTTTTTGATCGCCTAGGTTAATCATATGAATGGCTTATGCGAGTTTATGATAATGATATGCTGAAACAGTTTGCTGAGTAATAGTTACAGCCGACTTCATCTGGCTGTAACTCGGTCATTAGTTGTCGAAAAACGGATTTTCTGATGTCTAGAACGTAGAGATGTGAATAACGAATCTAATGGCGCTGGATTCATATTTTTCTGAAGTCGTTTGATATTTTTAAATGGCCAAATAAGTTCAGTAACTAAAGCTGTGAAAATCCTGAAATTTTGTTAGTTGTTTATCGAGTTGGATTTTATAATCAGTAGGGAGTTGAGTCATGAATTTTGTACAGCAACTAGGTATCGAAAATTTCCGGGCAACTCCAACTGGAATTTTGTAAATTGGACGATCGGTGATTTTTAAATAAATTCTTCCGTGGACTGCAGTCAGAAAGTGATAAATCTGACTGCAGCCTAGTACATTAATATTTATGGTTAAATGGTAAAGATTGAGGACTTGGAAAATTTATATAAATTTCTATAGTATAAATGGCACCTGCTGTAAAAATATTGGAATTTTTGGAACGTTGGAACTATTTTATAAAAATCCTAGAAAACAGCTGAATTATGAGTGTTAAACTGAAATTTGATAACTTGTGATTGTGTGCACCAAATTGTGGCATGGATTGGTTTATGTTTATGATAAGTTGTTCTGATCACTAGGTTCACATGAGGATACTTGCATGCATGTTTGAGTGTTAGATATGTTGTTTGTGTGTATCACTTTGTGCGTAAATTAAGTGTGAATTTGTATTGGTGTGTTCACACACTGACGTGAAATCAATTGGTTTGTTAGGACGCAATTAGCGGTCCCATCCTTTACAACTTCTTTGCTACACTAACGAGCAACAAAAGGTGAGTTCACGGCCCCTAACTTTATCCGATTTTTAAACAACAGGGGAGAAACATGTATACACTCTTCAAACTTAATCTCTTTACGTTATACGAAATTAACGACACATAGCTAGTCGGTAACTAAGTTGATGTTAATGAATGTTATGGTCACTAAGTAGCTATATCACTTAAGTCCTCGTCAATCTCTCGGATCGTTAGTATTGGGTTTTAATAGCGGGGGAATTATAAGTAGTACTACTGGGCCCGACAAGCCCCATCCGAGCTAGTCGCGCTAGCCGACCGGGTATGGTCAACGGGTGAATAATTTGGCCTAACTTCGCCATGGTCAGTGATAGGCCTGGCAACACGGAGGCACAACAGTCAGCTTCGATCGCGAACTCTTACGTGACATAACTTTAGGCTAGCTACCTATATATGTTAACATTGAACTTAATTACAAACAACTATATTATCCCGGGTTTGGAATAATGAAAACAACAACTTATTATTCCGGGTTTGGAATAATGGAACCAACATCATTATTATTCCAGGATGGGAATAATGGAACTGAATCGTTATCCCGGGTTAGGGATAACGGGGGAAAACAAACTCATAACCGAACAAACGAATTTATGAAAACCTGTGAACTCACTCATCTTTAATGTTGACACTTGTTTCTTTACATGTTTCTCAGGACGCTAGGAGCTCTAGGTGCACGCACATGCATTGAACAAGACATCTTTTATCGAGTCTTATTTACAAATATTGTTTTGGGTTTTTCATTTGGTTTGGCGTTTGTGTTGGCGCCCGCTTCACTACTTATTTATGCTTCCGCTCAACTTTAAAAACTAATGCTTCCGCTAAATATTGGTAACTAATCAAGACAATATAAAATCTACGACAAATGATTTTTGAAAACGTATTATCAAATCATATAGAGTCGTTCGACGTACTAGTGTTTCAGATTCTGGTTTGTTCACACGCCTCGCGGTAAAACTCCGCAAGTGGAAAATTGAGGGTGTGACAATACTTGTAATCAAAACCTGAGAAAGAACATGCGAAAAGTCAACATAAAGTTGGCGAGTTCATAGTTTGTTTGTTTTTGTTTCAAATGAGTCATAAAACATTTGAGCATTTTGCATTCGAAAACCGGTTTGTGGGATCATAGTATCCCAAAGCATTTGAAATGTCATGTCTGTATAACAGTATTGAAATGTTTTCCATGTTGTTTACAAATCCATGCATATAACAGTTATGTTTATAAACCGGTGATAAATGTTTTCAATCGTATCTGTAAGCCGGTATTGAAATGTTTTTGTGTTATATTTGTAAACCGGTATTGAAATGTTTCCGATATATTTGTAAACCAGTATTGAAATGTTTCCGATATATTTGTAAACCGGTATTGAAATCGTAATGTGTGCCATAAGTAAGTATCCAACCCGAGACAACTCTGACATCATTGGGATCACAAAAGCACTCCTAACCGTTTAACATACCAGGAATTGAGCGTGTCTCAAACTCAATAGATCTATACCTTTTGAACCTTGGTCACTACATGATTAATGGTTACTATAGTTATCATCCTACTTACGCACAGTGATCTGTTATCATCTAATCCCGTAGCTACATACAAAATCTGTGTTTTCGATACGTATGAACGGGCCTCGCCCTTCATATGATTTCGTTCCTTATACTTTTGATATTGGGCCTAGCCCATGTTTTCTTGTTATTGGGCCTAGCCCATGTTTTCTTGTCATTGGGCCTAGCCCATGTTTTCTTGTCATTCGACCTAGCCCATGTTATAAATAAAATTGGTGCCTCGCCCCCTAGTTCTGACTATGACAATCTCGTCACTAGTCATAAAACTCATGCAGTTTCGAAAAACGTTGTATAGCTATGAAAACTGGTAAGTTTAGCATATACCTTTCGTAAACCGTTTGAGTTCATTGAAATATGTTTGTAACATGGTTTAGAAATATATGATTTTCGTTCATCGAAACATTGTATGCTTTCGCAAAACTTGCATGTCTTTCCACCCCTGAAACATTTATAAAAATGTAAAACGGTAAAAAGTGGGGTTATGAACTCACCTTGATATCCTTGTGCAAAGCAATTTTTGGTGTGATTCCATAATATTGTCTCCACAACTTGCGTTGCAAGCATGCAATCTAAGGCATTCCTAAAACGGAATAACTCATAAGTTTCTAAATAACGTAGGTAAACTACGTGTCACCAAGCTCTACTGAATCGTTAACCATATGATTCTCTGAAAGTGTCATTGTCTTAACTCAGAATAACCAATCTATGGTTTCGAGCAATTTGAAATATGTGTTTACATATAAACATAACTATATTTCATGAAATCGTATTAATCGTCATGTACGTCACCGGATAATAGTACGACTCTTCATAGTTTTCGTAAAATGTAATCGTACGCTTGTTATAATCTTGTGGTATCATGTCGTACTTCGTTAGGCATTTGAATCAAATATAACCAATATATTATTGTTATAAAATCCTTCAAAAGTATTCGAGTCGTCGACGTTTGAAATAAATATAACTATATTTATTTTATAAAAGTATTAAAAGTCTCGACCTTCGAATATATATAATTATATTCGCGTTATACGAATTTTGAATTCGAGATGTCTTTAATATATGATTTTCGAATTCTAGATGTCTTAAATATATTATTCCCATATTCTGCTGTTTGAAATAATTATACCCTTTATAATTGTCTTGTAAAAGGGTTCGGAAAATCTTGACGTTTCGAAATAAATATAAACATCATGTTTATTCTGTAAAGATATTCGGATGCGTTATCGATGTTTCAAAACAAATTTCCAAATTCTAGCGTTTGAAGTAATATAAATAATTATATTGGTTTTATAATCGACCACCGAGTTTTGTTATATTGTAACCACGCTCGTTGAAATGTTATCGGCTCGATCTTGTAAGTTATAATAGCGTCGGCAAAATAAATACATAACAGTATTTATTTTTTATAACTACCGCTTGAATCGAATGTTTTGTCTTTGAAATACAACACGTTTCATATTACGTATTTTTTACGAAAATCGGGCAGAGTTTGCCTCTGTTTTGGACGATCCCGACAATACTAGTTGTCGAGTTATGTGTCAAAACGCAATTTATCAATGTACACAAACAATATATATAACTTCTCATCGTGATCAAATATAAACTTTCGCCAAGTATAAGTCCGATTTATATATATAAATGAAGTCGGTTCGTTTTTAACTAATAGTTTTACGCGAATATTGCACGTTGATTCGATTATATATTTTAAAATTTTTAGCCATATGTAATCGTTAACGGGTCGGTTTTGAGCTCGGTTTCACATATATAGTATTAATATCTATAAACTAATATAAATAAATTTCACGTCGTAATTAATTTTTTTACCGAGTCTTGATTGACCCATTGACCCGACAATTGACTGGGTTTGACCAGTTGACTGCGTTGACTCACGTTGACCATGTTTGACGAAGTTGACTCGGAGCTGACCGAGTCGAACTGAACACCGAACCGAGTTTGAGCTGAGTGAGCCGGTACTGAACCGAGTCGAACCATCACTAAACCGAACCAAACTTTACTAAACCGAAACTGATTCGACTCAAACCCGTGCCAAAGTTGAGCTGAACCGAAACATCCGAACGGAAAACTAGAACTTAAATATCTGAACTAAACCGAAATGAACCCAAATAAACCAAAGCTTAAATCGAACCCAAACCCGAAACCGAGTCAATCCGAGAACCGGGTGAACCTATATCGAGACCCGAGTTGAATCTGAACCCGAAAAGTAACCACAATAACCCCACTGCCACTATCGCCGTTTGACTGCCCCGGAACCACCGGCGGCGGCCGCCGCTGTTGTTGTACCGCCACGATCGCCACCGTCACCGCAGCCGCCTCTAGAATGGCATCGCTGTCGCGATGTTGCGCCACCGTCGCGCCGCCGCCTCTCTTTCTCTCTCACCATCACTCCTCTCTCTCCCCGCTGCTCTCCCTCTCTCTCTCTAACAGTCGCACTCTCTCTCTCCGCTGCTCTCTCTCTGTGGCTCGTGTCTGTGTGCGGGTGTGTGTGTGAGGGTGGAAGAGAGGGGTGTCGCAGGTTGTGGATGGTCGACCTGAAAGGCGACCGACACCGGCCGAGTTCGTCGCCGGAGTCCGATGACCGGAGTTGGAGCAGAGAGTTCTTGAAGCGGGCTAGGGTTTTAAGTGATTGAAGATTAGGGTTATGTATGCTTATATATAGCTAGGGTTTGTGCAGCGGTTGGGCCTAAAGCCCGTTAACGTGTCCAAGCCCAAACCCTTTCTACGGCCCGTTTTTGAACCCAAACATTGCGTTATGTCGTAATACGTTTAATTAGGATCAAAAACCCGTAAATGTTGTCGGTAGTCACTGTTTGTCGGGTTCGTTCGTCGATTGCGTTAACATCGCGTATACAGCTTCGTTTGTCGTTTTTAATTCCTTTTTCGATCCAGTTTCAGTTTCAACTGCGCATACTAAAATTTGAAAAAGAAAGCCCAGTATATCATAATATATTAAGAGTTAGACGAATCTCTA
The DNA here is from genome assembly GCA_947069175.1 of Scalesia atractyloides. Classification (NCBI taxonomy): domain Eukaryota; kingdom Viridiplantae; phylum Streptophyta; class Magnoliopsida; order Asterales; family Asteraceae; genus Scalesia; species Scalesia atractyloides. The sequence continues at coordinate 56,174,788 of CAMTDV010000012.1, read as the reverse complement.
GTTCGTGGCTTCCGTTTCGTTGCTGATTGTCGGTGCGTTCCAGTTTTCGTGTAATCTCCGTGTTGTGCTTTGCGACGCCCGGTAATCCAAATATATCACATAATTATAGATGTACGATAAACACAAGTACAAAACTTGTATTTTTAGGCGCTGTCAGTATTTGTTCGACATTTGTTCGCATAAGGTTCAATTTCGTGTTAGAGTTCCCGATTATTGCCAAATCGCGTAACGTGAATCAAGTAGACGTTCCTAGGCTTCCCAGGGCCTGATGGAGTTAATTTACGTCTAATTACGCTAATTATGATGGTGTTATTGTTCGTTATGCGCTTAATTACAACCGAAAAATACCTGTTGTCACAGGAAACATTTTAAAACCTATTGTTATGTCTGATATATTTATTTAACTCATTTATTCGACTCATTGAATAAAAAAGACAATGGGTTCATGTAACTTTATGAATAGCTACATAACTAGTTATAGTCAAGACCTATAATGAATCCTCAATATATCATACATATGCTATGCACACACATGTTTTGTTAACAAATAAATGTGTAGATGGCATATGATAAAAAAAAAGAAGTAAGAAACAATGAAATAATATTAAAATACCAATGCTCATCCTCTTTTCATAGACTGTAGACCCTTTAATGTAGCTCCACCAAACAAATAGACAAGTGATATGTTTCCTCTTCACCTATACTCCTAATCGTAGCCACCCCATGCTCTCCTACTCCTTTTTCTTACACAATATTATTTAAAGTCCCTTTGGTTCCTCATGCTTGAAATAACCTAAAGATAATACACACAAGTCTTTCATTTTTAGGCTTTAAAAAATAACACTTGAAATTAAACCAATCCACACCAAATCCCTTGAAGATCTCGGCTCTCACCCTCCCAAAATAGAAAATCCAAACAAGAAGCACACAACTCTTATTTATTGGTTAATTTCACAAGTTCTAGAACCACCCTCCTAGCCATCCATTTTAACAAACTTGGTATGATTTAATGTACTATCACTAGTAATTTAACTTCATTTTATAATTATTTCAACATAATATTTGTTAGAGAAAGTAATAATATTATATATTTTTGATAAAATATATGGATTTAATATAGATATATGCACTTTTACCTAAAATGGTTTTAAATATATTATTAGAATTATTGGTGGAAAATGGTTATAATAAGATGTATAAGTTTATGATGTTTTCAACAAACTAGTAGAGTTATATATTTCAGAGAAATATATATATATATATATATATATATATATATATATATATTTTAGCACAAGTTTGACTTTGGATACAAATAGTTTTTAATGGACTAGAATATATATTATGGGAGTTTCGTTTCAAAAACAGACATGAAAATTGTTTTTAGTCATTACGATATATATATATATATGGTTAAAATTATATATAGACGTAGTCAAAGGTTGTGAGTTCATGAAATCTTTCTATGACTTTAAGTATTTATTTTAAATATTTATATGAAGTTATGACGATTAGAAAACCCTAAAATGTACAGTTGTATTTTTATGCGTATTTCTACGAGTATCTATATCTCTATGATGTATAAGTATATACGAGTCTAAGAAGTGAAATGCTCAAGTATAGTATTTTATGGGATTATGGGTGTAGAAATATAACATAAATTGTTTTTACACAAATACGAGGTTATTCCAAAGTATATCTGTGAGTCCCAAAACAGATTCGGATCACAGTGGTTTATTGTTTTCACCCAAACAACTATGGATTAGTTGTTTGAATGTGCAAATACTAAGAAAAACCAAGCAAAGAAGATGAAGAATCTTGTTTGGATCAAACAACTAGTGTTGTATATGAAATCCTAATAACATGTAATCAATAACAGCACCTGGATATTAGGATGAGAGCACAATAGCAAAAATCACAACACAAGAAGATTACCAAAATATGTCCAAGAAACTTCGACATACATTCATTGATTATCATATTTATATAGAATGACTACCCAGCGTATTTAATAAATACGCTGGGTTAGTAAATACGCCGCCATCAGCAAGTTTCACACAATTACACTTTTGACCCTTTAACTCTGTCTAACTATTACAAACTAGCTCAAACTATGGATAACCAAGCACCAACAGTCTCAAAAGTTCTAACAATATCCCCCTAGACCGTTGCGTGCTTGGGTTTCTTCAATCTTGCTTGCAAGCTTCTGGGTCTACGGCGGGTCCTTCATCCTTGTCTTGTGCAGCTTGAACGGTAGGTTGATCTGTGGTTGCTTTGATTGTTTCTTCAGAGCGTAGATTAACAATAGCTTCACTTGAGGGTTGTTGTAACTCCGTAGTGGCTTCATATGTGGATGAAACTAGAGTTTGAGGGTGAGATGCAACTTGAGATGGTGAGGAGGCTTTCTGTTGTGATGATGACTTATGCTTTCTCTTTCTTTTTCTTGCCTCCTCCTTTTCTATCTGCTTCTGAATCTTGAGAACAATTTCCATCATCTCTATCTTCCTCTCTCGAGCTCATTCCACAGCCCTTTGGAATAGCATTCCTTCTTCTCTGTAGTCATTTCCGGCTCCAACATGGATTTTGCGACCAAAGAGAATGTTGAGATCAGAGAGGCAGAACATGAAAACATCCATCGGGTCTAGAATTCAAATACCTTCGTTAGACACTAATCGGATCACTGCTTCTCCTGTCTTCCCATCGTAAAACCATTTCTTGAAGTGTGTAAGCATGACAGGCTGTTCAGGTGTAATTTTGACTTTTGTTTCGACCTTAGCAGGATCTATTACCCATGTAACCATCCCTTTTCCTGTGATGGGATCTTTTGTCGTCTTTGACACTCTTCTTCGAGGTCGTTGCGGCTTGAAATCTGTGAAGCCCCGATTGCATGCTCTTAAAATGAGTCTTTCAAAGTCAGCTCCGATGCTGCTGTTGGTCGGGTTTATCAAGTCTAGCCTCCCCAGTTCTCGAATGTCCCATCTTGGAGGGCTTTTCAGGTCAGCTCCGGTCTTAACATGCTGCATAACACCACCTCGTATCTTTACGATGAACATCCCTTTGAGATTGCAGTACTTTCAGCTTATTATTCTATTAGTGACTTCAGATTTTTCAATGGTGACCACCTGATAGAAATCTGGAAGCTTTTCCCTTTCTTTTCTGAACCATTCAGGATGTATTGGAGTTACTGCGTCACCGTCCTCAGTTTCATAAATAGTATTATCTTCCAAATCCCACTCAACAAATCTCGCTGGCATTTCATCTCTGTCTACCTCATCCTCTTCACTTTCGTCATCCTAAGTGACGTTCACGGCCGATTCTGAGCGCTTTTTCTTCTTTTCTGCAGCCTACGCTTTTTGTCTTTCCTCTTCAGTCTTGAACTTCTCATAATAAAAAATATCAGTAGATGAGAACATCGGTGGTATGTCCACTTTGGTGCAAAGTTCTCTGATCATACGATACATCTTTTCCATCCATCTTGCTGAAATCTCACAAATCTCGTCTGTTCTTTGACGTATGCGTGAAGCTCTTTGCTTTTCTTTCTTTGTTCCCTCAGCTTCTCGTGAATAATGTTTGTGTTGCTTACTTGATGCTTCAACAGACAGATTTCCTGAGCTCGGCCTTTCCCAATATCTTTTGCTAGCTTATCGTACAACTCCTGAAATGGACGAGGTCTTCGAGGAGCTTGTTGCGGCATTTGTCTTGGTTGTTCCTTTGTTGAAGGTCCTTCCCCAGTTTTCTTACGCTTCTGTGGGGGAGATAGACTTGGGGCTTCCGGATGAACAATCAACTGATCAACAAACTCGTCTAACTGCTCTTGCTCGGTGGTGACCGTCACCGGTGTTTCGGATTCTGTCATATGACGTCTCTTTCTTCTAGTTTCTCTCTTCTCTCTTTCTTCGGCCTCATGAATCGCACGGAGATTCTCTATATGCTCGCGATGTTCTCTGGTGCCTCCGGCCCTGAAACTGCTTTCCATCAATCGTTCTTGAGGAGCACTATCTTTCCGTTTCTTCGAGGAGTCCCCTTACTTCATGATTTTCTTTCCTTTATTCTTTCTACCCAGCTGCTCGGTTTCCTCTTCTTCCTTCTCCACTTCCTCATCACCATCTCCTTGTCTCTTTTTCTTAACCCATTCTCTGTATTTCTCATAGGCTGCTTTTACGACAGGGTATCTTTCCTCCCTATACATCCACTGATGCAACAGTACCCATTCCTCAGTCTTTAGCTCGGTAATCTGACGCCCTGTTGGCAGCTGGAACTTGTATAGGTCTCCATCATGAGGAAGATTTGGATGTTGGTCATTAATGAGGAGCTGAACAAAACGAGGGTACATGGCCCATGTGGAGGAATTTGCATTATCAACCATCCAGTAAAAATGAGGCCAGAGATATTGAAGGACTGCTTTGTGCAGAGGCTAAGCATTGCAGGCGACCATTCCAAGTTCAAACTGTCATATCCTCCTTTCCTATGTGCCAAGCTCATAGCGAATACATGAAGAATGAATCTCCAGTCCTTGGTAAGCCCCTTTCTTTTGATCTCATTTTTGTCTCTGAAGTCTCCAATATACCTCATCCCTTTAAACCCATCTAGGATGTCGTCCTTCTTCATTCTGAGCAAATCACTGTTCTTGTCTCCAAGACTAAGGACTCTGCGTATGTTCTCCTCTGTAACTACGATCTTCTTATTTCTGACTGTAGCTGTGATTCTTTTAATTTCGTTTATGGTCGACACTTTGGCTGTCTTCCAAAACTCTTTGATGTGGATGCTGTAGATATCGGATCGGCTTGTACATCGTAGCGGATCCTACTTGAATTTATCCACTCTGCTACATCTTCAAAATCGATTAGAGGTGGGACCAGCTTGCATGGTTGATTGTGCTTTCGAGTCTTATCCCAAATAATCTCCTTCACCATTTCTGAAATCGAAAACCAACTAAGTTAGATTTATGTATATAGAAGTATTTATATATATATATATATAAGTATAAGTATATACAAGTATATAATAGTAATAATAAGGAAATATATACAAAATAAACTCATAAATCCGCTACTATTTACGCCGGGCAAAATCGGTAAGTTCTCCGGGCACAAGATTGTGCTCGAGACTTAGATACACCTACACTGATTGAGGAGTATTTAGGCTACACAAGAGCAGTGAACTTAACTCTGACCTGAAAATGTATCCAGCGAAGATAAGTATCTACGCTGGTTTACCGACGTAATTGTCAATTACGCCGGTTGCTTGAACTCGCGTTCAAGACTTAAATCCGCTGACTCGAGGGTTTGAGCTAATTACGCCATATTCAAAATAATTACGCCGCATTCATAATAAATATGTTGGCTTCAAGTTTTTCTTGATAAACCCATGAAAACCGAATGAATGCCAGATTTAAATATGTATATGCAACACACTAGTATTTTGAAATCAACGCATTATATCAGCAAACACTCTATATTTGAAAACCAAAAAAAACATACCGATATTGATTTTACCAACTTTTGATCAGATTACTTATTGAAGATTGAAAATGAAAGTGGGTTTTATGAGCGATATGAAGAAGATGAAGATGAAACTTATTTGAAAATACTTGCAAAAAAAACGAAGCTTAAGTATATATACATACTTGCCTTCCAGCGTATTTATTAGATACGCTGGAATGTTAAATACGCCGCGTTGATATAATTGTGGGATATCTTCAACTTTTAGAAAACAAAGAAATAAATACGCTTGAAAATTTCAAGTTTTCTCGTAAAATGTGCCCCTTTATGATAAAAAATAGTGCAAGAATTTTAAAAATAAGCTTAATAAAAATGAAAATTGCAGAATGGATCCAGAAATTTGTTTTTGGGGCCAGGAAGCTTCCTTTTCCACACAAAGTTTATGCTAACTGACTTGAATCTTGTGACTTTCCTACAAAAGATCATACTGGTGACACTTAGTTCGTTTGAGATAAAACATTAGATATATTAAATAATTAAGGCACAAGAAAAACTGTCAGTATGCTTGTCCTTTTAAATCCATGCACCTATCTTTCAACATGTGATGGAGGGCCTTTTTATCATGTTGCAGTAATATTGACAAGAAATTCAATGCTCCCCCACTCATGCTGAAACAGTCAGAATGTTGTGCCTGTGAGTCCCACATCAGGACATACCCCCGCGATCAAGGTATGCGCAAAGATTCCTCATAACAGGTGAGTATATTGACTTCATTCGTTTTTGAAATTTCAATGTTAGACAGTTGGTGTTTAGGTCAGTACAACAGAGAGACCAAGGTCTAACGAGGGCTATGGCAGATACAAGGTGCGGTACGATTTAAGCATTTGCATGATTCTCAATCAGAGATTCATTTGTGTAGGGTTTTGGCCGCACAGGTTCTTTTTGAAAAGATATCATAGCTGTGTCTAGGTCAGCATATATCTGGATGCTGCAGAAGAACAACTATGATATCCCCGAATGATTAGCCAATATAAAGACCCGAAATCTCAGACTTTGGCAATCTATCAACGCAATATTTAAGACAATTAAGCCATACGCCGCAACGTGTTACCCGCAAGTTGCACAACATTGTGGGTATTCGGAATTCTTGTGTGATCATTAGAGTTTGTCTCCGTTTCGCAGTTTACTGACACGTCATTGCTTGAGGCCTTAATCTTTTTCTGTTTTAAGATCAGAACAAAAGTCTTAGCAGTTTTTCTATCATTTCTCATGCAGGTGCCAAAGAAGGAATCAGTCTCAACAATATTTTATGGAAAACTTTCCCCCTTAAAATTTTATTTTCGAGAACCTATTGCTTGAAAAGAAATTTTACCTTGTAGAAAATCTTTTTGTGGAACACATTTTATGAGATTGTTATTTATTATAAAGACCTTTTTTCACCAAAAGTCAATTCCACTCAAGGAAGTTCACCATTTCCAACCAGGTTACCAACTGGTTGAATCGAGCTTTACCGAAGGCTTTCGTAAATATATCAGCTTTTTGTTGCACTGAATCCACTGGCACCACTTGGATGTATCCTTTCTAGTACGCATCTCTAATTGCATGAATGCGAATTTCGATGTGTTTCGTTCTTGAGTGGTGGATGGGATTCTTCATAATCCCCAGACACGCTTCATTGTCGATGAATATCGGAGTCTTCATGATGTAGATCCCATAATCAAACAACTGATTCTCTATCCAAAGGACTTGTGAACAACAACTGTAAGCTGCCGTGTATTCAGCCTGGGCGGTAGATGTAGAGACTGTTGTCTGCTTTTTGCTCTGCCATGAAATAAGACGATTTCCCAAGAATTGGCAGCCTCCGGAGACAGATTTTCTGTCTACTTTGCAACCTGCATGATCACTGTCAGAGTAAGCTATTAAATCAAAATTACTATCTTTAGGATACCACAAACCAAGCTTTGGAGTTCCTTTGAGATAGCGACAGATTCTCTTGACGGCAACATCATGCGATTCTTTGGGATTTGTCTGAAGAGGACACAGAGACAGACAGCGCACAATATGTCAGGCCTACTAGCGGTCAGATACATTAACGAGCCAATCATTGAGCGATAGAGAGATTTGATCACGGGCTTTCCTTGAAGATCTGAAGTGAGTTCCGTCTGAGCAGCAAAACGAGTGCTGGCGGATTTGCAGTCATTCATGCTATATTTCCAAAGAATATCTCTGATATACCTAGCCTAATGAATAAGGATACCATCTTTTCTTTGCTTCACTTCTAATCCTAAGAAAAACGTGAGTTCTCCCATCATACTCATCTCGAACTTCGCTTTCATCACCTTCTTGAATTCTCTGCAAAGGGCTTCATCTGTCGACACAAAAATGATATCGTCTATGTAGATTTGAACCAACATCACATCTTCTCCAATCCTTTTTGTGAAGAGAGTCATGTCTATTTTGCCTCTTGAGTATCCACACTCCAGAAGATATGTTGACAAAGTCTCGTACCATGCTCTAGGAGCTTGGTGAAGACCATAGAGAGCTTTGTCAAGCTTGTAGTATGTCGTGGCAGAATGAGGATCTTCAAAACCTGGAGGCTGACAGACGTAAACTTCTTCTTTCACCTTCCCATACAGAAAGGCACTCTTTACATCCATTTGAAACAACCTTTAAAGTTTTTGAATGAAGCATAGGCTAAGAAGATTATGATGGCTTCTAACCGTGTAACAGGTGCAAAAACTTCCTCGTAGTCAATTCCTTCTTCCTGTCGAAACCCTTGAACACTAATATAGCCTTATTCTTGATAACTACACCACAATCGTCCATATTATTACGAAACACCCACTTGGTACCAATTGGATACTTTCCGTCTGGTAGGTCAATGAGTTCCCAGACGTTAAGTTTCTGAAGTTGGGCCAATTCTTCTTGCATAGCTTGTACCCAACTTGAATCTTGAATAGCTTCTTCGATATCTCTTGGGATAGACTGTGAAAGAAAGGCTTCATACAGTCCTGTGTTGATGGTATGTGTTTGACCACGTGTTCGAACTCCATCTTCAATAGAACCGATGACATTTTCAATTGGATGGTTTCGATTGGTCTTGTACCCTACATTGGTGTGAGTTTCAATTTGATGAGGCAGATTAGAAAAATGTTCATTGACGTAGATAATTGGAGTTTCGACTTCTTTGGGTGGTTCATCCACAGCCTGCTGTGAAGAAGAATCATCATGTGCAAATGCATTCTTAGCAGATGTGTCACCATTTCCTTCGAACACCGGAAGAGTAGGAGAGGCAGAGGCAAGGGTGAAACGGGTAGTAAAAGGAGTAAAACCAATGTCTGAGGCATCAAACAAAGGTTCCAACGGAGTGGATTCTGTAAGTTCGGATTCAGTGATGGGTTCATCGATGCTGAAAGTGTTGAATATAATATCCACATCATAAAACCAGCTCGGGGCACTTCCAGTGTTAGTGGAGTTTCCTTCTTGAAAGTCAACGTAATACGATTCAATCACCATCTTGGTCCGTTTGTTGTAGACTCGATATGCTTTTTGAGAAGATGAATAGCCCATCAAGTAGTACACGTCACCGACTGCTTCAAACTTGATGGATTGTCTTCAGTGTTGAGAAGTGTGCATGAACACCCGAATGGTTTGAAGAAATCTATCAGAGGCTTCCTTTTGAAAAGTAGTTCATAGGTTTTCTTTCCGTGAGGTTTGACGATAAGAACACTATTCAAAACATAGCATGCTGTGTTGACTGCTTCAGCCCAGAAGATTATGGGAAGCTTAGAGTCGACGAGCATAGTTCTTGCAGCTTCGATAAGAGTTCTGTTTTTGCGTTCTGCTACCCCATTTTCCTGAGGAGTTCTGGCAGCGCTGTATTGGAGGTGAATTCCCTTATCTTCACAGAAGAAGACAAATGTATGATTTTTAAATTCAGAACCGTGGTCGCTTCTGCTGGAGATGACTTTCAGCTTGATCACGTTTTCAATCATGGGAATGAAGCTCTTTAGAATTGATGCTTTTTCGCTTTTGGTTTCAAGAAAGAATACCCATGAAAACCGTGAGAAATCATCTGTAATCACCAAACAATAAGATCTTTTAGCTAAACTTTTAACGCTAATTGGGCCGAAAAGATCCATGTGACGTAATTGCAGAGGGGCAGAAGTCGTATTCACTGCTTTGGACTTATGAGGCTTTTTATGTTGCTTTCCTTGGGCGCATGCGATACACTTTTCAGAAAAAGGAAAATCTTTCATAGGTAAACCTCTTACTAGATTTAATTTTGAAAGTTTATTTATGTTCTTAAAATTCACATGCCCCAAACGCCTGTGCCACAACAGTGATTCCGATTCAGATGCTTTTGACATAAGACATGTCATTGGCTCATTTGATTTGGCATTCTACATATTTAGCACGTAGGTATTTTGACGGGGAGCTCTAAGCATGATCATTTCTTTGCGGAGCGGAGTGACCGGGTTTGAGGAATAAGCACTACGTGTCGTTGAACAACACCGCGATTCCTTTGTCACAGACTTGTGAAACACTCATAAGATTGTAACATAATTCTGGAACATAGTTCACATTCTCCAAAGTGAGTGCTTCTGACACGACGTCACCCATTCCGACAATTTTTCCTCCCTTTTCGTCTCCAGCAAAGGATACAAAGTCACCATCAATAACTCGAAAGTTGGTAAGCAGATCCTTTAGCCCAGTCATTGCCTGGAGCAACCACTGTCAACGTGCCAGATATACTCCATGAGCATCCGAAGCCATTTCTGAATTTTATTCTGTTATACAACAACAAGAACAAAAAAATATGTACAAATTAGCTAGTTTTTGGAACTCAGACTTGCTTTACATTAGTTCTATCATGATTTTGAGCAAGAGTGTTGTCTTTTCTTTTCCAAAAACAGGTTGAATCAACTATGCATTTTACTGATTTCTTTAAATTGTCAAATTGATTAGTAAAACTTTTAACGAGATCTTGACTAGATATGTTCATTCCTTCAAAATAGTCATACCCATTTGAAACATGTATTCTCCCCGTACGTTTAAAACCTTAAAACGATTAAATAAAAAGGGGAAACATGAACTCACAGATTCGCGCTTCGTGCAAATCTCTATGTATTGTTTGATTCTTCGTTGTTTTCTCAACCTACAAGTGTTCTAATCCCATTAGACACTTAGCTTTATGATCGTTTTGTACAAGTATTCATCTTGAATTCACAATTATACTTGAATTTATTTGTTTTCTTTGTTTGTATATATATATATATTTCATATCTTTCGTATTTGAATGGGCCTAACCTTAGGGTTATGTGTAAGAATTCAATTCTTATATTTTTATATGTGTGGGCCTAGCCCAATTGGTTTGATATGTATGGGCCTAGCCCAACTTGCTTTAAATGTGTGGGCTTAGCCTAACTTGATTTAAATGTGTGGGCCTAGCCCAAATAGTTTTATATATGTGGGCCTAGCCTAACTTGTTATAGATGTGTGGGCCTAGCCCAAATAAATTTACTTAAAATGGGTCAAGCCCAAATGAGTTTGTAAAAGTGGGCTTTAGACCAAGTCAATCATGTAAGAGTGGGCCTAGCCTAAAATAGTTTGTAGAAGTGGGCTTAGCCCAATTCAGTTTATAAAAGGGGGCTCTAGCCCAACTCAGTTTATAAAAGGGGGCTCTAGCCCAACTTAGTTTATAAAAGTGGGCTCTAGCCCAGTTCAGTTTATAAAAGTGGGCTTTAGCCCAACTCAGTTTATAAAAGTGGGCTTTAGCCCAATTCAGTTTATAAAAGTGGGCTTTAGCCCATATAGGGTTATTTAATTGGGCTAAATCCATGTTTTAAACACTCGCTAGTAATAATTTATAAAAATTAGTTTATAACTACTAATATTTTATAAGTTATTCTTATAAATTCTAACATGTATATATTTTTGTGTAGTGTGTGATGGTTTGTTTATTTGTTTTGACCATTTCGTTTGTGTCGCCCGCTTCGTTCGCGTTATTTATTTCGTCCGTGTCGTTTGTTTGGTCCGTGTCCTTTTATTTGTTTGATATGTCCAAATTGTCCGTTTTTGTCCGAATTGTCTTATTGTCCGATTTATTAGTTTATGTCCGTGTTTGGACAAAAATGTTTATACTTGTCATATTTCAAGTATATATATAAGTTCGTGTACATTTTGTGAAATTTTGTATTTTTGTATTATTCCTACTTGGTCTAAATACATAATATTTATACATAAAATAAACATACATACTTGATCATAACTATATATATATATATATATATAAATAATATATAATATATATATTTCATCTAAAAATATATATTTATCCATTTTAGTTTGAGAAAAACTCTTGAAATTTAATTTAAACTTTTTCATCCAAAGTTTTGTTTAATCATGATTAAAATCCTTAGTCATTCAAAATTTTTAGTTTAACCATACTTTAATCATAACAAATTTTGTAACAATTTTGCCATACTTTCTCCTAAACTATGGACTTTCCCATGTTTTAAATAAACATGTTATAAACCATTTTCAACTCAAATAATGATCAAGTATAATGACTAATCTTCTAGATCATAAATCTTTAACAAGAAATGTTATGAACTTGTAGTGGTTCTAAACTTTCCAGAAATGGAAACTTTATTATCGTATTATAACAAAACTCTTAGATTATTTATTTTATATAAAAACCCATACTTTATGTAGTATATGAAATCTTTTTAAGTGTGTAGACATGTTTATATCATTTCAAAAATAAGTTCATGTTCATGATCTTTACAAAAATGGAAACTTTATTACGACTTATCAACAAAATTTCTAGATCATGAGTTTTAAATAACAATCTATATTTTGTGTAATGCATATGACCATTTTAAGTGCATAATTATGTTATGACATTTTTGTTAGTATATATTGCTAGATCTAAACATTCATATGTTTAAATCATACTTTTATACACGAGGATGCAAGAATCAAGTTTACTACACTAAGACAACTTTAAAATCATCAACAATCATTAAGAAAATCACATGATCATGCTAGTAGTTTTAGTTTTATTAGTGATTTTTAAGTGGGTTTTTAAAGTACGCTTTCAAGATGAACTTGTACATGGGTGTTTAACCAAAACCATAACAACGTAGATACTAGTTATGGAGCTTACCAGTTTGCTAGATCAACAAGATGATGATGGTAAAAAGATGAAGAGAAAATGATGATCCAAGAGCTCCCAATGCTTCCAAGGTGCTTCAAGTGTACTTCCAAACCTTACATGTGCCTTGAAACATCCATGCAAGTTTTAAATTGTGATATTTTAATTTTGAAAAGATGAAGATGGTGAAGATTTGGGTATGGCCGTTTTAGGAGAGAGAAAATAAAGGAGATAAAAGGTTTTTGGTTATGTTGGAAATGAGAAGTGTGGTGGAGTGTAAGTGTTGATTCGGTTAAGTTTTGCACTTCTCCATACACTAATCATGTTTTCCTTGTTCCAACACATTAAAGAAGAAAGGTGGCTAGGTGGGGGACCCACCATTGCCGTGCAAAAAGGGGGGGTGGTTTGGTTTTAAATTTTTTATAAAAATCTTGTTATATTTTATAAACTTTAAAATCTTGAATGTTTGTATATATTAGTTTTTATAAAGTTTAATGACCCAACACACTAAAGTGATGTTATAACATGTCAAACTAGCTCAGTAGGCTAATCGTTTCGTTGTTCGGTTGATAGATTCGGTTCAGGTCTCGTACCGGGTTAAATACTGATAATTTGTGTTCTTATGAAATTTTATCTACACAATTGTCTTTGTACAAATTTTATTGTCCAATTTATTAATCCAACTCCCCAGACTAATAAATTTATTATTTCGGACTCAGTTCCTGTATCAACTCTGTTGTCGGGTATTTATTGAATTATCCGTGTAGCTTAAAAACCTAATGTTTAAATAAGGATTTTGTATTGTTTTTAATACTCTACATATTATTTACGATAAATAATATTTGTTTTTGAGTTTCAGACATTTGTTGTTTTCGTTATGCGGAGTGCTGTACATTCAGCAAATTTGTTGTATTTTTCTACGGACTGGACAATTTGGTGTTTTAATAAAAATTTCTTTGAAAAGTTATATTTTCACATTATTTCCAACTAATGTTCCCATATAATAAATATCACGGACATACTTAATTTCTCGTTTTTGCCGTATCAGACTGTACCGCGACTAGTCCTGACATGTACAGTATCTTCGCTCTGCCATTAGTCTAGGATATACATTTATATGTTTCTAATTGTGGCGGGTTTGTTATCATACTAAGATATGATTTTGAAATTCCTAGACCTTGAAGACTCAATTAAATAAAATCAGGTTGAAAATTACTAATGTAATAGTTGTCTAAGCTGTACGGATTTACCAGTATTTTACCGTATATCACATTCTCCCCATGTTCAAGAAAATTTCGTCCTGAAATTTAAGGTGCATTATCCGTTGCAGGGATTTCCTTGAACAGGTGAGGGTACTTCCTTTTCATTTCATCTTCTCGTTCCCATGTGAACTCGGGTCCGCGCTTCGAGTTCCAACGGACTTTGATTAGTTTGATACGACTCCTCCTTGTTTTCTGAGTTATCGAATCCAAAACCTCAACAGGTTCTTCGATTAAATGGAGTTTATCGTCTATATTGATTTCATCCAGGGGAATAATAAGTGATTCATCAGAAAGACACTTTTTAAGGTTTGACACATCAAAGGTGTCGTGGACGTTGTTAAGAGTTTCTGGTAATCTTAACTTGTAAGCTACAGTTCTAACTTTTTCCAAAACCTCATAAGGTCCTATGTATCTTGGGCTAAGTTATCCTTTCTTCCCAAATCTAGCTACACCTTTCCAAGGTGAGACTATTAACGACACTCTATCTCCAACCACGAAAGACAACGGCTTGCGGCGTTTATCCGCGTAGCTTTCCTGTCGGTCTCGGGCCACCTTGATACGTTCACGAATTTTAAATATTTTATCAGTAGTCTCCTGGACTAACTCTGGTCCTATCATTTGTTTATCTCCCATCTCTGCCCAGCATAACGGAGATCGACACTTACGTCCATATAATGCTTCGAATGGAGCATCATGAATACTTGTGTGATAACTGTTATTATATGAGAACTCCAATAATGGCAAGTGAGTGTCCCAATTTCCTCCTGTCCATCACACAAGCACAAAGCATGTCTTCTAAAGTTTGAATTGTGCGTTTACTTTGGCCGTCAGTTTGGGGATGAAAGGTTGTACTTAGTTCTAAGCGGGATCCAAAAGCCTTTTGAAATGATTGCTAAATTCTTGATACAAAATGACCATCACGGTCAGAGATTATCGAAATAGGCACTCCGTGCCCTACCACAATCTCCTTGAGATAGAGTTCAACTAACTTCCCAGTCTTATCTTTCTCACGTACTGGTAAGAAGTAAGCTGACTTGGTTAATCAATCAACAATTACCCAAACCATGTCATGACTGTGAGAGGTCCTGGGTAATTTAGTTTTGTAATCCATGGAATTTGTACCCATTTCCAAGTGGGAATTTCAGGTTGTTGTAAAAATCCTGAAGGTTTTTGGAATTCGGCCTTGATTTTAGCACATGTTAGACACTTTCCAACATAAGTCGCAATATCACCTTTGATATTTGGCCACCAATAATATTCTTTAAGATCATGATACATTTTATCCGCTCTGGCATGTATCGAGTATTTGGATTTATGAGCTTCATCTAGAATTAGATCTCGAAGACCGCCAAAACGAGGTACCAATAAATGCAAGATTGTATGATTACACGTTTAACTTTATCGAACACGAAAATGACCGAGTTGATTGACATTTTTGCATTCTTACCAATAAATGCAAGATTTTATTGAACAAAAATGTCTAGGATTGTATAATGAGTGATAAATATAATTCGCGCATATAAAACACAAGATTTTATTAAATACGAAAATGTTTCGGAATTGTTCAATGAAAAAATATGTACAAATGACACACTTCCGTAGCATGCGAGATTCAGAATGGTTGTTTTATGAATCGTATACCATCCAGAGTTAGCTACATTCAGATAGCATCCATACTCGGTTTAATTATGATCAAGTAACATCACTAATCAGAAGGACTCACAATGGGTGGTATAGCATCCAGAATCGATATTATTCGGTTGGCATCCATACTCAGTTGGTTTCGGATCATGTACCATCACTAACAGAATGATTCACAATGGGTGATATATCCTATACCATCGAGACTCGGTTTAATTTGGATCATTAAGCTTCCTAGCATATGAGATTTAGAATGGTTGTTTTACCAATAATAGAAGCTATAGTTGGAAACATTCAGATAGCATCAATACTTGGTTAAATTCAGATCCTGTAACATCACTAATCAGAAGGACTCACAATGGGTGGTATACGCATTCTGTTTCATCCAAACCCGGTTGAATTAGGATCCTTATGATTTCCTTACCAGCGGAATTAAGAATAGGTGTTTTCGGGATCCTATAGCATCTAGAATCGATTTTATTCGGTTAGCATCCATACTCAATTTGTTTTGGATCATGTACCATCACTAACTAGAATGATTGAGAACGGGTGATATCTGTATCCTATACAATCCAGACACTGTTTAATTTGAATCATTAAGCTTCCGTAGCATGCGAGATTCAGAATGGTTGATTTATGAATCGTATAGCATCAAGAGTCAGCTACATTCAGATTGCATCAATACTCGGTTGAATTACGATTAAGTAACATCACTAATCAGAAGGACTCACAATGGGTGGCATAAGTATTATGTTCCGTCCATACTCGGTTGAATCTAGATCCTTTATATTCCCTTACCCGCGGAATTCCGAATAGGTGTTTTTGGTATCCTATAGTGTCACACCCTCAATTTCCACTTGCGGAGTATTACCGCGAGGCGTGTGATCAAACCAGAATCTCAGACACTAGCAATATCGAACGACTCTATATGATTTACTTAAAAGTTTTCCAAAAACATTTGTTGTAAACATTCATAGTCATTTTCAAAATAACAAAGTTTCAAAGTTTAGCGGAAGCATTAAATTTAAGTGACGGGCGCCAACATAAACGCCAAAACCAAAATCCCAAACATTATTCGCAAATAAGACTCGATAAAAATGTCTTGATCAAATGCAAGTGAGTGCACCTGGCGCTCCTAGCGTCCTGAGAAACATGTAAAGAAACAAGTGTCGACATTAAAGAAGAGTGAGTTCACAGGTTTTTATAAGTTCACAACTTTGGTTTCCCGTTATCCCTAACCCGGGATAACGGCATAGTTCCATTATTCCTAACCCGGAATAATAATGTTGGTTCGTAATTAAGTTCAATGTTAACATGTAGGTAGCGAGCCTAAAGTTACGTCACATAAGAGTTCACAATCAAAGCTGACTGTTGTTGCCTCAGTGTTGCCAGGTCTATCACTGACCATGGCGAAAGTTAGGCCAAATTAATCACCTGTTGACCATTCCCGGTCGGCTAGCGCGACTAGCTCGGGTGGGGCTTGTCGGGCCAAGTAGTACTACTATGATTTCCCCGCTATTTAACCCAATACTAATGATCCGAGAGTTGGTTGAGGACTTCCGTGATAAAGCTACTTAGTGACCATAACGTATATTAACATTAACTTAGTTACCGAGTAGTTAACGGCGTTAATTTCGCATAACGTAAAAAGAGAGTTGTAGAGCGTATACATATTTCTCCCCCTGTTGTTTAAAACCGGATAAAATAGGGGCCGTGAACACACCTTAAATTGTCAGTTAGAATAAAACAAAAGAAGCAAATGATGGAACCACTAATCGCGTCCTAACATGTCAACCGATTTAAAGTTAGTGTGTGAACACACTGACACAACACCCTACGCATAACTAACAAACGGTACGGCACACGTAATAACCAATTCGAAACCATAATCATGCATGCAAAGTATCATCATACAAAATAACGATCAAACCAACTAGTCATAAGCATAGGATAACTCATACAACACTTAGGTACACACAAACACAAGTTATCATGTTTCAGCTTGTACGCTCATAACTGGGCTGTTTTCGAGGATTTTTATAAAATAGTTCCAACGTTCCAAAATTCCAATTTTTTTACAGGAGGTGTCAATTAGACTGTAGAATTTGTGTAAAATTTTCAAATCCTAAACCTTTAACAATTATTTATAAACATTTATATACTAGGCTGCAGTCAGATTCGTCGCTTTCTGACTGCAGTCTACGAGAAAAATTATTTAAAAATCATCGTTCATCCAATTAATAAAATTCTAGTGGGAGATTTTCGGAAATTACCGTCTCCAGTTACTGTACAAATTTCGTGACCTAAACCCCTACAGACTATGAGATCCGACTCGATAAACAACCTGCAAATTCTGAAGAATTTACGCAGCTTCAGCTGCTACACTAAATGACCATTTAAAAATAGCAAACGACCTCAGGAAAATATGAATCCGGCGCCATTTGAAGCGTTTTTCAAAAATACACGTTTTAGGCTTCAGAAAATCCACTTTTATATAAATAATGATCAGGTTACAGCCAAATAAAGTTGGCTGTAAATGTTAATCAGCATACTGTTTTCGACTCTATAGCATTAGAAACATGTTTAAACGATCATGATGCTTAGTTGTATTGATTAGCAATAGGTTAACTTGTCAAATATCATCATATATATCAATATTCATGCAAACCCTAAATATATATCATGATCTTTATCGCTAAAACGCAGCCTACGATTTTAGTATTCAACATAACATCACAACCGCAAAGATTCGCACATTCATCCGAACTAATAATAAATCACAACACTTTTCATACTAATAATCCTACAAACACATAATCATGACCAAGATTACAAAAAACTAGTGTGAATCGCAAAACAATTAAACCCTAACATTGAAACGATGATGCTTATCGAACCGGGACAAGCTTGGAATCAATCCGGGAGGTGTGTGGTTTGCGACAGTGAGAGGGGGGGGCTGCCGTCGATTCTTCTAGGGTGTTAGGTTTTTTTTTGAAACATCCCATGCATACTTACATATAAATATAACAAGGGGGAAGGGGGCGGTTACGATAGGGGGGGCGGTTTGGGTAAGTGTCTTGGCCGCAAGTTTGTGTTATTTCCTTGGGCCGCAAGGAGGTGTGGGTCGCAAGGGGGTGTGGGTGGCGGGTTGGGTTTGCTTGGTCGCGAAGTCGAAACGTTTCACAAGCTTGGTTCGGTTTATAAATAAAAGTTACTAAAATATTATTTGCGACATAGAGTTTATAAAATATTGAATCACAAACGTCTAATAACACATAGCACGTAATTCAGATACAACCCGTCTAATAACACATAGCACGTAATTCACCCTATAGATTCACAAAGTTAGCTTAGTTATTGCGAGCGTGTAATTTAATTCTCCGAATTAAATCAGCGTAGGAGTGAATAACCATAAAGTAGCGCGTTTAAGATGTCACATTATCTCCATGTTGAAAGAATTTTCGTCCCGAAAATTGAGTAAACGCGGTTTAGAATGCAACACACAAAAGTTCAGTTTGTTAGAATGGTACAAGTAAATCCCAGGCTGTCACATCATCCCCATGTTAAAAGAATTTCGTCCCGAAATTTAGTTGGTGGTAACGTCAGATTGCTGCTCAGCTGCAAAAAGGTGTGGATATTTGCTTTTCATTTGGTCCTCTCTTTCCCACATGAACTCTGGTCCACGCTTAGAGTTCCAACGAACCTTGACAATCAGTATCTTGCTGTGCCTTCGAGTCTTAATCTCACGGTCCATGATCTCGATAGGTTGTTCCACAAAATGCAGTTGCTCATCCACTTGAAACTCATCCAATGGAATGACTAGGGTCTCATCTGATAGGCACTTCTTCAGATTGGATACGTGAAAAACGTTGTGAACTCCACTGAGTTCGGCAGGAAGGTCTAACTGATAAGCTATGGGCCCGATACCTCGAAATCACAAATGGGCCTACGTACCGTGGATTTAGTTTGCCTCGTTTACCAAAACGAATTACAGCCTTCCAGGGTGACACTTTCAGTAGGACGCGGTCACCTACTTGAAATTCGAGTGGTTTGCGTCGTTGATCAGCGTAACTTTTCTGTCGATCCCGTGCCGCTGCCATGCGGTTTCTGATTTGCACAATCTTTTCAGTAGCCTCAAGTATCAACTCAGGACCTGTGAGTTGACTGTCACCGACTTCTGCCCAACAGACCGGTGATCTACATTTGTGACCGTATAATGCTTCAAACGGTGCTGCCTTAATGCTCGTATGGTAACTATTGTTATACGAGAATTCCACTAAAGGCAGATGGATTTCCCAACTGTTCCCGAAGTCTACCACACATGCCCTAAGCATGTCCTCCAAGGTCTGAATGGTCCTTTCACTTTGACCATTCGTCTAAGGGTGGTAAGTTGTGCTCATATCTAAGCGTGTACCCAACGCTTTCTGAAGTGACTGCCAAAAATTAGACGTGAAACGAGCATCTATGTCTGAAATGATGGACATTGGCACCCCGTGCCGAGAGACTACTTCCTTAATGTAGATGCGAGTCAACTTATCCATCTTATCTCTTTCTTTGGTCGCTAGGAAGTGTGCAAACTTAGTTAGATGATCCACGATTACCCAGATGGTATCGCAACCACTCGGAGTTCGCGGGAGTTTAGTGATAAAGTCCATCGAAATCTGATACCATTTCCACACTGGGATCTCAGGTTGTTGAAGTAGCCCTAATGGCTTCTGGTATTCCACCTTGACTTTCGCACAAGTCAAACACTTTCTCACGTAGGTGGCTATATTCGCCTTCATGTTGGGCCACTAGTACGCGGCTTTAAGGTCTTGAAACATCTTATCCGAACCAGGATAGACAGAGTATCCGGATTTGTGAGCTTCGTCCATAACTAGCTTCCTAAGGTTTCCGTAGAGAGGTACCCATATACGATTCATGAAATACCGGCACCATTGGGTTTCACTTCCCAATCGCGTTCCATCTTTCCCATAGATTCGGCGTTGAAGTTCTCTTCCTTAACTGCTTCTAGCTCTGTGTCGCGTATCTGTTCGGGTAACCCAGAATGAATTGTGAACTATAGTGCTCGTACCCGCCGAGGTTTCAAGTGCTCCTTCCGACTGAGGGCATCAGCTACTACGTTAGCTTTACCCGGGTGATACCGAATGGCACATTCATAATCGTTCAGGAGTTCAACCCAGCGACGCTGTCGCATGTTCAACTCCTTCTGGTCAAAAATATGTTGGAGGCTCTTGTGATCCATGTAGATTGTGCACTTTGTTCCATATAGGTAGTGTCTCCAAATCTTAAGTGCAAACACAACTGCTCCCAATTCCAAGTCATGTGTCGTATAGTTCTTCTCGTGAACTTCAACTGTCGAGATGCATATGCGATGACCTTATCACGTTGCATGAGAACACATCCCAATCCCTGAATGGAAGCGTCACAATATACCACAAAATCATCCGTCCCCTCTGGCAAGGACAAAATGGGCGCACTGCAAAGCTTCTGCTTCAGTAATTGAAATGCTGCTTCCTGTTTGTCACCCCAAGCATACTTGGTGCCCTTCTGAGTGAGAGTAGTAAGAGGTTGTGCGAACTTGGAAAATCCCTCGATGAAACGTCTGTAGTAACCAGCCAAACCCAAAAATTGGCGGATCTCTGTCGGTGTCCTGGGTGCTTCCCAGTTCTTGATAGCATCGATCTTGGCGGGATCAACGTGTATACCCTTTTCATTCACGATATGCCCGAGGAACTGAACTTCCCGAATCCAGAAATCACACTTCGAAAACTTGGCATATAGTTTCTCCTGTTGAAGTAGTTCCAGCAATAACTGCAGATGCTCAGCATGTTCTTCTTCACCCTTAGAGTAGATGAGTATATCATCGATGAACACGATGACAAACTTGTCGAGATACAGCTTACACACGCGGTTCATGAGGTCCATGAACACCGCGGGTGCATTGGTGAGACCGAAGGGCATGACCAAGAGCTCATAATGGCCATACCGAGTGTGAAATGCCGTCTTGGAGATATCCTCCTCCCTAACGCGTAGCTGGTGATAACCGGACCATAGATCAATCTTCGAGTAGTAGCTTGACCATTGAAGCTGGTCGAAAAGATCGTCGATGCGAGGTAATGGGTATCGGTTCTTAACGGTAACCTTATTGAGTTCCCTGTAGTCGATGCACATGCGGAAGGTCCTGTCCTTCTTCTTGACAAAAAGGACCGGAGCTCCCCATGGCAAAGTACCTGGTCGGATAAATCCTTTTTCCAACAATTCCTGAAGTTGGATAGACAGCTCTTGCAGCTCTGCTGGAGCTAAGCGGTACGGGGCTTTGGCGATAGGAGTCGCATGGCTCGCCAATTCGATTTCAAACTCCATTGTCGATGTGGTGGAAGACTGGGTAACTCCTCTGGAAACACATCGGGAAAGTCACGGACAACGGGGATATCTTCAATCCGCTCCTCGTCCTTAGACTGCTCGGTGACCAGTGCGAGCAAAGCAAAAGAGTTCTTCTTCCGAAGATGATTCTGAGCTTGCATGTAAGAGATGATGTTCGTGACGACGCCTGCCTTCTCGCCTTGCACCATCAGGACTTCGTCGTTAGAGAGCGGAATACGGATAGCTTTCTCGAAACAGAGAACTTCAGCTCAGACGTCGGATAGCCAGTCTATTCCGGCTACCACATCAAAACTACCTAGAGTAGTTGTCATCAGATCAATGGTAAAGGTGTGACCCGCGAGTTTAAGTTGACAGCCGGTTACTAAATGAGTCACATCTACAGATTTACCATCGGCTAGTTCTATGACGTATGGGGTCTCTAGGGGTTTAGGTGTGAGATTTAGGTTCTTCCTAAAAGAATCAAATATAAAACTCTTATCCGCACCCGTATCAAAAAGTACAGTAGCAAAATGATCGTTAAGGGGAAACATACCAGTGACCACATTCGAGTCGTTTCTGGCCTCTCCACGGCCCAGCATGAATGCACGACCTTTGGCACCTCCTGTGCCACCATTTACATTGTTGCCATTGTTGTTATTGTTGTTGTTGTTGTGGTTGTTGTTGTTATTCCCACCATTGTTGTTGTTGCGAAGCTGCGGGCAGTCTCGCTTGAAATGGGTAGTGCTACCGCACTGATAGCATCCCCAGTTATTACCCTACTGCTGACCCTGGTGCTGGTTCTGATTTTGTCGTGTCATGATCTCCACGCAACAATCCTTTGCCAGTGTCCTGCTTTGCCACATTGTTGGCAGTGATTTCCGACGCAAGGGTCATGATGATGGAGGTTACAATGATTACATTGCGGCTTTCGACCCGCATAGCCGCTCGAGTTCTGGGTAGCAGACTGATTGTTGTGACCCCGATTGTTGTTGAAGTTGTTGGACCGCTTCTGGTTTCCTTGTTGTGGCTAGGCTGATGAAGACTGTCGAGCAGGTGAGTCTTCGAATTTTCTTTTGTTGTCAGGGACAATTTCAGTTGCACCCCTGGGTGGCAACTTCCTTTGCTCCACCGCCTTATCGGTGAGTTATGCGCCAGCCTAATCGCTTGATACTCCGTCGTAGGGTTGCTAGACATTACCATGCCCTGGATCTCAGGGACCAGACCCCCAAGATAAAACTCAAGCCGTTTATCGACGGTGTTAGCCAAATCGGGACAAAGGAACACCAGATCATGATGTCTTGCTGTGTACGCTTCAATTTCTAACCCGACCATCTTGTGGTTCCATAACGCTTGTTCCAACTGCTGAACTCTGTCCTGCGGACAATATTCTTCCTTTATTAGAGCTTTGAACTCGGTCCAGGCCATTGCATTCGCCGCAACAAGTCCACGCGTTTGGACTTGTGCGTTCCACCAGGTCAATGCCCCATCTTCCAACGTTGAGGCAGCATACTTGACCTTATTAGCTTCAAGGCAATTGCACATCTCGAAAACCGACTCAGACTTTTCAATCCAACGGACCAGTCCTATGGGTCCTTCAACACCCGTGAACTTGCTCGGTTTCGCATCGAGGAACATCTTGTAGGGGTTAAGACCCCTCTTGAAGACAGAGGATAGGTAGTCAGCGAGAAAGTCTACTAGCCCAACTATTAGATTTTCCCATGAAAATTTAATAATGGTTACCTGCTAGTGGGTTAGGAACACCTGCCAGAGCAGCATTCACGTGTTCTTGGATTTAAGCGGCCAATTCTTCAGTTGACATGTTGAGATTTCCACGAGACCGGTTGCCATTTCAGATCTTCGCAAGACAACACAAACACACACCGATAAGTATATATCCAATATAGTTATCATACTCAACACTTCAATAATCACACAATTTATGTCAACCCAACAAACTAAACAATCAAAAAGGAACTTTCGATTAAATAAATTGCAATGTCTCACAAAATAAACCAACCAAACATCCAGTTTAATTATAAAATTTTCAAGTTCAAACATAAGTGGAAACAAACAAACTAAAGACAATAAAACGGAGATTGGCGAGATGAGTTAGTCATCTATGTCTCCATCTCCCAAGTCGCTATCACTGTCTCTTCCTCTTCGGTGTTTTCAGCTTCAACAGCCGGGTCCTGTTCCGGCTCTTCTTCCTCCGGATCCTCCTCCGGGTCTTCCTCTGGATCCTCCTCTGGGTCTTCCTCTAGATCCTCCTCTTCGTCCTCTACCGGCGCTGGAGGGGCCGGTGCTGGTGCGGGTTACTGGGATAGGTGGTGCTTGGTTCTGCTCCAGTTCGTGAATCCTCCAACTGGACTCAAGAACTTTGTCTTCGAGCCAATCAGCCCTCAACCGCTCAGCACGAAAGTCTTTAGCTAAAATGTTTCGAACTCTCTTATTCTCATATTGCTCTTCCTCGAGCTCTCCAGTTTTACAAGTTAGCTGAAGTATCAGCCATCCCTGTGCTTCGATAATCTCCTGCATTCTCTCCAGCTATTCCTGTTGTTTCCTTAACACATCTCTAAGTAGATCGTCCCCCACTCCTAAAGAGTTGACCGGTTCGACCGGTATAGCGGTGGTCGGACGGAAGGACGACTCCCCTCCTAGAGCGAGTCTTTTCCTAGCAGATGAGCGTGTCTCCACGCCACAAGGTGGTTAGGGTTCGACCATGTGTGCCTTCCCCGACGCCCTTGATTGTCGAGATCTGTCGGATGATGATGATGACATAGCCTGCTGGGTTGGTGTAGTTAGTTACGAGCTGCGTATATCACAATATACATATATATCTCACATAGAACAATTGTAGTATAACACATAACAAGATATCACAGTTCGGTGCCAACTGAGTCTAGTGTCGTGTAATAGCCATAGTTTAGGTCTACTTTTAAAGCAAACCTGGTTCTCTATAGCTAGAGGCTCTGATACCAATCTGTCACACCCTCAATTTCCACTTGCGAAGTATTACCGCGAGGCGTGTGATCAAACCAGAATCTCAGAGACTAGCAATATCGGACGACTCTATCTGATTTATTTAAACGTTTTCCAAAAACATTTGTTGTAAACATTCATAGTCATTTTAAAAATAACAAAGTTTCAAAGTTTAGCGGAAGCATTAAATTTAAGTGACGGGCGCCAACATAAATGCCAAAACCAAAATCCCAAACATTATTCGTAAGTAAGACTCGATAAAAATGTCTTGATCAAATGCAAGTGAGTGCACCTAGCGCTCCTAGCGTCATAAGAAACATGTAAAGAAACAAGTGTCAACATTAAAGAAGAGTGAGTTCACAGGCTTTTATAAGTTCACAAGTTCGGTTTAAAAGTTTGTTTTTCCCCGTTATCCCTAACCCGGGAAACGACATAGTTCCATTATTCCTAACCCGAAATAATAATGTTGGTTCGTAATTAAGTTCAATGTTAACATGTAGGTAGCGAGCCTAAAGTTACGTGACATAAGAGTTTGCGATCGAAGCTGACTGTTGTTGCCTCAGTGTTGCCAGGTCTATCACTGACCATGGCAAAAGTTAGGCCAAATTAATCACCCGTTGACCATTCCCGGTCGGCTAGCGCGACTAGCTCGAGTTGGGCTTGTCGGGCCCAGTAGTACTACCATAATTTTCCTGCTATTTAACCCAATACTAACGATCCGAAAGTTGGTTGAGGACTTCTGTGATAAAGCTACTTAGTGACCATAACGTATATTAACATTAACTTAGTTACCGAGTAGTTAACGGCGTTAATTTCGCATAACGTAAAAAGATAGAGTTGTAGAGCGTATACATGTTTCTCCCCCTGTTGTTTAAAACCGGATAAAATAGGGGCCGTGAACTCACCTTAAATTGCTCGGTTAGAATAACGCAAAAGAAGTAAATGATAGAACCACTAATCGCGTCCTAACATGTCAACAGATTTAAAGTTAGTGTGTGAACACACTGACACAACACCCTACGCATAACTAACACACGGTACGGCACACGTAATAACCAATTCGAAACCATAATCATGCATGAAAAGTATCATCATACAAAATAACGATCAAACCAACTAGTCATAAGCATAGGATAACTCATACAACACTTAGGTACACACAAACGCAAGTTATCATGTTTCAACTTGTACGCTCATAACTGGGCTGTTTTCGAGGATTTTTATAAAATAGTTCCAACGTTCCAAAACTCCAATTTTTTACAGGAGGTGTCAATTAGACTGTAGAATTTTGTGTAAATTTTTCAAATCCTAAATCTTTACCAATTATTTATAAACATTTATATACTAGGCTGCAGTCAGATTCGTCGCTTTCTGACTGCAGTCTACGAGAAATTTTGTTTAAAAATCATCGTTCATCCAATTAACAAAATTCCAGTGGGATATTTTTGGAAATTCCCGTCTCCAGTTACTGTACAAATTTCGTTACCAAACCCCCTACAGACTATGAGACCCGACTCGATAAACAACCTGCAAATTCTGCAGAATTTACACAGCTTCAGCTGCTGCACTAAATGACCATTTAAAAATAGCAAACGACCTCAGAAAAATATGAATCCGGCTCTAATTGAAGCGTTTTTCAAAAATACACGTTTTAGGCTTTGGAAAATCCACTTTTCGATAGATAATAATCAGGTTACAGCCAACTGAAGTTGGCTGTAAATGTCAATCAGCATACTGTTTTCGACATTATCGCATTAGAAACATGTTTAAACGATCATGACGCTTAGTTGCATTGATTAGCAACAGGTTAACTTGTCAAATATCATCATATATATCAATATTCATGCAAACCCTAAATATATATCATGATCTTTATCGCTAAAACGCAGCCTACGATTTTAGTATTCAACATAACATCACAACCGCAAAGATTCGCACATTCATCTGAACTAATCATAAATCACAACACTTTTTCATGCTAATAATCCTACAAACACATAATCATGACCAAGATTACACAAAACCTAGTGTGAATCGCAAAACAATTAAACCTTAACCTTGAAACGATGATGCTTATCGAACCGGGACAAGGTTGGAATCAATCCGGGAGGTGTGTGGTTTGAGACCGTGGAGGGGGGGGGCTGCTGTCAATTCTTCTAGGGTGTTAGGTTTTTTTTTTGAAACATCCCATGCATACTTACATATAAATATAACATGGGGGAAGGGGGGCGGTCGCGATAGGGGGGGCTTTGGGTAAGTGTCTTGGGCCGCAAGTTTGTGTTATTTCCTTAGGCCGCAAGGAGGTGTGGGTCGCAAGGGGGTGTGGTGGCGGGTTGGGTTTGCTTGGTCACGAAGTTGAAACGTTTCACAAGCTTGGTTCGGTTTATAAATAAAAGGTTACTAAAATATTATTTGCGACATGGAGTTTATAAAATATTAAATCACAAACGTCTAATAACACATAGCACGTAATTCAGATACAACCCGTCTAATAACACATAGCACGTAATTCACCTTATAGATTCACAAAGTTAGCGTAGTTATTGCGAGCGTGTAATTTAATTCTCCGAATTAAATCAGCGTAGGAGTGAATAACCATAAAGTAGCGCGTTTAAGATACCTGAAAAGCCGGGATGTCACATATAGTATCCAAAATCGATATTACTCTGTTAGCGTCCATACTTAGTTTGTTTCGGATCGTGTACCATCACTAACCAGAATGATTCAGAAAGGATGATATCTGTATCCGATACCATCCAGACTCAGTTTAATTTGGATCATTAAGCTTCCTAGCATGTGAGATTTACAATGGTTGTTTTACGAATCGTATAACATTTAAAGTCGGCTACATTCAGATAGCATCCATACGCGGTTGAATTCGGATCCTGTAACATCACTAATCAGAAGGACCCACAATGGGTTGTATACCATTTTGTTTCATCCAAACTCGGTTGAATTAGGATCATTTTGATTTCCTTACCAGCGGAATTAAGAATAGGTGTTTTTGGGATCTTATAGCATCTAGAATCGATTTGATTCGGTTAGCATCCATACACAATTGGTTTCGGATCGTGTACCAACACTAACAAGAATGATTTGGAACGGGTGGTGTCCGTATCCTATATTATCCAGACTCGGTTTAATTTGGATCATTGAGTTGTGGTAGCATTGAGATTTAGAATGGTTATTTAACGAATCGTATAGCATCCGAAGTCGGCTACATTAAGATAGCATCCATACTCGGTTGAATCCGGGTCTTGTAACATCTTATTAGAAGGACTCACAATGAGCGGTATAAGCATTCTGTTTCATCCAGACTCGGTTGAACTTGGATCCTTTAGATTCCCTTACCAACGGAATTCAAAATAGGTGTTTTTGGGATCCTATAGCATCCAGAATCGATTTTATTCGGTTAGCATCCATACTCAATTGGTTTCGGATCGTGTACCATCACTAACCAGAATGATTCAGAATGGGTGGTATCTATATAATATACCATCCAGACTTGGTATAATTTAGATTATTAAGCTTCCCTAGCATGCGAGATCTAAAAAGGTTGTTTAATTGTATTGCTTCCAGATTTATCTACATTCAGATAGCATCCATACTCGGTTGAATTCGTATCCTGTAACATCATTAATCAGAAGGACTCACAATGGGCGATATACACATTCTGCTTCATCCAGACTTGGTTGAATTTGGATCCTTCAGATTCCCTTACCAAAGGAATTCAAAATAGGTGCTTTTGAGGTCCTATAGCATCTAGAATCGATTTGATTCGGTTAGCATCCATACACTGTTCGTTTCGCATCACGTACCATCACTAACCAGAATGATTCAAAACGGGTGGTATCGATATCCAATACCATCCAGACTCGGTTTAATTTGGATTATTAAGTTTCCCCTAGCATGCGAGATTTAGAATGGTTATTTTACGAATCATATAACATTTAGAGTCGGCTACATTTAGATAGCATACGCGGTTGAATTCCGATGCGGTAACATCACTAATCAAAAGGACTCACAATGGGTGGATATGCATTCTGTTTCATCCAGACTCGGTAGAATTCGGAACCTATAGATTCCCTTATTTCAGAATAGGTGTTTTTTGGATCCTATAACATCACTAATAAGAAGTACTCACAATGGGGGGTATACGCATTTTGTTTCATCCATACTCGGTTGAATTTGGATTCTTTAGATTCCCTTACCAGCGGAATTCAGAATAGGTGTTTTTGAGATCATAGAGATACTAGAATCGACAAAATTCCGTTAACATCCATACACAGTTGATTTCAGATCATGTACTATCACTAACTAGAATGATACAGAACGGGTGGTATAAGTATCCTATATTATCCAGAATTGGATTAATTTTGATCATTAAGCTTCGCTAGCATGCGAGATTTAGAATGGTTATTTAACAAATCGTATAGCATCCAGAGTCGGCTACATTCAGATAGCATCCATACTCGGTTGAATCCGGATCTTGTAACATCACTTATCATAAGGATTGACAATGAACGGTATACGCATTTTGTTTCATCCAGACTCGGTTGCACTTGGATCCTTTAGATTCCCTTACCAGCGGAATTCAGAATAGGTGTTTTTGGGATCCTATAGCATGCAGAATTGATTTGATTCAGTTAGATCCATACTCAATTGGTTTTGGATCTGTACCATCACTAACTTGAATGATTCAGAACGGGTGGTATCCGTATCCTTTACCATCCAGACCCATATAATTTGGATCATTAAGCTTCCCTAGCATGCGAGATTTAGAATGGTTGTTTTACGAATCGTATAACATCTACAGTCGGCTACATTGATATAGCATCCATACTCGGTTGAATTCGGAACCTGTAACATCACTAACAAGAAGCACTCACAATGGGCGGTATACGCATTCTATTTCATCCAAACTCGGTGGAATTTTAATCTTTATATTCCTTTACAAGTGGAATTCAGAATCAATGTTTTTCTGATCGTATAGCATTCATAATCGATTTAATTCGGTTAGCATCCATAATCAGTTGCTTCTGATTATGTACCATCACTAACGTGAATGATTTAGAACGGGTGTTATCTGTATCTTATACCATCCAGACTCGGTTTAAGTTAGATTATTAAGCTTCCCTAGCATGCGAGATTTAGAATGATTGATTTGGGAATCGTATAGATCTAGATTCGCTACATTCAGATGGCATTCATACTCGGTTGAAGTCAGATCCTATAACATAACTAATCAGAAAGACTCACAATTGGCGGTATACACATTCTGTTTCATCCAGACTCGGTAGAATTTGGGATCCTTCAGTTTCCCTTACCAGCGGAATTCAGAATAGGTGTTTTTGAGATCCTATAGAATCTAGAATCAATTCGATTCGGTTCGCATCTATAATAAGTTGGTTTCAGATCGTGTAGTATCACTAACCAGGATGGTTTAGAACGGGTCGTATTCGTATCCTACACCATCCAGACTTGGTTTATTTGGATCATTAAGCTTTCCTTGCGTGTGATATTTAGAATGGTTGCTTTATGAATCGTATAGCATCCATAGTCGGCTACATTTAGATACCATCAATACTTTGTTCAATTGGATCCTATAACATCACTAATCAGAAGGACTCCCAAAGGGCGGTATACGCTTTCTGTTTCATCCAGACTCGGTTTAATTTAGATCCACTACATTCCCCTACCATCAGAATTCAGAATAGGTGTTTTTGAGATCCTATAGCATTCATAATCTATTTGATTTGGTTAGCATTCACACACAGTTGGTTTCGGATCGTGTACCAACACTAACCAGAATGATTCAGAACGGTGGTATCCGTATCCCCAGACTCGTTTAATTTGGATCATTAAGCTTTGGTAGCATGCGAGATTTAGAATGGATATTTACGAATCGTATAGCATCCAGAGTCGGCTACATTCGGATAGCAACCATACTCGGTTGAATCCGGATCTTGTAACATCTTATAAGAAATACTCACAATGAGTGGTATAAGCATTCTATGTCATCCAGTCTCGGTTGAATTTGGATCCTTTAAATTCCCTTAAAAGAGAAATTCAGAATAGGTGTTTTTAGGATCCTATAGCATACAGAATCGATTTGATTCGGTTAGCATCCATACTCAATTGGTTTCGAATCGTGTACCATCACTAACCAGAATGATTCAGAATGGGTGGTATCTGTATAATATACAATCCAGACTCGGTTTAGTTTAGATTATTAAGCTTCCCTGGCATGCGAGATTTAGAATGGTTTTTTTACGAATCGTATAGCATCCAGATTTGTCTACATTCAAGTAGCATCCATATTCGGTTGAATTCCGATCCTGTAACATCACTAATCAGAAGGACTCGCAATGGGCGATATACGCATTATGTTTCATCCAGATTTGGTTGAAATTGGATCCTTCAGATTCCCTTACTAGAGGAATTCAGATTAGGTGTTTTTGAGGTCCTATAGCATCTAGAATCGATTTGATTCGGTTAGCATCAATACATTGTTTGTTTCAGATCCTGACCATCACTAACCAAAATGAATCAGAATGGGTGGTATCCGTATCCAATACCATCTAGACTATGTTTAATTTGGATTATTAAGCTTCCTTAGCATGCGAGATTTAGAGTGGTTGTTCGTATAACATTTAGAGTCGGCTACATTCAGATAGCATCCATACGCGGTTGAATTCCGATGCTTTAACATAACTAATCAGAAGGACTTAGAATGCGTGGTATATGCATTCTGTTTCATCCAGACTCGTTAGAATTCGAATCCTTTAGATACCCTTAATTCAGAATCGGTGGTTTCTGGATCCTATAACATCACTAAAAAAAGCATCACAATGGGGGTATACGTATTTTGTTTTATCCATACTCGGTTGAATTTGGATTCTTCAGGCTCCCGTACCAGCGGAATTCAGGATAGGTATTTTAGAGATCCTATAGCATCCAGAATCGATATAATTCGGTTAGCATCCATACACAGTTGGTTTCGTATCATGTACTGTCACTAACCAAATGATTCAGAACGGGTGGTATCCGTGTCCTAGATTATCCAGACTCTGATAAATTTGATCATTAAGCTTCGCTATCATGCGAGATTTAGGATGGTTATTTTATGAATCGTATAGCATCCAGAGTCGACTACATTCAGATAGCATCCATACTCAGTTGAACTCGGATCCTGTAACGTCACAAACCAAAGCACTCACAATGGGCGGTATACACATTCTATTTCATCCAAACTTGGTGGAATTTTAATCTTTACATTCCCTTACAAGTGGAATTCAGAATCGGTGTTTTTCTGATCGTATAGCATCCAGAAACGATTCTATTCGGTTAGCATCCATACTCAGCTACTTCTGATCATGTACCATCACTAATGAGAATGATTTAGAACGGGTGGTATTTGTATCCTATACCATCCAGACTTGGTTAAATTAGATTATTAAGCTTCCCTAGCATGCGAGATTTAGAATGATTGCTTTACGAATCATATAGCATCTAGAGTCGGCTAGATTCAGATGGCATCCATACTCGGTTGAATTCAGATCCTATAACATTACTAATCAGAAGGACTCACAATGGGAGGTATACACAGTCTGTTTCATCCAGACTCGGTAGAATTTGGATCCTTCAGTTTCCCTTACCAGCGGAATTCAGAAGAGGTGTTTTTGAGATCCTATAGCATCGAGAATCAATTAGATTCGGTTCGCATCTATACTAAGTTAGTTTTAGATCGTGTAGTATCACTAACCACGATGATTTAGAACGGGTCGTATTCGTATCCTATACCATCCAGACTTGGTTTATTTGGATCATTAAGCTTCCGTTGTGTGTGATATTTAGAATGGTTGTTTTATGAATCGTATAGCATCCATAGTCGGCTATATTCAGATACCATCAATACTTTGTTGAATTCGGATCCTATAACATCACTAATCAGAAAGACTCACAAAGGGTGGTATACGCATTCTGTTTCATCCAGACTCGGTTTAATTTGGATCCTCTACATTCCCTTACCAACGGAATTCAGAATATGCGTTTTTGAGATCCTATAGCATCCATAAACGATTTGATTTGGTTAGCATTCATACACAGTTGTTTTCAGATCGTGTACCAACACTAACCAGAATGATTAAGAACGGGTGGTATTTGTATCCCCGACTCGGTTTAATTTAGATCATTAAGCTTTGCTAGCATGCGAGATTTAGAATGGTTATTTTACGAATCGTATAGCATCCAGAGTCGGCTACATTCGGATAGCAACCATACTCGGTTGAATCCGGATCTTGTAACATCTTATTAGAAGGACTCACAATGAGCGGTATAAGCATTCTATTTCATCCAGACTCGGTTGAATTTGGATCCTTTAGATTCCCTTACCAGCAGAATTCAGAATAGGTGTTTTTGGGATCCTACAGCATACAAATCGATTTGATTCGGTTAGCATCCATACTCAATTAGTTTCAGATCGTGTACCATCACTAACCAGAATGATTCACAACGGGTGGTATCTGTATAATATACCATCCAGACTCGGTGGAATTTTAATCTTTAAATTCCTTTACAAGTGGAATTCAGAATCAGTGTTTTTCTGATCGTATAGCATCCAGAATCGATTTAATTCGGTTAGAATCCATAATCAGTTGCTTCTGATTATGTACCATCACTAACGTGAATGATTTAGAACGGGTGGTATCTGTATCCTATACCATCCAGACTCGGTTTAAGTTAGATTATTAAGCTTCCCTAACATGCGAGATTTAGAATGATTGATTTGGGAATCGTTATAGCATCTAGATTCGCTATCATTCAGATGGCATTCATTCTTGGTTGAATTCAGATCCTATAACATAACTAATTAGAAAGACTCACAATTGGTGGTATACACATTCTGTTTCATCCAGACTCGGTAGAATTTGGATCCTTCAGTTTCCATTACCAGCGGAATTCATAATAGGTGTTTTTGAGATCCTATAGAATCTAGAATCAATTCGATTTGGTTCACATCTATAATAAGTTGGTTTCAGATCGTGTAGTATCACTAACCAGGATGGTTTAGAACGGGTCGTATTCGTATCCTATACCATCCAGACTTGGTTTATTTGGATCATTAAGCTTTCCTTGAGTGTGATATTTAGAATGGTTGCTTTATGAATCGTATAGCATCCATAGTCGGCTACATTTAGATATCATCAATACTTTGTTCAATTCGGATCCTATAACATCACTAATCAGAAGGACTCACAAAGGGTGGTATACGCACTCTGTTTCATCCAGACTCAGTTTAATTTAGATCCACTACATTCCCCTACCATCAGAATTCAGAATAGGTGTTTTTGAGATCCTATAGCATTCATAATCTATTTGATTTGGTTAGCATTCATACACAGTTGGTTTCGGATCGTGTACCAACACTAACCAGAATGATTCAGAACGGGTGGTATCCGTATCCCCAGACTCGGTTTAATTTGGATCATTAAGCTTTGGTAGCATGCGAGATTTAGA
This sequence comes from Scalesia atractyloides, assembly GCA_947069175.1. NCBI lineage: Eukaryota > Viridiplantae > Streptophyta > Magnoliopsida > Asterales > Asteraceae > Scalesia > Scalesia atractyloides. The sequence continues at coordinate 56,140,421 of CAMTDV010000012.1, read as the reverse complement.
ATGGATATTTTACGAATCGTATAGCATCCAGAGTCGGCTACATTCGGATAGCAACCATACTCGGTTGAATCCGGATCTTGTAACATCTTATAAGAAATACTCACAATGAGTGGTATAAGCATTCTATGTCATCCAGTCTCGGTTGAATTTGGATCCTTTAAATTCCCTTAAAAGAGAAATTCAGAATAGGTGCTTTTAGGATCCTATAGCATACAGAATCGATTTGATTCGGTTAGCATCCATACTCAATTGGTTTCGAATCGTGTACCATCACTAACCAGAATGATTCAGAATGGGTGGTATCTGTATAATATAAAATCCAGACTCGGTTTAGTTTAGATTATTAAGCTTCCCTGGCATGCGAGATTTAGAATGGTTTTTTTACGAATCGTATAGCATCCAGATTTGTCTACATTCAAGTAGCATCCATATTCGGTTGAATTCCGATCCTGTAACATCACTAATCAGAAGGACTCGCAATGGGCGATATACGCATTATGTTTCATCCAGATTTGGTTGAAATTGGATCCTTCAGATTCCCTTACTAGAGGAATTCAGATTAGGTGTTTTTGAGGTCCTATAGCATCTAGAATCGATTTGATTCGGTTAGCATCAATACATTGTTTGTTTCAGATCATGACCATCACTAACCAAAATGAATCAGAATGGGTGGTATCCGTATCCAATACCATCTAGACTATGTTTAATTTGGATCATTAAGCTTCCTTAGCATGCGAGATTTAGAGTGGTTGTTTACGAATCGTATAACATTTAGAGTCGGCTATATTCAGATAGCATCCATACGCGGTTGAATTCCGATGCTTTAACATAACTAATCAGAAGGACTTAGAATGTGTGGTATATGCATTCTGTTTCATCCAGACTCGTTAGAATTTGAATCCTTTAGATACCCTTAATTCAGAATCGGTGGTTTTTGGATCCTATGACATCACTAAAAAGAAGCATCACAATGGGGGTATACGTATTTTGTTTCATCCATACTCGGTTGAATTTGGATTCTTCAGGCTCCCGTACCAGCGGAATTCAGGATAGGTACTTTTGAGATCCTATAGCATCCAATCGATATAATTCGGTTAGCATCCATACACAGTTGGTTTCGTATCATGTACTGTCACTAACCAAATGTTTCAGAACGAGTGGTATCCGTGCCCTATATTATCCAGACTCGGATATTTTTTTATCATTAAGCTTCGCTATCATGCGAGATTTAGGATGGTTATTTTACGAATCGTATAGCATCCAGAGTCGACTACATTCAGATAGCATCCATACTCGGTTGAACTCGGATCCTGTAACGTCACAAACCAAAGCACTCACAATGGGCGGTATACACATTCTATTTCATCCAAACTTGGTGGAATTTTAATCTTTACATTCCCTTACAAGTGGAATTCAGAATCGGTGTTTTTCTGATCGTATAGCATCCAGAAACGATTTTATTCGGTTAACATCCATACTCAGCTACTTCTGATCGTGTACCATCACTAATGAGAATGATTTAGAACGGGTGGTATCTGTATCCTATACCATCCAGACTTGGTTTAAGTTAGATTATTAAGCTTCCCTAGCATGAGAGATTTAGAATGATTGCTTTACGAATCATATAGCATCTAGAGTTGGCTACATTCAGATGGCATCCATACTCGGTTGAATTCGGATCCTATAACATTACTAATCAGAAGGACTCACAATGGGAGGTATACACATTTTGTTTCATCCAGACTCGGTAGAATTTGGATCCTTCAGTTTCCCTTACCAGCAGAATTCAGAATAGGTGTTTTTGAGATCCTATAGCATCTAGAATCAATTAGACTCGGTTCGCATCTATACTAAGTTAGTTTTAGATCGTGTAGTGTCACTAACCAGGATGATTTAGAACGGGTCGTATTCGTATCCTATACCATCCAGACTTGGTTTATTTGGATCATTAAGCTTCCGTTGTGTGTGATATTTAGAATGGTTGTTTTATGAATCATATAGCATCCATAGTCGGCTACATTCAGATACCATCAATACTTTGTTGAATTCGGATCCTATAACATCACTAATCAGAAGGACTCACAAAGGGTGGTATACGCATTCTGTTTCATCCAAACTCGGTTTAATTTGGATCCTCTACATTCCCTTACCAACGGAATTCAGAATATGCGTTTTATAGATCCTATAGCATCCATAATCGGTTTGATTTGGTTAGCATTCATACTCAGTTGGTTTCGGATCGTGTACTAACACTAACTAGAATGATTCAGAACGGGTGGTATTTGTATCCCCAGACTCGGTTTAATTTGGATCATTAAGCTTTGCTAGCATGCGAGATTTAGAATGGTTATTTAACGAATCGTATAGCATCGAAGTCGGCTACATTAAGATAGCATCCATACTCGGTTGAATCCGGATCTTGTAACATCTTATTAGAAGGACTCACAACGAGCGGTATAAGCATTCTATTTCATCCAGACTCGTTGAATTTGGATCCTTTAGATTCCCTTACTAGCAGAATTCAGAATAGGTGTTTTTGGGATCCGACAGCATAAAATCGATTAGATTCGGTTAGTATCCATACTCAATTGGTTTCAGATCGTGTACCATCACTAACCAGAATGATTCACAACGGGTGGTATCTGTATAATATACCATCCAGACTCGGTTTAATTTAGATTATTAAGCTTCCCTAGCATGCGAGATTTTGAACGGTTTTTTACGAATCGTATAGCATCCAGATTTGTCTACATTCAAGTAACATCCATACTCGTTTGAATTCGGATCCTGTAACATCAGAAATCAGAAGGACTCGCAATGGGCGATATACGCATTCTGTTTCATCCAGACATGGTTGAATTTGGATCCTTCAGATTCCCTTACAAGAGGAATTTAGAATAGGTGTTTTTGAGGTCCTATAGCATCTAGAATCGATTTGATTCGGTAAGCATCCATACACTGTTCGTTTTGGATCGTGTACCCTCACTAATCAGAATGATTCAGAACGGGTGGTATTCGTATCCAATACCATCCAGACTCGGTTTAATTTGGATCATTAAGCTTACCTAGTACGCGAGATTTAGAGTGGTTTTTTTACGAATCGTATAACATTTAGAGTCGGCTACATTCAGATAGCATCCATACACGGTTGAATTCCGATGCTTGTAACATAAATAATCAGAAGGACTCACAATGGGTGGTATATGCATTCTGTTTCATCCAGACTCGTTAGAATTCGAATCATTTAGATACCCTTAATTCAGAATAGGTGGTTTTTGGATCCTGTAACATCACTAATAAGAAGTACTCACAATGGGGATATATGTATTCTGTTTCATCCATACTCGGTTGAATTTGGATTCTTCAGATTCCCTAACCAGCGGAATTCAGAATAGGTATTTTTGAGATCCTATAGCATCCAGATTCGATATAATTCGGTTAGCATCCATACATAGTTGGTTTCAGATCATGTTTCTATCACTAACTAGAATGATTCAGAACGGGTGGTATCCATGTCCTATATTATCCAGACTCGGATTAATTTTGATCATTAAGCTTCGCTAGCATGCGAGATTTAGGATGGTTATTTTATGAATCGTATAGCATCAGATTCGACTACATTCAGATAGCATCCAACTCAGTTGAATCTGGATCTTGTAACATCACTAATCAGAAGGGCTCACAATGGGTGGTATACGCATTCTGTTTTATCTAGACTCTGTTGAATTAGGGTCCTGTAGATTCCCTTACCAACAAAATTCAGAACAAGTGTTTTTGAGTTCCTGTAGCATACATAATCGAGTTGATTTGGTTAGCATCCATACATAGTAGGTTTCTGATCATGTACCATCACTAACCAAACTGATTTAGAATGGGTGGTATCCGTTTCCTATACCATCCAAACTCAATTTAATTTGGATCATTAAGCTCCCCTAGCATGTGAGATTTAGAATGGTTGTTTTACAAATCGTATAACATCTAGATTCGGCTACTTTCAGATAGCATCCATACTCGATTGAATTCTGATCCTGTAACTTCTAGAATGGACTTGATTCGGTTTGCATTCATACTTAGTTGGTTTCAGATCGTGTACCATCACTAACCAAAATGATTAAGAACAGCTGGTATCTGATTCCTATACCATCCTTACTCGGTTTAATTTGGATCATTAAGCTTCCCTTGCATGCGAGATTTAGAATGGTTGTTTTACGAATCGTATAGCATCAAGAGTCGTCTACATTCAAATAGCATCAATACTCGGTTGAATTCGGATCGTGTAACATCATTATAACCCGTCTACACTAACTAGAATGATTCAGAACGGGTGGTATCTGTATCCTGTATTACCCATACTCGAATTAATTTTGAACATTTAGCTTCCCAAGCATTCGAAATTTAGAATGGTTATTTTACGAATTGTATAGCATGTAGAGTCGGCTACATTCAGATGCATCCATACTCGGTTATATCCGGATCTTGTAACATCACTTGTCAGAAGGACTGACAATGAGCGGTATACGCATTCTGTTTCATCCAGTCTCAATTGAATTTGGATCCTTTAGATTCACCTACCAGCGGAATTTAGAATAAGTGAATTTGGGATCCTACAGCATCCAAAATCGATTTGATTCAGTTAGCATCCATAGTCAGTTGTTTCGGATCGTCTACCATCACTAACTAGAATGATTCAAAACAGGTGGTATCCGTATAATATACCATCCAGACTGGGTTTAATATGGATCATTAAGCTTCCCTTGCATGCGACATTTAGAATGGTTATTTTACGAATCGTATAGCATCAAGAGTCGTCTATATTCAAATAGCATCAATACTTGGTTGAATTTGGATCCTGTAACATCACTAATCAGATGACTCACAATGGGTGGTATATGCATTCTGTTTCATCTAGACTCGGTTGAATTTGGACCTCTACATTCCCTTAACAGCGGAATTTAGAATAGGTGTTTTTGAGTTCCTATTGCAAACAGCAATGATTTAATTCGGTTAGCATCCATACATAGTAGGTTTCGGATCGTGTACCATCACTAACCAAAATGATTTAGAACAGGTGGTATCTGTATCTTGTACCTTCCAGACTCGATTTAATTTGGATCATTAAGCTTCCCTAGCATGTGAGATTTAGAATGGTTGTTTTACGAATTGTATACCATCTAGAGTCAGCTACATTCAGATAGCATCCATACTCGATTGAATTCTGATCCTGTAACATCACTAATCAGAAGGACTCACAATGAGCGGTATACACATTCTACTTCATCCAGACTTGGTTGAATTAGGATCCTTAAGATTCCCTTTCCAGCAGAATTTAGAATAGGCGTTTATTGGATCCTATTGCATCCAGAATCGATTTGAATGAGTTAGCATCCATACTCAGTTGGTTGGGATCGAGTACCATCACTAACCAGAATGATTCAGAAAAGGTAGTATCTGTATGCCACACCATCTAGACTAGGTTTAATATGGATCATTAAGCTTCCCTTGCATGCAAGATTTAGAATGGTTGTTTTACAAATCGTATCGCATCAAGAGTCGTCTACATTCAAATAGCGTCAATACTCGGTTGAATTCGGATCTTGTAACATCACTAATTAGAAGGGCTCACAGTGGGTGGTATACACATTCTGTTTCATCTAGACTCAGTTAAATTAGGATCCTTTAGATTCCCTTACCGCCGGAATACAGAATAGGTGTTTTTGGGATCCTATAGCATCCAGAATCAATTTGATTCGGTTATCATCCATTCTTAGTTGGTTTCGGAGCGTGTATTATCACTAACAAGAATGATTCAAAATAGGTGGTATCCGTATCCAATACCATCCAGACTCGGTTTAATTTGGATCATTAAGCTTCCCCTAGCATGCGATTTAGAATGCTTGTTTTACGAATCGTATAACATTTAGAGTCGGCTACATTCAGATAGCATCCATACGCGGTTGAATTCTAATGCTGTAACATCATTAATCAGAAGGACTCACAATGGGTGGTACACATTCTGTTCCATCCATACTCGGTTGAATTAGGATAAATTTGATTCTTGTTAATACACTTTTTGTCTCTGTCACTTGTTCTTAGTTACGTCTGTAATTGTACGGTCTTTGTTTACTATGTCTTTATAGTCTAGTCGTGTCGACCAAATCAAGATATCCTCCTATCTTTTTTTAGTACGATGATTAGCTTATCTGTTTAAAACAGTTGCATGTGTGCTTACTGTTGAGTCTTGTGTACGTCATGTTTGTGGCACGTTCTCCGAAGAACACATCTATGTGCGAATGGGAAATGCTTCGTACGAGCAAGATGTTGCTCGTATGAGCCACTCATCATTCGTACGAGTGACTCCTTAATCATACGAGTGAATTCATCTCAACAAGCTGATTGCTTGATTCGTACGAGCCAGCTCGTTTGTGTAGGATCGATTCGAGCCAAAATCTGATTTTGTATAAGAATCAAGATGAACACACTAAAACATATATAACCTTAAAACCCTTGTTGATTTGCATAAGATGAATACAATTAGCCCCCAAATCTCTCTAGAATGTGTGTTGCCTAAAACCCTAATATCTCATTCTATTTATAGCCTGAACCACTAGGCTAATTACATTTGGGTCCCTAGAGATAATAACTTATCAAAAGTAGCACTAAACATGAAAAACTAATTAGCTAAGATAATAAAATATTTTGTCTGAAACAAAATATATATAATTAACTAATGCAATATAACTATCAAATCTCGATCTTCCACACGCCATATCTTTCTTCGATCTTCTCATGTCGACTTGCCCGTTGACTTTGACTTTTTGGCGTTGACTTTGTTAACTTGACTCGTTGATAACATTAGACTACACGTTTTAGACCCAACAATCTCCCCCTTAGGCTAATGTTATCAAACTCTTGTATCATCTTTAGAACCGTCAACTTCATGCGTGTTGTGATCTTTAATTTGGCAAGCTTCAGTCTCAATTAGACCCAACAATCTCCTCCTAGACTGATGCTTTCCAAATTTTCTTTACTGAAGATCTTCTTTTGACACTTTGCACTTTGAGTATTTTATCTAGATAAGCTCCCCCTTTTTGCATGCATCATCATTGACAAGTCGGAACAAACTTTTCCACCTCTCATTTTCTTGAGTGAATCAGAAGACGTAGGAGGATGATTCCTAGCTCAGTATCTTCTACAATCTTCAGGAAACAGGTGATTTCGTCTGTTGTCTTACTTAACTGATGATCGGCCATCATTGCAGCAATTAGTCGAAGTAGCCTGTTCACAATCACAAACACAACTCCAAGTTTCCTTTTAGATAAATTCAACATACAAACAAAACCATATTCATCTGTAGTGAGCAATCAAATGAGTATCTCAAACGGCTTTGAGATACAATTGATATGATATGGAAGACTTCAAAAGAAAAAAACAACTACACATAAATCAAAATATTCTTGAATTAGATTTTTTTTTGCTTCCAACCTTTGAGATATATAACAGATCGGATACGAGATCATACCAACTTGAAAAGCCTAGGCACACTTCAACTTTCTTTAGGATAGCTACGACCCAAGAATGATTGCAGGCATGGTTGTCCATTTAAATCCATGCACCATTCTTCCGATATACATTCGGTGATTAATTATCATGTTTTGGGTAAACTTAGGATGAAGCTAGTGGACCCCACACGTGTTTGGTTAAACATTTCTGTCCTCATGGTCTTTTGAGATGACTATCGTAACAACATTAAAATAGTGTATACTAGGTGAGAGCTCCATATCTATGTTTCCATAAGCAGAGGAGATGATCACCTTAAATCAGATGATGAGAGCTTCAGGTCTATGTTTCCATAAGCAGAGAAGATGATCATCTGATTAGAGAGCATAGCTAATATAATATATTTACTTAATATATGCATGCGCTTTGGCGTATCTTTTATTCCTATTACACGACTAACATTGCGTGTCTTTTTGCTCTTTTTGGGTTGCACACATTGGTGTCTTTTCAATAAGTATATATATATATATATGCACAACATTGTGTGTCTTTTTGAACGCCTAAATTTAATCTCGCAACCCCTTTTGGACATAATCGGTTCGTGCAATCCTACAAGAAGGCGGGTATCCACATTATCATACGATCTTTATCTTTATCACCAAGATGTAGTTTACTTGTCTGAAATGTTGAATCTACCGACATATCGTTAACTTGGAGCCGCATCTTCCATCAGATCCTATTCAGGTGAAGACATAATCAAGTTAGTTCCTATCATTTCTCATATAAGATCATAATTATGTTGAAATAATTGCATCCCTTGGTCAAGAAAGTATTTTAATGCTTCCTCTGAAGTTTTATTTTTGTACGACTTACTGAAAAATGAAAAACTATAAAACATGTATTTACAAAATAAAGTATTCCACATCAAGCACATAAAACGCATGTCAGCAAGAGAATGAGCGTGTTACTATGGTGTCGATTGCACGACCAGGTTAGATACCATAACCAAATTAACCTGTGAATTTCCTCTTCAAACTTGTATCTGGAACAACCACTGATAATAATCGGTGTTACTAACAGTCCTCCTTGGATGTTCCTACACTCATAAGCAATTCAATTAGAAAGTGGAACCCAAGCCATCGTAGTCTTGGGTTGTCCTCTTTCATCAAAATAAGAAACCTCCCGATATGCCAAAACTTTTCCCTCATTGATTTCTTTTACAACCATTGTTTTGACTCGCCAAACCGGTGTTGGTTTAAAAAAGTTGTTTGTGAAAGATTTAAAGTTTGAAATAATTTCATGTCTAAGACCATGAGGGAAAGATTGAGGTTTTGGTTTGTTGGTCCTTTTCATCTTTGAATCATGTGAAACCGGCTTCACATGTGGAGATCTGGATGGAAAGTTTTTCATCTGATCTTTCAAAGATGTGTGATTTTTACCTTTTGATCTAGAGAAGCAATACTGGTTGCCTTTACAATATGGATCGTGTCGTTCTAGGCATTGCTTGAGCACATGACCTTCTTTTCCACACTTAAAACAAGCCTTGAATGGCTTTTGACGCTTTAAAGTCTCGTGTGATGCAACTAGGGTGGGGATTGCTTTGAGCTTGACTCAACATGTTGACAAACGTGAGGTTTGATAACTTCAGATGCTCTTTTGATCTTTGACTCCCCAAGGCTTTCATTTGTCTTTGATTCATCATCTGAACTCAGGCAATCTTCTATATGCAAGTCTTCCTCAAGTGAAACTTCATCTACTAAACTTGCAGAGTCACTTGGGGCTGTTGGTTCTTGAACACCCGATGGTTTAAAGTTTCCAACATTTTTACCAGCATCTGTTACTGAAGTTTCCGAGTCATTTGCGCTTTCCCATTCTTTGTATGATTGAAAATCTGAATCGCTATGAGAATTATTGCTACATGATGGAGTAAACTCTGGAATTTCTTCAGTTAAGAACTTTCCAAACCTGTTCTTTTCAAAAGCGGGCACAAAAACAAGTGGTACACATATAGATTTGTCATTACAAAAAGCAGATTTTAAGTTAGCACATTCAACACTCACGTCACAAGCATCAATTTTAGGTCTACGCCTATTACAGTTATCTATCTTAGTTAAAGACTTATTACATTCATCCCGAATAAAAGTTTTGTTTGGTTTACCACAGTTCCTAGAGAACCAGTTAACAGTAGTATAACTGTCGCCCGAATACCCTATTCCTATTTTCGTGCCACCACATTCCTCATCACACACATCCTCCTCACGCTCAGTTGGATCTGTATTGCTTTCAGAAACGTTAGTACTTTTGTCGTTTTCACAATCGACATTTTGAGCAATTAATCATTTTTATCAATTAAATCGTTTTCCGGATGAGGAGTTGGCATGGGTATACAGTTTTTGCTGTAAGGAGGTAGAAAGATTCTTCTTTCATTTCCAAGCTTATCTTTGTACCCAATGCCATCTTTCACGTATGTCGGTCGTTGGCAGTTTTTAATATCAACCAGTGCCTTTTTGCTTACATTCCATTTGTCGATGGTTATTTGCAATTTATTGTTTTCATTTTTAGATTTCTCGAGTGTTTCAGTTAAATAATTTATAATGAAATCTTTTCTAAAAACAAATTCTTTTAAAGTTTGCATCTCAGCTAAAGTTGAGTTCAACTTTCTCTGATATGCAGCTTCATTCTGTTTTAGCTCTTTGTTAAATTGCAAAACTCTTTCTTTTTCTCTAATTAGGTCACGGTTGAGGGATTTATAGTGAGCCACGACGTTAACACATGGTTGTGAGCACAATTTCACTTTGAATTCGTAGGGTATGTTGTTTACCAAGTCTTTTTCTTCTTTCTCTTTGGCGGATTCGAATTTCATCGCTGTTGAAGGAGCTTGATCTTTTGCCTTCTTGACACTGCTACTAGCTTCCTCCTTCATAGCTTGAGCATCACCGACCACAATAGTCTTTTCAATAGACTGTGGAGCCTTTGTAGAGCTTGCGGAAGCATTAAATTAAGATGCATTAGTACTTTGAGAGCTTAAGCCACCGGAGGTTATAGGGGCAAGGAATGCCATGTTCTTGGTAGCAGCAACAGTAATTGATTGGACGGATTATTGAGAGAATCCTGCTTGATTCATCTCTTTCTTGAGCACGTCCATTTCAAAGGCCTTTAGAGTGTTGATCAGACCCGAAAGAGTGATAGGAGTTGTACTGGTCAAGAAAGTTCTATTGAACATCATGCAGTGTAAGCTCCACTCTTTTGGAATAAGTCCAAAAGCTTCTTGATTGAGGCATAGTTGGTGACGAGATTACCAACTTTCTTCATTTTTGTCAGCATGTTCAAAAAGCGGCTGATGTGATCTGACAGACTTTCTCTGCGAATACTTCCAAACATGTCATATTCTCTCTGAACAAGATCTTGGGTTCCACTGTTGGTTTCAAGTTCAACTTGTGCAATGCCTGTTAACTGATTTAGAAACATTTTTTTAATCCCCCAAAAAAATATTTCTATCAAACTAAAAACCCAGTCAAATTATTTTGTAAACAGCCCCGTATCGGATCCAAATTTTTAATAGCACTTGGCCCAAATAAACTTGAAGTACCCGACCCTATGAAATTTTTGCGAACACAAGTTAATTTTAAAAAGGCCCGAAAATAAACTATTGATACTCGGCCAAAACTGATCAAAATTTTAGGCCCACAAATAGAAATTTTAAGACCCGGCCTAATCAAACAAACAACAAGCTGGCCTACTTGGGATAAGCAACTCAGAACTTAAGTTAATATGTGATGTCCCATAAAACGTGATCCACTGGAACTAATTAGTCTTGTCCCTAATCACTCTCAGATAATATTCAGCCACACCTTAAAGAAAATCACAGACTTTACCTCTAGTCCACTTACTCGTTTAGACAAAAATTTCAGCCAAAATTAATGATCCAATTTAATGGTCCTAAAGTTGAAAATGTTGCAAACAAAATTTGACCAGCGATCAATATTATTGGCCCATCACTAATCAATTCGAAGCAACCCAAAATGTGAAGTAAATGTAACAGGTTCTACGTGCATGGAACTCTAAATAAGAGCTGCACATCATCCTTCATCGCACTGATTCCAAAAGTCAATGATCTAGTGGGCCCCTCAGACTTTCGACCAATTAGCTTGATCGGAGTGATTAATAAGGTAATCTCGAAAGTCCTAGTGAACAGATTAAAAGGTGTGATTGGGAAGCTTATCTCGGAGGAACAATCGGCATTTTTGGCGGGTAGAAGTATCATGGACGGGCCGCTTATGCTTAATGAATTATTGGGTTGGTTAAAAAAATCGAGAAAGAAGGGAATGTTCTTTAAAAGTGATATTAACAAGGCTTATAATTCGGTTAATTGGGCTTTTTTGAATCCATTATGTCCCAAATGAACTTTCCGGTACGTTGGAGGGCATGGGTTATGGCAACTCTTTATTCGGCGAGAGCCTCGGTACTTATAAATGGTTGCCCACAATGGAATTCGATTGCTCGCCAGGTCTTCGACAAGGCGATCCTCTATCACCGTTCCTTTTCTTGTTGGATATGGAAGCTTTCACCAGTATTATGAAGGAGGATGCCTCAATCGGCTTGTTTAAAGGTATTCGATGTACTAATGAGGGCCATCTTTATCACATTTTGCTTATGCTGATGACGTCATGTTTGTTGGTGAGTGGTCTATTGAAAATGTGATCAATCTTCGAAGGATACTAAGGTGTTTCTACCTAACATCCGGGTTGAAGATAAACCTTAAAAAGTGTAGTGTGTATGGTGTTGGTTAAGCGACCTAGAGGTTCAAAATATGGCGGATATACTTAATTGCAAAAAAGGTGTGTTCCCATTTAAGCACCTTGGGTTACAAGTTGGTGCTAACATGAATCTAGTTCGAAACTGGAAGCCGGTGGTTGAAATATTTAGAAATCAGCTATCTATTTGGAAAGCAAAATCACTGTCATATGGCGGAAGGATAACCCTCTTCAAGTCGGTTTTGAATTCCCTCCCGACGTACTATTTCTCACTCTTCAAAGCACCAGTACAAGTATTGGAGGCTCTTGATAGAATCAGAAGAGTATATTTTTGGGACGGGTCGGAAGAAAAAGTGAGGATGAATTGGGTGGCTTGGGATATAACCATCGCTCCTGTCAAATATGGGGGCCTTGGGTTCGGTTCCCTTAGAGATGCGAATTTGTCTATGTTAGCGAAATGGTGGTGGCGGTTCGCTTCAGACAAAAGTAGTTTATGGAGGAGGGTAGTTTGAGCCATTCACCATAATTCTAGAACATGGTCAACGATTCCAGCGAAGGTTTCTGTTACAAATCTGTGGAAGAACATTGTGAGCATTCGGGTTCCGTTTCTTAAGGTTGGTGTGAACCTAGACAAGGCGGTCAGAACTGTCGTGGTGGATGGTGTAACACGTCTTTCTGTTTGGATTACTGGACTGGTTCGGAACCATTGTACCGTTTTTTTCGGGACTTGTTCCGGCTCGAAGTGGAGAAAAAATTGCTCGGTACAGTCTCGGGTGGAAATGAGCAGCAACGGGCCGCTTTTTAAATGGATGTGGGCCAGGCTAGCCCTCAGCGCCAACGAACAGGGCCAGATACAACAACTGATTGCCCTTGTTGGGCTGATTAACTTGGGTACGGGTCGAGATCAGAGGTGGTGGGATTATGATGAGTCTAGGGTTTTTCTTGTCTCCAGCCTAAAAAATATCCTCAGCTCTTTCAATCGAGTGCAACCATATAGAGTGTTCGTTTGGAATAATTGGGTACCGAAAAAGGTGGCTTTCGTGGCTTGGAGAGCCGAGAAGGAAAGGCTACCGACTAGATGTGCATTAGCGAGACGAAACATCAATGTTCCGGACAGGTCATGTGTTTTGTGTGGAGATCATGATGAGTCGAGTGACCATGTGTTTGTCTCGTGCCAGTTTGCACAAATTGTATGGCAAAATGTTGCGCTGTGGTGCAGGCTCCAACCGATTTATGCTTTCGATATACACGATCTACTGGGTTTACATGGCTTCAGCCCGGGCTCGAGGAAAAGAAAAAAGCTATTCATGCGGTCATTTTTGTTACAATATGGAGCATATGGAAAATGCGGAACGAGATCATGTTTAAACAGGCTAGGCCGGACCCGGTAAGAGTCTTGGACGAAGTCAAATCCATGGCGTATTTGTGGGTGAAAAATCGATCAAAGGAGGTATCTTTAACTTGGGAACAGTGGAGCCGTTTTGCTGTGTTCGGTTAATGTAACTGTATTCTCTTGGTGATCTTTGTGTAATTGTGGTGTATAGCTTCTCGCTATGTTTTTAATAAAATTTTCGGTCGGCCGTTCAAAAAAAATGTATCAATCAATTCAATTATCTTGAAATATTTTGTCAACTTGAATATTCTCCGAATGATTCTCTGATGTTGCACTCTAATTCTTCTTTCACTTTTGCAACTTATCAATTTCAACAAACTCACATTTGTAGCCTAAAAAGAAATAAATACTTTAAAAGTTGGCCCAACTTTGGTTCAACACAAATTAACTTTCACGTGGCCCACTAGATTTAAAAGACAGCTTACAGTTTCAAGGCCTTTTTTAAAAAACAAATCGTGAATAGCCCTGCAAGACAGAAAAAAATAGAGCCCCACCTTCTAATGAAGCAGTAGTCAACAACCCTAACTTTTGATCTCTCTTTCTATGATGAACAACTCCAAACCCTAAAAAAATATGTAGCCGCCACCCTCATTCTTTTCTTTATAACCTAATCAACGAAAACATCAAATCAATTTGGTGGTGTTTAACAGTAAGCTCTGGTGGTGGTTAACAGTGGGTTTGTAGTGGCGGATTGTGAGTTTATGGTGGTGTAGCGGTGGAATATGGTTGTTCAGTGTGGACGAGAGTGGTTCTTGTGTAATAAGTGATGTATGATCGGAGGTAGAGTTGCTGGTTGCAAGGGAGGTGGTAGTTCAACGGTGATTGTCCGGCTAAGGTAGTTGGGAAGAGTGGTGGGGATGGTTCAGGTTGGAAGTGTGGTGAAAGAAGGAGTTTTGGTGCAATTGTGGGGTTGTGAGTTTTGATTAGTGGGGTTTCTATGGTGGTGTACAGTCACCGTGGTGGAGATAAACGCCGGAGATGGGTGGTGTGTCGCTCAAAACAAAGAATAAAATCCTAAAAACCTTCTATTTCTACTCCTTTCTTCAGCGTATTTACCAAATACACCGTCAACTTGAACTTGTGTTCAAGATTTAAAAATTGCCGGAAAAAGTTAATTACGCCAGAATTCTTAAAAACAGACGGAAAGATAAAAACGCTAGATCTTCAATAAAAACACAATATCTTCAACAAAAACGCCCAAACATGTTTAAAACCCTAAAACTTGCCTAAAAACAAACTGGTCCAGATAAAAAAGCCTCCAAATGCTTTATAATCCTATACAAATTGTTTCAAAACACCTACTAATCAATCTTGAACAATCCAAACATCAATTTAATAATTTTCAAATCAGATTTGATGAAAAAATTGAGAATTTCTACAAACCCAAAAAAACTTCAAAACTTCAAAAAATACTCAAAAATCAGATTTTTAATGATGAATTTGAAGATTTTTTAAATCCCAAATTCAAGTACCAAGCTCTGATACCAAATTGTAGGATCGATTCGAGCCAAAATCTGATTTTGTATAAGAATCAAGATGAACACACTCAAATATATATAACCTTAAAACCCTTCATTGATTTGCATAAGATGAATACAATTAGCCCCCAAATCTCTCTAGAATATGTGTTGCCTAAAACCCTAATATCTCATTCTATTTATAGCCTGAACCACTAGGCTAATTATATTTGGGTCCCTAGAGATAATAACTTACCAAAAGGAGCACTAAACATGAAAAACTAATTAGCTAAGATAATAAATATATTTTGTTTGAACCAAAATATATTTATTAACTAATGCAATATAACTATCAGTTCTCAATCTTCAACACACCATATCTTTCTTCGATCTTCTCGTGTCGACTTGCCCGTTGACTTTGACTTGTTGGTGTTGACTTTGTTGACTTGACTCGTTGATAACATTAGACTACATGTTTTAGACCCAACAATCTCCCCCTTAGGCTAATGTTATCAAACTCTTGTATCATCTTTAGAACCATCAACTTCATGCGTGTTGTGATCTTTAAATTGGCAAGCTTCAGTCTTAATTTTAGACCCAACAGTTTGTACGAGCATCTTTGGAGAATGTCCTTCGTGTCTTTTGGTGTTTCGTACAACCAGCAACATACTCCGAACTTTTGATGGGTGTGGACACTATATAAGCAGACATGCACTTCTCAGCTAGTTGTTGGACATACGTGAGTAGAGACGTGAGACATCAGTGAACAAGCTAGAGAGAGAGACATAAGAACACAAAGAGTATTTCATGAGTATGTATGAACATTGTTTGTATGTGTTTGTACTAGTTCTCTACTGTTAATCAAGATATTGAATCTTTGGTTTAAAGGTGTTTCTTACTTTGCTTTGGTTTGCATACATACGAGGATTCTCCACTCGTATTTGTGTTGTATAAACAGGGAAGTAGGACCTACGAGTGGTATCAGAGCTTTGGCTCTCTTCCTTGTTTGAAACCAAGCTTAGTGTTGTGTCTGAGCTAGTTGTGGGTGATTCTGGAAATGTTCTTGAACTCTCAACAGGAAACTTAAGTTTTTGAAAGATAACCAACTTAAAACTTAGTTAAAAATTGTTGTATCCAGAAAATTTTCATAAAAACCTTGTTAGAAGACATGGAGACATGTTAGAATCTGGTTTTTCTTAAAATAATCTTCTGTTCAGTTAAAAATATTTTTAGGTGAAACATTGCCCGGAAAACTCATCGGAATATTGTTGTAGGGTTGACCAAATCTCTGGGCATTCTGGACTTGACTGTTGTAACTGAAAAGCTGATATGGAATGTTTATCTTTTTAACCAAAATTGTGTAGACAACAGATCACTTTCGAAAACCAGTCTCTGCTAGAAAAGGAAATTTTCACCAACAAGCCCTGTAAAAAGATTCCTCTCTGCGAAAAAATATCAATGCGAATAACCCATATGCATGAAGAACTAGACTGTTTGTGCGAAAGACAAGTCATCCGCACGAAAACCTAGTTCGTTCGCACGAAAGAGTATCCCTCGTACGAAGCACCTGGTTCGTACGAAGGACAAACACTCGTACGAAACATTGATTGGTATGAAGAACAAACTTAATCTGTTTTTCGTGTTTTAGTTTTTCAAACTTTGTGGTTTTTAATTTTTCATAATCAAGAAAACATAATGAGCACTAATCCTTGGGATTGGAGAAGTAGTTCAAGAACAAATCAAGATTCATCACAAAGCTCCGCAACCTCATGTGTTAAATCATTAATGCCTCAACATACAGCCATGATTACTGCAAATCAACGGGCGTGTGTCGCAAATCATAAACAGTGCATTCAGACTCTTCTTATAAGCAAGAGTGAAACTGGGAGTAATAACCGTCCACCTAAATTGAACCATATGAACGATTATCCTTCTTGGAAAAGTCGTTTCCATACATACGTTCTCAGACAAAATACGGAATTATGAACATGTTTTACTACACCCTACAAGGAATCTCTCGAAGAAGCAGGATCGAATCCAACCTCCTTAGCCAACCTAGATGAAAGCGATAAAAAGGCTTACGATTTAGAGAAAAAGGCATTTACTATCCTTACACAAGCACTTCATAAAGATATTTATCATCAGTTTGTGTACTGTACCACCACCAAAAATTTGTGGGATACCCTAGAAGCAAGAGGAGAAGGTAATGCTGCAACCAGAAAAATACCGCATGATCTGCTAAAGAAAGAGTTTGAAGGTTTCATGTTCATGGAGAATGAAACCCTGAATGATATGACAACACGTTTCTACCATCTCCTTAGTTAAATGTACTCGTACAAAGTGTTAGCATCTTCAAAAGAAATCATGATGCGTTTTGCTGACGCATTACTTCCAAAATGGAGTCAATTCATTGGCTTATTAAAGCATATATGTGATTTGGATGCAATCAGTATTTATGAATTTTTGCAGAAATTGGAGAACAAGAATGAAAAGGAAATTCGAAAGGCACAAAGAGTTATTGTTCCACAAAACCCGGAAATGTAATTCGGAGGTATTAATACAGGTATTATGCAACTCAGCAACCAAAACTTCAAACCGCGTTTGTGTCAAACGTTAATCCCTTTCTACCACAATCAGTTCAAACAAATCGGTCTGCAAGCTCAAGTACTCAAACCTATGGACAAGCATTTGATCCTAAAGCCTTTCTATCACAACCACGAGATCTTGCACCTCAAGTTCAATAACAAGCTTCTCAACAAGCTTACTATGGTAACAACTTTCAACCTGCAAACCCCAATATAGTCAGAATTGACACAGCACATCTTTCCAAGGTCAGTGTAGAAGTTGCACAGGAACATATGGAACTTCTAAACACCATGGTTAGTGCTTATTGTGGATTAGTCGCTGGTCAAATTGGAAATATCAATTTGACTAATAAAGACTACCACAAATAGACAGAGATGAGATGGAGCTAATGGATATCAAATGGGCATTTGCAAGTGTGGTCGGAAGAGCTAAGGATTACAAGAGCAGAACAGGAAGAACAAGTTTGGAGAGCAAGAAAGATATAAAGTATAGTTTTGATAAAAATGTTGTTACTTGCTTTAACTGTGGTGAAAGAGGTCATTTCAAGCGTGAGTGCACTAGACCCAGCAAACAAGGAAATCACAACCCCTTCAGAAATCAATCACAACCATCCACCATGACTCAAGTTAACCATGATCGAAGGATAGTAGTTGTTAACAACTCAAACAACACCAACTAGTCAAGACCTTCAAACAACACAAACAGAGCTTTAGTAGTTCAACCAGATGAAGGATGCAATTGGTCAGTACAATTGGGAAACGAGAATCAAGGAGGAACTGCATGTTATGCCAAGATTATCAATCGAATCAAACATGTTCACAGTATTGACAGTTCTGATGATGATGATAGTTTGGGGTATAATGGTGGTTCTGATGAATAATGCTCGAGTACAGGTGGTTATGGATCTGATTCAGATATCAGAGAAGGAAGTGATGCTGAGGTCAGAGAGTTGATGAAAGAAGTAGAAAAGCTAAAAAGTCAAAAGGCTGTCTGATGAAGAAAGCAAAAGCTGCGTCGAAGGAAATAGAAAATTCTTTACAAATAGTGCATCCTTCCCTCATCATACTGCCTTCATGGCTAATGTTGCTGGTTCGATAAGTCAGATAAACTCTGACTCTCCTAAAATTTGTAGTGACTGTGCTGAATTAAAAACAAATTTCAAACAATAAACAGTCACAATCAAAACCTAGTTGTTGAACTGTCAAAATGCAAAGAGGCAAATTTGGCTTTAACTCGAAACGAAAAAGAATTCAAATCTGTAATAGAAACTCTTAAGAAAAGCGTTTCTGAATTAAAAAGACAATTTTGAATATGCAAAAAGGAATTAATAACTACATTAATATCCTTGAAGAAACAAAGAAGGAGTTAGCCATTGCCAAATGCGAACATGATGCGATCAAGCTAAAATTGGAAAGTTACTCTAACTCCTGATATGTGCTTGATCATATCATTGATGTTTAAAAATTGAAAGGAAATGTTAAATGCATAGGGTATAAATCGTGTCCACCTCCATTGAAACACAACTATACCAAATTGCCTGATGAAGAGGAAATGCCACGCTTTAAACCATCTGTACCTCTTAATCCTAAAGAGTTTGAAGCAGGATTAGGGTTCAAACTTGATAACTCCTCAGTTGAATCAAAGAAAACAGAGAACTCATCATTAATCGTTGATCGGAACCCTTCTACAACAGAGGAGGATGATTCGTTAGATGATGAGTCCGAGTAAAATGATCAGGATCAATCTCTTGATAAAGAAAAAGGGATAGAAATGTCTGCTACTCCCAATGTAAAAACTGTTGAAAATCAAGAGAATGATCCTATGAAATCTGTCAAGACAAATGCGTCTACAAATGAAAATGATAATGTGTTGTATACTTTAATTGGGGACAAGAAAATTTACTCAAACAAAGACTTTCCGATCAAAAATATAAATCTAACTTCTATTGATCAAGTTTTTGAAAATTCAACAACCAAGTTTTTGGAGAAGAAAAACCCAATCAAGTCATAACCATTATCCAGTTAAAAGAAAAACAACGAGAAAAGCGCGCTGAAAAACCTAAGGTATCACAACCAAAGGTTGAAGCTAAAAGCGTTCGCTACAAGAAGAAATCAAAGAATGTTAAATTTGTGAGTTCAACTGGTACCGATAAAGTCAAGACTTTTGAAAGCATGTCTAATATCGATTTTGAAGTCAAGATTTTAAAGTGTCACAGTCAAAACAATTACACCCAACATAGAAATGAATGTGAAAATGAACCAAGTCCCTCAAGAACCACAAGTTCAACATCAAGTCATAAAACAGGATCTCCTAAATTTGTTGAGAGGAGAATAAGTTTTAAATGTGGAGAATTTGGCCTCATAATATAGAATTGTACAAACCCAGCAAAACCTAGATTTGTCGAGAAAGCCCCTCTGAACCAACTTGCCAACGTCGATCTATTTCTCCAAAACAAGACAAACGTAATATTAAAGAACAAGAAGAAAAACAGAGACGTAAACAATTAAAAATAATTGAAAAAGCATTAAAATTGGATTATTCATAAAGAAAACCAATTTCTTCAAGAATAATAAAACCAGAAGTTGTTAAAAGTGTAAATAATTGACATTCTGGTAAATTTCAACAATCTTGGAAACCTAAGACCGGTGATGTCTCAGGGGGAGGTACCAAGTTTCAAAATCATCAACAAATAGAAATCACATTTCTAGATGATAAAGGTCGACCCAAGACCACTAAGGCTTGGGTACCCATCTCAAACTGATCGGGTATTGAAATGTGCTGTGTGTTCTAGGGGGAACTATGAATAGTCATTGGATTGTTGACAGTGGAGCATCGAGGCACATGACTCCTTTATGATGTGAAAAGCATTCGAGGAGGCTATGTTGCTTTTGTTGGAGACAAGGGCATATACATCACTAGAGAAGGAATGGTATCCAATGGTGTTGTTAGCTTTGATAAGATCAATTTTGTTTGACAAATTGATCACAATCTTCTAAGTGTTTCTCAAATCTGCGACAAGTTCACGGTTCATTTTGATGATGCCGGATGTTATGTGCTAAAACCTGGTTTCAAGATTCCCAAAGAATGGATTCTCCAATTGGCTCCAAGAATTAATGACTTGTATATGCTTGACATGAGCCAAGCTATTACCACGTCTCCACAAGTTACATGTTTTGTCTCAAAAACCACCGAAAAGGAATCAATCTCTTGGCACAGACGAATGGGACACATTCACTTGAGGAAAATGAACTATTTAGTGAAAAGCAATCTTGTGAGTGGTGTACCAGTGAATAACTTTCATTTACAAGACGTCTGTGTATCATGCCAAAAGGGAAAGCAAGCTAGAAAATCTCATCCTGTGAAGAAAATTAACACCGTGAATATGCCTCTCGAACGTCTTCATATGGACCTCTTTCATTTACAAGACGTCTGTGTATCATGCCAAAAGGGAAAGCAAGCTAGAAAATCTCATCCTGTGAAGAAAATTAACACCATGAATATGCCTCTTGAATGTCTTCATATGGACCTCTTTAGACCTATGAAACACATGACTATCTTTGGTGATTCATATTGTTTAGTAGTTACTGATGACTACTCAAGATTTTCATGGGTGAATATGTTGGCACACAAGAGTGAAGTTCCTGAAATCCTAAAGAATCTCCTAATTGTGCTTGAAAATTTGTACAATTTGAAGATAAGGAGAATCAGAAGCAACAATGGCACCAAATTCAAGAATCAAGTTATGGATGAGTTCTGTTCTTCTAAAGGCATTTTACATGAGTACAGTTCTCGTTACACTCCACAACAAAATGGTGTCGCTGAGAGGAAAACGAACTCTAATTGAAATAGCAAGAACTATGCTAGTAGAATCAGAACTTCCTGTTCAATTTTGGGGAGAAGCTGTGGCTACTGCATGTTATACGATGAATAGAGTTCTTATGGTGAAAAGGCATGAGAAAACATGTTTCGAGTTATTACATAAAAGGAAACCGGATGTGTCTTTCTTAGAACCTTTGGAGCTCCTTGAACTATGATTGATCCACATGGAAAGTTTGGACCAAAGGCTATCGAAGGTTTTTTTCTTGGATATGCTACTCCTAATTTCAGAGTGTGGAATTTTTCATCAAAAAAGATTGAAAAATGGGGTGAAGTTAAGGTTCAAAGATACACCGAATCAGTAAGAGTTCCGGGTGATCCTTGGATATTTGACTACGATGGGTTGTTTAACTCCTTTAATCTGCCAACTTTTGATGATGCTTCTGCAGCTGCTCAAATGTTACTAGAAAGTGATAGTAGTTCACTCGTCCTTAGTTCGACCAATTATTGTTAATCCTCAAGTGTCTACTTCGGCTAACAATCTTGTTCAGAATGAGGAATTCGAAGATGCTGATGATTATAATGTTTCGTCAGAAGATGATGAGTTCCATGATGCAAATGAAGCTACTTCTGGTGCAGTTCCTGGAATTTCAGATGTCACATCAAATGTACAAAATCAAGGGATGGCTGAAGGTCATGCTTCTACATCTTCATCAAATCCAGCAAACAAATTAGTTGTTGATCTGAATATCAACAACTTGGGTATAAATTCTCGAGTTCCTGATGTTCTTGAAACTTGAATTCATAATACCCATCCTCAATAGAAATTATAGGAGATGTCCTGAGTGGTGTGCAGACTCGTAATCAGCTAAGGAATAATCAGAATGCTGGCTTGTATTCAGTTATTAGAGAATCTGGGGAGCATAATGATTGGTCTTTTGCCTGCTCAAGTAGAACAAAAATCTTTAAAGGAGGCGATGAAAGAAGACTCATGGGTTAAAGTAATGCAAGAAGAACTTCAGCAGTTTCAGAAGTTAGGCGTGTGGAAATTTGTTGACAAGCATGATAACTACAAGAAGATTGGAACAAGATGGGTTTACAAATGTAATAAGGATGACCAAGGTGTTGTTGTGAGAAACAAAGCAAGATTGGTTGTCCATGGCTTTAATCAGGTAGAAGGCATTGATTACATGAAGTTTATGCACCGGTAGCATGTCTTGAGGACATAAAAATCTTCTTGGCTTATTCGTCTTACAAGAAGTTTACCGTTTATCAAATGGATGTGAAGAGTGCATTTCTTCATGGTGTGGTGAAGAAGAAGTATATGTTGAGCAACCTCCTGGTTTTGAAGATCCAATCCATCCTGACAAGGTTTGGCTTCTGAATAAGGCGCTATATGGTCTACATCAAGCTCCACGGGCTTGGTATGAAACGTTGTCTTCCTATCTTCTGAAGAATGGTTTTCAACGTGGATTGATCGACTGTACTCTCATCATCAAGGAAAAAAATGAGGACTTATTGCTAGTACAAGTGTATGTTGATGATATTATTTTTGGGTTTACAAACGAGAGAATGTGCAAAGAATTTGAGCAGGTGATGCAAGAGAAATTCAAGATGAGTGCAATGGGAGAAATGACTTTCTTTTTAGGTTTGCAAGGGATTTTCATCCATCAAACCACGATGGGGATATTCTCAAACGATTTCAAATGGAAGACTCAAAGCATTTGGGAACTCCATTAGCTCATAATCGAATGGGTGAACATGTGGAACCATCTCTTTATCGTGCTATGATTGGATCTCTTATGTATCTTACTACTTCAAGACTCGATATAATGTACCCGACATGTCTTCTAGCTCGCTACCAGTCAAGTCCAAAGGTTTCTCATTTGATGGCTATGAAAAGAATCTTTCGTTATTTGAAGGGTCGCCCGGACACTAGTCTCTGGTACCCTAAGGATGACAAGTTTGATTTGCAGCATTCACTGATTCTGATCATGGTGGCTGCAAGATCAATGCCAAATCAACATCAGCAGGATGTCAGTTCTTGGGAAATCGCCTAGTTACGTGGCAGTGCAAAAAAGCAGACTTGTGTAGCTACGTCAACCTGTGAGGCTGAGTATATTTCAGCTTCTAGTTGCTGCTCTCAGGTTCTATGGATCTAATAGCAAATGCACGACTACAATTTTGAATTTCTAACTACTTCTATTTTTGTTGATAACGAAGCTGCTTTACAGATCACTCGTAATCCTGTACAACACTCAAAAACCATACACATTGAGATTAACTATCATTTCATACGATATTGTTATGAAAAGAAACTTGTCAATGTTGTTAAAATCCACACCGATCACTAACGTGCCGACCTGTTTACAAAAGCTTTTGATAAATCTCGTTTTGATTATCTACATTTGGTCAATGGCATCAAGGTGAAACCCAAGTAAATCATCATTGGCTAATCTTTTTCGTAAATATTTTCTTAAAACTCTAAAAAAAATTCGAAAAGATTTTTCCATTTTCTCTTAGTTTTATATTTTAGAGGGAGAATATATTTCAAGAAAATACAAAAACACGAGAAAATACAAAAAAAATACAAAAATATGTCTTTTATTTATTTTAGATTTCATTTATTTACCTTCTTTATTTAAGGGGAAGAAAATTTTTTTTAGTAAAATGCAAAAAAATAGAAAATCAAAAATCAAAAATGAATTTCTTGGAAAGATAAGAGAATATGATGATACACACCGGTGATATGTCAAAAATAGTCAAAAACATAATATGAAAATTGATAAGTAGCTTTACTAATAATGTATCGGTAGGCTCACAATCAGATTAAAATGTGCAGGTTGATATAAACATAACGGACTGCAAGCCATGTGGGAACCATTTATTGGCATATGGTCTTGGTACTGAATTTTCGTTTGATAGTATGCCGAGGTTCTGAGATGTGCGGTCTTTATGCTTGCTTATCATTTGTGCGGTCTAGAACTTCCATGATACCATACATACGTGTAAATACTGCATACGACCATCAATAAGTGATAAACATATCACATCCACCCAAAATAAGTGATAATATATCACAGCTTTTTACGGGAGCTAAGTTCGTCTCTTTGTCGGTACGATGGTACTAACCTGTTCACGGACTTCTGTGCCCTGCACGCATCTGAAAATCAAGTTCCTCATCAATAAGTGATTTAATCACATAGGGCTTGTTTTCAATCAAAATAAGTGAGTATGTCACATCATATACGTCAAAACAGATGATAAGCAGTATTCTCACCGGTAAGATTTTCTCTCGTGCATATCATGATACGGGACTGTGTGGTGAAGTGGTTGAACACCGGCTAGTAAGTATAAATCATACATTAATCATATCTCCTAATCATGATTACATCTGATAAGTTGAGCTTTCGTGGACAACAATACTGATAATCATAGTAGAATACTTATTTAATTTAATGTTTTAAACAAAACTCGTTTTTGACAAGATTAAAAGTTGGTATGATTTTCTTACCTTGAAACTCTGAAAAAGATTATCTAGTAAATATATAGTTTACTCTTATCTGTTAGTGGTTATTTTAGTTCAGTTTACTTTGTTGTTAAATTAAGTTCTTTTTGAATTAGCCAAAGTTGAAACTAAAAAGTTTTCTACCAAAATACGCCCTAAAAACCATTCGCTTTGATATCATAACTTCATAAAGTACTTTCTTATAACGGGTAAACTCATCTCAAAGAACAAAATCTGTTTAACGAGCACTTTTCCTAAAACTTAACTTGTGATTAGTGTGGATATGTGCAAAGTTCTAAACAGGTCAACAAAAAACCTAAGGTCCTCGAAGAACTGAAAGTCCAGTTGAGAAAAACTTGGACTCGTACGAGCCATTGTGCCTCGTACGAATGATAACTGGGGTCTTGTACGAATAAAGTTCTTCGTACGAGCTAGGGTAATTCGCACAAGTGTCTTGATGTGGTATAAAAGAAATGAAGTTCTTTGGTAGAACTTTGTTTTCACCTTGCTCACGTCATCTTTACACCTCCCTTCAAGTTGTCTTTTGATTTCTTTAAGGTATACCTGACAATGTTGGCATACTTTGAAGAAGAATAACTTAAACATTATCTGACCATGTGACTTTGACTGGCATGAACAACAAAATTTAAGCGAAGAATCTTTTTAACGAAAAACAAGTATCTTCTCTTGAAGTCGTACGAGTGAAATATCACTCGCACGAGTAACATATCGCTCGTACGAGCCAGTTACTCGTACGAGTAAATCATTTGTTTGACTAAATCAAGTGTTTGTAAAAATCAGTTGTTCTTCGTACAAATAAATTGTTATTTGTATGAGTCAGTAGTTCTTTGTTCAGGGAATTTATACATACAGAAAGTTTGAAATAAAACTTTTTGTGTATATTCCCTAATGAATTTATGTTTTATCCTTGTTGTCTTATGTATACAGAATGGAACAAAAGGAACATAAAAGAAAAACCCAAGACAAAGAGGACTAACAAGTCAGAAGTGGAAATTATGTCGGAACCAAGATATAACATGGTGGCCTACTTGGATCCGGAAGACAAATTTGTTGAGTACAATGGTATAATGAAGTTTTTGTGCGACTCAAGGATACATTATGCTATCACGCACAAGACTACAGTATACAATACATTGATCAAGGAATTTTGGGATACAGCTAAAGTTGTTGGTGTAAATGGTTAGGAACTTATCCGCGGGAAAGTAAATGACTTGAACGTAGATGTCTTCGTTGAAATCATTAACTCAGTATTATAGCTTGGTGATGATCCTGGAGCTCAATTCTCAGTACCGTTGAAGTATCAATGTGGATGTTTGCTCAGAATGAAATGTGTTGGAGATTTCCTCGTGGGACAACTAAACAAAGCATGGTTGCCACTCCGATACATGTTCTTTCTACATGTTTTAATTCAGTGTTTGAGCAACAGACGAAGTGGTTATGACATGGCAAATAACGACTTGGTTGGAATGATGATAGCTTTGACATTGAACAAACTGTTTAGTGTTTCAAAGTATATTTTTGCAAACATGAAGGAAAACCTGAAAAGAACCGGATATGGTGGAAACAAGTTTTGGATGTATCCTCGTTTTCTCCAAAGGATCTTGAATGTGAAACATCTGAATCTTCCGAAGAACGACAACGATGTTCTAAAAGTAGAAGTTATGATAGAACATTCGTTGAAGATCTTTAGGGGTGTAGCAGCAAAACGTTACAAGAAAAGCACACCTCCTCGTAAATTGATCGGTTATCAGGAAAATGATCAATATATTGCACCAGAAAACGACAAGTGGCACCATGATAACAGTGAGTCAGATAATGAAGAACCAACTTTGAAAAAGATGATCAAAGATAAGTTTGGTCATAAAATGGGAAAAGGTAATGATGATGACGGTGATAATGTTGGTAATGATGGTGTAAGTGAACCAGTTGCAGAAGTCCAGTCTACCTTTACAAGGAGTAGACTGAACCTGTAATGACGAAACCCAATACAACCTCTAAACCACAACCTTCAAATACCATCGCAGTTGAAACACCTTCGGCTGAAGATACTCAAGTTCTATCACAACCTACTACCTCTTCAGCTTAACAATCCCAATCTACATCTCATCAACAAATACAAAACGAAGCAGTCATTTGTTCTCTAAAATGGAAAAGTATGAAAGAGTGGATTTTCTGTTCTCTCAGTTGCAAGATGCGGCAATCCTGATTAATAAGCATTCGGAGTTTATATCTTCAAATCGGAACATAGTTGTCAAACAACAGTTGGAGATAAATTCTTTAAAAGAGACTGTTAGAAAACAGGATTATGAAATTGCGTAGTTAAGAAAAGAATAGTGAAGACCCTGTCAATCCTGATGATTCGGCCTCATCCTCGCAACCAAAAGTTTCTGCATCAACTCCAGTGGAAGATTCTAATGTATAGTAGATTGTGACCGATCCAGTTACCTCCAGTGGTATTCAAGAGGAAATCGGCTAGGTTTAATGTGTCTGGAAAATGTGGAAAATCTGATCCTCAATCAACGATGGATAGCAGATGTTCAGGGGGAATTTGTTGATAACAGGATATTCAGAATAAAGACCAAATACTGAAGATCAAGCAACAGCCAAGGGGGAGTTTATTGATACACTTTTTGTGTTTGTCGCTTGTTCTTAGTTACGTGTGTAATTGTACAATTTTTGTTATAGTCTGTATAGTCTGGTCGAGTCGACCAAATCAAGAAATCCTCCTATCTTGTTTTAGTACGACGATTAGTTTATCTATGTAAAACAGTTGCATGTGTGCATACTGTTGAGTCTTGTGTACGTCATGTCTGTGGCACATTCTCTGAAGAACACATCTATGTGCGAGTGGGAAATGCTTTGTACGAGCAAGATGTTGCTCGTACGAGCCACTCATCATTCGTATGTGTGACTCCTTAATGGTACGAGTGAATTCATCTCAACAAGCTGATTGCTTGATTCGTACGAGCCAGCTCGTTCGTATGAGCATCTTTGGAGAATGTCCTTCGTGTCTTTTGGTGTTTCGTACAACCAGCAACATACTTTGTATTGTTGATGGGTGTGGACACTATATAAGCAGACATGCACTTCTCAGCTAGTTGTTGGACATACATGAGTAGAGACGTGAGAGATCAGTGAACAAGCTAGAGAGAGACACAAGAACACAGAGAGTATTTCATGAGTCTGTATGAACATTGTTTGTATGTGTTTGTACTAGTTCTCTACTGTTAATCAAGATATTGAATCTTTGGTTATCATGTGTTTCTTACTTTGCTTTGGTTTGCATACATACAAGGATTCTGCAATTGTATTTGTGTTATATAAACAGGGAAGTAGGTTAATCTTTATCGTCCAAGTGGACCTACAATTCCCTTACCAACGGAATTCAGAATAGATGTTTTTGGGATCCTATAGCATCCTGAATTGATTTGATTTGGTTAGAATCCATACTCAGTTGGTTTCGGATTGTGTACCAACACTAACCAAAATGATTCAAAAAGGGTGGTATCCGTATCCTATATTATCCAGACTCGGTTTAATTTTGATCATTAAGCTTCGCTAGCATGCGAGATTTAGAATGGTTATTTTAGGAATCATATAGCATCCAGAGTCGGCTACATTACGATAGCATCCATACTCGGTTGAATCCGGATCTTGTAACATCACTTATCAGAAAGACTCACAATGAGCGGTAAACGCTTTCTGTTTCATTCAGACTCGGTTGAATTTGGATCCTTTAGATTCCCTTACCAACAGAATCCAGAATAGGTGTTTTTGGGATCCTATAGCATCCAAAATCGATTTGCTTCGGTTACCATCCATACCAATGTGTTTCGGTTAGTGTACCATCACTAACAAAAAATGATTCAGAATGGGTGGTATCCGTACAATATATCATCCAGACTGGGTTTAATACGGAGCTTTATGCTTCCCTTTCATGCGAGATTTAGAATGGTTTTTTACTATTTGCATAGCATCAAGGGTCGTCTACATTCAAATTGCATCAATACTGATTTAATTCGGATCTTGTATCATCACTATTCAGAAGGACTCATAATGGGTGGTATACGCATTCTGTTTCATCAAGACTCGTTAAATATGGATCCTCTACATTCCTTTAATAGCGGAATTAATAATAGGTGTTTTTGAGTTCTTATTGTAACATCCGTCGAAAAACGAGTTTTCAAAATCCGCTCCGTTTATCAATAAAATATCCAGTTATAATTTTCGTTGCGTATTTATCGTTGTTATTAATTTTAAACGATACATAATTAATAAATATATTAGAATTTAAAAACCATAATTTAAAATTACTAATAAATAAGGAATAAAAAGATAAATGTAGACGCCGGGTTTTCGAACCCGGGTCACCCACAAGCCAAAACACACAACACACCGCTCCGCCACACACTGTCTTTGTGATAAACATTAAGACAAATAACACTTATAATAAAACCCGAAGGTCAAATCTGGACATCAGCGCGCCAGAACTCGCAATCATCGGAAAATCCGGCAATCCGCGATTTTGGCCAAATTCCTTTTGACTAAACAGCACAAATTAATGTCGACGTCGGTTATAACCGTTGCCGGCAGTCAATTTCCGTCATAACCGACGGAAATCTTAAATCGCGAGCCTTGACCAAATTCAAATCCAATTCAGCCTGTTTACACTATAAATACCCCCTTGAACACTCTGGAAATCCTTTCGCTAAGAACCACGATCGTTTCCGAAGCTTTATTCATCCCAAAACACGTCTCCGAGGATATGCTGCATTCACCGGACTTTCACAGGAAAACCGAGACTTACTTCAAATCGGTAAAACTCTCGACTCTTTTGTTGGTAATCCATTATTCGGCACGTATTAACATGAATAGTTCAACCAGAATTGTCTCAGACAACGTTGCCGGAAATTTCTGCACTCATCGCAAAATCACTGAAAAATCCGAAGTCTCACTGTCTATCGGTACAATCATCTCAACCCTCATGATATCTCTTGTTTGGTAACTTAATTGTACAACACATTGATCAAAACTGTTAATCAAATCACTCAGCCGGAAGTCACCAATCAGAGCCGACGACTCTTGCCGAAAATCTGAGAAAACATTCTGTTTTGGTACATTTCATTCAATAATCGTCTTTATCTATTTCATTCCAACCAATTATAAGCCTTAATGATCGATCTAAACATAACAGTCGGACTTCACTGTTCTGTGTTTTATAAACGAAGAAGATGAAGTCAAGTGTAAGTATAAATATAATTAAAACTGGATATTCGAACGGGTTAGACACACAGTCCAGCGGTGGACTGTGTGCACAAACAATACACACGTCCCGAGTTTGAATCGCACACGTACCGACTTTCAGAATTAAAACCAACATTTTTAGAACTGAATCAGAACAAGTCACGGGTTGTTTATAAGAATAATATAATCCATAAGTTAAACAGATTTGACACACAGCCCAACTGGTTGGGCTGTGCGCACTCGAACCGAAGGACCCGAGTTCGACTCCGGGTCCCTGTAACCGGTTCGGCCATATAAACCATTTTTAATAAAACCAAATAAGTTTAAAATTAATTAGTATATAAATATAATTAAAACAGAGAATATTTCGGGTTAGACACGTAGCTCCATTGGTAGAGCTGCGTGCACTTATACGAGAGGTCCCGAGTTCGAACCTCACTCAGCGCATATAAACACACAGTCCGACCGGTCAACGGTCATAAAAGTCAAAATTTTTTATTTTTATTTCTTTTTATTTATTTATTTAATTAGAAAATTATTTAGAAATACTTAAAAATAAGATTTTTAAAGTTAGAAAATTTCCTTAAACTCACAAAAATAAATCTAAAAATCCTATTAAGATTATGAATTTAAAAGTATTAATCTCAAATAAAATCCATTTATTTACCGAATCATTTCATTATTATTTTAGGTTAGTTTCTCCCTCGTCGATCAAATCCTAAAATTCGTGCGCATCCAACGTCATCAAAGAACGCACCCAAGGTGAGTGAATCTCTACCAATTCCCCGTTTTAATCACGTTTTGGGGTGTATCATGTGTCGTTTAATTCTTTATTATATTTAAACACTTGTGCATACATCATATCCGTGATCAAATGTGTATCAATTGTTGTTTGGATTATATGTAGTTTGGATTTATCATTTTCAGTGCACGCATATCATTAGGCCCATCAGTTCTCCGTGGGAGACGGGTTGAGCGTCAGGTGCCTCATAAGATCGGCTCCGTTTGATTGAGCCTTGATCTCACATTCATCATCATTCATATCATATACTCATTCAAAGTGGTTTGTGTTGTTTATTTATATATGTTTGCTCACATGTGATATTGCACAAATTTTCCATATTAAATAAAACAAGAAATTAATAACAATGTTTTATCAAGGTTCACTCGCCAACTTTTGTTGACCCAAAATATCCCCCGTTTTACACATGATACAGGTGATCCAGCTGAGGCAAGAAACACATAGGAAGGCCTAGAAGAATAAACCAGTTTAAGCTTTGGATTATTTACATAGTTTCATTTCCTTGTAATTGTATGAATTTGGATTTGGATATTTAAGTTGTAATTTGAATTAAATAAATATGAAACATTTTAGTAAACATCATGAGCTTTGGTGATAACCCAATTATGCCCCGACTCTTATTCCGCTGCGGGTTGGGGTGTGATAGATTGGTATCAGAGCCATGACTATAGGGATATAGGATAGGTTATTAGACCCTTAGAGCCTATACTATAGTTAATTAAAATTTTAAATTGTTTATGCGTTACATACAAAATTCATGATGTTTATATGCTTTATGTTTATTTATACACTGAATGTTATGCAAGCATGCTCACAAATACATGTTATTATACAATGCTCATCATGAATCATATCCTCATAACATATCATATCCATGAGAGCACACTCAGATTACCATGATTTTTGCAATGATTTTTGTATTTTCAAATCACATCAAAGTGAGTTCTCATGACGGGCATGTAGTAACTGGAAGGGTACGAGTACCGGTAGTCGGAACGTCCTGTCTAGGCTTGGCATTCGTATAAATCCAAAATAAAGGACCAGTTTGCCTACCTGGGGACTAACAATGAGAGTACGAAGGACCTATTAGCCCAAAGCATGCTATACCAAACGTCGTGTGAGCTAACCCCACTTTGAGTTGTCATTGTGTCTACACCTGGACACCCTCCTACCATACATCTCGCAATTATATTTCCCGGTTTTCATTCGGGTGGTGCGAGTGTTAATCCACCAACACCAATGTGAATCCTACCGAGCCCAATAGTCATGAGGCCCACATGACTACACAGGCGATGGTATGGGGGACATTGGAGGCCCAAACATGAGCAAACCCAAGGCATCCTATGGATGTAGTTGCATTATTGTTAGTTATGTTATTCCTATGTATGTTCCTGTAGATGTCAGCTAGGCAACTACGTGGAGGTAGAAAGTCAGGAAGATCCAATGAATGCTTGGCCACTCAAATTGCTAAACAAATGGCCGCGGTGCTTCCTAACATCGTGATTCAAGTTCAACAAGCTCTCACCGCAAATCCCATCTCCTCCTCAAGGTTTGCTGGTAAGAGGAAACGAAACAGCAAGAATTTTACTGTCACTCAAACCAACCCTCCTATCACCGCTGCACCAATCAGCCAATTTGCTCCTCCGACTGCACCATTTAAAAAGCCATACACCGGCCCACACCCAAAATGCAACCGTTGTCAGTACCATCACCCTCCCGAAACTCCTTGCCAACATTGCACCAGCTGTGGCCGTGCGGGTCACACCATTCAAACTTGTCGAACACTTCAACAAATGAACCGCAATCAAACCCCAACCCAAACCCACCATCAAATAGTGGGTCAAACTCAACAACCCCTATTTCTACCAATTGCACCACACGCAGCCCAAACGTACTACCAACCCAACTACCCCATGATGCAACCCATGCGAGCTTATTACAATTGTGGAGACCCAAACCACTTTAGGAACACTTGTCCACGCTTGGTGAACATCATCCATGCCCAAGCTCAAGCCAACCCAGTAAACCAAGCTAACCAAGCTCCTCCACCTGCCAGAGGAAGAGCTTTCAACATCAATGCCAACCAAGCTAGGGTTGACAACAACGTGGTTAACGGTACGTTTCTCATCAATGGTTGTTATGCATCCATGTTATTCGATACTGGCGCGGATAAGAGTTTTGTGTCCTTAGAATTCGAACCTATCCTCAACCAAACTCGTGATAACCTCATGGAATCTCTGACGGTGGAAGTTGCTGACGGAAAACCCGTTTCACAAATTCTATTATACGAAATTTTACCCTCACTCTAAACGATCACGACTTTCCAGTTGACCTCATTCCTATGAAGTTGGGAAGTTTCGATGTTATAATCGGTATGGACTGGCTCAGCCAGCATCACGCTGAAGTAGTATGCCGCGAAAAGTTCATTCGCATACCCCTTGCAGACGGTCAGACCCTACGTATTTTTGGAGAAACCCCTTCGAAAGGACTCAAATTAATGTCCAGCCTTCAAGCCCGAAGATATCTCCGCAAGAACTATGTCGCATTCCAAACTCACGTCGTCAAAAGGGAAACAAGGAAAGGAAACTCGAAGATATACCAGTTGTGAAAGAATTCCCACAAGTCTTTCCCGACGACATCTCAGGACTCCCTCCTGTGAGAGAAGTCGAATTCCGCATCGATCTTGTACCTTGCGCTCACCAGTCGCATCTCCTTATAGGCTAGCCCCATCCGAAATGCAAGAGCTGGCCAGTCAACTGCAAGAGCTGACTGACAAAGGATTCATACGTCCTAGCTCCTCGCCTTGGGGTGCACCTGTTCTCTTTGTGAAGAAGAAAGATGGAACGTTTCGCATGTGTATCGACTACAGAGAACTCAACGAGTTAACGGTTAAAAATCGCTACCCACTACCTCGCATCGATGACCTCCTAGACCAACTTCAGGCGCCACCTGCTTTTCAAAAATCGACCTTCGTTCTGGTTATCATCAGCTCAGAGTACATGAAGAAGACGTCCCAAAGACCACCTTCCGGACTCGTTATGGTCATTACGAATTCATGGTCATGCCATTCGGTTTAACCAACGCCCCCGCTGTATTCATGGATCTAATGAATAGGGTATGCAAACCCTACCTTGACCGTTTCGTCATAGTCTTCATCGACGATATCCTTATCTACTCCAAGTCTAAATCAGATCATGAACGACACCTTCGACTCATCCTTACACTTTTAAGGACTGAAAAGCTCTACGCTAAGTTCTCAAAATGCGAATTCTGGTTAGAAGAAGTACAATTCCTTGGACATGTCGTCAATGACAAGGGAATATATGTCGACCCTTCAAAAATCAAGGCAGTACAGGAATGGCAAGCGCCACGTACCCCTACCGAAGTAAGGTCATTTCTTGGTTTGGCTGGTTACTATCGCCGCTTCATTGCCAATTTTTCCCGTATTGTTGTACCACTCACGGCTTTGACTCATAAAGGAAAACCCTTCATATGGGGACCTAAACAAGAAGAAGCCTTCCAAACTCTAAAGCAAAAGCTTTGTGACGTACCTATCCTCACACTTCCTGAAGGTTGCGATGACTTTGTAGTATATTGCGACGCATCAGGGCAAGGGCTAGGCTGTGTATTAATGCAAAGAGGAAAAGTGATAGCCTATGCTTCTAGGCAACTCAAAGTTCATGATTAGAATTACACCACCCACGACCTGGAACTTGGAGCCGTTGTGTTCGCTCTCAAGATATGGAGACATTACCTCTACGGTACCAAGTGTGAAATATACACTGACCACAAAAGTCTCCAACATATCTTCAACCAAAAGGAGTTGAATATGAGGCAACGAAGATGGGTCGAACTTCTTAACGACTACGACTGTGAAATTCGGTATCATCCTGGCAAGACAAACGTGGTGGCTGATGCACTCAGTCGAAAAGGTTATGCGAACTCCATTCGTCTTCTATGTTCACAAATATAACCGACATCAAAGATCAAATCCGAGCAGCTCAACATGTTTCTGTAAAGAAAATGACGTACGCGATGAGCTGTCATGTGGAGCTGAACTCAAAATCGAAACCAAATCCGACGGTATTCTATACTATTTAAATCGCATATGGATTCCCGATCGCGATAACCTTCGTGATTTCCTTATGAATGAGGCGCACAAAACACGATACTATGTACACCCAGGAGCCGACAAGATGTATCAAGACCTACGATACACCTACTGGTGGCTGGCATGAAAAAGGACATCGCTGTTTTTGTTTCCAAGTGCCTTACCTGTTCCAAAGTAAAGGCTGAACATCAAAGACCTTCAGGACTCCTAGTCCAACCCGAAATACCTGTATGGAAGTGGGAAAATGTAACCATGGACTTCATTACTGGGTTACCTCGCACCTCCAGTGGGTATGACACCATATGGGTAATCATTGATCGTCTTACAAAATCAGCTCACTTCATACCGATTCACGAGGACTTCAAAAACGAGAAGTTAGCTCGTATCTACAGCAGCGAGATCGTAAGCCGTCATGGTGTACCTTTAAGCATCATTTCAGACCGTGATGGTCGTTTCACTTCACGAATGTGGCGAGCTGTACAAACCGCCTTGGGTACACGATTAGATCTCAGTACCGCTTTTCATCCTCAAACTGATGGACAATCTGAACGCACCATCCAAACTCTTGAAGACATGCTTCGAGCATGTGTCATAGACTTCAAAGGGAATTGGGATGCTCATCTACCATTAGTTGAACTTTCGTACAACAATAGCTATCATTCAAGTATCGGCATGGCTCCTTTCGAAGCTTTATATGGTCGTAAGTGCCGATCTCCAGTATGTTGGCACGAAATCGGGGAATCACAAATCACCGGTCCAGAGTTAATTCAAGAAACAACCGACAAGGTCATTCAAATTCGAAACAATCTTCTAGCAGCTCAAAGTCGTCAAAAGAGTTATGCAGACAAACGATGAAATCCCTTGGAGTGACATTGGGATCAAGTACTTTTAAAAATATCGCCATGGAAGGGAGTGGTTCGTTTTTGGCCAGAAGGGCAAGCTAGCACCACGCTACGTAGGACCTTTCAAGATACTCGAAAGAGTAGGTCCTGTAGCATACAAGCTTGACCTACAAGAAGAGCTCAACAGAATTCATCCCACATTCCACCTATCAAACTTGAAGAAGTGCCTCATCGATGAAAACCTCCATTTTCCTCTAGAAGACATTCAGATCGATGAATCTATGCACTTCATTGAAAGACCAGTAGAAATCATGGACTTCGGAGAGAAGCGTTTAAGACGAAGTCGTATTCCAATTGTTAGGGTACGTTGGGAGTCGAAACGAGGACCTGAGTTTACTTGGGAGCGTGAAGACTCAATGCGCGAGAAATACCCGCATCTTTTTCCTGTTACCACTACTACTTAAATTTCGGGACGAAATTTCTAAAAGTAGGGGATACTGTAACATCCGTCGAAAAACGAGTTTTCAAAATCCGCTTCGTTTATCAATAAATATCCAGTTATAATTTTCGTTGCGTATTTATCGTTGTTATTAATTTTAAACGATACATAATTAATAAATATATTAGAATTTAAAAACCATAATTTAAAATTACTAATAAATAAGGAATAAAAAAATAAATGTAGACGCGGGTTTCGAACCCGGGTCACCCACAAGCCAAAACACACAACACACCGCTTCGCCACACACTGTCTTTGTGATAAACATTAAGACAAATAACACTTATAATAAAACCCGAAGGTCAAATCCGGACATCAGCGCGCCAGAACTCGCAATCATCGGAAAATCCGGCAATCCGCGATTTTGGCCAAATTCCTTTTGACTAAACAGCACAAATTAATGTCGACGTCGGTTATAACCGTTGCCGGCAGTCAATTTCCGTCATAACCGACGGAAATCTTAAATCGCGAGCCTTGACCAAATTCAAATCCAATTCAGCATGTTTACACTATAAATACCCCCTTGAACACTCTGGAAATCCTTTCGCTAAGAACCACGATCGTTTCCGAATCTTTATTCATCCCAAAACACGTCTCCGAGGATATGCTGCATTCACCGGACTTTCACAGGAAAACCGAGACTTACTTCAAATCGGAAAAAATCTCGACTCTTTTGTTGGTAATCCATTATTCGGCACGTATTAACATGAATGTTCAACCAGAATCTGTCTCAGACAACGTTGCCGGAAATTTCTGCACTCATCGCAAAATCACTGAAAAATCCGAAGTCTCACTGTCTATCAGTACAATCATCTCAACCCTCATGATATCTCTTGTTTGGTAACTTAATTGTACAACACATTGATCAAAACTGTTAATCAAATCACTCAGCCGGAAGTCACCAATCAGAGCCGACGACTCTTGCCGAAAATCTGAGAAAACATTCTGTTTTGGTACATTTCATTCAATAATCGTCTTTATCTATTTCATTCCAACCAATTATAAGCCTTAATGATCGATCTAAACATAACAGTCGGACTTCACTGTTCTGTGTTTTATAAACGAAGAAGATGAAGTCAAGTGTAAGTATAAATATAATTAAAACTGGATATTCGAACGGGTTAGACACACAGTCCAGCGGTGGACTGTGTGCACAAACAATACACACGTCCCGAGTTTGAATCGCACACGTACCGACTTTCAGAATTAAAACCAACATTTTTAGAACTGAATCAGAACAAGTCACGGGTTGTTTATAAGAATAATATAATCCATAAGTTAAACATATTTGACACACAGCCCAACTGGTTGGGCTGTGTGCACTCGAACCGAAGGACCCGAGTTCGACTCCGGGTCCCTGCAACCGGTTCGGCCATATAAACCATTTTTAATAAAACCAAATAAGTTTAAAATTAATTAGTATATAAATATAATTAAAACAGAGAATATTTCGGGTTAGACACGTAGCTCAGTTGGTAGAGCTACGTGCACGTATACGAGAGGTCCCGAGTTCGAACCTCACTCAGCGCATATAAACACACAGTCCGACCGGTCAACGGTCAACGGTCATAAAATCAAATTTTTTTTATTTCTTTTTATTTATTTATTTAATTAGAAAATTATTTAGAAATACTTAAAAATAAGATTTTTAAAGTTAGAAAATTTCCTTAAACTCACAAAAATAAATCTAAAAATCCTATTAAGATTATGA
The DNA here is from genome assembly GCA_947069175.1 of Scalesia atractyloides. Lineage (NCBI taxonomy): Eukaryota > Viridiplantae > Streptophyta > Magnoliopsida > Asterales > Asteraceae > Scalesia > Scalesia atractyloides. Next base: position 56,102,180 of record CAMTDV010000012.1, on the reverse strand, counting down.
ATTTAAAAGTATTAATCTCAAATAAAATCCATTTATTTACCGAATCATTTCATTATTATTTTAGGTTAGTTTCTCCCTCGTCGATCAAATCCTAAAATTCGTGCGCATCCAACGTCATCAAAGAACGCACCCAAGGTGAGTGAATCTCTACCAATTCCCCGTTTTAATCACGTTTTGGGTTGTATCATGTGTCGTTTAATTCTTTATTATATTTAAACACTTGTGCATACATCGTATCCGTGATCAAATGTGTATCAATTGTTATGTGGATTATATGTAGTTTGGATTTATCATTTTCAGTGCACGCATATCATTAGGCCCATCAGTTCCCCGTGGGAGACGGGTTGAGCATCAGGTACCTCATAAGATCGGCTCCGTTTGATTGAGCCTTGATCTCACATTCATCATCATTCATATCATATACTCATTCAAAGTGGTTTGTGTTGTTTATTTATATATGTTTGCTCACATGTGATATTGCACAAACTTTCCATATTAAATAAAACAAGAAATTAATAACAATGTTTTATCAAGGTTCACTCGCCAACTTTTGTTGACCCAAAATATCCCCCGTTTTACACATGATACAGGTGATCCAGCTGAGGCAAGAAACACATAGGAAGGCCTAGAAGAATAAACCAGTTTAAGCTTTGGATTATTTACATAGTTTCATTTCCTTGTAATTGTATGAATTTGGATTTGGATATTTAAGTTGTAATTTGAATTAAATAAATATGAAACATTTTAATAAACAACATGAGCTTTGGTGATAACCCAATTATGCCCCGACTCTTATTCCGCTCGGGTCGGGGTGTGACACTTATAGCATAAAGAATCAATTTGATTCGGTTAGCATCCATACACGGTAGGTTTCAGATCGTGTACCATCACCAACCAAAATGATTTAGAACAGGTGGTATCCGTATCCTATACCTTCCAGACTCGATTTAATTTGGATCATTAAGCTTCCCTAGCATGTGAAATTTAGAATGGTTGTTTTACGAATCGTATAGCATCGAGAGTCAACTACATTCAGATAGCATCCATACTCGGTTAAATTTCAATCCTGTCACATCACTAATCAGAAGAACTCACAATGGGTGGTATACGCATTCTACTTCATCTAGACTCAGTTGAATTAGGATCCTTAAGATTCCCTTTCCAACGGAATTCAGAATAGGTGTTTTTTGGATCCTATAGCATCCAAAATCGATTTGATTCAGTTATCATCCATACTCAGCTGGTTCGGATCGTGTACCATCACTAACTTGAATGATTCAGAACAAGTGGTATTTGTATCTTATACCATCCAGACTGGGTTTAATATGGATAGTTAAGCTTCCCTTGCATGCGAGATTTAAAAAGGTTGTTTTACAAATCGTATAGCATCAAAAGTCGTCTACATTCAAATAGCATCAATACTCGGTTGAATTCGGATCTTGTAACATCACTAATTAGAAGGACTCAAAATGGGTAGTATACACATTCTGTTTCATCTAGACTTAGTAGAATTAGGGTCCTTTAGATTCCCTTACCACCGGAATTCAAAATAGGTGTTGTTGGGATCCTATAGTATCCAGAATCGATTTGATTCGGTTAGCATCCATTCTCAGTTGGTTTCGGATCGTGTACTATCACTAACTGGAATGATTCAGAACGGGTGGTATCCGTATCCTATACCATCCAGATTGCGTTTAATTTGGATCATTAAGCTTCCCTAGAATGCGAGATTCAGAATGGTTGTTTTTATTAATCACATAGCATCTAGAGTTGGTTACATTCAGATAGCATCAATACTCGGTTGAATTCGGATCCTATGAGATCACTAATTAGAAGGACTCACAATGTGGTATACACATTCTATTTCATCCAGACTCAGTTGAATTAGGATTGTAACACCCGACCACGTAAAACAACTAACAGCGGCGGAAATGTCGTGGAGTCATGTCACAGAACTATTGTTCACAACCCATGGAATTTAAAATTTTGTTTTATTAAGTTAAATGTTTACATTGTCTTGGAATGAATAGAAACAACACATAAATAAATTGTGTTTCATGCTTTAAGTCACTAAGGCCCGCGTCCATTCCTACGTGAAGCATGCATCATATTATCAAGCATTGACTCCTGAAACATATGTGAAAAGAGAGTCAACATAAAAATGCCGTCAAGTACATAGGTTTTGTGAGTGTGTCAAATTCGTGGCTTTGTATACATATTGTAAAACCTCGTCCGACTACAAGAGTCGTTAAGTGTAAACCTCGTATCAAAAGTGTTTGATATTGCAATACAATTAACCAACTAAAACAAGTTGGTTAGAGTTATGAAAACCTTGTAGCCATGAACCTTGACCAAAACGTTTTTTTTTTTTTTGTAAAAACCTTGTAATAGATTGATTCAAAAGAAAACTTCATATAGTTTATATCTTTGAATGAAAATCATTGCGTGACATTGTTCAAAACCATTTGTCTGTGTTATAAACCATTTGTTCGTGTTATAACCATTCGTCCGTGTTATAAATCAATCGTCCGTGTCATAAACCAATTGTCCATGTCATAAACAAATTGTCCGTGTTTTTAATTGTGAAAACTTTTGATCATTCTTTAATGAACACATTCAAACCTGTGTTGACTATACCACCAAAGGGTATCTTTAATAGACCACCAAAAGGTCTCTTTAACTGGACTAACAAATCAAATAATGATTTTCTAATCAGAAACAGTTTCTGTCATTACCCAAACTTCCACCAAATCTAGTGAACAGTCTGATAACGGGATTGTCAGTCATATGGTACCATAACATATTGGTCAGCTCGGCCAAAGCTAATGAATGTCATTCGTGTTATGGATATGCATCAACTAGTTGTTCACATTATTGAAATCGTATTGTTTTATATATAAACCATACACATTGTTTTTGAAAACTTGAAAATGATTTAGCACATATGAGTCACCCCAAAACATTTGCAAAATGTAAAAGAGGGGAACTATGTACTCACATAAATCTGGCATAGTAAATATGTAGATTTGAAAAGATAGTTTAGCACATATGAATCACCCCAAAACATTTAGAAAATGTAAAAGAGGGGAACTATGTACTCACATAAACCTTGTGTAGTAAATATGTAGATTTGAAAAGATAGTTTAGCACATATGAATCACCCCCAAAATATTTAATACGTAAAAGAGGGGAACTATGTACTCACTTTGAAAATCATTTTGTATATATAAACCATGTATATTGTATTGAAATCATGAAAATAATTATAGGCATATATGAATCACCCAAAACATTTAGAAAATGTAAAAGAGGGAACTATGTACTCACTTGGGATTGCGAAAGTGTTCTTGATCAACGGAATAAACAAAGCTCAAATGTGTCCTAATATGTCATATAAATATGTTAGCGAGTTGGGACTACAAACGGGAGATCGGATAGAAGAAGTCTTGTAAACCAAACTAGTGTTAGAACTCGTGTGATATGGTTTAACAAACTTAACATTCAGATGGAAAGGATCCTAAGTGCTTTTGTCCCATTATAACTTGTTAAGGTAGTTTAGGCTACTTTAACTTGTCATTAGCGTAAAAACATGATCGGATGGTTAAACATGTCCTATGATAAGTCTTAAATGCCCAAACATGTTTAAAAATGCTATAACATTAGTTTATATGTCAAAAATTTGGTTACATGTGTTTAAAATGGATTTATGCACAAAAGGGCATTTTGGTCATCATCATTTTTTAAGAACATAGAAGTAACTTATCATAACACTAACCAAACGACGTGACCATAAGGTATAACCTCAGTAGGTTATTCCCTGTATAACTTTGGCCACAAATATGTGTTTGATCGGATCCTAAGATCGACCAAACGGGTCGGATTCGAAAGTCAAAGCGGTGGTCAAGACAGCTCGACTTACGACCCTATATAAGCACTAAACTAGAAGTGATGAGTTAGACATGTCAAAATATGTCTAACTAAGTTTATAAAACTGATTTGGTGACAAAGTTGGTGTTTTGATAGCCGAAAATAGTTTCGTCGTAAAATGCACATCATGCGCATTTTTGACCGAAACTTTGACTCGTCACTTCGACTAGTAAACATGGTAATCAGAAGGTGAAATCGTTAGGGATTATAACCTTCATGATTACAATCACGTTGCAAATTTCAATTGAACTTTGACTTGACCAAATATGATCAGAACCAAAAGTCAATCAGGAAGCCAAACTGACTTTTAGCTCAAAATAGCTAAAATAATGAAAGAACTAGGAAGAGTACTTACTTGTCTTGAAGAACACTTTTGGAACTCAAGATAGGAGGCTTCCAAAGGCTGAAAACAAGCTCCAAGAAGGATAGAAAGAAGAACTTCACACTTTGCTTTGAAGTGTTTTAAAGTGGTGTGAAAAAATGGAAGAATCATGGGGTAATTATAGTATTTTAGGATTAAGGAGGTGATAACAAGTGTCCTCAAGTGTGGATTAGTGTCCTTAATTTGTCAACACTAAATTAGGTGTGGCAAAATGAGTGCTAGGTGCCAAAAATTGGAGATAGGTGGCAAACTTGGTGAAGAAGCAAAAATATTTATTTTGTTTCTACATTTTTGACCATTTTTAACCCCGTTAACCTAATATTTAGGTTATATAAAGTTGTTAAGACATGTGTAACTTGGATGCTCGAAAATCTGGTGGAGGTCGGTTAGATCAGTTGTACGGTTACGCGTTTCACAAAAATACGTAAACGCTTTAACGAACACGAAAATAATCAAAATTGTGTAACAATTGACATTTTTGTATTCTCATCAATAAAATACAAGATTTTATTGAATACAAAAATATTTGGAAAAAAACACAGGGTTTCATTGAACAAGAAATTGATTGTAATTGTACAATGATTGAAAAGGCACAAATGTCACAAGATCATTTTGATTCCCTTACCAGCGGAATTCGGAATAGCTGTTTTTGGAATACTATAGCATCACGAATCAATTTGATTCGGTTAACATCCATACTCAGTTGGTATTAGATCGTGTACCATCCTTAACCAGAATGATTCAGAACGGTGGTATCCGTTTAATAATCATTAAGCTTCCCTTGCATGTGAGATTTAGAATGGTTGTTTTACGAATCGTATAGCATCAACAGTCATCTATTAAAATAGCATCATTACTCGGTTGAATTGGATCCTATAACATCACTAATCAGAAGGACTCAAAATGGGTGATATACGCATTCTGTTTAATCTAGACTGGGTTGAATTAGGATACTTTAGATTCCCTTACTACCGGAATTCAGAATAGGTGTTTTTGGGATCCTATAGCATCCAGAATCAATTTAATTAGGTCAGCATCCATTCTCAGTTGATTTAGGATCGTATACTAACACTAACCAGAATGATTCAGAACGGGTGTTATCCGTATCCTATACCATCCAGACTGGGTTTAATTTGGATCATTAAGCTTCGCTAGAATGAGATATTCAGAATTGTAGTTTTACGAATCGCATAGCATCTAGAGTCGGCTACATTCAGATAGCATCAATACTCGGTTGAATTCGGATACTGTGACATCACTATCAGAAGGACTCACAATAGGTGGTATACACATTCTCTTTCATCTAGACTCGGTTGAATTATGTTCCTTATGATTCCCTTACCAGCGGAATTCAGATAGATGTCTTTGGGATCCTATAGCATCCAGAATGGATTTGAATAGGTTAGCATCCACACTCAGTTGGTTTCGGATGGTGTACCAACACTAACCAGAATGATTCTGAACGGTTGGTATCCATATCCTACATTATTCAGACGCAGTTTAATTTGGATCATCAAGCTTCGCTAGCATACGAAATTTAGAATGGTTATTTTACAAATTGTATAGCATCCAAAGTTGGCTACATTCAGATAGCTTCCATACTCGGTTGAATCCGGATATTGTAATATCACTTATCAGAAGGACTGACAATAAGCGGTATACGCATTCTGTTTCATCTAGGCTCGGTTGAATTTAGATCCTTTAGATTCCCTTACCAGCAGAATTAGCATCAAGAATCAATTTGATTCGGTTAGCATCCATACTCGGTTGGTGTCGGATCGTGTACCATTACTAACAAGAATGATTCAGAACAAGTGGTATTCGTATAATATACCATCTAGACTGTGTTTAATATGGATCATTAAGCTTCCCATGCATGCGAGATTTAGAATGGTGGTTTTACGAATCGTATAGCATCAAGAGTCGTCAACATTCAGATAGCATCATTACTCAGTTGAATTTAGATCCTGTAACATCACTAATCAGAAGGACTTACAATGGGCGATATACGCATTCTGTTTCATCTAGACTCGATTGAATTAGGATCCTTTAGTTTCCCTTGCCACCGGAATTCAGAATAGGTGTTTTTAGGATCCTATAGCATCCAGAATCGATTTGATTCGGTTAGCATCCATACTTAGTTAGTTTCGGATCGTGTACTATCACTATCCAAAATAATTCAGAACGGGTGGTATCTCTATCCTATACCATCCAGAGTGGGTTTAATTTGGATCATTAAGCTTCGCTATAATGCGTGATTCAGAATCGTTGTTTTACGAATCGTATAGCATCAAGAGTCGGCTACATACTGATAGTATCAATATTCGGTTGAATTCGGATCCTTTGACATCACTAATAAGAAGGATTCACAATGGATGGTATACACATTCTGTTTCAGATAGACTCGGTTGAATTAGGAACTTTTTGATAGTGGAATTCAGAATATATTTTTTTGGGATCCTATAGCATCCAGAATTGATTTGATTTGATGAGCATCCATACTCAGTTGGTTTCGGATTATGTACCAACACTAACCAGAATGATTTAGAACGGGTGGTATCCATATCCTATATTATCCACACTCGTTTAATTTGGATCATTAAGCTTTGCTAGCATATGAGATTTTGAATGGTTATTTTATGAATCATATTACATGCTGATTCGGCTACATTCAGTTAGCATCCATACTCGGTTGAATCCGGATCTTGTAATATCACTTATCAGAAGGATTCACAATGAGCTGTATACGCATTCTGTTTCATCTAGACTCAGTTGAATTTGGATCGTTTAGATTTCCTTACCAACAGAATTCAGAATAGGTGTTTACCGCTAGAATTCAGAATAGGTGTTTTTGGGATCCCATAACATCTAGAATCTATTTGATTCGGTTAGCATCCATACTCAGTTGGTTTCGGATCGTGTACCACTACTAACAAAAATGATTCAAAACAGGTGGTATGTCACACCCTCAATTTCCACTTGCGGAGTTCTACCGCGAGACGTGTGAACAAACCAGAATCTAAGACACTAGTACGTCGAACGACTCTATATGATTTGATAATACGTTTTCCAAAACCATTTGTTGTAAATTTTAGATTACCAATATTTAGCATGAGTATCAGTTTTAAAGTTTGAGCGGAAGCATAAATAAGTAGTGATGCGGCGCCAACACAAACGCCAAAAACCAAAAGTAAAATCCCAAAACAATATTAACAAATGAGACTCTATAATGATGTCTTGTTCAATGCGTGTGCGTGCACCTAGAGCTCCTAGCGTCCTGAGAAACATGTAAAGAAACAAGTGTCAACATTAAAGATGAGTGAGTTCACAGGTTTTCATAAATTTGTTGTTCGGTTTTAGTTTGTTACTCCGTTATCCCCAACCCGGGATAACATATCAGTTGCATTATTCCAAACCCGGAATAATAAGTTGTTGCTTCCAATATTCCCAAACCGGAATATTAAGTTGTGTTTCCATTATCCCCAACCCGGGATAATACGTTGATGTTCCAATATTCCAAACCCGGAATATTAAGTTGTTCCGTAATTAAGTTCAATATTAATGTATATAGGTAGCTAGCCTAAAGTCATGTCACTAAGTGTTCGCGATCGAAGCTGACATTTGTGCCTCCGTTTTGCCAGGTCTATCACATGACCATGGCGATGTTAGGCCAATCATACACCCGTTGACCAAACCCGGTCAGCTAGCGCGACTAGCTCGGATGGGGCTCGTCAGACCCAGTAGTACTACTTATAATTCCCCCGCTACTTAACCCAAATATTAACGATCCGAGGAGATTGTCGAGGACTTAAGTGATAAAGCTGCATAGTGACCATAACATTACATTAACATTAACTTAGTTACCGCATAGTTATATGACGTTACATTCGTATAACGTAAAGAGTTTGAGTTTAAGAATGTATACATGTTTCTCCCCCTGTTGTTTAAAACCGTATAAAGTTAGGGGCCGTGAACTCACCTTATTTGCTCGGTTAGTGTGGAATAGATGTTATAAGAGATGGGACCGCTAGTTGCGTCCTAACAAACCAATTAATTCCACATCAGTGTGTAATCACACCAATACAAATTCCACACGCAATTTACTCACAAAGTGATACACACAAACAACATATCTAACACTCAAACATGCATGCAAGTATTCTCATAGGATCATAGTAATCAAACAACTTATCATGAACACATTCCAAATCCATGCAACACTTTAATGCATAAATCACAAATTAACAACTTTCTGCTTAACACTCAATTATTCAGCTGTTTTCTAGGATTTTTATAAAATAGTTCCAGCATTCTAAAAATTCTCGTATTTTTACAGTAGGTGACATTTATACCATAGAAATTTATATAATTTTCTCAAGTCCTAAACCTCTACCAATTAACCATAAATATTAATTCACTAAGCTGCAGTCAGATTTACTGCTTTCTGACTGCAGTCCACGGAAGAATTTATTTAAAAATCACTGATCGTCCGATTAACGAAATTCCAATTGGAGTTGCCCGGAAATTTCTATACCTAGTTGCTGTACAAAAATCATGACCCAACTCTCTACTGATTTTAAAATCTAGCTTGATAAACAACCAACAAAATTCCAGAATTTTAACAGCTTTACCTACCGAACTTGTTTAACCCTTTAAAAATATCAAACGATTTCAGAAAATTATGAATCCAGCGCCATTGGATTCCTTATTCAAATCTCTAGGTTTTAGACCTCAGAAAATCCGTTTTTCAACAACTAACGACCAGGTTACAGCCTGAAGAAGTCGGCTGTTTCTTTTAATCAGCATCCTGTTTCAGCATGTTATTATTATAAACTCGTGTAATCCCGTTCATGCGATTACCCTAAGCGATCTAAAACCGATTTCTAATCCTAGATTAATACCAATAACCTATCCATACAAACCCTACACAATAACTTTTGTCTTTGTAACAAATCACAGCCTACATACTCAGTTTTCAAATAACATGCAACTCTCAATCTTGTACTAACAATCCGAACTATACCGACATGCGATCTGAGAATCATCAACAATCAAGACACACTTGTGAACTTATGATTTCCGAATATCATTATGTTTATACCAACTCAGCCGATTACATTAAACACCCATAATCCGAACAAGCAAATCACTTCATTCAAGTATGTGTATATATATACGAAACAATCATGCACATGAACAACAATCAAAACAGCCGATTACTTAGCACCCACATGATCTGAAAACAATAAAATCAAAATACATGTATTCCGAACATAATATGACCAATTTAAATCTTTTATCGGTGGGGTAAACGAACCGTGAGTATGTTAAGGAAACCGATGATCAACAAAACTTGCTGCCGAGGACTGAGATGGCTAAGGCTGTTGCGACCGGACTGAAGATGTCGATGATTACTGCTGCGACCGAAATAAAGAACAGAAAAACTGTTGCTTGTTGCGACCGAGATGATGATGAGGGTAAGGCAGTTTTTGTTTGCGACTGAAAAGATGAACAAGAGCTGATCTTGATCGGTTAGGAAGAGCAAGGGAGCTGCCGACGGCAGGTTTCTTGTAGGGTTTTGGAGTTGTGAAAGAGACATGCAAGAGCTGAATTTATAGGCGCAAGATGCTAAGGTTCACGGTTCGGATAAGTATTGTGGCCGAGGTATAGGGTGAGTTTGTTTGGTTTAGATGTGATCTCGCGGCCAAAGACTAAAGTAGTTTGGTTTGGATTTGAATGCAGCCGCAAGGGAGCTTGAGTGGTTCGGTTTTGATCTTATGGCCGAGAACTTGGCTTTAGCTAGAGTTTCAAAAACTTGTTACTCCTAGAGTCGCAATGAACCAAGGTTTGGAACGTGTCACGGTTCGGTTAAGTTTGTGCACATATCAAATCTAATTATTCAATCACTAAGACAATCACACAACACACAACAACATCTTTAATCCATGCACGTTTAATTCTTAGCACACATCTTATTCGACAAGTGTCACGTGTAAGTTATCTGAAAAACCCGGGATATCACATGGTATCCGTATAATATACCATCAAGACTGGGTTTAATACGGATCATTAAGCTTCCCTTGCATGCGAGATTTAGAAAGGTTGTTTTACGAATCGTATAGCATCAAGAGTCGTCTACATTCAAATAGCATTAATACTCGGTTGAATTCGGATCTTGTAACATCACTAATCAGAAGGACTCACAATGGGTGGTATACACATTCTGTTTCATCCAGACTGGGTTGAATTAGGATCCTTTTAATTCTCTTACCAGCGGAATTCGGAATAGATGTTTTTAGGATCCTATAGCATCCAAAATTGATTTGATTAGGTTAGCATCCATACTCAGTTGGTTTTGGATTGTGTACCAACACTAACCAGAATGATTCAGAACGAGTCGTATCCGTATCCTATATTATCCAGACTCGGTTTATTTTGGATCATTAAGCTTCGCTAGCATGCGAGATTTAGAATGGTTATTTTACGAATCCTATAGCATCCAGAGTCGGCTACATTCAGATAGCATCCATACTCGGTAGAATCCGGGTCTTGTAACATCACTTATCATAAGGACTAACAATGAGCGGTATACGCATTCTGTTTCATCAAGACTCGGTTGAATTTGGATCCTTTAGATTCCCTTACCAGCGGAATTCAGAATAGGTATTTAAGGGATCCTATAGCATCCAGACTCAATTTGATTTAGTTATGATCCATACACAATTGGTTTCGAAACGTATACCATCACTAACCAGAATGATTCACAACGGGTGGTATTCGTATAATATACCATCCAGACTAGGTTTAATATGGATCATTACGCTTCCCTTGCATGGGAAATTTAGAATGGTTGCTTTCCAAATAGTCTAGCATCTAGAGTCGTCTACATTCAAATAGCATCAATACTCGGTTGAATTCGGATCCTGTAACATCACTAATCAGAAGGACTCACAATGGATGGTATACACATTGTTTTTCATCTAGACTAGGTTAAATTAGGATCCTTTAGATTCTCTTACCACCGGAATTTAGAATAGGTGTTTTTGGGGTCCTATAGCATCCATATTTGATTTGATTCGGTTAGCATCCATACTCAGTTGGTTTCGGATCGTGTACTATCACTAACCAGAATGATTCAGAAAAGGTGGTATCCGTAACCTTTACCATCCAGACTGGGTTTTTTTTGGATCATTAAGCTTTGCTAGAATGCGAGATTCAGAATGGATGTTTTACGAATCGTATAGCATCTAGTGTCGGGTACATACAGATAGCATCAATACTTGGTTGAATTCAGATCCTTTGACATCACTATCAGATGGACCCACAATAGGTGGTATACACATTATGTTTCATCTAGCCTTGATTGAATTAGGATCTTTTTTATTACCTTACCAACGGAAGTCAGAATAGATGTTTTTGGGATCCTATAGCATCCAGAATTGATTTGATTAGGTTAGCATCCATAGTCAGTTGGTTTCGGAAGGTGAACCAACACTAACCTGAACGATTCTGAACGGGTGGTATCCGTATCCTATATTATCTAGAGTTTTTTTTAATTTGGATCATTAAGCTTCACTAGCATGCTAGATTTAGAATGGTTATTTTACGAATCGTATAGCATCCAAAGTTGGCTACATTCAGATAGCATCCATACTCGGTTGAATCCGGATCTTGTAATATCACTTATCAGAAGGACTGACTATGAGCGGTATATGCATTCTGTTTCATCTAGACTCGGTTGAATTTGGATCCTTTAGATTCCCTTACCAGTCAAATTCAGAATAGGTGTTTTTGGGATCCTACAGCATGCAGAACTGATTTGATTCGGTTAGCATCTATACTCAGTTGGTTTCGGATCGTGTATCATCCCTAACCCGAATGATTCAGAAAGGGCGGTATCTGTATATAACCATCCAGACTAGGTTTAATATGGATCATTAGGCTTCCCTTGCATGCGAGATTTAGAATGGTTGTTTTCCGAATCGTATAGCATTTAGAGTTGTCTACATTCAAATAGCATCAATGCTCGGTTGAATTCGGATCCTGTAACATCATTAATCAGAAGGACTCACAACGGGTGGTATACACATTGTGTTTCATCTAAACTCGGTTTAATTAGGATCCTTTAGATTCCCTTACCACCGGAATTCAAAATGGGTGTTTTGGGATCCTATAGCATCTAGAATCGATTTGATTCAGTTAGCGTCCATTCTCAATTGGTTTCGGATCGTGTACTATAACTAACCAGAATGATTCAGAATGGGTGGTATCCATATCCTATACCATCCAGAATGGATTTAATTTAGATCATTAAGCGTCGCTAGAATGCGAGATTCAGAATGGTGGTTTTACGAACCGTATTGCATCTAGACTCAACTACATTCAGATAGCATTAATACTCGGTTGAATTCGGATCCTGTGATATCACTAATCAGAAGGACTCACAATGGGTGGTACGCATTCTGTTTCATCTAGACTCGGTTGAATTAAGATCTTTTTGATTCACTTACCAGCGGAATTCAGTATATATGTTTTTGGGATCCTATTGCATCCAGAATGGAATTAATTCGGTTAGCATCCATACTCAGTTGGTTTCGGATTTTGTACCAACACTAACCAGAATGATTCTCAATGGGTAGTATCCGTATCCTATGTTATCCAGACTCGGTTTAATCTGGATCATTAAGCTTCGCTAGCATGCGAGATTTAGAATGGTTATTTTATGAATCGTATAGCATCTAGAGCTGGCTACATTCAGATAGCATCCATACTCGGTTGAATCCGGATCTCGTATCATCACTTATAAGAAAGACTGACAATGAGCGGTGTACACATTCTTTTTCATCCATACTCGATTGAATTTGGATCCTTTAGATTCCCTTACCAGCAGAATTAGCATCTATACTAAGTTGGCTTCGAATCGTGTACTATCACTAACTAGAACGATTAAGAATAGGTGTTTTTGAGATCCTATAGCATCTTGAATCGATTTTATCCGGTTAGCATCCATACTCAGTTAGTTTCGGATCATGTACCATCACTAAATAGAATGGTTAAGACTCGTTTAATTTGGATCATTAAGCATCCCTAGCATGTGAGGTTTAGAATGGTTGTGTACAAATCGTATAACATCCACAGTCGGCTACATTCAGATAGCATCAATACTCGTTGAATTCACATACTGTAACATCACTAATCAGACGGACTCACAACGGGTGGGCACATGCATTTTGTTTCATCCAGACTCGGTTCAATTAGGATCCTCTAGATTCACTTACCAGCGGAATTCATAATAGTTGTTTTTTAGATCCTATAGCATCTAGAATCATTTGATACGGTTAGCATCCTTAGACATTTGGTTTCGGATCGTGTACCATCACTAACCAAAATGATTTAGAACGGGTTTCTATCCATCTCCTATACCATCCAGACTAGGTTTAATTTTGATTATTAAGCTTCCCTAGCTTACGAGATTTAGAATGGTTGTTTTACGAATTGTATAACATCTAGAGTCGGCTACATTCAGATAGCATCCATACTCGGTTGAATTCCAATCGTGTAATATCATTAATTTGAATACTCACAATGGGTGGTATACGCATTCTATTTCATGCAGACTCGGTTGAATTCGGATCCTTTAGATTCCCTTAATAGCGGAATTCAGAATAGGTGTTTTTTGGATCCTATAGCATCCACAATCAATTTAATTCGGTTAACATCCATACTCAGTTTGTTTCGGATTGTGTACTATCACTAACAAAAATGATTCCGAACGGGTGGAATCCGTATCCAATACCATCTAGACTCAGTTTAATTTGGATCAACAAGCTTCCCTAGCATGCGAGATTTTGGATTGTTGTTTTACGTTTCGTATAACATATAGAGTCGGCTACATTCAGATAGCATGCATACTCCGTTGAATTCGGATCCTATAACATCACTAATCAGAAGGACTCACAATGGGCGGTATACGCATTCTATTTCATCCAAACTCGTTAGAATTTAGATCATTTAGATTCCCTTACCAGCGCAATTCAGAACATGAGTTTTTGGGATCCTATAGCATCCATAATAATTTTATTCGGTTAGCATCCATACTTAGTTGGTTTCGGATCGTGTAACTAGAATGATTCAGAATGGGTGTATCTGTATCCTATACCATCTAGACTCGGTTTAATTTGGATCATTAAGCTTCCCTACCATGCAAGATTTATGTCACACCCCAATTTTCGTTGTTGCGGAAGTGTCGGCGAGGTGCGGCTAGAGGGGCAATCGTTGCATAGCGCCGAGTTAAATGACAATGTAAAACATAATAAGATGTTCATCCATAAATTTTATTTAAAACAAATTTACAATCTACAACATTGTTCAAAACTTTTGAAAACCACAAGTTTTACAACACAATAACTAGAAACTGGATGACATCAAACTGCTTGACTTCACAACACACGGACAAGTTTTTCCAAAGTTGTCCACTATTACCTGTAATACATGTTACTTTTGGAAAACGTTAACAAAAGCTGGTGAATTCATGTATTTAGTTTGCATCAAATAATTCCTGAAAATATTTGAAGTATTCAATCTGGTATGTAACTAAATGAAACTTGTAAGATCATTAGTGTTTTGTAAGGACAATAATATGTATGCCGAATAGGAGGCGACCAAACCTTGACGATCAGTTAGTGTCTAAGACACTCATTTTAGACACAAAAACACTCTGTAACGATCTGTTTTTATTGCCGTTCAAAGTGGGGCTCGCCAAAATCCAATAGATCTATCACTTTTGTTCCTCGGCACTTGTTTATTCATTAATGGCCCCTTCGTTTAATCCTATCCGCATGAGATCTAAATATTTTCATCTCTAAAACAGTCATACCAATTGAAACATGTATTCTCCCCGAACGTTTAAAAATATTAAAACAATTAAATAAATAGGGGGAAACATGAACTCACAGATTCGCGTCCGTGCAAATCTCTATGTATTGTTTGATTCTTCGTTCGTTTTCTCAACCTACAGGTGTTCTAATCCCATTAGACACTTAGGTTTGTGATCGTTTTCGGGTACAAGTATTCATCTTGAATTCATAATTACACTTGTATTTGTTTGTTTTCATTGTTTGTATATATACATATACTTCATATATGTACTCCATATTTTTCGTATTTGAATGGCCTAGCCCAAAGGTTAAGTATAAGAATTTAATTCTTATGTTTCATATGTGTGGGTCTAGCCCAACTTGTTTTTATATGTGTGGGCCTAGCCCAACTTGGTTTCATATGTGTGGGCCTAGCCCAACTTGTTTTCATATATGTGGGCCTAGCCCAACTTAAGTTCATATTTGTGGGTCGGGCCTCCCAACTTGTTTTATATGTGTGGGCCAAGCCCAGCTTGTTTTATATGTATCGGCCCAGCCCAAATGAATTTGTTTAAAGTGGGTCAAGCTCAAAATAAATTTGTTAAAGTGGGTCTGGCCCAAATTAATCACGTAAGAGTGGGCGTAGCCCAAAATAGTTTATGGAAGTGGGTTAGCCCAAATTAATATGATAAAGGTGGACTCTAGCCCAATCTAGTTTGTAAAAGTGGGCTCTAGCCCAATTCAATTTATAAAAGTGGGATCTAGCCCAATTCAGCTTATAAAAGTGGGCTCTAAGTCCCCATTTGTTATAAGTGGGCTAGCCATATGTTATTTAATTGGGCTTAATCCATGTTTTGAATACTTACTAGTAATAATTTATAAAAATTAGTTTGTAAACTACTAATATTTTATATACATTTATTTTTATAAATTCTAGTATGTATACATTTTGTATAGTGTGTGACGGTTTGTTTTGACCGTTTCGTTTGCGTCGTCAGCTTCGTTTGCGTTATTCCTGTCCTTCGTGTTGTTTGTTTCATCCATGTCGTTTGTCTGATATGTCCAAACTGTCCGTTTTTGTCCGAATTGTCTTATTGTCCGTTTTGTTAGTTTATGTCTATGTTTGGATAAAAATATTTATACTTGTCATGTTTCAAGTAGAATATAAGTTCTTGTACATTTTGTGATATTTTATATTTTTGTATTAATTCCTACATGATCTAAATACATAATATTTATACACCAAATACACATACATACTTGATCATATATATATTTTATCTAAAAATATATATTTATTCATTATTAGTTTAAGAAAACTCTTGAAATTTATCTTAAACTTTTTCATCAAAATCTTTGTTTAATCAAGATTAATTCTTAGTCATTCAAAATCTTTAGTTTAACCATACTTTAATCATAATAAATTTTATAAAAATTTTCCCATAGTTTCCTTTAAACTATGGACTTTCCCATGTTTAAATAAACATGTTTTAAATCATTTTCAACTCAAATAATGATCAAGTATCAATAGCTAATTTTCTTGATATAAATCTCTAATAAGAAATGTTATGAACTTGTAGTAACTTTAACCTTCCAAAATGGAAACTTTATTAATGTTTTTCATAAAAAATTCTTAGATCATTATTATATATAAAAATCCATACTTTATGTGATACATGAAGTCATTTTTAAGTGTGAAGATATGTTCATAATCCTTTCAAAAATGAGTACATGTTCCTGATCTTTCCAAAAATGGAAACTTTATTACTATTTTTCAACAAAATTTCTAGATCATGAGTTTTAGATAATAATCTAGATTTTGTATAATGCATATGACCATTTTAAGTGCAAAAATCATGTCCATAACATTTTTGTTAGTAGATCTTGCTAGCTCTAAACATGCATGTGTTTAGATCATATTTTTATACATGAAGATTCAAGTTTACTACACTAAGACAACTTTAAGATCATGAATAATCATTAAGAAAATCACATGATCATACTAGTAGTTTTAGTTTTATTATTTTTTTCTAAGTGGGTTTTTTTTAAGTAAACTTTCAAGATGAACTTGTACATGGGTGTTTAACCAAAACCATAAGAATGTAGATACTAGTTATGGAGCTTACTAGTTTGCTAGGTAAACAAGATGATGATGGTAAAAAGATGAAGAGAAAATGATGATCCAAGAGCTCCCAATGCTTCCAAAGTGCTTCAAGTGTACTTCCAAACCTTACATGTGCCTTGAATCATCCATGCAAGTTTGAAATTGTGATATTTAAATTTTGAAAAGATGAAGATAGTGAAGGTTTGGGTATGGCCGTTTTTAGGAGAGAGAGAAGAGAGGAGATAAAAGGTTTTGGTGAATGTTGGGAATGAGGATGGAGGTGGAGTGTTGTAAGTTAATTTTTAATCATAATCTTCCATCCTCCATACACTAATCAGTCTAATAACTTAGCCAACAGACAAATGGAGATGAGTGGGCATGAGGGGACCCACCCAAAACCGTGAGCCAAAGGGGGGCGTGGGGTTGGTTATTATTATTTTTTATAAAAACTTGATTATTTTGTAAACTTTATGATCTTGGATGTTTTTATATATATTAGTTTTTATAAACTTTAATGGCTGAACACTCTAAAGTGATGTTATAATATGTCAAACTAACTCACTAGACTAATTGTTTTGTTGTTCGGTTGATAAATTCAGTTCAGGTCTCGTACCGGGTTAAATACTAACATTTTGTGTTACTTATGAAATTTTATCTACACAATTGTCTTTGTACAAATTTTATCGTCCAATTTATTAATCCAACTCTCCGGACTAATAAATTTGTTATTTTGGACTCAGTTCCTGTACCGGCTTTGTTGTCGAGTATTTACTGAACTTTCCTTGTAGCTTTAAAACCTAAAGTTTAAATAAGGGTTTTTGTGTTGTTTTTAATACCCTATTTATTATTTATGATTAATAATATTTATTTTTGAATTTCGGACATTTGTTGTTTCGTTCTGCGGAGTGCTGTACATACTGAAAAATTACTGTATTTTTCTCCGGACTGGACAATTTGGTGTTTTAATAGAATTTTTTTGAAAGTATTGTTCGTACATTATTCATGTCACACCCCAGTCGTAGCGGAAGCGCAAGTGTGTGACTATTACGTGCATCCAATTTAGTAAACAATGTTAAAAAACAACGATGTCATGCCATTAATAAGTTTCGTTTCACATTTACAACCTTCAAAAGTGAAATCACATTGTTATCTGTTTCAGATTACCATTACAAACACAGTTTAAAACACATTGTTCCAAAATAAGACCTTGTTTTCATCACAATTTCATACTGAGGCTAACCTCTATATACCCATACGAAGTTGGGATATAAAATGCAAACCCTACAAAAGGTGGTACATCGTTGTCTTGACAAATTTCCATACCCGAATCCTATCACCAGCTCATGCCTTGCGTCCTGAAATACATGTAATTTTAAAAGTCAACATAAAGTTGGCGAGTTCATGTAGTTAAATGTTTTCGTGTCAAAATGTCATCTTTTTGAAATCCTGTATTGAAATCCGAGTATGTTATTAGCATCAATGAGTTATTAAGGATCTATCAGTGTGTCGCGAGCACCCTGACATATATGTGTCATAAGTAAGTAACCAAACCGAGACAACTTTGACATCATTGGGATCACAAAAGCACTCCGAATGGTATACCAACCGGGAGTGGAGCGGGTCTCAAACTCAATAGAACTACTTCTTTTGCACCTTGGTCACTAAGTCATTAATGGTTACTATTGTCATCATCCTACTTACGCACAAATGATCGTGTTATCAACTAACCCATAGCTAACATACTGTTTTGACATGACTTGTATTTCCCCTCGATAGTTTAAAAACAAAACTTTGAAATAATTGAAAGGAGGGACATGAACTCACAGTCTTTGCGTTCCGTTAAGTCATACTATTATCGCTCGGTGTCTGCACTCGTATATAACCTACATGTGTATGGAGTTCATTAGACACCCAGGCCTCAATGGACCTTGTACTCGTTGTTCATATTGAATTCTTGTTACGTATTTCTTTGTTATGATAGAACAACTTGAAATGTTATCATAGTGTTGGTAGTTTGTTTGTTCGATTAATATTCTTATACATATTTCTTAAATATATATATATATATATATTATATTAGTTTTCATATCGTGTGTAACTGGGCCTTGCCCTTCACATGTCCTCGTGCCTTGCACGCGTGCCATTGGGCCTTGCCCATGTTATCCATGTTATTGGGCCTGCCCATGTTTTCTTGTCATTGGGTCTGGCCCATGTTATCTATGTCTTTGGGCCAAGCCCATGTTTTCTTGTCATTGGGCCTAGCCCATGTAATTTATGTCTTTGGGCCTAGCCTATGTAATTTATGTCCTTGGGCCTAGCCCATGTTTTTATGTCATTGGGCCTAGCCCATGTTATTTATGTCCTTGGGCCTAGCCCATGTTTTTATTTCATTGGCCTAGCCCATGTAATTTATGTCTTTGGGCTTAGCCCATGGTTCTATATATTTTTGGGCTTTTATTCGTTGTGGGCCTTGTCCATAAATATTATGGAATTGGGCCTTGCCCATGACCTTTTAATTTAGCCCACCTTTATTTTATTAAGGCCCATTTTTATAAGTCTTATAATTATAACATTTTTATATTTTTATCTTTCCGGATTTTGATTTGGATAACATATATATATATGTTAAACGTCTAAATTTGTTTAGACTCCGACGTCATTTATTACGTGTTTGATTTCGTCGAGAATCGCCCGTTGTCGTAATGACCTTGCGTACCGGCGATTCACCTGTTGGTTGTCGACGCGACGGTGTAATCTTTGAATGTTCGTCTATCGTTCGCATCTTTTCGTTTGCCCGGTTATTGTTTCAACGCATTGTGAGAATATAATTGTTATGTCACCAACACTTGGCGTATTGATCAAGTGTTTGTATTTTGTATATTATGGGGTATTTTATTGTGAATACCCTTAGTTTCTAATACATACACATACAACAAATATGTATACATACAAATTTATTGGTAACAAAAGTATATATATATATACTTGTATTATTTTCCAAATATATTTGCAAAAAGTATTTATTTTTACTTATAAATATAAAATAATATATATATATATATATATATATAAACACTTGGGCATTCAGGGATAACCCTTGTCATTAGAGCCTACTTAATGACGATCTAAGTTATTAATCGCGTTTAGTCCCACTAATCATGTCTTAATCGCGATTAGATTTTTAGAAAATTTCACCATAGTTTTCCCCTAAACTATGGCGTTTTTCACGTTTTGAAAATGTATTTAAAACCTGTTTAAGCTCATAATCAACATCAACAATCCATCTAATATTTAAATTACATTATCAAACTATCATCATCCATGACTTTTTATTGTTAAAATCCTATTAAATCAAGAGGGTTTTCAATATTTATTAACACTTTCAAATCACTACTCTTACCATATCATTTAATCAAGTTCATACCTTTAACCTCTTGATTACTACACATTTTTAAGATGATTACAACTTAAATACAAATGTTTACTTCTTATAAAATCATTCATAGGTATAAAAATAATTTTTAAGTTGTAGTATTTTTCATTGATGATGTAGTTGATGATCTTGTTTAGATTTTGTGGACGGGGATCGAGCTCCCAAAATGAGCAATCGACCTGATCTCGCTCAACTAGCAGAGGCGGATTTCATTGCTAGAGAGGTAGATGTGACAAACAAGATAGAACTTACTGTTTAACTGCTTCTGATCTATTAAAGACATTCAATTACAGACGAAAGTCAACAAACTGACAGAGCTTCGCCGTATGAAATGACAAATCCATTCTTCGCTCTAACACAACACTTCCCTATTTATAGGTCGACATGACTCGTACTGAAGTGCGTGCACTAACAAACAAACAACTATGATTCGTACAAAATGGTATTTCATACGAGTGACTGATTTCGTACGAAACACTCATATGTTTCATGCGAATCACAATGTAAAACATATAAATTTTACATTTTCTCATTTAAACATTAACGTGTAACTCTATAAACATTACAGATAAATCCTAGACATAGGCAATAGACATTATGCACCAACAAACTCCTCCTGGATGTTGCCGTAGTCTGGATAATCTTCAAAACTTCACTTTGATTTGACTTTAACGCCCAAAACATATCTTTAACGGCTTTCGACGTTCCTCAGAAGCAATAGGCATTTGATCGGTCAGAGGACGTCGCTTCAAAAACTTAAAACTCCTTAATGATGCTATTCTTGAACGTTTAGCGATACGAGCTTCTTTTTCTTCAGTTTTCTTTGATTCCTTCTTCTCAATCTTTCTCCAGGTTATCTTCCAATTCGATCCCGAATGAATATCATTTGCAAAGCACACATTTACGACCTTTTGAAATTGAAGTGCTTGCTCCTGATCCTTTTCTTCAAAACTGATCTTGCTATAAAATAAATTCAATGTCTTTCTTTGAACAATTTACTAGCCACATGGGGTCTATTACTCAAATGCGTCGCCACAACCCAAATATTCTATTGTGTGCTATGACGGCTTCGGTTAATTCCTCAGTTATCTTCCACGAATCTTCATCTGGGTGTATACAAATAATAGCCTCACTATATTAGAATCGTAATGCCACCACTTGAAGATCGTATAAAAATCTTGTTCCATTTTTATCATCTGCATGTTTTTCAACACCCGTGGTTTCTTCACAATCATCGTAATATCTTTCTCTTTTGTCACTGGATCTTCTTTAATAATACGACGCGGATAATGTGGTTTCCAGTGAACAAAACCATGCTTTGCTTCAAATTTGATCAACCTCCACAGCTTTTGATCATGGAACTTCATCTTTAGGTTTATCATCTTTGTTTGCACAAGTTCCTTAATGTTCCAATATGGCAGAGTTTTGATGTCACTCGGATATCAGAAGTATTGAATCCCGAATTCTCTTTTAATAGCATAAACATTCAGCTCTTCAATCCAACCCCAACTCAAAATATCTCCCAAAGAAATATCAGCATCTCTATTAAAAACGCCAGGGGTCTCTTAAACTTTCGCTCAGCTGGACTCTCCCTAAACCATTTCTTCTTTTGTTTGATAATCTCAGCTGTAGACATCTTTTCAGGAATCGTCCCTTCTTTAACAGCTTCCGATACTTTCTTTTGTAACATCTCAGAGCTATCTGCTGTAAATAAATCGATAAACGTTGGTAAATCCTCTGTACCCTAAACAGCATCATTAACATCTCCATCAGAGTCACTTTAAACGACACGTTATCATATACATTTGCGTCTTCTATTTCTTCAAAAACAAAGTATTTGGTTCGAAAGCATCTATCTCATTCAGTTCGTCTTCAAAATCAAAATGAACCTTTCTCCACTGATTTCGAGCATTTCAGCTAACTCTTCTTTCGAGTAATTATGCACAAACTCTTCCTCTTCAATATCATGCTCAAGATATGGAACAAATGGCTTTTGCATGACAAGAACAGAAGATGTAACATTCTCTGTGCAAATTCTTGCCTGCTGAGCATCAATCGAATCTTCAACTTTGTTTAACCCTTCCTCTTCAGCAATTTGTTTCTCAGAATCATCAAAATACTTGGAAAGATCAACTAATTTATTAATATTTGAATTTATTACTGTCACACCCTGACCCGCAACGGAAATGGTGATCGGGGCATGATTGGGTTTTCATCAAAGCTCATGACATTTACTACAAAGTTTCATATTTATTATTTCTTTTTAAAGAAGAACATTACAATAAACATACAAGTAAAACATGTTCAAATACATATTTCATGACTTCATTATTTTTATTCTAAGGCAATTTCCTATGTGTTCCTTGCTTCAACCTGTCCACCTGTATCATGTGTAAAATAGGGTTTTGGGTCAACAAAAAGTTGGCGAGTGAATCTTATTTAAACATTTGAAAGGATTAGTTATGTTGGTTATTTGAATAAAATTGTGCATAACCAAATATGAGTAAACGTAAATGTAAATTTAATCACAAAGCACATAATATCAAATAATGCACACGCACACACCAAATGATGAACAATGAGATCAAGGCTCAATCAAACGGAGCCGATCGAATGAGGCACGCGATGTTCAACTCGTCTCCCACGAGGAACTGATGGGCCTAATGAATGATTTGCACACAACTTGACAAAAATATAAACACACATCACAACCAACAACATAAACACATAATATCAATTAATGCACAAGCACACACCAAATGATGAACAATGAGGCACCTGATGCTCAACCCGTCTCCAACGAGGAACTGATGGGCTTAATGAATGATTTGTACGCAACTTGACAAAATGTAAACACGCATCACAACAAATAATATTTACGTCTCGAGTTTAGATCATATAATGGTAATAGCACGAGTTTAAATAAATGGAATAATTAAAGCTACACATGATACACCCCAAAACATTAATAAAAAGGGGAATTTGTAAGGTCACTCACAGTGGGTGCGTTTCTTGGATGACGATGAATGCGCACGAATTTTAGGATTTGATCGACGAGGAGAACTAACCTAGAATAATAACGAAATGGTTCGGTAAATAAATGGATTTTATTTGAGATTAATAATTTTAATTCATAACCTTAATAGGATTTTTAGATTTATTTTTGTGAGTTTAAGGACATTTTCTAACTTTAAAAATATTATTTTTAAGTATTTTTAAATAATTTTCTGATTAAATAAATTAAAAAAAGAAATAAAAAAATGTTGCTTTCGACCATGTTGACCGTTGACCGTTGACGGTTGACCGGTCGAACTGTGTTTATTCTATGCGCTGAGTGAGGTTCGAACTCGTGACCTCCCGTATACGTGCACGCAGCTCTACCAACTGAGCTACGTGTCTAACCCGAAATAATCTCGTTTTTAATTATATATATATACAAATTAGATTAATTCATTTCTGTTTGTATTTATAAAGCTTTGAGAATTGCCAGAACCGGTTACAGAAGCAGGATTCGAACTCGGGAGCTACGGTTCGTGTGCACACAGCCCAACTAGTTGGGCTGTGTGTCTAACCTGTTAGTTTTCTTGATCTTTATTTTATTTAAACACTTTTTGTGAAGGGATATGACTTGTTCTAAAAACAATGGATTTAATTTCAGTGGGTCGGAACACAAACAGACTCGAACCCGGTATCATGTATGTAAAATGCACACAGTCCACCGCTGGACTGTGTGTCTAACCCATTTAAATTACTGATTTTAATTATATTTATAAACGACTCGCTGTTCATCTTCTTCGTTTTATGAAACCAGAGAATCAACCCGACTGTTTAATCAATCATTCTGATTGAATTAGTTGATTGATTATTACTGATAACGAAAATAATTTAAACAAAAAAATGATTTAAGGATGTCGTACCGAACAGAATGCTTTTTCTCAGATTTCCGGCAAGAGGCGTCCGCTCTGATTAGTGAATTCCGTCTGAGTGAATCAATTAACGGTTTTGACCAATGAGTTGTGCAATTAAGGTACTAAACAAGGGATATCAGGGGGTTTAGATGATTGTACCGATTCATAGTGAGACTTCGGAATTTTCAGCGATTTTCTGGTGAGTGCAGGAATTCCCGGCGACGTTGTCTGGGACAGGTTCTGATTGAAAGATTTATTTTATTACTTGCCTAATAATGGATTGCAAACAAAAGAGTCGAGAATTTTACCGATTTGAAGTAAGTCTCGGTTTTCCGCTGAAAGTCCGGCGAATGCAGAATATCTCCGGCGAGTGCTAAAGCTTCGAGAGTTTGTGCGATTTTGAGCGAAAAGGTTACCAGAGGTTTGGGTGGGTATTTATAGGGAAGAAACAGCATGTATTGGGTCCGAATTTGGTCTTGATTCGCGGTCAACACTTTTCCGGCGGTTACGACTGGAATTGGGGTTAGACATCGGTTATAACCGATGTCGAAGTTAGTTCACGCGTTTCAGTCAAAGAAAAACGGTCGTGATTTGCGAAATCGTCGGTCTTTCCGGCGACTACGGATTGGGCGCGCTGATTTCCGGATTTTGATTTCGAGTTTTAATTTAAGTATTATTTGTTTCAGTATATTAACAAAGAAGGCAAGTGGCGGAGCGGTGTGTTGTGCGTTTGTTCATCCGGGTGACCCGGGTTCGAAACCCGGCGTCTCCTTTTATTTTTTTTTTCACTTATTTTTATCATTTATTAATTATAGTTTTTAAATTCTAAAATGTTTATTAATTATGTATTGTTTAAAATTAGTTTGAGCAATAAATATGCAACAAAAATTTTTAATTGGATATTCGATTAATAAACGAAGCGGGTTTTGGAAACCCGTTTTTCGACGGATGTTACAATATCCCCTACTTTTAGAAATTTCGTCCCGAAATTTAAGTAGTAGTGGTATATTTGACTTGAAGGGAGGATGTTTTAATTTTGATGATTACATAATTAGAAGAGGGTGAGAGTTTAAATCTTATTTGAGGCGGTAACGTTCCTAGTAAGGGTTGAATACCCTGCTACATGAATCGCTTTTTGATGCCTAAAGTATAAGAATGCAGAACATGGATAAACTGAGTTGATTGACTAGGCATGATTTTATGCATAAGAGTTTTGAGGGAATTGATACGTTTGAAATGATAAGGTATGTATCATAAAATAAAAACTTCAATTATGACGATATTTAAACCTACACGGAACTTCTCATAACCTCCTGGTAATGCTTTTGATCCTTTGCCAAGAATACTTATATATAGGAAGTACCAGCAACGTATCCACCATATTCTTGTCAAATTTTCATTGGCTTTATCAGTAAATTATGATCAGTCCTATGTGACTCTAAAACATAAAAAAACACAACAACCAAAGCTTGAGTCTCAATTCTGAAAGGATACATGACTGAATGATGACAGTACCTCTCTCGTTTGTTATGATGAAGGGGTTAGTCTATGTAAAAGTGAGACACAACCCAACTTCTTTAAATGATGAGATTGAGATACGTCGAGATGTATGATGATATGAATGTTAAATCAATGAGTATAAAACAAAACTGTAATATCAATCGCATTAAAAAAATTTTGGATACATAAATTCCCAATTTACAACTGGGATACGGAAAGATTGAGATAACATAAAGAAAACATTAAAATTAGACGATTGGAGTTTAGTCTTGATTCTTGGTGAGGAAAACTAGTTGGGTGATTCGTTTGGGCCGTTATTATCTTCAACAGGATTGGCGTTTATGTTGTAAGCTCTTCCTCTTGCTGGTGGTGGAGCTGGGTTTGCTTGATTTGCTTGGTTAACTGGGTTTGCTTGAGCCTGGGCGTTTATGATGTTAACCAATCGGGGGCACGTGTTTCTAAAGTGGGTAGGATCGCCACAATTAAAACAAGCTCGAACATATGGAAACATGGGGTATTGGGGTTGTTGATATGTTTGGATCATGTTTTGAGTAGGGGGTGAAGCTTGGTTTTGAGGGGCACGACAATTTTTGCTCCAATGACCATAACGCCCACAATTTGCACACAGTCGACAAGGTACGGTAGATGGATGTTGATAAAAACAGGTGTTGCATTGAGGGTGAGGTCCAATGTAGGGTTTCTTATTTGGGTAAGTAGAGTTGGGTGCTACCTGAGTGATTGGGATAGCTTGGAGGGGTACAGCTTGTGAAACTGGTTGATTGCCTTGGGTGATAGCGAAATTTTGTCCATCTCGTTTTCTCTTAAGAGTGGTTTGAGGAGGGTATTTGGTCTGGGTTGGGTTGGAGGTTTCGGTTGATGCTTTATCCTTCTTCTTCTCCTCCGTGAAGTCTTTATTTCGTATGCGGTTTTCGTGAGCTCTGTAGCTAACTCCATTGCTGCTTCCAAAGTTGCAGGTGTGGTACTTATTACAGGGTCTTGAATTTTTGAAGGAAGACCTTGAATGTAGTGCTCGATCAAACGGTAGAGGGGAGTAAACAAGTTGGGGACCATTTGATTTAACTCAATGTGGTCGCCCTCTTTTTGTTTCAAAGAATAGAACTCATCTTCCAATTTCTTGATTTCGCTTCTTGGACAGAACCGTTTTGTCATGATTTCCTTCAATTCTTCCCAAGTCAAAGTCATAACATCTTCAGCACCTCGCTTGGCCTTCTCTGTATTCCACCATGTAAGTGCTACTCCAAACAAACGACCGGTAGCATATCGCACCTTGCGATCATCGGGGCAGTCGCAATTGAGAAAAGTGTTTTCCATCTCCTCGAACCAATGGAGGAGAGCGGTGACACCTTCAGTACCTTCGTATTTTGGAGGATCACAGGATTTGAAATGCTTGAAGGTGCATTTATTGGCTTTTGGGGGAGGATTGACAATGTTTTGATCTTCTTGGTGGATTGGGTTGACGGGATTAGTGGTAAGGGCTTGTTGAACTTGAACCACGATGTTGGGTATTACGGCAGCCATTTGTTGAGCGATTTGGGCAGCCATGCGCTCGCGGGATTTTCCTGATTTCATTTTTCTACGAGAGAGGCTAGAAGACATCTACAAGAAATACGTATCAAGAGTATGAGTTTGACGTTTTAGGGGTCATGTGTCGTATTTAGGAATGAACATTCATAAAATAAATGAAGAATAATAAATTTACTACATCAATGGGATGTCTTGGGCTTTGCTCGTAATTGGGCCTTGCATGCCGCCATACTTCACCTTCGTAATCATGTGGGCCCCCATGATTACCGGGTCTTTCATATGGTTCGCATGTGTTAGCCTGGTAACGTACACTAAAACCCGGAGAAAATCGAGAAATATGTATGTAACGTATGAAATTCGGAGTGCATCCAGGTGTGGACACGGTGACACCTCAAAGTGGGGTTAGTTCGAACGACGTTTGGTGTGGCATGCTTTGGCCTAATAGGTCTTTCGTACTCTCATCGTTAGTCCCCAGGTAGGCAAACTGGTCCGTTATATTGGATTTATACGAATGCCAACCTAGACAGGACGTTCCGACTACCGGTACTTGTACCCTTACAGTTACTACATGCCCGTCGTAGAACTCACTTTGATGAGATTGAAAAATGAAAATTGCGACAAAGTCTTGAATAAATGAAATATGAGGATGATTTGAATATGTGAACATTAAACTCTGCGTGATGAATGTATATGTAAGCTTGTTATTTTGACAATAAGTATAACTCATTAAGTATCACACAAAATGATAGTGAAAGTTTTTGCATGCAATTGTGTGTGTAATAAATACGAAACAAATAAAAATCATGAGTTTGCATGTAACCACATAAACAATTAAAATCTAATCAACTATAGTATAGGCTCTAAGGGTCTAATAACCTATCCTATATCCCTATAGTCAAAAGCTCTGATACCAATCTATCACACCCTGACCCGCAGCGGAAATGGTGATCGGGGCATGATTGGGTTTTCATCAAAGCTCATGACATTTACTACAAAGTTTCATATTTATTATTTCTTTTTAAAGAAGAACATTACAATAAACATACAAGTACAACATGTTCAAATACATATTTCATGACTTCACTACTTTTCTTCTAAGGCAATTTCCTATGTGTTCCTTGCTTCAACCTGTCCACGTGTATCATGTGTAAAATAGGGTTTTGGGTCAACAAAAAGTTGGCGTTATTTAAACATTTGAAAGGATTAGTTATGTTGGTTATTTGAACAAAATTGTGCATAACCAAATATGAGTAAACGTAAATGTAAATTTAATCACAAAGCACATATCAAATAATGCACATGCACACACCAAATGATGAACAATGAGATCAAGGCTCAATCAAACGGAGCCGATCGAATGAGGCACGCGATGTTCAACTCGTCTCCCACGAGGAACTGATGGGCCTAATGAATGATTTGCACACAACATGACAAAAATATAAACACACATCACAACCAACAACATAAACACATAATATCAATTAATGCACAAGCACACACCAAATGATGAACAATGAGGCACCTGATGCTCAACCCGTCTCCAACGAGGAACTGATGGGCCTAATGAATGATTTGCATGCAACTTGACAAAATGTAAACACGCATCACAACAAATAATATTTACATTTCGAGTTTAGATCATATAATGGTAATAGCACGAGTTTAAATAAATGGAATAATTAAAGCGACACATGATACACCCCAAAACATGAATAAAAAGGGGAATTTATAAGGATTCACTCACAGTGGGTGCGTTTCTTGGATGACGATGAATGCGCACGAATTTAGGATTTGATCGACGAGGAGAACTAACCTAGAATAATAACGAAATGGTTCGGTAAATAAATGGATTTTATTTGAGATTAATAATTTTAATTCATAACCTTAATAGGATTTTTAGATTTATTTTTGTGAGTTTAAGGACATTTTCTAACTTTAAAAATATTATTTTTAAGTATTTTTAAATAATTTTCTGATTAAATAAATTAAAAAAAGAAATAAGAAAATGTTGCTTTCGACCATGTTGACCGTTGACCGTTGACCGTTGACGGTTGACCGGTCGAACTGTGTTTATTCTATGCGCTGAGTGAGGTTCGAACTCGTGACCTCCCGTATACGTGCACGCAGCTCTACCAACTGAGCTACGTGTCTAACCCGAAATAATCTCGTTTTTAATTATATATATATACAAATTAGATTAATTCATTTCTGTTTGTATATATAAAGCTTTGATAATTGCCAGAACCGGTTACAGAAGCAGGATTCGAACTCGGGACCTACGGTTCGTGTGCACACAGCCCAACCAGTTGGGCTGTGTGTCTAACCTGTTAGTTTTCTTGATCTTTATTTTATTTAAACACTTTCTATGAAGCGATATGACTTGTTCTAAAAATAATGGATTTAATTTCAGTGGATCGGAACACAAATAGACTCGAACCCGGTATCATGTATGTAAAATGCACACAGTCCACCGCTGGACTGTGTGTATAACCCATTTAAATTACTGATTTTAATTATATTTATAAATGACTCGCTGTTCATCTTCTTCATTTTATGAAACCAGAGAATCAACCCGACTGTTTAATCAATCATTCTTATTGAATTAGTTGATTGATTATTACTGATAACGAAAATAATTTAAACAGAAAAGGATTTAAGGATGTTGTACCGAACAGAATGCTTTTTCTCAGATTTCCGGCAAGAGGCGTCGGCTCTGATTGGTGAATTCCGTCTGAGTGAATCAATTAACGGTTTTGATCAATGAGTTGTGCAATTAAGGTACTAAACAAGGGATATCAGGGGGTTTAGATGATTGTACCGATTCATAGTGAGACTTCGGAATTTTCAGCGATTTTCTGGTGAGTGCAGGAATTCCCGGCGACGTTGTCTGAGACAGGTTCTGATTGAAAGATTTATTTTATTACTTGCCTAATAATGGATTGCAAAGAAAAGAGTCGAGAATTTTACCGATTTGAAGTTAGTCCCGATTTTCCGGTGAAAGTCCGGCGAATGCAGAATATCTCCGGCCAGTGCTAAAGCTTCGAGAGTTTGTGCGATTTTGAGCGAAAAGGTTACCAGAGGTTTGGGTGGGTATTTATAGGGAAGAAACAGCATGTATTGGGTCCGAATTTGGTCTTGATTCGCGGTCAACACTTTTCCGGCGGTTACGACTGGAATTGGGGGTTAGACATCGGTTATAACCGATGTCGAAGTTAGTTCACGCGTTTCAGTCAAAGAAAACGGTCGTGATTTGCGAAATCGTCGGTCTTTCCGGCGACTACGGATTGGGCGCGCTGATTTCCGGATTTTGATTTCGAGTTTTAATTTAAGTATTATTTGTTTCAGTATATTAACAAAGAAGGCAAGTGGCGGAGCGGTGTGTTGTGCGTTTGTTCATCCGGGTGACCCGGGTTCGAAACCCGGCGTCTCCTTTTATTTTTTTATTCACTTATTTTTATCATTTATTAATTATAGTTTTTAAATTCTAAAATGTTTATTAATTATGTATTGTTTAAACTTAGTTTGAGCAATAAATATGCAACGAAAATTTTTAACTGGATATTCGATTAATAAACGAAGCGGGTTTTGGAAACCCGTTTTTCGACGGATGTTACAAATACACGAACACCCGATCCACCCACATTATGATCATCATTACCATCATCCGAATCACTAGAATCTTTATCATCAACGTTAACTTCTTCAGTATCTTCTATCTCTTCCTCCTTTTCTTTTTCTTCATTAATCTGATTACGAGTTTGCACTCCCGATTGTAAGCTGCCTATAATGTTCTCTGACGGATGATATGAAAGTGTCCTAGGCATCACTTCAGTTGGAACATCTACTTGTGATTGCAAATTTGAGATATTTTCATCAACATCCGGTACAGATGAAGACGCTTTATTCCTGGCATTAGACTGATTAGCCTGTTGGTTCAGAAAGTCTTCAATCTGTTCAGATCCCTCATCGAACTGGATCCTCCATCGTTGAAAGTTAGTACCCGATCAGAGTCATCATCTTCATTTGGCTGGGCAGAAGATTCAGCAGCATTGACATTTGAAGCAGGAACCGGATTTAGAACAGAAGTGCTTTGACCAACATCAGATGTGTTAACTAGTAAAGTGTAGAAATCACCAAAAGTCAAGGAACTTGTTCTTGATTAGATAACTGATGTTGTTGAAATAACATAACAAGTTCTTCTTCAGATGGCACATCTGGAAGATCAAACGAATCCCACAATCCATCGTAGTTAAACAGCCACAGATCCCCAGGTTTCTGCGTAGGCATTGTATATCTTTGACAATTAGAACTACCTGGTTCAGACTCGGCAAGAAAACACGTTTTTGAGGAGTAGCATAACCAACAAAGAAACCCTCCAAAGATTTGGCCCCAAATTTACCAGCCGGGTCAAGATGGTACACGGTGATCCAAAAGGTTCTAAAAAAGCTAAGTTAGGCTTTCGTTGATTCAGTAACTCAAAACATGTCCTTTTGTGAGGCTTAACTGTCAACACACGATTTAGGGTATATCATGCTAATGCTACTACTTCACTCCGAAAACTGATCGGTAATTTCAAATCAGCTAACATTGTTCTAGCAGTTTCTATCAACGTGCGATTCTTTCATTCAGCTACTCCGTTTTGTTGTGGAGTATAGGGGCGCTGAATTCATGAAGAATCCCCTTTTCATTGCAGAACTCTTGCATCTTCTTGTTCTTGAACTCCGTTCCATTATCACTGCGAATTCTCTTAATGGGCAAATGATATAAATTCTCGAGTTTTCTGAAAAGGATCATAAGAGTTTCAAATGTTTCATCCTTGCTTTCCAGAAAGAACACCCATGAAAATCGAGAATATTCATCTATAACGACAAGACAGTATAGATCTCCAGAAATGCTTTTAACATTGACTGGTCCAAAGAGATCCATGTGTAGTCTTTCTAGTGGTAGCTTTATCGAATTCAACAGCTTTCTCGGGTGTGATTTCTTATGCTGCTTCCCCTTTTTGCAGCTAATACAATCATCTGATAAATGAAAATTTTCAAATCGACACCCTCCACTAAGTCGTTATGCGCAAGGAAATTCATCTTTCGAAGATGAATGTGCCCCATTTTTCTGTTCCATAAAATTGACTCTTTTTCGGTAGCTTTGGAAACAAAGCATTGAACTTTCTTTGACGTGGTAGAAGCGATGCTCGTATCGAGGACATATAAATCATTTTCTCGCGGAGCTCGCATCAAAATCCATTCTTCTGGAATCTTGAAACCGGGTTTTAGAATTAGACATTCTTTATCATTGAAATGTGTCGTGAACTTCTTGTCACAAATTTGCGAGATACTAAGCATATTGTTCTCAAGTTCAGCGATAAAGTTCACTTTATCAAACGATACAACTCCGTTTGAGAGAATCCCTTCTCCTACAATTCTACCTCCCTGCGTTCCAGAAAATCCAACATATCCTCCTAGAATAGCTCTAACATCATTGAGCAGTGCAAGCATTCCTGTCATGTGGCAAGATGCTCCACTATCCATGATCCATTTTGACAATATCAAACGTTGGAGCCCCTGCACACATGATCAACAAAATTTATTTAAACAAAGAGACCCAAGCCTGTTTGGTCTTGGATGAGTTTGGAATGTCGAACTTTGGACCCCTTTGTTCTTTTCAATCTTTTTAAGCTCAGTGTTGTTTGGAAAAGAAGGTTTGAGTTCAAACTTGGATGATTTGGTGTTAACTATTTTAACAACCAATTTCTGTGTTTGTGGTTTAGCCTGTTTAACATAAAATTTTGAATCTTTTTGTTAAACTTTGAGTGATGTTTCACCAATTTCAAATTTAGATTGAGGTTTAATAATTGGTTTAACATTTTGATTAGATTCAGTTTTTCTTTTAAGAATTTGTTTCGGCATAACCATGGGTGTTTTTTGCTTTTCATCCTTGGTGAACTTTTTCGGAGAAGAAACTGGTTTTGAACTTTCTTGTGAACAATATCGTGCGATATGTCCAACTTTCTTGCATTTATAGCATGTCCTGTTGTCCTTATGAACAGAGGTATTCAAAACCTATTTCTGTTTTTTTTTCCTGTTTTTCTTTAAGAAAACCATCATTTGATTGATTACCAATGATTTCCTTTTCCTTCTCGGTTGTTGTCCCAAATACAAAATCAATTTTCTTTGTAAAATCCAATTTTTGGGACCTGTTGGTTTTATATTGCTTCTGAAAACCCAACCCTGCTCGTTTGTTTTCTGGGTAATCTCCAATTTTTTGATAGTAAGGTCGGTTGTCAGTTTTTGATTTAGAATAGAAAGATGAATCATGTTTATCTAAATCATCATGACTTACCTCCATCAGCTTGAACATTTTATCAACACAACCTCTTTTCACATTCTTGATGGAAAAATCCTCATCCGAAAATAATTTATCAGATCCTTTCATTTTATAAACTATGACATTTGGATCATCATTAAACTATTTTTTGATTTGTCATCAGATTTTGACTTCTCAAACTTTTCAGACTCAGCCACTTCAGATTCATTGGTTAACACCTTTTCAATTACATTTTCTCTACTTTAGAATCACATTCACCATCATGTTTAGTGTAAATTATATCGATATCCTCAGGCAACTGTTCGGTTTTCAATTTAAGGTTTAGCGCCTTTTCCACCCCAGATGGATTTTTGCAAGCATAACTGTTCCACATGGGCGGAGGAACTTGATCGTAACTTCTGCTCTTTGTTTCACAATTTTTAGATTCCTCGGTATTTTCAATTCTTGGTAAAATGTGATCTATGACATATGAGCTTGTGGAATAACTAATTAACAGTTTGTTAACTCGTTCGGTTTCAATTCTCATTTTCTCAAGCTCACTTTTGAGCTCAACAATAGTGTTTAGATGAATATTAATTGCCATTTGTTTATCCATCATTGTTACTTTAAACATCATAAGTGTTGCGTTATTATATTGTTTAACAGACGCACTCAATTTGTCATATGCTTCCTTTGTAGACTTGTAATCGCTTGACAAATTGTCTTAAACTTTGCAATTCAGCAAATCTTTTATCTTTCACAAGACACTCACGACATGGTGTATCTTTCATTCTTAGATGACTTGTTTACCTCATTTCCATTCGCCATGCATGCTTTAATGATGTCTTCTTTTAGCAATTCCTTTTTCTCATCCATTTTGACATCTTCAACCGGTTTCTTTTGCACTTTATCTGTTGAATTTTGAGTAGGTGCGAAATATCCTGCAAAAGTTTTTAAAACATCGTTAGGCAAAAGATGTTTGAATGGACCATTCAACAGCTCCTCTTCTGATGAAGTATGATAGTAATAATCATCATCCTCAGGTCCTTCATCAAATGATGCCTCCGATTCTTCTTCCGGTTCATCAATAATTTCAGCCACCAATGCCAAACTTTCTCCTTTCGAAATAAACTTGTTCCAATTAAACCCTTTGTCTTCTTGTATAACAACCAAAGCTTTATCTTTAGTTTCAGGTTGCTTGTCTTCGATCGGCACGATTCTTGTCCCCGGTTGTGGTTGGTGATAGATCGCTCTTTTGTAATAGTCATCTTGGAAAGGATTCTGATTTTCTTTAAAGTGACCTTTCTCTCGACACTTGAAACAAAGTAACTTTAGATTTATCAAATCCAAGTTTCCCATCCAAACCTCCCAAATTTTCTTTACCAGTGATTTCCATAAATCTCTGTGCTCGTCAAACGATCGAAGCCATGCACCATTTTATATCTATCAACTCCATTTCAACTGGATCAATTTGATCATAGTCTTCACGTGTCATTTCAGAATTACCAATCTTTCCAGCAACAAGACTATCATATGACTCAAGAACTGAAGCAAGTAGAGACATATGTTGTTTTGCCCGTCTTTTCGTCAAAATTTTGTGCGTTCTGAAAGTCAACGGCAATGTTACATTGCAGAATTCTTTGACTTGCATTGGATGATGGAGTGGCTTGATCGTTCTGAGATTGATTTGATCCAAAAGAAGATTGATGACTAGAAGGTGTATTTGGATCAACTGTTGGGTATGATTGGAAACCACTTGACTGAGTTGGAGGTGTGCTTGGTGAGCTATATGCACTGAACACAGTTTGAATCTTTGGCGCTTGGATTTGAGCAGCAGAACTGTTTTTGAAATAAAGATTAACATCTTGTTGCATTTGAACAGTCTTGTTTTTGGCCATCTTTTGCATCTCTAATTCATGACCTTCCAATCTCTCGATAAAGCAAGCAATGAGAAATTGCTGTATTCAACTCCGTTCTTCAAGATGGTTAAGTAAGTCGACCATTCACCATGTGGCAGAGAATCAGCTAGCTTATCAACAAGCTCTTCACTTGTCTTCACAATTCCCATTCTCTTCATATGAACCATCAGATGACAGTATCGCTCAATTAGCTGCTTAACCGTTTCTCCTTTGATTAATGTGAATACATCAAACTCTTTGCTTAATAATGCCCTTTTTCTTTTGCGGAGTTGAGCACTACCTTGAAATTTAAGTCGAAGAGCATTCCATAAAGATTGCGCATCATCATCATGCTGCAGTAAAGCCAAGATGTCTTCTTTGATTGATTGCTGAAGAATGTTCATCATCTTCTTTTCGTTGATAAATCTTTCTCGTTCAACATCAGAGAATTGGGCAAGGGTCTTTTCAACCCCATTTTCGCCAACTGGTGTGATGTATTTTGCCTCGATTGCAAACCAGCAAGTAAAATGGTTAGCTTGCACCCAGTTCATAAACCTCTCGCTCCAACTATCAAAGTCTTCCAGATTCATAAGCTTTGGAGGTTTAGTCATTGTTCCCATTTCATTCTCTAAATTGATGTTTTGAGCTGTTGCAGTGGTAACACCCAATGTGGCAAACGCATTGTAAAATTCTTCAGACATTTTTCCTGTAAAAAAGTTAGAACACACTTCTCGAAAACAAACAAATCAGATTACACAGATTTTGTGCGATCAAGAAGTTTTGTACGAAATAAGAATTTTGCACGAAACAAAATTTTTGTACGATTCAAGGTTTATCGCAAACACTATGATTTCGTACGAATCAATTCATTTTATTATTTCGTACGAATCAATTCATTTTATACGAAACAAGTGTTTTTTACTAAGTAAAATTTTGTACGATTGAAATTTTGTACGAATCAAGTTTTTTAACTGAGTAAATTTTGGATGAATGAATTTTGTACGAATCAAATATTTTTGTGCGAATCAAGTTGAAATTCTGAAAATTGTAAGATTTATGAAATTTTAACTGATCCGTATGAAATTTAAGCTGATTCGTACCAAACGCAAGAACAACTTAATTTCATGCGAAACTCGTACAAAAACTGATTCAAACTTCAAACTGACCAATTTTTATCGATTTCAACATGATTTGGTTCAATTTTAACTCCAAATTATGGTATGGATTGATTAGATTGAAGATTAACTTGAATTACTAAAATCCTAGTCCATTTTGTCCATGAATTCGTCTGAAATTTGTCCAAAATCCAACAAAGGTCAGAAAAATGATGAAGATTGAAGATAATGTCCAAGTCTGAACAGTAACTACTTGTTGCCTATCTGTAGGTCAGGTCTCATGGCTCTGATACCACTTGTGGACGGGGATCGAGCTCCCGAAATGAGCAATCAACCTGATCTCCCTCAACTAGCAGAGGCGGAATTCATTGCTAGAGAGGTAGATGTGACAAGATAGAACTTACTGTTGAAGTGCTTCTGATCTATTAAAGACATTCAAGTTGCAGACGCAAGTCAACAAACTGACAGAGCTTTGCCGTATGAAATGACAAATCCATCCTTCGCTCTAACACAACACTTCCCTACTTATAGGTCGACATGACTCGTACTGAAGTGCGTGCACTAACAAACAAACAACTATAATTCGTACGAAATGGTATTTCGTACGAGTGACTGTTTTCGTACGAAACACTCATATGTTTCGTGCGAATCACAGTGTAAAACATATAAATTTTACATTTTCTCATTTAAACATTAACGTGTAAACTTTATAAACATTACAGATAAACCTAGACGTAGGCAATAGACATTATGCCCCAACAGATTTAAACCTTACCATGTTTAAATCTTCATTTTGTCACACCCTGGTCGTAGCAGAAGCGCAAGTGTGTGACTATTAGGTAATCATTGCATCCAATATAGTAAACATTATAAATTAACAACGATGCCATGCCATTCATAAGTTTCGTTCCAGTAGGTGAAATCACATTTTCATTTGTTTCAGATTACCAGTACAAAACATAATTTAGAACACATGTTTCAAAATGAGACTTTGTTTTCATCACAGTTTCATATTAAGGTTTGACCCCTATATACCCATACAAGGTTGGGATCTAAAAGGCAAACCCTCCAAAAGGTAGTACATCGTTGTCTAGGAAATTCCCATACCCGGATCCCATCACCAGTTCAAATCATGCGTCCTGAAATACATGTAATTTTAAAAAGTCAACATAAAGTTGGCGAGTTCATGTAGTTTAATGTTTTTGTATCAAAATTTTATCCTCAAAAACCTGTATTGTAATCCAAGTATGTTATTAGCATCAATGAGTTATTTAAGGATCTATCAGTGTGTAGCGAGCACCCTGACATACTTGTGCCATAAGTAAGCAACCAAACGGAGACTACTTTGACATCATTGGGATCACAAAAGCACTCCGAATGGTATACCAACCAGGAGTGGAGCGGGTCTCAAACTTAATATATCTACTTCTTTTGCACCTTGGTCACTAAGAGATTAATGGTTACTATTGTTATCATCCTACTTACGCACAATGATCTGTTATCTGCAAATCCATAGCTAACATATTGTTTTGACATGACATTTATTTCCCTCGGTAGTTTAAAACAAAACTTGAAATAATTGAAAGGAGGGACATGAACTCACAATTTTTGCGTTCCGTTAAGTCGTACTATTTATCGATCGGTGTCCGCAACGTATGTAACCTACATGCGTATTGGGTTCATTAGACACCTAGGCCTTAATGGACCTTGTACTCGTTGTTCATCTTGAATTCTTGTTATGTATCTTTTCGTTATGATAGAACAACTTGAAATGTGATCATAGTGTTGGTAGTTTGTTCATTCGATTAATATTGTTATATATATTCTTGAAACTATATATATATATATATATATTATATATATATATATAATTATTGTTTTCAAATCATGTGTGAACTGGGCCTTGCCCTTCACATGTTATTGGGCCTAGCCCATGTTTTTTGTCATTGGGCCTAGCCCATGTTTTTATGTCATTGGGCCTAGCCCATGTTTTTTATGTCATTGGGCCTAGCCCATGTTTTCTTGTCATTGGGCCTAGCCCATGTAAGCCCATGTATTTTACGTCTTTGGGCCTAGCTCATGTTTTTATGTCATTGGGCCTAGCCCATGTAATTGATGTCTTTGGGCCTAGCCCATGTATTTTTATATCTTTGGGCCTAGCCCATGTATTCTTATATGTTCTTGGGATTTTATTAGTTTTTGGGCCT
This sequence comes from Scalesia atractyloides, assembly GCA_947069175.1. Lineage (NCBI taxonomy): Eukaryota > Viridiplantae > Streptophyta > Magnoliopsida > Asterales > Asteraceae > Scalesia > Scalesia atractyloides. The sequence goes on along the minus strand of CAMTDV010000012.1, from coordinate 56,063,002 downwards.
CATCCATAAATATTATGGAATTTGGGACTAGTACATGATTTTTAAAATTTGGGCCTAGCTCAAATGTATATGTATATAAGCGCATTTTTATCATAAGTGTTTCTTATAATTTTTCTAACTTTTTAATACACTTAACTTTCTGGATTTTTCATTTCGATAACATATATATATGTTGAATGCCTAAATATATATTTAGACTTGTCGTCGGCGTCATTCGTTATATATTTAGTTTCGTCGAGGATCGTCCGTTGTCGCAACGACCTTTCGTGCCGGTGATTCACCGTTGGTCGTCGACGCGACGGTGAAATCTTGATTGTCCGCCTATTGTTCGCATTGCTTTAATTGTCCGATTTATTGTTTCGATGCATTGTGAGAATATATTTATTATGTCTCCAATACTTGGTATATTGCTTAAGTGTTTGTATTTTGTATCAGATTGGATATTTTATTGTGAATACCCTAAGTTTCTAATACATACATATATAATACACACATGTATACATACTATTTATTAGTAGCAAATATTCATACAATTACTTGTATTATTTTCCATATAAGAATATATTTATAAAGTATTTATTTTTACTCATAAATATATATTTACAACTTTGTTTAAACACTTGGTTATTTAGGGATAACCATTGTCATTAAAGTATACTTAATGACGATTTAGGTTACTAATCGCGTTTAGTCCCACTAATCACCCCACTAATCATGCTTTAATCGCGATTAGATTTTTAGAAAATTTCGCCATAGTTTCCCCTAAACTATGGCGTTTTCCACGTTTTAAAAACGTATTTAAAACCTGTTAAACTTATAATCATCATCAACAACCCATCAAATATTTATTTAACATAATCTACCTATCATCATCCATGACTTTTGTTGTTTAAATATCCTAGTAAATCAAGAGGGTTTTTAATGTTTATTATCCTTTTCAAAACAATATTTTAGCATGTTGTTTAAACAAGTTCAAGCACTTAACCCCTTGATTACTACACATTTAAGGTGATTATAACTTAAATACATATGTTTACATCTTATAAAATCATACATATGTATAAAAATTATCTTTAAGTTGTAGTATTTTACATGGATGATGTAGGTGATGATCTTGTTTAGATTTAAGCCTTATCATCTTTAAATCCTTATTTTTATACTAAATCACACAAGATCATCTCACTTTTATATCATAATATCAACATAAACAACTTCAATATACAATCTAACAATCATATAAACATATAATAACATAAAATAAACAATATTTAGTGTTATTATTATGTTGTGTTTTAGGGTTTTTAACTTATCTTTTCTTGATTTTCAAGATGATCAACTTGTACACTAATAATCTAAGCATAAAAATAAGTTAGATTATGGAGGAGATTAGCTCACAATGGGTGCACAAGTTCCTTGAAGATTTAGGAGAAAAATAAGCTCCTTAAGAATCCCTAATGATCTCCATCCTTGAAAGCTTCTTTAATAGATTTGATTAGGCTTCAAAGTGTATGGAAGGTGCTGGATTGTGGTGGCTAAATGGTGGTGTGTGGTGGTGGTATGGTAGCCGTGAGGTGGAGGGAAGAACAAGGGAGAATGGATGCAACTTTTTGTTGAAGAAAATGCTAAGAACTTCTTTAGAAATTATTATATATTTCTCATCATAATCAAGTTCCATCAAATCTTCTAAAGACCATGCTTATAATCTTTTATTTTTCAACAAAATCAAGTGGGGTGGGACCCACTTGAACCGTTCATGCCAATGGGGGTAAAGTGTAACTTTATTTTTACCACATGTTGAAAATTGAGATATTTTGGTAATGAAATTAAGTATAGTGATTAGCGTTTATGATCTAGCATCATTAGCATAAGAGTAGAGTTTAGGGTGTATTTACATGGTATTTAATCCACATGATCCTCCAATATAAGTTTCGGATGACGGATACGTCGCTAAATCGCTCATCGTCGTAATATTCGCTAATAAACGGAACTACATATTTATTACCGGAAGCCTTTGTTTTCGACTAATTAGTGCATTTTTTATCCAAAATATTGATGACTAGTTCGCTAGACGAATATACGATGAGTTAGGATGGCCGATACGCCTTTCGTTCGACCGTTAGATCGATATCGGCACTTTTATGACCCGCCGTCGAACTTTTCCGAAAGTTGTGTTTCCGTGACCTCATGTTAGTTGAATGGATCCGAGTTCCAAATAATGCTTAACTAGTTCACTAGACGCCCGGATGAGGCTATCGGCCACTAAAATATTCGTCGTTTCAACGATTGGCCGCTTTCCGGTCAAGTTGTGCACGGTTTGCCGAATGACGGAAACGATGTGTTTTGTGCATTCTTGCTATTCTCACATTATTTTAGGATATTTAACATTGTTTTATTCTTATCTTGACATCCGGAATCCTCCGAATTAGTCTTGCGGACAAATCGCCATTTGTCGCCTTTTTGGTCGAAACGGACAATTTTGCAATTTAGGCGTTATACCGGAAAGTTATGTATTATTGTAACAGTTGTTCTCAAATATGTATTTTCATTTGTATATGGACTCAGGTATGGCATTAACATGCCTTTATTCCTTGTTCTAATTCGTTTCAGCGGGTTTTCCGACACAATTAGTGTCACCGCAATTAGTTCACCAAACACTTTCTACCAACACTTCTAGGGCATTGTTTTGGTCTGTTTCTCATCATAACGGAAACCAGTATATGTTATGACTAGATTTACTTGTCCTAATGACGTACGACTCAGTTTCGCAATTAAATTACGATAATACGCATGAGATTATAATATGAAACTAGTGATTAAATTGTACGGAATTACCGGTTATTTGCCATTTGTCACACATTTTTATACTTAACATGCAAGATCATCCAACTTTTATATCATACTTTTAACATAAAAAACTTCAACATGCTAACTAACTACCATATAAACATATAATCAACACAAAATAAACAAGATTTAGTGTTATTATTATGGTGTGAGTTAGGGTTTTTGGTTCATCTTTTCTTAATTTTCAAGATGATCAACTTGTACATTAGTAATCTAAGCATAAAAATAAGCTAGATTATGGATGAGTTTAGCTTACAAAGGGTGCACAAGTTCTTGATGATTTTGAAGAAGTATGAAGCTCTTTAGGAAGCCTTAATGATCCTCCATCCTTGCTAGCTTCTTTAGTGATCTTGATTAGGCTTTAAAGTGTATAAAATGTGGTGTTTCAAGGTGGCAAAGTGGTGGTTCAATGATGGTGGTGGTGGCCGTGAACTAGGGAGGAATAGGGAGGATATGTTGCCAACTTATTTTTGTGAGAAAATGATAAGGTTCATGTGGAGTAATGGTATATATTTCAAGTCTTTCACTCAAGATCACAACAAATCCAAGACACCATGCTTATAATCTACCATTTTCAACAAAATTAAGTGGGCATAGGGCCCACTTGAAACCATCAAAAGGGTGGGGTATAGTGTAACTTATTTTTTTACACATGTTTAAAAGGTAGATATTTTAGTCATTATATTAAGTATAGTGATTAGGGTTTATGATCTAGCATCCTTAGCATAAGATTAGGGTTTAGTGTGTATTTACATGCTAATATTCACTTAGTCCTCCAATATAAGTTTTGGATGACGGAAATGTCGTTTGGTCGCTCATCGTCGCAATAATCGCTAATAAACGAAACTATTTATTTAGTACCGGAAGCTTTTGTTTTCGACAACCACAATTGATATGGTGTCTACTTAGTGCATTTCCGATCTAAAAATATGTATAACTAGTTCGCTAGACGAATATACGATGAGCTAGGATGGCCGAAATGTCTTTCGTTCGATCGTTCGATCGATATCGGCAATTTCGTGTTCCGCCGTCGAACTTTTCCGAAAGTTGTGTTCCCGTGACCTGATGTTAGTTGAATGGATTCCGAGTTCCAAATGAGGCTTAACTAGTTCGCTAGATGCCCGGATGAGGCTACCAGACACTAAATTGGAAACATAAATTTGACTAATGAAGACTACCAACAAATAGACAGAGATAAGATGGAGCTAATGGATATCAATGGGCGTTTGCAAGTGCAGTCAGAAGAGCTAAGGATTATAAGAGCAGAACAGGAAGAACAAGTTTGGAGAGCAAGAAAGATACAAAATATGTTTTTGATAAAAATGTTGTTACATGCTTTAACTGTGGTGAAAGAGGTCATTTTAAGAGTGAGTGCACTAGACCTAGCAAACAAGGAAATCACAACCCCTTCCGAAATCAATCACAACCATCCACCACGACTCAAGTTAACCATGATTGAAGGATAATAGTTGTTAACAACTCAAACAACACCAACAAGTCAGCACCTTCAAACAACACAAACAGAGCTTTAGTAGTTCAACCAGATGAAGGATGTGATTGGTCAATACAATTGGGAAACGAGAATCGAGGAAATGCATGTTATGCAAAGATTATCAATCGAATCAAACATGTTCACAGTATTGACAGTTCTGACGATGATGATAGTTCGGGGTATAATGGTGGTTCCGATGAAGAATGCTCGAGTACAGGTGGTTATGGATTTGATTAAGATATCAGAGAAGGAAGTGATGCTGAGGTCAGAGAGTTGCTGAAAGAAGGAGAAAAGCTGAAAACTCAAAAGGCTGGTCTGATGAAGAAAGCAGAAGCTGCATTGAAGGAAACATAAAATTCTTTACAAATAGTGCATCCTTCCCTCATCATACTGCCTTCATGGCTAATGTTGCTAGTTCGACAAGTCAGGTAAACTCCGACTCTCCTAAAATTTGCGGCGACTGTGCTGTATTAAAACAAAATTTGAAACAATAAACGGTCACATCCAAAACCTAGTTGTTGAACTGTCAAAATGCAAAGAGGCAAATTTGGCTTTAACTCAAAACGAAAAAGAATTCAACTCTGTAATAGAAACTCTTAAGAAAAGTGTTCCGGAATTAACAAAGACAGTTTTGAATAAGCAAAAAGGAATTAATAACTACATTAATATCCTTGAAGAAACAAAGAAGGAGTTAGCCATTGCCAAATGCGAACATGAGGCGATCAAGCTAAAATTGGAAAGTTACTCTAACTCCCGATATGTGCTTGATCATATCATTGACGTTTAAAAATTGAAAGGAGATGTCAAATGCATAGGGTATAAATCGTGTCCACCTCCATTGAAACACAATTATACCAAATTGCCTGATGAAGAGGAAATGCCATGCTTTGAACCATCTGTACCTCTTAATCCTGAAGAGTTTGAAGCAGGATTAGGGTTCAAACTGGATAATTCCTCAGTTGAATAAAAGAAATCAGAGAACTCATCATTAGTCGTTGATCAGAACCCATCTACAACAGAGGAGGATGATTCGTCAGATGATGAGTCTGAGAAAAATGATCAGGATCAATCTCTTGATAAAGAAAAAGGGATAGAAATGTCTGCTACTCCCAATGTAAAAACTGTTGAAAATGTGTTATATACTTTAGTTGGGGACAAGAAAATTTACTCAAACAAAGACTTTTCGATCAAAAATGTAAATCTAACCTCTATTGATCAAGTTTTTGAAAATTCAACAACCAAGTTTTTGGAGAAGAAAAACCCAATCAAGTCATAACCATTATCCAGTTCAAAAGAAAAACAATGAGAAAAGCGAGCTGAAAAACTTAAGGTATCATAACCAAAGGTTGAAGCTAAAAGCGTTCACTACAAGAAGAAATCAAAGAATGTTAAATTTGTGAGTTCAACTGGTACTGATAAAGTCGAGACTTTTGAAAGCATGTCTAATATCGATTTTGTAAACAAAGTCAAGAAGTGTAACAGTCAAAACAATTACACCCAACATAGAAATGGATGTGAAAATCAACCAAGTACCTCAAGACCCACAAGTTCAACATCAAGTCATAGAACTAGATCTCCTAATTTTGTTGAGAGGAGAACAGTTCTCCATGTGGAGAATTTGGCCACATAATAAAGAATTGTACAAACCCAGCAAAACCCAGATTTGTCAAGAAAGCCCCTCCTGAACCAACTTGCCAACGTCGATCTATTTCTCCAAAACAAGATAAACGTATTATAAAAGAACAAGAAGAAAAAACAGAGACGTAAGCAAGTAAAAATAATTAAAAAGCATTAAAATTGGATTTTTCATAAAGAAAACCAAGTTCTTCAAGAATAATAAAGCCAAAAGTTGTTAAAAGTTTAAATAATAGACATTCTGGTAAATTTCAACAATCTTGGAAACCTAAGACCGGTGATGTCTCAGGGGGAGTTACCAAGTTTCCAAATCATCAACAAATAGAAATCACATTTCTTGATGATAAGGGTCGACCCAAGACCACTAAGGCTTGGGTCCCCATCTCAAACTGATCGGGTATTGAAATGTGCAGGGTGTTCTAGGGGGAATTGTGAATCGTCATTGGATTGTTGACAGTGGAGCATCGAGGCACATGACAGGAAACTCAAGACTCCTTTATGATGTGAAAAGCATTCAAGGAGGCTATGTTGCTTTTGCTGGAGACAAGGGCAGATACATCACTGGAGAAGGAATGGTAGCCAATTGTGTTGTTAGCTTTGATAAGATCAATTATGTTCGACAAATTGATCACAATCTTCTAAGTGTTTCTCAAATCTGCGACAAGTTCACGGTTCATTTTGATGATGCCGGATGTTATGTGCTGAAACCTAGTTTCAAGATTCCCGAAGAATGGATTCTCCAATCGGCTCCAAGAATTAATGACTTGTATATTCTTGACATGAGCCAAGCAATCACCACGTCTGCACAAGTTACATGTTTTGTCTCAAAAGCCACCAAAAAGGAATCAATCTCTTGGCACAGACGAATGGGACACATTCACTTGAGGAAAATGAACTATTTAGTGAAAAACAATCTTGTGAGTGGTGTACCAGTGAATAACTTTCATTTACAAGACGTCTGTGTATCATTGCAAAAGGGAAAGCAAGCTAGAAAATCTCATCCTGTGAAGAAAATTAACACCGTGAATATGCCTCTAGAACGTCTTCATATGGACCTATGAAACACAAGACTATCTTAGGTGATTCATATTGATTACTAGTTACTGATGACTACTCAAGATTTTCATGGGTGAATATGTTGCCACACAAGAGTGAAGTTTCTGAAATCCTCAAGAATCTCCTAATTCTGCTTGAAAATTTGTACACTTTGAAGATAAGGAGAATCAGAAGCAACAATGGCACCAATTCAATAATCAAGTTATGGATGAGTTCTGTTCTTCTAAAGGCATTCTACATGAGTACAGTTCTCGCTACACTTCACAACAAAATGGTGTCGCTGAGAGGAAAAACAAAACTCTAATTGAAACAGCAAGAACTATGCTAGTAGAATCAGAACTTCTTGTTCAATTTTGGGGAGAAGCTGTGGCTACTGCATGTTATACGATGAATAGAGTTCTTACGCTGAAAGGCACCAGAAAACATGTTTCGAGTTATTACATAAAAGGAAACCAGGTGTGTCTTTCTTAGAACCTTTTGGAGCTCCTTGCACTATGATTGATCCACATGGAAAGTTTGGACCAAAGGCTATCGAAGGTTTCTTTCTTGGATATGCTACTCCTAATTTCAGAGTGTGGAATTTGTCATCGAAAAAGATTGAAGAATGGGGTGAAGTTAAGGTTCAAAGATACACTAAATCAGTAAGAGCTCCGGGTGATCCTTGGATGTTTGACTACGATGGGATGTTTAACTCCTTTAATCTGCCAACTTTGATGATGCTTCTGCAGCTGCTCAAATGTTACTAGAAAGTGATACTACAGTTAACTCGTCATTAGTTCGACCAATTATTGTTAATCCTCAAGTGTCTACTTCGGCTAACAATCTTGCTCAGAATGAGGAATTTTAAGATGCTGATGATTATAATGTTTCGTCAGAAGATGATGAGTTCCATGATGCAAATGAAGCTACTTCTGGTGCAGTTCCTGGAATTTCAGATGTCACGTCAAATGTACAAAATCAAGGGATGACTGAAGGTCATGCTTCTACATCTTCATCAAATCCAGCAACCGAATTAGTTGTTGATCTGAATATCAACAACTTGGGTATAAATTCTCGATTTCCTGATGTTCTTGAAACTTGAAATCATAATACCCATCCTCAACAGAATATTATAGGAGATGTCCTGAGTGGTGTGCAGACTCGTAATCAGCTAAGGAATAATTAGAATGTTGGTTTGTATTCGGTTACTAGGGAATCTGGGGAACAGAATGATTGGTCTTTTGCCTGCTATGTCTGCCAAGTAGAACAAAAATCTTATAAGGAGGCGATGAAAGAAGACTCATGGGTTGAAGCAATGCAAGAAGAACTTCAGCAGTTTCAGAAGTTAGGCGTGTGGAAATTGGTTGACAGGCGTGACAACTACAAGAAGATTGGAACAAGATGGGTTTACAAATGTAAGAAGGATGACCGAGGTGTTGTTGTGAGAAACAAAGCAAGATTGGTTGTCCAGGGCTTTAATCAGGTAGAAGGCATTGATTACAATGAAGTTTATGCATCGGTAGCATGTCTTGAGGCCATAAAATCTTCTTGGCTTATGCGTCCTACAAGAAGTTTACCGTTCATCAAATGGATGTGAAGAGTGCATTTCTTCATGGTTTGGTTGAAGAAGAAGTATATGTTGAGCAACCGCCTGGTTTTGAAGATCCAATCCATCCTGACAAGGTTTGGCTTCTGAATAAGGCACTATATGGTCTACATCAAGCTCCACGGGCATGGTATGAAACGTTGTGTTCCTATCTTCTGAAGAATGGTTTTTGACGTAGATTGATCGACTGTACTCTCTTCGTCAAGGAAAAGAATGAGGACTTATTGCTAGTACAAGTGTATGTTGATGATATTATTTTTGGGTCCCCAAACGAGAGAATGTGCAAAGAATTTAAGCAGGTGATGCAAGAGAAATTCGAGATGAGCGCAATGGGAGAAATGACTTTCTTTTTAGATTTGCAGGTTAAGACGGGATTTTCATCCATCAAACCACATCGAGGATATTCTCAAACGATTTCAAATGGAAGACTCAAAGCCTTTCGGAACTCCATTAGCTCATAATCATGGGATTACTCTTGATGGAATGGGTGAACATGTGGAACCATCCCTTTATCATGCTATGATCGGATCTCTTATGTATCTTACTGCTTCAAGACCCGATAGAATGTACCCGACATGTCTTCTAGCTCGCTACCAGTCAAGTCCCAAGGTTTCTTATTTGATGACTATGAAAAGAATCTTTCGTTATTTGAAGGGTCGCCCGGACACTGGTCTCTGGTACCCTAAGGATGATAAGTTTGATTTGACAGCATTCAGTGATTCTGATCATGGTGGCTGCAAGATTGATGCAAAATCAACATCAGCAGGATGTCAGTTCTTGGGAAATCGCCTAGTCACATGGCAGTGCAAAAAGCAGACTTGTGTAGCTAAGTCAACCTGTGAGGCTGAGTATATTTCAGCTTCTAGTTGCTGCTCTCAGGTTCTATGGATCCAACAACAAATGTGCGACTACGGTTTTGAATTTCTAACTACTTCTATTTTTGTTAATAACGAAGCTGCTTTACAGATCATTGGTAATCCTGTACAGCACTCAAAAACGAAACACATTGAGATTAAGTATCATTTCATACGAGATTGTTATGAAAAGAAACTTATCAATGTTGTTAAAATCCACACCGATCACCAACGTGCCGACCTGTTTACAAAAGCTTTTGATAAATCTCGTTTTGATTATCTACTTTTGGTCAATGGCATCAAGGTGAAACCCGAGTAAATCATCCTTGGCTAATCTTTTTCGTAAATATTTTCTTAAAACTCTAAAAAAAAAATTAGAAAAGATTTTTCCATTTTCTCTTAGTTTTATATTTTAAGGGGAGAATATTTCAAGAAAATACAAAAACACGAGAAAATACAAACAATACAAAAATATGTCTTTTATTTATTTAAGATTTCATTTATTTACCTTCTTTATTTAAGGGGGAGAAATTTTTTTTTAGAAAAATGCAAAAACAATAGAAAATCAAAAATGAGTTTCTTAGAAAGATAAGAGAAGATGATGATACACACCGGCGATCTGTCAAAAATAGTCAAAAACATAAAATGAAAATTGGTAAGTAGTTTTACTAATGATGTATCGGTAGGCTCACAATCAGATTATAATGTGCAGGTTGACATAAACATAACGGATTGCAAGCCAGGTGGGAACCATTCATTGGCATATGGTCTTGGTACCGAAATTTCGTTTAATAGTATGCCGAGGTTCTGAGCTGTGCGGTCTTTATGCTTGCTTACCATCTGGGTATCATGGTTGAATCTTTTACCGAAAAATAACGTTGACGCAAGTCTAGAACTTCCATGATACCATACATACGTGTAAGTACTGCATACGACCATCAATAAGTGATAAATTATCACATCCACCCAAAAATAAGTGATAATATATCACAACTTTATGCGGGAGCTAAGTTCGTCTCTTTATCGGTACAATGGTACTAACCTGTTCACGGAGTTACTTATGTGCCCTGCATGCATCTGAAAATTAAGTTCCTCATAAATAAGTGATTTAATCACATAGGGCTTGTTTTCAATCAAAATAAGTGAGTATCTCACATCTTATATGTCAAAACAGATGATAAGCAGTATACTCACCGGTAAGATTTTCTCTCGTGCATATCATGATACGGGAATGTGTGGTGAAGTGGTTGAACACCGGCTAGTAAGTATAAATCATACATTAATCATATCTCCTAATCATGATTACATCTGATAAGTTGAACTTTCATGGACAACAATACCGATAATCATAGTAGAATACTTATTTAATTTAATGTTTTAAACAAAACTCGTTTTTGACAAGATTAAAAGCTGGTATGATTCTCTTACCTTGAAACTCTGAAAAAGATTATCTAGTAAATATACAGTTTACTCTTATCTGTTAGTGGTTATTTTACTTCAGTTTACTTTGTTGTTAAATTAAGTTCTTTTTGAATTAGCCAAAGTTGAAACTCAAAAGTTTTCTACCAAAATACGCCCTAAAAACCATTCGCTTTGATATCATAACTTCATAAATACTTTCTTACAACGGGTAAACTCATCTCAAAGAACAAAATCTGTTTAACGAGCACTTTTCCTAAAACTTAACTTTAGTGTGGATATGTGCAAAGTTCTAAACAGGTCAACGAAAAACCTAAGGTCCTCGAAGAACTGAAAGTCCAGTTGAGAAAAACTTGGACTCGTACGAGCCGTTGTGCCTCGTACGAATGATAACTGGGGTCTTGTACGAATAAAGTTCTTCGTACGAGCTAGGGTAATTCGCGCAAGTCTCTTGATGTGGTATAAAGGGAAATGAAGTTCTTTGGTAGAACTTTACTTTCACCTTGCTCACGTCATCTTTACACCTCCCTTCAAGTTGTGTTTTGATTTCTTTAAGGTATACCTGACAATGTTGGTTTACTTTGAAGATGAACAACTTAAACATTATCTGACCATGTGACTTTGACTGACATGAACAACAAAATTTAAGCGAAGAATCTTTTTAACGAAAAACAAGTATCTTCTATTGAAGTCGTACGAGTGAAATATCACTCGCACGAGTAACATATCGCTCGTATGAGCTAGTTACTCGTACGAGTAAATCATTTGTTTGACTAAATCAAGTTTTTGTAAAAATCGGTTGTTCTTCGTACAAATAATTGTTATTTGTATGAGTCAGTAGTTCTTTGTTCAAGGAATTTATACATACATAAAGTTTGAAATAAATTTTTTGTGTATATTCCCTAATGAATTTATGTTTTTATCCTTGTTGTCTTATGTATACAGCATGGAACAAAAGGAACATAAAGAAAACCCAGGACAAAGAGGACTAACAAGTCAGAAGTGGAAATTATGTCAGAACCAAGACATAACATGGTGGCCTACTTGGATCTGGAAGACAAATTTGATGGGTACAATGGTATAATGAAGTTTTTGCACGACTCAAGGCTACATTATGCTATCAGCACAAGACTACAATATACAAGACATTGATCAAGGAATTTTGGGATAAAACTAAAGTTGTTGATGTAAATGGGCAGGAACTTATCCGCGGGAAAGTAAATGACTTGAACGTAGATGTCTTCGTTGAAATCATTAACTCCGTATTACAGCTTGGTGATGATCCTGAAGCTCAATTCTCAGTACCGTTGAAGTGTCAACGTGGATGTTTGCTCAGAACGAAATGTGTTGGAGATTTTCTGTGGGACAACTAAACAAAGCATGATTGCCACTCCGATACAAGTTCTTTCTACATGTTTTAATTCAGTGTTTGAGCAACAGACGAAGTGGTTATGATTTGGCAAATCAAGACTTGGTTGGAATGATGATAGCTTTGACATTGAAACAAACCGTTTAGTGTGTCAAAGTATATTTTTGCAAACATGAAGGAAAACCTGAGAAGAACCGGATATGGTGGAAACAAGTTTTGGATGTATCCTCGTTTTCTCCAAATGATCTTGAATGTGCAACATCTGAATCTTCTGAAGAACGACAACGATGTTCTAAAAGTAGAAGTTAAGATACAACATCCGTTGAAGATCTTTAGGGGTGTAGTAGCAAAATGTTACAAGGAAAGCACACCTCCTCGTAAATTGATCAGTTTTCTGGAAAATGATCAATATATTGCACCAGAAAATGACAAGTGGCGCCATGATGACAGTGAGTCTGATAATGAAGAACCAACTTTGAAAAAGATTATCAAAGATAAGTTTGGTCATAAAATGGGAAAAGGTAATGATGATGGTGATAATGTTGGTAATGATGGTGTAAGTGAACCAGTTGCAGAAGTCCAGTCTACCTTCACAAGGAGGAGACTAAACCTGTAATGACGGAACCCAATACCACCGCAACTGAAACACCTTCGCCTGAAGATACTCCATTTCAATCACAACCTACTACCTCTTCAGCTCAACAATCCCAGTCTACATCTCATCAACAAAATAAAAAACAAAGCAGTCGTTTGTTCTCTAAAATGGAAAAGTATGAGAGAGGGATTTTTTGTTCTTTCAGTTGCATGCTGTAGCAATCCAGATTAACAAGCATTCGCAGTTTACATCTTCAAATCGGAAACAGTTGTCAAACAACAGTTGGAGCTAAATTCTTTGAAACAGATGTTAGAAAACATGATTCTGAAATTGCGCAGTTAAGAAAAGAAAATGAGCGACTGAAGGCTGCAGATGCTGAAAGAGCAACTCAGCTACAACAGATGAGGGAAGCTGATAACTCTCGACGGATTGAGATAAATAGGCTTGAAAGAGTGTAGTGCGGCCGTACAACGATCTGCCGAAACATTAACTGCTAAACATAATGACTTAAGAGAATGGTATCATTCTCGTAATGCTACACTGGTTGAAGGCTTTAATGGTATTAAAGGTGTGTTTGAAATGAGCAGAAAGAGGGTGAACATTCTATGGAATTATAGATGCAAAGCGCAGAGATCAAACGTAAACGTGATCAGGATAGTGAAGACCCTAGCAATCCAGATGATTCGACCCCATCCTCGCAACCAAAAGTTTTTGCATCAACTCTACTGGGAAAAAGTCTAATGTACAGTAGATTGTGACCCATCCGGTTACCTCCAGTGGTATTCAAGAGGAAATAGGCTAGGTTTAATGTTTCTGGAAAATGTTGAAAATCTGATCCTCAATCAACGTGGATAGCAGATCTTGAAGGGGAGTTTGTTGATACTACAGGATATTCAGAATAAAGACCGAAGACTGAAGATTAAGCAACAGTCAAGGGGGAGTTTGTTGATACACTTTTTGTGTCTGTCGCTTATTCTTAGTTACGTCTGTAATTGTACAGTCTTTGTTTACTGTGTCTGTATAGTCTGGTCGAGTCGACCAAATCAAGAAATCCTCCTATCTTGTTTTAGTACGACGATTAGTTTATCTGTGTAAAACAGTTGCATAGTTGTTTTTAGTCTTGTATACGTCATGTCTGTGGCACGTTCTTTGAAGAACACATCTATGTACGAGTGGGAAATACTTCGTACGAGCAAGATGTTGCTCGTACGAGCCACTCATCATTCGTACATGTGACTCCTTAATCTTACGAGTGAATTCATCTCAACAAGCTGATTGTTTGATTCGTACGAGCCAGCTCGTTTCGTACGAGCATCTTTGGAGAATGTCCTTCGTGTCTTTTGGTGTTTCGTACAACCAGCAACATACTTCGTACTGTTGATGGGTGTGGACATTATATAAGCAGACATGCACTTCTCAGCTAGTTGTTGGACATACGTGAGTAGAGACGTGAGACATCAGTGAACAAGCTAGAGAGAGAAACACAAGAACACAGAGAGTATTTCATGAGTCTGTATGAACATTGTTTGTATGTTTTTGTACTAGTTCTCTATTGTTAATCAACATATTGAATCTTTGGTTATCCTGTGTTTCTTACTTTACTTTGGTTTGCATACATACAAGGATTACGCACACGTATTTGTGTTGTATAAACAGGAAAGTAGGTTAATCTTGATCCTCCAAGTGGACCTACAATTCCCTTACCAACAGAATTCGGAATAGATGTTTTTCGGATCCTATAGCATCCTGAATTGATTTGGTTCCGTTAGCATCCAAACTCAGTTGGTTTCGGATTGTGTACCGACACTAACTCGAATAATTCAAAAAGGGTGGTATCCGTATCCTATATTATCCAGACTCGGTTTAATTTGATCATTAGGCTTCGCTAGCATGCGAGATTTAGAATGGTTATTTTAGGAATCGTATAGCATCCAGAGTCGGCTACATTAAGATAGCATCCATACTCGTTTGAATTTGGATCCTTTAGATTCCCTTACCAACGGAATTCAGAATAGGAGTTTTTGGGATCCTATAGCATCAAAAATCGATTTGATTCGGTTACTATCCATACCTAGTGGGTTTCGGATAGTGTACCATCACTAAGAAAAAAAGATTCAGAATGGGTGGTATCCGTATAATATATCATCCAGACTGGGTTTAATAAGGATTAAGCTTCCCTTTCATGCGAGATTTAGAATGGTTGTTCTACTATTTGCATAGCATCAAGGGTCGTCTACATTCAAATAGCATCAATACTCGGTTTAATTCGGATCCTGTAACATCACTATTCAGAAGGACTCACAATGGGTGGTATACACATTCTGTTTCATCTAGACTCGGTTAAATATGGATCCTCTACATTCCCTTATTAGCAGAATTCAGAAGAGGTGTTGTTGAGTTCTTATAGCATAAAGAATCGATTTGATTCAGTTAGCATCCATACACAATAGGTTTCAAATCGTGTACCATCACTAATCAAAATGATTTAGAACAGGTGGTATCTGTATCCTATACCTTCCAGACTCGATTTAATTTGGATCATTAAGCTTCCCTAGCATGTGAGATTTAGAATGGTTTTTTACGAATCATATAGCATCGAGAGTCGACTACATTCAGATAGCATCCATACTCGATTAATTTCCAATCCTGTAACATCACTAATCAGAAGGACTCACAATGGGTGGTATACGCATTCTACTTCATCTAGACTCAGTTGAATTAGGATCCTTAAGATTCCCTTTCCAACGGAATTTAGAATAGGTGTTTTTTGGTTCATATAGCATCCAGAATCGATTTTATTCGGTTATCATCCATACTCAGCTGGTTTCGGATAGTGTACCATCACTAACCAGAATGATTCAGAAGAAGTGGTATCTGTATCTTATACCATCCAGACTGGGTTTAATATGGATCGTTAAGCTTCCCTTGCATGAGAGATTTAGAAAGGTTGTTTTACGAATCGTATAGCGTCAAAAGTCGTCTACATTCAAATAGCATCAAAACTCGGTCGAATTCGGATCCTGTAACATCACTAAGTAGAAGGACTCAAAATGGGTAGTATACACATTCTGTTTCATCTTGACTCGGTTGAATTAGGATCCTTTAGATTCCCTTACCACCGGAATTCATAATAGGAATTTTGGGATCCTATAGCATCCAAAATCAATTTGATTAGGTCAGCATCCATTCCCAGTTGATTTTGGATCGTATACTATCACTAACCAGAATGATTCAGAATGGGTGGTATCCGTATACTATACCATCCAGACTGGGTTTAATTTGGATCATTAAGATTCGCTAGAATGCGAGATTTAGAATTGTTGTTTTACGAATTGCATAGCATCTAGAGTTGGCTACATTCAGATAGCATCAATACTCGGTTGAATTCGGATACTATGACATCACTAATTAGAAGGACTCACAATGGGTGGTATACACATTCTGTTTCATCCAGACTCAGTTGAATTAGGATTGTAACACCCCGACCACGTAAAACAACGAACCGCGACGGAAATGTCATGGAGTCATGTCACAGAACTATTGTTTGAACAACCTATGGAATTTAAAATTTTGTTTTATTAAGTTAAATGTTTACATTGTCTTGGGATAAATAGAAACAAAACATAAATAAATTGTGTTTCATGTTTTAAGTCACTAAGACCCGTGTCCATTCCTACGTGAAGCATGCATCATATTATCAAGCATTGACTCCTAAAACATATGTGAAAAGAGAGTCAGCATAAAAATGCCGTCAAGTATATAGGTTTTGTGAGTGTGTCAAATTCGTTGCTTTGTATACATACTGTAACACCTTGTCCGACTAGAAGAGTCGTTAAGTGTAAACCTCGTATCAAAAGTGTTTGATATTGCAATACAATTAACCAACTAAAACAAGTTGGTTAGAGTTACGAAAACCTTGTAGCCATGAATCTTGATCAAAACGTTTTTTTGTTAAAACCTTGTAATAGATTGATTCAAAAGAAAACTTCGTATGGTTTATATCTTTAAATGAAAATCATTGCGTGACATTGTTCAAAACCATTTGTCCGTGTTATAAACCATTTGTTCATGTTATAGAACATTCGTCCGTGTTATAAATCAATCGTCCGTGTCACAAACCAATTGTCCATGTCACAAACAAATCGTCCGTGTTTTTAATTGTGAAAACTTTTGATCATTCTTTAGTGAACACATTCAAACCTGTGTTGACTATACCACCAAAGGGTATCTTTAATAGACCACCAAAGGGTCACTTTAACTCGACTAACAAATCAACAAATGATTTTCTAATCAGAAGTAGTTTCTGTCATTACCCAAACTTCCACCAAATCTAGTGAACAGTCCGATAATGGGATTGTCACTCGTATGGTACCATAACATACTGGTCGGCTCGGCCAAAGCTAATGAATGTCATTCGTGTTATGCGTAACGCATCAACAAGTTGTTCACATTATTGATATCGTATTGTTTTATATATAAACCATAGACATTGTTTTTGAAAACTTGAAAATGATTTAGCACATATGAGTCACCCCAAACATTTGCAAAACATAAAAGAGGGGAACTATGTACTCACATAAGCCTAGCATAGTAACTATGTAGATTTGAAAAGATAGTTTAGCACATATGAATCACCCCAAAACATTTAGAAAATGTAAAAGAGGGGAACTATGTACTCACATAAGCCTTGCTAGTAAATATGTAGACTTAAAAAGATAGTTTAGCATATATGAATCACCCCAAAACATTTAAAATGTAAAAGAGGGGAACTATGTACTCACTTTGAAAATCATTTTGTATATATAAACCATGTATATTGTATTGAAATCTTAAAAATAATTATAGGCATATATGAATCACCCCAAAACATTTAGAAAATGTAAAAGAGGGGAACTATGTACTTACTAGGGATTGTGAAAGTGTTCTTGATCAACGGAATAAACAAAGCTCAAATGTGTCCTAATAGGTTAGATAAATATGTTAGCGAGTCGGGACTACAAACGGGAGATCGGATAGAAGAAGTCTTATAAACCAAACGAGTGTTGAACTCGTGTGATATGGTTTGACAAACTTAACATTCTCATTTGGAAAGGATCCTAAGTGCTTTTGACCCATTATGACTCGTTAAGGTAGTTTATGCTACTTTAATTGGTCATTAGCATAAAAACATGATCGGATGGTTAAACACCTACGATAAGTCTTACATGCCCAAACATGTTTGAAAATGTTATGACTCAGTTTATATGTCCAAATTTGGTTACATGTGTTTAAAATGGATTTATGCGCAAAAGGGCATTTTGGTCATCATCATTTTTTTAAGAACATAGAAGTAACTTATCATAACACTAACCAAACAACGTGACCATAAGGTATAACCTCAGTAGGTTATTCCCCATACAACTATAGTCACAAATATGTGTTTGGTCGGATCGTAAGATCGACCAAACGGATCGGATTCAAAAGTCAAAGCGGTGGTCAAGACTGCTCGACTTACGACCCTAAATAAGCACTAAACTAGAAGTGATGAGTTAGACATGTCAAAATATGTCTAACTAAGTTTATAAAACTTATTTGGTATCAAAGTTGGTGTTTTGATACCCGAAAATAGTTTCGTCGTAAAATGCACATCATGCGCATTTTTGACCGAAACTTTGACTCGTCACTTCGACTAGTAAACATGGTAATCTGAAGGTGAAATCGTTAGGGATTATAACCTTCATGATTACAATCACATTGCAAAGTTCAATTGAACTTTGACTTGACCAAATATGATCAGAACCAAAAGTCAATCAGGAAGCCAAACTATTCGACTTTTAGCTCAAAATAACTAAAATAATGAAAGAACTAGGAAGAGTACTTACTCGTGTTGAAGAACACTTTGGGAACTCAAGATAGGAGGCTTCCAAAAGCTAGAAACAAGCTCCAAGAAGGATAGAAAGAAGAACTTTACACTTTGCTTTGAAGTGTTTTGAGGTGGTGTAAAAAAATGGAATAATCATGGGGTAATTATAGTATTTTAGGATTAAGGAGGTGATAACAAGTGTCCTCAAGTGTGGATTAGTGTCCTAACATGTGTCAACACCAAATTAAGTGTGGCAAAATGAGTGCTAGGTGTCAAAAATTGGAGATAGGTGGCAAACTTGGTGAAGAAGCAAAAATATTTATTATTTTTTCTACATTTTTGGCGCTTGGACTTGTATTTTCACTTGTTTGCCATTTTTAACCCCTTCAACCTAATATTTAGTTTATATAAAGGTGTTAAGACATGTGTAACTTGGATGCCCGAAAATCTCGTGGATGTCCGTTAGATCGGTTATACAGTTACGCGTTTCGCAAAAATACGTAAAACGCTTTAACGAACACGAAAATTATCAAAATCGTGCAACGATTGACATTTTTGTATTCTCATCAATAAAATACAAGATTTTATTGAATACAAAAATATTTGGAAATAAAACACAAGGTTTCATTGAACAAGAAATTGATTGTAATTGTACAATGATTGAAAAGCACAAATGTCGCAAGGATCATTTTGATTCCCTTACCAGCGGAATTTGGAATAGATGTTTTTGGAATCCTATAGCATCCAGAATTAATTTGATTCGGTTAGCATCCATACTCCATTGGTTTCGGATTATGTACCAACACTAACCAGGATGATTTAGAACGGGTGGTATCCGTATCCTATACCTTCCAGACTCAGTTTAATTTGCATCATTAAGCTTCGCTAGCATGCGAGATTTAGAACGGTTATTTTACGAATCATATATCATCCATAGTCGGCTACATTCAAATAGCATCAATACTCGATTGAATCTAGATCTTGTAACATCACTTATCAGAAGGACTCACCATGAGGGTATACGCATTATGTTTCATCCAGACTCTGTTGAATTTGGATCCTTTAGATTCCCTTACCAGCGGAATTTAGAATAGGTGTTTTTGGGATACTATAGCATCCAGAATCGATTTGATTCGGTTAGCATCCATACTCAGTAGGTATCGGATCGTGTACCATCACTAACCAGAATGATTCAGAACGGGTGGTATCCGTGTAATATACCATCCAGACTTGGTTTAATATGGATCATTAAGCTTCCCTTGCATGCGAGATTTAGAATGGTTGTTTTATGAATCGTATAGCATCAACAGCCATCTACATTAAAATAGCATCATTACTTGGTTGAATTCGGATCCTGTCACATCTCAAATCAGAAGGACTCACAATGGCGATATACGCATTCTGTTTAATCTAGACTCGGTTGAATTAGGATCCTTTAGATTCCCTTACCGCCAGAATTCAGAATAGGTGTTTTTGGGATCCTATAGCATCCAGAATCGATTTAATTAGGCCAGCATCCATTCTCAGTTGATTTCAGATCGTATATTATCACTAACCAGAATGATTCAGAACTGGTGGTATCCGTATCCTATACCATTCAGACTGGGTTTAATTTGGATCATTAAGCTTCGCTAGAATGCAAGATTCAGAATTGTTGTTTTACCAATCGCATAGCATCTAGAGTCGGCTAAAATTCAGATAGCATCAATATCGGTTGAATTTGGATACTGTGACATCACTATCAGAAGGACTCACAATAGGTGGTATACACATTCTCTTTCATCCAGGCTCGGATGAATTAGAATCCTTTAGATTCCCTTACCACCGGAATTCATAATAGGTGTTTTGGGATCTTATAGCATCCAGAATGGAATTGATTAGGTTAGCATCCACACTTTGTTGGTTTCGGATGGTGTACCAACACTAACCAGTTAGATACTAAACGGGTGGTATCCGTATACTATATTATCCAGACATGGTTTAATTTAGATCATTAAGCTTCGCTAGCATGCGAGATTTAGAATGGTTATTTTACGAATTGTATAGCATCCACAGTTGGCCACATTCAGATAGCTTCCATACTCGGTTGAATCCGGATCTTGTAAGATCACTTATCAGAAGGACTGACAATAAGCGGTATACGCATTCTGTTTAATCCAGACTCGGTTGAATTTAGATCCTTCAGATTCCCTTACTAGCAGAATTCAGTATAGGTATTTTTGGGATCCTATAGCATCAAGAATCAATTTGATTCGGTTAGCATCCATACTCATTTGGTTTCGGATCATGTACCATCACTAACCAGAAGGATTCAGAACAGGTGGTATCCGTTTAATATACCATCCAGACTGGGTTTAATATGTATCATTAAGCTTCCCTTGCATGCGAGATTTAGAATGGCTGTTTTATTAATAGTATAGCATCAAGAGTCATCTACATTCAAATAGCATCAATAGTCGGTTAAATTCGTATCCTGTAACATCACTAATTAGAAGTACTCACAATGGGTGGTATACACATTGTGTTTTATCAAGACTCGGTTGAATTATGATCCTTTAGATTCCTTTGCCACCGGAATTCAGAATAGGTGTTTTTGGGATCCTATAGAATCCAAAATCGATTTGATTCGGTTAGCAACCATTCTCAGTTAGTTTCAGATTGTGTACTATAACTATCCAGAATAATTCAGAATGGGTGGTATATGTATCCTATAGCATCCAGACTGGGTTTAATTTGGATCATTAAGCTTCGCTAGAATGCGAGATTCAGAATGGTTGTTTTACGAATCGTATAACATCTAGAGTCAGCTACATACAGATAGTATAAATATTTGGTTGAATTCGGATCCTTTGACATCACTAATCAGAAGGATTCACAATGGGTGGTATACACATTTTGTTTCATCCAACTCGGTTGAATTAGGAACCTTTTGATTTCTTAACAGTGAAATTCGGAATAGATGTTTTTGGGATCCTATAGCATCTAGAATTGATTTGATTTGAATAGCATCCATACTCAGTTGGTTTCAGATTATGTACCAACACTAACCAAAATGATTTAGAACAGGTGGTATCCATATCATATATTATCCACACTCGGTTTAATTTGGATCATTAAGCTTCGCTAGCATACGAGATTTCGAATTGTTATTTTACGAATCGTATTGGTGCAGAGTCGGCAACATTCAGTTAGCATCCATACATGGTTGAATCCAAATCTTGTAATATCACTTATCAGAAGGACTCACAATGAGTTGTATACGCATTCTGTTTCATCTAGACTCGGTTGAATTTGGATCGTTTAGATTTCCTTACCAGCAAAATTAAGAATAGGAGTTTTTAGGATCCCATAACATCCAGAATCTATTTGATTCGTTTAGCATCCATACTCAGTTGGCTACGGATCATGTACCATCACTAACCAAAATGATTCAGAACAGGTGGTATCCGTATAATATACCATCCAGACTGAGTTTAATATGGATCATTAAGCTTCCCTTGCATGCGAGATTTAGAATGGTTGTTTTACGAATCGTATAGCATCAAGAGTCGTCAACATTCAGATAGCATCATTACTCAATTGAATTCAGATCCTATAACATCACTAATCAGAAGGACTTACAATGGGCGATATACGCATTCTGTTTCATCTAGACTCGGTTGAATTAGGATCCTTTAGATTCCCTGATCACTGGAATTCAGAATAGGTGTTTTTGGGATCCTATAGCAACCAGAATCGATTTGATTCGGTTAGCATCCATACTCAATTGGTTTCGGATTGTGTACCATCACTAACCAGAATGATTTAGAACGGGTGGTATCTGTATCCGATACCATCCAGACTGGGTTTAATTTGGATCATTAAGCTTCGCTAGAATGCGAGATTCAAAATTGTTGTTTTACGAATCGCATAGCATCTAGAGTCGGCTACATTCAGATAGCATCAATACTTGGTTGAATTCGGATACTGTGACATCACTATTAGAAGGACTCACAATAGGTGGTATACACATTCTCTTTCATCCAGACTCGGATAAATTAGAATCCTTTAGATTCCCTTACCACTAGAATTCATAATAGTGTTTTGGGATCCTATAGCATCCAGAATCGATTTTATTTGGTTAGCATCCATACTCAGTTGGTTACGGGTGGTGTACTATCACTAACCAGAATAATTCAGAACGGGTGGTATCCGTATCCTATACCATAAAGATTGGGTTTAATTTGGATCATTAAGCTTCGGTAGAACGCGAGATTCAGAATGGTTGTTAGTCAAATCGTATAGCATCTAGAGTCGGCTACATACAGATAGCATCAATAATCGGTTGAATTCGGAACCTTTAACATCATTAATCAGTAGGATTCACAGTGGGTGGTATACACATTTTGTTTCATCCAGTCTCGGTTGAATTAGGATCCTTTTGATTCCCTTACCAGCGGAATTTGGAATAGATGTTTTTGGGATCCTATAGCATCCAGAATTTATTTGATTCGTTTAGCATCCATACACAGTTGGTTTCGTATTGTGTACTAACACTAACCAGAATAATTCAGAATGGGTGGTATCCGTATCCTATATTATCCAGACTCGGTTTAATTTGGATCATTAGGCTTTGCTAGAATGCGAGATTTTAAAAGAATCGTATAGCATCCAGAGTTGGCTACATTCAGATAGCATCCATACTCGGTTGAATCCGGATCTTGTAACATCACTTATCAGAAGGACTCACAATGAGTGGTATACGCTTTCATCTAGAATCAGTTGAATTTGGATCCTTTAGATTCCCTTACCAACGGAATTAAGAATAGGTGTTTTTGGGATCCTATAGCACCCGGAATCGATTTGATTCGGTTAGCATCCATACTCAGTAGGTATCGGATCGTGTACCATCACTAACGGGTGGTATCCATATAATATACCATCAAAATTGGGTTTAATACGGATCATTAAGCTTCCCTTGCATACAAGATTTAGAATGGTTGTTTTACGAATCGTATAGCATGAAGAATTGTCTATATTCAAATAGCATCAATACTCGATTGCATTCGGATCCTGTAACATCACTATCAGAAGGACTCACAATGGGTGGTATATGCATTCAGTTTCATCCAGTCTCTATTGAATTTTGATTCTCTACATTCCCTTAAAAGCAAAATTTAGAATAGGTGTTTTTGAGCTCCTATAGCATACATAATTTATTTGATTCGGTTGGTATCTATACACAGTAGGTTTCAGATCGTGTACCATCACTAACTAAAATGATTTAGAACGGGGGTATCCGTATCCTATACCTTCTAGACTTTATTTAATTTGGATCATTAAGCTTCCCTAGCATGCGATATTTAGAATGGTTGTTTTACGAATGGTATAGAATCTAAAGTCGGCTACATTCCAATAGCATCCATACTCGGTTGAATCTGAATCTTGTAACATCACTTATCAGAAAGAATGATAAGGAGTTGTATACGCATTCTGTTTCATCCAGACTCGGTTGAATTTGTATCCTTTAGATTACCTTACCAGTGGAAGTCAGAATAGGTGTTTTTGGGATCCTATAACATCCAAAATAGATTTGAATCGGTTAGCATCCATACTCAGTTGGTTTCGAATCGTGTACCATTACTATACAAAATGATTCAGAACGGGTGGTATCCGTATAATATACCATCAAAATAGGGATTAATACGGATCGTTAAGCTTCCCTTTCATGCGAGATTTAGAAAGGTTGTTTTACGAATTGTATAGCATCAAGAGTCGTCTACATTCAAATAGCATTAATACTCGGTTGAATTCGGATCCTGTAACATCACTAATCAGAAGGACACACAATGGGAGGTATACACATTCTGTTCATCCAGGCTCGATTGAATTTCGATTCTCTACATTCCCCTAAAAGCGGAATTAGAATAGGTGTTTTTCAGTTCCTATAGCATACATAATTTATTTGATTCGGTTAGCATCTATACACAGTAGGTTTCAGATCGTGTACCATCACTAACTAAAATGATCTAGAACGGGGGTATCCGTATCCTATACCTTCTAGACTCGATTTAATTTGGATCATTAAGCTTCCCTAGCATGCCATATTTAGAATGGTTGTTTTACGAATCGTATAGAATCTAAAGTCGGCTACATTCCAATAGCATCCATACTCGGTTGAATCCGGATCTTGTAACATCACTTATCAGAAAGAATGACAAGGAGCGATGTACGCATTCTGTTTCATCCAGACTCGATTGAATTTTTATCCTTAGATTACCTTACCAGCGGAAGTCAGAATAGGTGTTTTTGGGATCCTATAACATCCAAAATAGATTTGAATCGGTTAGCATCCATACTCAGTTGGTTTCGAATCATGTACCATTACTATACAAAATGATTCAGAACGGGTGGTATCCGTATAATATACCATCAAAATAGGGTTTAATACGGATCGTTAAGCTTCCCTTGCATGCAAGATTTAGAAAGGTTGTTTTACAAATTGTATAGCATCAAGATTCGTCTACATTCAAATAGCATTAATACTCGGTTGAATTCGGATCCTGTAACATCACTAATCAGAAGGACACACAATGGGAGGTATACACATTCTGTTTCATCCAGGCTCGATTGAATTTCGATTCTATACATTCCCTTAAAAGCGGAATTCAGAATAGGTGTTTTTGAGTTCCTATAGCATACATAATTTATTTGATTCGGTTAGCATCTATACACAGTAGGTTTCAGATTGTGTACCATCTCTAACTAAATTAATTTAGAACGGGGGTATCCGTATCCTATACCTTCTAGACTCGATTTAATTTGGATCATTAAGCTTCCCTAGCATGCCATATTTAGAATGGTTGTTTTATGAATCGTATAGAATCTAAAGTCGGCTACATTCAAATAGCATCCATACTCAGTTGAATCCGGATCTTGTAACATCACTTATCACAAAGAATAACAAGGAGCGGTATAACGCATTCTGTTTCATCCAGACTCGATTGAATTTGTATCCTTTAGATTACCTTACCAGCGGAAGTCAGAATAGGTGTTTTTGGGATCCTATAGCATCCAAAATCGATTTGAATCGGTTAGCATCCATAATCAGTTGGTTTCGGATCGTGTACCATTACTATACAAAATGATTCAGAACGGGTGGTATCCGTATAATATACCATCAAGTCTGGGTTTAATACGGATAGTTAAGCTTCCCTTGCATGCGAGATTTAGAAAGGTTGTTTTACGAATTGTATAGCATCAAGAGTCGTCTACATTCAAATAGCATTAATGCTTGGTTGAATTCGGATCCTGTAACATCACTAATCAGAAGGAATCACAATGGGTGGTATACACATTCTGTTTCATCCACACTCTGTTGAATTAGGATCCTTTTAATTCTCTTACCAGTGGAATTCGGAATATATGTTTTTAAGATCCTATAGCATCAAGAATTGATTTGATTCGGTTAGCATCCATACTAAGTTGGTTTTGGATTGTGTACCAACACTAACCAGAATGATTCAGAACGAGTGGCATCCGTATCCTATATTATCCAGACTCGGTTTAATTTTAATCATTAAGCTTCGCTAGCATGCGAGATTTAGAATGGTTATTTTACGAATCACATAGCATCTAGAGTCGGCTACATTCAGATAGCATCCATACTCGGTAGAATCCGGGTCTTGTAACATCACTTATCAGAAGGACTGACAATGAGCGGTATACGCATTCTATTTCATCAAGACTCGGTTGAATTTGGATCCTTTAGATTCCCTTACCAGAGGAATTCAGAATAGGTATTTTTGGGATTCTATAGCATCCATACACAATTGGTTTCGAAACGTATACCATCACTAACCAGAATGATTCACAACGGGTGGTATCCGTATAATATACCATCCAGACTGGGTTTAATATGGATCGTTAAGCTCCCTTGCATGCGAAATTTAGAATGGTTGCTTTCCAAATAGTCTAGCATCTAGAGTCGTCTACATTCAAATAGCATCAATACTCGGTTGAATTCGAATCCTGTAACATCACTATTCAGAACTCAAAATGGGTGGTATACACATTGTTTTTCATCTAGACTGGGTTAAATTGGGAACCTTTAGATTCAGATTTAGAATAGGTGTTTTTGGGATCGTATAGCATCCAGATTCGATTTGATTCGGTTAGCATCCATACTCAGTTGGTTTCGGATGGTGTACTATCACTAACCAGAATGATTCAGAATGGGTGGTATCCGTAACCTTTACCATCCAGACTGGGTTTTATTTGGATCATTAAGCTTCGCTAGAATGCGAGATTCAGAATGGTTGTTTTACGAATCGTATAGCATCTAGTGTCGGGTACATACAGATAGCATCAATACTCGGTTGAATTCGGATCCTGTGACATCACTATCAGAAGGACTCACAATAGGTGGTATACACATTCTCTTTCATCCAGGCTCGGATGAGTTAGAATCCTTTAGATTCCCTTACCACCGGAATTCATAATAGGTGTTAAGGGATCTTATAGCATCCAGAATGGAATTGATTAGGTTAGCATCCACACTTTGTTGGTTTCGGATTGTGTACCAACACTAACCAGTTAGATACTAAATGGGTGGTATCCGTATCCTATATTATCCTGACTTGGTTTAATTTGGATCATTAAGCTTCACTAGCATGTGACATTTAGAATGGTTATTTTACGAATCGTATAGCATCCAGAGTCGGCTACATTCAGATAGCATCCATACTCGGTTGAATCTGGATCTTGTAATATCACTTATCAGAAGGACTGACAATGAGCGGTATACGCATTCTGTTTCATCTAGACTCGGTTGAATTTGGATCTTTAGATTCCCTTACCAATGGAATTCAGAATAGGTGTTTTTGGGATCCTACAACATCCAGAATCGATTTGATTCGGTTAGCATCCATACTCAGTTGTTTCGGATCGTGTATCATCACTAACCAGAATAATTCAGAAAGGGCGGTGTCCGTATAATAACCATCCAGACTAGGTTTAATATGAATCATTAGGCTTCCCTTACATGCGAGATTTAGAATGGTTGTTTTCCGAATCGTATAGCATTTAGAGTTGTCTACATTAAAATGGCATCAATACTAGGTTGAATTCGGATCATGTAACATCACTAATCAGAAGGACTCACAAGTGGTATACACATTATGTTTCATCTAAACTTGGTTGAATTAGGATCCTTTAGATTCCCTTACCACCAGAATTCAGAATAGGTGTTTTGGAATCCTATAGCATCTAGAATCGATTTATTTTGGTTAGCGTCCATTCTCAATTGGTTTCGGATCGTGTACTATAACTAACCAGAATGATTCAGATGAGTGGTATCCGTATCCTATACCATCCAGAAGGGATTTAATTTAGATCATTAAGCTTCGCTAGAATGCGAGATTCAGAATGGTGGTTTTGAACAGTATAGCATCTAGAGTCAACTACATTTAGATAGCTTTAATACTCGGTTGAATTCGGATCCTGTGACATCACTAATCAGAAGGACTCACAATGGGTGGTATACGCATTATGTTTCATCTAGAGTCGGTTGAATTAGGATCCTTTTGATTCACTTACCAGCGAATTCAGTATATATGTTTTTGGGATCCTATTGCATCCAGGATGGAATTAATTCGGTTAGCATCCATACTCAGTTGGTTTCGGATTTTGTACCAACACTAACCAGAATGATTCTCAATGGGTGGTATCCGTATCCTATGTTATCTAGACTCGGTTTAATTTGGGTCATTAAGCTTCGCTAGCATGCGATATTTAGAATGGTTATTTTACAAATCGTATAGCATCCTGAGTCGGCTACATTCAGATAGCATCCATACTGGTTGTTTCTGGATCTCGTATCGTCACTTATAAGAAAGACTGACAATTAGCGGTATACGCATTCTTTTTCATCCAGAATGATTAAGAACAGGTGGTATCCGTATCCTATATTATCCAGACTCAGTTTAATTTTGATCATTAAGCTTCCCTAGCATCCGAGATTTAGAATAGTTGTTTTACGAATCGTATAGCGTCCAGAGTCGGCTACATTCAGATAGCATCCATGCTCGGTTGAATCCGAATCTTGTAACATCACTAATCAGAACGACTCTCAATTGGTTGTTTCATCTAGACTCGATGGAATTTGGATCCCCTACATTCCCTTACCAGCGGAATTCCGAATAGGTGTTTTTGAGATCCTATAGCATCTTGAAGCGATTTGATTCGGTTAGCATCCATACTCAGTTGGTTTCGGATCACGTACCATCACTAAATAGAATGGTTCAGACTCGGTTTAATTTGGATCATTAAGCATCCCTAGCATGTGAGGTTTAGAATTGTTGTTTTACAAATCGTATAGCATCCAGAGTCGGCTACATTCAGATAGCATCAATACTCGGTTGAATTCACATCCTGTAACATCACTAATCAGACGGACTCACAACGGGTGGCACACGCATTTTGTTTCATCCAGACTCGGTTCAATTAGGATCCTCTAGTTCGCTTACCAGTGGAAATCATAATAGATGTTTTTTAGATCATAATGCATCTAGAATAACTTAGATACAGTTAGCATCCTTACACAGTTGGTTCGGATCGTGTACCATCACTAACCAAAATGATTTAGAACGGGTTTCTATCCGTCTCCTATACCATCCAGACTAGGTTTAATTTGGATTATTAAGTGTCCCTAGCTTGCGAGATTTAGAATGGTTATTTTACGAATTGTATAACATCTATAGTCGGCTACATTTAGATAGCATCCATACCCGGTTGAATTCCGATCGTGTAATATCACTAATTTGAAGTACTCACAAATGGTGGTATACGCATTCTATTTCATGCAGACTCGGTTGAATTCAGATCCTTCAGATTCCCTTAATAGCGGAATTCAGAATAGGTGTTTTTATTGGATCCTATAGCATCCACAATCGATTTAACTCGGTTAGCATCCATACTCAGTTGGTTTTGGATTGTGTACTATCACTAACCAAAATGATTCCGAACGGGTGGTATCCGTATCCTATACCATCTAGACTCAGTTTAATTTGGATGAACAAGCTTCCCTAGCATGCGAGCTTTAGAATTGTTGTTTTACGTTTCGTATAACAATCAAAGTCGGCTACATTCAGATAGCATCCATACTCCATTGAATTCGGATCCTATAACATCACTAATCAGAAGGACTCACAATGGGTGGTATACGCATTCTATTTCATCCAGACTCGTTAGAATTTGGAATCCTTTAGATTCCCTTACCAACGCAATTCAGTACAGGTGTTTTTGGATCCTATAGCATCCATAATCAATTTTATTTGGTTAGCATCCATACTTAGTTGGTTTCGGATCATGTAACTAGAATGATTCAGAATGGATGGTATCCATATCCTATACCATCCAGACTCGGTTTAATTTGGATCATTAAGCTTCCTTACCATGCGAGATTTATGTCACACCCTGATTTTCGTTGTTGTGGAAGTGTCGGCGAGGTGTGGCTAGAGCGACAATCGTTGCATAGCGCCATTTAAACGACAATGTAAAACATAATAAGATGTACATCCATACATTTTATTTAAAACAAATTTACAATCTACAACATTGTTCAAAACTTTTAAAAACCACAAGTTTTACAACACATAACTAGAAACAGGATGACATCAAACTGCTTGACTTCACAACACACGAACAAGTTTTTCCAAAGTTATCCACTGTTACCTATAATACATGTTACTTTTGAAAAACGTCAACAAACGCTGGTGAATTCATGTATTTAGTTTGCATCAACTAATTCTTGAAAATATTTGAAGTATTCAATCTGGTATGTAATTAAATGAAACTTGTAAGATCATTAGTGTTTTGTAAGGACACTAATATGTATGCCGAATAGGAGGCGACCAAACCTTGACGATCAGTTGTGTGACATCCCGGGTTTTTCGGATAACTTAAACGTAATACTTGTCAAACTAATTACGTGCTATGTGTACGAACGTGTACGAATTAAATGAATACGTGATGTGTGTTGTGTGATTGTTTTAGTAATTGAATAATTAGAGTAGATATGTACACGAACTGAACCGAACCGTGACACGAACCAACTTGATTCATTGTGACTCTAGGAGTTAACAAAGTTTAAACCTTGAACCCAAGTCTTCGGCTAAAAGAAAACAAGGGTCAAACCCAAAATCGCAAACACAAACCGAGATCAAACCTAGACTTAAAACTCTAACTACTCGGCCGAGAACAACCTAAACCGAAAACCATTGCATGCAAAACCTAAAACTATTCGGCCAAGATCAAAACCAAACCAACCCACCCTAGTCCTTGGCCGCGAGATCAAACCAAACCAAACTAACTCACCCTAGTCTCTCGGCCACAAGCTCCAACTAAAACCGCGACCCTTATCATCTTGTGCGCCTATATATATCATCCATTGCATGCTCCTTCAAAATACACAAAACCCTAAAGGTTCAACAGCCGTCGGCAGCCCTTGTTCGCTTCTCCCTCTCGGTCGCAGCAGCAGCAATCATCGCCATCATCATCTCCTCGATCGCTAACCACCTCGTTCTTCATCACCTTGATCTAATCAGCCTTTGTTATTCCATTCGGTCGCGAGATCAGCCGTTGATCAGTTCCTCGATCACAAACAATCTACTTCATCATCACCTCTCGGCCGCAAGCATTGTTGATCACCGTTTCCTTAACATACTCACGGTTCGTTTACCTTACCGTTAAAAGATTTGAATTTGTCATATCATATTCAGAATACATGTGTTTTGATTGTGTTGTTTTCGGATTATAAGTGTTGTAAATAATCGGCTGTTTTGATTGTTGTTCATGTGCATGATTGTTTTCGGAAATCATAAGTTGCAAGTATGTTTTGTTTGTAAAAACTAGAAGTAAGAACTAGGGTTTGCATGGATAGGTTGTTAGTATTAATCTATGATTAAAAATCGGTTCTTGATCGCCTAGGTTAATCGCATGAACGGGTTATACGAGTTTATGATAAAGATATGCCGAAAACAGTCTGCTGAGTAATAGTTACAGCCGACTTCATCTGGCTGTAACTCGGTCATTAATAGTCGAAAAACGGATTTTCTGATGTCTAGAACGTAGAGATTTGAATAACGAATCTAAGGGCGCTGGATTCATAATTTTCTGAAGTCGGTTGATATTTTTAAAAGGCCAATAAGTTCAGTAACTAAAACTGTGAAAATCCTGAAATTTTGTTAGTTGTTTATCGAGTTGGATTTTAAAATCGGTAGGGAGTTGAGTCTTGATTTTTGTACAGCAACTAGGTATGGAAATTTCCGGGCAACTCCAACTGGAATTTTGTTAATTGGACGATCAGTGATTTTTAAATAAATTCTTCCGTGGACTGCAGTCAGAAAACGGTAAATCTGACTGCAGCCTAGTATATTAATATTTATGGTTAATTGGTAAAGATTTAGGACTTGGAAAATTTATGTAAATTTCTATAGTATAATATGTCATCTACTGTAAAAATATTGTAATTTTTGGAATGTTAGAACTATTTTATAAAAATCCTAGAAAACAGCTGAATTATGAGTGCTAAGCTGAAATTTGATAATTTTTGATTGTGTGCACCAAATTGTGGCATGAATTGGTTTATGGTTATGATAAGTTGTTTAATCACTAGGATCACATGAGGATACTTGCATGCATGTTTGAGTGTTAGATATGTTGTTTGTGTGTATCACTTTGTGTGTAAATTACGTGTGGAGTTTGTATTGGTGTGTTCACACACTAACTTGGAATTAATTGGTTTGTTAGGACGCAACTAGCAGTCCCATCTCTTATAACTTCTTTGCTACACTAACCGAGCAAACAAAGGTGAGTTCACGGCCCCTAACTTTATCCGGTTTTTAAACAACAGGGGAGAAACATGTATACATTCTCAAACTCAATCTCTTTACGTTATACGAATTTAACGTCACATAACTACTCGGTAACTAAGTTAATGTTAATGTAATGTTATGGTCACTAAGCAGCTTTATCACTTAAGTCCTCGTCAATCTCTCGGATCGTTAGTATTGGGTTTAATAGCGGGGGAGTTATAAGTAGTACTACTGGGCCCGACAAGCCCCATCCGAGCTAGTCGCGCTAGCCGACCGGGTATGGTCAACGGGTGAATAATTCGGCCTAACCTCGCCATGGTCATGTGATAGGCCTGGCAAAACGGAGGCACAACAGTCAGCTTCGATCGCGAACACTTACGTGACATAACTTTAGGCTAGCTACCTATATATATTAACATTGAACTTAATTACGAATCAACTTATATCGGTTTGATATGGAAACACACTTAATATTCCGGGTTTGGAATATTGGAAACAACAACTTAATATTCCGGGTTTGGAATATTGGAAACACCAACTAATATTCCGGGTTTGGAATATTGGAAGCAACAACTTATTATTCCGGGTTGGAATAATGGAACCAATTCGTTATCCCGGGTTAGGGATAACGGGAGAAAAAAACTATAACCGAACAAACGAATTTATGAAAACCTGTGAACTCACTCATCTTTAATGTTGACACTTGTTTCTTTACATGTTTCTCAGGACGCTAGGAGCTCTAGGTGCACGCACATGCATTGAACAAGACATCTTTTATCGAGTCTTATTTATCAATATTGTTTTTGGGATTTTTCATTTGTTTTGGCGTTTGTGTTGGCGCCCGCTTCACTACTTACTTTATGCTTCCGCTCAAACTTTAAAAACTGAAGCTTCTGCTAAATATTGGTAATATAAAATCTACAACAAGTGATTTTGGAAAACGTATTATCAAATCATATAGAGTCGTTCGACGTACTAGTGTTTCAGATTCTGGTTTGTTCACACGCCTCGCGGTAAAACTCCGCAAGTGGAAATTGAGGGTGTGACAGATTGGTATCAGAGCCACTAGCTATAGAGAACCAGGTTTGCATTAGAAGTAGACCTAAACTATAGCTGAATTCACGACACTAGACTGAGTTTGGCACCGAACTATTATATCTTGTTATGCAATATACGACAACTGTGATATGTAGATCATGCCTTCATAATAAGAAATGAAAACAACTCATAACTAACGACCTAACAGGCAATGTCATCATCCTCATCGTCATCATCGTCCGACAGACTTACGCCACCAAGGGCACCAGGAAAGGCACCAATGGTGGAACCCATACCACCTTATGGCGTGGAGACACGCTCAGCGGCGAGGAAAAGGCTCGCTCTGGGGGAGGAGTCGTCGTTACGCCCAACCATTGTTGTACCGGTAGAACCGGTTAATCCAGTAGAAATAGGAATTGACATACTTAGAATCCTAGTGCATACACAACCAAAACAGTTAGAAAGAATGCAAGAAACCATCCTAGCACAAGGATGGATGATCCGACAACTTACAGGTAAGACCGACTCGCTCGAGGAAGAGCATCGTACGAGTAAGATAGCTCGTAACACCATAGCCAGAGATCTGCGTGCTGAGCAGATAAGAGCCGACTGGCTTGAGGACAGAGTCCTGGAAAATAGTTGGAACATTCAGGAACTGCAAAATCAAGCACTTGCACCAGCACCGGCCCCTCCAGTGCCGGTAGAGGAGGATCCGGAAGAGGATCCAGAGGAGGATCTGGAGGAGGACCCAGCTGTAGAAGCTGGAAATGCCGCGCCGGATGACGGCAACGACAGTGACTTGGGGGATGGAGACGTAGACGACTGACACATCACGCTTATTTTATTTGTTTTCCTTCAGTTTATTTATTTTCCCACTTGTGTTTAAACTTGAGACTTTATAGTGAATTCGTATGTTTGATTTTCACTTTTGTAAGACGTTGAAATTTCAGTTAATCAAGTATTTCTTTTGACTATTTAACATATTGAGTTGACATAACTTGATAATTATTAAAGCACGAAGTAGGATAACTATATTGGATATATAGACTTATCGGAGTGTGTTTGTGTTGTGTTTCGAAGATCTAAATGGCAACTGGAAGACGTGGAAACCTTAACTTGAACGCCCGAAGAGCTAGCTGCCATGATTCAAGAGCACGTGAACGCAGCTTTAGCGGGTGTTCAGAACCAACCGGCAGGTAACCATTATTAAATTTTTGCGCGAAAATCTAATAGTGAGGCTAGTAGAATTCCTTGCTGACTTCCTGTTCTCTGTCAGCAGTAGGGGGCTTTAACCCCTACAAGATGTTCCTTGACGCAAAGCCAAGCAAATTCTCAGGGGCGGAAGGACCCATTGGACTGGTCCGCTGGATCGAAAAGTCTGAATCCGTTTTTGAAATGTGCAACTGCCTAGAGGCCAACAAGGTCAAATACGCAGCCTCAACACTGGAAGATGGGGCATTGACATGGTGGAATGCACAAGTCCAAACACGTGGACTTATAGCTGCGAATGCAATGGCATGGGCTGAGTTCAAGGCCCTAATTAAAGAGGAGTACTGTCCACGAGACAGAGTGCAACAATTGGAGCAAGCTTTATGGAACCACAAGATGGTGGGATCGGAAATTGAAGCTTACACAGCAAAACACCATGACTTAGTATTTCTGTGTCCTGAATTGGCCAACACGGTGGAGAAAAGACTCGAGTTCTATCTCGGGGGTCTGGTTCCGGAAATTCAGGGTACGGTAATGGCTAGTAACCCTGTAACTGAACATCAAGCAATCCGATTGGCTCACAAACTCACCGATAAGGCGGTGGAACAGAAGAAACTGCCAGCACGGGGTACAACTGAAGTTGCCCCGGATAACAAAAGAAAGTTTGAAGACTCCACTATTCGACAGTCTTCGTCATCTCATCCGCAGCAAGGGAACCAGAAGCGGTTCAATCATTTCAACAGCCACCGGGGTCACCAAAATCAGCCCGCCAACAACCACATCAACAACAACAACAACCAGAATGCAGGCGGCTATGTAGGTCGAAAGCCGCAGTGCAATCGCTGCAATCTTCATCATCACGGCCCTTGTGCCGGAACCGCTGCCAACGATGTGGCAAGGTGGGACATGCAGCAAAGGATTGTCGTGGGGAAATCATGTCCCGACAAAATCAAAATCAGCCCCAGGGTCAGCAGCAGGGTATAAACCGGGGATGCTATCAGTGTGGTAGTACTGCTCATTTCAGAAGAGACTGCCCACAGTTGCGTAACAACAACAATAATGGTGGAAACAACCACAATCACAATAACCACAACAACAATAATAACAACAACAATGGGAACGGCGGCACAGGAGGTGCTAAAGGTCGCGCATTTACATTGGGCCGCGGAGAGGCCAGAAACGACTCGAACGTGGTCACCGGTAAGTTTCCCCTTAATGAACATTTTGCTTCTGTGCTTTTTGATACGGGTGCGGATAGGAGCTTTATATCTGAGTCTTTTAGGAAGAACCTAAATCTCACGCTTAAACCATTAGAGACCCCTTATGTTATAGAATTAGCCGATGGTAAATCTGTAGATGTGACCCAAATAGTACCCGGCTGTCAACTCAAACTCGCGGGCCACACTTTTACCATTGATCTGATGACAACTACCCTGGGTAGTTTTGACGTGGTAGTCGGAATGGACTGGCTATCCGAAGTCCGGGCTGAAGTTCTCTGCTTCGAAAAATCTATCCGTATTCCGCTCTCTAACGACGAAATCCTGACGGTACAAGGCGATAAGGCAAGCGCCGTCACCAACATCATCTCTTACATGCAAGCGCAGAAGTATCTTCGGAGGAAGAACTCCTTCGCTTTACTCGCACTGATTACCGAACAGCCTAAAGACGAGAAACGTATAGAAGACATCCCTGTCGTCCGTGATTTTTCTGATGTATTCCCAGAAGAACTACCTGGTCTTCCACCACATCGACAATTGGAGTTTGAAATCCAATTGGCAAACAACGCAACTCCTATTGCCAAGGCTCCATACCGCCTAGCTCCAGCCGAGCTGCAGGAGCTGTCTACCCAACTTCAGGAGCTATTAGAAAAAGGATTTATCCGACCAAGCGTTTCGCCATGGGGAGCTCCAGTCCTTTTTGTCAAGAAGAAGGACGGGACTTTCCGCATGTGCATCGACTACAGGG
The DNA here is from genome assembly GCA_947069175.1 of Scalesia atractyloides. Taxonomy (NCBI): domain Eukaryota; kingdom Viridiplantae; phylum Streptophyta; class Magnoliopsida; order Asterales; family Asteraceae; genus Scalesia; species Scalesia atractyloides. Next base: position 56,026,246 of record CAMTDV010000012.1, on the reverse strand, counting down.
AACTCAACAAGGTTACCGTCAAGAACCGATACCCGTTACCTCGCATCGACGATCTCTTCGACCAACTTCAAGGGTCAAGCTACTACTCCAAGATTGATTTACGGTCCGGTTACCACCAGCTACGCGTCAGGGAGGAGGATATCGCCAAGACGGCATTTCGCACCCGGTATGGCCATTATGAGTTCTTGGTCATGCCATTCGGTCTCACCAACGCACCCGCGGTGTTCATGGACCTCATGAACCGCGTGTGTAAACCATACCTCGACAAGTTTGTCATTGTGTTCATCGATGACATACTCATCTACTCCAAAAGTGAAGAAAAACATGCTGAACATCTACGATTACTGCTAGGGCTACTTCAACAGGAAAAACTATATGCCAAGCTTTCGAAGTGTGATTTCTGGATTCGGGAAGTTCAGTTTCTCGGGCATATCGTGAATGAAAAGGGTATCCACGTAGACCCTGCCAAGATTGAAGCCGTCAAAAACTGGGAAGCACCTAAGACACCGACGGAGATCCGCCAATTTTTGGGATTGGCTGGTTACTACAGACGTTTCATCGAGGGGTTTTCAAAGATCGCACAACCGCTTACTACCCTCACCCAGAAAGGCATCAAGTATGCTTAGGGCGATAAGCAAGAAGCAGCATTTCAATTGCTGAAGCAGAAACTTTGCAGTGCACCTATTCTGTCCTTGCCGGAAGGGACAGATGACTTTGTAGTGTATTGTGATGCTTCCATTCAGGGATTGGGATGCGTACTCATGCAACGCGATAAGGTCATCGCGTATGCGTCGCGACAACTGAAGGTTCACGAGAAAAACTACACGACGCATGACCTGGAATTGGGAGCAGTAGTGTTTGCACTTAAGATTTGGAGACACTACCTCTATGGAACGAAGTGCACAATCTTTACAGACCACAAGAGCCTCCAACACATCTTTGATCAGAAGGAGTTGAACATGCGACAGCGTCGCTGGGTCGAACTCTTGAACGATTATGAGTGTGCCATTCGGTACCACCCGGGTAAAGCTAACGTGGTAGCTGATGCCCTCAGTAGGAAGGAACACTTGAAACCTCGTCGTGTACGAGCATTACAACTCACTATTCATTCGGGGTTACCCGAACAAATACGCGACACCCAGTTAGAAGCAGTTAAGGAGGAAAACATCAAAGCCGAATCAGTGGGAAAAATGGAACGCCATTGGGAAGTAAAGCCCAATGGAGCCCGGTATTTCATGAATCGCATATGGGTACCTCTCTACGGGAACCTCAGAGAGCTAGTCATGGATGAAGCTCACAAATCTCGATACTTTGTCCATCCGGGTTCGGATAAGATGTATCAAGACCTTAAAGCTGCGTATTGGTGGCCCACCATGAAGGCCGATATAGCCACCTACGTGAGTAAATGTTTGACTTGTGCAAAAGTCAAGGTGGAGTATCAAAAGCCATCGGGGCTACTCCAACAACCTGAGATCCCAGTGTGGAAATGGGATCAAATCTCAATGGATTTCATCACTAAACTCCCGCGAACCTTGGGTGGTTGCGATACCATCTGGGTGATCTTGGATCGTTTAACTAAGTCCGCACACTTCCTAGCTATTAAAGAAACAGATAAGATGGAGAAGTTGACTCGCATCTACATTAAGGAAGTAGTTTCTCGGCACGGAGTGCCAACGTCCATCATCTCAGACAGAGATGCTCGCTTCACGTCAAACTTCTGGCAGTCACTCCAGAAAGCGTTGGGAACACGCCTGGATATGAGCACAGCCTATCACCCTCAGACTGATGGTCAAAGTGAAAGGACCATACAAACCTTGGAAGACATGCTTAGGGCATGCGTCATAGACTTCGGAAATAGTTGGGAAATCCACCTGCCTCTAGTAGAATTCTCATATAACAACAGCTATCATAAGAGTATTTCGGCAGCACCATTTGAGGCATTATACGGTCGTAAATGTAGATCACCGGTCTGCTGGGCAGAAGTCGGTGACAGTCAACTCACAGGCCCTGAGTTAATACTTGAGGCCACTGAAAAGATTATACAAATCAGAAACCGCATGGCGGCGGCACGAGATCGACAGAAAAGCTACGCTGATCAACGACGCAAACCGCTCGAATTTCAAGTAGGCGATCGCGTCCTACTAAAGGTGTCACCCTGGAAGGGTGTAATCCGTTTTAGAAAACGGGGCAAACTGAACCCACGGTACGTAGGCCCGTTTGTAATCTTGAAACGTATCGGACCCGTAGCTTATCAATTAGACCTTCCTGCCGAACTCAGTGGAGTTCACAACGTATTTCACGTGTCAAATCTGAAGAAGTGTCTATCAGATGAAACTCTAGTCATTCCATTGGATGAGATCCAAGTGGATGAACAACTGCACTTTGTGGAACAGCCTATCGAGATCATGGATCGTGAGATCAAGACTCGAAGGCACAGCAAAATTCCGATTGTTAAGGTTCGTTGGGACTCTAAGCGTGGACCGGAGTTCACGTGGGAAAGAGAGGATCAAAAGAAAAGCAAATACCCGCACCTCTTCGCAACTGAGCAGCAAACTAACGATACCAGTAACTAAATTTTCGGGACGAAAATTCTTTCAACATGGGGATGATGTGACAACCTGGAAATATCTCATACTTTCGTGTACTATTGTTGACTAAATTCTAGTGCATGGCACTTGGAAATCTTTGTGTATGGCACTTGGGAACTTCTTGTAAACGAACTAACTCTTTGTGCGTGGCACTCTAAACATGTACGCTACATGCTAAACCGCGTTTACTTAATTTTCGGGACGAAAATTCTTTCAACATGGGGATAATGTGACATCCCGGGTTTTTCGGATAACTTAAACGTAATACTTAGAGTAGTAATTGAATACGTGATGCGTGTTGTGTGATTGTTTTAGTAATTGAATAATTAGAGTAGATATGTACACGAACTGAACCGAACCGCGACACGAACCAACTTGATTCATTGTGACTCTAGGAGTTAACAAAGTTTAAACCTTGAACCCAAGTCTTCGGCTAAAAGAAAACAAGGATCAAACCCGAAATCGCAAACACAAACCGAGATCAAACCTAGACTTAAAACTCTAACTACTCGGCCGAGAACAACCTAAACCGAAAACCATTTCATGCAAAACCTAAAACTATTCGGCCAAGATCAAAACCAAACCAACCCACCCTAGTCCTTGGCCGCGAGATCAAACCCAAACCAAACTAACTCACCCTAGTCTCTCGGCCACAAGCTCCAACTAAAACCGCGACCCTTATCATCTTGTGCGCCTATATATATCATCCATTGCATGCTCCTTCAAAATACACAAAACCCTAAAGGTTCAACAGCCGTCGGCAGCCCTTGTTCGCTTCTCCCTCTCGGTCGCAGCAGCAGCAATCATCGCCATCATCATCTCCTCGATCGCTAGCCACCTCGTTCTTCATCACCTTGATCTAATCAGCCTTTGTTATTCCATTCGGTCGCGAGATCAGCCGTTGATCAGTTCCTCGATCACAAACAATCTACTTCATCATCACCTCTCGGCCGCAAGCATTGTTGATCACCGTTTCCTTAACATACTCACGGTTCGTTTACCTTACCGTTAAAAGATTTGAATTTGTCATATCATATTCAGAATACATGTGTTTTGATTGTGTTGTTTTCGACTTATAAGTGTTGTAAATAATCGGCTGTTTTGATTGTTGTTCATGTGCATGATTGTTTTCGGAAATCATAAGTTGCAAGTATGTTTTGTTTGTAAAAACTAGAAGTAAGAACTAGGGTTTGCATGGATAGGTTGTTAGTATTAATCTATGATTAAAAATCGGTTCTTGATCGCCTAGGTTAATCGCATGAACGGGTTATACGAGTTTATGATAAAGATATGCCGAAAACAGTCTGCTGAGTAATAGTTACAGCCGACTTCATCTGGCTGTAACTCGGTCATTAGTAGTCGAAAAACGGATTTTCTGATGTCTAGAACGTAGAGATTTGAATAACGAATCTAATGCCACTGGATTCATAATTTTCTGAAGTCGTTTGATATTTTTAAAAGGCCAAATAAGTTCAGTAACTAAAACTGTGAAAATCCTGAAATTTTGTTAGTTGTTTATCGAGTTGGATTTTAAAATCGGTAGGGAGTTGAGTCATGAATTTTGTACAGCAACTAGGTATGGAAATTTCCGGGCAACTCCAACTGGAATTTTGTTAATTGGACGATCAGTGATTTTTAAATAAATTCTTCCGTGGACTGCAGTCAGAAAACGGTAAATCTGACTGCAGCCTAGTATATTAATATTTATGGTTAATTGGTAAAGATTTAGGACTTGGAAAATTTATGTAAATTTCTATAGTATAAATGTCACCTACTGTAAAAATATTGGAATTTTTGGAATGTTATAGAAAACAGCTGAATTATGAGTGCTAAGCTGAAATTTGATAACTTGTGATTGTGTGCACCAAATTGTGGCATGAATTGGTTTATGGTTATGATAAGTTGTTTTAATCACTAGGATCACATGAGGATACTTGCATGCATGTTTGAGTGTTAGATATGTTGTTTGTGTGTATCACTTTGTGTGTAAATTACGTGTGGAGTTTGTATTGGTGTGTTCACACACTAACTTGGAATTAATTGGTTTGTTAGGACGCAACTAGCAGTCCCATCTCTTATAACTTCTTTGCTACACTAACCGAGCAAACAAAGGTGAGTTCACGGCCCATAACTTTATCCGGTTTTTAAACAACAGGGGGAGAAACATGTATACATTCTCAAACTCAATCTCTTTACGTTATACGAATTTAACGTCACATAACTACTCGGTAACTAAGTTAATGTTAATGTAATGTTATGGTCACTAAGCAGCTTTATCACTTAAGTCCTCGTCAATCTCTCGGATGTTAGTATTGGGTTTAATAGCGGGGGAGTTATAAGTAGTACTACTGGGCCCGACAAGCCCCATCCGAGCTAGTCGCGCTAGCCGACCGGGTATGGTCAACGGGTGAATAATTCGGCCTAACCTCGCCATGGTCATGTGATAGGCCTGGCAAAACGGAGGCACAACAGTCAGCTTCGATCGCGAACACTTACGTGACATAACTTTAGGCTAGCTACCTATATATATTAACATTGAACTTAATTACGAATCAACTTAATATTCCGGGTTTGGAATATTGGAAACAACAACTTAATATTCCGGGTTTGGAATATTGGAAACACCAACTTAATATTCCGGGTTTGGAATATTGGAAGCAACAACTTATTATTCCGGGTTGGAATAATGGAACCAATTCGTTATCCCGGGTTAGGGATAACGGGAGAAAACAAACTATAACCGAACAAACGAATTTATGAAAACCTGTGAACTCACTCATCTTTAATGTTGACACTTGTTTCTTTACATGTTTCTCAGGACGCTAGGAGCTCTAGGTGCACGCACATGCATTGAACAAGCCATCTTTTATCGAGTCTTATTTATCAATATTGTTTTTGGGATTTTTCATTTGTTTTGGGTTTGTGTTGGCGCCCGCTTCACTACTTACTTTATGCTTCCGCTCAAACTTTAAAAACTGATGCTTCTGCTAAATATTGGTAATATAAAATCTACAACAAGTGATTTTAGAAAACGTATTATCAAATCATATAGAGTCGTTCGACGTACTAGTGTTTCAGATTCTGGTTTGTTCACACGCCTCGCGGTAAAACTCCGCAAGTGGAAATTGAGGGTGTGACAAGTTGTGTCTGAGACACTCATTTTAGACACAAAAACACTCTGTAGCGATCTGTTTTTATTGCGGTTCAAAGTGGGGCTCGCCAAAATCCAATGGATCTATCACTTTTGTTCCTCATTACTTGTTCATTCATTAATGGCCCCTTCGTTTAATCCTATCCGCATGAGATCTATATATTTTCATCTTTAAAACAGTCATACCAATTGAAACATGTATTCTCCCCGAACGTTTAAAAATATTAAAACGATTAAATAAAAAGGGGAAAAATGAACTCACAGATTTGCATCCGTGCAAATCTCTATGTATTGTTTGATTCTTCCTTCGTTTTCTCAACCTACAGGTGTTCTAATCCCATTAGACACTTAGGTTTATGATCGTTTTCGGGTAAAAGTATTCATCTTGAATTCATAATTACACTTGTATTTGTTTGTTTTCTTTGTTTGTATATTTATACATATACTTCATATATGTATTCCATATTTTTCGTGCTTGAATGGCCTAGCCCAAGGGTTAAGTATAAGAATTGAATTCTTATGTTTCATATGTGTGGGCCTAGCCCAACTTGTTTTTATATGTGTGGGCCTAGCCCAACTTGGTTTCATATGTGTGGACCTAGCCCAACTTGTTTTCATATATGTGGCCCTAGCCCAACTTAATTTCATATTTGTGGGTCGGGCCTCCCAACTTGTTTTATATGTGTGGGCCTAGCCCAACTTGTTTTATATGTATGGGCCTAGCCCAAATGAATTTGTTTAAAGTGGGTCAAGCCCAAAATAGATTTGTTAAAGTGGGCCTGGCCCAAATTAATCATGTAAGAGTGGGCCTAGTCTAAAATAGTTTATGGAAGTGGGTTAGCCCAAATTAATTTGATAAAGGTGGACCCTAGCCCAATCTAGTTTGTAAAAGTGGGCTCTAGCCCAATTCAATTTATAAAAGTGGGCTCTAGCCCAATTTAGTTATGAAAGTGGGCTCTAGCCCAATTTAGTTTATAAAAGTGGGCTAGCCCATATGGTTATTTAATTGGGCTTAATCCATGTTTGAATACTTACTAGTAATAATTTATAAAAATTAGTTTATAAACTACTAATATTTTATATACATTTATTTTTATAAATTCTAGTATGTATACATTTTGTATAGTGTGTGACGGTTTGTTTTAACCGTTTCGTTTGCGTCGTCAGCTTCGTTTGCGTTATTCCTTTCCTTCGTGTCGTTTGTTTCATCCATGTCGTTTGTCTGATATGTCCAAACTGTCCTTTTTGTCCGAATTGTCTTATTGTCCGTTTTGTTAGTTTATGTCTATGTTTGGACCAAATATTTATACTTGTCATGTTTCAAGTATATATATAAGTTCTTTTACATTTTGTATATTTTATAATTTTGTATTTATTCCTACATGATCTAAATACATAATATTTATACACTAAATACACATACATACTTGATCATATATATATTTTATCTAAAAATATATATTTATTCATTATTAGTTTAAGAAAATCTTGAAATTTATCTTAAACTTTTTCATCCAAATCTTTGTTTAATCATGATTAAAATTCTTAGTCATTCAAAATTTTTAGTTTAACCATACTTTAATCATAATAAATTTTATAAAAATTTCGCCATAGTTTCCTTTAAACTATGGACTTTCCCATGTTTAAATAAACATGTTTTAAATCATTTTCAACTCAAATAATGATCAAGTATCAATAGCTAATTTTCTTGATATAAATTTCTAACAAGAAATGTTATGAACCTGTAGTAACTTTAACCTTCCAAAATGAAAACTTTATTAATGTTTTTCATCAAAAATTCTTTGATCATTATTATATATAAAAATCCATACTTTATGTGATACATGAAGTCATTTTTAAGTGTGAAGATATATTCATAATCCTTTCAAAAATGAGTACATGTTCCTGATCTTTCCAAAGATGGAAACTTTATCACTATTTTTCAACAAAATTTCTAGATCATGAGTTTTAGATAACAATCTATATTTTGTATAATGCATATGACCATTTTAAGTGCAAAAATCATGTCCATAACATTTTTGTTAGTAAATTTTGCTAGATCTAAACATGCATGTGTTTAGATCATATTTTTATACATGAAGATGCAAGATTCAAGTTTACTACACTAAGACAACTTTAAGATCATGAATAATCATTAAGAAAATCACATGATCATACTAGTATTTTTAGTTTTATTATTTTTTCTAAGTGGGTTTTTTTTAAAGTAAGCTTTCAATATGAACTTGTACATGGGTGTTTAACCAAAACCATAAGAATGTAGATACTAGTTATGGAGCTTACTAGTTTGCTAGGTAAAGAAGACGATGATGGTAAAAAGATGAAGATAAAATGATGATCCAAGAGCTCCCAATGCTTCCAAAGTGCTTCAAGTGTACTTCCAAACCTTACATGTGCCTTGAATCATCCATGCAAGTTTGAAATTGTGATATTTAAATTTTGAAAAGATGAAGATGGTGAAGGTTTGGGTATGGTCGTTTTTAGGAGAGAGAGAAGAGAGGAGATGAAAGGTTTTGGTGAATGTTGGGATTGAGAATGGAGGTGGAGTGTTGTAAGTTAATTTTTAATCATAATCTTCCATCCTCCATACACTAATCAGTCTAATAACTTAGCCAACACACAAATGGAGATGAGTGGGCATGGGGGAACCCACCCAAAACTGTGAGCCAAAGAGGGGGGGGGGGGGGGTTGGTTATTATTTTTTTATGAAAACTTGATATATTTTGTAAACTTTATGATCTTGGATGTTTTTATATATGTATTAGTTTTGATAAAGTTTAATGGTTGAACACTCAAAAGTGATGTTATAATATGTCAAACTAACTCACTAGACTAATTGTTTCGTTGTTCGGTTGATAAATTCGGTTTAGGTCTCGTACCGGGTTAAATACTAATATTTTGTGTTACTTATGAAATTTTATCTACACAATCCAACTCTCCGGACTAATAAATTTGTTATTTTGGACTCAGTTCCTGTACCGGTGTTGTTGTCGAGTATTTACTGAACTTTCCTTGTAGCTTTAAAACCTAAAGTTTAAATAAGGGTTTTTGTGTTCTTTTTAATACCCTATTTATTATTTATGATTAATAATATTTATATTTGAATTTTGGACATTTGTTGTTTCATTCTACGGAGTGCTGTACATTCTGAAAAATTAAAATATTTTTCTGCGGACTGGACAATTTGGTGTTTTAATAGATTTTTTTTGAAAGTATTGTTCGTACATTATTTATGTCACACCCCGGTCATAGCGGAAGCGTAAGTGTGTGACTATTAGGTGCATCCAATTTAGTAAACAGTGTTAAACAACGACGGTGTCATGCCATTAATAAGTTTCGTTTCACATTTACAACCCTCAAAAGTGAAATCACATTGTTATCTGTTTCAGATTACCATTACAAACACAGTTTAAAACACATTGTTCCAAAATAAGACCTTGTTTTCATCACAAATTCATATTGAAGCTTTGACCTCTATATACCCCATACAAAGTTGGGATATAAAAGGCAAACCCTCCAAAAGGTGGTACATCGTTGTCTTGACAAATTTCCATACCCGAATCCTATCACCAGCTCATGCCTTGCGTCCTGAAATACATGTAATTTTAAAAGTCAACATAAAGTTGGCGAGTTCATGTAGTTAAATGTTTTCGTGTCAAAATGTCACCTTTGAAATCCGAGTATGTTATTAGCATCAATGAATTATTAAGGATCTATCAGTGTGTTGCGAGCACCCTGACATATATGTGTCATTAGTAAGTAACCAAACCGAGACAACTTTGACATCATTAGGATCACAAAAGCACTCCGAAGGGTATACCAACCAGGAGTGGAGCGGGTCTCAAAGGCAATAGATCTACTTCTTTTGCACCTTGGTCACTAAGTGATTAATGGTTACTATTGTCATCATCCTACTTACGCACAAATGATCATGTTCTCAACTAACCCATAGCTAACATACTGTTTTGCCATGACATGTATTTCCCCTCGATAGTTTAAAAAAAACATTGAAAAAATTTAAAGGAGGGACATGAACTCACAGTCTTTGCGTTCCGTTAACTCATACTATTATCGATCGGTGTCTGCACACGTATGTAACCTACATGTGTATGGAGTTCATTAGACACCTAGGCCTCAATGGACCTTGTACTCGTTGTTCATCTTGAATTCTTGTTATGTATTTCTTTGTTATGATAGAACAACTTGAAATGTTATCATAGTGTTGGTAGTTTTTTGTTCGATTAATATTCTTATATATATATATATATATATATATATATATATTAATGTTTTCATATCGTGTGTGAACTAAGCCTTGCCCTTCACATGTCCTCGTGCCTTGCACGCGTGCCATTGGGCCTTGCCCATGTTATCCATGTCATTGAGCCTAGCCCATGTTTTCTTGTCATTGGGCCTAGCCCATGTTATCTATGTCTTTGGGCCTAGCCCATGTTTTCTTGTCATTGGGCCTAGCCCATGTAATTTATGTCTTTGGGTCTAGCCCATGTTTTTATGTCATTGGGCGTAGCCCATGTAATTTATGTCTTTGGGCCTAGCCCATGTTTTTATGTCATTGGACCTAGCCCATGTAGTTTATGTCTTTAGGCTTAGCCCATTGTTCTATATATTTTTGGGCTTTTATTCGTTGTGGGCCTTGTCTATAAATATTATGGAATTGGACTTTGCCCATGATCTTTATAATTTAGCCCACCCTTATTTTATTAAGGCCCATTTTTATAAGTCTTATAATTATAACATTTTTAAATTTTTAACTTTCAGGATTTTGATTTAGATAACATATATATATATATATATATATATATATATATATGTTAAATGTCTAAATTTGTTTAGAGTCGTTGTCGACGTCATTTATTACGTGTTTGTTTTCATCGAGAATCGCCCGTTGTCGTAATGACCTTTCGTGCCGGCGATTCACCCGTTCGTCGTCGACGCCATAGTGTAATCTTTGAATGTTCGTCTATCGTTCGCATCGTTTCGTTTGTCTGTTTATTGTTTTGACGCATTGTGAGAATATAATTGTTATGCCACCAACACTTGGTGTATTGATCAAGTGTTTTTATTTTGTATATGATGGGGTATTTTATTGTGAATACCGTAAGTTTCTAATACATACACATACAATACACATATGTATACCTACAAATTTATTGGTAACAAAAGTATATATATATATATTTGAAATATTTTCCAAGTAGAAATATATTTTTGCAAAAAGTATTTATTTTTACTTATAAAGATATATATATATATATATATATATATAACTTTGTTAGACACTTGGGCATTTAGGGTAACCCTTGTCATTAGAGCTACTTAATGACGATCTAAGTTATTAATCTCGTTTAGTCCCCTAATCACCCTACTAATCATGTCTTAATCGCGATTAGATTTTTAGGAAATTTCGCCATAGTTTCCCCTAAACTATGGCGTTTTCCACGTTTTGAAAACGTATTTAAAACCTGCTTAAGCTCATAATCAACATCAACAATCCATCTAATATTTATTTTACATTATCAAACTATCATCATCCATGACTTTTTATTGTTAAAATCCTATTAAATCAAGAGGGTTTTCAATATTTATTAACACTTTCAAATCACTACTCTTACCATATCATTTAATCAAGTTCATACCTTTAACCTCTTGATTACTACACATTTTTAAGATGATTACAACTTAAATACAAATGTTTACTTCTTATAAAATCATTCATATGTATAAAAATTATCTTTAAGTTGTAGTATTTTTTATGGATTATGTAGTTGATGATCTTGTTTAGATTTAAACCTTATCATGTTTAAATCTTTATTTTTATACTTAGCTATGCAAGATCATCCAACTTTTATATTATACTTTTAACATAAACAACTTCAACATGCTAACTGACTACCATATAAACATATAATCAACACAAAATAAACAAGATTTAGTGTTATTATTATGGTGTGAGTTAGGGTTTTTGGTTCATCTTTTCTTGATTTTCAAGATGATCAACTTGTACATTAGTAATCTAAGCATAAAAATAAGGTAGAATATGGATGAGTTTAGCTTACAAAGGGTTCACAAGTTCTTGATGATTTTGAAGAAGTATGAAGCTCTTTAAGAAGCCCTAATGATCCTCCATCCTTGCTAGCTTCTTTAGTGATCTTGATTAGGCTTTAAAGTGTATAAAATGTGGTGTTTCAAGTGGCAAACTGGTGGTTCAATGATGGTGGTGGTGGCCGTGAACTAGGGGGGAATAAGGAGGATATGTTGCAACTTATCTTTGTGAGAAAATGATAAGGATCATGTGGAATGATGGTATATATTTCAAGTCTTTCACTCAAGATCACAACAAATCCAAGACACCATGCTTATAATTTACCATTTTCAAAAAAATCAAGTGGGCATGGGGCCCACTTGAAACCATCAAATGGGTGGGGGGTAAAGTGTAACTTATTTTTTACACATGTTTAAAAGGTAGATATTTTAGTCATTATATTAAGTATAGTGATTAGGGCTTATGATCTAGCATCCTTAGCATAAGATTAGGTTTTAGTGTGTATTTACATGCTAATATTCACTTAGTTCTCCAATATAAGTTTCTGATGACGGAAATGTCGTTTGGTCGCTCGTCGTCGTAGTAATCGCTAATAAACGAAACTATTTATTTAGTACCAGAAGCTTTTGTTTTCGACCACCACAAATGATATAGTGTCTACTTAGTACATTTCTGATCTAAAAATATGTATAACTAGTTCACTAGACGAATATACAATGAGCTAGGATGGCCGAAATGTCTTTCGTTTGATCGATATCGGCACTTTTATGCTCCGCCGTCGAACTTTTCTGAAAGTTGTGTTCTCGTGTCCTCATTTTAGTTGAATTGATTCCAAGTTTTCAAATGAGGCTTAACTAGTTCGGTAGATGCCCAGATGAGGCTATCGGCCACTAAATTATTCGTCGTTTCGCCAATCGGTCGCCTTCCGGTCGAACTTTGCACTGTTCGTCGAATGACCGGAAACGATGTCTTTGGTGCATTATTGCTATTCTCACATTGTTTTAGGATGATTAACATTGTTTAATTCTTATTCTTACATCCGGAATCCTCCGAATTAGTCTTGCGGACAAATTGACATTTGTCGCCTTTTTGGTCGAAACGGATAATTTTGCAATTTAGGCGTTATACCGGAAAGTTATGTATTATTGTAATGGTTAATCTCAAATAAGTGTTTTCATTTATATATGGACTCAAATATGGCATTAACATGTCGTTATTCCTTGTTCTGATTCGTTTTATAGGATTTACCGACACAGTTAGAGTCACCGCAAATAGTGCGCCCAACACTTTCTACCAACACTTTTAGGGCATTGTTTTGGTTTGTTTCACGTCGTAACGGAAACCAGTATATGTTATGATCAAATTTACTTGCCCTAATGACGTACGACTTAGTTATGCAATTAAATTACGATAAATATGCATGAGATTATAACGTAAAGTTAGTGATTAAATTGTACAAAATTACCGGTTATTTGTCATTTGTCACATACTCCCCCTGTTAAAAAGAATTTCGTCCTGAAATTCAGCTTGAGGCATCCATTGAAGGAGTCTTCTCGAATAGGTGGGGGTATTTTGACTTGATTTGATCTTCACGCTCCCACGTATATTCAGGACCGTGACGCGAATTCCAGCGAACCTTCACCAGTTTGATTTGGCTTCTTCTTGTCTTTTGGACCTTCCAGTCCATGACGTCAACTGGTTCTTTGGTGAATTGTAACTTGTCATCAATATGAATATCATCTGCTTGAATGATAACCGTATCATTAGTCGGACTTTTCTTCAGATTTGACACATGAAATGTGTCGTACATTATTGAGTTCCTCTGGCAGTTTTAACTTGTAAGCCACTGTACCAATCTTTGTTAGAATTTCGAAAGGTCCAATATATCTCGGGTTGAGCTTTCCGCGCTTCCCGAATCTAGCTACGCCTTTCCAAGGTGAGACCTTTAACAATACTTCGTCTTCGACCTCGAAGGATAATGGTTTGCGTCTCTGATCCGCGTAGCTTATTTATCTATCTCGGCTGCTTTGATACGCTCACATATCTTAAATATCTTGTCAGTGGTCTCTTGCACTAGTTCGGGACCAATGAGTTTTCTGTCACCGATTTCCGCCCAACATAATGGCGATCGGCACTTTCGTCCATATAGTGCTTCGAATGGCGCGGCCTTGATACTGGTGTGATAATTGTTATTATAGGAAAACTCTACCAATGGTAAATGATTATCCTAGTTTCCGCCTAAATCCATCACACAGGCCCGAAGCATGTCTTCTAATGTTTAGATGGTTCACTCACTTTGACCATCGGTCTTCGGGTGAAAGGTTGTGCTTAAATCTAAGCGAGAACCAAACGAATTTTGAAATGATTTCCAGATTCGTGACACAAAGCGACCATCTCTATCAGAGATTACCGAGATTGGCACACCATGTCGTGCCATAATTTCCTTCAGGTACAGTTCAGCTAGTTTCTCCATACTGTCTTTCTCGCGGATGGGTATGAAGTGAGCTGATTTGGTTTGCTGATCAATGATAACCCAGATCATGTCATAACCTCGAGAGGTACGTGGTAATTTGTAATGAAATCCATTGATATATGTTCCGACTTCCAAACTGGGATCTCAAGTTGTTGTAATAACCCAGATGGTTTTTGGTATTCGGCCTTGACCTTTACACAAGTTAGGCATTTCCCAACATAGGTCGCAATATCTCCCTTGAGATTCAGCCACAATAATATTCCTTCAGATCCTGGTACATTTTATCCGATCCTGGTACATTTTATCCGATCCTGGGTGTATCGAGTACTTGGACTTGTGTGCTTCATCCAACACCAAGCCTTGCAACTCACCATAATCTGGAATCCAGATCCTTCCCATGAAATATAAAGTTCCATCCTTGTTGGGTTCCAATTGTTTTTCTATTCCCCGTAAGGATTCCGCTGGAATGTTTTCTGGTTTCAATGCTTCTTGTTGCGCTTCACGCACTCGAGAAGTTCGTCTTGATCGTCATTTCTAAAGCTCGCACCCGTAATGTTTTGACTTGTTCTTTTCTGCTCAAAGCATCTGCTACAACATTTGCTTTGCTCGGGTGGTACTTGATCTCACAATCATAATCATTCAACAATTCCACCCAACGTCGCTGGCGCATATTTAGTTCTTTTTGGTTGAATATGTGTTGAAGACTTTTATGATCCGTGAATGTTGTACACTTAGTGCCATATAGATAATGACGCCAGATCTCAAAGCAAATACCACGACACCTAGCTCCAGGTCATGCATGGTATAATTCCTTTCATGAACTTTTAAATGTCGTGACGCGTACGCGATGACTTTTTCACGTTGCAATAACACGCAACCCAAGCCTTGATGTGATGCATCACAGTACACCACAAAGTCATCGATACCATCCGGGAGGGATAGTATTGGTGCTTTGCATAGTTTCTCTTTCAATACTTGGAACGTTGATTCTTGCTTTTCTCCCCAATCAAACTTTCTATCCTTCTGGGTAAGCCAGGTTAGTGGCTGAGCAACCTCGGAGAAGTTCTCAATAAATATCCTGTAATATCCCGCTAATCCTAGGAATTGTCGTATTTCCATATGTCACACCCTCAATTTCCACTTGCGGAGTTTTACCGCGAGACGTGTGAACAAACCAGAATCTAAGACACTAGTACGTCGAACGACTCTATATGATTTGATAATACGTTTTCCAAAATCATTTGTTGTAAATTTTAGATTACCAATATTTAGCATGAGTATCAGTTTTAAATTTTGAGCGGAAGCATAAATAAGTAATGATGCGGGCGCCAACACAAACGCCAAAACAAATGAAAAATCCCAAAACAATATTGATAAATAAGACTCGATAAAGATGTCTTGTTCAATGCATGTGCGTGCACCTAGAGCTCCTAGCGTCCTGAGAAACATGTAAAGAAACAAGTGTCAACATTAAAGATGAGTGAGTTCACAGGTTTTCATAAATTCGTTGTTCGGTTTTAGTTTGTTACTCCGTTATCCCCAACCCGGGATAACATATCAGTTCCATTATTCCAAACCCGGAATAATAAGTTGTTGTTTCCAATATTCCCAAACCGGAATATTAAGTTGTTGTTTCCATTATCCCCAACCCGGGATAATAAGTTGATGTTCCAATATTCCAAACCCGGAATATTAAGTTGTTCCGTAATTAAGTTCAATATTAATGTATATAGGTAGCTAGCCTAAAGTCATGTCACTAAGTGTTCGCGATCGAAGCTGACTGTGTGCCTCCGTTTTGCCAGGCCTATCACATGACCATGGCGGTGTTAGGCCAATCATACATCCGTTGACCATACCCGGTCGGCTAGCGCGACTAGCTCGGATGGGGCTCGTCAGACCCAGTAGTACTACTTATAATTCCCCCGCTATTTAACCCAAATACTAACGATCCGAGGAGATTGTCGAGCACTTAAGTGATAAAGCTGCATAGTGACCATAACATTACATTAACATTAACTTAGTTACCGTATAGTTAAGTGACGTTAAATTCGTATAACGTAAAGAGTTTGAGTTTGAGAGTGTATACATGTTTCTCCCCCTGTTGTTTAAAAACCGGATAAAGTTAGGGGCCGTGAACTCACCTTTATTTGCTCGGTTAGTGTGGCAAAGATGTTATAAGGAATGGGACCGCTAGTTGCGTCCTAACAAACCAATTAATTCCACGTCAGTGTGTAATCACACCAATACAAATTCCACACGCAATT
This sequence comes from Scalesia atractyloides, assembly GCA_947069175.1. NCBI lineage: Eukaryota > Viridiplantae > Streptophyta > Magnoliopsida > Asterales > Asteraceae > Scalesia > Scalesia atractyloides. The sequence continues at coordinate 56,009,688 of CAMTDV010000012.1, read as the reverse complement.
TACTCACAAAGTGATATGCACAAACAACATATCCAACACTTAAACATGCATGCAAGTATTCTCATGTGATCATGGTAATCAAACAACTTATCATGAACATATTCCAAATCCATGCAATACTTTAATGCATAAAATCACAAGTTAACAACTTTCTGCTTAACACTCAATTATTCAGCTGTTTTCTAGGATTTTTATAAAATAGTTCCAGCATTCTAAAAATTCCCATATTTTTACAGTAGGTGACATTTATACCATAGAAATTTATATAATTTTTCTAAGTCCTAAATCTTTACCAATTAACCATCAATATTAATTCACTAAGCTGCAGTCAGATTTACTGCTTTCTGACTGCAGTCCACGGAAGAATTTATTTAAAAATCACTGATCGTCCGATTAACAAAATTCCAGTTGGAGTTGCCCGGAAATTTCTATACCTAGTTGCTGTACAAAAATCATGACTCAACTCTCTACTGATTTTAAAATCTAGCTTGATAAACAACCAACAAAATTCCAGAATTTTAACAGCTTTACCTACTGAACTTGGTTAGCCCTTTAAAAATATCAAACGATTTCAGAAAATTATGAATCCAGCGCCATTAGATTCCTTATTCAAATCTCTACGTTCTAGACATCAGAAAATCCGTTTTTCGACAACTAACGACCAAGTTACAGCCTGATGAAGTCGGCTGTATCTTTCACATCAGCATCCTGTTTCAGCATGTTATGATTATGAACCCGTGTACTCCCGTTCATGCGATTACCCTAAGCGATCTAGCTCTGATTTCTAGTCCTAGATTAACACTAATAACCTATCCATGCAAACCCTAGTTCTTACTTCTAGTTATTACAACCAAAACACACTTGCTAACTTATGATTTCCGAATATCATTATGTTTATAACCAATTCAGCCGACTACATTAAACACCTATAATCCGAAACAAGCTAATCACTTCATTCAAGTACGTGTATATCCGAAGCAGCTAATCAATTCATTCAAGTATGTGTATATATATACGAAACAATCATGCACATGAACAACAATCAAAACACATGTATTCCGAACATAATATAACCAATTCAAATCTTTTATCGGTAGGGTAAACGAACCGTGAGTATGTTAAGGAAACTGATGATCAACAAAAACTCGCTGCCGAGGACTGAGATGGCTAGGGCTGTTGCGACCGGGGCTGAAAGGGACTGAAAACAACCGGCTGTTAGCGACCGAGAAGGTGAACAAGGCTGATTCAGATCGAAGGCTGTTTGCGGTTGAATGGACTGAACAAGGCTGATCTGATGAAGGCTGTTTGCGGTCGCAAGAGCTGTGAACAAGCTGCCGACGGCAGTTTCCCTTCTAGGGTTTTTGTATATGTGAATGAAGGCATGCAAGAGATGATATATATAAGCGCAAAAGAGATAGGGTTGCGGTTTGGTTTAGTACACGGCCGCAAGGGACTTGGGTGGTTTCGGTTTGGGTTTGACCTTGGCCGAAACTTGTTTGGACTTGTTCTCAGTTTGGGTTTGGGCTTGATCTCGCGGCCAAAGGTTAGGGTGAGTTGGTTTGGTTTGGGGTTTTGGCCGAGTGGTTCTAGGTTTGGCATGCAACGGTTTTCCGTTTAGGTTGTTCTCGGCCGAGTAGTTGGAACTCTAGGTCTAGGTTTGATCCTTGTTTTCTTCTAGCCGAAGACTTAGGTTCAAGGTTTAAACTTTGCGAACTCCTAGAGTCACCATGAATCTCTTTGGTTCGTGTCGCGGTTCGGTTCGTGTACGTATCTACAATAATTACTTAATAACTAAACAATCACACAAACACTCATCACGTATTCATTCACGTTTAATACTTATCACGCATATTATTCGACAAGTGTCACGTATAATTTATCCGAAAAACCCGGGATATCACACCATAGGGGTTCTTGGCGTGGTCCAGTTCTTTATAGCCTCGATCTTTGAAGGGTCAACATGTATTCCATTCTCGTTCACCACATGACCGAGAACTTGTACCTCGCGAATCCAAAATTCGCATTTCGAGAACTTGGCATATAATTGCTCCTTTTTTTGCAATTCCAAAATGGTTCTCAGGTGTTGTCCGTGTTCTTTCTCAGTTCGTGAGTATATCAGTATGCCATCTATAAAAACGATCACGAACTTGTCAAGGTATGGCTTACATACCTGGTTCATCAAATCCATGAATACTGCAGGGGCATTCGTTAGGCCAAAGGGCGTAACAAGGAACTCGTAATGACCGTAGCAAGTCCGAAACGTTGTCTTAGGGATGCTTTCCTCTTGGATTCTCAACTGATGATACCCGGATCTTAAATCAATTTTGGAGTAAAAACTCGACCCTTGCAACTGATCGAATTGGTCATCGATTCTTGGTAATGGGTACCGGTTCTTGATAGTTAACTTGTTTAGTTCCTGGTAGTCGATGGCGAAAGGTTCCGTCCATCTTTTTCACGAACAACACTGGAGCTCCCTAGGGCGAGAAACTCGGTCTTATGAAACCTTTGTTGAGCAGCTCTTGCAACTGCGTAGATAATTCTTGCATCTCTGAGGGCGCTACTCGATATGGAGCTTTTACCACCAGGTGCAGCTCCTGGCACTAAATCAATGCGGAATTCGCCTTATCTCTGTGGAGGTAGTCCTGGCAAGTCTTCCGGAAAGACCTCGGGATATTCCCTCACTACTGGTATGTCCTCGATCTTGCGCTCCTCGGCCTTCTTATCCACCACATGGGCAAGAAAAGCGTGCATTCCTTAAACATTTATGAGCCTTCATGTAGTTTATGATTCATAGAGGGGTGTCATGCTTCTCACCATGAATTATCAAGTGTTCTCCGTCGGATAAGGGAATGCGAATGATTTTCTCATGACATATAACTTCAGCCCGATTATTAGATAGTCAATCCATCCCAATAACAACATCAAAATTACCCAGTTGAACTTGTAATAGGTCTATATCAAACTTTTGTTCACCCAATTCTAACACACATTTCTTAATTATTTCGTTCGACTCTACTAATATCCCGTTAGCTAGCTCAATCGAGTAGGGAACATGTATTTTACTCGACGCTACCCCAAGTATATCTTTAAACTCTTTAGAAATAAAACTGAAATCTGTCCCGGTATATAAAAGAATAGATGCAAAGTGATCATTGATAGGGAACGTACCGGTGACCATGTTTGGATCCTGGCGAGCATCCTTAGCTCCAATTACAAATGCTCTTCCCCGTGCTTGGGTCGCTTTAGGGCAATCTTTCTTGAATTTCCTTTGTCTCCGCATCTAAAGCAACCCTGATCTCTAGTATTGGTTCCCCGACACACATCGGTGTGATGTCCAAATTTACCGCATTTTCCACACTTGGGGCCTCGACATTCCCCATGGTGGTGGAAAGGACATTTGGGACATTTCGGTGCATCCCCGGTATAAGATTTCTTAACATAGTGTTTGTGGTAGTGGTAACATATGCTTAGTTTCTCTGACTTCTCTCACGGCTTGTTTCTTGTTACTGTTATTGTTACCTTGAGAGCCCTTCTTGAAATGAGAAAATTTTCGTTTGTTGGAATCAGTAGTCTCCTTAGTAGATTCTTTCTTGTTCCCACTACACTTAGGCAACCTCCCCTGACGTACAGCCTCCTCAGTCAGGCTGACAACTAGATCAATCGCTTCACCAATCTCAGTGGGTTTTGAAGCGGTAACCAGACTCAGAATCTCGGGGGTAGGTCCCCAAATGTACCTCTCAATACGCTTAAATTCAGGCTCCACTAGATATGGCACCACTCGGGATAAGTCATGGAATCGCTATGTGTACCCAGCAATGTGTGAACCAATCATTTTTAGATTCCAAAATTTTGTCTCCAACTTTTAAATTTTCGATCTTGAGCAATACTTCTTTCTCATCATCTCCTTAAGTTCCTCCCAGGTCAGGGCGTATGCAGCATCATCGCCCTTGGTTTGGACCTGAAAGTTCCACCAAGATAGAGCTCCATCCACAAAGAGTCCAGTAACATAGGTGACTCTTAGTTCAGCCGGGAACTTACTCATTCGGAGGACTGAATCTGTCTTCTCAGTCCAACGTACGAAGGCTACATCGCCTCCGGTACCATCGAAGTTCAGAGGTTTGCAGTCAAGAAACTGCTTATAAGTGCAACCTGAAATCATTGGATACACCATTTAAGCATGAGTAACAAAATAGCTCGAATAAGATGGATGAGAGTGTATTGTGGTTTTATGAGTAACCGTGTATTACCAGTGGGAGGATTTACTCCTGTTGAACCTCCAGTACCACCGCTATGCACAGAGCGGTTAGCCTTGTACTGTGTAATGGCTTGGGATATGCGTTCATTCAGCTCCTCTTGCGTTGTTGGTAGGGTGTTATTGTTTGAACTTCTTCTACGGGCGGCATCGTCTTCTAATACAATATGTTGCTCACAATTAGCCGAATAATAATTTCATGTTATTATTACTATTTATTTGTTTATTTATCTTATTTTCTAAAAAAGATATGTAATAGCACATCGGTACATGATAAATAAATAAATGAATATATGTATACGCCATACGCACACCCAACGTTATCATACACATAGCTCATCACATACATAGTCACCACATCATAAGATATAAATCATAATATCACCACGACACAATGCATCAATCATAATAGCACCACATCATGACATAGTCAACCATAACATAAAAGAAATACAATGTAACAAAAAGAAAATACACTTTTTACAATGACAACTTGTTACAATTCGTTCGTGAAGAGCAAAAAGGACTTAGGGATACACAACCCTAGTCAATACAAGTTTTTACATTACAAAAGTACAATTTTCTTCTACATTGCTTCTTCACATCATCAAGTTGTCTTCCAAAAGCTGGGATCTTCAAGGCTATGTCTTCATGAACCAAATCATCAAAAGCACATCTGATCCCCAAAAGATATTCACAAACATGCTACTAGGGTGGAGGGGGTGTGGAAATGGTGATCGGGGAAACAAACTACGATGGTAGGCCATCTCCTCCTCAAGGCTAGAAATGCGCCTAGTAGTATCAGTCTGAAACTGCTCTAACTCCTGTACTCGTGCCTCGGATGGGCATGACGAGTGGTGAAATGGGCAGTAAAATGGTGGGGTCGTTGGTTGATAGGGATAGTGGTGGTGGTGATGGTGGTGGGTATGATGCTGGGGGTGGTATTGGTGATGACGGTGGTGGGGGTGTGGCTCTGGCAGTGGCGTGAGCAGTACGCTGCGTCTCTAACTCCCAAATCCTTCGGAAAATCAAAGAGAGCTGTAGGTCATGTGAAGTCACTCTCTCCTCCATGGGAATCGGAGGGAAGTGTGAGGGATGATAAGGGTCAGTAGGGCTCATGCCCGGTGGGGGTGTCAGAGTAAACATACCTGCTGGAGGTGGTGTGGGACGTGGGGTATACATGGAGGTGATCCACCAGAAAAAGAAGGTCCTGCAATATGGGAAGGTCCAGCCGTAGATGGGTTGAAAACAGGGTGGTAAATGGACCTCCCAGAGATAAATGGTGATGGCTGCTCTAGGGCACGTGGAGTACCGCTCAGTGAATAGTATCGATCTAGCGTATGGTACGGGTCCAGGGGTCGGGGTACTAACTGGAAATGAGCTAACGCGAGCCGGTGAGGCTACAGGGGGTGAATACATAGATACAGGTGTATCTGGGGCGGCAGAGGAGGCATCGTCTGCCATATGCTCACTCTGAGCAGCATCTGTGGATGACGATATGTCAATAACTGGTATATCAGGGGGTGGGATCTCGAGTATAGCTATATCATCAAAGACCTTGCCATCACCAAGGTCATCCTCCATATGCTCAACATGGAATACTGGTATGTCATCATCATCATCGTCCAGATCGATAACTGGAGGAACTATAGCAAGAGGCACATCCAAATGTACAATCGCATGCTCGCCCTCTAGGTGGCCATAAACGATAACATCATGCGGGCGTTGCGGAACGACTAGCACGTCGTCTGCCGGTGGTGCATCCTCCTCCATAGGATCAATCAGGGAAAGCAGCTGAAGGTCATCAAAGCCTCCATGGTCGGCTCCATCCCCAAGGGGTAGACCCTCAACATCAGGGTCGTATCCATCATCAGATACATACTCCTCGGGGTCGTCTTCATAACTTGACAAGAAAGACATAATCCTGGCAAATAATCCGTACAATGCATATATATATATGTTAGTAATTTATGATATATTTTATATTAATCACCAATTCTCATGCAAGACTTGTTCTCTTCTGTTTCCCCATGTAATCTTACTGTTTTGTGTCTATCCATTATTGACTAATCATGTATTAACTCTGCTCATTACTTATAGTTGAGCTCTAGTGATAGTTCCTTGTGTTATCGTGACACAAGTTTTGTTATCTTGTTATCATTCCAAAACATTTCTTTCATGTTTTAAACTTTGTTTTCATGTGTGAGCCCCTGGTGATTGTAAACCAAACTTTTAATAAAAAGTTTTTCCCCGGTTCACTACAATCGGAGCTCTAATACCAACCTGTCACACCCCGGTCGTAGCGGAAGCGCAAGTTGTGACTATTAGGTAATCATTGCATCCAATTTAGTAAATAGTGTTAAACAACAACGATGCCATACCATTAGTAAGTTTCATTTCACATTTACAATCTTCAAAAGTGAAATCACATTGTTATTTGTTTCAATTACCATTACAAACACAGTTTACAACACATTGTTCCAAAATAAGACCTTGTTTTCATCACAAATTCATATTGAGGCTTTGACCTCTATATACCCATACGAAGTTGGGATATAAAAGGCAAACCATCCCAAAGGTGGTACATCGTTATCTTGACAAATTTCCATACCCAAATCCTATCACTAGCTCATGCCTCGCGTCCTGAAATACATGTAATTTTAAAAGTCAACATAAAGTTGGCAAGTTCATGTAGTTAAATGTTTCCGTGTCAAAATGTAATCGTTGAAATCCTGTATTGAAATCCGAGTATGTTATTAGCATCAATGAGTTATTAAGGATCTATCAGTGTGTCTCGAGCACCCTGACATATATGTGTCGTAAGTAAGTAATCAAACCGAGACAACTTTGACATCATTGGGATCACAAAAGCACTCCGAAGGGTATACCAACCAGGAGTGGAGCAGGTCTCAAAGTCAATAGATATACTTCTTTTGCACCTTGGTCACTAAGTGATTAATAGTTACTATTGTCATCATCCTACTTACGCACAAATGATCGTTTTATCAACTAACCCATAGCTAACATAGTGTTTTGACATAACATGTATTTCCCCTCGATAGTTTAAAAACAAAACTTTGAAATAATTGAAGGAGGGACATGAACTCATAGTCTTTGCATTCCGTTAAGTCATACTATTATCGATCGTGTCTGCACACGTATGTAACATACATGTATATGGAGTTCATTAGACACCTAGGCCTCAATGGACCTTGTACTCGTTGTTCATCTTGAATTCTTGTTATGTATTTCTTTGTTATGATAGAACAACTTAAAATATTATCATAGTGTTGGTAGTTTGTTTGTTCGATTAATATTCTTATATATATATATATATATATATATAAAATATATATTATATATATATATTATTAATGTTTTCATATCGTGTGTGAACTGGGCCTTGCCCTTCACATGTCCTCGTACCTTGCACGCGTGCCATTGGGCCTTGCCCATGTTATCCATGTCATTGGACCTAGCCCATGTTTTCTTGTCATTGGGCCTAGCACATGTTGTCTATGTCTTTGGGCCTAGCCCATGTTTTCTTGTCATTGGGCCTAGCCCATGTAATTTATGTACTTGGGCCTAGCCCATGTTTTTATGTCATTGGGCCTAGCCCATGTAATTTATGTCATTTATGTCTTTGGGCCTAGCCCATGTTTTTATGTCATTGGGCCTAGCCCATGTAATTTATGTCTTTGGGCTTAGCCCATGGTTCTATATATTTTTGGGCTTTTATTCGTTGTGGGCCTTGCCCATAAATATTAGGAATTGGGCCTTGCCCATGATCTTTATAATTTAGCCCACCTTTATTTTATTAAGGCCCACTTTTATAAGTCTTATAATTATAACATTTATATATATATATATATATATATATATATAATATATATATATATGTTAAACGTCTAAATTTGGTTAGACTCGTCGTCGGCGTCATTTATTACGTGTTTGTTTTCGTCGAGAATCGCCCGTTGTGGTAATGACATTTCGTGCCGGCATTCACCCGTTGGTCGTCGACGTGACGGTGTAATCTTTGAATGTTCGTCTATCGTTCATATCGTTTCGTTTGTCTGATTATTGTTTCGACGCATTGTGAGGATATATTTGTTATGTCACCAACACTTGGTGTATTGATCAAGTGTTTGTATTTTGTATATGAAGGGGTATTTTATTGTGAATACCCTAAGTTTTTAATACATACACATACAATACACATATGTAAGCATACAAATTTATTGGTAACAAAAGTATATATATATACTTGTATTATTTTCTAAGTAGAAATATATATTTGCAAAAAGTATTTATTTTTACTTATAAATATAAATATATATATATATATATAACTTTGTTGAACACTTGGGCATTTAGGGATAACCTTATCATTAGAGCCTACTTAATGACGATTTAAGTTATTAATCGTGTTTAGTCCCACTGATCACCCCACTAATCATGTCTTAATCGTAATTAGATTTTTAGAAAATTTTGCCATAGTTTCCCCTAAACTATTGCGTTTTCCACGTTTCGAAAACGTATTTAAAACATGTTTAAGCTCTTAATCAACATCACCAATCCATCTAATATTTATTTTACATTATCAAACTATCAAATCACTATTTTACCATATTCATTTAATCAAGTTCATACCTTTAACCTCTTGATTACTACACATTTTTAAGATGATTACAACTTAAATACAAATGTTTACTTCTTATAAAATCATTCATATGTATAAAAATTATCTTTAAGTTGTAGTATTTTTCATGGATGATGTAGTTGATGATCTTGTTTAGATTTAAACCTTATCATGTTTAAATCTTCCTTTTTATACTTAGCCATGCAAGATCATCCAACTTTTATATTATACTTTTAACATAAACAACTTCAACATGCTAACTGACTACCATATAAACATATAATCAACACAAAATAAACAAGATTTAGTGTTATTATTATGGTGTGAGTTAGGGTTTTTGGTTAATCTTTTCTTGATTTTCAAGATGATCAACTTGTACATTAGTAATCTAAGTATAAAAATAAGCTAGATTATGGATGATTTTAGCTTACAAAGGGTGCACAAGTTCTTAATGATTTTGAAGAAGTATGAAGCTCTTTAAGAAGACGTAATGATCCTCCATCCTTGCTAGCTTCTTTAGTGATCGTGATTAGGCTTTAAAGTGTATAAAATGTGGTGTTTCAAGGTGGCAAAGTAGTGGTTCAATGATGGTGGTGGCCGTGAACTAGGGGGAATAGGAGGATAAGTTGCAACTTATTTTTGTGAGAAAATGATAAGGATCATGTGGAATGATGGTATATATTTCAAGTCTTTCACTCAGGATCACAACAAATCCAAGACACCATGCTTATAATCTACCATTTTCAACAAAATCAAGTGGGCATGGGGCCCACTTGAAACCATCAAAAGGGTGGGGGTAAAGTGTAACTTATTTTTTTTACACATGTTTAAAAGGTAGATATTTTAGTCATTATATTAAGTATAGTGATTAGAGTTTATGATCTAGCATCCTTAGCATAAGATTAGGGTTTAGTGTGTATTTACATGCTAATATTCACTTAGTCCTCCAATATAAGTTCCGGATGACAGAAATGTGGTTTGGTTGCTCATCGTCGCAATAATCGCAAATAAACGAAACTATTTATTTAGGACCTGAAGCTTTTGTTTTCGACCACCACAATTGATATGGTGTCTACTTAGTGCATTTCCAATCTAAAAATATGTATAACTAGTTCGCTAGACGAATATACGATGAGCTAGGATGGCCGAAATGTCTTTTGTTCGATCATTCCATCGATATCGACACTTTTATGTTACACCGTCGAACTTTTCTGAAAGTTGTGTTCCCGTGAGATCATGTTAGTTGAATGGATTCCGAGTTCCAAATGAGGCTTAACTAGTTCGCTAGATGCCCGGATGAGGCTATCGGCCACTAAATTATTCGTCGTTTCGCCAATCGGTCGCCTTCCGGTCGAATTGTGCACTGTTCGTCGAATGACCAGAAACGATGTCTTTTGTGCATTCTTGCCATTCTCACATTGTTTTGGATGATTAACATTGTCTTATTCTTATTCTTACATCCAGAATCCTGCGAATTAGTCTTGCGAACAAATCGACATTTGTCGCCTTTTTGGTCGAAACGGACAATTTTGCAATTTAGGCGTTATACCGTAAAGTTATGTATTATTGTAATGGTTAATCTCAAATAAGTGTTTTCATTTATATATGGACTCAGATATGGCATTAACATGTCGTTATTCCTTGTTCTGATTCGTTTTAGCGGGTTTAACGACACAGTTAGAGTCACCGCATTTAGTGTGCCCAACACTTTCTACCAACACTTTTAGGGCATTGTTTTTGTTTGCTTCACGTCGTAACAGAAACCAGTATATGTTATGATCAGATTTACTTGTCCTAATGATGTATGACTTAGTTATGCAATTAAATTACGATAAGTATGCATGAGATTATAACATAAAGTTAGTGATTAAATTGTACGGAATTACCGGTTATTTGAAATTTGTCACAATTTACAATTAATGTTTCTATATAAAATTTATCATGAACATACTTTATTTCTCATTTTTTGCCATGTCAGACTGTATTCGACTAGTCCTGACATGTATAGTGTTTCTGTCGCCAGTCAAGGATATAATTTTATATGTTTTTAACTGTGGGGGCTTTGTCATCATACTAAGCTATGATTTTGTAATTCCTAGACTTTTAAGACTCAATTAAATAAAATCAAGTCAAAAATACGAACGTAATAGTAGTTTAGGCTGTACGGATTTACCGGTATTTTGTCGCATGTCATAATTTAGAATGGTTGTTTTATGAATTGTATAGCATCTAGAGTCGGCTACATTCAGATAGCATCCATACTCGGTTTAATTAGGATCCAGTAACATCACTAATCCAAAGGACTCACAATGGGCGGTATACGCATTCTTTTTCATCCAGACTCGGTGGAATTTTGATCCTTTAGATTCCCTTACAAGTGGAATTTAGAATAGGCATTTTCTGATCATATAGCATTCAGAATCGATTTGATTCAGTTAGCATCCATACTCAATCGGTTTTGGATCGTGTACCATTACCAACCAGAATAATTTAGAACGGGTGGTATTTGTATCCTATACCATCCAGACTCGGTTTAATTTAAATTATTAAGCGTCCCTAGCATCTAGAGTCAACTACATTCAGATAGCATCCATACTCGGTTGAATTCGGATCCTATAACATCATTAATCATAAGGACTTACAACGAGCGCTATACATATTCTGTTTCATCCAGACTCGGTCGAATTTGGATCCTTCAGTTTCCCTTACTAGCGGAATTCAGAATAGGTGTTTTTGAGATACTATAGCATTTAGAATCTATTTGATTAGGTTAGCACCCATACATAGTTGGTTTCGGATTGTGTACCATCACTAACTATGTAGGTCCCCTAGTCCTTATGGATCTTGATAGAATCGTCTATCTAATCTAGAGTGCGGAATCCCCAAGATCAAATTTCACAGAAAACACAAGAACACGAACAAGAACACAAAGAATTCCTTCAAACTGTCTTCTATTGATTATCCAACACAAAGTGTTTACAATCAATTCAAGACTCTCTCTCACAAACTCTCTGAAGCAATTCTCTTTGCAACTAAACAATAGAACCAGCAACCTTAACCCTAATACAAACCTCCCTGTTTATAGAGATAGGTTATGCTCATGGACTAGGGTTTCCTACATGGAAAGCTAATGGGTTTAAGGTCCAATTCGCCTACCATGTGCTATTTTATGTCTAGTTCAGCCCAATTACTTCTAATTCACTATTACAAAACTAAACCCGCTAACTGTTTATCATCTTACTAATTACAAGATATCCAAAGACCAAATCTAAGCTGTTGTCACAAATATGCACCAAAAACTCCCCCTTGACAATGGCTTCGTAAAATAACTTAGTCGTCAGTCTTCTTGCAATCTTCAACATCTTTGAAAAACGTTGGTCTTTTGATAGCTTCAGCTTTAATAGCTTCTGTCAGCAACAGACTCCCCCTAAGCTGATGTATCCAATCACCAAATCTTCTAAATCGTTAGCGTTAGAATAAACTCCAGTTTTGTACTTGCATAGCAATCTTCATAAACTCTTCAGCTTTGTCTACAATGTAGAAAGGAGGTTCTACCATGCATGCAAGCAAACTCCTCTTCACCAAACTTCTCAGCAACACACTGCTACAATCTGTATACTATAAAACAAACATCTCGAGAAACCATAAGAATTTTTCAACAAGTGTTAAACAAATTATTATTATTCAAGAGATAGTAAAACTGTATCACAGATTAAGCACTTCTCAATTCAAACCATATGCTCAAATTTTTAAGCACACATAACCTGCAAGATCGTAAAAATTTTGAACTCAGCTTCTAACATCGTCTCCCCCTATCGGTAACAACTCCTCCACGAACAACCAATATCCCGTACATTAAAAATATATAAGAAAATGAAATATTTTTGGACTTTTATATTTTCTGAAAGAAAATAAATAACGAAATAATAAACACTCTATTTTTGTGAGTATCACCGTTAAGAAGATCATATCAGCAACATCAAACTGTTTTCACACAATTTTATAATTCTATACGCAACATTCATGAAAAGCAGTTAAGACGATTACAAGTATTGTTTATCCACTTAAACAAAATACTTGAACATTTCAAGTACCATTACCTTGTGATCTGTTTAGATAATTTATGTTGATATACTAGTGCGTCCCACTTCAGGACATACCCTCGCGATCAAGGTATGCACAAAAATTCATCGTAGTAGGTGAGTATACCGAAATTCATCCTTTTGAATTATCAACGTTAGATATTTGGTGATCAGGTCAGTACTTCCGTACAACAAAGAGACCAAATATCCAACGAGGGTTAGGACAAATACCAAATTTTGGTACGATTAACGCAATTTGCACATTTGAATGACTCTCTAGGAGAGCTTCTTCAATTATTTGGGATTTGGCATTTTAGCTCTTTTAAGATATCCAGGTTGTGCCTAGGTCAGCATATATCTGGATGCAGCAGAAGGACAACCTTGATACCCCGGATGAAATAACAATATAAAGACCTAAAACCTCAGATTTTGGCAATCTATCAACGCAAGATTTAAGGTTATAAAACCATACGCCACTAATATGTTACCCACTCATACACAATTCTTTTATATTTGTATCACAAAGGTAAGTGGATTATTTCATGCCTTTCGCCTACTAGTACATCATATGATGAAGCTGCTATCACACTTAAGCAATTTATTTTAATTTCAGTGTGACAGTCTAACTTGCTGATGTACTATCATTTCTTCTTTTTCACACAGTGAAAGCTCATTTTTGATTTTCTATTTTTTTTTGTTTTTGATTTTTTTTTAAAAGCAGTAAATTATTTACAAACTATTTTTATGGAAACTGGTTATTCAGGATTCCTCATCTCGTTGAGTTTGACTAAATGTTCAAAACAAGCCCTGTCAAATGCTTTTGTGTAAAGATCTGACAGGTTATCTAGTGTGTCGACTCGATGCAGTTCAATTAATTTCTTTTCCGCATAATCCTGTATAAAATGATGACGAATATCAATATGTTTTGTGCGACTGTCTTTTACGGGATTGTTGGTGATTGAAATAGTGGCATTATTTTCTATCATAATAGGAGTACGAGTGAAATTCAAACCGTAATCGCGCATCTGCTGTTGGATCCAGAGAACCTGAGAGCAACAGCTACCCGCGACAATATATTCAGCTTCACACGTCGAGGTAGACACGCAAGACTGCTTCTTGAATTGCCATGACATGAGCCTCCCTCCTAAGAACTGACAACCACCTGTGGTAGACTTCCTTGTAGATTTGCATCCTCCAAAGTCCGAATCAGTGAAAGCAACAAACTTCAAATCACTAGCAGCTGGATACCATAACCCAAGTTTAGGTTTCCCCTTCAAGTAACGTAGAATCCGCTTCACCGCTTTCATGTGGGACTCCTTTGTATTCGCTTGATATCTGGCACAAAGACATACTGCGAACATGATGTCAGGTCTTGAAGTAGTCAACTACATCAGAGAACCAATCATTGTCCTGTATTGAGTTGGATCAACATCCTCCACACTCTCATGATCTGGACCAAGATTGTGATTCTCACAGATAGGTGTATTGAAAGTAACGCAATCCTCCATTTTGAAACGAGACAAAATGTCATACACATACTTTGTCTGATGTATAAACATCCCATCCTTCTTTTGTTCAACTTGTAAACCCAAAAAGTAGGATAATTCACCCATCACACTCATCTCAGACTTGCTCTTCATTACCTCTTCGAAATCATGACACATGTTCTCATCAGATGACCCAAAAATGATGTCATCGACGTATACCTGTACCAGCAGAAAGTCTTCCTTCTTCCTTTTGATGAAAGTGTACTTTCAATCTGACCTCTTTCGAAACCATGTTTTAGCAAATGTGCTGACAGTGTCTCATACCACGCCCTAGGTGCCTGATGCAACCCATACAATGCCTTATCAAGTCATTAGACTCGATCTGGATAGTCTGGATCAGTAAACTCGTCTGGTTGTGAGACATACACCACCTCTTGGACTTTCTCGTAAAGAAATGCACTCTTCACGTCAAGTTGGTAAACTTTGAAGCCCTTGAATGAAGCAAAAGCTAGGAACAAACGAATCAACATTGCTACTGGTGCAAACACTTCATTATAATCAATCCCCTCTTGCTGATTGAATCCTTTCACCACCAACAGAGCCTTATTTCTTATCACGATCCCTCAGTCGTCTTTCTTACACTTAAACACCCACTTAGTGCCTATTTCTTTTTCTCCTTCAGGCAAGTCAACTAGCTCCCAAACCTTCAACTTCTTGAACTGAGCTAGTTCCTCCTGCATAGCTTCTACCCAACAATTGTCTTTGAGAGCCATATGAACATTCTTCGGCTCCTTTTGGGCATTAAAGCAACTATACAAACACTCATGAATCAACCCGGTCTTATGAATCAAAGTAAACAAACAGGAACCTTCAAGCACACCTCTTCTCGTCTAAACACCTGCAGCAGGATCACCAATGATGTTTTCAACTGGATGATCTCTGTTTACACGTGTGGTAGCAATGGTGTCAACTACCAGATTATCTCCCAGATTAGATCCAACCTCCCCCTGAATATTAGCAAATGGATTAGAGAAGTCCTCCCCCTGAATGGGTTCAGACTCATTGTCACTAGAATCGTCTGGAGTCGCACTGGTAGAAGTTTCTGGAGCATCTGTCATCGATATACTCGATCTAGGCATAAAGTCACACTCTCCATCCTCACTGATCACAGTATGGATCACTTGATACTCATCTGCATTAGAAATGTCAGGAATATTAAATGATTTAAACACACTGTCATAATCATATAATATAGCAAGACCACTCGTTGATTGCTGAAGTGAATAACTAGTGATTTCCATGTTAAACACCACCTCAATTCTACCAGTTTTTAGATTAAAAACCGTTTTATTCGGTGTTCCAGGCATATAGCCTAGAAAGTAACCCTCATCAGCTACCTCACCGAATTTTTGTTTATCTTTGTTTCGCACAATGGTGCAGGGTAATCCAAATGGTTCAAAGCCTTTTAAGTTTGGTTTTCGGTTAAACAATAGTTCATGACATGTTTTGTTAAACCGCTTAACCGTCAAAACTTTGTTCAGGACATAGCAAGCTGTGTTCACAGCTTCTCCCCAGAAAAGAACTGGTAGCTTTGAATCAGATAGCATAGTCCTTGCGGCTTCAATCAACGTCTTGTTCTTCCTCTCAGCGACTCCATTCTGTTGAGGTGTATAAGGAGCAGAATATTGATATTGCATTCCCTTGCGAAGACAATAGAGATCCAGAACTTGGTTCTTGAACTCCGTACCATTATCACTCCTTATCCTCTTGATCCGTGCATCATGGACATTTTCCAATTTTGTAAAAAGATCAATCAGCATCTTTGCTGTCTCATATTTTGTACCTAAAAAGAAAACCCATGAATAACGTGAGTAATCAGCAGTGACAACTATACAATAGTACTTTCCACCTATGCTCCTTACGTTCACTGGACCGAATAGATCCATATGAAGTAATTCATAAGGGGCATCTATGGAATTTACTGTTTTAGACTTGTGAGGTTTCTTATGTTGTTTTCCCTTTTGACATAGAAGACATTTATCTTCCACGTGAAACCTCTGCACTGGCACCCCTTCCACTAAACCACTTTTAATATATATAATTCATTTTTCGGTAGTGGATGTGGGCCATGCGTCTGTGCCACAACAAGACTCCGCCTCAGATGCTTTTGATAGTAAACACGCGACCACAGTCGATGAATCTTTGGCACCCATGTCCATGACATAAGTGTCATTTCTCCTTGTCGATCTCATCACTATCCAGTCATCTGGTATAACCAAACCAGGTTTCAACACCAAAGCTTCAGACTTTGTAAAGTGGACCGAGTGACCCTTGTCCAGACTTGAGACACGCTCATCAGATTATGCTTCAGCTGCTCAACATAGTTTACTTTATCTAGTGTGATCTTCCCGTTAGTCACTTTTCCTCAACCGGTAATGTGCCCTCCTTTAGCACCTGCAAAATTCACATAACCACCATCTATATTCTCAAAATCAGTCAACAACCTCGTATTCCCCGTCATGTGCCTGGAGCAGCCACTATCAACATACCACAAGTTGATAATCCTCCGTAGTAGCTCCTGCACATCCCAACAAAATTAGTTAGCTTGGGGACCCAGTCCTTAATGGTCTTGGGTCATCCAGATTCATCAATCATAGGAACATCCATCCAGTATCCATCACTCCTATCAGGAGTCTTGGATCTTAGACCTATTGATGGAAATGGTTTTTGATTTCCACTAGGTCTATGGTCATGAGGTTTCCTAACCAAGTTTGGACTTTGCGACCTTTGGAAATTATGATTTTGGTTCCATGAATGTTGATGATGATAATTTCTAAAGCATCATTATAAAAATTTCGATTACCAACATTCTGGTATGGATTTTGATATTAACCTTGACTTGTGAAATTATCTGATTTACCATTAAAGTTATTCATTCTTGGTGAACTATTTCTAGGTTTATCATATCTGCCTGATGTAGATGCTGGCTGAAATCTTTCTTGATTTCTTTGAAAACGAGGAACCTGGTGAGTTCTTTTTTCAGCCTTCTCTACACCAACAGCAACACTCTGTTGCTTGGTAGCATATATCTTTGGTGAGTTAACCTTCTTCTCACCATCACCAATTTTTGATGGTGATTTTTTTCTCTCTGTTTCTCACTTACATGTGCTTCACTCTTTTTGTTGGGACAACAACTAGCTACATGTCCCTTTTCATGACATTTGAAGTAAGATTTTCTAGCCGAAGACTTCTTTAAAGAAGCCTCTTGCTTAGATTCATCATGTAATGATGATGATGATGCTTTAGAAGGATCTTGTTTAGTTTGCTTAACTTATGATTTTTCTTTGTTTTTGTTCTTAGCAAACTGCACATCAGACTCTTTAGTAATAACAGGGACCTCTTCATTCATGTCACCCCCCTTAACAAAATCAACCTTTTTAACAAAAATTTGTTTTTGATTCTTAGGGTGTGTATTCTTTGTTTTCAAAACAGTGTCTCTGTTATTCTCCTTCTTGGCAGTATCAGTCACATCATCACCATCTGCTATGGAACTACTAGGTATAGTTGACACAAAGTCTGTGAGCTCTTCTTCATCTAGCAAGAAAGAATAGTCGTGACCAAGAGGTGGTGGAACTTCATTCAAACCTTTGAAGCCCACACAAGTCTTGTCATTACTCTTCCTCAGGCCATTCATCATGTGTTTCATGACAAAAGATGAATCTCTGAATTGATTTAATTTCTTTTCAAGCTCACAAATTTTAAGTTGTGCTTTAGACAACTCTTTGCATTTTTCAGAAACCTCTTTTGTTTTCTCACTCATCGTATCATGAGCTATGTCAATAACTTGAAGTTTTTCATTAAGCTTACAGGTTAGAATATTGATTTCTTCTTCATAACCTTTAATTTTCTTCAAGTAAAGACTCATTTCGTTTTACAAAAAAGTTTGATTCTTTTAAGTTCGAGTGCTCATTAGCCAGACTTTGGTTTTGTTGTGTTAATGTGTCAACCTCACTTTGCAGTTCACAACATTTCAAACAAACAGAACTACAAGTGTTAGAACATACCTCGCCTGTTGACTTCCTTAGATCAGCCATGAAGGCATCAAAAGCAGCAGCCATCTTCTTCTCTGTAGCAATCTGTTCTCCATCAGCATTCTCAGCTACCTTCTCTTGCTCTCCCTCAGCATCAGCTTTCACTTCTTCATCAGCAACTGGAGCTATCTCAGCCATGAACGCCTATGAGGCATTGTTATCACTCTCCAGACACTCCAATCATAAGAACCCTCTCGGGCAGTAGAAATCGGGGCCTTTGATCTAGTGTTGTTTAATGCATTCCTATTGCTTGAACCAGGACCAGGAGAATCTTGAAAGGATTAACTAGAACGCGATTCAGACTTTGCACTTTGACACTCTCTAGCAAAATGTCCGTAGTTGTTACAATTGTAACACTTCACTTTCGACTTGTCAAAGCCCACACTCTTACCAACGAACTTCCTGCCCGTTCTGTTCATGAACCTTTTCACCCTTCTAGAAATCATGGCCATCTGCCATTGCAAATCCATCTCCTCTAAGTCATCAGGGTCGATCTGATCATAATCTTCATCAAACGTAGCAGGATCAGATATTTTTCCCTGAATATAGTTCTCGTAAGAAGCAACGAAAGAAGCAAGCAATGCCAGGTGTTCTTCATCACTTTTTACACTCAGAGGCATAGACTTAGAACTCCTGTTACTTGATTGTTGTCTCTTAGCCCCTGAGGAGCCTCCTAAAGCAGCAACGAAACATACTTCTCCATAAGAATTTGTCACTATCTGTTCATTCTCACATGAGAGAAACGCAGTTGCAGTGTCACTAGAAGCATTGTTGCAAGATGAAGGTGTAAGACCTTTATAAATCCCCGGATCTTGAACCTGATCATAACCCGTTTCCTTCTTCTTCATATTGAGCTCATAAGCTCTCAACTTTCCAACAACCTCTTCTAGGTCTTTCTTTTCTTAATCATCTTCACCCTTTATCATCAACGTGTAAATATCCCACTTGGTAGGTAAAGCATCCAGCAACTTGTCGTTTATCTCCACATCTGTGTATCCCTCAATGTCATAATTATCCATTTCTGACATCAGATGATAATATCTCGTGATAATATCTTCAAGGGATTCATTTCTCATTCCTTTGAACACAGCAAACTGTTTCTTTAGCATATCAACCTTATTCTTTTTTACGTCAGTATTGCCCTCATATCTCTTCTCTAGGGAATCCTACATCTCCTTTGATGTTGTATAACGCTTGAATGTATGTTTGATGCCATCAGGTAACAACATCTTGATAGCAACTAAGGCTTTCTTCTCAGACTCATACATTCTCTTCTCAGCTTCAGACATGTTCACGTAAGCAGTAACACGTTGTCTGCCCTCAAAATCATGCGTTGGGTTAGCGTACCCATCTTGAATACAGATCCACATCCATGTGTCCTGATATTCATAAAGTATTGAAACCTATCCTTCCATGTTAGATAGTTCTCTACTTTCAGCATCTTTGGAGGTTTATTTGTGGTACCAGCCTCATGCTCCATCCTCAATAGCTCATTTAAGATTGATATATTCGACATTTTTACCGAACCGGCTCGTTAAAAATGTTAAAACTTCTCCGAAATGAGTGGTTACCAAATTATACTATTAGACTCATTTCGACGATACGATTCTAATGATGTATATTGTCCGAAATGAGTGGTTACCAAATTATATCACACGAGTCTAACTGTCCAATCGGTTCGTCAAAATTATCTATGGATCGATTTCTATGTCTGAATACGTTTAACTCTGGTTACGTCAGTTGGTTAAGTTTCCACCTTTTTATGAGTAACTCGGAACAGTGTCAAATCTGGAATGGTAACTCTGATTGACAATCCGAAATGAAAATCCAGAACAGTAATCCGAATTACTAATCCAAAGTGGGAATCCGGAATAGTGATCCTAGATGAAAACCGAAATGCACTGTTCTGATCCGAAATGGGAATCCGGAATAGTGATCCAAGATGAAATCCGGAATTCACTGTTCTGATCCGAAATGGAAATCCGGAATGTAATCCGAAATGGCTTTTCTGAATCGGAATACACTTCTAATCCGAATTAGATTCCGAAATGGCTTTTCTGATACTAATTGCACTGTTTTCCATATCCGAATTGCAGATTCTGATCCGAAATTCAAGTCTTCAATCCGAAATACTTTGCTTTTTGATCCGGAATGCCTTTCTTCAATCCGAATTGCTTGCTGTTAATCCAAAATACCTGCAAAAAATCCAAAATACCTGTAAAAACCCTAAAACAGCCATCAAAAACCTAATTCAGCCGTCACAAAATTCAAGAACAGCCTCCAAAACGCCCAAAAATCCAATATTTCTGCTGTCACGATTCTAAACCGAGCAATAATCAAGAGCCGAATGCTCTGATACCAATTGTAGGTCCCCTAGTCCTTATGGATCTTGACAGAATCGTCTACCTAATCTAGAGTGCGGAATCCCCTAGATCAGATTTCACAGAAAACACAAGAACACGAACAACAACACAAAGAATTCCTTCAAACTGTCTTCTATTGATTTTCCAACACAAAGTGTTTATAATCAATTCAAGACTCTCTCTCACAAACTCTCTGAAGCAATTCTCTTCAACTAAACAATAGAACCAGCAACCTTAACCCTAATACAAACCTCCCTATATAAGAGATAGGTTTTGCTCATGGGCCAGGGTTTCCTACATGGACTTCTAATGGGTTTAAGGCCCAATTCACCTACCACGTGCTATTTACGTCGAGTTCAGCCCAATTACTTCTAATTCACTATTACAAAACTAAACCCGCTAACCGTTTATCATCTTACTAATTACAAGATATCCAAAGACCAAATCTAAGTTGTTGTCACAAATATGCACCAACAAACTAAAATGATTTAGAACAGGTGGTATCTGTATCCTATACCATCCAGACTCGATTTAATTTAGATCATTAAGCTTCCCTAGCATGCGAGATTTAGAATGGTTGTTTTAGGGATCGTATAGCATCCAGGGTCGGCTACGTTCGGATACATCCATACTCGGTTGAATTCCGATGTTGTAACATCACTAATCAGAAGGACTCACAATGGGTGGTATACACATTATGGTTTATCCAGATTCGGTTGAATTCGGATCCTTTAGATTCCTTACCAGCGGAATTCAGAACAGGTGTTTTTGAGATCCTATAGCATCTAGAATCTATCTGATTCGGTTAGCACCCATACACAGTTGCTTTCAGATTGTGTACCACCACTAACCAGAAAGATTTAGCATGGGTGGTATCCATATCCTATACCATCCAGACTCGGTTTAATTTGGATCATTAAGATTCCCTAGCATGTAAGATTTAGAATGGTTGTTTTACGAATCGTATAGCATCAAGAGTATGGTACATTCAGATAGCATCCATACTCTGTTGAATTTGGATCCTATTAAATCACTAATCAGAAGGACTCACAATGGGTGTTATACGGATTCTGTTTCATCAAGACTCAATTGAATTTGGATCCTTTACATTCACTTACCAACGGAATTCATAATAGGTGTTTTTGGGATAATATAGCATCTAGAATCGACTTGATTTGGTTAGCATCAATACTCAGTTGGTTTCGGATCGTGTACCATCACTAACTAGAAAGATTCAAAATAGGTGGTATCCGTATCCTAAAGTATCAAGAGTAGGTTTAATTTGGATCATTAAGCTTCTCTAGCATGGAAGATTCCGAATGGTTTTTTTACGAATCATATAACATCTAGAGTTGGCTACATTCAAATAGCATCAATACTCGGATGAATTCAGATCCTGTAACATCACTAATCAGAAGGACTCATAATGGGTGGTATACGTATTCTATTTCATCCAGACTCGGTTGAATTAGGATCCTTAAATTCCCTTACTAGCGGAATTCAGAATAGGTGTATTTGGGATCCTATAGCATCCAGAATCGATTTGATTCGGCTAGCATCCATACTCTATTAGTTTCAGTCGTGTACCATCACTAACAAGAATGATTCAGAACAGGTGGTATACGTATCCTATACCATCCAAACTCGGTTTAATTTGGATCATTAAGCATCTCTAGCATGCAAGATTTAGAATGATTGTTTTACGAATCGTATAGCATCAAGAGTCGGCTACATTCAGATAGCATCGATACTCTGTTGAATTCAGATCCTGTAACATCAATAATCAGAAGGACTCACAACGGGCGGTTTACGCATTCTCTTTCATCCAGATTCGGTTGAATATTGATCCTTTAGATTCCCTTAGCAGCGGAATATAGAATAGTTTTTTTTTGAGATCCTATAGCATCCAGAATTGATTTGATTCGGTTAGCATCCATATACAGTTGGTTTCGGATCATGTACCATCACTAACAAGAATGATTTAGAACGGGTGGTATCTGTATCCTCAACCATCCGGACTCGATTTAATTTGCATCATTCAGCTTCCCTAGCATGCGAAATTCATAATGGTTGTTTTACAAATCGTATAGCATACTGAGTCGGCTACATTTAGATAGCATCCATAGTCGGTTGAATTCTGATCCTGTAACATCACTAATCAGAAGGACTCACAATGGGTTGTTTGACCGACCGACTATACACTGCGAATGCTTTACACATACATGACGATTTGTTTACACATACATGACAATTGTTTTTAAACATGATGATTGTTTTATCCTAAACAGGACAATGGGTTTTCAAGTATATATATACATATAAACCATACAATTTACAAGAAAATATTTTGGGTTATTTATCCGTTTTTACAAAGAAACATTTTGTCGAGTCTCATGGTTACAAGATTTTCTTTTAAATATACTAACTTTTATAGTTGGTAAATCATGTTGCAATACTAAACACATTTAATACAAAATTTGTTACAAAGTTTCACTCACCGACTCTCGTAGTCAGACAAGGTATTGCAATACAAACTCAAAGCCGTGATCTTCACCACAAATCCTATATTACTCACCAGCATTCATTGTTGACGATATTTTCACATATGTTTCAGGTATTGACATTCAACTATGCTACACATAGGAATGCACTCGGGCCTTAGATTGCTTCTAAATTTGAAAACAATTACTTGTATTGTTGTAAAACAATATTATTAATATAATGAAACTTTTAGTACCATGTGCTGTGAGCAATTTGTAATGTGACTCCCTGAAGATTCCGCCGCGGGTTGTTATTATGCGGTCGGGGTGTTACAGATTGGTATCAGAGACATGGTTATAGAGAATTAGGTTATTAATAATACTTTTGACCTAGACTATAACCTTCCTAGGACCATAACATGAGGTAACTCGCATCTAGATTCTTAGTGCAACAAATATACAAAACCATCACCTATCCTTAGGTGATTAGCAAAAGAATTCAAAGTGATAATCCATTCATAAAAGTTAAATTCTCCAAAGGTTTACAATAAATCATCATCTATCCTTAGATGATTTATCTTTAGGCTTTTAAGCCTTAAAGGTTTTCAAAATCTCATCAAAGTTTGGGTTTTGAATAATGTGAACACGTGCAATCTGGAAGAGTGGGTGCCTGTACCCTGAGTTTTCTGTATAAGGCTAAAGTGTTCGTACAAATCGACATAATTGGACCAGTCACTCTTACCTGGGAACTCTTGGGGTGAGTGTCACTTATAGGCTAAAGTATGTCTTCGGGATACATTATAAATACCCATTTTACTTTGATTAGTCACTTTGTCATTTATTTTTTTGGGAAATGAGTAAATGATTACACTCCTTATGCTTCGGCAATACTTTAATGTTTCTTTTTTTAAATCACATATCAATCTCACTCGCATTCCCTCATGATTCCTTTCTATTTTAAGAATGCCTCCTCGTCGCAACACTACCCAAGATGCTGAAATGGCGACTCTAATCGCCCAACAAATGGCGACGATACTTCCAAACCTTGTGACCCAATTCAATCAGGCCTACAATAACAATAACAACAATGTTCCCACGCCTTGTAACTAAAAATTGTTTAACTCGGCTAAACCAAACAAGTTCTATGGGTCTGAGGGAGCTACTTGGCTCCTACAATGGTTTGAAAGCATCGAGAGCACTCTATGTCATTGTCAGTGTTCCAATGAGCGAAAGGTAGAGTTTGCTTCGAGTGTTTTCCAAAAGGAGCATTCACATGGTGGAATCGAATTATGAGAGATGGAGGTGCGGATGTGGCTATGGCACAAACGTGGGAAGAACTTAGAACTCTTATGATGAAAGAGTTCTGCCCACGTAATAAGATGAGGGCACTTGAGAACAAATTCCATGATCTTAAACAAGATAGTGGCGAAAATCATGCGTATACCGCTCGATACGAGGAGTTAAGCTTACTCTGTCCCACATTGGTTACGCCTCTAGATAAGGCCATTGAGAAATACATTGATGGTTTACCTGATCCGGTTCAAGACATAGTCACCAGTAGTAAGCCAGCTACCGTTAGGGAGGCTATCGAACTAGCCACTACCCTAATCGACTCCCAAGTAAAGAAAGGAAAACTTTCTCGTAAAGGTGACAAGAAACAATCTGTCAAGACTATTCAGGAGAAACCAAAGGAAACAAAAGTCGAACCCTCTAGAAATTCAAGGAAGCGTAAAGCTTCAAGAAACTTGTTGTTGTTGTGCTAAAATCGATCAGGCTACTCCCAACCAACGAGCTCAACCTCCTACTAGGAAACCATATAATGGAAGCATACCTCTGTTCAACCAATGTAACCTTCACCATCATGCTAGTGTCCTTTGTCGAAAATGCTAAAATTGTGGACATTTTAGTCTAACGTTTGTCAATCTGCTACTTCACAAAACCAAGTTGTTGTCAACCCTTCTAATGGACGTGCATTTAACATTGAGGTTAACGAGGCTCGTGCAAGTAACGATGCAGTTATAAACAACTAGAATTTTACATTTTGTTTTCTTTTTTGTCATCCAAGACTCGTATACACCTTTCAGTTATTTTGTAATGATATTAATATTTCTGTATCATTTACAAACTAATATGATTACGCATATGTGTAATATGCATCTATATACCGATTACGGGGTTCTTATTCTTTACAAAATTGAGCTACTCTCGTAATTTCTCTAATTTGTGATCGCACTTAGTGCAGCCACACATTCTCTACCAAACCTATGAAATCATCTATCGGTGAAACATGCTATCAATATGGCTAGTGTAAAACACGTGAAATGTGCATTACTCCAATTGTTGTTTTAAGCGGTTTACTTTGATCCTGTTTTCTCTTCCCAACTTGCAAGATGAGCTATAGAGACAATGCGACGAATTAAGTAATTATGGGTGCACACATAATTATGAAATTCGATGCATGGAAGTCATAGTAAGTCCTGCTAGTTATGATGACATAAAATCTAGAGTGATTAGATAATAGGACAAGCATAATACAATAAGGACATGGTGGATACGCCGCTTGTACTTCCTATATATAAGTGTTTTTATTGTATTATCCGTCATAATGTTATTAAAATCACTTGAAGGTTTTATGGTATCTTAGACCCTATGTATTATCTACTCTTTAACCAAGAATCCAAAACTATCCATATTCATATCCACTTCTGATATTATTTGAAGAAATATCCACTGGGAAATGAATAATCCATTTACCAATCCTTCATTTTCACTTCCGATCTTATTTGAGAAATTATCCACTGGGAAATGAATAATCCATTTATCAATCATTCATTTCCACTTCCAATATTATTTCGAGAAGTATCCACTAGGAAATGAATAATACATTTATCAATCAGTCATTTCCACTTCCGATATTATTAAGGAAGTATGTGGAAATGAATAAATCCATTAATCAATCCTTCATTTCCACTTCCAATAATATTATTTGGAGAAGTATCCACTGGGAAATGAATAATCCATTTATTAATCATTCATTTCCACTTCCGATATTATTCAAGGAAGTATCCACAGGGAAATGAATAAATCCATTCATTAATCCTTCATTTCCACTTCGATCTTATTTGAGGAGGTGTCCATTGGGAAATGAATAATCCATTTATCAATCATTCATTTTGACTTCCGATATTATTTAAAGAAGTATCCACTGGGAAATGAATAATCCATTTATCAATCATTCATTTCCACTTCTGATATTATTTGAGGAAGTATCCACTGGGAAATGAATAAATCCATTTATTAATCCTTCATTTCCACTTCTGATAGTTTTTGAGGAAGTATCCACTGGGAAATGAATAATCCATTTTACCACACTTAATTTGGTGTTAACGCATATTACGACACTAATCCACACTTGGTAACACTTGTCATCACCTTCTTGATCCTAAAATACTATAAATACCCTTTTTCATCAATTTTTTTTCACACCACTTCAAAGCACTTCAAAGCAAAGTGTGAAGTTCTTCTTTCTGTCCTTCTTGGAGCTTGTTTCCAGCCTTTAGAAGCCTCCTATCTTGAGTTCTGAAAGTGTTCTTCAACACAAGTAAGTACTCTTCCTAGTTCTTTCATTATTTTAGCTATTTTAAGCTAGTCAAACAATTTGGCTTCCTGTTTGACTTTCGGTTCTGACCATTTTGGTCAAGTCAAAGTTCAAATTGAACTTTGCAACGTGATCGTAATCACGTATTAATCCCTTGCGATTGCACCTTCTGATTACCACGTTTAGTAAGCGACATGACGAGTCAAAGTTTCACGAGTTAAAAGTAAAAAAAATGTATAAAAATGCATTTTATGACGAAAACGTTTTTGGGTAATAACACTTAAGGTTTTGACACCAAATCAGTTTTATAACATTATTAGACATGTTCAAACATGTCTAACTCGTCATTTATAGTTTAGTGCTTATTTTTTAGTCGTAAGTCGAGCAGTTTTACTACCGCTTTGACTTTCGAATCTGCCCGTTTGGTCAATCTTAGGATTCGACCAAGCGCATTTTTATGACTATAGTAATTTAGGGAATAACTGTTGGTGCTTTATGTCTATTGCCTACATCTAGGATGTGTCGATATTGTATATAGGACTTAATTATACGATTGTATAAATATTATTGTGTATTTTATATGTTTTGTAATGGTTCGTACGAGTGAGACAAGATGACTCGTACGAGTGACACTATATCACTCGTACGAAGCAACACTCGCACGACACAAGTCTCTGTTTTATACACACTCTAGTGCGAGTCATGTCGACCTATAAATAGAGGAGTGTTGTGTCAGAGCTAGTGAGTGTTAGTTCAGTTAGTACGGCGAAGCCCTGCTGATTTATTTACTAGTGTCTGTACTTGCACGTCTTTCAATACAATTCAGAGCAGTTAAACAGTATCTCTCTCTTGTTCGTTTGTCTCCTCTCTAGCAATGAATTCCGCCTCTGCTAGCTGAGTTAGGTCAGACCAGTTGCTCATCGGAGGAGTCGATCCCCTGTTCTCAAGAGGTATCAGAGCCTTGAGGCCTGATGTGCTGAGTTAGGTCAGACCTGTTTCTGCAAGGCTACCAACTGTTTCAGATCAGATTCACTGTTGCAGCTTTCTACTTCTACATTTCTCCCAAACTGAACTCGGATTTGGAGGAAATTATGGACAAATTGGACTAGGATTCTAGAATATCACGTTAAAATCAATTCTAAACAATCCTTAACAATTTCAGATCTAAAATCAAGCTTAATCATGTTAAAATCGTAAAATTCACCCGTTTGGAGACTTAGTTGATTCGTACGAGTATAGAGACCACTCGCACGAACAACTTTCCATAAAATTTAGACCATTCATACGAACAAGCTGACAGAAGTTCTAAAGAATTTACAAGTTAAAATCTTAAAACTGTCATTCGCATAGACAGATCATTCATACGAGCAAACCTTGGTCACTCGCACGAACATCGTGTTCGCACGAGTAGCTGTTTTGTGCAAATTACCTTGTTCGTATGAATTTCTGGTTCGTACGAACGGATCTTGGTCGCATGAATTGTTTTTGTTATCTGCACGACATAATTTTACCTTTTCGAAAAGTGTGTCTAAAGTTTTACAGGAAAATGGCCGAAGAATTCTACAACGCATTTGCTACACCTATAGTTACAACCATAGCGGCTCAAAACATGAATCTCGAAAACGAGACGGGTACAATGACCAAACCGCCAAAGTTAATGAACCTAGAAGACTTCGAAAGCTGGAGCGAACGGTTCATGAATTGGGTCCAGGCAAATCACTTTACTTGCTGGTTCGCTATCGTAGTTAAATATCAAGCTCTTGTAGGTGAAAATGGCCTCGAAAAGACTCTAGCTCAACTCTCAGATATTGAAAGGGAAATGTTCATAAACGAAAAGAAAATGATGAACATTCTGCAACAATCCATTAAAGAAGATATTTTGGCATTATTACAACACCATGATGATGCACAATCATTGTGGAATGCTCTTCGTTTAAAGTTCCAGGGAAGTGCTCAGCTATGTAAGAGTAAATGGGCGTTGTTATGTAAAGAGTTTGATATCTTTACGCTGATTAAAGGAGAGACAGTTAAACAATTGATCGAAAGATACTGTCATTTGGTGGCGCAAATGAAGAGAATGGGAATCATCAAGACCAACGAAGAACTTGTTGATAAGTTGGCAGATTCTCTACCGCAAGGCGAATGGTCTACGTATTTGACCATCTTGAAGAAAGGAACCAAGTATGGTAATTTTTCATTACCACGTTTCATTGAAAGACTGGAGGGGCATGAACTTGAAATGCAAAAGATGGCGAAAACAAGACCGTCCAAGTTCAACAAGATGTTAATTTGTACTTCAAGAACAGTACTGCTACTCAAGATCAGTCTCCGAAGATCCAGTCTACCTTCAGCGCTTACAGCTCGCCAAGTTCACTATCAAATCAAAACAGTGGCTTTCAATCATTTGCTATAGTTAATCATCACACGTCTCAAAGCCCACAGTCGTCACATGGATCATGCACTCCTCAAATCAACCAGAACAGTCAGTCAAATCCTACTCAAAGGGTTCTTCAATGCAATATCGCAGTGGATTTCCAAAATGCACAAAACTTCAATGAGAAAACAGCGAAGCAACACAAGTCTCTATTAGCATCGGTTCTCGAATCCTATGATAGTCTTGTAGCAGGAAGGACTGGAAATTCTGAAATGACCAGAGAGGACTATGACCAGTTTTATCTAGTAGAGATGGAGTTGATCGACATAAAGTGGTGTATGACATCTATTGTTCGACGCGCACAACGCTTCATGGAAATTACGGGAAAAGAGAACTTGGGAGGTTTGGATGGAAAACTAGGATTCGACAAATCCAAAGTTACTTGTTTTAAGTGTCAGGAAAACGGTCATTTTAAGCGTGAATGCCCAAATAGAGAAGCTCAAGGGAACCAGAACCCATTTGCCGATGACTACTACAAGAAGGCTATCTACCATCGTCCCCAACCAAGAACTCGCATGGTGCAAATCGAAGATAAACAGCCAGAGACCAAAGACAAAGCGGTAGTGGTTACTCAGGAAGATGAGGGCTTTACCAGAACAAATATATTTCCAAGAATGAGAGTTTGGCTTTGGTTGCAGAGATAATCGAAGAACCTGAAGAAGAATCGGAGGCTGCTTTTGATGAGGCACTAGAAGATGATCATTATTATTATTATACATCATTAGAAGAGGAGAAACTGTTAAACAGTGCATTTAAACACCTCCTGCCTAACGATATGTTGAAACTTTTGCAGGTTATTTTGCACCAAGTCATCAATCATCTTGCGAAAACAAAAGAAGCCGGTTGTTGAAGAGAGAGTTGATGAAAAGATGGAGAAGTAGTCAGATGACATCAGCAAGGCATGCATGGCAAACGTCAATGAGGTAAATGAGTCCAAGAGTGAGTCTATGGTAGAAAAACCGTGTCTGAAATGTGCTGAGCCATGCAATGAATGTGTCGTAAAAGACATACGATATACTGAGCTCAAAAGTTTAGCAGATAATTTGTCAAGTGATTACAAATCAACTAAAGAAGCATACCACAAATTAAGTAACTCTGTAAAACAATACACAAAAGCACTTAGAGAAAATAACGCAACACTTTTGATGCTTAAGGCGATAGTAATGGACAAGCAAATGGCCATTAATATTCACTTAAACACTATCGTTGAGCTTAAGAGTGAGCTTGAGAAGGTAAGAACGAAAGTGAATGGGTTAACAAACTATTAATCAGTTATTCAACAAGCTCTTA
This sequence comes from Scalesia atractyloides, assembly GCA_947069175.1. Lineage (NCBI taxonomy): Eukaryota > Viridiplantae > Streptophyta > Magnoliopsida > Asterales > Asteraceae > Scalesia > Scalesia atractyloides. The sequence goes on along the minus strand of CAMTDV010000012.1, from coordinate 55,978,972 downwards.
CGTCATTGATCACATTTTATGGAAAATTGAAAATAAAGAAGAATCAGAAAAGGATAAAAACAAGAGTGCGAGTTACGATTGTCACACCCCAACCGATGGCGGAAACAACGGAGTGAGACGATAACGAGATTGCTCATTGCTGACAACACTAATAATGATAATATTTAATTTAAAGTCGAATTCATTTCAAGAATAATTGTCAAAACACAACATTGAAACAAATACAACAATTAAACAAACAAAATACAACAAAATTGATACAACAACATTAACCTAAACGTCTAAATGTGTGTATCTAAGTCCTTGCTATTTGATTTCATAGCATCCTCTTCATCAACCTGTAACATGTTTTAAGGTACAATTCAATGCAAGAGCAAAGGCGAGTACACAAGTTTAAGCATAGCATACGTATACGAATAAAGTTTAAACAAATCCTCATGGTAACTATGATTCTACAAGAGCATATACAAGGCAAGCAATACTACTAGTCAAACCCTTAACGCAATCACGATGTTTTAACACAGCCTCAAGATTACATGATGGAGGGGGATGTGTTACTTCCTAAAGCGCTTATACATGTCAAACGAAGGCTTAGAAACAAGTTAATGACTAAAGTATCACTTAAAGAATGTCCAAGATATAAGCATCAAGTAATCGTATCAAATATTCATGTGTATAGGATTGTTTGTGCATTTCATAAAGTTAAGTGTTGTGGTTTTGGTATAAGTAAACATGTTACACCCAAGAGTGTTGTAAAAGAAAAGTGGGTCAAGTGTACTCACGATTTTGCTAGCTTCCACTTGTTACTTTCGTGAAGAGTTTGGAGGGTTGGAGATGGAGCTTGGGGGAACACCGAGTTATCCTACAAGAGGAAAAACAGAGGTTGGTAAGTATTTAAATGATAATGAAGGATTTAGGAACTTTAAATACGCTAAAGTATGTTATACGAGAAAATAATCATCTAGACTTAATACTCGTTTTTTACTATAAGACCCATTCGGGTTAATGTGTTTTCATGGGTTAGGTTACCCATTAGAATCATAACGAGAAATTAAGTACGTAGGTGATGTAACCTAGTACCATGACGGACAATCTTTGATAACCATCAAGGGTTCGGTTAGTGAATATATACGTATATTTTGTAGCGTACGTAATAAGTAAATCATAAACATCATGGAAGTTCATAGAAGTCATGCATGGAGGTAGGAGGATAACCTTCCCTTTAAAACCTCTTTCATATAGTTTACCAATGCACAAGTCGTCACAAGGACGACAAGGATGGTCATGAGTAACTTATAACATAAAAGAAAAAGACAAAAAGTAAACAAAATCATCAAGTGAGGTGGTGGATCGAAATTAGGATAGTCAAGGCTTCCAAGTGATCACACTCTACTAACTCAAGTACAAACATGGAAGGATACAACATTTGCGGGTAAAAACCCTATTAAAACAAGAAGGTTCTTACACTTGGCACCTTAAATAGGGTGATATTCCTAGTTGGTTTTCCATGGAAAACCTATGGAAGTATTCCCAAAGGTGTTTCAAGTGTGAAGAAGAAAATATCAAAGGAGAGAGATAAGGGTGAGTTAGAACTCATTTTTGAAAACCTTAAATCTTTAGAAGGAGAGAGAGAGAGCTCTTAGAGCTTTAGAGAGAAGAGAGGAAGAATGTTTGAGGTGTGAAATGAGAGTGGGAGGAGGTGGGTATTTATAGTTGAGGTTAGAGGGGTTGTTGGTTGAGTGCATTTAATGCAAAAAACACAAATTGGACCAATCCATGGGCTAGAAACCACTTTCTCCGGATTATGCATTTTTAGTCCTTGAACTTAGTTTATCTTTCATTTCAGGCTATAACTTGATATTTTTGCATGTTTTTAAGTGTGTAATTCATATGTAAGTATATTTTCGGTATCAAGTATGAATGTATGAGTATTTGCACATATAATAAGCATCGGTTTGTATGTAAACATGTATTTAATAATTGAATGCATGTAAGACAAGTATGTATCAAGTATGAGTTTTATTACCATCAAAGTCTCGGATTACAAGATTGGAAAAGAAGTACGAATACAAGTTTCCATAAATAAAAATACGATTATACTTTCTAGTTAAGAAAAGTATGAAAAAGCGAGGCGTTACAACGTCCCCTCCTTTAGGAAATTTTGTCCCGAAATTTATTCAAGAGGTCATTTTGTGAAAATGTTTGGCCAAAATCAAGATTTTGAAGTTTAAAGTTTTTGCAGAGTTCATGTATAAGTGTGTCAATATATAATGAAATCTTGAAGGATAAAAATGGTAGGTTCGTCAAAGTAATTTGTTTGACTAAGATGTTTTGAGACACCAATCGTAAACATGTATAAGGATAAGTAAAACCGTGTATGTTTGTGTGCAAGCAAGTGAGTTTGACTGAGTCTAGATAACGCATTGGAAGGAATATTTGAAAAGAGTCGACCTAAGATGAAGGTTTTAGTATGACTAAGGATGTATTTTGATTCAAATGAGCGGTCCGCACCGAAAGCTATAAGAAAAGTTTTGTCAGTTCTAAGAGTATTAGTAAAACCACTTTATTTATTGTTTCTAAAACGTTTTGGCGGTAATAGACTGACTGGTTGAAGTTTGCGCGTAGATAAGAGTGAAAGAGAGTTTTAAAAGAAAAGGAACATTTTGACCAAATTGAGCCGGTGGGGACGTTTATAAAAATGGATTGAACGTTTTAGGCTGATTTGTTGTAAATAAAGTTTGGATGAAAGGTTAAGGGAAGAATTGGGAAAATCTTGGTATGGTAGTGAATGATTCGGTAGGTGTATACGAGGGGTATGAATATCGAATAAATTGCGACATGGAATGTTGAGAGATGCTAGTGATAGTTGTGGCGGTTAAAGCTAATGATTTTGAGAATGAAGCTTTGTCATGTGTAATCGAGTACTAATCATTTCGAATTGGGGTCACCAAAGTTTGTTATGAATCAAATGTATTTAACAAGGTCCGGGAAAACACCGAATTTCTCATGGCACGTTTTACAAAAGTTTGGTAAGATGGTAGGACACTTATATATAGGAAGTACCAGTGACGTATCCACCATGTTCACCATGTTATGTCATTTTGCTATTCGGTGTCATGTTACGTTCTGTGTTGTGATACATAGTAGAACCCACTATGGTTTTCATGTGCCTACCAATATAATCCCGTGTGCAACCGCGATTATTTTGGTTTGTGCATGATCCGCATAGTTTGTACTAGTAGTGTACGGGTCAGGTTACATCTAGTAAGCAAAGGGTATGTAAGATAGCGTATAAAAATGAAGTATGTAAGCATGATTGTATGTATGTATGAGTGTGTCGAATGTAGGCGAAACCACTTGGATTATGCCTACTTATAGATTTTAAGTATGACTACCAAGTAGTGCGAATGCATAAATTTTGAGTATGATTGAAGACAAATACGTATAACATTAGCATGCAGTATCGAGCGTATAGGTGGAATAAAATGGGATTTAGCATATATAAGTTACAATGAAGTTGCGAGTGTGTAAAATACGAAGTTTAATGGTGATATGTTTAATATTGTCATGTAATATTGATTGTATAAATAGAAACGTATAAGGCGGTATGCATGTGTGTGGTTGCTTGAGTCAAAATATTGAGTTGGTTAAAATAAGTCAGGTTTGTCGGGAATGAAGGACCAAAATTGTGAATGTCGGGTAAATATTGAGAAAAGTATTAATTTTTGATGTAAAATGTGGTTTGTAAAAAGAAATACTACTTTTGTTTTAAAATTGTATTCGCATATGAAATTTTCTTGCCCATGTGTTCAGATTTAGATTTGCGTATTTTGAAAAGGTTGTAAAATAGTGAGCTTGCTTTATTTTATTTTATTTTATTTTATTGATGCCAGAAAAGTTATGTTTTGAAAATTTTCAATTTAAAATTTGGAAAAGTATTTTAGCAAAGTACTTATACATATGTGGGAGAAAGTTTTTTCTTGGTTTCTTTTGGAAATAAAATGTCTTTAGGATGGTAGTATAAAGTGAATGTGTTTTGGACGAGTTATGAAAATCGAGGGCAAGAGGTTCGTTTGACCGACTAAGTTGATGGGTGGCATTTCATAAAGTTTTTGAAAAATTGTGAAAGAAACTTTTAAAGTGTCATTAGGGATTTCGTGTATGTAATTTACGTTAATATGTTGTAGGGTGAGAAATCGTTTGGATAAAATAGTAAGGTTCGAGGTTTATGCATAAATGAGAAAAATTGAAACAATGATAAAAGGTTTAGGTATAAGTTTTGATATAGTGATTGTTATGAGAATAGTGACTTAGAGTTGGACCTCGACTCATTTCTCCAACTTGAGTTTTGCAAAAAAAGACATATAGGTGATCGACAATAAAAATCACGTTTGAGCATGTAAGTATTGTATAACATGTATGAGTCACATAGGTGACATAAGCATAACAAGTATTCAATAGTATAAACACGTATGATTGCGTAAGGAGTATGAATTTAGTTGGTTTGCGAGAATTATTAATGCTTTTGATTGCGAAAGATGTGCGAATTGTGCATCGGGTTCGAAATGAACGAGGTAATAAGTATTAAAGCACATAGAAATTGAGATAGCATAAAAGATAGGCTTAGTAAAATATTAGAGTGCTTTGGGTTGAGAAGCGTCGACTATTCCAAAGTGAATAGAAGATCCATTGTATTTTTGTGTGTATATATATATATATATATTTCTTTCTTCTTTCAATTTCGTTTGTTTTTGTTGAGTCGCATTTCCATTCTTGCATTAGGGACAATGCAAATTTTAAGTGTGAGGATGGGACACTTGAGTCATAGTGTTAGCTTAGTTAGTTGAGTAAGTTCTGAGTAGTTTTGAGATTTTATTTGAAAAAAAAAATTGGAAAATCATAAAAGGTCTCTTTAGAAGTTTGCAAACAAATACGGAAAATGATAGTAAAGTTGGGTATGTTCGGGTTTCATATAATAATATAAGTTTAAATAGTTGAACTTATATCTAGCTTGGGATGTGTGAGTAGGCCCGACCCGGTTTCTAGGTTCATTTGATATTAATATAGCTTAATTGTTGGTTTACTAGTGGGTACTCATCTAGGAAAACTGGGGAAGCCGAAACCGCCAATAATAGTGTAAGAAATGTCGTTATAAGCTAAAATTGTTAGAATTTCTTATAAAAAAGGAAAATATATAATATTTGAGTTAGATTGATATAAAAGACGAGGCCTATTTACTCTTTAATGGGGATGGAGACTCTGATTTAGATTGCCTCTAAGAAAAAAATGCAAAATTACCGACGCTCACATTGTCGCTCTCGGGGATGGTGACTCTGGTTGAGACAGCCTTTGGGTTAGGTATGCAAAGTCTAGTGCTCAAAAGAAAATAAAAAAAATTGATGTTAAATTCTTTTGATTTTCGTATAAAGCGCTTAGGAAAAGGGTTAATTGATTCGTTCCTTTTGTTCCATGAGATTGAGGAGGGATTAGGTGAAACTGCGGCTTTAGTGTGAGATCCTAGCTAGATTGGCTACACTTAAACATAAATTACATGATAAGGGCTTGGAACTGGGTTTAGATTGGACATGTATACTTGCAATCGCGGTTAATAAGTAATCTAAGTTTTAAACCCGGGCATTTAATCTGACTATGATTCCGTTTGCATAATTCTTTTTAAGGATGAAAAAAGGTTAAGTGTGGGGATATTTGATGTATTGTAAAATACATCTATTTATCTTGTATAGTTTATACGATTTTCGTTAGATTTAGTGTCGTTTTTAGTTAGAATGTAATTACTTTTGATCCGTTTGTGTTTTGCAGGTCTTGGTTGATGGAAATAGCTGAAACTGGTGGAAAACAAGCCAAAATATGAAAAACCAAGTACCAGAACGTGAATGGAAGCTCGAGAGATGAAATGGCACGAAAAATCCAGGTTTTTGGGCTTCTGGCAGACCGCGATACCTTAGGATGATCCTCTTGCGGGTGGCGAGAGGCATATTTGACCTGTTGCGGGGTGCGGCAGACATGCCATGGCCTCTCGCAGGTGGCGAGAGGCTTGTTTTAGCAGCGAGATTCATATTTTGGTGGGTTTGAGCTAATGGAAAGGTATAAATAGAATGTTATCAACCCTAATAAAAGAGGAGACGAATTTGGACGAACTTAGGCGAATTCAGCAGCAAATTTAGCATCGTTTTGAAGGCAAGTGTTAGGTCATTAGATGTCATTGTCAAGGTGACGTCAACTTAGATTCCTCAGATGATTTAGCTTGGACTGCCCTAACCCCAACACCTTCCCTTTTGAATTTTTACCAAATGATATATCACCCTCTCCAGGAGCAAGAAAGTGTTTGAGAAGGGCTCTACATCCTTTCATGTGCCTGGAGCCTCCACTATCTACATACCATAAACTATCAACGCATGCAGAAGCTCCTTGCACATCAGTAACAAATTAGTTTTGGTGAGTTTCCAAAGCCATTGGGTGGTACTTTTTGATAAGGTGGTTAGCCATATCCTCTTGGAAATTGATTTGTTGGTGGTGCATCTGTTACCTGAACTTCTATGGGAGCAGAGTTTACATTCAGTTGTTTGGTAACAGATGCTTGGACTGTGACAAAGGTCTGTTTGGACTTTCCTTTTGTAGTACTAGCCCTTGGACTCTTAGAGTGTTTTTTATTAATACTTATTTTTCTTAACATCAAAATTTTTGAGATAAACATACTCTTCAGTTTTGTGATTTATCTTGACACGAATGATGCAATGAGGTGCATAAGTGATCACACTAGTTTTGTTTATATCATATGCTTTTAAATGAAAACAATCCTTAGTCACGTGATTTTTCTTTTCAGAAAAGTCACAAAACAAGTTTGATATCTTCTCTCTCGTCTTCCCTTTTCACCCTTTTTGTCAACAGATTTTTAACATCTGCTGGAATGTCTTTTAGGGGAATGAGTTTTTTTACTTTAGGTGCTTTTACACCCTCAATGATTGAGAAATCCATTGACTTAAAGTTTTCAAGAATGTCACATTTATTTGACCATGTTGTTTTAAATTGATAATTTTCAATTTTCTCAAAAGTTGAGGATCCTTCAGATATTTCTAAAACAATTTTCTTACCATTTAGTTCAGTGACTTTAATTTCTTGACCAACCATGCTTGTTGAAATAATTTCAACCAAACAAGAATCATTTACAGTAGTGTTTTGAGAAACTTAGTCATTTTTTAGAAAACCTATGCCAAATTTCATATTGCTTTTGATATATTTTTCTAACATCAACTCATAACCTATGCAGTATTCTACCCACTTTTCACATGTGATTTGGGTAGATTTAAGCTCATTTTTACAATTTTGATATTTTCTATCATTGTTTCAAGTTGATCCTTGGTTATGCTTGATTCATGTTTGAGCCTGCTGATTTCATTATCTTTTTAAGACAATTTTGATTTTAACTCTTTGGCAAGTTTTTCAAACTAAATTTCATCATCTAAGATCTTGTTCCTAAGGTTTTCATTTACCTCTATTATGTTTGCAAAAGCAATAATACATTGTTAGAACATAAGTCTTTAAGGACTTGAGGTGATACCTTAGCAGCAGCCATCATGGCACAATCACGCTCTCCATCACAATCACTAGAATCCCATGGGTCTGACAGAGGTTTTACCATTTCTTCACACACTTTTTCTTCATGAACCTTTTCTTCTGAAACATTTGCTTCAACATTATCACAAGCCACATCAATATTGGACACCACTTCCTTAGACTTAACCCCTTCTAGTATTGTCTCTAGTTCCATAAAGCAAAAATCATCATGTTTCTTTTCAAAACTGGCAAGTAGGGCAAAATTTTCATCTGTAAGTTCTTCAGGTAAGCTACTCCAATCAACAAAGCCTTATGTAAAGAAGCTCCGTTGACTGGTCTCTGCCTGAGTAGAGGTTTGTGTAGCTTGTGGTGCAGGTTACACTTAAACCTGAGGAACTGGGGCTTGAACATATTGTATCTGAGGAACAGTGGTTTGGACATACTGTACTAGAATAGTGGTAGCATAGTGTGCAAAGTGAGCAGTGTTTTCCATGTGTGGAGCAGGGGTATATTGGGAATAATGGACAATGGTTTTGAGTGTTTTGAGGTCTAGGACTTGGATGTGTGACAATTGGACCACTTGTTTGACTTCTACACTCCCTAGCAAAGTGACCTATCCTATTACACTTATAACACTTGATTTTAGATTTATCCAACCCAACTTTTAACCCTCCATGCAGCCCTGGAAATTTTCTAGTAGTTCTTTTGTAAAACTTGCTAGTTCTAACACTTAACAAGGCAAGTTGGTGCAAGATGTCCATTTCTTCCAAATCAGTGAGGTCAAAATGTTGAAGATTGTTTAACTTAAAAGATAAATTGTAAGAAACCGGGCTTTCCCCATTTGCTACAAAAGCATAATTGGGTGAGTAATGGTCAGAGTTAATTCCTCCACCAGAAGTTATGTCAATAAAATGATCATAAGCCTGATCCTTACTTCCACCAGAGGTTTCTTCTTGACTAAAAAGTGTTGTGCTACTAAAAGCATAGTCATCAGCAACTTTTCCTGACTCTTGAAGATTCTTTTTCTGCTTAAGCTCTCTTTCATAAGTTAAGAGTCTACCATGAAGCTGAGTCAAACTCATCTCCTTGAACCCAACAGAGTTTCTTGTTACGAAAGCAATAGTGTCCCATTTATCTGGTAGTGATCTTAGAAATCGGCTATTCAAAGTTGAATTAGTAAAATTAACATCTACCAGTTTTAACTCACTTAACATGATAGAATGTTTCATACTATTGGTTTAAAACTTCTTTGTCATTTTTGATAACTTCCTCTGTACCATCGAACTGCTCTTTCAAAGCATCTCACAACTCCTTAGCATTGTTGCAATGCAACAGGCCAGTATAGATATCATTCAGCAAAGCCGTAGAAACGATGCTAAATGCCATTGCATCTAGATCGATTTTCTGAAATCTTGCTCGGAGTAGTTTTCAGGATTCTTTGGAACTTGAACTTTGGGATCTTCAACACTCGACACCATTAGAACATGAGGTCCAAATATAACCGATTTCTAGCAACCCGTGTTCTACTAAGCAAGTATGTGACCCATCCAACATTGTAAGATATTATACTCCGATCTTACAAGCATTGGTGGTTTGTACATAGTGCCAGTGTTGTGTGGATCTTGTGTGTTGTTGAAAGTCCTGATAACCGGATCTTACGGTATCACACGTAGCTTGAATGGTGGCGGAATCACATGAACAAGCGAAGGATCGAAATAGAAAAAATAAGATGAAATAGAAAGTTCGAATTGCATACAAAGTTGAGAGAAAAGCCCCCAAGGAGCCACTAACCCTAATACATCATTATCTATTTATACAAGAGGGTTAATGCTCCATTACCCTAAAGCCCTTAGGCCCAAAAGTTACCCCCAAGCCCATTTACATAAGATATACCCAAAATAATAAAATAACTAATGCATAAACCTAATAGGACCTAACAATCTCCCCTTAGGTTTACTACATTAGTGTAGCGTTCAGCTTTAAGATCCAACAGTTCCGTAGCTTCCAAATAGTGGAGTTGGATCTACATACAGCTTGTTTTGGATCACTGTGTAACGCCCCAAAACTCGAATGTTTACATTCGCCATACATTTCCATATGATAAAACGGAAAATAAAATGACTAGGCTATTTAACCTAGTTAAATAGTTTAGTCAAAACAATAAAGAATGAATGTGAGACAGTTATGAACAAGTAACAAACATGAGGGGCTGAATTTGGAGATTTAGGATGAAGTTTGGATTAAATATAAAATGCAGAATTTTAGTGTGTGTAATGTGAGTGTGTGTTGTGTATGTAGATGGAGAAAGAGGAGAAATCCTCTCAAGGACAAGAATGCAATTCAGCCAAACCAAAATCAAATGAAAAACATTGCATGGATGAAGATCTCTCATCATCTCAACTTAACAAACATGTGGTAAGTTGTAGTTTGAGATTTGATAATCTTGTATGAAGTGGGTTTATGTTTAATCCACGAAATTGAATGAAATTGATCATGTTTATGTGTTAGAAACACCATATAAAACATGGATTACGAAGGACTTTGAGTAATTTGATGATTAGAAGTTAAACCCACTTCTAGTGGCAAAGATGATGACATAGGTGTTTCACCCATATCAAATCCTTGCTGTAATCATTGATGTGTATGTTGTATGTAATGGATTATTGTTAGATAGATTGAGTATGGTATGTAATTTAGTTGATTCAAGTTGTATTTGATGAATTATGTATGAACTTGGAAGATCATGCATAAATTAGTTGTACATTTTGCATTAAATGGTGTACGCACACCAAGTGTTTGATGAAATGCATAGGTGAGATTGTTAGAAGAGAATTGATGTAAACAACGAAGGAATATGTATAGAAGGTGGATATTATGCATTTATAGTAAATTACCATGAGGAATATATTCGTAATGAAATCTATGTGCAAATGTAGTTCAATTGTGATTGAGAAGTATGTTCTAAGAGTGTGATGTATGCTTGATTGATGTAACGCACACCTTGTGGATTGTTTGATTGTTTATTAGTGATTCATAAGTAAGGGTGAAGCTTATGAGATCCTTCAAAGGGGTAATGTGGGAATGATGTTGGGTTAGTTAAATATATGGTAGAGTACTAGTTGGGAAGTTATGAAAGTGCTAACTTAATCGAATTGAGTGTTTGTGTAACTAGGTGATTATGTGTTCGCATGTGCGTCGTTACATGAGTACACAATGATTATAATGTTTGTACTCTAATCCACTATAATAAGATGGATGTAAAAGATTAAGTTGAAAGTTCATGTGATAAGCAGTTGACTTCTGAAAGTCAAACTGCGCATAATCGACATGGTTAGACTTTTTACCATAAATGTAAGATTTGAGATAATCGTGTGATATGCATTGGGCAAATGATGTGTTATATATAAATAGGAGTTAAATTGCATGAACGTGGAACAATGTGATTATCGTTTCGTGCCATATGCATGTTAGTGAATGATTGACTAATGAAAGTAATGCTACTAAGAATTTGAAATTATTATCGATATGGATGAACATGCATACTAACAAGTCATGAAAATGATGAAATGAAAGAATAGGAATTTACATTTGCAAGGACTCAAGCACGGACGGCTAACGAGTCGAATGGAGGCAAGAAGACGAGCATGAGGACGCATAAGGTAAGTGATTTCTGGAATCACTTTTTCTTTAATAAATGAGTTTGGTGTGTCGAATATAGGGAACCATGTAAGAAGATTATGGGTAAGGGTAAGTACCAAGGTAAGAACTGTTTTAGTAATTCGTAGATGTTTGTTTATATCGAAATTACATGGTAGAAACGAACGGGTCAAAGTGTAGAAAGAAGTATGACATGATCTAGTAGTTGGTTTTATCAAGGTATTAAGAATTAGAAGGATAGGGAGCTTGATTTTGGTTAAATTACGTCATGGAAGCATGAGAAAAGTGGAATAAAGAAGTTCGGGGGCCTAACGGTCGTTTGTGAAACTTAAAAAGAAAAAAATGATGAGCTGGGAGAACACGCCGTAAGCTACGGTGGCCTGGCTGTAGCTTACGACCAAGTAAACAAGAAGAAACAGCCAATGCCAACAGTAACTTACGGCTGGGAGCCGTCGGTTACGGCTGGGTCTCCAACCAGCAATGTTGTTTTCTTAGTTTTCTGCGATTTCCAGACCCCGTAAACCCTTTTCCAAGCCCCGTTAAACTTTTGTAATGTACATAACTCTTACCAAATAGCTTGGTGAGTTATGGGAGAGTATGAATTTGTTGTTAAGCTCCGAAACGTATTCCAAATTCATTATGGAGTGTTTATGAGATGTGGTGAGTGTACGTAAGTATGTGTGGGAATGAAATAAGTCTAGAGGCATGTGTGAGTATGGGTATGGATTTACCTACATGTCAGCAATGGAATTTATAGGTAAGCATGATTAGAAATGAGTATGCACGTAGGTTTGTACGTATAAGACTTATTTATAAGGATATTGTGACTTGGATATGTTAGTATAATCACATGGGAATGTAAGTGGTAAGTAAAAGATTGTATATATGTATACATGGCTTCAATACGTATGAGTATTAATGTTACTAATTATTGTCCTGAGGATTGAGATGAAAGTGCAGGTATACTATTGTTGACTTTGAAGATTTGACGATTGGGAAGCAAGATCGTATACGGAAAGATAATTGAAAGGATTAGTATGATTAGAAAGAATATGGAGTGATCATTTAATTACATATGTTTAAAATTATGAATGTCATCACCAAATATTAATGATGCGGATGTAGGTGGTGATGTAAGAGATTGTATATAAGTATACATGGCTTCAATACGAATGACTATTAACGTTACAATTATTGTCCTGAGAATGAGATGAAAGTGCAGGTATACTATTGTTGACTTGTGAAGATATGACGATTGAGATACAAGACCGTATACGGAAAGATAATCGAAATGATTAGTATGAGTAGAAAGAATATGGAGTGATCATTTAATTATGTATGTTTAAAATTATGAACGATGTCACCAAATATTAATAATGCAGATGTATGTGGTGATTGCAGGTTGCACGGAATTATCATCACTAAGGAGTCTATAGGGTTGAAGATCGAGTCAAAGAGCAAAGATTGTATGGGAAGAGCAGTCTCATAGCTTGTATTAATGTATTACATTTAATGCATTAATATAGAATGAATGTTGTAAATCCTTTCCATAAAGTGTCCGACATTTTATAAATGAACCATCAAGTAGGTCATATAGACAATAAAGAAAGAATTTTGAGTCCGTATTCCGCTGCGTCTTTTATGGTTAAAACATTTTAGGGCGTTTCACACTGCAGCCACTCCCCTGGTCCAGGAGTTCGCACATGCTTCATACTTGTTATTTGTGTGAATCTGATGTTGGCCTAAAACCCTGATATCTTCTTCATGAAAGCTGATCAGCTCCAATACGTCTGACAATCTGAAAGCCTTCTCTTTTGTCACGATCACAACCTCTACCATTCGTGGATCATATGCCCAGTAGGAAAAGTTTTCTAGCACACCTTTTTGAAACTTTGGAGCAACATGAATGACCTTTTCTTTGTCTGTTGGTGGCCAGAAAACTGATTTCATACGCTTATGAGTGTGGGGGTCACGGATTCTTGGATTCTTCTTCAGATAAGACTTAGCAGTCTTCATGTTTGGGAAGCCATGCTTTACTTCATATTCGAGTTTTGAGTGAAATGCCCAACCTGGGCCGCGCTGATTCGGATCGGAATCCGAATAGTGAGCTCGCAACAGGCTTTTTAGGCCGAGCTTGGTCCAAGACTCAAACTGTGACTCCTTCAAGTAGTATTCTTTGTGCCCGCTCTCTCTATTCACCAACCATAGCTTTCTATCATGATCATATTCTCAACACTTGACCGCAGATTTGTTTCCGAATTTGTCATAATGACTTGATCCCAGCTCCATTGTGTAGCGATCAGAGGTTTTGGTTGCTCCTTTAGTTGGAAGCTTTCATCCAGAGGATTCACGTCTTGGTTTTTCATAACTAACATCTGTTTTCTGCTTTACTTCTTTTGAGATAGCTTTTTTTTCTTTGTTTGTTCTGCAGCTAGGTAGGCATTGAAACTAGCTTCTCTTTCAGCATCGGCTGCAGCTTTCTCTTCAGCGGTACGTTCATGATGTGCAACGCTCAAAGGATCGTCATCTTTATCTGCAAATTCACCACCGAACTTCTTTTGTAGCTTGGCTTTCATCTCATAAACCTCTACCATTAACAAACTTACATCGCCCTGCAGTTGCTCAATTTCTTTATCTCTAATAGTTACTTGATCTTGCAGAGAGGATATCTGGGCATCTTTTAGCATAGAATCTGCTTGCTACGAAGATATTTGAGCTCTCTTCAATTCATTGTCTTGTTCTAACAACGCCACTCTTCGTTGTAGTTTATCGACATCTACTACTTCATCATCATCACTGTCAGATTGTTCGATAAACTTTTTCTTCTCTGTAGCTATTCTCAATGCTTCTTCATCATGTTCTATAAACCCACCACTCAAACTTCCACCTTCAAATCGAAAACCACTTGAACTCTCTGGCATGTCCGTGATTTGGGCATCTTGTGTAATTGGTTCAGGAATGACATTTGAGATTGTAGGCTTGCGGTTAACAGGGGTTTCTGCTTCAGTTCTCTGTTTCTTTCTTGACTCTTGCTCACTAATAGTATTGTCTTCTGTTTGAGTTTCTTCAGTAGAAACAATTTTGGGATGAGGGACCCCAGAATCGCCCTGTAGCGATGTAAGAAGAGCAGCAAGATCCCCAGCACTCATCAAATTAAGTTCTTTGACGGTTTTCTCAGCTTTCTCTGTCTCAACATGTTCCAGCTCTTCTTCATTCTCTTCATCTGTAACCATATCTTCAACTTCAGGTTCTGGTTTCTTTGCCGCATCGATGATTTGTATATCATGTTCTTCAGCGATCATGGCATTTTCAGGTCGAGGAGCCGACACAACCTCCTTAAATTTCCCATGCTTCACTAGATCATATCTTCCAACATACTTGATTTTCGCTAACTCACGCTGTTTACAGGCCGCTTCAAAACAACTGGGACCTAGCAGCGTAAAATTCAGATGGTTTGTGCCCTTTACCAGATCTGGATACTTCTCATCTATGATCATTTTCACAAACCTTGGGTATAACAGAAACACCTTCTTCTTTGTATTCTCTAACATATTCTCCATGTTGTCGAAGATGAAGGCTGAAAAGCTGTAATCCCAGTCGTTGACTAACGCAACGAGTGCGGTTGTCTACTCTGATTCAACTGATCCTTGCCAGCTTTGTTTTTAGATATATATTGTAGGAAGATGTGAGCCAAACACCTCAAATACAGTGGAAACAAATTTTTCAACACTGTTGGATAAGTGCCTTCATAACTCATGCGTCGAAGTGCTTTGATCACATTATCTCTGTCGTACGTTGTTGGATGACGATCTTGATCTTCAAATTTTAGTGACTCCCGCACAACTGACTCTGAAACAATAACATATATTCCTTGAATCTTTGATTCGATAGCCGCATCGCCTCTTTTGACTTTAGTGTTGATCTAGAAATCTTGTGTTATTTCTTCGTCGATAACTTGAGTTGTCTTCAAAGCGTGAGTGAGTCGGCAATTGTTCAGGCTGACTATCAAGGAGTTGAACATTTCACGGTACTCTAGCGGAGGATCAGATAGGTAGAAGGCTTGATTATGGAAGGCTTCAACTTCTAGTTTGCGTTTTTCAACCATCTTTTGCGCCATTTTCTAAGAGTTCGAGTCAGAGAGTCCGAGATAGATTCAAGATGATAAAATAAGTTTGAAATGATTCGAGATAAGTCGAGATGCCATTACGTATAGACTTTGAAATGGGCCTGAGACATTAGGCCAGGCCCATCTCGGAACAGTGATCCGAGATGGCCCATTTCGAGTCTCATCTAAATGGGAAGCCCATCTAAAATAGTTCATTTGAAATGGGTGGGCCCATTCGAAATGGTTTCATTAGGTGGGCCCCACATTTTTACTAGTTTTGAACAGTAACACATTTTGACAAAGTTCGCGATCCTACCATCCGAGCAACCCTTTTTTAAAATATAATAAAATAATAATCATAATAAAAAAATAACGAAGAGAGGAGAGTTGTTACGGGATCAAACCATTGTCGAACTAATTAAGGAACATTTTCAACACTTGTCTAATCAGACATGTCAATGAGTTTCTAGCTACGTGCCCCGGAATTCCACAATTGAAGCAAGTTTGTCTTTCGAGAAAAAGACTCTTAATTCCGCTTTTGTTATTCTGGGGAGCTGATTGGGTCTCTTCTTTCCACTAGGTGTTGATTTCTTGTGTGCATATTTACTCTTGGATGAAACCTACTCACAATCATCAGCACAGAAGTGAGTATTGATAGGTTTACCCTTCAACTTTGTTCAGTTGGGTTTTTCTTCTGATTTACAGCACTTGAGGAGGCTTCCTCTTGAATTTTCATTTTGTGTTGTATTCTGGTTCTTCTAAATCTTCTTACTTTGAAGGAGTGGATTCTATGGGCTAATTTTCATCTGAAACCTTTTCTTCATAAACTAAGTTTTCTGAGACAACTGTACTAGTTTCTTTGGAAGCAGTTTCATTCGACACCGAGCTTTCAGAATCAATGGATTCTTGGTTACCAGATGATGAGCAAGTTTCGTCAATATTAGGTCTGTCACAACCATCTTGCACATTATCCGATGAGTTAGAATCTTCAATTTGATTCCCAGAAATATCAGACATCTCCTATTCACAATCAATTTAATTCACACAATCTGACACAACAATAGTTTCAGTTTCACAAGTTTCAGAAATATCTGAGGTATCCGTTGAGGTTTCAGGAGAACTGGAACAGTTTTCTGAATCACTCGAAACTGATGCCTCAGACTCCTCTGGATAACTAGTTAAATCATAGTCTGAATCAAAACCACATCATTCAAAGTTTCAGTTTCAACAACGCCAGAAAAACCCTAAGTCTCAAAAACCATAGACTGAAAAAAATTCAAAACATAGTCATCATGTTTATCACATAAAGAAACATCTGAGTCATCAGCAACAACTGGATGAGGTTCATCATCCACTTTTGACCGCTCCTCATCTATCACTGACTCTGCACATACATTAAAACAGTTAACATTTTTATACAATCAGAGGTAGAAGTCGTTTCCTGTGGTTCTTCGGATGGAGTTTTTGTCAACTCCTTTTCCCTTTTTTAAATTTTACCGATTCATTCAAGCACTCTTGATTTATATTTTTTACAAAACTTATAGGCTTTTGAAAATCAGTTGGTTTGGTATTCTTAGGCTGGAAAGGTTCCCAAGGAACGTAGTCACTTGGTTTTCCATACATCATTTTATCATAATTTTCCAATTCTTGCTCAGTACGCCATTTGTACATTGCAAAGATTATGAACAGTGTCACTAGAAGTATCATGTGTTTTTAATAATCAATTCATTTTGTTGAAACTTCCTAGTAAGAAGTCCTAGCTTAACTCTTACCAAGTCGCATTCTAAGGTTTTTGAATATAGTCTGGTTTTATAATCATGGACCCAACATTTTTTTTGGTTTACGTCCAGGTGGAGTTGAGCTATGTCCTTCTTCAGTGCATCAATCTTTTCATAAAGAATTTTATTGTTCTCTCGAAGACCGATGCACTTCGACATGGTACTGTTGTAATCACTGATGAGATTGAAATTATGTGCTCTCATTTATGCCATTTTATTTCTATAGTTTTCGGAGCACAAAAGAGAATTTACCATTTCAGATAGAGATTTGGGATCCTCAATCTGTGCCATCAAGCAATGGAGATGATTTTCGATAACTTCCACAATCTTCAGAGATTCCACTTGAGCTTCAGCATCAACCCAGCTAAAACCATGCTGCTCTTGCACCATCAGTGCCTTTCCCACACCAGATCCTCCATGGCTTGATGAGGTGGAAGTTGACGTAGACGTCTGAGCCGGAGTTACTGGAACCATGGATCTCTCTGAGTTCCTAGCAGCAGAAGTAGCAATTGCTTCATAACCCGTGGGTGTCTTTATGCAGTCTCTGGTGAAGTTTCCAGGTTCATAGCATTTGTAGCACCTCAATTTATCTTTGATAGACCCAATGCAAATATTTGACATGGGACGATGTCCGTATCTCTTTTGAAACTTTTCTACTCGAAACGCAGCCATAGCTAGATTCCATGAAGCATCCAGTTCTTTAGTATCTTCTTCAACAACATGATTCATCTCTATAGCAAATACTAAAGGAGGCAAGATATAACCTGCAAGAAAAGCGTTCAAATTGTTGAGCATGGATGCTGCTAGAGCCAAGGGTACATATTTTGTTCTGCTTGGTCAGTAGTGCGAGATTTTCAACGAAGGGTACAGATTGAACATTTGAGAGGCTGAGGGATTAACAGGACATTAGACCATGTTTGCATGCTGTGGTAATTGCTGAGCAGTAACAGTAGTTGGAGCAGTCGAGTTGTTTGGAAGGGACATGCCATAAACGTAGTTTATCTTCTGAGCTTGAAGTTGCGCTTGAGTCAACGAACTGAAAACAACATTTGGATTATTGTTCGTCATGGTGCTGAAGATAAGGTTTGGATGACTTTGAGACATCAATGCAGCATTAGAGCCGGTCACCCCTGCAGCCATCATGGAGTTCTTGTGGTTTAGCTCTCTTTGCTAGTTGTCGATTTCACATGATTTGATGGTGGCGATCAGTTCCGTGAGCGCAACTTCATTTAGATTTGTAGTACGTTTGATCATAAAAACATCGGTATTCTAAGACTTTGGTAGTGAATTCAATAGTTGGCTATTCATCCCACTGTTAGTGATTGGAACCAAGCACTGATCATCTGTGAGATGAGTTTGATGAATCTCCTGATTTGGTTCTCCACGGTCTCCCTATAGCTGTGATTAAACGAACTGAAGTGCTGGTTCAACATGTTTACCCTGCTAGCCTTCATGTCAGTGTTTCCTCCATGCAGATTTTGAGAACATCCCAGATTTCTTTCGCATTTGTGCAGCTTCTGAAAACAATCGAGATGTCAGGACCGAGAGCCGTAAGATTTTCGATTGCCTTATCATCTTCGTCCTTGATTTTACGTACTTCGTCAGACCATAAACATTTTGGTTTTGGAATCTGAGTGTGTAGATCATCTGCAGTTGCGCACATTGCGGGGACTATCACGAATACACCTCCACATACCGGGTTCCTTAGCTTTGCAATATTGCTCAAAATGCAAGGTCCAGTCAAAGTAGTCATCTCCATATAGCAACCTTGGAATCTTGGTAGACGTTCTGATACCCTGATCCAGTTCATGATGCATTGCCAAAGTATGAGACTGGATGGCTGTCAAGGTAGCGTTGGTGAGATCTACAGCAGTCAAAATACCGTTCGGGTTTATCATTTTTAATTTTTACCGAATATTAGTTAAATTAAATTTTTAATGAAAGTGGCAAGTCCAATTTAAAATGGTCAAACTATCAACTCAAAACAGGATCCGAAATGAGTCAATTCGAAACAGTGATTTGAATAGCAACTCGAGTCGGAACAGTAACTTCGAACAGTATGTCGAACTCGTAAAAGTACTTTATCCGATATGGTATTCGAATTGGCAGATGATGATCCGAGATACAACAATAATGATCCGAGATGCAACAGTATTAATCCGAGATGCAATAGTATTGTTTCGAGATGGAATCTAAGATGCAAGTAATGATTCGAGATGGAATCCGAGATGCAAGCAATGATCCAAGATGGTATCCGAGATGATTCGAGTCTTCAACAGATGATCCGAAATATTCAAGCAGATGATCCGAGTTCGTCCGAGATGATCCGAAATGCAACAGATCAACAGAAACTCTGAAACAGTAGCAGGTGCAATCCGAAACAGTGATATCATATCTGAGCCTGGAAACAGGTTCAAACAGGCTTTGATACCAATTGTAAGTATATCACACGTAGCTTGAATGGTGACGGAATCACACAATCAAGCTAAGAATCAAAATAGAAAAAATAAGATGAAATAGAAAGTTCAACTTGCATACAAATCTTGAATTTATCTAATACAAGTTGAGAGAAAAGCCACCAAGGAGCCACCAACCCTAATACATCATTATTTATTTATACAAGAAAGTAAGTGCTCCATTACCGTAAAGCCCTTAGGCACAAAAGCTACCCACAAGCCCATTTACATAAGATATGCCCAAAGTAATAAAATAACTCATGCATTAACCTAACAGGACCTAACAATTTTGAGACATTTTTTATTGTTTACAAACAGGTTTTTGTATAAGAATACTTCTGAATGTAAATAAACTTCTACTCCATCATCAATCCAACAAACAAATGATATCAGTAGTAGGAGCTGATCTGTGTATATCAAATTGATTGTTTAGATTAAATTTGATTGACCAAACTCTGATACCAATTGTTAGGATCTGATTTTACTTGTTGTGAAAGTTTAAGATGGAAATCAATGAAATTTAGTAAAACAGAGATGAAATATGTAGCGGACCTTTGCTTCAACAGCCTTTATCTTTAATTGCAGAGTTTCTCTTTAGCAAACCTTTGACTTATAAGTAAAGCTTGTCTTCAACAGATCACTGTGAACAGACTTTGGTTTAGGCAGATGTTGGAGTAGTAGATGTTAAGTCATTGCCTTTGGGAGGAGCAGATCTTCAAAGCACTATTATTGATGATCAGATGTTATAGACTATTTTGGCTTTCCAATCATCTGTTCTTTTGTGGGGTCCACTAGATCTAATACATAGGTGTCTTCTAAAGAAGGGTCTACGGTGATATTCGGTTCCTCTTAGGGTTTAGCACTTAAAGATCCCGGTTCCATAACACATTAGCATCCGATAGAAAGCCATTCGATAACATTTGGGATTCCAACCTGGTTAGTCATTCGTCATCACTGAGTTCAACCCTAGTTTCAAACCGTGTTTTAGTACGTCTTAGTTAATCTTTTTAACTTTAATTTGCAGTTATTAGGATTTTTGAACCCCCCCCCCAAACATAAAAACAATTAGTGTTATGTCTGTGTCAGTCTAGGTCTAGATAGAGTCTAATTAACGTAGTTAAATAGAGTCCTGTGGGTTCGATTTCCGGACTTACTTAGTTTTACTAGAGTCGATCGGTTCACTTGCAGGTTAGTAGCACATCGATTGCCAAAATAATGGAGGTGGTTGTAAGAATGGAAATTATGCTTTTTAATTAAAACATGTTGAATGACCAATATACCCTCAATCAATCAAGATGATCTCAACCATTAAACAGGCTCATCCAATGGTCAAGACACTTCCTACATTTTGTAGGAAAAACACACTTTATAGAGTAATCCCACCCTATATATATATGGTATGGATCCTAAGAGAAATGCACTTTATTTGAGAAATTTGAAAAACATTCTGGACACACATTTTCTCCAAGCCATTTTTTTTCTAATCGTACGTTTCTAAGGGTTTTTTTGCACATATACATATATGTATATTGTCAATTTTAAATTATACACATATGTATGTAGTCAATTTTTAAACTATACATAAGTGTATATTATGAAAAATATATATCCCTAACCTAAGAAGTGTAAGAAACCGGATCAAACGAACTCCGATTGAACTCATTCCAGCAGCATTGGAACCGGCTCGTCGAACACTAACAAAAAAACTCTAAACCCTAAACCCTTTGCTAAAACCTAAAAACTAAGCCCTAAAGCTAAACCCTAAATACTAATGCTAAACCGTAAATACTAATGTTAAACCCTAAAGCTAAAACTATCATTCCCTCAAACATAGATGTATAATACTTACTTGTTAATTTTAAACATGTATATACATATATGTATAGATAAAAAGTTGAGAATATACACATGTATATACATATATATATAGATAAAAAGTTGACAATATACACATGTGTATATATCACACGATCCTAACCCTATATATATGATGAAGCTCATGCAAGAACCCTTCCCGGTTGCGAAAACTTGAGAACTCACCTAACCAATCCATGAAAGACACATGTTCAAGTATAAGAGATGGCACGTGGGTCATGTCACACCCCGACCCGCAGCGGAATAAGAGTCGGGGCATAATTGGGTTATCACCAAAGCTCATGACATTTACTAATATGTTTCATATTTATTAAAGTCAAAGTTACATTTCCAAATATCCAAACATGTTCATACAATACAAAGAAAATAAACCAAACATAACAATCCCAAACTCTAAATCATTTTATTCTTCTAGTCCAATCCTATGTGTTTCTGGCTGCTGCTGGTTCACCTGTATCATGTGTAAAAATGGGGGTTTTTGGGTCAACATAAGTTGGCGAGTGAACCTTATTGGATAAACATTTATTAATGATTTACTTGTTAGTTTATCAATGAAAAATTGTGCATAATCATAAATGAGCAAATGTAAATAATCAAGCAGTGGCAAATAGCGATCACAACTATAACATACAATAACATATGATAGCATACATGAACATACCAACATCATACGATAAATAACATAAATGAAACTGTGCGATCAAGGCTCAATCAAACGGAGCCGATCGTATTGCATGTACTGAAAATAAAAATGTATGTGCGATCAAGGCTCAATCAAACGGAGCCGATCGTATGTGGGCACGCCAGGTTCACGCTCATAATGAAATGGGGAACATGCTCAACGCTCATAATGTAATGGGGAGCGGCGGCCTATGAAATTGCATGTACTGAAAATAATAAATTGCATCCAACAATAACTACACAACAGTTGAAACAAACTGAATACACAAGTTCATGATATGATGTATGCACAATGGTTTAATTATAATATATATAACAAGACACATGATACACCCCAAAACGTGATTAAAACGAGGAATTTGTAAAGATTCACTCACATTGGGTGCGTTGGATTGAAGATGGTGAGATGCGCACGAATTAGATGAGCGGAACAACGAGAAATACTAACCTAAATAATAACGGAAAAATATATTAAATGTGTGGATTTTATTAAGGATTTTAATGAAATTATTAGATATATTTTAGTGAGTTTAAGGCTATTTTCTATCTTTAAAAATGTTATTTTTAAGTATTTTTAATTGATTTTTAAATTAAATTAAATAAATAAAAATATAAAAAAAATTGTTTATTTTGCGTTGACCGTTGACCGTTGACTTGTTGACTTGTTGACCAGTTCGGTCAGTGGAATTGTTTGCGGGTGAGGCTCGAACCCGAGACTCCCGTACGCGTGCACGCAGCTCTACCAACTGAGCTACGTGTCTAACCCGAAATAATCTTGTTTTTAATTATATTTATATACTAATTCGGTTTAACCAAAATTCTCTTAATTCCAAAAACATTTTAATTCAACGAACCGGTGCCAGTATCAGGTTTCGAACTCGTGACGTGCGATTCAGTGTTTGCACACAGTCCACCGCTGGACTGTGTGTCTAACCTGATTAATATCTCGGTTTTTATTATACTTAACAACTAACAGGATTAACCCGGTTTAGTTTTTAAACAAAAAGGCATTTTATTTCATAAGGAGTGCGTGTATCAGGGATCGAACTCGGGACGTGCGTATATATTTTGCACACAGTCCACCGCTGGACTGTGTGTCTAACCCATTCATATTACTGATTTTAATTAAACTTATAACTTAACTAACTTCGTCTTCTACATTCAGATTACAGTCAACTGATTCACTAATCTGTTCCTTGTTTTTACGATTAACAAACATTCTTAAGGCTAAAATGAAATGGCAGAGACGGTAATTAGAGGTGAACATACGATGAACGGTTTATTTCAGAATTCCGGCAATGTGTCGGTCCCTGTTTTTATGCTCTTCAACTGAACAAGACAATTAACCGTTTTTATTAGCTAATCGTGAAATTGAAGTGATCAGCAAATGTTAACAGAGGGTTTGAATGCCCTTACCGATTCTCAGATGAATATAGAGGTTTTCAGAATGTTTCCGGCGAACTGAAATTAGCTGAATATAGTACCTGAATTCGATTTCAATTGAAAGGTTTAAGTTAGAAATAGCCTAACAATTGTTGAACTACAACGTTATTGAAAGATTTACCGTTTTGAGGATGAATACGGTTTTCCGGCGAATCTTGCAGAAATTTCCGGCGAGTTGTTTTAAGCGCTCAGACGGACTGAAAATGTGACGAAAGTGAAATGGAATGTTGGTATGATGTTTCTGAGTCGCGAGAGGGTCTTGAGTTGAAGTAATTGGGACTTGATTATTTTCGGTTATAAAAACCGATGATGATGACAATTAACGTTCATTCAATCTGAATTGATGAGAAAACGTCGGTGCATAGGTTATAACCTGAATGTGCGAGTAAACAAACGATTTGATGATTGAATTGCCGATTTCCGTTTCTCAATTGCGCAACCGGTTTAACCGAGTTTGAGTATAAAGGTTATTTGTTTCCTAGAGATGACAGAAAACACCAAGTGGCGGAGTGGTGATGTGTGTGTTGTGTGTTAAGTCATTGAAACTGTGAACCGGCTGACCCGGGTTCGAGTCCCGGCAACAACTTTTTATTTTTATTTATTTTGTTTTCACTTTTTATCAAATATAATTTTTATAGTTTAGTTTATTTATTAATTATGTCTCATTAAAAGTCAAAATAACCATAAATATACAACGTGACATTTATAACTTGATATTCGATTTCAAAACGGAGCGGGTTTTGGAAACCCGTTTTTGACAAATGTTACAGTATCCCCTACTTTTAGGAATTTCGTCCCGAAATATAAGTAGTAGAAGTAGTAGGAAAAAGATGCGGGTATTTTTCGCGCATTGAGTCTTCACGTTCCCAAGTAAACTCAGGTCCCCGTTTCGACTCCCAGCGTACCCTAACAATTGGAATGCGACTTCGTCGTAAACGTTTCTCTCCGAAGTCCATGATCTCTACAGGTCTTTCAATAAAATGCATAGATTCATCAATCTGAATATCTTCCAGTGGAATGTGGAGGTTCTCATCAGCGAGGCACTTCTTCAAGTTCGACACGTGGAATGTGGGATGAATCCTGTTGAGTTCTTCTGGTAGGTCAAGCTTGTATGCTACAGGTCCTACTCTTTCGAGTATCTTGAAAGGTCCTACGTAGCGTGGTGCTAGCTTGCCTTTTTGACCAAAACGAACTACTCCCTTCCACGGTGATACTTTTAGAAGTACATGATCACCAATGTTAAACTCTAAAGGCTTCCGTTGTTTATCTGCATAACTCTTTTGACGACTTTGAGCCGCTAGAAGATTGTTTCGAATTTGATGGATCTTGTCTGTGGTTTCTTGAATCAATTCTGGACCAGTAATTTGAGCTTCCCCAATTTCGTGCCAACATACAGGAGATCGGCACTTACGACCGTATAAGGCTTTCAAAAGGTGCCATGCCGATGCTTGAATGATAGCTGTTGTTGTACGAAAATTCAACTAATGGTAGGTGGACGTCCCAGTTTCCCTTGAAGTCTATGACACATGCTCGAAGCATATCTTCAAGAGTTTGAATGGTGCGCTCAGATTGCCATCAGTTTGAGGATGATAGGCGGTACTGAGATCTAATCGCGTACCCATAGCGGATTGTACTGCTTGCCATGTTCGTGAAGTGAAACGACCATCACGATCAGAAATAATGCTTAACGGTACCCCATGTCGGCTTACGATTTCGCTGATATAAATACGAGCAAGCTTTTCGTTCTTGAAATCTTCGCGGATAGGAATAAAGTGAGCTGATTTTGTAAGTCGGTCTATAATTACCCATATAGTGTCATACCCACCCGAAGTCGCGAGGTAACCCGGTAATGAAATCCATGGTTATATTTTCCCACTTCCATACAGGTATTTCCGGTTGGACCAGAAGTCCTGAGGGTCTTTTGTGTTCAGCCTTCACCTTGAACATGTAAGGCACTTGGAAACAAAAACGGCAATATCCTTCTTCATTCCAGGCCACCAATAGGTATATCGTAGGTCTTGATACATCTTATCGGCTCCTGGGTGTATAGAATATCGCGTTTTGTGAGCTTTTCATAAGAATTTCACGAAGATTGTTGTGGTTAGGAATCCAGATACGATCTAGGTAGTACAGAATACCGTCCGATTTAGTTTCAATTTTTAGCTCAGCTCCACAGGACGTCTCCTTTCGTACATCTTCTTCCGTTATTGAAATGTGTTGGGCTTCTCGTATTTGATCTTTAATGTCGGTTAGAATTTGCGAACATAGAAGACGAATGGAGTTCGCATAACCCTTTCGACTAAGTGCATCAGCCACCACATTTGCTTTACCAGGGTGGTATCTAATTTCACAGTCGTAGTCATTTAGAAGTTCGACCCATCTTCGTTGCCTCATGTTTAACTCCTTTTGATTGAAGATATGTTGAAGACTCTTGTGGTCAGTGTATATTTCACACTTAGTACCATAGAGATAATGTCTCCATATCTTAAGAGCGAACACAACGGCTCCAAGTTCTAGGTCATGAGTGGTGTAGTTCTTCTCATGCGTCTTGAGTTGTCTCGATGCATAAGCTATAACTTTTCCTCTTTGCATTAGAATGCAGCCTAATCCTTGCCCTGACGCGTCGCAATAGACCACAAAGTCATCACAACCTTCAGGAAGAGTGAGGATTGGTGCATCACAAAGTTTTTGTTTAAGAGTTTGAAAGGCTTCTTCTTGCTTGGGTCCCCATATGAAAGGTTTTCCTTTATGAGTTAAAGCCGTGAGTGGTACAGCAATGCGAGAGAAGTTTGAAATGAATCGACGATAATAGCCAGCTAGACCAAGAAAAGATCTTACTTCAGTTGGTGTACGTGGAGCTTGCCATTCTTGTACCGCTTTGATCTTTGAGGGGTCGACATGTATTCCCTTGTCATTGACTACATGTCCGAGGAATTGCACCTCTTTTAACCAGAATTCACATTTGGAGAATTTAGCGTAAAGCTTTTCCTTCTCTAGAAGTGCAAGGATGAGTCGAAGATGACGCTCATGATCAGATTTAGATTTTGAATAAATGAGAATATCGTCGATGAAAACTATGACAAATCGATCCAGATATGGTTTGCAGACTCTGTTCATTAGATCCATGAAGATAGCTGGTGCGTTGGTTAGACCAAATGGCATGACCATGAATTCATAATGGCCATAACGAGTTCGAAAAGCAGTCTTAGGGACGTCTTCTTCATGCACTCTAAGTTGATGATAGCCAGATCGAAGGTCGATTTTTGAAAAGCAGTTGGCACCTTGAAGTTGGTCAAGAAGATCATCAATGCGAGGTAAAGGATAGCGATTCTTGATTGTTAACTTGTTGAGCTCTCTGTAGTCGATGCACATACGAAACGATCCATCTTTATTCTTTACAAAAAGGACAGGTGCACCCCAAGGCGATGAGCTAGGACGTATGAATCCCTTGTCAGTCAACTCTTGTAATTGGACTGGCTAACTCTTGCATTCAAGGGGGCTAACCTATAAGGAGATTTTGCAACTGGTGTAGCACCAGGTATAAGATCAATACGGAATTCGACGTCTCTAACTAGAGGAAGTCTTGAAATGTCATCAGGAAAAACTTGTGGGAAATCTTTTACTACTGGAATGTCTTCGAGTTTCTTCTCCATGGTCCCCTTTTTGATGATATGAGCTAAAAACGCGACATAATTTTTGCGAAGATATTTTTGAGCTTGAAGACAAGACATTAAGCTGAGCCCTTTTGACGAGGTTTCTCCAAAGATTCGAAGAGTCTGACCGTTTGAAAGAGGAATAGGTATAAATTTTTCGCGACATACAACTTCTGCCTGATGTTGACTGAGCCAATCCATACCGATTATGATATCAAAACTTCCCAGCTTCATAGGAATAAGGTCGACTGAGAAATCGTGGTCGTTTAAGGTGAGTGTATAGTTGCGTATAATAGAGTTTAATGAAACTGGTTTCCCGTCCGCAACTTCTACCGTTATGGATTCCGTGAGCTTATCCCGATTTTTGTTTAAGATAGGTTCAAATTCTAAAGACACAAAACTTCTATCCGCACCAGTATCAAATAACATAGATGCATATCTACCATTTATAAGGAACGTACCGTTAACACATTGCCGATAGCCCTAGCCTGATTAGCGTTAATATTGAAAGCTCTTCCTCTTGCAGGTGGAGGAGCTTGGTTCGCTTGATTCACCAGGTTGGCTTGGGCCTGAGCATGAATAATGTTTACCAACCTTGGACAAGTGTTTCTGAAATGGCTTGGGTCTCCGCTAATTGTAGCAAGCCCGCATAGGTTGGCCCATAGGATAATTGGGTTGGTAGTATGTTTGGGCTAAATGTTGGGTGGGTGGTAATGGTAGGGGTTGTTGGGCTTGACCCATTAACTATTGGTGGGTTTGGGTTAAAGGTTGGTGGCGGTTCGTTTGTTGAGGCATGCGGCAGGTTTGAACAGTATGACCTGCGCGACCGCAGCCAGTGCAATATTGGCAAGGATGATCAGGGGAATGGTGATATTGGCAACGGTTGCATTTTGGTAACGGGCCAGTGTAAGGTCTTCTATATGGTGCGGGTGAAGGAGTGACTTGATTAATGGGTGCAGCAGGAATTGGGAGGTTGGTTTGAGTAACAGCGAAATTTCTGGTGTTGCGCTTCCTCTTGTTGGCAAACTTAGAGGAAGAAATGGGATGGTTTGAAGTTTGACCCTCAACAGGGGCTTTCTTTTTCTCTTCTTTGAACTTCCTGTTGCGAATTCGGTTCTCGGTCAGTTCAGTTGCTAGCTCCATAGCAGCTTCAAGTGTTACTGGTGAAACGCTGAGAACTGAATCTTGGATTTTCGAGGGAAGTCCTCGAATATAATGCTCGATCAGACGATAAGTTGGGGTAAACAAATTTGGAACCATTTGGTTCAACTCCAAGAACCTCTTGTTATAGGTGGTGTGATCACCCTCCTTTTGCTTTAGAGAATGAAATTCGTCCTCCAGCTTTTTAATTTCACTCCTAGGACAAAAACGCCTAGTCATGATTTCCCTTAACTCCTCCCAAGTTAAGGCCATTGCATCTTCAGTTCCCCTCTTCCCTTTCTCAGTATTCCACCAAGTGAGAGCTACCCCAAATAGTCTCCCGGTAGCGTATCGAACCTTGCGATCCTCAGGACAATCGCAGTTTAGAAAGGTGTTTTCCATCTCCTCGAACCAATGTGGGAGAGCAGTGACACCCTCAGTCCCTTCAAATTTAGGAGGATCACAAGACTTGAAATGTTTGTATGAACACTTGCTGGTAGAAAGGGTTGTCGATGTTCTGGTCATGTTGTTGGGAGGGTTAGTAGGATTTGTAGCGAGGGCTTGTTGTACTTGGACCACAATGTCAGGCAGTATCGTGGCCATTTGTTTCGTGATTTGTGTGGCCAAGCGTTCCTGAGACCTTCCTGATCTTTTACCCCTTCGTTGTTGTCTGGACGACATCTACAGGAATATACATGAGAAGATTGTGAGTTTATGGTGTCTTTTTAGGTGTCATGTGTCTTTAAGAAAATGAAAATAACATAAATATCAATAATGCAACTACATCCATAGGATGTCTTGGGTTTGTTCATGTTGGGCCTCAAATGTCCCCCATACCTTCACCTATATAGTCATGTGGGCCCCCATGGCTACTGGCTTGGTAGGATTCACATTAGTATTGGCAATTTAACACTCGCATCACCCGAATGCAAACCACAAAATATGTTCATGAGATGTTTGGTCGGAACGTGTCCAGGTGTAGACACAATGACAACTCAAAGTGGGGTTAGCTCACACGACGTTTGGTATAGCATGCTTTGGCCTAATAGGTACTTCGTACTCTCATCGTTAGTCCCCAGGTAGGCAAACTGGTCCTTTATTTTGGATTTATTAGAATGCCAGCCTAGACAGGACGTTCCGACTACCGGTACTGGTATCCTTCCAGTTACTACATGCCCGTCATGAGAACTCACTTTGATGAGATTTTGAAAACACAGAAATCATTGTAAAAGCAATCATGATGTGGTGTGTGCTTTCATGGATGTGATATGTTATGAGTATATGATTCATGATAGGCATTATATGATAATACATACTTATGAACATGCTTGCATAATATTGAATGTAACATTTAACATAAAACATATAAACATCATGAAATTTGGCATGTAACACACAAAAATCTTATAAGTTTCTAATCAACTATAGTATAGGCTCTAAGGGTCTAATAACCTATCCTATATCCCTATAGTCATGGCTCTGATACCAATCTGTCACACCCCGACCCGCAGCGGAATAAGAGTCGGGGCATAATTGGGTTATCACCAAAGCTCATGACATTTACTAATATGTTTCATATTTATTAAAGTCAAAGTTACATTTCCAAATATCCAAAAATGTTCATACAATACAAAGAAAATAAACTAAACATAACAATCCCAAACTCTAAATCATTTTATTCTTCTAGTCCAATCCTATGTGTTTCTGGCTGCTGCTGGTTCACCTGTATCATGTGTAAAAATGGGGGTTTTTGGGTCAACATAAGTTGGCGAGTGAACCTTATTAGATAAACATTTATTAATGATTTACTTGTAGTTTATCAATGAAAAATTGTGCATAATCATAAATGAGCAAATGTAAATAATCAAGCAGTGGCAAATAGCGATCACAACTATAACATACAATAACATATGATAGCATACATGAACATACCAACATCATACGATAAATAACATAAATGAAACTGTGCGATCAAGGCTCAATCAAACGGAGCCGATCGTATTGCATGTACTGAAAATGAAAATGTCTATGCGATCAAGGCTCAATTAAACGGAGCCGATCGTATGTGGGCACGCCAGGTTCACGCTCATAATGAAATGGGTAACATGCTCAACGCTCATAATGTAATGGGGAGCGGCGGCCTATGAAATTGCATGTACTGAAAATAATAAATTGCATCCAACAATAACTACACAACAGTTGAAACAAACTGAATACACAAGTTCATGATATGATGTATGCACAATGGTTTAATTATAATATATATAACAAGACACGTGATACACCCCAAAACGTGATTAAAACGGGGAATTTGTAAAGATTCACTCACATTGGGTGCGTTGGATTGGAGATGGTGAGATGCGCACGAATTAGATGAGCGGAACAACGAGAAATTACTAACCTAAATAATAACGGAAAAATATATTAAATGTGTGGATTTTATTAAGGATTTTAATGAAATTTTTAGATATATTTTTGTGAGTTTAAGGCTATTTTCTATCTTTAAAAATGTTATTTTTAAGTATTTTTAATTGATTTTTAAATTAAATTAAATAAATAAAAATATAAAAAAAATTGTTTATTTTGCGTTGACCGTTGACCGTTGACTTGTTGACTTGTTGACCGGTTCGGTCAGTGGAATTGTTTGCGCCGGGTGAGGCTCGAACCCGAGACCTCCCGTACGCGTGCACGCAGCTCTACCAACTGAGCTACGTGTCTAACCCGAAATAATCTTGTTTTTAATTATATTTATATACTAATTCGGTTTAACCAAAATTCATTTAATTCCAAAAACATTTTAATTCAACGAACCGGTGCCAGTATCAGGTTTCAAACTCGTGACGTGCGATTCAGTGTTGCACACAGTCCACGCTGGACTGTGTGTCTAACCTGATTAATATCTCGGTTTTTATTATACTTAACAACTAACGGGATTAACCCGGTTTAGTTTTTAAACAAAAAGGCATTTTATTTCATAAGGAGTGCGTGTATCAGGGATCGAACTCGGGACGTGCGTATATATTTTGCACACAGTCCACCGCTGGACTGTGTGTCTAACCCGTTCATATTACTGATTTTAATTAAACTTATAACGTAACTAACTTTGTCTTCTACATTCAGATTACAGTCAACTGATTCACTAATCCGTTCCTTGTTTTTACGATTAACAAACATTCTTAAGGCTAAAATGAAATGGCAGAGACGGTAATTAGAGGTGAACATACGATGAACGGTTTATTTCAGAATTCCGGCAATGTGTCGATCCCTGTTTTTATGCTCTTCAACTGAACAAGACAATTAACCGTTTTTATTAGCTAATCGTGAAATTGAAGTGATCAGCAAATGTTAACAGAGGGTTTGAATGCCCTTACCGATTCTCAGATGAATATAGAGGTTTTCATAATGTTTCCGGTGAACTGAAATTAGCTGATACAGTGCCTGAATTCGATTTCAATAAGGTTTAAGTTAGAAATAGCCTAACAATTGTTGAACTACAACGTTATTGAAAGATTTACCGTTTTGAGGATGAATACGGTTTTCCGGCGAATCTTGCAGAAATTTCCGGCGAGTTGTTTTAAGCGCTCAGACGGACTGAAAATGTGACGAAAGTGAAATGGAATGTTGGTATGATGTTTCTGAGTCGCGAGAGGGGTCTTGAGTTGAAGTAATTGGGACTTGATTATTTTCGGTTATAAAAACCGATGATGATGACAATTAACGTTCATTCAATCTGAATTGATGAGAAAACGTCGGTGCATCGGTTATAACCTGAATGTGCGAGTAAACAAACGATTTGACGATTGAATTGCCGATTTCCGTTTCTCAATTGGCGCAACCGGTTTAACCGAGTTTGAGTATAAAGGTTATTTGTTTCCTAGAGATGACAGAAAACAACAAGTGGCGGAGTGGTGATGTGTGTGTGTGTGTGTTAAGTCATTGAAACTGTGAACCGGCTGACCCGGGTTCGAGTCCCGGCAGCAACTTTTTATTTTTATTTATTTTGTTTTCACTTTTTATCAAATATAATTTTTATAGTTTAGTTTATTTATTAATTATGTCTCATTAAAAGTCAAAATAACCATAAATATACAACGTGACATTTATAACTTGATATTCGATTTCAAAACGGAGCGGGTTTTGAAAACCCGTCTTTGACAAATGTTACAGGTCATTATTGTCATATTTCTTCAACTCTCTTCTCTCTCCTCATGTCTATTCTATATCTATTCATATCTCTCCCTCTCTTATTAAACTGGTGGGATAAAAACACAGATGCAGAAGAATGACGAGGAAGAATGCAAGTTGTTAGGTGGTTCAAAGTGGTGTCATGTGGCGGTCGGCCACCATCCTCGGCGGCGGAGGTCCTTCTCGATGAAGATTGTTGGTGCATTATGTCTATTGCCTATGTCTAGGATGTGTCGATATTGTATATAGGGCTTAAACGTCATTTATTTAATGTTATTAAATGTTTTATATGTTTTGTAGTTGACTCGTACGAGTGAGTCAGTTGGCTCGTGCGAGTGACACTCTGTCACTCGTACGAAGCAACCACTCGCACGAGTCACAGTTTCTGTTTTACACACACTCCAGTCTGAGTCATGTCGACATATAAATAGAGGAGTGTTGTGTCAGAGCTAAGTAGTGTTAGTTCAATTGGTACAGTGAAGCCCTGCTGATTTGTCTACTCGTGTCTGTACTTGCACGTCAATTAATACAATTCAGAGCAGTTAAACAGTATCTCTCTCTTGTTCGTTTGCCATCCTCTACAGCAATAAATTCCGCAACTGCTAGCTGACTTAGATCAGACCGGTTGCTCATTGGAGGAGCCGATCCCCCGTTCTCAAGTGGTATCAAAGCCATGAGGCTTGATCTACTTACAAACGTCAAGTTCTACAGGCTACCAACTGTTTCAGATCAGATTCAGTGTTGCAGCTTTCTACTCCTACATTTCTCCAAAACTGATCTCGGATTTGGACGAAATTATGGACAAATTGGACTAGGATTCTGAAATATTATGTTAAAATCAATTCTAAACAATCCGAATTTCAGATCTAAAATCGTGCTTAATCATGTTAAAATCGATAAAATTCATCCGTTTGGAGACTTAGTTGTTTCAGACTTGTAGAGAGACCACTTGCACGAACAAATTTCCGTACAAATTAAGACCATTCGTACGAGCAAGTAACTAAAAGTTCCTAAAAATTTACATGTTTCAAAATTTACAAATGAGATTTGCACGAATTAGACACTCGTATGAGCATCTCATTCATACGAGCAAAAGTTCATCCGTACGAGCAATTTCATTGTTCGCACGAGTTATTTGTTGTAGTCACTTGGTTCATACGAATTTTTGGTTCATATGAACAGATCTTGATCGCACGAGTTGTTTTGATATCCGCACGAAAGAATTTTTCCATACTAATCGGTTTGTTTGAAAGTGTGTGTCTAAATTTTTACAGAATAATGTCCGACGAATGTTACAACGCATTTGCTACATCTGCAGTCACGACCACAGCGGCTCAAAACATGAATCTCGAAAATGAGATGGGTACCATGACCAAACCGCCAAAGTTAATGAACCTAGAAGATTCCGACAGTTGGAGCGGACGGTTCATGAATTGCGTTCAGGCAAATCACTTTACTTGCTGGTTCACTATGGAAGTTAAATATCAAGCACCTGTAGGTGAAAATGGTCTAGAAAAGACTCTAGCTCAACTCTTGGATGTTGAAAGGGAAAGGTTCATAAACAAAAAGAAAATTATGAACATTCTGCAACAATCCATCAAAGAAGATATTCTGGCGTTATTACAACACGATGAACTTGAAATGCAAAAGATGGCGAAGAACAAAACCGTCTAAGTTCAACAAGATGTTAATCTATACTTCAAGAACAGTTCTGCTACTCAAATTCAGTCTCCAAAGATCCAGACCGAGTTCAGCGCTTACAGCACGCCAAGCTCACCATCAAACTTAAACAGTGGCTTTCAATCATTTGCTACCGTTAATCCTCACATGTCTCAAAGTCCACAGTTATCACATGGATCAAGCACTCCTCAAATCAACCAGAACAGTCAGTCAAATCCTACTCTAAGGGTTCTTCAGTGCAATATCGCAGTGGATTTCCAGAATGCACAAAACTTCGATGAGAAAACCGCAAAGCAACACATGTCTCTATTAGCATCGGTTCTCGAATCCTATGATAGTCTTGTAGTAGGAAGGACTGGAAATTCTGAAATGACCAGAGAGGAGTATGACCAGATTGATCCAGTAGAAATGGAGTTGATCGACATAAAGTAGTGTATGGCATCTATCGTTCGACGCGCACAACGCTTTATGGAAATCACGGGAAAAGAGAACTTGGGAGGTTTGGATGGAAAATTTGGATTCGATAAATCCAAAGTCACTTGTTTTAAGTGTCGGGAAAAGGGTCACTTTAAGCGTGAATGGCAAAATAGAGAAGCTCAAGGGAACCAGAACCCATTTGCCGATGACTATTACAAGAAGGCTATTTACCACCGTCCTCAACCAAGAACTCGCATGGTGCATATCGAAGATAAACAGCCGGAGACCAAAGATAAAGCGCTAGTGGTTACTTAGGAAGATGAGGCTTTAACTGAAACAAATATATTTCCAAGAAAGAAAGTTTTGGTTTGGTTGCTGAGATAATTGAAGAACCTGAAGAAGAATCAGAGGCAGCTTTTGATGAGGCACCAGAAGATGATTATTATTATCATACATCATCAGAAGGGGAGGAACTTTTAAACAGTGCATTTAAACACCACCTGCCTAACGATATGTTGAAAACTTTTGCAGGTTATTTTGCACATCAATCATCTTGCGAAGAACAAAAGAAGCCAGTTGTTGAAGAGAGAGTTGATGAAAAGATGGAGAAGTGATTAGATGACATCAGCAAGGCATGCATGGAAAATTTCAATGAGGTAAATGAGTCTAAGAGTGAGTTTGTGGTTTAAAAAACCGTGTCTGAAATGTGCTGAGCCGTGTAATGAATGTGTTGTAAAAGACACACGATATACTGAGCTCAAAAGTTTAACAGATAATTTGTCAAGTGATTACAAATCAACTAAAGAAGCATACGACAAATTAAGTAACTCTGTTAAACAATACACAAAAGCACTCAGAGAAAATGACGCAACACTTTTGATGCTCAAAGTGACAATAATGGACAAGCAAATGGCCATTAATATACACTTAAACACTATCCCTGAGCTTAAGAGTGAGCTTGTAAAGGTAAGAATCGAAAGTGAACGGGTTAACAAACTGTTAATCAGTCATTCAACAAGCTCTTACGTCATTGATCACATTTTACCTAAAATTGAAAATAAAGAAGAATCAGAAAAGGATAAAAACAAGAGTGCGAGTTACGATCGAGTTCCACCCCCTATGTGGAATAGTTATGCGTGTAAAAAGCCAATAGGGGTGGAAAAGGCACTCAATCTAAAGCTGAAAACTGAACAATCTAATGAGTTGCCAACAAACATCGACATAACTTACACAACTTCTGAAAGTAAATGTGACTCTGAGGTGGTTAAAATTGTGGTAGAAAATTTTTTAAAAAGTGAATCTGAAAAGTCTGAGTCTGATGCTGAAACATTGGAAAATGGTTTGACTAATGATCCAAACGTCATAGTTTATAAAATGAAAGGATCAAATAAACTATTTTCTGGTGAGGACTTTCCCATCCAGAACGTGAATCTGGATCGTGTTGTTAAATTGTTCAAGCTTGTGGAGGTAAGTCATGCTGATTTAGATAAACGCAATGCATCATTCTACTCTAAATCAAAAAGTGACAACCGACCCTACTATTATAAAAATAGAGGTTTTATCCTGAAAATAAGAGGGCATGGTTGGGTTTCCAAAAGCAACGAATGAACAACAAGTCTCAAGAACTGAACTTTTCCAAGAAAATCAACTTTGATTTCGGGACAACAACAGAGAAGGAAAAAGAAATCATCGGAACACAATCGAATGATGATTTTAAGAAAGAGAAAAGGAAACACGTTTTGGAGTCTTCTATTCGAAAGGACAGTAGGACTTGTTACAAATGTCAAAACGTTGGGCACATTGCAAGATATTGCTCACAAGAATCTCCAAAACCTGTTTCTCATTCTAAAAATTTCAGCAAGGACGAGAAACAGAAGGCACCTATGGTTGCACCAAAGCAATTTTGAAAAGAACCAATGAATCCTACAAAAATGTTAAACTAATTCTTCAACGTCATTCAAAATTTGTAATTGGTGAAACATCAACTAAACATCGTCAAATGGATTCTAAATTTTATGCTAAATAGGCAA
This sequence comes from Scalesia atractyloides, assembly GCA_947069175.1. Classification (NCBI taxonomy): domain Eukaryota; kingdom Viridiplantae; phylum Streptophyta; class Magnoliopsida; order Asterales; family Asteraceae; genus Scalesia; species Scalesia atractyloides. Next base: position 55,942,297 of record CAMTDV010000012.1, on the reverse strand, counting down.
ATCTGAAAAGCAAACATGGGTGGCAAAAGTAAAACCGTCCAAGGTTGAACCACCCAAGACCAAGCAGGCTTGGGTTTTTTTGTTTAAATAGTTGTGCACGGACTCCCACGATCGATAATGTCTAAATGTATAACGGATAGTGGAGCTTCTAGGCACATGACAGGGATGATTGCATTGTTACACGACGTTAAAGTTATCCGCAGAGGATATGTAGGTTTTGCCAGAATGTAAGGAGGAAGGATTGTCGGTGAAGGAACTCTCACGAACGAGTTGTATCGTTTGATAAAGTGAACTACATCGGGAACTTGAGAACAATCTACTCAGCATTCGCAATTTGTGACAAGAAATTCACAACGCACTTTAATGATAAAGAATTCTTGATCTTAAAACCGGGTTTCAAGATTCTGGAGGAATGGATTCTGATGCGAGCTCCGAGAGAAAATGATCTTTATGTTCTTGATATGAGTGTCGCATCAACAACATCGAAGAAAGTTCAATGCTTTGTTTCCAAAGCTACCGAGAAAGAGTCGATACTATGGCATAGAAAGATGGGGCATATTCATCTGCGAAAGATGAAATATCTTGTGCATAACGACCTAGTGGAGGGTGTTAATTTGAAGAATTTTCAATTATCCAACGATTGCTTGAGCTGTGAAAAGGGGAAGCAGCACAAGAAATTGCACCCACAAAAGCTATTGAATTCTATCAACCTACCACTAGAGAGGCTTCATATGGATCTTTTCGGACCAGTAAATGTCAAAAGCATATCTGGTGATCTACATTGCCATGTCGTTACAGATGATTATTGAAGATTCTCATGGGTTTTCTTTCTAGAGAGTAAAGATGAAAACATTTGAAACTCTAATGATTCTCTTCAGAAAACTCAAGAACCTGTATCATTTGCCAATCAAGAGAATCCGCAGTGACAACGGTACAGAGTTCAAGAACAAGTGGATGCTTGAATTCTGCAATGAGAAGGGGATTCTTCATGAATTCAGTGCTCCTTATACTCCACTACAAAATGGAGTTGCTGAACGAAAGAGTCGACACTGATTGAGACTGTCAGAACTATGCTAGCCGATTCTAAATTGCCAATCAGTTTCTGGAGTGAAGCAGTTGCATCAACGTGTTATACCTTGAATCATGTGTTAACAATTAAACCTCACAACAAGACGTGTTTCGAGTTACTTAATCAACGAAAGCCCAACCTTGCATTTCTAGAGCCATTTGGATCCCCGTGTACTGTATTGGACCCGGCTGGTAAATTTGGTGCCAAATCCTTAGAAGGATTCTTCGTGGGTTATGCGACTCCTCAAAAACGTGTCTTCTTGCCAAGCTTGAATCAGGTTATTCTTGCGCAGCATGTTGATTGTCAAAGATATACTACGCCAACGTAGAAACCTGGGGATCCGTGGTTGTTTAACTACAATGGTTTGTGGAATTCTTTTGACCTGCCAGATGTGCCATCAGAAAAGAACTTATTATACTCTTTCAACAGCATCAAATATCTAATCAAGAGCAAGTTACCAGACCGTTAGTGATTTCCCCATCACTTCCAGTGTCTAACACGTCTGATGTAGGTCCGAGCTCTACTCTTCAAGACTCTGTCCCTGTACCAAATGTTAACACTGCCGAATCATCTGCCCAACAACAGCCAAATGCTGACTCTGATTGGGAACCAACTTTCGATGATGGTGGATCCAGTTCCAATGAAGGATCTGAGCAGATTGAAAGCTTCTTGAACACACGGGTTGATTAGTCAAATGTCAGGAATGAAGCTTCATCATCTGTACTGGTTGTGGATGAAGTCCTCACAAATTTGCAATCACAAGTAGATGTTCCAAATGAAGTGATGCCAAGGACGCTTTCTTATTATCCTTCGGAGAATATTATAGGCAGCTTACAACTCGTAATCAGCTCAATAAGGATCTAAGTTGTTTCTATACTCGTATTGCACCACTTCAAACCAGACTTTCTAATAGTTATTTTGTTTCTCAGGTTGAACCCGGGAACTGGAAAGACGCTTTGAAAATGAAAGCTGGGTGGACGCGATGCAAGAGGAGTTGCTTCAATTCCAGAAGCTAGGAGTCTGGAAGCTTGTTGACCTACCAGATCATCACAAAAAGATTAACACTAGATGGGTCTTCAAGTGCAAGCGTGATGATAGAGGTATTGTAGTGGCAATAAAGCTCGACTTTGGTTCAGGGTTTCCATCAGTAGGAAGGGATAGATTACATAGAAGTCTATGCCCCGGTCGCCATCTTGAAGCAATCCGCATATTCTTGGCCTTTGCCTCATGGAAAGGGTTCAAGGCGTACCAATTGGATGGCAAATCTGCTTTCCTATACGGAAAAGTAAAAGAGAAGGTGTATGTCAGCCAACCACCAGGGTTCGTTGAACCAATGCAGAAAGACAAAGTCTACCTTCTGAACAAAGCCTTGTATGGTCTACATCAAGCCCCGAGAGCTTGGTACGAAATGTTGTCACGACATCTTACAGACAACAGCTTTATCAGAGGAATCGTAGATTCTACCCTCTTTACGAAGGAAGTGGATCGCATTTGATTATCGTACAGATATATGTGATGTATTATCTTCGGATCAACAAATGACAAGTTGTGTAAAGACTTCGAAGAAGTCATGAAGTGCAAATTTGAGATGAGTGCAATGGGGGAGATGAAGTTCTTTTTAGGACTTTAGGTCGATCAGTTGCCTGATGGTATCTTCATCCATCAGATGAAGTATGTTCATGACATATTGGAGAAATTCGATATGGTAGGAGCTAAACCAGCATCAACCCCATTAGCTCCTAATCACGGCATCTGTCCAGATCTTACTGGAGTCAAAGTTGATGAGACTTTATACCGCTCCATGATCGGATCCTTGATGTATCTCACTGCTTCTCGACTAGATATCATGTATCCAACATGCCTGTGCGCCCGTTATTAGTCCAATCCAAGAGATTCGCACTTGCTCGCCGTCAAACGTATCATGAGATATTTGAAGGGATTTCCAAGCACCGGCTTGTGGTACCCTAGACGCGACGACTTCAATCTTGCGGGTTACTCGGATTCTGATTTCGGTTGCTGCAAACTTAACACCAAATCTACGATGGTTGGTTGCCAGTTCTTCGAAACCCGTTTGGTAACATGGCAATGCAAGAAACAGACCGCGGTCGCTCTCTCTACCTGTGAGGCTGAATATGTTTCATTGTCCAGTTGTTGTTCCCAGATTCTCTGGATTCAACAGCAGATGAGAGACTTTGGACTGCAATTTCTTGATACACCTATATATGTAGATAACCAGGTTGCGATCGATATCATTAAAAACTGATGCCAACATTCTCAACCAAACATATTGAGATTCGACACCACTTTATCCGTGATTGCTATGAGAAAAAGTTGGTTAGAATTGAAAAAAACCACACTGATGACCAAAAAGCAGATTTTTTATACCAAAGCTTTTGATCGAACAAGATTTAAAAATCTTTTAAAATTAAATGGTTTACGAAATCTGACATCAGGGGATATACACGAGGTTGAGTTTGAGGATGACGATGACTTGACGTGATACTCATCGGTTTGATGAATTTTCTGTACATTCTTTCTTAAAAAAAACTCTTAAAATCCAAAAATATGTTTTTGATTTTAGGGGGAGAAATTTTGGGAAAATACAAAAATATTATAAAAGTCACAAAGAGTTTTTGTGAAAAAAGGAAATCATATTATATCAACATGACAGTCACAGTATGCTAAAGAATTGGAATGATTAAATAAGTAATTAAACAGGTCTTACTAAGGATGTGCCAATAGGCTTCACTCATTCAGTAAATTGTTTTCAAGATATAAACCTAAATGAAAAACTGAATAACTTGTGGGTTAACATCTCTCGGATATATGGACTAAGTACTCCGAAATTTTGTTTGAGAGAATGCTAGATTCTACGATACTAGGTCTTTATATTTAATCGATATCTGGGGTATTATCCGAGTTCTTCTGATTTTGCGTCAGCAATGGCCTAGAACTTATATAATACTTTACACATTATTCGCCTACAAAAGCTGCATAAAAATGATTATGTCATAAACTTTGTGACATCTGCAGTTCAAAAGATTCCTTTAAGGAACACCACCTAAAGAGGAGCCTTCATCTCTTTGTCTATACGGTAGTACTAACCTTAGCTCTCAAGGTCTCGCAATTCACTCCTTTACAGATATCAGTTAGATATATTCACCTGTGAAATGAAATTATGGGAATCTCGATACGGGAGTATATTTTGAGATGGGACACACAGTTATTTCATGTTCCTAATATTACTTAACATATCTTGAAACAGTTGAGAAATGAGAAGAGGTTTAATTGGATAAGAATATTGGCAATCTAGGTAAATCTGGTTAAAAGCTTAATGAGTATACCAAGATCAACGGTACTGGTGATTTGTTTAAAGCACTTGATATGATTCTCTTAAACACAAAACTCACAAAATATGTATCTTTACTTATTATTTCTTTTTAAAAAATTCCTAAAACCCAAAAAGATTTTCAGTTTTCTTAGCTTTTTAGTTTTGTTTTAGTCTTCCGGTGATGTAAACACAGATAGTTGAAGCCATGGCGACATCCTGCTAAAGGAAAATCTGAAGACCATGGGTTGGGAGCTAATCTTTGACAAGAAAAGGTTTTATCTGAATGTCAATAAAGTTCATTAATTTGAAACTTTACAAGTTAAAATAAATCTTTTTGGTCAAAGATGGTCAACCAAGGTCATTAACTTGGACTTGGTACGCAAATCAGATAATCAGGGTCATTAACTTTGACTTGGTTAACTGAGTGGGTATTAAACAGATAAATTGCGTAAAAAATCAAATATCAAAAAAGTTTTCTAAGTTTTGGAACAGATTCGTACGAGTCTCACTAACTCGTACGAATCATGTTTAGTGTTCATTCGCACGAACCATTGGTTCGTACAAACAACCCTAACTAGTATAAAAGGTCACTTTCTTTGCACGAACCAATGTTATGCTACTGTGAGAACTAAGAGAACTTTTGTGCGAATACGTTCTAAACTACACTTTTCTTGACATTTACCGAGTATTATTACATTGGGAAGGTTGATTCGCACACCTGTTTCGATGGGAAAGGTGTTTTGCTCAATCTTAGTCGTTATAATGCCGAATTTAGACTAAACGGACTTAAAACAAAGATTTAGGGAGATTGGACTGGTAAAACTTAAAATTGACCTTAAAAAAATAACGTTAATAAATCAACTATCAATTTGTTAAAAACAACATGTTTTAGGTTCGGTTTAAACTGTGTTTTTGGAACGGTTCAATGTTCGTACGAAGGACCATTCGTACGGACTAAGTTTGTTAAGTTTTGATGGTTCATATGAAGCTTCATTCGTACAAAGCAAGTTTGATGATATTCTTGAAATATTCCTAAGTCTTAGTCACACGTATGAATTAGTGACTCGTACGAGTGATAGTGTGTTGTTTCAAACTTGTAAAATTTCCTAAGTATTGATTCGTACGGCTGTATAGCTCATACGAATGATTTTGAAAGTTGAAAAGTTTGAAAATTATTCTAACGATTTGAATTCTTTTGTACAGGTCAAGAGAACGTCATTTTCTCCATTTCACAACATCTGTTGTTTGGTGACGGAACTATTCCAGAGATTACTGCTTATAGAGATGTGCTAGAGTTTTTTAGCAGGATTCCGATCACAAAAGCGCTCACTGATCGACATACAGTTTATAGATCTCATGTCGAATATTTCTGGAACACAGCAGAGTATGATTCTGAAGAAAATGCGACAGTTTCGGCGGTGAAGATTGATGATGAGGATATGCAGATTAAGATAACGGAAGATTTGATTCGAATAGTTTTGGATTTCAAGGATAATGCAGACGATCCTACCGGATTTTTGGAGTACATGGTGAAGGGTTGTTTTTACAGAATGGGATATGCTGGATTTGTGAATGTCACGCCGTTCAAGAAAGGAAATCTCAGCGCACCATTTCGATACATTGCTCACGTTGTTGCTCACGCTTTAAGTCATCGCAAAGGAGGATTTAATGATTTGGTAGATTACCAAATGTGTGTGATTACTGCACTAGTTCTAAATCTTCCATATAACTTCTCTAAAGTTATATTTACACAGATGATGCAGAACATACAGAGGAAAAAGTTCTTGCCATACCCTCGGTTTGTACAGATGTTGTTAGATCATTTGGACCCGAACTTGAAGAAGAAGAAGGGCGATGTGTTAAAATTAGAGCACATGGATATTTCTACACTCAAGAAGATGAATTTACATTTGAAGACTTTTTCGAATGCTAAACCCGTTTTTGGTGCTATAGTCGACAAAGATTACATTTCTCCAGCTCCAGGTAAATGGAGGAAAGAAGACAGTGGAGATGAGAACGGGAATTAACTGCGCTAGAAAGTTTTGTTGCTAAGCGTAGTTCGTGGTTTGTAAAAGACGGAGACAAAGGTTCAAAGAGAAAAGAGACTGCTACATCTTCTGCTTCTACCCCACAAAAGAAAAAGCCAACAGCAGAAAGTTCTGGGCTTAGAGATGAACCTGATGTTGAAGAAAATATTGAAGACATCGCTGCAGATATCGAGAGACAAGCATTTGGTGGAGAGAAAGAAGCTGAAGACACATCGTCTTCGAGCACTAATTCTGATGAAGACGTGTTGGTGAACGTAAAAGAGCCAAAAAGATAGAGGCGAAACATCTAGCTGAGAAAAAGAGAAAAGCGAGGAGCGAAAGCGCAAAGCGGCAGGTGAAGATGATACAACGTATGTACCTTCAGGTTCAGATACAGATAGTCCTGTGCGCACACCAGTGAAGAAAAAGGCACGAAGGTTTAAGCGCCAAGCAGCTAGAAGCTCCGAGTCTCCAATTGTTAGATCTAAAGAGACTGTGCAAGAGCAAACGATTTAAGAAGAGGTTATCGTTGAACCAGCTCAGCAAATTCCAACATCATCACCTCGACAGGCTACTTCTCAGCACCACAATCGCCACCACATCAATCTACTCCTCCACAACAGTCTGCATCTCAGCCTCCACCACAGCCAACACCATCACAAGCAACACCACAGCCGCCACCACACACTTCACAACCCCAATCTTGGTTTGATTTTGACTTCGACTTTGGAGATATTCCAGGGGGTGAAGATTTTTCATTCAACGATCCGCGTGTTGATGAGTTACAAAAACAGCTCTTGTTGAATACTGTGAAGATAGCGGAGTTGAGGATCAGATTAATGTGTGAATGAAGAAAAACAAGAGTTGCATGAGCAGATTAATGTGTTGAATGAAGATAAACAGCAGTTAGAAGCCATGCTCACAAGTATTGTGTCTGAGAATGAACGTCTAGACTCAGAATGGCTGAATATGAAGAAGAAAGGCTCCGGAGCGATAGAAGAATGAATATGTTTGAGAAGATTTTGACGAAAAAAGCTGGGAGTGAATATAGCCGCGGAGTTGACGAGATTGAGTGCGCAGAGGCTAGAGAACGAGTTGCTGAAAAGGAACGTCTTACTAAAGAATTATCTGACGCGCAAGGCAAAGGAAAAGCAAAGGTTGTAGAGGATCCTGTGAATGTTGAAACTGAGCCAGAAGCTGAATCTGCGCCATTTACTATTACAGATATCGCTGTGTACCAAGTGCCGAACAAGTTTATACTGATCGGGAAGCCTAAGGATGGGGAGATTGATATGTCAGATCTATCTGTAAGACACCGCGAATAGTTAATGAAGAAAACGTTAGAAAAAGAAATTAACAAAGCAACTGAAGAGTTTGAGGAAGATGCTGAGAAAGAAGATGAAGATTTAGATGTTGATCGTGATTCTGATTCGGATTCTGATAACAGTAATGATGATGATAATGTAGGAGGTGCTGGTATTCGTGTAACTAATCAGATGTGAATAAAGAGATTGATTATTCAGTGTACCTCGATGATTCTTCGAACCAAACAACTGAAGAAGGTGTTAAGGACAGAACAGAAGGTCCTTCAGATGCTCAGCAGGCAGGAATCCTCTCGGTAATTGATTCATCTACCGTTCCTGTCGTGTCGAATCCAAGGATTTTCTATCTTGAGCATGATGTTGAGGAAGGCGAATTCATCCACAGTTATTCTAAAGAAGAGATCGCAGAAATGTTAGGTGTGGATGAAGAGAATTTTGAGTTTGACTTCGAGAATGAGCTGAACAAGATTAGTGCGTTCGAGCCAAACGATTATGTTTTTGAACAGGTTAAAGAAGCGAATGAGTATGATCGAGTTGTCATGGAGGATTATTCTGATGACGATGCTAATATTGCCGATCAGGGTACAGAGGACTCCCCAACTTTTACCGAACTATTTGCAGCAGAGAATGTAGATGTACTGAAACGTAAAGTTGCAGAAGCTGCTAAGCAAGGAACTATTCCCTCAACAATTAAACAGTGCTGAAATTGCTGAGATGAGGAAGAAGTGGTTTAAGAAGTCACCAGCAGAGCGTAAATTCAAGCGTCCTCTAGCGTCTTTACACGTGACGCTGATATTTCTCTAGGGGACATCATAAGCTGGGGTTGGATTGAAGAGCTTAATGTCTATGGGATCAAAAGGGAGTTTGGTATTCAGTACTTCCGATATCTGAGCGACATCAAGTCCTTGCTTACTGGGAAATTAAAAAGTTGGTGCAGACAAAGATGATCAATCTCAAGATGAAATTTCACGACCAGAGGCTTTGGAAGTTGATTAAGCTTGAAGCTTTACATGGATTTACACACTAGAAACCTCACTTTCCGAGACGCATCACGAAGATAGATCTAGTGACCAAAGAGAAGGATATGACGCTCATCATAAAGAGGCCGAAAGTAATGAAGAATATGCCTATGTTACAGATGGAGCAGGATTTCTACAAGATCTTCAAATGGTGGCATTATGATTCGAACACAGGAGAGGTTTTTATCTGCGTGCACCCGAATGAAGACTCGTGGAAGATTACAGAGGAGCTAACTCAAGCCGTTATAGCTCACAAACGCATATATGGGCTATTGCGTGGCATTAGAGTACTAGACCCGATGTGGCTAGTCAATTGCACAAAGAAAGATATAGACTGCTTGTTCTACAGCAAGATCAATTATGAAGAGAAAGATGAAGAGCAAGCATTCCAGTTCCAGAAGATTGTTAATGTCTGCTTCGCAAACGATATACATTCAGAATTGACATGGAACATTTCTTGGAGGAAGCTGGAGGAGACTGAGCAGAAGAAGAAAGAAAAGAAGGAAGCTAGGATTGTTGAGCGTGCTCGCATAGCATCGCTAAGGAGTTTTCGGTTTGGCAATACAGTGAACCGACCTCCTCTAAACTATATGACTATAAGAGATTTTTTGGTCGTTAAGCATCAAATCTTGTGAAGATTTTTTGAACACTATCCAGACTGCGGCAACATCCAAGGGGGAGTTTGTTGGTGCTTTAAGTCTATTGCCTACGTCTAGGATGTGTCGATATTGTATATAAGGCTTAAACGTCGATTGTATAAATATCATTGTGTATTTTATATGTTTTGTAATGGTTCGTATGAGTGAGACAAGATGACTCGTACGAGTGACACTCTGTCACTCGTACGAGGCAGCCACTCGCATGACTCAAGTCTCTGTTTTACACACACTCCAACGCGAGTCATGTCGACCTATAAATAGAGGAGTGTTGTGTCAGAGCTAGTGAGTGTTAGTTCAGTTGGTACGGCGAAGCCCTGCTGATTTGTTTACTCGCGTCTGTACTTGAACGTGTTTCAATACAATTCGGAGCAGTTAAACAGTATCTCTCTCTTGTTCGTTTGTCATACTCTGCAAGCTGAGTTAGGTCAGACAAGTTGCTCATCTGAGGAGCTGATCCCCATTCTCAATAACACTCTGAGGTTATACCTTATAGTCATATAGTTTGGTTAGTTTATGATGAGTCGATTTTATGCCGAAAACACCCTTTTGGCGCATAAAATGGTTTAAACATGTAAGACCATAGTTTTGACATCTAAACTAATATTATAACATAATCAAACTTTGTTTGACATATAAGACTCATCATAGGACTTATTTAACCATCCAAATCCGTAGTTACAATTGTGACCCGTTAAAGTGGCGTAAACCACTTTAACAAGTCTTAACGGGTCAAAGCACTTAGAAACTCTTCCAAATCAGAATGTAAGGTATTATATACCATATCATACGAGTTCCAACACTCGTTTGGTTTATAAGACCTCATTCTATCCAATCCTCCGATTAAACACTCGACACACTAACATAGTATTCTGATACATTAGGACATACTTGAACTCTTCAATCCTTGAGCTTTGTTTGATCATTTGAACAAGACATTTACGCAATTCTAAGTGAGTACATAGCCCCCTCTTTTACGTTTTCAAATGTTTTGGGGTGATTCATATGTGCCTATCACTACTTTCTTGTTTTCATGGCATTATACATGTTTTGCTTATCTAGTACAGATAGTACATGATTTCAAAGACATTTTGCTTTATATGTTGACTTAACATACCTAGTACATGATTTCAAAGACATTTTTGCTTCGTATGTTGACTTAGCATACCTAGTACATGATTTCAAAGACATTTTGCTTCGTATGTTGACTTAGCATACCTTGTACATGATTTCAAAGACATTTTTGCTTCGTATGTTGACTTAGCATACCTAGTACATGATTTCAAAGACATTTTGCTTCGTATGTGGACTTAGCATACCTAGTACACGATTTCAAAAACATTTTTACTTCGTATGTTGTCTTAGCATTCCTAATACATGATTTCAAATAGAATTTTGCTTGGTATATTGACCTAGTATGCCTAGTACATGATTTCAAAACATTTTCATGACATACTTCCATTGTTCAAGACATATTGGTGTGTTGAATATACAATGATACATTCATTAACATTGATCACGTCGACCAGTAGTATGTAATGGTACCATAGGATTGACCATCCTGTTTCCGCTTCCTATGTTTGTTTGGAGGTGACTTTAGGGAATGACAGAATCCGATGAACAATTGATAAACCTTTGTCTTTATAAGGGTTTATCCGACAGTCAACAAGGCTTGAATGTATTCGCCAACAGTCCATATATATGTGTCTACACAATAAAAGCAATTGATTTATAAGACAAGAGTTTATGTTTAAACAAGACCTTTGTTTATTCAAAACACCTGTTTTATACAAGACATTTTGACAAGACAAGACATTTTGGTTATTTTATACAAGACATTAATTTTATTGTTTAAACAAGACTTTTGTTGGCATACAAGACATTGCTTTATACATAGACATTTGTTTATAAATAACATTTTGTTTATACAAGACATTGGTGTATACATAAACTTTATAAAAGACATTTGGTTTATACATGGCATTGGTTTATACATGACATTGGTTTAAACAAGACATCTAAATTGTTGGCTCATGGTAAGTGATTTAAATGACGAGACGTGTGTAGATAAAAGCATGGTGGATACGCCGCTGGTACTTCCTATATATAAGTTCTTTCATATATCACATAGCGTAGCATTATCTAAACCACTTCAAACAAAATACAAGACATGACATATTTTATACAAGGCACGAGTTATTTTGGCTATTAAGTTAACCATGCATCATTTCTTTTAAATCATTTGATTTTCATATGATTTCATAAAAGAAATATTTTTGTAAAGGATCATGGCTACTTTTGTAATAGTTGAACATTTCTTTTAACTTTTAAACCCATGAATCTTCATCACAAAACCTATGTTACTAACAAGCATTTTTATGCTCACGTTTTATTTTCACATATGTTTTAGGAGCTAATGTTTGACTTTGAGCATGCTTCACATAGGGCGGACTTGGGCCTTAGTGACTTTAAAATTTGCAAGACAATTGTTATGTTTTTTTATTTATTTTTTTTTTTTTTAACATTTCTTACACGCTCCCAATGCACCATGTTTAATTCGATAGTACAGCAAATCTTCATTCCTATAAGGTACCTGGTGCAAGACAATAGTTAGTGAGTGGGTTTTGTGGTGCATCAGATGTTTGACCAGTCCTTTATGTAGGAAGTTGGTTCAAATTGTGTGGCGTAGATGGGTGGTCTGCCTCAACTCTTGTGGGAAATGTCTGGGAATTCATGTTAACAGGCCCATCATCCCTTATGAAGTTCTTTTTCTTTCTTGACCTAAATTGGTTGATATCATAGGGTTTTTATCACTCCCCAAAAACGTCGCAATGGAAATACAAACGTGGCGGTGACGGAGGTTGGTACCCATATGTATCTCAGTGGACGATGCAATATTTAGTTTGTACATATAACTTAATTAAAACATAAGTTTAAAGTTTAGAGTTTTAAGTTTAAACAAAACACACTACCACAATATAGTTGTTTGATCCTTATGCATCTTAGTGCACATGGTCCCAAAAGGTTTAAAGTAGTCCAAAACATTATTTAATATGACTTGCATCAACAACAACCACAAGATATGTCAAAATCCCCGAAGCCGAACTCATGTACCTGAAGAACACGTAAAAATCAAGTTTCAACATAAAAGGCTAGTGAGTTCACTTATTCAAATTGTAAACAATTTGTTTAAGGAAAACTTTCTTATTAAGAATTTTATATCAAAACATCCATATGTAATTAAGAAAGTCAAAAATATCCTTATTAAAAATCCAAGGGTCAGTTCTCTGATCGCAAGCATTTTCTCTAAAAATCTTTGACACAAATCATCTTCCCAAGGGTTTAAATATATATTATATTTCTAGCATCAAGTTTTCTGATTCATAGGGTTGCAAATCCTATGAGCTATACATTAAAAATAAGGTAATAATCAACGCTAGACAATCACAGAATACCAATTCTCGTTTGACTTAACACAGAGCTACTAGTCATGACGGGGTGGTCAACCCGATAGATCTATCAACAATTCTACGCATACCGGTATTAATGATTAAACGGCTAAATTTGTACAAAGTACCACATATTGGGTCACTTATGGTACCTGCCTCATGAACAATATATATATATATATATATATATATATCCTACAAAAAGATAAATTTAATATTTTGCATTGTACGAAAATCCCCATCGAGACGTAGGCCTATTCCGATACCTGCTCTCTTGAGATCAAGCAAATTCTTCACAACTTAGATTTAAATATTTTTAAATCTTTACAGTCGTTTTACCGCAAACGCTATAATCCTCCCCACTTCTCCCAAAACAATTTATATTCAATCCATCCCCATTTCTCACTTAAACATATTTATATTCAATTCATTCTCGTTTTCCTCGAAAACAATTTTATAACATTCACATTCCAAAACCATGTTTTCCTCGAAAACATAACATATCATTTCCAAACCATATATTCCTTGAAAATATATTAATATTTTATTTAAAGGCATGTTTTATACAAAAACATATTATATCTTTTTTAATACGTGTTCTTCCCCAAAACATTATATAAAACAGTAAAAGAGGAGTTAGTGACACTCACCTTTGGGTGCGTTTTCTTCTAGCACTATAACGCCTCGTATTCTCGTATTCTATTTTGAGAAAGATGTAATCGTATTTCTAGTTTTGGAAACTTGTATTCGTATTTCATTTCCCATCTTGTAATCCAAGGCTTTTATCATAATGGAATTCATACTTGTATACATATGTGTTACATTCACATTCAACCGTTACAAATACAATCAATCATTAAAGACGTGTTTTATATACTAACTGAGTCATACTTGACAATAATTTTATGTTCGAGATAATGTTCATACACATTCATACAATACACATACTCATACATGCCTAAGAATGCTTTAAAACACTTAATATGTTGAAGAAATTGCATAAAATGACAAACAACCCAACTGCAGGGACTAAAAGTGACAATTTTGAACTTTTGTTTTTTTAGGTCTTATGGACCGCAAGACCTTAGACTCTCTTGACATCTTGCGAATTTTTTCACTTTTATAAACTCCTTTATAATAAACCACACTAAAACGCCCCAACTACACTCCATTTTCAAACCAAACCCTACCATACCACACTATAAATACAAGTCTTTCACACTCACCCAACCTTTAACACTCTCTCAATTCACTCTCAAGATCCCACAAATCCTCTAAACTTTCCAGTGTTGGTGGATTGCACCTTTGCTCAAACAGTGAGTTTTGAGCACTTTCTTCCACTTTTCTTCATATTTTTCTTGTACCGATCTACTTGGATGACCTTCAAGAATGTTACCCAAGGTGCAGCCAAGTGGTACATCACTTTCATAAGGCTCCAAAGTCAGACTTGCATTCTGATTTATAAAAACTTTGTCAAATTTACCTCATTTCATTGTTCATCTTATTAAATCTTGTACCAACCTCGTCCTCAATCAAACTCATGGTTGTGGGCTTGTGTATGGTTGATTTCTATAAGATTATAGGCTCAAAAACCTACTGCTCTAAAAAGTCCCAAGTGACTTAAAAGTGTTGAAACAATCCAAAACTCGCCATCTTTAATATGGATGAACTTGTGTTTTGGTGTAAGTGTGAGCCATGGAAGCCTCGGCTCTCCAACCTTGTTCCACTACCTCACTTGGCCAAACTCCTAGTTAGATTCATACTACTAAGTCTTAACTGATTTCCACAAAAGGAGAAGACTACATCACGTCCCCAAACACTTTCCATATTTGGGATGCATATCTACTTTGCTCACTTAGTCGTTTATAGATTTAGTACGTTAATGTTCTTACTATTATCATTCATGACCAACCGAGTTTATCAACTATGTTGATAAACTTGTGCTTTGGTGAATCATACAATGAGGCTCAATGGATGATTATCACCTACCTCCTTCCATGACCATCTTTATGGCTCTCTAAATAACAATAGACCAAATGCGTATACATAAACTTTAAACCGAATCTTCACTCTATCCAAACTCATGGGTAAAAGTGATGAATTATGGTATATTCATCTCCGGGTTAATTTCTCATAATTTGGCCTTCCAATGGGCGATTTGGTGCCCATGAAACAAATCCGATTATGGTGTCCAAATGTGTGATTAAACAAAGATGACTTTTGATGTAAATTTTTGTTTTTTATCGTACTAATATTCATAATCCTACTCTAACATTCATAATCCAGTGAACTTACATGCCCCTATTTTCCTCTTGAAGGTTAACTCGTCACTCCCCACACTCAAGACTCTTACTCGTGCGTTAATTGGAAGCTTTGCAAAACCGTGAGTATACATAGCCCCCTTTTAATTTTAGACACTTTTGGTGCAATACATATTACTTATTAAATTTTGACAATCACATACAAACATGATTGGCACAAATAGACAATCCTTTATACATGCTTAAGACGTGATGCTTAGAAATTCATACATGCTAGAAGCCATTCTTGCACTATTCTTGTCATTAACTTTCGTACCAGCCTACCATAACATGTATAGCGCTATAGGAGTAACAAACTGCCCGTATTATTGTGGTCATGTTAAGTTATACAAACATGGTCTTGTCATTAGGACAACAAGATTACGCTAGTGGAATCTTTAGGTTGACAATTATGTGATGCATGCTAGTATTGTTATGATATACGTTGGTATACGATTATGCCATGTGAATTTATTTAAACCGTTTTATACTTATACTAGTATTCAAACTTATATGTATTGTAGGATCTTGATGATGTCACGTTGAAATACATCCAGTAGGATGGCTAGAAACCACTTTGTCACAAATATTGTACTTTTGCTTCCAAACATTGTACTTTTGCTTTAATGATGAAATGAAATTGTGATTATTAAATACTTGTCACAAATAGTCATTATGAAAGTCTCTTACAATCTTGTTTTCATCTCGCTTCAATGTTTCCGCCATAGGATGGGGTGTGCAGATTGGTATCAAATGGTGCCATTTGAATACTAGTGTGGTAACTATTATTGTACGAGAATTCCACCAAAGGTAAATATATATCTCAATTGCCACCAAAATCGATTACGCAAGAACGAAGCATATCCTTGAGAGTTTGGATAGTACGTTTAGTTTGACTATCCGATTGGGGATGAAACGCGGTACTAAGGTTGAGATGAGTGCCAAGAATGGTTTGAAAGGTTTGCCAAAGACGCGAGGTGACATGACCAACACGGTTAGAAATGATGTCAACGGGGATACCATTACGAAAAATGACTTCATTCATGTAGATTCGAACTAATTTCTAAACTCAGTAATCCTCACGAATGGGGAGAAAATGAGCAAATTTGGTCAAACAATTGATTATTACCCAAATGTTATCATGAACGGACGAAGTTCGAGGAAGTTTGGTGATGAAAGCGATAGTTATACTCTCCCATTTCCAGACCAGAATTTCTTGTTGTTCAAGCAAGCAAGAGGGATGTTGGTGTTCGGCTTTCACCTTGGAACACGTGAGACATTTCGAAACAAAGGTGACGATATCCTTTTCCGTACCGGGCCACCAATAAGACGTACAAAGGTCTTGGTACATCTTGTCGGCACCTTGATGAATAGAGTATCGAGACTTGTGTGTCTCCTTCATTAAGAGTTCACATATGTCATCACGGTTTGGCACCCAAACGCGATCGAGGTAGTAAAGAATTCCATCAGATTTGGTCACGAGTTAGTTTTTAGCACCACACTTCATCTCTTCGTGAATGCGGTCATGAAGGTCATTCAAGATTTGGAAACAATGGATGCTCTTCACGTGAGTTTTTCGACTAAGAGCGTAGGCCACGACATTCACTTTACTAGGGTTGTAGCGAATCTCACAGTCGTAATCGTTGAGCAACTCTACCCATCAGCGTTGACACATGTTGAGCTCTTTTTAGTTAAAGATGTGTTGAAGGCTCTTATGATCGGTGAAGACCACACACTTAGTATCGCAAAGGTAGTGTCACCATATATTTAACACAAAAAAAACCGCACTAAGTTCAAGGTCATGGGTAGTTTAGTTCTTCTCATGTATTTTGAGTTGTCTCAAAGCGTAAGCGATAACCTTGTCTCATTGAAGAACACAACCGAGACCTTGGTTTGACGGGTCACAATACATGATGAAATCGTCATTACCATAGGGAAGAGCGTGAATAGGAGCATTACAAAGCATGTCCTTGAGCGTTAGAAAAGATTCATCTTGTTTGGAACCCCTAACAAAAGGTTTATCGTCAAGAAAGTGAGAAGAAAGCAATTTTCAAAAAAGTTGGAGATGAACCGACGGTAATAACCAGCCAATCCAAGAAACAAACTAATTTTGGACGGAGACTTTGGTGCAATCCAGTTCTTGACAGCTTTGATTTTAGCGGGATCAACATAAATGCCTTTCTTGTTCACAACGTGCCCGATAAATTGAACTTCCTTTAGCCAAAATACACACTTGGAGAACTTGGCATAAAGTTGTTAAGTGCGAAGGAGTTCTAGGATTAGACGCAAGTGCCACTCATGTTCGGTTTGAGTCTTGGAATAGATGAGGATGTCGTCTATGAAAACGATCACGAAGCAATCCAAGTATAACTTACACACACAGTTCGTCAAATCCATGAAGACCGCGGGTGTATTAATTAAACTGAAAGGCATGACTACGAACTCGTAGTGACCATACCTAGTACGAAACGTTTTGGGGGTATCTTCTTCGAGGACTTGAAGTTGATAGTAGCTAGAACGAAGATCGATTTTAGAGAAACAAGTTGCGCCTTGGAGTTGATCGAAGAGGTTGTCGATGCGAGGAAGGGGATAACGGTTCTTGACAGTAAGCTTGTTGAGTTCGTGGTAGTCGATGCACATGCGGAATGATCCATCTTTCTTTTTAACAAAGAGGACCAGAGCTCCCCAACGAGAAATACAGTATAAAGCCTTTATTAAGTAATTCTTAAAGTTGGCTCGATAGCTCTTGCATTTCCAAGGGTGCAAGACGGCACAGAGATTTTTCAACAGGTGTATCGCGACGTATGAGATCAATTCGAAACTCAACGGAACGAAGAGGATGAGGAAGAGGACTAGGTAGGTCTTCGTGAAAGACGTAAGGAAAATCACAAACGAGAGGAACATCACTCATGTTTTTTCCTTTGTCCTTATGTTCCACAACGTGGGCAAGAAAGACAAAGTACTCCTTGCGCAAGTATTTGTTCACTTGAGTACACAACATTAGCTTGAGACCCTTTGAGAGTTTCTCACCGTAGATGCTTAACGAATCAATGGATGGAAGAGGAAGATGAATGAACTTCTCGAAACAAACAACTTTGGCACAGACTTTCCGAAGCCAATCCATGCCTACTATGATATCCAAACTATCCAATTGTGTGGGAGGATCGGCTCTCCTCCAAAAGCACAGGACCCGACTTGAGCTAATTAACGTGCGTGGAATTCATCATTAACTAGTTGACAATGATAAACATATTGTTTCAATGCCTCTGCTTTATTAATCTTGATAAACGTGTACAAATCAGAGACAAAACTGACAGGGCTTCGCCTTACAATAAGAAAAACAGCTAAGGACTCAAAACCTCAGCTCAGCTATATATAGACACACAGCTTCGCACAAGGGGGACATGCCACTTCATCTGAAGGCATTTGTTCAAATTCAATGGATACAAAACTTTTATCCGTGCCAGTATCAAAGAGACAAGAAGGATAAACATCGTTTACGAGGAACGTACCATTAATGACATCGTTGTTGTTCTGCGGTTGAGTGACGGTGATAATGAAAGCTCGTCCGCGAGAAGCTTGTTGTTGACTGTTGCATTGAGGCCAGGCATTGGTAAGATGGTTCGGGTCGCCACACTTGTAGCAGGTGTCACCGTTTTTTGCTGGCAGAGCTGGTTGTAGTTTTGGTTTTGGGTTGGTGGTTGGGTTGGGTTTGGTTTGGTTGCCTTGTAGCTTTTGGCCACTTCGGCATTCTATGTTAAAGTGCCCAAACATATTACACGAGGTGCAAAGGCAGCACGGTGTAGGTTGGGTGATGGTACGTACAAGTAACACACTTGGGATGAGTCCTAGTGTAGGCTCATTTTGCATGTTCCGGGTTTTGGGTTAGGGCTAGTTGTTATTGTAGAGGGTTTGGTGGAGTAATCACCGCACAGTTTTGGTTTGAAGCCTTCTACTTCTTACCGTTGGGGTTGGTTTTGGGTGACGGTTTGGATGGTGTGGGTTCAATGTTGGTTCGGTGGTAGCTTGGTGAAGGTCTTGGTTGAACCCTTTTGTTCAAAGGTTCAATCCAAGATCCGATTATGGTTGAACTTGGCAGCTAAACGAAAGGTATCTTATAGGGTTTTGGGTTAAGCGGACTCAACAAAGTTGGAAACAGGGGGAGGTAAGGCTCGGATGTATTTGGCAATGGCCTTGTCGGTAGAATCGACTTGGCTATGGAAAAGGGCACTAAGTTTCTTGAACCTAGCGGTGAGGCCGGTGTTCTTGCTCCCTACTTGCTTAAGGTTCCAAAACTCGTTCTCGAGTTGTTGGAGCTCGTGGGGAGGTTCCAAAACTCATCCTTCATAAGCTTCTTAAGCTTGGTCCAAGTCAACGCGTAAGCAGCATCTTCACCACGCGCGTTACGCTTGGCAGTCCACCAATCAAGTACCCTTGATCAGAAAACGCCGGTGGCGTTGGTGGTGCGAAGGTGTTCTAGGCACCCACTGTGATGAAAAGTGGCTTCAATGGCATCGAACCACTGGAGCATCTTCGTCACTCCCTCTTCGCCCATGAATGGCATCGGGCTACAACAGTTGAATTGCTTGAATGTAAAGCTCGACTTGGGTGGGTCGACTTTGGATTCAACCGAGGCATCAGGGGATCGACGTTGGTGGTGGTGGGTTGGATTTTGCTAACAATATTGGGGATAACCTTGGCCATTTGCTTAGCCATGAACTTCATCATCTCCTTCTTGGACATTGCGTCGGAGTTGGACTTGGAGCTTTTTCTCGAGTTCGAGTTACGGTTGGAAGACATCTAAAAGATCAAAATAAGGGAAAAAGGGATGAGACTTGATCATAAGGCGTTTTAGAAAAATAATGTTTGTTTTGCATGCATGAGCATAAAAGTATATCACATAGCATGTAAGTTTCACATTGTTTACACAAGTATAACACGTATTCATATTGTATAATCATGAATAAAGACGATAAGGAATGTAAGTTTAGTTTGTTCTCGATTATTAGTACTGTTTTAGATTACGGGTAACGTGCAATTCGTACTTTGGTTTTGAAACGAACGAAGTATCAAGTATAAAAACACATTAAAATGGATATGACATAAAAGAGATTCAATATAGAACTTGGAGTATCTCAGAACGAAACTAAGACTATTCCAAAGTGATCGAAAGTTCTTTCGAGTTAGGAAAACATGCTTTGGCCTAATAGGTAGAATACTCTCACCAAGGAGTGGTTAACGATATTCACCCTTTCGGTTACTACATGTCCCTAGTCGATCGAAAATTCAAGACTTTGGCGGGATCGAAAATTGAGGAGTGAGACTAGTTATCAAGATGTGGGTTTCACCTCTAACTTGATAGCATCGTACCCTAAGTGTGATTAGTGCTCAACGAATGGGCCGAGGAAATAAATTCGACTCATTGGCAATGGTCCACAAGAGTATGAATGGGAAATTTTTCCATCAAGATGTGGATATCACTCCTAACTTGATGACATTATATCTTGAAAAATCGAATACGCGGATTGAGAGACTTCACCAAAAATTGTGGGTTTTCACGCCTATATTTTGTGAAAATCATCTCATTTGTGAATTGCGAGTGTCTTCACGTCTTCGTGTGTGTATTGTGTACCGTCTTAAGAAAGACATGTATTTTAGATGTTTTAAGCATGAAAAATCAAGAATGGTCAAGTATGGGTACTTAGACTATAGACTAGGTCAAATCATGGCAATTTTTCCTAACTCCCTATAGTTATGGCTCTATTATCAATCTGTCACACCGCAATCAATGACGGAAACATCGGGGCGGGATGAAATAGATGCAAGAGACTTCATAACGCTACTTGTGATAATATTTAATAAACGAATTTCCATTTCATTTCTAAGATCAAAAGTACATCATTCGAAACAAATACAACAGGTCTGAACAAGAAGCAAATTACAATAACAATACTAAATTTAAATGAGTTTCTAGTCTTCCTACTAGATTCCATTCATCGTCATCATCATCAATTTCCTGCAATACGTATTAAAGTATAGGTCAATACATAAAGTATTGGTGAGCATACAAGTTTGATTACTAGTATAAGTATAAAAATGGTTAAACGAATCCACATGGCATAAACGTAATCTAGATCATATCATAGCAATACTAGCATGCAATCCTACTTGTCAACCCGAAGTTCCCCGCTAGCGTAATCTTGTCATAGCAACGACAAGACCATTTTGTTTACTTAACATGACCTCAAGAATATGAGTAGTGCGTTAATCCTATAGCGCTATACATGTTAAGGGAGGCTTGATCGAAGTTAATGACAAAGTATATCACAAATAAGTTTCTAGCATGTACGAATTCTTAGCATAACATATTAAACATGTATGTCGGATTGTTTGTTTGTGTTTTAAGTATAAAGTATGTGATTGCGTGAATTTAATAGCATATATGTGTTGTACCAAAAGTGTTAAGAGTAAAAAGGGAGTCGTGTATACTCACGGTTTGGCAAGCTTTTCGAGTTAAATCGCGAAGTTGATAAGTTGTTGGAGATGGAACACCTTACCCTACATAGGGGAAACGTAGGTGTGTGAGTTGGTTTTTTTTTTTTTTGAGTTGTAGGAAGTTGGGATTTAATATTTAATATTTAAGTACAAAAATATACTTATGCAAAAGTATATCTTGTCTATACACTCGTTTGGACACTAAGTTTTAATGTGTTTTCATGGGTCCTAACGCTCCCATTAGAATCACCAACGAGGAATAAAGAACCAAGATAATATAGTCTATATTCATAAAACTTAACCATAAACCGGTTAGTATTATGGATTCGGCTAAATATATATTTATATAATATTTAGTATAATTTTTCTAGTTATATCCATCAGTTATTATCATTGAGATCATGTAAGTCAAGCATGGAGGTAGGATGATAAACATCCATTAAACTTTATTGTATGAATTCACCAAAGCACAAAGTTATCGACATAGTTGATAACCCGGTTGGTCATGAATGAAAAGAAAATACAACTAATCTAATAAGATACTAAGTAGCCAAATAAGAATAACTCGGGCGTGTCATACCCAACATGGCAAATGTTGGAGGCGAGGCAGGGTTAACTTACTTTAGGACTAGGAAACTACTTAGTTGAACATGGTAAAACATCAAGTGAGGTAGTGGAACAAGTTTGGATAGCCAAGGCTTCCATGGTTTACACCTTTACCAAAACACACACCATATGGAAGATAGTGAGCTTGGATGGTTTCATCATTCATAGGTCATCTAAAACCTTGTCAAAACAGAAAGTTTAGAGGGTGTTTGCACCTCTAAACTCACAAGGATCAACCTTAAAACAAGTCCCACAACCATAGACGGGTTTAGGAACAAGTTTGGCACAAGATTCATGCAAAAAGTATAAGTTATATAAAAATTTGTAACATAAACTTCCAAAAGAGAAAGTTTGGACCTCAAAATGGTGATGTTTCACCTTAGTTTACCATGGTAAACTTGTGGAACACTTCTAGAGGTGTTCCAAGCTTTCAAGAGGAATAAGAAGTGAAGAAAAAATGAAGAAAGGTGAGTTTGAACTCACTTTAGGACTTAGAGTATTCTACCTTGTTCTTGTCTTTGCAACAGTTTTGAGAGTATTTTGAGAGTGTAGAGGAGTAGGGAAAGTGAAAATAGTGAGATGGAGGCTTGTGTATATAGAGATGAGGTAGGCTTTTGTGTTAAAGGAGGTTGAATGGTGATTGGGGAAGAAGAAAGGTGAGGGATATTGGCCAACTCATGACCAGCAAACAACAATATGCGGATCAGGGGCCTTGGCGTCACACCAATGTAGGTCCACCTGGAGGATCAAGTTAAACCTGCTTCCTTGTTCATACAACGCACATACAAGTGCGGAATCCAAGTATGCATGCAAACCAAAGCAAAGTAGAAGACACACAGGATAACCAAAGATTCAATACCTTGATTAACTGATGAGAACTAGTACAAACATATACAAACAATGTTCATACAGACTCAATGCATTCACTCTGTGCTCTCAAGGTCTCAGCTTAGTATCCACTGGTCACTCGCATGAACTCTCTCACACATGCACTTCCATCTACTGAGAAGGTCATGTCTGCTTATATAGTGCCAACACCAAGCAACAGTATAAGTATGTTGTTGGTCATACGAAACACCAAAGACACGAAAGACATTCTCCAAATAGACTCGTACGAATGAACTGGCTCACACGAAACAATAACCTTGCTCGTACGAATCAAGCTGAAAGCTTGATTGTGTAAGCTTGGTCGTACGAACAGTGTGACTCGTACGAGCAACTTCTTGCTCGTACGAAGCATTCCCATTCGCACCAAATGTTTCCTTTGGTGATCGTATACCTGAGACTCAACAGTATGCACATATGCAACTGTTGTACACAACATTCTAATCGCCGTACAAGATCAAGATAGGAGGATATCTTAATCTGGCCGACATGACCAATCTAAACAGACACAGTACATAAAGACCGTACAATTACAGACGTAACTAAGAACAAGCTACAGACACAAAAGTGTATCAACAAACTCCCCCTTGGCTATTGCATGGTCTTCGATCTTCATTTCTTGAACTGCCTGCTGAATCAACAAACTCCCCCTGAAGATAATCAATCCATAGTTGATTGAGGATCCAGGTCTTCATTGTTTTCCAGACTCATCAAACCTTTCCTGTTTTCTCTTGAGTGTCACTTGAGGTGACTGGATTGGTCACAATCTGCTGCACATTACAATCTACCACTGGTGGTGGAACAGAAACTTTTGGCTGCGAGGATGAGGCCGAAGCAGTAGTAATACGGGTCTTCAGAATCCTGATCACGTTTACGCTTGATCTCCTGTGCTTTGCATCTCTCATTCCACAGAATGTTCACTCGCTTTCTTCTCATTTCAAAGACGTCTTTAATACTATTGAAGCCTTCCACCAGTTTAGCATTACGAGAATGATACCATTCCTTCAAGTCGTTATGCTTAGTAGACAATGTTTTTGCAGATTGTTGAACAGTCGCACTACGTTCTTTCAGTCGATTCAACTCAATACCCCTAGAGTTATCAGCTTCTCTCCTCTGTTTTAGCTGAGTTACCCTTTTTGCATCTACAGCCTTTAGTTGCTCATTTTCTTTCCTTAACTGTGCAATTACAGATCCTGTTTTCTAGCAGTCTCTTTCAAAGAATCTATCTCCAATTGTTGCTTGACAGGTGTGTTTCGATTTAAAGACATAAATTCTGAATGCTTGTTAATCTGCATTGCCGCAGCTTGCAACTGAGTGAACAGAAATTCCACCTTCTTATCTTGATCCATTTCAGAGAACAAACAACTTCCTCGTTTAGGCTTTTGTTGATGAGCTGTGGGTGGGGACTGTTGAACTGAAGAAGTAGTAGGTTGTGATTGAACTGGAGTATCTTCAGCTGAAATTCTTTTAGCTGCTCTGGTACTTGATGGTTGTGGTTCAGGAGCTGTAGCAGGTTCCGTCAATACAGGTTCAGTTTCCTCCATTGTAAGGTAGACTGAGTTTCTGCAACTGGTTCCTGTACAGTTTCCTGATGTGAGGTTGTAGGTTGTAGGTTGTATGATTTCAGGTTGATCTAAGGAAGTATTCGTAGACGAACTCCTCTGTTTCTTTCTATTCTTATCTCCAACTGAAGTACCTATGTTAGGTCCTAGAAGTGTGAGACTGAAGCATCAAATATACGCAACGGTATATGGTGGCTAACTGGGCTTAACTGGTTTAGTTTTGTATTAGGTTTGGACCTTTATAGGTCATTTAGGCATGCCATAGGCCATGTGGGCCAGGCAAGCCCATTAGGGTTATGCCTTACCCTAGGTATATAAGCTAAGCTTATGTTATTTCTAGGGTTAAGTTTTTGGGTAGACTGTTAGATTTTCTCTAGAGAACCTCCATCTTGTACCAGACGGTTTTGCTTGTTCAAGTAATAGAATCGTATCCAAGGTGTTAAAGTGAATCATTGTTGTTCTTCATCAATTCGGTTTTTCTTGAATCATCACCAAGTTTGGATTCCACCCATCCTTGGTGATTGTGTGATATCAGTGTTAGATCTGGATTACCGGGACTTACAAGTGGTATCAGAGCTTGTTGAACCTATTTTCCAGGCTCAGATCTGATATTACATGATTCTCTTCGGTTTCTGCTGAAGAACACGAAGAAGATTTAAGCATTTCGGATCAACATTCAAGGATTTCGGATTTTCTGGTTACATTTCGAACAGATTCAGATCATTCTGCTGCATTTCAGATTGATTTCAGATTAATCTTTGCATTTCGGATCCGAATTCATTGAAGATCATGAAGAACACGAAGAAGATCATCCATTCCGGATTACTATTCCGGATTCTCGCTGTTGTTGTGCATCTGATAGCATTCCGCATTACTGTTCCGGATTACTGTTCTGGATTTGATCTTCATTCTGGATTGGGTCTTCATTCTGGATTTGATCTTCATTCCGGATTTGGTCTTCATTCCGGATTTGGTCTTTCATTTCGGATCAGGGTTTCATTCCGGACTAGATTCTCTATTTCGGATTCTCTCATCTCGGATTGCATCTCGGATCACTGTTTCGAATTACCATCTCGAATCACTGTTTCCGGATTTCATTTCGAATTGTTAATCCGAGTTACTGTTCCGAGTTGTATCCTTAAAGGTGGAAAGTTAACCAGCTGACATAACCGGAGTTAAACGTTTTCATGCACAGAATTTGATCCATAGACAATCTTAACAAACCGGTTGCACAGTTAGACTCGTGTGATTTTTAGGGCAAAAAAAGGCACGAAAAATCCTAAAATCACCATCGGACATTATATATCATTGGAATCGTATCGTCGAGACGAGTCTAACGGTACATTTTGGTAAAAACAGTTTTCAGACTTTTTTATCGTGTTTACCGGTCCGGTTTCAATTATCCGAAGATGGTTGCAGCCCAGGCTCAGCACTCGAACATATCTCTCAGTCCAGCACAAAATCAAAACCCGAGCCTGCGGGATGAAGTGAAGGAAAAGCTGAATGAGTTTATCGGAGACTACAATGTTGATCCGGTTGCTAACTATGTGATGTGTTTGCTTGAATGTGGGAGGCGTAAAGAGGAAGTAAGAAATGCGATGGATAGCTTCTTAGGTGATGATAAAGACTCCTTTGTTTCTTGGTTATGGGATCATTTACAATCAAACCAAGATCTCAAAGATCTATATGCAAAATCAACTGAGTCTATTTTTGAAGAAGTATCTGAGCAGAAACCTCAAGCCCAGCAAGCAGCAATCAGTAGCCCAGCACCCCAAACTCGACCTCAAGCCCAAACTAACGATGACAAATCAAGCTCGCCCATTGACACAGTCAACTATCTTTTATGCACTGAACCTTGCAGGAATAGGGTTGCTCAACTCAGGGCTCTTAATTCCAAAATGACCGATGAATACAACAATGCAATGGCTCAGTGCATCAGCCTTCGAGAAAGTAACAAGTTACTCAAAGAAAAGGTTGAAGCCCAAAAGAAAGACATAGCTCAGCTCCACCTGGACGTAAATCAACAGAAATGTTGGGTCCATGATTACAAAACCAGATTAGATTCAAAAACCATGGAATGCAACTTGGTAAGAGTTGAGCTGGGACTTCTTACTGGAAAATATCAACAAAATGAAGTTAATATAAAGAAGTTTGATACATCCAGCAAGCTTGTTCAAGACGTGTGCAATGTGCAGCTGGCATATAAGGGGAACAAAGGGAAGGGTTTGGGATTCAATTAGGTTGCCCTATCGTATAATTATAACTACACGACAATGCCTGAAACAAACAAAGATATTGAGAAAGCACAGCATATGGTGTACTGCAAACCAAGTGATTATACGTCAGACACACGGGAACCATCTGGTGCTGTTAACTCTTCAAATGAGTCAGCTGATGAAGCGATAGCTGATGTGAACAAGGTTCCAAGTGCGCAAACTGAACAATCTGAACCTTCTGCTACTGATGAAAAGGTTCAGAGCAAGCTAAAAGAACAGAAAAGAGCAAATCCGAGACGAAGAAAGCAGAAGTCCAAACGTCAAGAACAATCACGCTCTCCAAATCATCAGTAGGCAGCAATAGCCCTCAAAAGGCTAGTGTTGTGAAAAATGCTTTTGTTAAGCCGGTCTTTACTGGCAAATGCGAAAAATATGCTTTTGACCGTGCTAGCAAAGCTTTTGGAAAGGTTGGGGAGATTTTGAACAAGACTTGCAGTCTAAACAAAAGAAGAAGAATCCAAAGAAATCTCCACAACAAAAGAAGGCCCTTGCAAACGACAAGTACAGACATCCAAATTCATCTTCATCTGCAAGAAACGTGCAAGGATATCAAGCACAGAAGGGATTAGTTCATCCTTCAAGGCATGCACGAGCAAATCCAGATGATCAGATGCTTTACATGTGAAGAGACAAACGTGCTTCAATTGCGGCATTCCTGGTCACATTGCTTGAAACTGCACACGCAGTCCCCAAGTTCCGTATAATGTTCAAAATTAGAGGGTTACACCAAAGAATAATAATCATTCCAAGCCGATGAAGATATCATCACCTAAGGCAATAAAGAATGTGAATTCCAAGGTTAAACCATCTGATGGGGATTGGAATGATGCCAAAAACAAAAGCAAGGCTATTCAGAAACAAAAATCTTTTTCTAAAACGACTAAACCTGACACAGCCAAAGTTGCTCACTTAAGGGCAGCAACCGCATTTGTTAAAACAAAACAGATTTGGAAACCCAAATCCAAGACGGTAGCAACAACACTAACCCTCGAAACAAAAGGGGACTTGTGTCTTAAAGAAGTGTCTTATTTTGATGCTTCAGGAAAACCCAGGACCACGATGGCATGGGTCCCACTGTCTTACTAATCTCCTTATTTTTCAGGAACAACCAAGGAGGAGCTGTTACAATCTCCGGAATGTTGATAGCGGTTGTTCCGGGAACATGAAGGATAACATCTCACTGTTGCAAAAAGGTTCAAATTTTTACGATTGTGATGTTTCCTTGGAGGAGATGAGGTAAGAAAAGATCAGCGAAAAGGTACAAATTTAAATTTCGTGCTTTAATTTTGAAATTGATTAATTTTAATCTAATGACGGAAGGTTAAGCAAAAACAACAAAAACATTTTCCTTTTCCTTTTGTTTAAAACTTTGTGCATATATTTTCTTTATTAGGCAAATTTGTGCAAAAAGTATGATGCACAAATTTAGGGGGGAAGAGGGACATATATGTATATATGTATTGTTTGAGGGGGAGAAAATAAGAAAAATACAAAAACATTATTTGAAAAACAGAAAAATACAAAAATAAAAAGTCATGGGAAATGAAATGAATATTCGTGATAAAGGGCGTGACTAACACATGTAAGGTATTGTAGCTGAAAAGACTAGGATCTAATGTAATATGTCGGTAGGCTTTACGATCAAAGTGATTAAAAGATACTAAGTGAATAAACATAACGAACTATGTATCTTGTGGGTAACATACCATCGGCGTATGATTTTATGGTCTTAAATCCTGTGTTGATAGATAGCCAACGTCTGAGGTTTCGGGTCTTTATGCTGTTGAATCATCCGGGGATATCTTGGCTGCCCTTCTGTTGCATCCAGATTATATGCAGACCTAGGCACAGTCAAGATATCTTTGTAAAAGAGCCAAAATGGAATGGCCAAAACCTAAGAGAATAGAAGTTTCTTCATAAGTTCTTACCTACCACATAAGGTATCTGCCTAACCCTCATCAGTCACTATTGGTCTCTCTGCTGTATGGAAGTACTGACCTGTTCACCAATAGCCTGATGTTGTAAAATATAAAGGATGACCACAGTATACTCACCTGCTATGATGAATCGTTGTGCTTACCTTGATCGCGGGGGTATGTCATGGTACGGGACACATGGGTATTATAGTATAATACTATCTTAAGCATATCACAAAGTTGAAAAATCAAAGTTGAGCGTTAAAGTTTAAGTGGACAAACATATTGGCAATCACTTGAATAAGTTCGTACTGAAAAGTGTTCCTTGGTCCGACTGAAAACGATTTTGATCCCGTTGTAATTGTATAGTTGTAACTATTGAGTTAATGTCTTTGTTTATTTGTATTTCTGTTTATATTCTTATATTTAACAAAAAAATAAAATTAAAAAAATAGAAAATTTAAAAAAATAAAAAAAATAGAGTGCTTTATTTGTTTTATTAAAATTAGTAACCGTTCTTGAAGATTGAACTAATCATCAAAAGATGAAAGAGATTTGAATTTTGATCTAAGTACAAGTACTTGGATGTACCAAGTGTTCATGTGGTACTCTCCCTGTTGCATAAGAATGTTTGCTTATAAATTTCTACAGATTATGCAGATCTTGATTTAGATCAAGAAATAGGGGTTGCTGAAATTGAGATGATGTTAGTTGCCAACAAAAGCATGAAGCATCACAACATCAAAGTGTACCTGAGTCAGAAGAACCACATCCCAGTCATCGTCTGACAGTGATAGTACATTTGAAGAAGTACCTGAGAACCTGCTTGCTTGAAAGAGAAAGATTGAAGAAGAAAAGAGTTGCTGAGGTTCCTCCTCTCGCATTCTTTTTGACAAAGATGTTTCAAGCAAAGCTGATCAAGATCTTGATATGAAGCTAACCACAAGAGCAGGAAAGAGACACGGTGCTGAGAGTTCGTTGAAGAGTGAGGTCCTAAAAGTATGAGACTGACTTCCACAACACTTGCAGCATAGCGACAACCATAGACTACGTCGAGGACGTTGCTGAATTCAGGCTATGAAGACAACTTGATGCATCAGTCTAGGGGGAGATTGTTAGGTCCTAGAAGTGTGAGACTGAAGCATCAAATATACGCAACGGTATATGGTGGCTAACTGGGCTTAACTGGGTTAGTTTTGTGTTAGGTTTGGACCTTTATAGGTCATTTGGGCATGCCATAGGCCATGTGGGCCAGGCAAGCCCAAATGCAAGCCAGTTAGGGTTATGCCTTACCCTAGGTATATAAGCTAAGCTTATGTTATTTCTAGGGTTAAGTTTTTAGGTAGACTATTAGGTTTTCTCTAGAGAACCTCCATCTTGTACCAGACGATTTTGCTTGTTCAAGTAATAGAATCGTGTGCAAGGTGTTAAAGTGAATTCGTTGTTGTTCTTCATCAATTCGGTTTTTCTTGAATCATCACCAAGTTTGGATTCCGCCCATCCTTGGTGATTGTGTGATATCAGTGTTAGATCTGGATTACCGGGACTTACAACCTACATCATTAGCACCACAATTACCATTAATATCACCATCATCACCATTTCCCTTTTTATGACCAAATCTATCTTTGATCATTTTCTCCAAGATAGGTTCTTCATTATCAGAGTCACTGTCATCATGGCGCCACTTGTCGTTTTCTGGTGCAACATAATCGTTGTTTGCCAGAAAACAGATCAATCTTCGAGGAGGTGTGCTTTCCATGTAGCGTTTTGTTGCAACACCTTTAAAGATTTTAAATGAATGTTCCATCATAACTTCTACTTTTAGAACATCACTGTCATTCTTCGAAAGATTCGGATGTTGTGTATTTAAGATCATCTGAAAAAAACGGGGATACATCCAAAACTTGTTTCCACCATAACCAGTTCTACTCAGGTTCTCCTTCATGTTTGCGAAAATATACTTTGAAACACTGAACGGTTTATTCAATGTCAAAGTTATCATCATTCCAACCAAGTCGTTATTTGCCATGCATAACCACTTCGTCTATTGCTCAAACACTGAATTAGAACATGTAGAAAGAACTTGTATCGGAGTGGTAACCATGCTTTGTTGATTTGTCCTACTATAAAATCTCTGACACACTTCATACCCATCAAGCATCCACGTTGACACTTCAACGCCACTGAGAATGGAGCTTCAAGATCATCACCAAGCTGCACTACTGAGTTAATGATTTCGGCAGTCACGTCTACATCCAAGTTCTTTACTTCTCCGTGGATGACTTCCTTCCCATTAACTTCAATGACTTTAGCTGAATCCCAAAATTCCTAGATCAACGTCTTGTACACTGTAGTCTTGTGCGTGATAGCATAATGTATCCTTGAGTCACGCAAAAAACTTCATTATACAGTTGTACTCAGCGAATTTGTCTTCTGGATCCAAGTAGGCCACCATGTTATGTCTTGACTCAGACATAATCTCAACTTCTGACTTATCAGTTCTCTTCGTTGCCGGTTTTCTTTTATGTTCTCTTTGTTCCATTCTGTACTCAAAAGTCAATTATAATTAGAACATAAATTTATCAGGGAATATACACGAAAAATTTATTTCAATTTTTCGTATGTATGTATTCCCTGAACGAAGAAATACTGATTCATATGAATAACAATCAATTCGTACGAAAACAACTGATTTGAACAAGCAAATTTCCATGACAAATAAGTTACTAATTCGTACGAGTAAATGGCTCGTGCGAGTCAAAGCTTACTTCATGCAAATTAAGGTTATCTGTTTGTGAACCCCACTTTAAGATTAGATTATCTCTGAAAAACTTATTTTCGTTAAGGATTTCTTTTCTTAAAGTTTGTTGTTCTAATGTCAGTCATGGTCTTAAGTTGTTCATCTTCAAAGTATGCCAAACATTTTTAAGAATACCTTAAAGAAATCAAAAACAACTTGAAGGGAGGTATAAGGATGATGTGAGCAAAGTGAAAGTGAGGTTCCACCACAGAACTTCATTTCCTTTTATACCACATCATAACTCGCATGAAATACCCTTGGATCGTATGAAGCACTGCCCTTTTACAACCATCATTGGTCCATTCGTACGAGATACACACACTCGTACGAAGTACCTCTGATTCGTACGAATCCAAGTTTTTCTCAAAACTGGATTTCAGTTCTTCGAGGGCCTTAGGTTTTTCGTTGACCTGTTTAGAACTTTGCTACATATCCACACAAATCACAAAGTTATGTTAGAAAAAGTGCTTTTAAACAGATTTTGTTTCTTTGAGATGGGTTAACTCAACGTAAGAAAGTACTTTTATGAAGTTGTTATATCTAAGCGAATGGTTTTTAGGGCAGATCTTGGTAGAAAACCTTTGAGCTTCAATTTTGGCTAATTCAAAAAGGAACTTAATTTAACAACAAGTAACTAAAACTAAATAACTACTAAACTATAAACTATATATTTACCAGGTAATTTTTTCAGAGTTTCAAGGTAAGAGAATCATACCAGCTTTTAATCTTGTCAAAAAACGGTTTTTTGTTAAAACATCAAATTAAATAAAGAAGTATTCTACTATGATTATCGGTATTGTTGTCCGCGTAAGCTCAACTTATCAGATGTAATCATGATTAGGAAATATGATTAATGTATGATTTATACTTGATAGCCGGTGTTCAACCACTTCACGACACATTCCCATATCAAGATATGCTCGAGAGAAAATCTTACCGGTGAGTATACTGCTTATCATCTGTTTTGACGTATATGATGTGAGATACTCACTTATTTTGATTGAAAACAAGCCCTATGTGATTAGATCACTTACTGATGAGGAACCTGATTTTCATATGCATGCAGGGCACAGGAGTAAGTCCGTGAACAGGTTAGTACCATCGTACTGACAAAGAGACTAACTTAGCTCCCGCATAAAGTTGTGATATTTTATCACTTATTTTTGGGTGAATGTGATATTTTTATCACTTATTGATGGTCGTATGAAGTATTTACACGTATGTATGGTATCATGGAAGTTCTAGAATTGTGTCACCGTTATTTTTTGGCAAAAGATTCAATCATGATACCCAGATGATAAGTCAGCATAAAGACCGCATATCTCAGAACCTCGGCACACTATCAAACGAAATTTCGGTACCAAGACCATATGCCAATGAGTGGTTCCCACCTAGCTTGCAGTCCGTTAAGTTAATCTGATTGTGAGCCTACCGATACATCATTAGTAAAGCTACTTATCAATTTTCGTTCTTTGTTCTTGACTGTTTATGATAGATCACCGGTGTATTTCATCATCTTCAGCTTATCTATCCAAGAAACTCAATTTTGATTTTTGGTTTTCTATTGTTTTTGTATTTTTCTGAAATTTTCTCCCCTTAAATATAGAAGGTAATGGAAATAAAAGACATATTTTTGTATTTTTGCATTTTCTGATGTTTTTGTATTTTCTTGAAAACTTATCCCCCTAAAATATAAAACTAAGAAAAATGGAAAATCTTTTTGTAGTTTTAGATTTTAGAAAAATATTTACAATAACTGTTTAGCCAAAGAAGATTTACTCGGGTTTCACCTTGATGCCATTGACCAAAAGCAAATAGTCCAAACGAGATTTGTCAAAAGCTTTGGTAAACAGGTTGGCACGTTGTGATCGTTGTGGATTTAATCAACATTGATAAGTTTCTTTTCATAACAATCTCATATGAAATGATACTTAATCTCAATGTTTTTGGTTTTTGAGTGTTGTACAGGATTACGAGTGATTTGTAAAGTAGCTTCGTTATCAACAAAAATAGGAGTAGTTAGAAATTCAAAACCGTAGTCGCGCATTTGCTGTTGAATCCATAGAACCTGCGAGTAGCAACTAGAAGCCGAAATATACTCAGCTTCACAGGTTGAGGTAGCTACACACGTCTGCTTTTTGCATTGCCACGTAACTAGGCGATTTCCCAAAAACTGACATCCTGCTGATGTTGACTTTGCATCAATATTACAGCCACCATGATCAGAATCACTGAATGCTGTCAGATCAAAGTTATCATCCTTAGGGTACCATAGACCAGTGTCTGGGCAACCCTTCAAATAAAGAAAGATCCTTTTCACAGCCATCAAATGAGAAACTTTTGGACTGGACATGTTGGGTACATTATATCGGGTCTTGAAGCAGTAAGATACATGAGAGATCCGATCAAAGCACGGTAAGTGATGGTTCCACATGTTGACCCAGTCTGCTAGGAGTAATCCCATGATTCTGAACTAAGGAGTTCCCAAAGGCTTTGAGCCTTCCATTTGAAATCACTTGAGAATATCCCCGACGTACTTGGTTTGATGAATGAAGCTTCCTTCCTTTGATTGCTGAACCTGCAAACCTAAAAAGAAAGTCATTTCTCCCATGGCGCTCATCTCAAACTTCTCCTGCATAACCTCCTCGAATTCTTTGCACATTCATTTGTTGGTAGACCCAAAAATAATATCATCAACATATACTTGCACTAGCAGCAAATCCTCGTTCCTTTCCTTGATGAAGAGAGTACAGTCGATCAATCCTCGTCGAAAACCATTCTTTAGAAGATAGGTAGACAACGTTTCATACCAAGCCCTTGGAACTTGATGAAGACCATATAACGCCTTGTTGAGAAGCCAAACCTTGTCAGGATGGATTGGATCTTCAAAACCTGGCGGTTGCTCAACATATACCTCTTCCTCAACCACACCATGAAGAAATGCACTCTTCACATCCATTTGATAAACGGTGAACTTCTTGTAGGACGCATAAGCTAAGAAAATTCTTATGGCCTCAAGTCGTGCACCGGTGCATAAACTTCAATGTAATCAATGCCTTCAACCTGATTAAATCCCTGGACAACCAATCGTGCTTTGTTTCTCACAACAACACCTCGGTCATCCTTCTTGCATTTGTACACCCATCGTGTACCAATCTTCTTGTAGTTATCAGGTCTGTCAACTAACTTCCACACACCCAACTTCTGAAACTGCTAAAGTTCTTCCTGCATGGCTTTAACCCAAGAGTCTTCTTTCATTGCCTCCTTCCAAGATTTTGGTTCAACTTGGCAAACATAATAGGCAAAAGACCAATCATTCTGTCCCCCAGATTCTCTTATTTCCGAATACAGACCATCGTTCTGGTTGTTTCAAAGCTGATTAAGCGTCTTCAAACCACTTTGGACATCTCCAATAATATTCTGTCGAGGATGGGTATTATGGATTCGAGTTTCTGGAACATCGGGAATCGAGAGTTTATACCCAAATTATTGATATTCAATCAACAGTCAAATCGAGTGCTGGATTTGATGAGGATGCAGATGCATGACCTTCAGTCGTCCCTTGAGGTTGTATATTTGACGTGACATCTGAAATTATAGGGACCGCACCAGAGGTTACTTCATTGCATCATGAAACTCATCATCTTCTGATGAAACATTATAATATGTAGCATCTTCGAATTCCTCATTTTGAACAAGATTGTTAACCAAAGTCGACACTTGAGGGTTAACAATAATTGGTCGAACTAATGACGAGTCAACTGTTGTATCACTTTCCAGTAACATTTGAGCCGCAGCAGATGCATCATAAAAAGTTGGCAGATTAAAGGAGTCAAACAGTCCTCGTAGTCAAGCATCCAAGGAGCACCTGGAGCTCTTACTGATTCAGTGTATCTTTGAACCTTCACTTCACCCCATTCTTCAATCTTTTTTGGTGACAAATTCCACACCCTAAAATTCGGAGTAGCATATCCAAGAAAGAAGCCTTCGATAGCCTTCGGACCAAACTTTCCATGTGGATCAATCATAGTGCATGGAGCTCCAAAAGGTTCTAAGAAAGAAACATCCGGTTTCCTTTTATGTAGCAACTCAAAACATGTTTTCTCGTGTCTCTTCACCGTTAGAACTCTATTCATCGTGTAACATGCAGTAGCAACAGCTTCTCCCCAAAATTGAACGGGAAGTTTTGATTCTACTAACATGGTTCTTGCTGTTTCAATCAGAGTTCTATTCTTCCTCTCAGTGACACCATTCTTTTGTGGAGTGTAGCGAGAACTGTACTCATGCAAAATGCCCTTTGAAGAACAGCACTCATCCATAACTTGATTCTTAAATTCGTGCCATTGTCGCTTCTGATTCTCCTTACCTTCAGATTGTACAAATTTTCAAGCAGAGTTAGGAGATTCTTGAGGATTTCGGGAACTTCACTCTTGTGTGCCAACATATTCACCCATGAAAATCTGGAGTAGTCATCAGTAACTACTAAACATTAGGAATCACCAAAGGTAGTCTTGTGTTTCATAGGTCCAAAGAGGTCCATATGAAGACGTTCCAGAAGCATATTTATCGTGTTGATCTTCTTCACTAGATGAGATTTTCTTGCTTGCTTTCCTTTCTGACACGATACACAGACGTCTTGAAGATGAAAGTTCTTGATTGGTACACCATTCACAAGATTATTCTTCACCAAATAGTTCATTTTCCTCAGGTGAATGTGTCCCATTCGTCTGTGCCAAGAGATTGATTCCTTTTCGGTGGCTTTTGAGACAAAACATGTGACTTGCGCAGACGTTGTAATAGCTTGGCTCATATCAAGAATATACAAGTCGTTAATTCTTGGAGCCGATAAGAGAATCCATTCTTTGGGGATCTTGAATCCGGGTTTCAGCACATAACATCCGGTATCATCAAAATGTACCGTGAACTTCTTGTCGCAGATTTGAGAAACGCTAAGGAGATTGTGATCAATTTGATGCACATAATTGATCTTATCAAAATTCACAACACCATTGGAGACCATTCCCTCTCCAGTGATGTATCCACCTTTATCACCAGCAAAGGCAACATAACCACCCCTTATGCTTTTCACATCATACAGGAGTCGTAAGTCGCCCTCATGTGCCTCGATGCTCCACTATCAACAATCCAATGACTATTAACAGTTCCTCCTGGAACACCCTGCACATTTCATAAACCAGATTAGTTTGAGATGGGGACCCAAGCCTTAGTGGTCTTGGGTCGCCCTTTATCATCAATAAATGTGATTTCTATTTCTTGATGATTTGCAAATTGTGAGCCTCCTCTTGAACCATCACCGGTCATAGGTTTCCAAGATTTTTGAAATTTACCAGAATTACTATTATTTACAGTTTTAACAATTTCTGGTTTTATTAAATTTGAAGATCTTGGATTCCTTTCTGAAGAATCCGGTTTTAAAGCTTTTTCAATTGCTTTTACTTGTTTACGTCTTGGTTTTTCTTCTTGTCTTTAACAATACTTTTGTCTTGTTTTGGAGAAACAGGTCGACGTTGGCAAGTTGGTTCAGAAGTGATTCTTTCAACAAATCTTGGTTTGGCTGGATTTGTACAATTTTTGATAATGTGGCCAAATTCTCCACATTTGAAACATGTTCTCCTTTCAACAAAATTGGGAGATCGTGTTTCACGGCTTGATGTTGAGCTTGTGGATCTTGAGGTACTGGGTTCATTTTCATTACACCCATTTGTGTGTTGAGTGTAATTATTTTGACTGTTTCTTTTCAAAATCTTGACTTTGTTTACAAAATCTATATTAGACTTACCTTCAAAGGTCTCGACTTTATCAGTACCCGTAGAACTCACAAATTTAACATTTTTAAGCTTCTTCTTGTAGCGAGAGCCTTTTGCTTCAACCTTAGGTTGTGGAACTTTAGGCTTTTCAACTCGTTTCTCTTTTTTTTCTCTTGAAAATGATAATGGTTGTGATTTGGTTGGCTTTTCCTTCTCTAAAAATCTGGTTGTTGAATTTTCAAACACTTGATCTATAGAGATTGGATTTACGTTTTTAATTGGAAAATCTTTGTTAGAGTATATTTTCTTATCTCCAACCAGAGTATACAACACATTATCTGTTTCATTTGTAGACACTTTTGTCTTGACAAATTTCTTAGGATCATTTTCTTGATTGTCAACAGGTTTAGTACTGGGAGCAGCAGAGAGTTCTACTCCTTTCCTTTTATCAAGAGATTGATCCTGATCACTTCTGATTGATTCATCATCTGATGTATCATCTTCCTCTAATTCAGATGGATTTTGATCAACATTAG
Organism: Scalesia atractyloides; assembly: GCA_947069175.1. Taxonomy (NCBI): domain Eukaryota; kingdom Viridiplantae; phylum Streptophyta; class Magnoliopsida; order Asterales; family Asteraceae; genus Scalesia; species Scalesia atractyloides. The sequence continues at coordinate 55,904,277 of CAMTDV010000012.1, read as the reverse complement.
ATGACGAGTTTTCTTGTTTGCTTGGTTGTGAGGAATTGTCTAGTTTGAACCCTAATCCTGCTGCAAATTCTTCAGGATTAACTGGTACGGAGGGTTCAAAGCGAGGCATCTCCTCTTCATCAGGCAATTTGGTATAGTTGTGTTTCATCAGGAGTGGACACGACTTATACCCAATGCATTTAACATCTGCTTTTAGTTTTTGAACATCAATGATATGATCAAGCACATATCGGGAGTTAGAATAGTTGTCCAATTTAAGCTTGATTGCATCATGTTCGCATTTGGCGATGGCTAACTCTTTCTTTGTTTCTTCAAGGAGATTAGTGTAGTTATTAATTCCTGTCTGTTATCAAAACTGTTTTTGTTAATTCAGAAACACTTTTCTTTAAGGTTTCTATTACATATTTGAATTCTTTTTCGTTTCGAGTTAAAGCTAAGTTCGCCTCTTTGCATTTAGATAGTTCAACAACTAACTTTTGATTATGACTGTTGATCGTTTCATATTTGTTTTTAATTCAGCACAGTCATTGCAAACTTTAGGGGAGTCGGAATTTACCTTACTTGTAGAACCGGCAACATTCGCCATGAAGGCAGTGTGATGAGGAAAGGTTGCACTATCTGTAAAGAATCTTTCTATATCTGTTGATGCAGCTTCAGCTTTCTTCATCAAACCCACCTTTTCACTCTTCATCTTCTCAGCTTCACTCAGCAACTTTCTGACCCCAGCATCACTTCCTTCTCTGGTCTCTGAATCAGATCCATAACCACACCAACTTGAGCATTCTTCATCAGAACTACACCGGTGGACCCTGAAGTATCATCATCATTGAGCTATCAATGTTATGAACATGCTTGATTCGGTTGATGATGTTGGTGTAACATGCAGTTCCTCCGTTACTCTCATTTCCCAATTGAACTGACCAATCGCATCCTTCATCGGCTTGAACAACTAAAGCTTTGCTATTTGAAGGTCCAGATTGATTGGTGTTGTTTGGATTACCAACAGCCACTATTCTTCTATCGTTGCTAATTTGGGCTGTATTGGAGGGTTATGGTTGGTTTCTGAAGGGGTAGTGATTTCCTTGTTTGCTGGGCCTCGTGCACTCACGTTTGAAGTGCCCTCTTTCTCCGCAGTTGAAGCAAGTAACGACATTTTTATCAAAACCATATTTTGTATCCTTCTTGCTCTCCAAACTGGTTCTTCCTGTTCTGCTCATGTAATCCTTTGCTCTTCTCACCGCACTAGCAAACGCCCACTTGATATCCATTAGCTCCATCTCATCTTTGTCTATCTGCTGATAGTTTTCATTTGTCAAATTGATGTTTCCAATTTGACAAACTACCAATCCACAATAGGCACTGACCATGGTGTTTAGAAGTTCCATATGCTCTTGAGCAACTTTTACACTGACCTTGGAAAGATGTGATGTGTCAAGTCTAACAGTGTTAGGGTTTGCAGATTGAAGGTTGTTTCCAAAGAAAGCTTGTTAAGGAGCTTGCTGTGGAACTTGAGGTGCTAAATCTCTTGGTTGTGGTAGAAAGGCTTTCGGATCAAAAACTTGTCCATAGGCTTGAGTACTTGAGCCAGCAGACTGATTTGCTTGAATAGGTTGTGGTAGAAAGGGATTCACATTTGACATAAACGCGGTTTGAAGCTTCAGTTGCTGGCTTGCATTGATACCTGTATTAATACCTCCGAAGTACATCTCAGGGTTTTGTGGAACAGTGACTCTTTGTGCCTTTGGAAGTTCTTCTTCGTTCTTGTTCTCTAGTTTCTACACATATTCATAAATACGGATTGAGTCCAAAACATCTGTATATTTTAATAAGTCAATAAATTAACCCAATTTTGGCGGTAACGTGTCAGCAAAGCGCATCACGATTTCTTGCGGAGATGCTAACACTTTGTAAGAGTACATTTCGCTAAGAAGATGGTAAAACTGTGTGGTCATATCATTCAATGTTTCATTTTCCATGAACATAAAGCCTTCAAACTCCTTCTTAATGTCACACCCCGGATTTCCAACTCGAAATCCATACACCGGTGGGCCCGGGTGGGGAGTATCGTGACGTAAGTTGATAACATCATTGTCAATTAAACACGGCACAGCAGAAGTCTTGGAGTAAAATTACTATTACAAACCGAATGTTCGAAATATAAAATAATATACAGGATGTAATAGAAGATCCACAGGCGGATCATAAAATGTACAAGAAAGAATATAAAATAGACTTTAGGGCAAATCTAAGGATTTGCAAGATCCTCTTATTCACTACCGAGCAGCTTCCGGCCTATTTCGTATTGTACCTGCATTTAGTCTTTGGACGATACGTCAGCTTACGCTGGTAAATACACCCAACTGACTCATTTTGAAAACTTTAAAATGCTTTTTAAGTGCAAAACGGCACAAAATCTTTTATTAACTTGGGAAAGTTGACCTTGCAACCTTGTATCAGATTCACATGTTTGTCAATACATACAGGGCCCAGTACAGAAACCGAGACATGATTAAATACACACCACTCAGGAGCTCACGAAGAAGTCATCCCCAACGTCTTGGGAATATTGCATATAAGCTCTGTCAGGTGTATGCCTACACCCCGCGCTAAGGTCGTGGCCAATAACTAATGGATTGAGCCGAGGATATCCAGGACACGGTAATTTAACCCCCGATGTTTAAGTTATCAAACAAAACTGATTAAAACGAAATATGCGGGTTTACTAGCCACAAGCGGGCATTCGATTGACCCTATTTTGGACCAAGCGGGGTAATAATTTACGTATCCCAAGCCCATATAGGGAAAATAAGTCGAGAGTATTTACCTGAGCTAGTCTTCTTCTTTTAATTTTTAATAACTCAGCCGTATACAAAAGTAGAACGTGCAAATAGCATTTACCGGCAAGGCTCTAGTCTGGATTATGGCATAAGCGTAGCAAATTAAATACTAACAGTCTTATGAACCGAATAGTGAACATGATCATTACGTATAACGCTCGATTAGACGATGATCGGATAGAATGTAGTTTAAACCCGACAAGTACTTGACTTGTATAATATGGGTAAACTATAAACATTCTGGATTTTGAAACTTAAATGACAAGGTTAAACCCGTTTCGGTTGATTTCTGTAAAATGGTTACGTATACGTAACCGTGTGCATTTTAGCGATATCGGGTAACCGGATAAGTCATGGACAAGTTCTATATGCCATTATACTTTAAATAAGTTAAGATATCAGTAGGATATCAATTTGTATGCCCGTTAAGGTTTTAAAACGAACTTATGCCTCATAAGGGTGTTTTGGTAATTTCATACCATATAAAAGGAACTTGAATATAATTGAAGTTTATAGTTATAAGTATTCTGGAAAAATACTTTATTTATGTTATAATATCAGTAGGATATCAATTATGTGTGTAAATTATCTTTTATGACCAAACTATGCACCGAATGGGCATTTTGGTCATTCTACACATAGTTCGTAAATTATTTGGGATTCTGAGTTTATAACATGTATCTACTACCAGTATGTTCAAAATAAGTTTTAGAATCAGTAGGTAACAAGTCTTGCTCCATTAATATGGTTTAAAACCATACTATGCGCTTAAATGGCGCTTATGTCGTAAAATGGCGTCCTTATGCGATTTTCACAAAAATTGATGTTAAGGTCAGATTAAAATGTTTAAAATATATTATTTAGTATAACATATCAGTAGGTAATTGATTTACCTTGAAAAGATTTATTAAAACCATTTTATAAGCCAAAAGGGCAAAAATCGCCATTTATCGACATAGTTTAAGGACTTGCTTGAAAACTTGGTTTATAACTTGGTTTAACATCCCAAATAATCCTACTTATAGTATTACATCAGTAGGAAACTCATTTTCAAGTTCATCATTATTTAAAACCTTGTTTTATGCAAAAAGGACATTTTGGTCAAGAATGGCATAATTATGGTACTTGTGCATAAACTTGGATTCTGATTATGATCATGTAATATAACCTCAGAGGGTTATACTACATTATATTACAATCATAATGCAACTTTAGATCAGTAGGTAACTAATCTAAATCGGGTCAGAATCGAAAGTCAAAGTAGAAGTCAAGCTTCGCGACTTTCGGTTGCGAACCGACCCTAGAACTGAAATTGACGAGCCGAACATGTTCTTACATGTTCTAATAATTATTACCAACTTGTTTAAGTGTCAAAACAGGTTTCATCACATATATAAGATTAATTTATGATTTTTCTGAAAAATGACATGTTTGACTTTTTAATATCATAACTTTGACCCGTCAATTGGTCTAGCAAACGTGATCTTCAGGAGGTGCCCTTTATAGGGATTAACACCTACCTTATTACGATCACTTAGCCATCTTCATTTCAAACAATGGCTGGACCATAATGGTCTTAACCGAAAGTCAAAGCGTTTGCCGTATAACGCTTGCCTTTTGGCTATAAAAGCTTATAAACGAAAATGCACTAAGAAGGAACACTTACCAGTGATTCCTAAGGTGCAAAAGAACTATGTTGGATGCTCCTTTTTGCTAGGAACTTCCAGAGGAGGGAGAAGAGTATGACTAAGAAAGGTGCAAGTTGGAATGAAGCACTTGAACACCTATTTTTAGTTGGAGAGCTCAAAGGAGGTGAGGCCAGGTGTTTAGGGGTGTAAGAGGAAGCTTACAAGTGTCCCAAAACGTGGCATAGCGGTTTGGGAAGCCTTGGTTTCGAAAACATGGTTTGGAGTTTTGTTTGGAGAACAAGCAAAACTTTCTACTGCATACCTCCTGTCGCGCCCCGCGAGAGACACAGGCCATGTCTCTCGCGGCCCGCGACTGACCCATGGCCAGTTTCAAAGTTTGACACTTTTAACCCCTTAACTTATTAAAGCTTCTAAAAACCTATTAAACACCTTTTTGGCACTTTTAGCCCTCCGTAGCCAATACTTGGCATACCCGGGATTATGCCCGGACATTGTCGAGCTCTCGGTTCGTTAAAAGGTCACTCAGAGGTAAGAATTAACATATTGACACTTTTAATCCCTCCATTATCCAACTTTCATATAATAATGGATTTAATCACTCTCGTCCAATAAACAGGACATATGAGAGTTAGGACTACGTAAAAGATCACTCAGAGGCTTATTATAAGCATGTTGATTCCGATGTCACTCAGAGGCTAGGCATGTTGACACAACGGTCACTCAGAGGCCGAGTTTATGCATAACGACACTAATGGTCGTTCTGAGGCTACGTTTTATGCATGACGACACTAATGGTCATTTAGAGGCTAGGTTTATGCATGTTGACATCGGACTGTCACTCAGAGGCTCAGATTGAGCATGTTGACGCCTTTAGTCCTCATTGGTCTTTAATAGACTATAGTTAAAGTACAACACGTGTCACTATACTATTGGACACGATTTTACAGGGTGTTACATCCTCACCCCCTTTAAAAGAAATCTCGACCTCGAGATTTTATTTAAAAAGATAGGGGTACTTTTGTCGCATAGTGGACTCGACCTCCCATGTATATTCGGGACCTCTAAATGCGTCCCATTTAATCTTCACTATAGGTATCAACTTTCTTAGGAGCTTCTTAACCTGTCAATCCTCGATCGAAATTGGTTTCTCAACGAACCTTGGGTTTTCATCAATTTGCACATCTTTGTGCGACATCGCTAGCGACTAATCGGCTAGACATTTCTTAAAGTTAGATATGTGGAATACATCATGAATTCCACTAATCTCCTCTAGCAATCTAAGCTTATAAGCTACAGTGCCGACACATTCGATTATCTCGAAGGGTCATATATATCTTAGGCTCAACTTTCCTTTTTTTCCAAAATGTATCACACCTTTCCAGGGTGATACTTTCAGCATGACTTTGTCCCCTACTTGGAACTGAATAGGTTTACGCCTCTTGTCAGCATAGCTCTTCTGTCTATCTCTGGCAGCTTTGAGACGTTCACTGATTTGCATAATCTTTTTCGTGGTCTCCAGGACAATCTCAGGTCCTGATAGTTGGGCTTCCCCAACTTCTGCCCAGCACACGGGCGTTCTACATTTTCTCCCATAACAAGGCCTCGAAAGGAGCAGCCTTGATGCTTGTATGATAGCTATTATTGTAGGAGAATTCTATTAGGGGTAACTGGTCATCCCAACTTCCACCTAAATCAATCACACATGCCCTAAGCATGTCTTCCAGTGTTTGGATAGTACGCTCACTTTAACCATCAGTCTGCGGATGGTAAGCCGTACTAAAGTTTAATCGTGTGCCTAACGATTGTTGGAAACTTTTCCAAAAGTTAGATGTGTATCTAGTATCTCTGTCAGATACAATAGATACCTGCACACCGTGTAGGGACACAATCTTGTCCACATACAATTTAGCCAATTTATCTGAATTATACAAGAAATGTGCTGACTTGGTCAGCCTATCTACAATGACCCAAATAGTGTCATTTCTACTTTTGGTCTTGGGTAACTTGGTAATTAAGTCCATAGTTACCATTTCCCATTTCCATGTAGGAATTTCCAATTGTTGTAGAAGTCCTGACAGCTTTTGATGTTCGGCCTTAACTCGCGAACACGTCAGACACTTAGCTACATAAGTGGCTATGGATTTCTTAAAACCCATCCACCAATAAATTCTTTTCAAATCTTGATACATCTTGTCACCTCCCGGGTGAACCGAGTATCTTGAATTGTGCGCCTCTTGGAGGATTAGATCTCTAAGTCCTCCAAAGATCGGAACCCAATTTCTATCATTAAATCTTAGGATTCCATCCTTTCCAGGCGTTAAATGATCAACAGTTCCGCCTAATCCCTCATTAGGAATATTAGCCTCTAACAAGGCTTGCTTTTGTGCATCTAATAGCTTTTCACTTAAGCTATTTCTGAGCTCAATGATATTGGCATTAATCCTAATAGGTTTAACCCTTTCCTTGCGACTTAAGGCGTCAGCAACTACATTTGCCTTGTCGGGATGGTAGCGAATCTCGCAATCATAATCATTAAGAGTTTCCATCCAACGGCGTTGTCGCATGTTCAATTCTTTCTGATTGAACAGGTGCTGGAGACTTTTATGGTCAGTGTATATAACACACTTTGTACCATACAAGTAATGTCTCCATAGCTTTGGTGCAAATACAACAGCACCCAGTTCCAAATCGTGAGTGGTGTAATCCCTTTCGTGTGCCATTAATTGTCGTGATGCATAGGCAATTACCTTGCCATTTTGCATTAGCACACAGCCCATGCCGGTGTGCGAGGCATCACAATAGACAACAAAGTTCTCAATACCCTCGGGTAGAGATAACACAGGAGCATTGCTCAACTTGTGTTTAAGAATCTCAAAAGATTCTTATTGCTTTGGACCCCAAACAAACTTAACATTTTTATGAGTCAGGGTAGTCAAAGGAGTGGCTATTCTTGAGAAGTTCTCAATAAACCTTCTATAATAACCAGCCAGTCCTAAGAAACTACGAATTTCAGATGGATTTTTGGGTACTTCCCAATTCATGAAGGCCTCAATTTTGGCGGGATCCACTTGGATACCACGCTCACTTACCATATGTCCAAGGAATTGGACTTCTCTAAGCCAAATTCACATTTAGAGAACTTTGCATAAAGTTTCTCTTGTCTTAATAATTCTAGGATGCACCGAAGATGTTTCTCGTGATTAGCTTGCTTACGAGAATAGATAAGTATGTCGTCTATGAAGACAATGACAAACTTATCCAAATACGGTTTGCAGACTCTATTCATGAGATCCATGAATGCTTCTGGTGCATTGGTGAGCCCAAAAGGCATCACCGGGAATTCGAAATGACCATAACGGGTCCTGAAGGCTGTCTTATGAACATCTTCACTTTTAACCTTCAGTTGATGATATCCTTATCTCAAATCGATCTTGGAGAAATAACTAGCCCCTTGAAGTTGGTCAAATAAATCGTCGATCCTGGGCAGAGGATATCTATTCTTAATTGTCAATTTGTTCAGCTCTCGGTAATCGATGCACATTCACATCGAACCGTCTTTCTTCTTTACAAAGAGTATAGGAGCTCCCCAAGGCGAGGAACTAGGCTGAATAAAGCCTTTCTCTAATAGTTCGTCTAGATGCGTTCTCAATTCCTTCATTTCCGTTGGTGCTAGCCTATATGGAGCTCTAGCCACTGGTGCAGATCCGGGTATAATATCAATCCTAAACTCCACTTGTCTATCTAGGGGTAGGCCTGGTAATTTCTCAGGGAAAACATCGGGATACTCCGAGATAACTGGTTGATCTTCAAGGTTCGGCTTAGGTTCATTGATGGCTACTTGTGCCACGTAGATACCACAGCCTCTTCTTAAACACTTGGATGCCTTAAATAACGACACCTTGTCTGGCAGAGTCTCCGGGGATGGTGATCATTTCACCAGATGGGGTTTTAATTTCGATGAGCTTTTTATCGCAGGCAATGCGGGCTTGGTTATGAGATAACCAATCCATGCCTAAGACAACAACGAACCCCGCCAATTTCATTGGCAGAAGAGAGATAGGGATGGAATGATTCTTAATGGATATAGAGCATCCATCAAGAATGGAAGATGTGGATTCTATCGTTCCATCAGCAAGTTCTATCTCATAGGTTTTATCTAGAGTTCTTATGGGCAGGTTTAATAGTTTACTAAACTTATGATCAACAAAAGATCTATCTGCACCTGAATCAAAAAGAACTCTAGCATAAATATCATTAATGGGGAAAGTACCTGTTATGACGTTATTGTCATTAACAGCTTCCTTAGCAGTTAGTCGAAAGGCGCGTGCATTCCCTTTCTTGGCCTCTCCAGGCTTCGAATTATTATTCCTTGAATTCTTAGGGCAGTTACTTGCAATGTGCCCTTTTCATTGCAGATATAAGATACAGCATCCTTAAGATCTTTACAATCTAGGGTCTTATGCCCTCTCCTTTTACAAATACCACAAGGTCTAGCTTGTGAATCAGAATTACACTGTCCCTAGTGTCTGCGGTTGCAAATCTTGCAAAATGGCATCACAACCGACTTGCTTTGGTTCCCTTTGAACCCGAATCTCCCTTTATTTTTCTTATTAAATCTTTGGGAGTTGTCTTCATCTCTCTTTCTTTTTCCATCAGTCTCATGCTTAACTGACTTCTGCTTTACTAAATCAAGGGTGAGAGAGAGATAGGTCTACAGCAGACCTATAGGTAGTAGGCTGAGCAACCTTTACCATACCTTAATCTCGGGCGCTAATCCATTGATAAAACACGCAATGCGTTTGGATTCTGGGGTGATTAGATAGGAAACTAACCTAGATAGGAATTGAAATCGGAGACATACTTCCGACAGTCTAGGTTTTTCATTAAAAGAGACAAGAAGTCTGTCTCCATTTTTTCCACCTCATGGGGTGGGCAGTAGGTTTCCTTAATAAGGTCCATAAACTTAGACCATCCCAGATTATACAGGTATACTTTACCTGTTGACTGAATCATGGTTTTCCCCAAGTTAGGGCATCGCCCTTGAAGGATTGTGATACATACTTGACCACATCCTTATCAGCACAACCGCTGATGTCTACAATAGTTTCCATTTCGTCCAGCCACTTTAGGGCTTCTACAGCTCCTTTCTCCCCGTTAAAGTCTCGGGGCTTACAGGAGACGAAGTACTTGTAGGTGCATCTGTCCTTAGATGAACGGGACCTATCAGCAAAGTCTATCCTCCTTGGTTCACTCTTCGCATTTGATGAGTGAACAGAGCTCTCTTTATGAGCTGAGGATGGGGTAATTGATAATGGTTTAGAGCGAGTAGCACTCGACTCTCTTAACTTCTCTATGGCCTTACCCATGGACTTTTCCACAACCGCATCAATGCGTGCTTGGAAGTCATTATCATTTATGGCTACATTTTCGGCGTCCTTAGAGTTGACGTTCCAATGGATACTTTGTGCCTCATTAGAATTAGCCATTCTTCAAAGCTTTGGTTCTATATACCAAATAAAATTTCTCTTAGCCATGGTATAATAACCATATCAGCTTTTAAACATTGGATATAAGAACATCCATTGCCTATACTAGTGTGAATAACATCACAAGTCTTAGGCTTAACATAACTATATTTGGCATAGGTCTTAATAGGACCAACATAGGCAAATTACAATCGGGACATAGTCCATTTATTACTAGACAGGGGATCGCAATGTCACAACTGTCATTGTCATATTTGACAATTTTATAACACATAGGCTTGTCACAAAGGACATCAAATATGGCACATAGGCCTGTCACTAATGGACATAAGATTATGGCACATAGGCCCGTCACTATTGGACATAAGATTATGGCACATAGGCCTGTCATTGATGGACATAAGATAGGGCACATAGGCACTATATCGCTAATGGATGTTTTATCACCGCACTGGTGTCATTAGCCGGGATCAAACAGATCACAAGGGTTATATAAAATAATTCATAACCCGAAAGGGTAATACATCACTAATGGATTTTTATTCATCACCGCACTGGTGATATTTAGCCGGGATCAAATAAATCACATGGGCTTTATAGAATAGATCATAACCCGAAAGGGTAATACATCACTAATGGATGTTTTATTTATCATCGCACTGATGATATTAGTCGGGATCAAATAGATCACATGGGCTATATAAAATACATCTCTAATGGATGTTTTATTTGTCACCGCACTGGTGATATTTAGCCGGGATCAAATAGATCACAAGGGCTATATAAAAATACATCTCTAATGGATGTTTTATTTATCACCGCACTGGTGATATTTAGCCGGGATCAAACAGATCACAAGGGCTATATAAAAGTACATCTCTAATGGATGTTTTATTTATCACCGCACTAGTGATATTTAGCCGGGACCAAATAGATCACAAGGCTATATAAGGTTAGGACATAGTCCCTTACCTTGAAGGCTAGCGTGATTCCTCAAGTCACACTACCAAGAGTATGAACATTACTTGAATGTTATCATAAGAGGATCTTAATGGTTGATTAATAGTCCCGGTCGCATTGACCTTAATGACTTGGAGGCTTAAACCTAGTCCACCACCTCTAGATAAAAGGATAACTTCCCTTAACTATCATGATAGAAGGCTCTTCCGTTCTTAACTATCATTTATATATATTCGGCCAAATATGTGGTCTGTGCCACTCGGCAAATCAAAACCATTAAGATCTTTTTGGAATTATATCGCAGAGCATAAATTCGAGTAAAATCAAGACGCTCGTTTTCAAGAGGATGAGTATATTAATATATATATATATATATAATTCCAAAGTACTTCATTAAATTTCCATAAGAAATTACAATACTAGAAAATGAAACAAACTGTCCATGCAAGGACTTTAAAAGAAATAAACATGTCCTCGCAGGGACTACATATAATTAGAAGAGACTTCACTCGTCCTTCTTTCCCCAACTTGGAGAGTTTCTTGAAGAACTTGTTTGTCTTCTTCTCTGTTTTCTTCGCCTGCTGCTGCATTTCTTTCATCCTTTCTAAGGCCTCATTAATGGCCTCGAGTGGAGTCGGAGGTTGTGTTTGAGGTTGTGGCATAACTGGATACTGGTACCCATAAGTTGGATATCCAGTCGGTGGATAAGTAGGTGGGAAAGGAGACAGGTAAAGTGCATTGTGCATAACCGCCTGCATGTAGGGGTCTTGCGACCATGCTTGATAGTCTACCAGTGTAGACGGGTTAAAAGGATCATATCTAGACGTGTCTGGATATGTTGGGATTGGGTTAGTATAACCCGATGGTGGTGGTTGAGCTGCAGGTGTTGGCGTTGGTTCCACTATAGGTGAAACATTAGAGGGTCCACCCATTTGTGGGTCCTCTTGAATTGTGGGGTAAGAGTTGGGCAAAGGTGGCAGCGATCTCGACCTTTGTCCGGTACATACCGACATACGTGCTCCACGCTTCCTTCTTGGTGGTTCAGGTGGTGGTTGAGGTTGGTCCACCGGTTCCATGTGGACATCTTCTTGTACTGGGGGTGGTTGAGAGTGATAAGAAGGAGTGTGGGCGAAGGTGAATTGGTTCCAGTATTGGTCCCACTCATTAGGACCTTGGTAGGGCGATCCGGCATATGAGTTTGAATCGCTCGAAATTTCAATGGGATGCATATTTGATCCCGACGGCGGCATCTTCGGGTCGGAGTCCTCGTCCATAGGGTTTGGCTGGTCCAACTGATTTTGATCGGCTGGAGAGGTGTTAAAATAATGGTTAGGGTTAAATTCCTCATGGTAAGAGTGATGGGAATGGGAATGGTGAGAATGGTGTGAATCATAGGAATGATGAGAGTGGTAAGAATTTTGGGAATGTGAGTGCGAGTGTCTATTAGAGACAGAACGTCTCGCTGGTTGCCAAGGAGATGAATCTCCTTATTCTTGGTAGGCATCTGAGTTATGAGGTTGAGGGGGAATACGCCCCGACGGTCCTCCTCTCATTGGACCTTTTCCTCTCCCACTTTGTCCTTGTACACACGGTGGCATTTTCCTGTTAAAAATCAATTCAAAAACATACTAATAACTTAATAATGAAATGAGTAATCCTAGGTCAATGCCTAGACTCAGAAGTCTAAGGAATGTGCTCGTATAAGTTTGAGATTAAACACAAGAAGGGTAGTGTTTAATTCTCTCAACCGTTGGCTCTTATACCAACCCCTCACACCCTGGATTTCCAACCTGAAATCCATACAACGGTAGGCCCGGGTGGGGAGTATCGTGACGTAAGTTGATAACATGATTGTCAATTAAACACGGCACAGCGGAAGTCTTGGAGTAAAATTACTATTACAAACCGAATGTTCAAAATATAAATAATATACAGGCTCGTAATAGAAGATCCACAGGCGGATCATAAAATGTACAAGAAAGAATATAAAACAGACTTTAGGGCAAATCTAAGGATTTGCAAGATCCTCTTATTCACTACCGAGCAGCTTCCGGCCTATTTCGTATTATACCTGCAGTTTAGTCTTTGGACGATACGTCAGCTTACGCTGGTAAATACACCCAACTGACTCATTTTGAAAACTTTAAAATGGTTTTTAAGTGCAAAACGGCACAAAATCTTTTATTAACTTGGGAAAGTTGACCTTGCAACCTTGTATCAGATTCACATGTTTGTCAATACATACAGGGCCTAGTACAGAAACCGAGACATGATTAAATACACACCACTCAGGAGCTCACGAAGGAGTCATCCCCAACGTCTTGGGAATATTGCATATAAGCGTCTGTCAGGTGTATGCCTACACCCCGCGCTAAGGTCGTGGCCAACAACTAATGTATTGAGCCGAGGATATCCAGGACACGGTAATTTAACCCCTGATGTTTAAGTTATCAAACAAAACTGATTAAAACGAAATATGCGGGTTTACTAGCCATAAGCGGACATTCGATTGACCCCATTTTGGACCAAGCGGTAATAATTTACCGTATCCCAAGCCCATACAGGGAAAATAAGTCGAGAGTATTTACCTGAGCTAGTCTTCTTCTTTTAATTTTTAATAACTCAGCCGTATACAAAAGTACCAACGTGCAGATAGCATTTACCGGCAAGGCTCTAGTCTGGATTATGGCATAAGCTAGCCAATTAAATACTAACGGTCTTATGAACCGAATAGGACATGATCATTACGTATAACGCTCGTTTAAACGATGATCAGATAGAATGTAGTTTAAACCCGACAAGTACTTGACTTGTATAATATGGGTAAACTACTGTCAGTATGTTCAAAATAAGTTTTAAAATCAGTAGATAACAAGTCTTGGTCCATAAATATGGTTTAAAACCATACTATGCGCTTAAATGGCGCTTATGTCGTAAAATGGCGTCCTTATGCGATTTTCACAAAAACTGATGTTAAGGTCAGATTAAAATGTTTAAAATATGTTATTTAGTATAACATTACCTTGAAAAGATTTATTAAAAACATTTTATAAGCCACAAGGGCTAAAATCGCCATTTATCGACATATTTTAAGGACTTGCTTGAAAACTCAGTTTATAACTTGGTTTAACATCCCAAACAATCCTACTTATAATATCACATCAGTGGGAAACTCATTTTCAAGTTCATCATTATTTAAAACCTTGATTTATGCAAAAAAAAAAAGGCATTTTGGTCAAGAATGACATAATTATGGAACTTGCGCATAAACTTGGATTCTGATTATGATCATGTAATATAACCTCAAAGGGTTATACTACATTATATTACGATCATATTGCAACTTTAGATCAGTAGGTAACTAATCTAAATCGGGTCAGAATCGAAAGTCAAAGTAGAAGTCAAACTTCGCGACTTTCGGTTGCGAACCGACCCTAGAAATGAAATTGACGAGCCGAACATGTTCTTACATGTTCTAATAATTATTACCAACTTGTTTAAGTGTCAAAACAGGTTTCATAACATATATAAGATTAATTTATGATTTTTCCGAAAAATGGCATGTTTGACTTTTTAATATCATAACTTTGACCCGTCAATTGGTCTAGCAAACGTGATCTTCAGGAGGTTCCCTTTATAGGGATTAACACCTACCTTATTACGATCACTTAGCCATGTTCATTTCGAACAATGGCTGGACCATAATGGTCTTAACCGAAAGTCAAAGCGTTTGCCGTAAAACGCTTGCCTTTTGGCTATAAAAGCCTATAAACGAAAATGCACAAAGAAGGAACACTTACCAGTGATTCCTAAGGTGCAAAAGAACTATGTTGGATGCTCCTTTTAGCTAGGAACTTCCAGAGGAGGGAGAAGAGTATGACTAAGAAAGGTGCAAGTTGGAATGAAGCACTTGAACACCTATTTTTAGTTGGAGAGCTCAAAGGAGGTGAGGCCAGGTGTTTAGGGGTGTAAGAGGAAGCTTACAAGTGTCCCAAAACGTGGCATGGCGGTTTGGGAAGCCATGGTTTCGAAAACATGGTTTTGGAGTTTTGTTTAGAGACCAAGCAAAACTTTCTGCTGCATACCTCCTGTCGCGCCCCGCGAGAGACACAGGCCATGTCTCTCACAGCCCACGACCGACCATGGCCAGTTTCAAAGTTTGACACTTTTAACCCCTTAACTTATTAAAGCTTCTAAAATCCTATTTAAACACCTTTTTTGGCACTTTTAGCCCTCCGTAGCCAATACTTGGCATACCCGGGACTATGCCCGGACATTGTCGAGCTCTCGGTTCGTTAAAAGGTCCCTCAGAGGTAAGAATTAACATATTGACACTTTTAATCCCTCCATTATCTAACTTTCATATAATAATGGATTTAATCACTCTCGTCCAATAAACGGGACATATGAGAGTTATGACTACGTAAAAGATCACTTAGAGGCTTATTATAAGCATGTTGATTCCAATGTCACTCAGAGGCTAGGCATGTTGACACAACGGTCACTCAGAGGCCGAGTTTAAGCATAACGACACTAATGGTCGTTCAGAGGCTACGTTATATGCATGACGACACTAATGGTCGTTCAGAGGCTAGGTTTATGCATGTTGACATCAGACTGTCACTCAGAGGCTCAGATTGAGCATGTTGACACCTTTAGTCCTCATTGGTCTTTAATAGACTATAGTTAAAATGCAACACGTGTCACTATACTATTGGACACGTTTTTACAGGGTGTTACACTTAAGCAGATCATACGAATTTTCCTGGTTGCAGCATTCCCCTCTCCTCTCGCTTCCAAAGTATCCCACAAGTTTTTCGTGGTTGTACAGTACACAAACTGATGATAGATATCTTTATGGAGTGCCTGTGTTAGGATAGCAAAAGCCTTTTTTCTCTAGATCATATGCCTTTTTGTCACTTTCATCTAGATTGGTTAAGGAGGTTGGATTCCATCCGGCTTCTTCGAGTGATTCTTTATAGGGTGTAGTAAAACAGGTCCACAATTCTGTGTTCTGACCGAGAACATATGTGTGAAAATGACTTTTTGTCACTTGTACCCCGTGCTGGCAGCTTCTTCTGTTCCACCGCCTTATCGGTGAGTTTGTGAGCCAATCGGATTGCTTGATGTTCAGTTACAGGGTTACTAGCCATTACCATACCCTGAATTTCCGGAACCAGACCCCCAAGATAGAACTCGAGTCTTTTCTCCACAGTGTTGGCCAAATCGGGACACAGAAATACCAAGTCATGATGTTTTGCGGTGTAAGCTTCAATTTCCAATCCCACCATCTTGTGGTTCCATAAGGCTTGCTCCAACTATTGCACTCTGTCTCGTGGACAGTACTCCTCTTTGATTAGGGCCTTGAACTCGGCCCATGCCATTGCATTCGCAGCTATAAGTCCACGTGTTTGGACTTGTGCATTCCACCATGTCAGTGCCCCATCTTCCAGTGTTGAGGCTGCGTATTTGACCTTGTTGGCCTCTAGGCAGTTGCACATTTCAAAAACGGATTCAGATTTTTCGATCCAGCGGACCAGTCCAATGGGTCCTTCCGCCCCCGAGAATTTGCTTGGCTTCGCGTCAAGGAACATCTTGTAGGGGTTAAAGCCCCCTCCTGCTGACAGAGAACAGGAAGTCAGCAAGGAATTTTACTAGCCTCACTATTAGATTTTCACGCGAAAATTTAATAATGGTTACCTGCCGGTTGGTTCTGAACACCCGCAAAAGCTGCGTTCACGTGCTCTTGAATCATGGCAGCTAGCTCTTCGGGCGTCAAGTTAAGGTTTCCACGTCTTCCAGTTGCCATTTAGATCTTCGAAACACAACACAAACACACCCCGATAAGTCTATATATCCAATATAGTTATCCTACTTCGTACTTTAATAATTATTAAGTTATGTCAACTCAATATGTTAAATAGTCAAAAGAAATACTTGATTAACTGAAATTTCAACGTCTTACAAAAGTGCAAATCAAACATACGAATTCACTATAAAGTCTCAAGTTTAAACACAAGTGGGAAAACAAATAGACTGAAGGAAAATAAACAAAATAAACGAGACGTGTCAGTCGTCTACGTCTCCATCCCCCAAGTCACTGTCGTTGCTGTCATCCTGCGCGGCATTTCCAGCTTCTACAGCTGGGTCCTCCTCCGGATCCTCCTCTGGATCCTCCTTAGGGTCCTCCTCTGGATCCTCTTCTACCGGCACTGGAGGGGCCGGTGCTGGTGCAAGTGCTTGATTTTGCAGTTCCTGAATGTTCCAACTATTTTCCAGGACTCTGTCCTCAAGCCAGTCGGCTCTTATCTGCTCAGCACGCAGATCTCTGGCTATGGTGTTACGAGCTATCTTACTCGTACGATGCTCTTCCTCGAGCGAGTCGGTCTTACCTGTAAGTTGTCGGATCATCCATCCTTGTGCTAGGATGGTTTCCTGCATTCTTTCTAACTGTTTTTGTTGTATATGTACCAGGATTCTAAGTATGTCAATTCCTACTTCTACAGGGTTAACCGGTTCAACCGGTACAGCAATGGTTGGGCGTAACGACGACTCCTCCCCCAGAGCGAGCCTTTTCCTCGCAGCTGAGCGTGTCTCCACGCCATAAGATGGTATGGGTTCCACCATTGGTGCCTTTCCTGGTGCCCTTGGTGGCGTAAGTTTGTCGGATGATGATGATGACGATGAGGATGATGACATTGCCTGTTAGGTCGTGTAGTTAGTTACGAGTTGTTTTCATTTCTTATTATGAAGGCATAATCTACAAAACACAGTTGTGGTATATTGCATAACAAGATAAAATAGTTCGGTGCCAAACTAAGTCTAGTGTCGTGAAATCAGCTATAGTTTAGGTCTACTTCTAATGCAAACCTGGTTCTCTATAGCTAGTGGCTCTGATACCAATCTGTCACACCCTCAATTTCCACTTGCGGAGTTTTACCGCGAGGCGTGTGAACAAACCAGAATCTGAAACACTAGTACGTCGAACGACTCTATATGATTTGATTATACGTTTTCAAAAATCATTTGTCGTAGATTTTATATTGTCTTGATTAGTTACCAATATTTAGCAGAAGTATCAGTTTTTAAAGTTTGAGCGGAAGCATAAATAAGTAGTGAAGCGGGCGCCAACACAAACGCCAAAAACAAATGAAAAACCCCAAAACAATATTTATAAATAAGACTCGATAAAAGATGTCTTGTTCAATGCATGTGCGTGCACCTAGAGCTCCTAGCGTCCTGAGAAACATGTAAAGAAACAAGTGTCAACATTAAAGATGAGTGAGTTCACAGGTTTTCATAAATTCGTTTGTTCAGTTATAGTTTGTTTTCTCCGTTATCCCTAACCCGGGATAACGTATTGGTTCCATTATTCCAACCCGGAATAATAAGTTGTTGCTTCCAATATTCCAAACCCAGAATATTAAGTTGTTGTTTCCATTATTCCAAACCCGGAATAATAAGTTGTTGTTTCCATTATCCTCAACCCGGGATAATACAGTTGATTCGTAATTAAGTTCAATGTTAACATATATAGGTAGCTAGCCTAAAGTCATGTCACGTAAGAGTTCGCGATCGAAGCTGACTGTTGTGCCTCCGTGTTGCCAGGCCTATCACTGACCATGGCGAAGTTAGGCCGAATTATTCACCCGTTGACCATACCCGGTCGGCTAGCGCGACTAGCTCGGATGGGGCTTGTCGGGCCCAGTAGTACTACTTATAACTCCCCCGCTATTAAACCCAATACTAACGATCCGAGAGATTGACGAGGACTTAAGTGATAAAGCTGCTTAGTGACCATAACATTACATTAACATTAACTTAGTTACCGAATAGTTATGTGACGTTAAATTCGTATAACGTAAAGAGATTGAGTTTGAGAGTGTATACATGTTTCTCCCCCTGTTGTTTAAAAACCGGATAAAGTTAGGGGCCGTGAACTCACCTTTTGTTGCTCGGTTAGTGTAGTAAAGAAGTTGTAAAGGATGGGACCGCTAATTGCGTCCTAACAAACCAATTGATTTCAAGTCAGTGTGTGATCACACCAATACAAATTCTACACTTAATTTACGCACAAAGGGATACACACAAACAACATATCTAACACTCAAACATGCATGCAAGTATCCTCATGTGAACCTAGTGATCAAAGCAACTTATCATAAACGTAAACCAATTCATGCCACAATTTGGTGCACACAATCACAAGTTATCAAATTTCAGCTTAACACTCACAATTCAGCTGTTTTCTAGGATTTCTATAAAATAGTTCCAACGTTCCAAAAATCCCAATATTTTTACAGTAGGCGACATTTATACTATAGAAATTTATATAAATTTTCCAAGTCCTAAATCTTTACCAATTAACCATAGTTATTAATATACTAGGCTGCAGTCAGATTTGTCGCCTTCTGACTGCAGTCCACGGAAGAATTTATTTAAAAATCACTGATCGTCCAATTAACAAAATTCCAGTTGGAGTTGCCCGGAAATTTCCATACCTAGTTGATGTACAAAATTCATGACTCAACTCTCTACTGATTTTAAAATCCTACTCGATAAACAACGAACAAAATTTCAGGATTTTCACAGCTTTAGTTACTGAACTTATTGGGCCCTTTAAAAATATCAAATGACTTCAGAAAATTATGAATCCAGTGTCATTAGATTCCTTATTCAAATCTCTACGTTCTAGACATCAGAAAATCCGTTTTTCGACAACTAACGACCGAGTTACAGCCAGATGAAGTCGGCTGTAACTACTACTCAGCAACTGTTTCAGCATATCATTATTATAGACTCGCATCAGCCGTTCATACGATTAACCTAGGCGATCAAGAACCGATTTCTAATCATAGATCACTACTAATAACATATCCATGCAAACCCTAGTTCATACTTCTAGTTTTTATAAACAAACAAGGCTCATGATTTCAGATTTTCAAACAAACATCCAACGCAAACATTATTAACAAATCGGTTATCCTAACCTTTCATTCAATCATATAATCCGAAAGCAACACAATCAAAACACATGTATCCGAATATTATCTTGTAGCATATGACAAATTCTAATCTTTTAATAATAAGGTAGACGAACCGTGAGTACTATAAGAGATCGGTGATCAAGGATTGCTTGCAACCGAGAAGATCCGTGACCGAGAAAAGAGATTATTCGCGGCTGAGAAAAGTAGTAGGCTGTTATGTGATCGAATAGAGGTGAACAATGGTTGATCTTGCGACTGAATGGAGGTGAACAAGGGCTGTTTGCGGTTGAATGGAATGGATGATCGGCTGTTCGCGATCAATGGAGCAAGAGAAGGCAGCCGACGGCTGTTTTGCTTGTTAGGGTTTGTGTTTGTGAATGAAACATGCATGGGTGTGTGTATATATAGCGCAAAGGAGATGAGGGTTACGGATAGGCTTAAGCTTGTGGCCGAGGGACTTGGGTTGGGTCGGTTTGGGTTTTATCTTGCGGCCGGGATATGTTTAAGGTTGGTTTGATCTCGGTTCACACAATTGATCCCGCAATGGGTTTGCGGTTTGAGCTTGTTCTTCGCGGCCAAGGACTTGGGTTGGTTTGGTTTGCACTTGGCCGAGAATGGCTTAAGGTTTAAGATCTAAATCTCGCGGCCGAAGACTTGGGTTTTAGGTTTCCTAGTTTCATAAAGAGTTCGGTTTGTGTTTGTGTCGCGGTTCAGTTCGTGTGCATATTTATTATATATACATATATTTTATAACTAAACAATCACACAAACACACATCACGTATTCATTAACTCATACACGTTTAATACTTAGCATATACTTTATTCGACAAGTGTCGCGTTTAAGTTATCCGAAAAACCCGGGATGTCACATTATCCCCAT
The DNA here is from genome assembly GCA_947069175.1 of Scalesia atractyloides. Classification (NCBI taxonomy): domain Eukaryota; kingdom Viridiplantae; phylum Streptophyta; class Magnoliopsida; order Asterales; family Asteraceae; genus Scalesia; species Scalesia atractyloides. The sequence goes on along the minus strand of CAMTDV010000012.1, from coordinate 55,883,476 downwards.
GTTGAAAGAATTTTCGTCCCGAAAATTGAGTAAACGCGGTTTAGAATGTAGCGTACATGTTTAGAGTGCCACTCACAAAGAGTTAGTTCGTTAATGATGGTAGCAACGTTACAAGAAGTTCCCAAGTGCCATGCACAAAGATTTCCAAATGTCATGCACAAGAATTTAGTTAACAGTGGTACGCGAATGTATGAGAAATCTCCAGGTTGTCACATCATCCCCATGTTGAAAGAATTTTCGTCCCGAAAATTTAGTTACTGGTATCGTTAGTTTGCTGCTCAGATGCGAAGAGATGTGGGTATTTGCTTTTCATTTGATCCTCTCTTTCCCACGTGAACTCCGGTCCACGCTTAGAGTCCCAACGAACCTTAACGATCGGATTTTTGCTGTGCCTTCGAGTCTTGATCTCACGATCCATGATCTCGATAGGCTGTTCCACAAAGTGCAGTTGTTCATCCACTTGGATCTCATCCAATGGAATGACTAGAGTTTCATCTGATAGACACTTCTTCAGATTTGACACGTGAAATACGTTGTGAACTCCACTGAGTTCGGCAGGAAGGTCTAATTGATAAGCTACGGGTCCAATACGTTTAAGATTACAAACGGGCCTACGTACCGTGGGTTAAGTTTGCCCCGTTTTCCAAAACGGATTACACCCTTCCAGGGTGACACCTTTAGTAGGACGCGGTCGCCTACTTGAAATTCGAGCGGTTTGTGTCGTTGATCAGCGTAGCTTTTATGTCGATCTCGTGCCGCCGCCATGCGGTTTCTGATTTGTACAATCTTTTCAGTAGCCTCAAGTATTAACTCAGGGCCTGTGAGTTGACTGTCACCGACTTCTGCCCAGCAGACCGGTGATCTACATTTACGACCGTATAATGCCTCAAACGGTGCTGCCGAAATACTCGTATGATAGCTGTTGTTATATGAGAATTCTACTAGAGGCAGGTGAATTTCCCAACTATTTCCGAAGTCTACTACGCATGCTCTAAGCATGTCTTCCAAGGTCTGTATGGTCCTTTCGCTTTGACCACTGTGGCTGCCATATCTAAGCGTGTTCCCAACGCTTTCTGAAGTGACTGCCAGAAGTTCGACGTGAAGCGAGCATCTCTGTCTGAGATGATGGACGTTGGCACTCCGTGCCGAGAAACTACTTCCTTAATGTAGATGAGAGTCAATTTCTCCATCTTATCTGTTTCTTTAATAGCTAGGAAGTGTGCGGACTTAGTTAAACGATCCACGATCACCCAGATGGTATCGCAACCACCCAAGGTTCGCGGGAGTTTGGTGATGAAATCCATTGAGATCTGATCCCATTTCCACACTGGGATCTCAGGTTGTTGGAGTAGCCCCGATGGCTTTTGATACTCCACCTTGACTTTTGCACAAGTCAAACATTTACTCACGTAGGTGGCTATATCGGCTTTCATGTTGGGCCACCAATACGCAGCTTTAAGGTCTTGATACATCTTATCCGAACCCGGATGGACAGAGTATCGGGATTTGTGAGCTTCATCCATGACTAGCTCTCTGAGGTTTCCGTAGAGAGGTACCCATATGCGATTCATGAAATACCGGGCTCCATTGGGTTTTACTTCCCATTCGCGTTCCATTTTTCCCACCGATTCGGCTTTGATGTTTTCCTCCTTAACTGCTTCTAACTGGGCGTCGCGTATTTGTTCGGGTAGCCCCGAATGAATAGTGAGTTGTGGTGCTCGTACGCGACGAGGTTTCAAGTGTTCCTTCCTACTGAGGGCATCAGCTACCACGTTAGCTTTACCCGGGTGATACCGAATGGCACACTCATAATCGTTCAAGAGTTCGACCCAGCGACGCTGTCGCATGTTCAACTCCTTCTGATCAAAGATGTGTTGGAGGCTCTTGTGGTCCGTAAAGATTGTGCACTTCGTTCCATAGAGGTAGTGTCTCCAAATCTTAAGTGCAAACACTACTGCTCCCAATTCCAGGTCATGCGTCGTGTAGTTTTTCTCGTGAACCTTCAGTTGTCGCGACGCATACGCGATGACCTTATCGCGTTGCATGAGTATGCATCCCAGTCCCTGAATGGAAGCATCACAATACACTACAAAGTCATCTGTCCCTTCCGGCAAGGACAGAATGGGTGCACTGCAAAGTTTCTGCTTCAGCAATTGAAATGCCGCTTACTGCTTGTCACCCCAAGCATACTTGATGCCTTTCTGGGTGAGGGTAGTAAGTGGTTGTGCGATCTTTGAAAACCCCTCGATGAAACGTCTGTAGTAACCAGCCAATCCCAAAAATTGGCGGATCTCCGTCGGTGTCTTAGGTGCTTCCCAGTTTTTGATGGCTTCAATCTTGGTAGGGTCTACGTGGATACCCTTTTCATTCACGATATGCCCGAGAAACTGAACTTCCCGAATCCAGAAATCACACTGCGAAAGCTTGGCATATAGTTTTTCCTGTTGGAGTAATCCTAGCAGTAATCGTAGATGTTCAGCATGCTCTTCTTCACTTTTGGAGTAGATGAGTATGTCATCGATGAACACAATGACAAACTTGTCGAGGTATGGTTTACACACGCGGTTCATGAGGTCCATGAACACCGCGGGTGCGTTGGTGAGGCCGAAGGGCATGACCAAGAACTCATAATGGCCATACCGAGTGCGAAATGCCGTCTTAGCGATATCCTCCTCCCTGACGCGTAGCTGGTGGTAACCAGACCGTAAATCAATCTTGGAGTAGTAGCTTGACCCTTGAAGTTGGTCGAAGAGATCGTCGATGCGAGGTAACGGGTATCAGTTCTTGACGGTAACCTTGTTGAGTTCCCTGTAGTCGATGCACATGCGGAAAGTCCCGTCCTTCTTCTTGACAAAAAGGACTGGAGCTCCCCATGGCGAAACGCTTGGTCGGATAAATCCTTTTTCTAATAGCTCCTGCAGTTGGGTAGACAGCTCCTGCAGCTCGGCTGGAGCTGGCGGTATGGAGCCTTGGCGATAGGAGTCGCATTGTTCGCCAATTCGATTTCAAACTCCAATTATCGATGGGGTGGAAGACCAGGTAGTTCTTCTGGGAATACATCGGAAAATTCACGGACGACAGGGATGTCTTCTATACGTTTCTCTTCCTTAGGCTGTTCGGTAATCAGTGCGAGTAAAGCGAAGGAGTTCTTTCTCCGAAGATACTTCTGCGCTTGCATGTATGAGATGATGTTGGTGACGGCGCTTGTCTTATCGCCTTGTACCGTCAGGATTTCGTCGTTCGAGAGCGGAATACGGATAGATTTTTCGAAGCAGAGAACTTCAGCCCGGACGTCGGATAGCCAGTCCATTCCGACTACCACATCAAAACTACCCAGGGTAGTTGTCATCAGATCAATGGTAAAAGTGTGACCCGCGAGTTTGAGTTGACAGCCGGATACTATTTGGGTCACATCTACAGATTTACCATCGGCTAATTCTATAACATAAGGGGTCTCTAATGGTTTAAGCGTGAGATTTAGGTTCTTCCTAAAAGACTCAGATATAAAGCTCCTATCCGCACCCGTATCAAAAAGCACAGAAGCAAAATGTTCATTAAGGGGAAACTTACCGGTGACCACGTTCGTGTCGTTTCTGGCCTCTCCGCGGCCCAATGTAAATGCGCGACCTTTGGCACCTCCTGTGCCACCGTTCCCATTATTGTTGTTGTTATTATTGTTGTTGTGGTTATTGTGGTTGTGGTTGTTTCCACCATTATTGTTGTTGATACGCAACTGTGGGCAGTCTCTTCTGAAATGAGCAGTGCTACCACACTGATAGCATCCCCGGTTAATACCCTGCTGCTGACCCTGGGGTTGATTTTGATTTTGTCGAGACATGATTTCCCCACGACAATCCTTTGCCGCATGTCCCACCTTGCCACATCGTTGGCAGCGATTTCCGGCACAAGGGCCGTTATGGTGGAGATTACAGCGGTTGCACTGCGGCTTTCGACCTGCATAGCAGCTTGCGTTCTGGTTGTTGTTGTTGTTGTTGTTGTTGTGTTGGCGGGCTGATTTTGGTGACCCCGGTGGCTGTTGTAGTGATTGAACCGTTTCTGGTTCCCTTGCTGCGGATGAGATGACGAAGACTGTCGAATAGTTGAGTCTTCAAACTTTCTTTTGTTATCCGGGGCAACTTCAGTTGTACCCCGTGCTGGCAGCTTCTTCTGTTCCACCGCCTTATCGGTGAGTTTGTGAGCCAATCGGATTGCTTGATGTTCAGTTACAGGGTTACTAGCCATTACCATACCCTGAATTTCCGGAACCAGACCCCCAAGATAGAACTCGAGTCTTTTCTCCACAGTGTTGGCCAAATCGGGACACAGAAATACCAAGTCATGATGTTTTGCGGTGTAAGCTTCAATTTCCGATCCCACCATCTTGTGGTTCCATAAGGCTTGCTCCAACTGTTGCACTCTGTCTCGTGGACAGTACTCCTCTTTGATTTGGGCCTTGAACTCGGCCCATGCCATTGCATTCGCAGCTATAAGTCCACGTGTTTGGACTTGTGCATTCCACCATGTCAGTGCCCCATCTTCCAGTGTTGAGGCTGCGTATTTGACCTTGTTGGCCTCTAGGCAGTTGCACATTTCAAAAACGGATTCAGATTTTTCGATCCAGCGGACCAGTCCAATGGGTCCTTCCGCCCCGAGAATTTGCTTGGCTTCGCGTCAAGGAACATCTTGTAGGGGTTAAAGCCCCCTCCTGCTGACAGAGAACAGGAAGTCAGCAAGGAATTTTACTAGCCTCACTATTAGATTTTCACGCGAAAATTTAATAATGGTTACCTGCCGGTTGGTTCTGAACACCCGCTAAAGCTGCGTTCACGTGCTCTTGAATCATGGCAGCTAGCTCTTCGGGCGTCAAGTTAAGGTTTCCACGTCTTCCAGTTGCCATTTAGATCTTCGAAACACAACACAAACACACCCCGATAAGTCTATATATCCAATATAGTTATCCTACTTCGTACTTTAATAATTATTAAGTTATGTCAACTCAATATGTTAAATAGTCAAAAGAAATACTTGATTAACTGAAATTTCAACGTCTTACAAAAGTGCAAATCAAACATACGAATTCACTATAAAGTCTCAAGTTTAAACACAAGTGGGAAAACAAATAGACTGAAGGAAAATAAACAAAATAAACGAGACGTGTCAGTCGTCTACGTCTCCATCCCCCAAGTCACTGTCGTTGCTGTCATCCTGCGCGGCATTTCCAGCTTCTACAGCTGGGTCCTCCTCCGGATCCTCCTCTGGATCCTCCTTAGGGTCCTCCTCTGGATCCTCTTCTACCGGCACTGGAGGGGCCGGTGCTGGTGCAAGTGCTTGATTTTGCAGTTCCTGAATGTTCCAACTATTTTCCAGGACTCTGTCCTCAAGCCAGTCGGCTCTTATCTGCTCAGCACGCAGATCTCTGGCTATGGTGTTACGAGCTATCTTACTCGTACGATGCTCTTCCTCGAGCGAGTCGGTCTTACCTGTAAGTTGTCGGATCATCCATCCTTGTGCTAGGATGGTTTCCTGCATTCTTTCTAACTGTTTTTGTTGTGTATGTACCAGGATTCTAAGTATGTCAATTCCTACTTCTACAGGGTTAACCGGTTCAACCGGTACAGCAATGGTTGGGCGTAACGACGACTCCTCCCCCAGAGCGAGCCTTTTCCTCGCAGCTGAGCGTGTCTCCACGCCATAAGATGGTATGGGTTCCACCATTGGTGCCTTTCCTGGTGCCCTTGGTGGCGTAAGTTTGTCGGATGATGATGATGACGATGAGGATGATGACATTGCCTGTTAGGTCGTGTAGTTAGTTACGAGTTGTTTTCATTTCTTATTATGAAGGCATAATCTACAAAACACAGTTGTGGTATATTGCATAACAAGATAAAATAGTTCGGTGCCAAACTAAGTCTAGTGTCGTGAAATCAGCTATAGTTTAGGTCTACTTCTAATGCAAACCTGGTTCTCTATAGCTAGTGGCTCTGATACCAATCTGTCACACCCTCAATTTCCACTTGCGGAGTTTTACCGCGAGGCGTGTGAACAAACCAGAATCTGAAACACTAGTACGTCGAACGACTCTATATGATTTGATTATACGTTTTCAAAAATCATTTGTCGTAGATTTTATATTGTCTTGATTAGTTACCAATATTTAGCAGAAGTATCAGTTTTTAAAGTTTGAGCGGAAGCATAAATAAGTAGTGAAGCGGGCGCCAACACAAACGCCAAAAACAAATGAAAAACCCCAAAACAATATTTATAAATAAGACTCGATAAAAGATGTCTTGTTCAATGCATGTGCGTGCACCTAGAGCTCCTAGCGTCCTGAGAAACATGTAAAGAAACAAGTGTCAACATTAAAGATGAGTGAGTTCACAGGTTTTCATAAATTCGTTTGTTCAGTTATAGTTTGTTTTCTCCGTTATCCCTAACCCGGGATAACGTATTGGTTCCATTATTCCAACCCGGAATAATAAGTTGTTGCTTCCAATATTCCAAACCCAGAATATTAAGTTGTTGTTTCCATTATTCCAAACCCGGAATAATAAGTTGTTGTTTCCATTATCCTCAACCCGGGATAATACAGTTGATTCGTAATTAAGTTCAATGTTAACATATATAGGTAGCTAGCCTAAAGTCATGTCACGTAAGAGTTCGCGATCGAAGCTGACTGTTGTGCCTCCGTGTTGCCAGGCCTATCACTGACCATGGCGAAGTTAGGCCGAATTATTCACCCGTTGACCATACCCGGTCGGCTAGCGCGACTAGCTCGGATGGGCTTGTCGGGCCCAGTAGTACTACTTATAACTCCCCCGCTATTAAACCCAATACTAACGATCCGAGAGATTGACGAGGACTTAAGTGATAAAGCTGCTTAGTGACCATAACATTACATTAACATTAACTTAGTTACCGAATAGTTATGTGACGTTAAATTCGTATAACGTAAAGAGATTGAGTTTGAGAGTGTATACATGTTTCTCCCCCTGTTGTTTAAAAACCGGATAAAGTTAGGGGCCGTGAACTCACCTTTTGTTGCTCGGTTAGTGTAGTAAAGAAGTTGTAAAGGATGGGACCGCTAATTGCGTCCTAACAAACCAATTGATTTCAAGTCAGTGTGTGATCACACCAATACAAATTCTACACTTAATTTACGCACAAAGGGATACACACAAACAACATATCTAACACTCAAACATGCATGCAAGTATCCTCATGTGAACCTAGTGATCAAAGCAACTTATCATAAACGTAAACCAATTCATGCCACAATTTGGTGCACACAATCACAAGTTATCAAATTTCAGCTTAACACTCACAATTCAGCTGTTTTCTAGGATTTCTATAAAATAGTTCCAACGTTCCAAAAATCCCAATATTTTTACAGTAGGCGACATTTATACTATAGAAATTTATATAAATTTTCCAAGTCCTAAATCTTTACCAATTAACCATAGTTATTAATATACTAGGCTGCAGTCAGATTTGTCGCCTTCTGACTGCAGTCCACGGAAGAATTTATTTAAAAATCACTGATCGTCCAATTAACAAAATTCCAGTTGGAGTTGCCCGGAAATTTCCATACCTAGTTGATGTACAAAATTCATGACTCAACTCTCTACTGATTTTAAAATCCTACTCGATAAACAACGAACAAAATTTCAGGATTTTCACAGCTTTAGTTACTGAACTTATTGGGCCCTTTAAAAATATCAAATGACTTCAGAAAATTATGAATCCAGTGTCATTAGATTCCTTATTCAAATCTCTACGTTCTAGACATCAGAAAATCCGTTTTTCGACAACTAACGACCGAGTTACAGCCAGATGAAGTCGGCTGTAACTACTACTCAGCAACTGTTTCAGCATATCATTATTATAGACTCGCATCAGCCGTTCATACGATTAACCTAGGCGATCAAGAACCGATTTCTAATCATAGATCACTACTAATAACATATCCATGCAAACCCTAGTTCATACTTCTAGTTTTTATAAACAAACAAGGCTCATGATTTCAGATTTTCAAACAAACATCCAACGCAAACATTATTAACAAATCGGTTATCCTAACCTTTCATTCAATCATATAATCCGAAAGCAACACAATCAAAACACATGTATCCGAATATTATCTTGTAGCATATGACAAATTCTAATCTTTTAATAATAAGGTAGACGAACCGTGAGTACTATAAGAGATCGGTGATCAAGGATTGCTTGCAACCGAGAAGATCCGTGACCGAGAAAAGAGATTATTCGCGGCTGAGAAAAGTAGTAGGCTGTTATGTGATCGAATAGAGGTGAACAATGGTTGATCTTGCGACTGAATGGAGGTGAACAAGGGCTGTTTGCGGTTGAATGGAATGGATGATCGGCTGTTCGCGATCAATGGAGCAAGAGAAGGCAGCCGACGGCTGTTTTGCTTGTTAGGGTTTGTGTTTGTGAATGAAACATGCATGGGTGTGTGTATATATAGCGCAAAGGAGATGAGGGTTACGGATAGGCTTAAGCTTGTGGCCGAGGGACTTGGGTTGGGTCGGTTTGGGTTTTATCTTGCGGCCGGGATATGTTTAAGGTTGGTTTGATCTCGGTTCACACAATTGATCCCGCAATGGGTTTGCGGTTTGAGCTTGTTCTTCGCGGCCAAGGACTTGGGTTGGTTTGGTTTGCACTTGGCCGAGAATGGCTTAAGGTTTAAGATCTAAATCTCGCGGCCGAAGACTTGGGTTTTAGGTTTCCTAGTTTCACAAAGAGTTCGGTTTGTGTTTGTGTCGCGGTTCGGTTCGTGTGCATATTTATTATATATACATATATTTTATAACTAAACAATCACACAAACACACATCACATATTCATTAACTCATACACGTTTAATACTTAGCATATACTTTATTCGACAAGTGTCGTGTTTAAGTTATCCGAAAAACCCGGGATGTCACAGAAAACACAAATCTTGAAAAGCTGAAACACACGAAAAACACCTTTCAATTTTCCCAAAATCATGATTTTCACAAAATATTGGCTCATACAAAATCATGATTTTCCCAAGTTTGGAAGAAAAAAATACACGTGTCATATGCCTTGTATAGACCAATAGTCCCAGATGCCAAACAAGAACCGAGAACTACGATTATGAGTTTTAAGATTTGACCCTATACGTCTCGTACATATATGGGTGTATGGGCGGAGCTTTTAAAAGGCAAGGAGATGCACCCGCCCTCGTCAATGTTTCGATTAGTAGTGTATTTTTTTGGATTTTTCATCCAAAATTTTAAAATTATGTAAGTCCGCCCTCGTCAATTATTGTGCTTAAAAATTCCCTGCTTACCAAATTTATTGTCCAAAGAATTTATACATAATTTTGTATTGAGTTAAAAAACGTGAAAAATGGGGCTATTAGTAATTTTTCATAATTGTTTTTAAATTTGAAGTGAATTTAAATAAAGTCTAAAACTAGTTTTATGTAAATGAAACTTGAGGGTTCAAATTTGGGTTTTTTTATGTGTAAGAACAAGTCTTTAAATTGAATAAAGATTATTTAGTTTTATTTGGAGTTATTATTGTTTGACCCGACCAAATCGAATAGCCAACACAAACATATAACCTGAAACATGCAATAGGAAAAAAATTTCTAGGTTCCATGACTTTCCGTCTCCATGGAACTTTTGCGCTATGTTCCTAAGTTTAATAAATGAAAGAAAAGAAAATGAATCAAGTAGAGAAAAGAAAAGGACTAGAAATAAAAACTTTAATTAACTATCGTGTTCTCGAGTTCAAAGGAAATAAAAAGAAAAGTAAAAATCCTTTTCTTCCAAATCTTTCTAGATTTAAAGTGAAAGAAAAAAGTTTAAATTTGATTTTTATCTATATTCTTACAAATCAAATCATTTCTTTTCTTTTTTTTTTCAAATGAAACTCGGAAATACGCTATTCATAGATATTGATTGTTGAATTAACTTGATATGTGTGTCGAAAGAAAGAAGCCTATTTTATCTCCCTAGTTGATTAATTTATATAATATATATGTAATAATATTATTGATGATTGATGATATTGATTATTGAGTAGAGCTATCTTCTGGAGCCCTGGCTCACGAGCGCTCTCCTGTCCCCTTCCCTTCCCCAGTTCGATCTGGTCGTTCTTCCCATCTGCGATCCTCACTGGATCAGGTTCACTCCCCTCTCTCTTTCTCTTTCTCACACACAACGCTGTCTTCTCCCTTTTATTTATCAATTTAATTCCTCTGTTTATCTATCCATCTTGCAACAAATCCCGAATCACTATCATCAACAAATCCAGGTTCATCTCACACCTGAGACTGCATTATTTACTCTAGTTATCGCCAAAAATGTATTCCTGATGTCAATTTTTTATTTCGACAACACGTTGAATCTACCAAAAAAACTATACATTTTGTGTGTTATTGTATTGGATCTCAATTTGTTTGTATGTAGTTTAATTCTTGCATTTTCTGATGATTAATATATTGGACTATAGCCAGAGAAATCATGCTGTATAGGTTATGAACAGTTTCGGTTTAAATTAACAGTCTTGATGTCTGGCTCATCTATTGGTTGTGAAGCTAAAGGTTTTAGTAGTAGATTCATGGATTATGTTTCACATTCATCAATTATAGTTATTTAGACCATAACTTTTAGTTTGATGTGATTCTGAGTACGATACAAATTGGCAAATGAATAAGATGTCCTCTACCTCCATTTTTGCACACTACTGTGAAAATATGCACTGGGAACATTACGGGCATTCCGTGCACCCCCTCTCTTCAGAAAACATGTATTTATTTATTTTGCGCTTGTGCTTTTCTTTCTATTTCCCAAATCCTACACTTCTTTATGTGTGCAGAAGTTACATACACTTGATCTTCGAAATACATTATTATAAAATATATAAGAATGCTTACATATAATAATTGACTAGTCTTCCTATCTGGTTAATCAATGCATATAATATATATAACAGTTGTTGGATATGTTTGTCTACATTAGGTCATTGGATAGTTACTGAACTTGTTAATTATTCATGTATTTGTGAGCTACTTGATTTATTATTTATCTGTCATGACATGTTCTATGGTTGACTTGAGTTTAGGAACACAGGTTCCATTGTGGTCAATGTTCATTTATCTCAAGATCCCACTTTTATTGTAATTGGCAGGTTGCTGGTAAAGCGGATGGAGCCAGAATCTGGCACCTTACCTTCTAGAAGCCCTTCTCAGGTTATAACACCATCTTCTACAAATGTTTTTTTTCCTTTTTGGTTTTTACTAAATAGTTCAACTCATCAAGAGAAAGTTGTATCATCTTTCATTCAACTCTACAGTTCTTAATCTTGGCATTAGAAATCTTGTGCTTATGAATCCTGACTTCTTGAGATAGTTTGTCCTGCTGTAGATTTGACTTTTTCCTGTTTTTGGCAATTTGACATAATCATGTACTTCTTGCATTGATTTACTACTTGCATTTGCACACAAACTATACATAAAAGGTTCAAATCTGCCCGATTAATGTAATAACTGTGAATCGTGATTATCACATCCCAAATTTCTTTCTTTGTGGAATACATGTTTGTTTCTTTCTCAAACTACAAATCCTGTATCAGCTTTGGGTTATTTTTTTTTTCTTATTTTTGATGTCATGAAGAAACTCATACACCCTTTTAGCGACAAGCCACCAACTCAAGGGGCTCTGTTTGTAGCACGTGGGTAAAGGCCATTGGTTGGTTAGTACTAGTTGGCTTTCGGGTAATCATAATTCATAACCCAATCAACTTGTTTCAAACTTACAATGCATTCATATTTGAGGACTCAGATATACATTTAGAGTTTAATGATATGCAACGAGTTTTAATAGAATCTCACGTAACAACTGTATTGATGAATCCTAAAGAAACCACTAACTATTTTGTGTTATGTAGTACATGCCTACATGGCAGTTTCTCTGTATGATATATCTACAATTTACAAGTTATGTTTGTAAGACTCAATTATTTAGGAGTCGAAATATCTAGGTTATATTTATCTACTCCTTCTGGCCCTAAATATTGCAATGTTAACTTGCCATATAACTGAATAGAAATATTTGTTTATCAGTACCCTCAGTTTGTAAGTATCTTTAGATTAAAAAGCTATCATAAAAAAGATATATTATAATGGAGGTATCACATGAGAGCTAAGCGAAAATAGATTGAAAATAAGGATTCATAGAGACTTAAGCATTCAGAATCATTTGTTACTGCTTTTTATTGGAGTTTTTTTCTCATAAAGTTGATAGTTTGACTTGACATGTTATTTTTGGGGTTGCAGTTTTTTTTGAATCTATCACGGAATTTATTGTTGGCATACCAAAGCTTTGGTGTGGTGTATGGAGACTTGAGCACTTCACCTCTTTATGTCTATAGAAGTGTATTTTTTGGCGATCTGACTGATTATCAAACTCCAGACGCTATATTTGGTGCATTCTCCTTAATATTTTGGACCTTGACTCTGATCCCTTTGCTAAAGTATGTGTTTATCGTGTTGAGTGCTGATGATAATGGTGAAGGTGAGCCAATATAGAGTCTATAGGTGGCAATTTTGATCCATTCAATTATACTTGTGCTTTACTTGTTGAGTTGTCTGTGTTACTACTGCATAAGAACTTTTCAGGTGGAACAATTGCTCTATACTCGCTACTCTGTAGGCATGCTAAGTTTAGCTTACTTCCGAATCAACAAGCAGCTGATGAGGAATTGTTGTCTTACAAATATGGTCCTTCACAGCCTACATCACAATCACCTTCACCGTTAAAGAGGTTTCTGGAGAAACATAAAAAACTACGCACAGCTTTACTTATTGTTGTATTGTTAGGAGCTTCTATGGTTATCGGTGATGGTGTCATTACTCCTGCAATTTCTGGTTAGTCCTTTTCAACTAGGACTTATTGCTTTTTTTTAATTCGGTTTAATAAGAATAAATACCAGTGGGCAAATACTAACTGTAAACTTCGAAATGTTGCTTGTTTTATGAACCCCACCGCCCCTGAAAATTAAGTTATCATATATGTATATTGGACAGATAGATTGATGTATATGATGTTTTATATTCATGAGTTATCAAGGGAAAAGAGGATTGACTATGATGGTGTATTTGTTATTGCAGTTATGTCAGCAGTGTCTGGACTGCAAGTTCAAGGTGTGGGATTGGAGCTAAGTCATGGTAATTCACGCTTGAGTTTAAGCTTTCCTTGGTCTTTCTTTCGTCAAAAATTATAAAAAAATTGGAATAGAATAATCTAATCAAGACCACATGATTTAATAAAAACTGCCCGCTCGTTAATTTTTGAAATCGAAACATAGATAAAAAACACGCCACGACGATATATTTGGAAAGCATGAAAAACTTATGTTTGTTTAACATTTCATAATTACTATGGTTAACTAAAATATTAAATTTAGCATTTCAAAACAGCATCTAGTCAAATAATTAAAGAATAAAATTTTAAAAACATTATTTAGATATTAGCATTTCAAAAACACTGTTCATTACCCTCACAAAAGCCACACCTTTTAGGATAATGTTTGACTAATTGAAATCTTGTAGAGCAGAAACAATATAATGAGCAAGTTTTGAAAACTTGTCAAAAGCAGAAACATTGCAATCTCATTAGATAAACATTGGAAAGCTTCAATTTTCATGGGTGGATGTATCTTGCTTTTTGAATATTTGATTTTGTTTTTGCAGGGACAGTGCTATTATTCGCTTGTGTCATATTGATTGGTCTGTTTGCATTGCAACACACTGGTACTCAACGGGTGGCAATTGTCTTTGCTCCTATTGTTATTTTATGGTTGATTTCAATATGTGGCATTGGATTATATAATATCATACATTGGAATCCAAAGATTGTGTATGCGTTATCTCCACATTACATAATCAAGTTCTTTAGGGAGACTGGCAGAGCTGGCTGGCTTTCACTTGGGGGTGTTCTTCTCTCTATAACAGGTATTTGAATATAACATACTATGTGTTAAAAATAGATTGTAAGTTGATTTTCTCAATCAGGATTAGTCGGTGTGTTTTTTTGCATTTTGAAATTAATTTTATGCTATAATCAGTCTTCAACATTAGGATGAACAAATCTGATTGATGGGTAAAATAAAATTATTTATTTAATTATTCTTTTGCTGTATTTTCAGAAGAAGAAAAAAAATGTTGTATTGTTTTTCTTATAAATACTTGTTTTTGGTCATATTATTTCCCTAATAACCAGAATTCGCCAAACACTAAACATGTGATATCTTGTTTTTACAACTTCAAGCATCATAAGCACATCCAAACACTTTTCTATGGTCCACTACACTCTATTATGCAACTGATTATTCAATATTACATAATCACTACCAAACACCCTTCAATAGGATAATGATGCTATAAGATTTTCTTGCTGGTGTTTACAGTCTCTACCTCATTTTTGTTGGTTTGTATTTCGTTCATCAACTTTGACACCTGTTTATGTATTTTCAAATTTCAACTCATTACTCATATCTCATTTTTTTTATATCTGGTTTCTATCCACATCTATTCTCAGGAACTGAAGCTATGTTTGCTGATCTCGGCCACTTTACTGCCTTCTCTATAAGAGTAAGTCCACTAGTTGGGCTATGAATGTTCACTTCTCTTTATTACCACTTGTTCCTGTCTTTATTATCAATTGATCTGAGTTGGGCCTTTTCATTATATTTATAGTTTATTGTTGTTTTTACTTATGAAGTTAATGCTTGTCTATTTGTGTAGCTTGCATTTGTCGCCGCTGTGTACCCGTGTTTGGTCATACAATACATGGGCCAGGCCGCTTATCTGTCTAAAAACATCACTTCTATTCAAGACAGTTTCTATAAATCAATACCCGGTTAGTCCTGTATTTTCACTCTCGGTGGCAAAATGGGCTGGGACAAGTTGGCCCACCAACACAGTTTTATTAAGTAATAATTAATGTATAAAATATGGTCATAAACACTATAGGTTTAATAATAATTTAAGGCTTCTTTAAAATAACAATTTAAGCCAGTATGTAAGCATTTTAATATGCTTTTGGCTAACTATGACCCGTTTCCTTTATAGTTAATACATTTTTTTACCCGTTTGACTAATCATTTATTAAACTTAACCCCCCCCCCCCCCCCTTCCGTTGCAGAACCAGTATTTTGGCCAGTTTTTGTTATAGCTACTCTAGGATCTGTTGTGGGGAGTCAAGCTATCATTTCGGCTACCTTTTCAATTGTGAAGCAATGCCATGCCCTTGGTTGTTTCCCCAGGGTCAAAATTGTCCACACATCCAAACATATGTTCGGCCAGATTTATATACCAGAAATCAACTGGATCCTCTTGGTTCTTACTCTTTTGATTGCTGTCGGATTCCAGGACACAACTCTAGTTGGCCATGCGTACGGTACATAACATCAGATTTTTGTTTGTTTACTTGTGACAAAATACGCTTATAAAAAGCTGTTTAGGGATTTAACTGTTCAGTATTTAATTTGATCCCAATCAAGTCATTTTCTGATTTTTTTTTGGAAAATTGTTGCTTGTCAGGGCTTGCATGCATGACGGTAATGTTCATCACAACTTTTCTCATGGCGCTCATTATAACCTTTGTGTGGCAAAAACACATCGCATATGCTACCATCTTCCTTGTTTTTGCTCTCATAGAGGGTATCTACCTCTCGGCTGCAATAATAAAAGTTCCTCAAGGAGGTTGGGTGTCTGTTTTGCTCGCCTTTGTGTTTATGGTCATAATGTATGTATGGCATTACGGTACCCGTAAGAAGTACAACCATGACCTCCACAATAAAGTTTCACTGAAATGGCTTCTCGGGTTGGGACCCAGTTTGGGTATTGTACGTGTGCCCGGGATAGGGCTCATATACTCGGAACTTGCCACTGGTGTACCTCCGATTTTCTCACATTTTGTTACGAATTTGCCCGCTTTTCACAATGTTCTGGTGTTTGTGTGCGTGAAGCACGTCCCCGTGCCTTTTGTATTGCCTGAAGAGCGGTTCCTTATTGGGCGTATCTGCCCGAGACCTTACCGTATGTATAGGTGCATTGTTAGATACGGGTATAAGGACATCCAAAGAGACGATGGCAACTTTGAGAATCAACTCATTCAAAGCATAGCAGAGTTCATACAAGTGGAAGCTGTCGAACCTCGGTTATCTACCTCTGAGAACACATCCTTTGATGGTCGAATGGCGGTCATAAGCACCAGGTCAGTTTTCTACTCATTTATTTTTTTAATAACTAGTTAAATGGTCAAACTTAGATTTCTGTTTAAAGTTATAAATCAGCCTAAAAAGTCAAAACAATATGAAATGAATGATGAATCCCAGGTCAAATACTACTTTAACTGTCTCTGACCAACTGGACTTAACGGGTTCCCCCATACAAAGTAGCAAATCGTTAATGCTGCAACGTTTAAGATCCGATTATGATGATGAAAACCCACAAATAAGAAGGCGGCAAGTGAGGTTCCAGCTGCCATCATCGGGTCCGGTAATGGATGATGAGGTGCGAGACGAGCTTTTGCAGTTGATACAGGCTAAAGAAGCAGGAGTTGCTTATATCATGGGACACTCTTACGTTAAGGCCCGGAGGTCGTCTTCATACTTAAAGAAGCTCGTCATTGACATCGGCTATTCTTTTCTTCGTAAAAATTGCAGGGGCCCTGCAGTTGCTCTTCATATTCCTCATATAAGTTTGATTGAGGTTGGTATGATATATTATGTTTAGGTATTGGTTTTACATTTTGATAGCTCTTTTGTTCTGTTGTCAGCCAAAATAATGTGAGATTACTTTATATGGATTAATTTGCTTGCATTTACAAAAATATACTAGGAAGCAACAAGGAGTACATCTCTTTCATTATTTCAATATCTAAGGATTTTGTAATCACAGACGAAGTGAAGTATATCTATGTTAGATTTGTAGTTGTGTATTTATATGTATAGGTAGTAACCATTTCTAAGCTATAATTGATGAAAATTTTGTAGTTTTTTTTAATACATGGTTACGATGGAAAATATCTTATTTGAATTCAAAAATTTGTAAAAAAAAAATTGAGTGTTATTATTTAATTTTAGATGCTTAAAAAGTAGAGTTGACCCAATTGATGTACTCATGTAAGTTACTCTTATATCATTGTAATATAATTAAATAAGAATTAAAAAGAAAAACTCTGATTGGTTAGATATTATTATTCCTCTTCTTACACATTTCATTTTCATCTTTATCATTTTTGAACCTACTACTATATATATAACATGCAAAAATGGAGTCATCCAGAAAGGGAAATGGTAGTAAATGTGGGTTCAAAAGATAGGAACACCCTCCGCCCTACCACAAATGTTCGATGCACAACTCTAGCTATCACATCATTCTATCAATCATACAATATACAAGTGAATAACATTATAAGTGGGCATATACCTCTATCCAGACGTATACCATCACGTTGTGGGTACAAACTGTAAAAGAATACCAAACAAAATCTTATTTTTCTTGAAAGTTACTTACATGGATTGAGAGGACATTGTTATCTTTAAAGAAGGCCCACGTAAATGTTTGACAAAAAAAGAACTTTTAATTTTTAGTTTACCTCACATTTGAAGTTATTCAATATTCAGCTAAACTTTTCTGAGATGTTATAGATAGCTAATATATTAATTAAATTTAATTAAATTAAATTAATTAAACTAAACTACATATACAAAGAGGCTGTCGGGGAATAGTGCCAGGCAAGCCTGGCACTTCGTTATTGGGCCGCGAATGTGGCTTTTCCAATTTAGCAAAACAACATTTTAAGATTTGGCAGCAACTATTGCACTGACAGAAGACAATGACCAACACCACCACCTCATATCTCCTCCGCCTTAAACAGTCGACTGTTACCA
This sequence comes from Scalesia atractyloides, assembly GCA_947069175.1. Lineage (NCBI taxonomy): Eukaryota > Viridiplantae > Streptophyta > Magnoliopsida > Asterales > Asteraceae > Scalesia > Scalesia atractyloides. The sequence goes on along the minus strand of CAMTDV010000012.1, from coordinate 55,865,524 downwards.
ACATGCAGCCAAAACCCCACAAAAACCTAGAACTGATACTTGTGCCGCCTCAACCGCCGCCGGAAAATTGATTCTCTTGCCGTCAGAAGGACTTGCTGATGCCGGATATACGGCAGCAACCAGCTGTAAAATCAAAGGCAGGTAGAGTAGGCGAACTGTTTTCTCCGGCTTGAGGTGGTGAATGGCGGAGGCTGGTGGTGGTGATGGTTGTGTGGTGCGACAATGACGGTTAAGTGGGTGCTGGACCGATGAGAGAGAGAGAGAGAGAGAGGGATTGAATTCGATAAGGGTGTTCAAAACTTGAAATTGTGGGAATCTTGCCAAGAAGCTGATTCAAGATCTTTGGATTAGAGTTTTCAATTTTCAAAGCAAGAAAACAGACAGAATTAAATTCAACAACACTATATCATAAACAAATCATATCCGGCATGAATTCTTGAAATTAAGGGTCATAGCAAGGAACCCTGCATCAAACTTTTAAAAATAAAATAGAAAAATATAAAAAAAGATAGCTGAAAGCAGATATCATTATGAACTTTGGAAAAGTGGAACAAAGATATGTCAAGAAAAAAGATAAGAGGTGGTGTATAAGTAATGATGTCTATGGCTGACAAGTTGGTTTTTACATTTATTTTTATTTTTTTATGCACAGTAATGTTGTTATTACTATCGATGCACGATACACGTTTTAATAAAAAAAGAATGGTGGGTACATAAAATGTAAATCCATGTAATATAGTTATTACTTATAAAATATATATCAAAATGAAAGGTTTATAAATAGTAAATTTATTAATTTAATATTATAATTATACTTTTAAAATATATAGTTAAATTTCAGTTAAATTTTTTACAGGCTATCATGTTATTATTGTCGGTATTTTGTCATTATAAAAAACAGTTTCGATATTTATTTGTTATGGTTTTTCATTGGTCAAGCTAAATTATGATTTTGCGTCATTTAAATGTACAGTTTTATCATTTGTTTTGTTTTTTTTCCTTCTAGCCAAATTATAATTTTACTCCTGGTTCAAATTTTCAGTTTTGCTTTTTTTTCTGTCAAATTACGATTTTTTCCCCATTGAAATTATAGGCATGCGATGGTTTTAATTTTTTTTTATAAAACTATGGTAGTGTTTTGTTTTAATTGGTTGACTCGATGTAATTTTTATTCGTGTCATGGGGTTGCTTGGCACATGCTCATTTGTCCTGAAAAATTGCAATTTTGCTCTCAGTTTAAAATTATAGTCCTATTGTTTTAGTTTTTTTTAGCAAAAGTATGGTAAAGTTTTGTTTTAATTGGTTGACTCGATTTAATTTTTTTGACATCATGTTATAAGTAGTATGTATACAAGTAACCGAAACATAGACGTATATGTTGAGAAAGAACTATTCAGCTTTTTGTCCCGCAACGCGGACGAGGCTGTCCGAGGCAAAAACTAGTTAATATACATCAACTATCATTATAGAAGTATATCTAAACAAGCGATCCTGTTTTAAGTTAATATTTAAATTTTAATTTTATTTTTATCACAAGTTATTTGACTCATATTTTACCCCATGTAAGGGTGGAGGGGCAACATCTATCTTGGAACCAATTCAACCCACTTCCCCAATGTCACCACAATTAACCTAATAGAATCCATTTCAACCAAAAAATGAAAGTGAAGAAATATAAAATCATTGTTGGAGTGATTTGAACCACTTTGTATAAGAGACCGAGAATCATACCTACTTCTTCCTCTTAAACCTAGATCTGCAATGGAGAAAAGAGAAAAGTGGGGATGTAGAGATGGCCGGTAGGGGAAGAATCCCCTTTTTCCAGCTACAAAAAGTGTGTATCTCTTACCCTAATAATGAGGTGAATACCTCCTTATAGGAGACATAGGTAACCATAACCTCAATGGGCCAGGCCCAGTTAGGGTTGTCTCTACAAGCCCACAACCTAGTGTAGTGTAGACTACAACGCGTTGGACTTCGCGAGTTAGTACGCAATAATAAATAACATAATATAATGTGATAACATAAATGACTGATCGTTTGAGTCGGGTTCCATACCATACCTTTACAAGTCCCGAGTCTAGTGTTGCTCCCGTGTGTAAGCGCTGGAGGAGCACTAGACTTATTAGGAGTGCTCGAAAGTGAAGATTATTAATTCTAGGCGTGCCTATCGCCGAGGCGCTTGAGATTTGCTAGCCAAGCTTGTTGCGTTTGTCTTCAACTGTGAGTGGAGATCAGGAGCAATGAATAACACACGATTGTTCATCGTGGGAATTGGTTAGGCAAAACTTGGCGCACGTTGATTGGCCGCAGACAGTTGACATTTGTCGTGGCACAAAACTATGGACTGTTAGGGTTGCGCGTATACGTATAAATCCCACAAGGAACCTTGGGACCAGCCTAGTTTTTTACTGTTGAGTGTGGGTATGATCCAATGCTCATATGACTTACGCATCATTTCGGACCATACCCCTTCAAGTCCTCCTAGTCTAGTGTTGCTCCCATGCGCAGATGGCAAGTGGAAGCAACTCCGGACTAGATGAGTGTGCTGCCTTCTAGGGATTTTTGCGAGTGTGGCCCTGTCGTGTGGGCTACTGTAAAATTTATAGTCCTTGTCGTAACTTCTTTTGGTTAGCACCTAATGCACATATCTTTGGCCATGAGGAATTCGTATATGTTGTGTTTAAATCTTTATAAACTGTTGTCTACAATATTTGCACGTGTTAATCCACTTTGAGCAGGTTATCGCGAAAGAGAATTGGCGCAAAGTCGTGTCAGGGCGATGGAGTGGAAAACCAAGCCTGCTCTGATCCTTAGGTGTGCCACAGCAACAATACGGCGTGTCGCATGGAGTTGCGGCCTGCATTGAAGATTGTGGGTGCATATGAAGCTTTATTTTAGCCGATGCGTTTTTGCGTATACCCAAAATGGTGTGCGCATTTTTAGTACAATTTATTTTGTAAGCCTGAAATAATGTAAAAGACACTTGATATCACTAGAACAACTTTGGCGAAACACCTTTATTTCCACTGATTGTGCCTTTACATATTACAATTTTCGTGATCGTATATAAAAAAGCATGCGCGCGCGTGGGCGATTTATGTGCTCGTTTGTAAAGGAGCATTCGCACATAGCGATTGGCGTGCTCGTATGTAGAGCAGTAGCACATGGCGACTTACGTACTCGTAGTAGAGCAACAGGCTCGTACGGAGGCTGGCGTGCTCGTAAGTAAAAGAGCATGCGCGTATGGTGACTTACATGCTCGTATGTAGAGCAGCAGCCTCGCACAGAGACTGGCGTGCTCGTAAGTAAAAGAGCATGTGCGTATGGTGACTTACATGCTCGTATGTAGAGCAGCAGTCTCACACGGATACTGGCGTGCTCGTGTGTAAAAGAGCATGCGCGTATGGCGACTTACGTGCTCGTATGTAGAGCAGCAGTCTCGCACGCAGACTGGCGTGCTCGTATATAGAGGAGTATGCGCCTCCCGGCGCATGTGTGCTCACTCGTATGTAAAGAAGCATGCGCTTGGCTACTTACGTGCTCGTATGTATTGCAGCCTTTCAAGCTTTCATCGGTGTGCGCGCTCACAGTTTTTTCCCGATTGAATGTATTGTCAAACCTGAAAATGCTATTATCAAACGCTGGTGTATCATGAGACGCCCAACCTTATGTTAGTATTTCTTGAACTTAAAATAAGTTGGCAAGGTAAATTGTAAACAAGGGTCAACATGTGGAAAACATTGTACTGAAACTTTGTCCTTAGGAGGTGTTCGTTCTATGCACGGTTAAGAATCCTCTTTGTATGCGCGTTATCCATACTTCACAATGTTTGAAAGCAATTTTGACCCTCAAAATGATGTTACACCATGCCAGTCTCTTTTATTGCCGGTTTTCTTTTATAAATGATGGCTCATCCTCGTTAATGGAGGCACAGAAACCCACAAAATTTGGATCTTGAAATTGTAACTTGAGAAAACCTTCTACAACAACATATTTGTACCCCTTTGTAACTAAGATTGTGTACCCAGTTCAAACAAATGAAGATCTAAAGGGTTTTAAAAACTAAAATCTTGTGTGGATCTGATGAAAAACCACAGATCTAGAAATTTGGCTAGAGAAGAATGAAAAGATGTGGTTCGTTGCAGGCCCCACGGTGGACGCCAATGAAGAAACACGAAATCACCGTTGGAGTGATTTGAACCGCTTTGTATAAGAGACCGAGAATCACACCTTGTTCTTCCTCTTGAACCTACATCTACAATGGAGAAGAGAGAAAAGTGGGGATGTAGAGACGGCTGGTAGGGGAAGAATCCCTTTTTACAGCTACAAAAAGTGTGTTTGCCCCATATCTCTTGCCCTAATAATAAGGTGAAGACCTCCTTATATACGAGACATGAGTAACCATAACCTCAATGGGCCAGACCCAGTTAGGGGTCGTCTCTACAAGCCCACAGCCTAGTGTAGTGTAAACTACAACGCGGTGTGCTTCGCGGATTATTACGCAATAATAAATAACATCATAAAATGCGATAACATAATGACTAATCATTTGAGTCGGGTTCCATACCATACCTCTACAGAAAGGAAACCCACCTAGCTCAAGTCACTGTTCAAACATTGTTTTAAACTAACAAAAAAAAACAAATCATTTAAATAAAAACTATTTAAATAAAAAACAAACATAATACTTAATAATGAAAAACTTAAGTTGGCATGATATGCGTACTAGTCCATGTTGATTCTAGAAATCTGAAATGCCTCATTTTTTGAAATTCTGGAAGTATTTGAGCCTCGAGTTTTGATCGGTAGAATTGAGGCCGGGGTGAACTTGAGGGTATGGTTGGCAGGGGTGGGTGGGGGGGGGGTAGAACATTGATATGAGTTGCATGGTTGGGTAGAAATGACTGGGTGAGAACGGGTCGTTTGGCTAGATCATTCAGCCTTTTTTTTGACAATGCGGTTTTTTTGTGTGTGATGAGACATCCATTTGAACATTTTTTAAAAGGTACAAAAATATGGAGAGTAGAAAAAAATTGATTTAAGTGGAGTAAAAGTTATAATATACATAGTCTTAAAAAATAGAGGTTTTTTTATTATACATGGTAACAATATGACCTTTTCTCACGAGTTCACTAATCCGGATACAATACTCACAGACTCAACTCGAGTAGGTTGCGACGAATTATACTAGGCGACGTGCCCTTTAAGACCAATACGACCGTACTGTCTATAGGTTGTCAAGTCTTGATACAGCCTTGCTATGTTTAATTTTTGTGCATGTAAAACAAAAAAACTGTAACCGAAAGTGAAAGCTCCACCGTCGTCTTCATCAACTGCAAATATTATTTCCATCAATTACATTATTATCATACATTGTTTTGCCGTCCATTTAAACTATGGACATCCTAGAACTTATCGTACTTTTAATCTTCACAGCGTTGTTTGTTTGTTTGTTCCTTTTAAGTTGACGTAAAAATATGTTGTTCCCTAACTAAGCATTAGTTGTGGAAGCAATGATATTGAGCGCGAACAGTTTTTGTGTTCCAGGCCAAATTGCAAGATGTAAATCTAGGTCACAGGTTCTTGTTCGGAGTTTCTCTGGTGGGGATCCTAAAGTGTCATTGACAGAGAATCATTTAGATGCGTTGAGATTAATGGGAAGAATACAAAGGGGACGGATTGTTCTGAGCTCCTAGAAGCTTTGTGGGATGATGGGTTTGGGAGTCAGAGTGCTGAAGATTACTATAAATTAGCTGAGGAGGGTTTTACTTTAAGTAAGATGATGCAGGACCCCCGCGGTGGTTTTGCCCCATTTCCTGTGCTACACCCTTGAAGGATTCCCCTCTTCTTTTATATTTGCCAGGTGAATTCAAATTTTAACATTTCTTTCGTGTGTCTTACTTACCCGAAAACTCATGATTTAAAACACCGCTTCAATGTGTTTAGCCACCAATGTCTTAGCCAGTAAACCACTCTTCATTCCTTTACTTGTGTTTACATATCCCCCTCCTGCATACCCCAAGTTTGACCCAGATCTACATTAGGCACCGCCCTGAGGATTTTCCGTATTATCTTGTGCTCCTCGCGCATCAGACATGCATCACACACTTTTTTAAACCAAGCTAGCTAGTGGCCTTTAAGTATGATCATGACACCAATGATCTTTTGTTAATTTGTATTTTATTTCGTTTTGTAAAGTTTCAAGTAATCCTTTTCGATATAGGAAATTTGACTGTTTACATGATCGAGTGTTGTATTCAGGTCTGGATTGTCTTGGATTGGGACTCCTGTTGCACGAGAAAGCTCTTGGGAAGTAAGCAATATTTAATCATAATGTTTTTTTTGTTTATTTATTGGAACTCTATAAAACATGATTTTGGAATTGTTCTCAAGCGTGTAACAGTGGATCTTTGTTCATATAATCGAAATTTCTTACTTTCTTCATCTTTGATAACCATGACCGCATACTGTTTGCTTGATTGCAGAGTTTTCGAAGTTAGATGCTTGCATGTTCCTGTTCAAAATAGAGCACCACTTGAAGGTATTTATGAATGCAATCCCCCTTGTTATATAGATAAGTGATTTATATACAACATCATAAAATAACTTTAACAGACTTATATCAGAATAAACACTATAAAATTGCTTACAATATGACCAATATCATGTTGTAGCCCTACAGAAAAAAAATCCATTTTGTCTGAGAGAAACTTATAGATACTGCTTTAATTCATGAACTTTGTCGTATGAAGATTTGGTTCAATTTGTCGAAGAAGCTGTGAGGCTTGAGCATGCCTTATCTTCAAGGAAGCCAATTTATCTGGTTGGAGATTCCTTTGGTGGGTGTTTAGCTATTTCAGTTGCTGCCCGTAATCCTACACTTGACTTGGTAGTTATACTAGTAAATCTAGGTATTTTTTTAAGCTGCATGTCTACTTTATGTTCATTTATTCATTTAATAACCTAGCGTCTAAATCATTGGGTGCAAGTATTTGAGCAACTTCTTTCGAGAGGTCACGACTTCCATCTTTGCTTTTTCTTCTTGAGGCTCTGCCAAATGTACTCTATGGTGCCTTGAGTTTAATTTTCTTATCTGCAATACGGGTCAGTGTCCTTTTCCTATAAGCTTTTATATAAGTATACTTGAAGGCTAATTTTCTCATGTGTTACATTTATATCTCTTGGCAGGATTTAGGCAATTTTTTACCTAAAGACACTCTTATCTGGAGATTGAAACTGCTTAAATCAGCTGCTGCTTATGCTAATTCTCATCTTCAAGCCGTTACAGCTGAAGTATAGGTGTTGGCCAGGTTCCTTTCTTTTCCAATTCATCCAGATTTTTCTAAAAACATTATTGAAACTAAAGAAGTTATTTTGTTTCTAAAGTTAGTTTAATTTATTCTTATAATCGTAATTACTCATACATAAATATATACATGCATAAATACATACATACACGTATATGTGTGTGCGCTCATGCGACCTAAGGGGATTGTGTAGTTTTGCATCGTATCAAGAGCCTAGGGTTATCGGACATAGCCGTTGCTACAACCCTCTCTTTCCGGTGACTGTTGCTTTGTCTTGTTTATGTAACACGAGTAAACCATATATTACAATAGTGGGCTCATTTTAAAAGGTCTCAACTGAAATGATATATTATATCTAATTTGAAGTTTCATTAACAGCTAAAAGAGTTAATTAAATATGATGATTTCATTAAATTATAAAAAGAATATCTGACTTAATTAAAATATGATGATTTCATTAACCAGCTAAAAGAGTTGATCCTCATGAATATGATGGGTTTGGTAATCTGTTACTGTGAAGGTGAAACAGAGATTTTTGTATTGTGATAACCTGTATGATATGATGTACAAGTATATATAGCCATTGAACAAAATCGTATTCTTAACGGGCTGACTATAATGAGCCTAACCCTAATACATTCTAATGGTCATCATAACATATCAGTTCCAAGGATCAGCTCCTCCCTAGTAATGATGAAACACAAAGGCTAAAAAAATATTTGCAGAACTGCATAATATGCATCTTAAAAGGCAACGATCACAAACTCCTGTTGGTATGCAAAAATTTATCTTTATTCCGTTCATTTTGACTCATATATAATCTGCACAGAAGTATGTTCACATATTTGTAATGTTTGTGCAGAAAAGTGATAGTAATTTGTTGACGATAATTAAAGGTTGTTCAAAATACCGCCGCACATCATATCATGATAATATGAAGGATTATATCCCTCCTAGTATGTCAGAGTATAGAACGGAATACGAAGGACATCGGTAATCACACATGTTCATTTTTTTTTTATCAAATGTTGTTTCTGATGTCTTGAGACTATGAATGCAGGTGGGTCCATCTCGCTACAAGTCCCGTAATGCTTTCAACTTTGGAGGACGGAAAGGTAGTGAGTGGATTGGGCGGGATTCCAAGTGACGGCCCTGTATTGTTTGTTGGTAATCACATGCTCTTGGGGTTGATCTTTTTATACTTTTTCTGGCGTTTTTGAAAGAAAAACAAGAGTGCTTCGTGGGTTAGGTCACCCACAAATGCTTCAACTTGATACCGAGTATGGGATAATTGATATTTCCGTTTTGTTGAGAGTATTTGGTATGTTGCCCGTCTCTGCAATCAATCTTTTCAGATTGTTGTCATCTAATTCATACGTGCTGCTATATCCTGGTGGCGCACGTGAGGCTCTCCACCGCAAAGTCTGGTCTTCCACCTCATTTGCATATTCAATATTCCGTCTCTTATGTTTTTTTGTGTTTCTCAGGGTGAAGTTCACAAGTTATTTTGGCCTGAACAACAAGAATTTGTAAGGATGGCAGCAAAATGTGGAGCTACCATTGTACCTTTCGGGTCCGTTGGGGAAGATGATGTGTCCGAAGTAAGGATTAACTACGTCCCTTTGTGCATAATCTTCTTACTCATTTTCTAAAATATTGTGTCTACCTCAGTCACTTGTTAAAACCTTCGATGGAGTCTAGGGGCAATGTTAAAATAAGTGCGAGTTCAATTCAAAGTGGTTGGGAATAGTATGGTTCTCAATCACCCTTGGTTAGGGACAAGGTGTAATGGTTGGAAACAAATAAGTGGAAGGGATTGAGGAACAAAATAAATGAGTGTGCCCTACCCTACCTACGAGAACAAAACCATATAAGTACCCGTGTATACAATGATTGGCTAAACAATTGGTGCTACGAACACAACCACAATACCTGTACTTTCCACTTTTAGTCAGGGGAAAAAACATGATCGCGAGGGACTAAATAGTTTTCAAGACCTGCAATAAATGAATGAACTCGTGGATGGACTAAAAGGGGCAACTTGGTTCTCAAAGTTAGACTTAAGTAGGCATGATGTTGTATATAAAACTACATTCAGAACACATATATTTGATTTGAAAAGTATGACTGCTACCTTCCTTTTCAACCTTAATGAACAAAGTCCCAGACAACACTTAATGGAAGTTTTTTTACTTCTTTTGATGACATTTTGTTGTTATATGACTGGCACTTAGTTAGGCTGACTTAGTTGGAATGCAGAGAAGGTTAGAAAGATAAGTCTGAGGTTAAGCTTACAAGCAAGTGAAGGTTTAAACACGTGAGATAGCATATGAGGTAAGGAAAAGTCGTCTTGAAAGAATTTTGTGTAAAGATTCAAACACAGGTAGAGGATTTGGTGCACCGTACAAGCGACTGAGTTCATAGTTGAGCATGAGCTGAATCTTCTTTCAGAAGAAGAGTTGAAATAAATAATTGATTTGTTGCTGGATGGAATACTAGGATAAGACCCACCCATCATCAATTTCTTGGTTAACCTCGAGAATGTATAGGTGAAAATAAGTGCAAATATCGGCATACAATTTTAATAGTTAAGAGAGCATGAAAATTGGTATACAACAAGTCCCTTCATCATGTTGTCTTGTTTCAGTGTTACTTTAAGCTACAAATCCAAGATTCAACTGAGTTTGGTGTTTCATTCCTGCCGTTTCTCCATTCATGTTTGGGTTTATTAAATATACTGATAAAATGCGTGCAGATGCTCCTGGATTATAACGATCAGATGAACGTTCCTGGACTCAACAGCCGTCTACAGGAGCTTAATGAAAAATCACTTCTTTTGAGGTACTCATCTTATGGAACTGTGTCATTTGATTCGTCAAGCGAAATGCTTTATTTTTAAAGCATCATTCAGTAAAAACAAACTGAAGAAAAGATTTGGCACATATAATCCGAGGCACTGACGACTTGGGGAGGTCCATAAACCCTTGAAACCGACATAACCACCCAAATCAAAGCAGGACGGTTTTAGATTAATACGGTTCAGTTCACATGTCGGCTTTGGTTGGCGGTTCAGCCGAAGGTTTGGAACTTGGAACCGGTGTCGTTTAACGTTTTTTTTATTTATTTACTTTTTTCATTTCCAGAATATGCAGTTTTCTATATGTATTATTCTCATAAACCTTCTATTTTATTTAAAAATCTTGAATGCAAAACTAACAATTTTGAAAAAAAAATGGTTTAAACTGCAAAAAGGAATTGACAAACCACTGAAACAGCCATCCCAGCCAACACAGGTGGTTTGGTTTGTCGTTTCCCGAAACAGCACAGCCCATAATATTAATCAAAACCGGGTGAAGAGGGGATCGTGAACATCCATAGTCAATGTCAATAAGCTACACTCACCTGCCATATTAACATATGTGAACGTGACATAACAGGCAAGATGTAGAAGGGGAGGTTGCTAACCAACAACTTCATTTGCCTTTGGTTATGCCCAAAATACCTGGTCGGTTCTACTATCTATTCGGAAAACCTATAAAAACTAAGGGACTGGAGAAGATTTTGAACGACAAAGATATGTCGCAGGCATTGTACGCGCAAGTAAAGTTCATGGTTGAAACGAATATTGTGTATTAATTAAGAGGCGAGGCGAGGCGAGGCAAGGATCCTTACCGAAGTTTTGTAAAAAGGGTTGTGTTTCAGGCTAAAACTAGCACTCCGTGGGACAAAGTTCCAACGTTTGATCCTAAGAAAGCATCTACATGTTTATGTGATTAGTGGAAACTTTAATTTCTGTTCGGTTGTACTCGTAGTTTTTATAATTTTTACACATTAATTTTTCACATATCATATGTTTGTAATTTACGGGGACGTTTGATATTCATTTTGAAAATAATTATTGAATCGGGGGTGTTTGAATTTTCATTTTGAAAACGAATATATTGAATAAGGCTCAAGATATTCACACACGTCTACTGTCTATTTGGACACCTTTGGTGTCCTAGACGGGTCGTCTAGGCACTGATTTTAAAGAGAGAGCAGGGGAATGTCTAGCATAGAATTTAAGGGGTGTAGACGCCCTGTCTAGACCTAGATGACCCGTCTAGGACCTTGGTATTTTTTTGAATTGAAAAAAGAGTGTTTTGGTGGGGTAAATTGATTGTTGTTGAAGGGTGATGTTTTTAGTGAAAAAATAGGTGTTTTGGTGGGGTAATTTGAGATGTTAGATTTTAAAAAGTTTTATTTTTTGTATAAAAATAACTTACCGTTTTTGATTGTTTAAGTATTTCATTGTTTTTACATTTTATTTTTAAAAAAAATATTATACTATTTAAATTTAATATTGTTTTCAACATTTTAAAAAGAATTCAAATATTATATCGTGTAAATATTATTTAACATTTTGAAAATTATATTGTTTCCGTATTATATTTCAATGTCGATTTAAAACAAATAATCATCAAGTAGTCGAATAACTGAAAACAAACTTAAATATAACATATATAACATAACTATGTACATCCATAACAATATATATTTGTACAACTAAATACTAAATACAAAACGTCTATGCATATGCGTCGGAGTCGGAATTTAGATCTGGCTTCTGCGGCTGCTGCTGATGTGGTGCTCGAGGTGGTGGGAGCGGTATGGCAGGTAACCCCTCTCTCTCATCTATCCTGTGCCTCCCGAACCACCCAACCCATCAGATCCAAAAGCCTGTCAACAACTGCTGGTAACTGCGTATATGCTGCTACTCCCGGGGCATGACCTGGAATAATGTGCCGAGGAAACTGGCGCGCCCTGGGAGGTGGTGGTGGCTGTGGCGGTGTTGGTCCGTCTAAATCCACCGGAGGGTCCTGAACGACCGCTGCCTCATCTGCCGGAGGATAGACCAGATCAAAGTGTTCCGGTAGGGCCTCCGGAATCCATAGCTCACCTGCGCGGGTTTTAAACTGCTCGCCGAGGAGGCCGAACCTCTTAACAAGCTTCATCCCCCGCAACGTCTAAAAACCCATTCGCCTCGATGGTATGGTCGATCGTAAGTGTGGGTCCGTCTCCGGTAAATGACCCAGCGAACGGGCAATGACGGTCACATTCGCGCCACCATACAAAAATTCGCGCTCCTACCAGTGATGGGCAGAGGCGAAGTACTGAGCCAGACCGTGTGCAAGTGCGCACGGCCTCGTGTACAATAAGCAATAGAAGAAAAAGAGATCAGTGCTCGTACACCACTCACGCCTGTGGCCGCGAGCGGTAATAGAAGTATCGAGCATCCTATGTAGATGCCTGCAGATATTGTTAGCGAAATACGAAAATTAATTTATATAATAATAATAATAATCATAATAATTATTGTAATAAACGTACATACCTGTACAATGGGTCATCAACATGTGAAATCCTCCCATGCACCTCAAGTGCTCCCAAGTGTCATGCCCATGACCACCTCCCAAAATCCCAAAAGAGTGGATCTGTCCACCACTACTAGCCCCTGCGTATAAACATCTGTAGCGATCTCCTCCGGCATGTATAAACCGCTATGAACGGCAAACGCAGCTAGCGTCATCGAACGCCAAACACTGGCAAGCCTAAAAGAAACCTCAGGCGGAGGGGGAAAAGCCTGTGGCTGTGGAGGCGGCTGGTTGACCCGTGGAGGGTGAAATGTGAACTCGACAAAAACTTGATCAGCAGCTCCCTATAACTCGGCGTGCCAGCCAAGTCAAACAGACGATGCCATGGTGAATCCATGGGAATGAAATAACGCAGTCTCGTCATCTCACCAATCGCCTCGATCGCATCCCAGTCGACCGCGGCATGCGATCCGACGTGCATCCGCCTAAGCTTCCCACAAAAACGGGCGGCCTCGGTGTCGGGCGGAAACTCTAGATATGGGTGACCGTGTAGTGGATTCGCCGGCGTTGGCGGAGCCGTCGTGGACCATGCGGATGTGGAGCCCTGTGTATCTGATCTTCAACCTCGTCCCTAATCAATCTGCAAGAAAATACCATATACGTACAATAATACTAACAATTAGCAATAATAATAACAATATAACACAAATAATAATAATAATAATAATAATAATAATAATAATAATAATAATAATAATAATAATAATAATAATAATAATAATAACAACAACAATTAACAATAATACAAACAATTAACAATCTTAAATAAAAAAAATAACAAGAAAAAAAAGGTCGGTCTTAGGGGTAGACGCCCCGTCCAGTTCGACCAAAAACCCACCTTCTCAACACATAACACCCAAAACCCAAAAAATCATCAAACTCACATACAACCTATAGTCTAAATGTATAATACATTCAAGAATCATGAGGTATAGGTTAGAATACGTGCCTGAGCTGGTTGAATTCGAAACAATATGCTCGATATATGCCTGATCAAGGATTTTATATGTGTATGTGTCGTATGCAGCTGGTCGTCTGATTATCCACTCATATACGATGCATGGTTAATTACCATTTTACCCTTGAGTTGCCACCGTCTAGGCCTAATTCAGGGGTAAAATGGTACTTAAGCATTTGAGCAGAAAATGTCTCAAATGATTAGTTACCATTTTACCCCTGAATTAGGCCTAGACGGGTGGCAATACAAGGGTAAAATGGTAATTAAACAAGACGTAGCGTCTAGGACTAGACGACACGGCTTAGGAAATGGTTAATTACCATTTTACCCCAGAGTTGCCACCCGTCTAGGCCTAATTCAGGGGTAAAATGGTAATTAACCATTTGAGACATTTTCTGCTCAAATGGTTAATTACCATTTTACCCCTGAATTAGGCCCTGACAGGGGGCAAGTCAAGGGTAAAATGGTAATTAACCATTTCCCATTAAAATTCAAAAAGTTAAACATTTTACATTTGCCGCTCAAAGTGTTGCTGCGTCTAGGGCTAGACGGGGCATCTAGTTCTCTAATATTATCTTTATAGCCCTGGGTTAGGCCTAGACGGGGTTCACTTCAAGGGTAATATGGTGTCTTGGCCAACAACAGACGTCTAGTCTAGGTCTGTACGCGGTGTATATTCATATTTTTTTATCGTTTTCTTTTATACAGAAAATCATATTAATTAAACAAAAATCAATTTAGTTATACAAAAAATCATATTAATTAAACAAAAAATCATATTAATTATAAAAAAATCATATTAGTTATACAAAAATCGTATTAATTATACAAAAAATCATATGAATTATAAAAAAAATCATATTAATTAAACCAAAAATCGCATTAATCATACAAAATCGTATTAATTATACAAAAAATCATATTAATTATACAAAAAATCATAGTAATTATACAAAAAAATCATATTAATTATACAAAAAAATCATATTAATTATACAAAAAATCATATTAATTATACCAAAACTCATTCTCCGATTCAGTGTCGATGAAATTAATACTCGGGTTTGGATATGGTGGGGGATTCATTCGATGTATACCATTCTAAATGGGGCGTGTACATATATTGCAATTGTTCTGCAGCGGGTCTTCGGTGCGTCAACCATAGCCCGTTTATTGTTGGCATTGGAAATTGGCCTTCCAGCTTAATATGTATGAAGTGGTTATTGTTAACATGTGCAAGCGTTATCATTCGTGGTTCTCGGTCAGTGAGAGGACTCAATATCGTGAAGATGGTGGAAAAACCATCGATGCTTAACAGGTGAACCACGATACCGTACCTTTGTGCAATAAGAAGCCATGCGCGGGGGAAGTCCATCCAGTGAGTGGGGGGACAACGCTCCACTGAATCCCAAATTAGGCCCTCACGATGCGTGCTAAAATATCCTTCGTCCCATGCTTCAAATATTGGCACCTAGATCGATGTGTTCTGATCCATCTCATGTACAAGGTCTTTTAGAATGTGCCCCGATAAACGTTCTCCCATACCCAAGCCCACAGCCACAGATCGAAACCCACAATGACTGTTTGTCTCACATCTTGTATGCACGAGATGTACGGGTGAAACAATGTCGGAAGAAGAGACTTAAATCGTTTGATGATTTACAAATTCTCGTCGCCCACTATCAACGGAAAACCGTTATCGTCTCGAATCTCTTTTTGTTTAGAACTCGTTGAGCGGCTTCAACGCGCTTTGGGTTTTTGAGACTTTATGACCGACTGTTGAGAGGCCTGGGACGGAACGTACGAGCTGTGGCGGGGGGACATCGTATGTACTTTGTTGGGAACCTTGAAAGCATGTGTTTGCATCACTAAAGGAGCTTCTCCTAAATTCCTCACGTGTTTGCATCACCAAAGGAGCTTTTCCTCAATTCTTCGTCTCTACGGGCGGCCTCATCAAACCGTTGTTGTACTTGCTTTGTTGTTGGCCGTCCACGAGTATTTTGTTAGATAACGGTGGTTTCTTGGTAGATTTGGTTAGAGTCAACACCGATTTAATCTTTGCCAACAAGCTTTTTTCTGAACAGGGGGTGTGACTCTAACTGTTGCCTAACAATATTGTGCTCTTCTATCACGTCAATGTCATCCTGTATCAATTTACATGGTTGAAAGTTAAGCTTCTGCCAGAAGATGTCTACGTCTTCGAGTTGAATCGCACACTCTACACGGTTAAAACAATGCATTGTTAAAGTCACATGATTAACAGACATATGTAACACACATTGTTTCGTATTTAACAAGTATTACCTGCACGTACGTACTTTTCCAGCCTACAAGCACACGACAACCCACAGCTGTACCACATCTGACAACTACATGATGAATGAAAGCGCTGCAACACGTCTATTTCCTAAGTAGCTCTCCACTCAACACGTCAAGCGCTGTATGGGAAACTTTTCCACGTAGGTGGTCAAATAACGGGTTTTTGTGGTGGTTCATTGTCACACCCCGGATTTCCAATCCAAATCCATGCACCGGTGGGCCCGGGTGGGGAGTATCGTGACGTAAGTTGATATCATCATAGTCAATTAAACACGGCATAACGGAAGTCTTGGAGTAAAATTACTATTACAAACCAAATGTTCGAAATACAAAATAATATACAGGCTCGTAATAGAAGATCCACAGGCGGATCATAAAATGTACAAAGAAAGAATATAAAACAGCCTTTAGGGCAGATCTAAGGATTTGCAAGATCCTCTTATTTCACAACCGATCAGCTTCCAGCCTATTTCGTATTGTACCTACAACTTAGTCTTTTGAAAATACGTCAGCTTTCGCTGGTAAATACACCCGACTGACTCATTTTGAAAATATTTTAGAAATTAGATTTAAGTGCACATGGCACAAATCTTTTATAACTTGGGAAAGTTACTTTGTAACCTTGTTAACAAATTCACATGTTTGTCCATACATACAGGGCCCAGTACAGAGACCGAGACATGATTAAGTACACACCACTTAGAACTCACGGAGGAGTTATCCCCAACGTCTTGGGTAATTTGTTTTTGAGCGTCTGTCAGATGTATGCCTACACCCCGCGCTAAGGTCGTGGCCATTATCTAATGTAATGAGCTGAGGATATCTAGGACACGGTAGTTAACCCCCGATGTTTAAGTTATCAAACAAAACTGATTAAAACAAAATATATGGATTTACTAGCCACAATCCGGCATTCGATTGATCCTTTCCGACCAAGCGGTAATAATTTACCGTATCCCAAACGCGTATAGGGAAAATAAGTTAGGAGTATTTACTTAAGCTAATCTTGTTTTAAAATGCAAGATTTGATATCTCAGCGGTATCCAAAATGAACTAAGTGCAGATACCATTTACCGGAAGGCTCTAGTCTGGATTATGGCATAAGCTAACCAATTAAATACTAACGGTCTTATTCAAGTCGTAGACTTAGACCGACTAGCGTACTTGATCAAAACGTATAACGCTAGATTAAACGATGATCGGATAGAATGTAGTTTAAACCCGACAAGTACTTTGACTTGTATAATATGTGTAAACTATAAACATTCTGGATTTTGGAACTCAAATGACAAGGTTAGACCCGTTTCGGTTAATTTCCGTAAACTAGTTACGCATACTTAACCATACGCAAATTAGCAAAAATGGGTAACCGGATAAGTCATGGACAAGTTATATATGCCATTATACTTTAAATAAGTTGTAATATCAGTAGGATATGAACTTATTTGCCTGTTAAGGTTTTAAAATGAAACTATGCCTTATAAGGGCATTTTGGTAATTTTTATGTTGTATAAAAGTAACCTGATTATAATTAAATGTTATGACCATAATTATTTGGAAAAATAACTTATTTATGAGATAATATCAGTAGGATATTAATTATATGTGTAATTTATCCTTATGACTAAACTATGCACCGAAGGGGCATTTTGGTCATTTTACACAAAGTTTATAAATTGTTTGGGATTCTGAGTTCATATCATGTACCTACTGTAAATATGTTTAAAATAAGTTTAAAATCAATAAAATATGGTTTAAAACCATACTATGCGCAGAAACGGCGCTTATGTCGTAAATGACGTTTTATGCGATGTTTAATGAAAACTGATATTAAGGTTATATTAAAATGTCTTAGATATGTTACTTTATATAAAATAGCAGTAGATAAAATATTTACCTTGAAAAGATTTGATTAAAACCATTTTATAAGCCATAAGGGCTTTATCGTCATTTACCGACATATTACAAGAACTTGTTCATAAACTCAGTTTATAATTTGATTAACATCCCAAATAATCCTACTTATAATATTACCTCAGTAGGAAATTTATTTTCAAGTTCATTATCATTTAAACCTTGTTTTATGCAAAAAGGGTATTTTAGTCAAAATGGCATAATTACAGAACTTGTGCATAAATTCAGATTCTGATTATGATCATGTAATATAACCTTAGAGGTTTGTGCTACATTATATTACGATCATAATGCAACCTTAGATCAGTAGTTAACTAATCTAAATCGGGTCAAATCGAAAGTCAAAGCAGAAGTCAAACTTCGCGACTTTCGGTTGCGAACCAACCTTAGAACTGAAATTGACGAGCCGAACATGTGCTTGTGACAAATGGCAAATAACCGGTAATTCCGTACAATTTAATCTCTAATTTTGCTTTATAATCTCATGCATAGTTATCGTAATTTAATTTCATAACTGAGTCATACGTCATTAGGACAAGTAAATCTGATCCTAACATTACTGGTTTCCGTTACGACACGAAACAAACCAAAACGATGCCCTAAAAGTGTTGGTAGAAAGTGTTGGGCGCACTAATTGCGGTGACACTAACTGTGTCGGTAAACCCGCTAAAACGAATCAGAACAAGAAATAACGGCATGTTAATGCCATGCCTGAGTCCATATGCAAATGAAAACAAATATTCAAGAACAACTATTACAATATTACATAACTTTCCGGCATAACGCCTAAATTGCAAAACTGTCCGTTTCGACCAAAAAGGCGACAAATGTCGATTTGTCCGCAAGACTAATTCGAATGATTCCGGATGTAAGGATATGGATAAAACAATGTTAAACATCCAAAAATAATGTAAGAATAACAAGAATGCGCAAAAGACACCATCTTCGGTCATTCGGCAAACAGTGCACAACTCGACCGGAAAGCGGCCGATTGTCGAAACGACGAATATTTTAGTAGCCGATAGCCTAATCCGGGCGTCTAGTGAACTAGTTAAGCATTATTTGGAACTCAGAATCCATTCAACTAACATGAGGTCACGGAAACACAACTTCCGAAAAAGTTCGGCGGCGGAACATAAAAGTGCCGATATCGATTGAACGATCGAACGAAAGACATTTCGGCCATCCTAACTCATCGTATATTCATCTAGCCTAGTCATGCATATTTTTGGATCGGAAATACACTAATTAGACACCATATTAATTGTGGTAGTCGAAAACACAGGCTTCCGGTACTAAATAAATAGTTTCGTTTATTAGCGATTATTACGACGATGAGCGATCTAGCGACATATCCGTCATCCGAAACTTATATTGGAGGATCATGTGGATTAAATACCATGTAAATACACCCTAAACCCAAGTCTTATGCTTAAGATGTTAGAGGATTAACCCTAATCAATATACTTAACATAATCACCTAAATATCTAGAATTTTACCATGTGTGAAAAATGAAAGTTACACTTCACCCCCCCTCATTTTGACGGTCACAAGTGGGCCCCATGCGCACTTGATTTTGTTGAAAAATTAGGATTTGCAAGTACGGTGTTTTAGATATTGATGGAACTTGAAAGATGGACATGATTATATAAGATAATTCTTTATGATCTTATCATTTTCTACATCAAAAAAGTTGCAACATTTCCCCCCTCTTATCATGCCTACCTCACGGCTCCACCACCATCACACTATACACACAACTTAGCCACCAAATCCACGACTTTTTATCACTTTGAAGCCTAATCAAGCCTACTAAAAGCTAGCAAGGATGGAGATCATTAGGGCTTCTTAAGGAGCTTCATTTTTTCTATAATCATCAAGACTTGTGCACTCATTGTAAGCTAAACTCCTCCATAATCTAGCTTATTTTTGTGCTTAGATTATTAATCTACAAGTTGATCATCTTGAAATCAAGAAAAGATAAACAAAAACCCTACTCACAACATAATAATAACACTAAATATTGTTTATTTTGTGTTGATTATTGTTTATATGATAGTTAGTTAGGATGTTAAGTTGTTTTGTTAAAGTATGATATAAAAGTTGGATGATCTTGCATGGTTAAGTATAAAAATGAAGATTTAAACATGATAAGGTTTAAATCTAAACAAGATCATTAACTACATCATCCATGAAAAATACTACAACTTAAAGATAATTTTTATGCATATGAATGATTTTTATGTGAAGTAAACACTTATATTTAAGTTGTGATCACCTTAAAAATGTGTAGTAATCAAGGGGTTAAATGCATGAACTTGATTAAACAACATGCTAAAATAGTGTTTTGAAATGGTTAATAAATATTAAAAACCTACTTGATTTACTAGGATTTTAAACCATAAAAAGTCATGGATGATGATAGTTTGATTATGTAAAATAAATATTAGATGGTTTGTTGATGATGATTATGAGTTTAAACAGGTTTTAAATACGTTTTTGAAACGTGGAAAACGCCATAGTTTAGGGGAAACTATGGCGAAATTTTCTAAACATCTAATTGCGATTAAAACATGATTAGTGGGGTGATTAGTGGGACTAAACGCGATTAGTAACTTAAATCGTCATTAAATAGACTCTAATGACAAGGGTTATCCCTAAATGGCCAAGTGCTTAACAAAGTTATAAATATATATTTATAAGTAAAAATAGATACTTTTTACAAATATATAATTGTACTTGGAAAATAATACAAGTATATATTTATACAATTGTTACCAATAAATTTGTATGTATACATGTGTGTATTGTATGTATATGTATTAGAAACTTAGGGTATCCACAATAAAAATACCCAATTATATACAAAATACAAACACTGATCAATACACTAAGTATTGGTAACATAACAGATATATTCTTGAAAAGCGTCGAAACAATAAATCAGACAATCGAAATGATGCGAACAATAGGCGAACATTCAAGATTTCACCGTCGCGTCGACGACCAACGGGCCTTTCTCGACGAAAACGAACATGTAACAAACGACGCCGACGATGGGTCTAAATATATACTTAGACATTCAACATATATATATGTTATCGAAATCAAAATCCGGAAAGTTAAAAATATAAAAAGTTAGAAAATTATAAGTAAATACTTATAAGAAAAATGGGCTTTTAATAAATAAATGTGGGCTAGGCCCAAATTGTAAAAGTCTTGGACAAGGCCCAAAACTAATAAAAGCCCAAAAAGATATAAATAACATGGGCTAGGCCCAAAGACATAAAATATATGGGCTAGGCCTAAAGACATAAAAACATGGGCTAGGCCCAAGGACATAAAATACATGGGCTAGGACCAATGACATAAATTACAGGGGCTAGGCCCAATGACATAAAACTTGGGCTAGGCCCAAAGACATAAATTACATGGGCTAGGCCCAATGACAAGAAAAGATGGGCTAAGCCCAATGACAAGAAAACATGGGCTAGGCCAAAAGACATAGATGACATGGGCTAAGCCCAATGACAAGAAAACATGGGCTAGGCCCAATGACATGTGAAGGGCAAGACCCAGTTCACACATGATTTGAAAACAATAATATATATATATATATAGCAATATTAATCGAACAAACAAACTACCAACACTATGGTAACATTTTAAGTTGTAACAAAGAAATACATAACAAGGATTCAAGATGAACAACGAGTACAAGGTCCAATGAAACCTAGGTGTCTAGTGAAACCAATACGCATGTAGGTTGCATACGTTGCGGACACCGATCGATAAATAGTACGACCTAACGGAACGCAAAAACTGTGAGTTCATGTCCCTCCTTTCAATTATTTCAAGTTTTGTTTTAAACTATCGAGGGGAAATACATGTCATGTCAAAACAGTATGTTAGCTATGGGTTAGCAGATAACAGATCACTGTGCGTAAGTAGGATGATGATAATAGTAACCACTAATCACTTAGTGACCAAGGTGCAAAAGAAGTAGATCTATTAAGTTTGAGACCCGCTCCACTCCTGGTTGGTATATCCTTTGGAGTGCTTTTGTGATCCCAATGATTTCAAAGTAGTCTCAGTTTGGTTACTTACTTATGGCACAAGTATGTCAGGGTGCTCGCAACACACAGATAGATCTTTAAATAACTCATTGATGCTAATAACATACTTGGATTTCAATACAGGTTTTCAAGGATGACATTTTGATACAAAAATATTTAACTACATGAACTTGCCAACTTTATGTTGACTTTTTAAAATTACATGTATTTCAGGACGCAAGACTTGAGCTGGTGATGGGATCCGGGTATGGGATTTGTCAAGACAACGATGTACTACCTTTTTGGAGGGTTTACCTTTTATATCCCAACCTCGTTTGGGTATAAAGAGGTCAAAGCCTCAATATGAATTTGTGATGGAAACAATGTCTATTTTGGAAACATGTGTTTTTAAACTACGTTTGTAAGTGGTAATCTGCGACAGATAACAATGTGGTTTCACTTTTGAATATTGTAAATGTGTAATGAAACTTAGTAATGGCATGACAACGTTGTTGTTAATACTGTTTACTAAATTGGATGCAATGATTACCTAATAGTCACACACTTGTGCTTACACTACGACCGGGGTGTAACAGTTCTTACATGTTCTAATAATTATTACCAACTTGTTTAAGTGTCAAAACAGGTTTCATAACATATATAAGATAAAATTATAATTTTTCCGAAAAATGTCTTGTTTGACTTTTTAATATCATAACTTTGACCCGTCAATTAGTCTAGCAAACGTGATCTTCAGGAGGTGCCCTTTATAGGGACTAACACCTACCTTATTACAATCACTTAGCCATGTTCGTTACGAACAATGAACATGGCTGGACCATAATGGTCTTAACCGAAAGTCATGGCGTTTTCCGTAAAACGCTTGACTTTTGGCTATAAAAGCCTATAAACGAAATGCAAGAGCAAGGAACACTTACAAGAGGTTCCTAGAATGCAATAGAACTTAGTTGGATGCTCCTTTCAGTTAGGAACTTCCAGAGGAGGGAGATAGAGTTGTGAATGAGAAAGGTGCAAGTTAAAATGGTGAACTTTGGCACCTATTTATAGTTAGAGAGCTTGAAGGAGGTGATGCCAGGTGCTAAGGAGTGTAAGAGGGAGCTTACAAGTGTCCTAAAACGTGGCATAGCAGTTTGGAAGACCATAGTTTCGAATCAAATGGTTTTTGGAACTTTGTGTGGAGGCCGAGTTAAAATTCTGCAGATACAGTCCTCCGGTGGGCCGAGAGAGGCACGGGCCTTGCCTCTCGCGCCCCGCGAGCGCCCCTAGGCCACTTTCAAAAGTTGACACTTTTAGCCCCTTAACTTATAAAACCTACTAGAACCTCCTAAAACACCTTTTTAGCATATTTAGCCATCCGTAGCCAATATTTGGCATACCGGGATTATGCCCAGACATTGTCGAGCTCTCAGTTTGTTAAAAGTTAAAACGCCTTGACTTTTGGCTATAAAAGCCTATAAAACGAAAATGCAAGAGCAAGATACACTTATCTGAGGTTCCTAGAATGCAATAGAACTTAGTTAAATGCTCCTTTCAATTAGAAACTTCTAGAGGAACCGATGTGGGGGTTGTTGACTCATTGATTGAGTCTATTACACGATCAGTTACATTCAATCCGAGATCTTGATGATAGCCGGTGATTTAGCGCGACTGTTTCTATTTGAATCCCGATCAAAGGAACATGATTACAAAATGTTTAATTGTTTTGAGATATAACATATGTGGGCAAGTGGTGTGTTGTGTGTATGGTTTGGGTGGAGACCCGGGTTCGATCCCGCGGTCCACCATTTTATTTATTTTTGGACTAAATCATTATTATATTTATATATTTTATTTATTATCATTATTTTATTATTTTTATTATTATTTATTTTATTAATACTTAAAATATAACAAATTCCTTAAATGTTTATCATAAATGCTTAACAAACAATCATAACATATACTTGAATTACAAAACGGAGCGGGTTTTAGACCCCGTTTTTCGTCAGATGTTACAGTCTAGGCCTAGACGCCCCGTCTGATGTGACTGATCTGACATTGTACGAGGTCAGAAATGTGGTCGGAGAAAAGACCCTAGACACCCCTGTATAAAGCTAGACGACGCGTCTTGAAAGTGTGGAAAATGGCACTTGGGTGTGTGAATATGTAGACCCTTGAATAATCATTTATTAATTTTTCAGTAAACAATTTTTGTTTATTTTTATGCCATCTCTTTCTTTTTGGAACATCAATGCAACATCTAATCTAATCGAACTAATAACAAGAGACTCCAAATAATGACACATGTCATTCTCTCCTTCAACATTATAAATTTTATTTATATTTATATTTATATTTATTAATAGTAATAAATAATATGTGTGTATATATATATATCATTATCTTTATTCTTATCTTTATCTAAAATTAATAAATAACTTCAATTAATGTCACGTAACATTTTTTTCTTCAATCTTTTAATAATATTATTAATATCTCTTAAACTAATATGAAAAGCATTAATTCACAAGTACATCTATTTTTCTCCGTTTGACAAGTTCGTCGCAACGCGTAGGTCCTGGATTGACTTAGATATTTTTTCTATGTTTTACGTTTCAGTTTGATTTCTTTGCAACGAGCGTGCGTGATTCAAAGATTTTATGTCTGCTTTTCGTTCGGCGTTATTTTTTTCCGTTTTTATTTATTTTGTTTTACAAACTTTTTCGGTGTTAGTGGTCGCTAACAGTATTATAGCATTGTTACTACGTGACACAGTTTTACGACAACCGCTGCAACGTAGAGACTTAATACTAGTATATTATAAAAGCCAATACTAACAAGGAGCCAGAGATAACAAGAGTATAACACAACCTAATTACAAAGTTATCCCAATGTTCCAAGCAACCAAAATAAAGGTAGTTCTACTTTTCAACCAAACATATGAACTTGCCCTTATATCCTCTATCACACTTTCCAGATTCCTTTTTAGATGGTTAAACGCTTGAAGAAACACAAGTCTAATAAGATGATTAGATTGTAGTTTGTGCCTCGACAAAATAAGGTTAATCTTCTTTGATTCTTATCTAAACAACAATGATGATCCTTCAAAACAATCAACAGACCGTAAGCTCGTTACAAGGAGGAAAATAAGGGGTTCTCCTTGTAACCATCGGTTTTGAGGATAAAAGTGTGTGTATTAAGTGAGAGAGTAAGAGAGCAATCCTTGAACCTGGAGGTGAAATTCTCTATTTATAGCCAAGGTGATTTGTAAAGGAGATGGGCTGGGCCTTGGGCCTGACTTAGACAACAAGGAATATCCATTCTGCTCCCTCTGCCACGACTGTTAGTGATTCCTGACGAGAAGGTAGTTGGCGCATGCTGAATGGATCCACGTGTCCTGACGGTTGTCCTTGTTGTCTGGTTTGTTATCAGCAGTTAAGTGGAAATCATGGGCAGTGATCGGCGCAAAGTGATTAGTGCCACGTATGTGTCATTGTATACTTCTTGTCTGTTGCACGATTGTTCATCGTGCAACATGATCCAATACATCATGTTGAGCACCTATTAGTCCACTGCTCTGCCATTTGTACCTTTTGTACTTGACCGATGTTGCCCCGCGCTTCTTCTCTCCGTGCGACTTGGATACATCCCGGGTAGTCGGTGCAAGGTCAAGTAAGTCAGGTCTTTCGTTAAAGGAACCGAGAATTGATTCGTCTTAATCCTAACCTCGCGCACGACTTGGGAAACATCTGTATCGTCGGCGCAAGGTCGGAAAAGTTATCATTTTGGTTTATCTTGCGTATGACGCGCGATTTAAGGTTAACTCGTGTAGTCAGCGCACGATTTAGGACCAACCCTCTTAAATGCCGGTCTTACTTTCCAAATTTCTCAGTGTGACTATTTCTTTTCTCTTCTTCTTCTTCTTTTTTTTTTGTAAGATATGTTTTCTTTTTGTCATTTTATTAAACTTCCATTTTGTTGGGGTTGGGGGGGGGGGGGGGATTCACAGCTTAAAAACACAACTGCTATATGCGTAATTTGGAGCATTTTTTTCTAGAAATTCAACATGCCAACTAACAAAATCGTACTATGGTGGGACTGCAAAGATGATAACATATGTATGGGTACTCCATAAGCGTTTTTGATTATCAAGTACTTTGTTTTATAACTCATATTATATGTACGCCTTGCAACTTATACTATCAATCCATCATAGAATGCATTTTTAAATTGCATATTTCCCCCTTTTACCGTTTCAATTGCATATTTACCCAAAGTTATATTTTAGTTGCATATTTCTCCACCTTAATTGATTTTTTTCAATATGACGAAACTACCCTTTTTAAATATACACGGGAATTGCCAGACGTATCGCCCTGACTGGTTCTTCTCCTTCTCTCTCTCTCAGCGATTACTACACACCCTTGCCGCTATCCTTCTCCGGCGATTGAAGTGTCTCACTCATTAAGCCTTCTCTGGTGATTGAACTGTCCCTATCATTCTCAGTCGGCGTGTCTGTTCAAGTACAATCAATTGGTTCTCAGCCAAGCGCCGGCATTGACTGTTCATTATCCTCCTTCTTCCAGCTTATTTATACCTATTGATGAGTTTGTTTTAAAACCTATTTTTATTCTATAGTTTGTTTCAGCAGGGATTTTCTTTTCACTCGTAATGTATACTTTTTTAAATCTGATTCCATAGTTTGATTCGCCATTATTCAATTTCTTGACATTTGTACACAAGAAATTAATCAATCTCCAAAGTCAAATGATTGGATCTTTTTAAAGCTGATGTAAAATTAAACAGGGCAGAAGGTATCTGAATCAAATACGATAGTGATGATCAAAATTGTTAGAAATTGGAATATGGGTTTTGATTAAAGGAGGATTTAAGCTGTTAAATTCATTATTCATATTTAGATTCTGATGCCTATAGTATCATTGAAATATATGCGACTTTGTTTCAACATTCAACATCTTGCTTGATATATTCAATTTGTAAAGATTGTACGTTCAACATATTGTGTCGTGTTATATAATTGTTGCTCTAACTCGTGATAGACAGACACATATAAATAGTAAAGACATAGAAAAAAAAATAAAAAACACTTAACAAAAGAAATTGTGAAAATGACAGAAAAAACTAGTAAAAAGGGGGTAAATTTCAGTTTTTATGTTATAATAAAATTAAGGTTAAAATAGTCGTCATATAATTTAAATTTAATAAAATAAATCAAAATGGGTAAATTTGCAATTTCAATAGTAAAGGAAGCGGATATACGCAATTCAATTTTTGAATTGGATAAATATGCAATTAAGAAGTTTTGTAAGGAAAAATATGCAATTGTCCCAATTATATACTAAGTATGCATACTATAGAAATGCAAAACATAGCCTGATAGAGAAAAGATAGCATTATTCATTTATTATATAACTAGCTTAAAATCCTATGTACTACACGGGTAAAAATATAAATACATAAAATTTATAATTATGTATGTACATTGTAGAGGTCGAAAAATGTATTAGATATACCAATGATTTAAAAAACAATTCAAAAATATATAAAACTAATAGATAATTGTTTCGAAAATACATTAATTACTATTTAATATAATCTGACTTCCATTTACTATTTCATTAAAAACAAAAGTTACATAATTAGATTTCAAAATTGCTGTCACCTAGGCTATAACCCAGTGATAAGACCCAAGTTTAAATCTTGAACAAAATGTAATTTAGGAGTAGTGTAAGTGAGTGTGTGTAAGCCTTTAAAAAATTGATTTCAAAATTGCTTAAAATAAGGGAAATAATTTAAAATAAATGTGTTTTATTGGTATAATTAATATCTTCTTTAAAAACATATATTAAAAAGAGTGATGTCATTAAAAAGAGTGATGTGTATTCAATAAGAGATAGATGGAAAAACATGATGAGAAGAAATACGAAGGTGACACGTGATATTAGAGATTCTCTTTCATTATATAGTACAAATAGATATAGATATAGATTACTAAAACTGTAAGTATTAACATTGTAAATATTTAGGGTTGCAGTTTTAGAAAGCTTTTAGAACGGGCAACTCAAATACCTACTAATTATACTTCTAAAATTCAATCTATATATGTCTACTATGAGACTTGAACCATCAATCTCATGGAGACGGGGTATCTTACATTATTATATATATATATATATATATATATATATATATATATATAATTTATGAACTTCTTAGCTACAATGATTTTTGTACTTTTACGAAAAAAATCATCTTTCCTATATTTTTTGGTTTTTCTTTTTCTTTTTTAAGTTTCAATCGAACCTTGTAAGCCCACCTACGGACCTCAAACCACCGAATAGGATCACAAACACGAAAAACCAAGTCACGCGGTGTGCGAATCCACCACGTGATACAAACCGCTGCAAGGACACGATGTAGAAGGAATTGAGGAAACCGAGATGATGATTAACAATCTATGAATCCACAGAGTATTCACAGATTACCAACACACAAGAACACACAGTAGCTAGGGTTTTTGCTTCACACACAGAAAACTTGCAAAGAAAGATAAATCTCAAAAATTCGTGTCTTGTATTTCATTCACTGAGAATATATACACAAGACCTTAAGTTTGGACATATAAGTCCTTACAAAATAACCTAGTCCGAATTTGTAACATGAACAAATTCGGACCTTACATATTTCTTAACAATCAAATTCGGACTAATATACCATACATACAAATACGGACTACTTAAACAAAACACATATTCAGACTTTATAAAGAAACAAGATGTGGTGTCCGAATTTATAACATATTCAGATACACACATTTACGAATTCGGACATGTTGAAACCTTAACTATCCAAACATTACAGAATAGACCCTGAAGAAACTCTAAACACATAATCCAGCATTTATTATCAACTAGTGCACTTATAGGCTCCCGCTTGATACATGCGGGATTTGCAAGTCTTGTGAGGTCTTCATCATAACTTTGAATAGTCACTTCCCGCTCCAACCTTGTTTCTCACACAGAACTGAACAACACGAATAAACGGAAGATCGAGCTCTCCGGTCTTCTTTTAAGTAATGGAGAGACTGACGTTTCAACTTCTTCAGATCAGATAACTACATCGGATCTAACACTTTACCAATCACTTCAGTAACTTTTTGTTTGTAATCACAGCTTCACCCGTTCTACCATCAATGTACCAATACCCGATTCCTTCCATACTGTCAAGATTGAATTGCCTCAACGGAATAGTTCTCAAACATAAAGCAGGCCGGTACACAACCTTGTACTCGGTTTTTCTAGTGAACTTATTCTTTGATTTAACATGACGACCAATATCATGTTTGAACCGGTTCCACTTGCTTGTTCTGCTTTCTTCTTTTAAAGCCTTTTTCAATGCTCCAATAATTCCATTAGATGTTGGTGTGTTCAAATTAATCTGAGCAATATGATGAAGATCATGTGCCAGAAAAGAGCTGAGAGTTTTGAAGCACGACCTGAAGTACTGAACACCACCTGTTCGCTTGATTAACACCAAGTTCTTTTGATCATCAAAATCACAGCTTTTAATTTGGCCCAGGTATTCTCCAATAAAACCTCCAAAATGCTTTTTCTGAGTTAAATCTGGTGGAGGTGCTCTTAGCCATAAGACCCTCTAAACTTCTTCATGAATCGGCTTAGGGTTGGGATTTGGTTCAACTGGTGTATCGTTATAATCAATACCCAACAAGTCTTCAAAATCTACTTCCACTCCTTCAACGGACTGAACATTCATAGTATAAGACACATTTCCCCGTTTGCTCATTATAACATGATCAACATCTTCATCTGGTCTAAGATCTTCAACTATTGCAACTACTTCATCATCAATCTCTAAGTCGTCATTAGAGATGAAATTCTCTTCGGTTATACCTCATGATCCGAGTCATCAGACAAACCACCAAGATCACCATAAACTGAACCTTTATCTCCACTATCACCTACACCCTTACCCGAATCCCCCTCAACTGTAGCATTGGTTGCAGCTTCCTTAGCTTGTGAGCTACTTGGCTGCTCCTTCTGTGAAGCGTTGGGATCCTTGTCTTTATCTAAGTCATCCTGAATCTTTTTCAATTCGTCCAGTTTGCATTTGGCTTGGACATGTAGAGGAGTATTCTCCCCTTAAGCAACAAAGAGCTCAACAAGCTCAACAACAATCCTACGAATCTGATCAGTAGCAGTAGAAAGAGTCTCATGTCGAGAAGAATAAGATTCATCCCTTTTGATAAGAATACCCAATTGGATAGCTTGATATTTAGATTGAAAAAATAAACGATTGATCTTATCTTCTTTGTCTACATCTTTCCTTTTAAGCTCATCCAATTCCTTCTGCTGTATTTTGATAAAAACCTGAATTTCATTTATTACTTTGATTTGCCGCTGTATTGCCCGATGAAAATCCATAAACTGTGTGCGAACAAACTCCTTGAAAGGAATCTCTTCACTAGTACTAGATGCACCCCGAGGCTGTGGAGCCGAAGATGGAACCGAAGGCCTTGGAGGACAGGGCGAGGAGGTCTAGGACCAAAAGCAACTTTTGGACGAACCTTTTTTGAAGACTTTGGAGTAGACGCAGGTACAACTTGTTTCTTCATTCGAGGACCAGCAGGTCGAATACCACTAGGACGAACAAAACTCAAAGAAGAATAAGGAGGCATCGCGAGGAAAATTGGAGGCACAGTAGAAGAACTAACTCCCATGGTTGTAGCAAACGGATTGCTAGAACACGGAGGAGACGAAAGTGAAGAAAATAATGGAGTTGTGGACATACCAGACGTGAATAATAGGATACTTGAACTAGAAGACAAGCCAAGAGAAGAAACACTAGCAACAAAAACAATTGCTGTACTAGGAGCAGACATAGCAGCTGATACGGATGGCAACGAAATAGGAATACCCAAAGAAGATAACTTACTAGAAACTGAACAAACTACCACAGCTAAAAACGGATGAAACATTCTCCAAACCCGAAGACCTAGTGTCACACCCTGGTCGTAGCGGAAGCGCAAGTGTGTGACTATTAGGTAATCATTGCACCCAATATAGTTAACCTTATAATTGAACAACGAGCATGCCATTCATAAGTTTCGTTTCGATATTACAACTATCAAAAGGTGGAATTACATTGTTACCAATTTTAGATTTCTAGTACAAACATAGTTTTAACAGACAGTGTTCCAAAATAAGGTAGTGTTTTCATCATAGATTCAGGTTGAGGCTTTGACCCCTATATACCCAAACGAGGTTGGGATATAAAGAGAAAACCCTCCAAAAGTAATACATCGTTGTCTTGAAAATCCCACACCCGAATCCCATCACCAGCTCAAGCCCTGCATCCCGAAACACATGTAATTTTAAAAAGTCAACATAAAAAGTTGGCGAGTTCATGTAGTTTAATGTTTTCGTATCAAAATGTCATCCTTGAAAACCTGTATTGAAATCCAAGTATGTTATTAGCATAAATGAGTTAATTAGGGATCTATCAGTGTGTCGCGAGCACCTTGACATACTTGTGCCATAAGTAAGTAACCAAACCGAGACTACTTTGACATCATTGGGATCACAAAAGCACTCCGAAGGGTATACCAATAAGGAGTGGAGCGAGTCTCAAACTCAATAGATCTACTTCTTTTGCACCTTGGTCACTAAGTGATTAATGGTTACTATTGTCATCATCCTACTTACGCACAGTGATCTGTTATCTGCTAACCCATAGCTAACATACTGTTTTGACATGACATGTATTTCCCCTTGATAGTTTAAAACAAAACTTGAAATGAGTGAAAGGAGGGACATGAAACTCACAGTTTTTGCGTTCTTTTAAGTCGTACTGTTTAGCTTTTGGTGTCCGCAACGTATTGTAACCTACATGCGTATTGGTTTCATTAGACACCTAGGTCTTAATGGACCTTGTACACGTTGTTCATCTTGAATTCTTGTTATTTATTTACTTGTTATGATTGAACAACTTATAATGTGATCTTAGTGTTGGTAGTTCTTTTGTTCGATGAATATTGTTATATATATTTCTTAATATATATATATATATATATATATTATTGTTTTCAAACAATGTGTGAACTTGGCCTTGCCTTTCACATGTCATTGGCCCTAGCCCATGTTTTCTTGTCATTGGGCATAGATCATGTATTTTATGTCTTTGGGCCTAGCCCATGTTTTTATGTCATTGGACCTAGCCCATGTTTTTATGTCATTGGGCCTAGCCCATGTATTTTATGTCTTTGGGCCTAGCCCATGTTTTTATGTCTTTGGGCCTAGCCCATGTTTTTATGTCTATGGGCCTAGCCCGTGTATTTTATATGTTTTTGGGCCTTTATTAGATTTGGGCCTCATTCATAACCATTATGGAATTTGGGCCCAATATATGATTTTCACAATTTGGGCCTAGCCCAAATGTATATATATGTAAGCCCATTTTTATTATAAGTGTTTACTTATAATTTTTCTAACTTTTTAATACACTTAACTTTCCGGAATTTTCATTTCGATAATATATAAACATGTTAAACGTCTAAATATATATTTAGGCTCGTTGTTGGCGTCGTTTATTACATGTTTGTTTTTGTCGAGAATCGTCCGTTGTCGTCGACGTGAAGGTGAAATCTTGAATGTCCGCCTATTGTTCGCATTTGTTTTAATTGTCCGATTTATTGTTTCGACGCATTGTGTGAATGTATTTATTATGTCACCAATCTTGGTATATTTTTTGAGTGTTTGTATTTTATATAAGATTGGGTATTTTATTGTGAATACCTTAAGTTTCTAATACATACATATACAATACACGCATGTATACATATTATTCATTAGCAACAAATATGCATACAAACACTTGTATTATTTTCCATATATATATATATATATATTTGTAAAAGTATTTATTTTTCTTATAAATATATATTTGTGACTTTATTTTAAACACTTGGTTATTTAGGAATAACCTTCGTCATTAGAGTCCACTTAATGACATTTTAAGTTACTAATCGCGTTTAGTCCCACTAATCACCCCACTAATCATGCTTTAATCGCGATTAGATTTTTAGAAAATTTCGCCATAGTTTCCCCTAAACTATGGCGTTTTCCAAGTTTTAAAAACGTATTTAAAACCTGTTTAAACTCATAATTATCATCAACAAACCATCTACTATTTATTTAACATAATCTACATATCATCATCCATGACTTTTGTTGTTAAAACCCTAGTAAATCAAGAGGGTTTTTAGTGTTTATTATTATTTTCAAAACAATACGTTAGATGTTATTTAAACAAGTTCATGCATGTAACTCTTTGATTACTACACATTTTAATGTGATTACAACTTAAATACATATGTTTATTTCTTATAAAAATCATTCTTATGTATAAAAATTATGTTTAAGTTGTAGTATTTTACATAGATGATGTAAGTGATGATCTTGTTTAGATTTAAACCTTATAATGTTTAAATCCTTATTTTTATACTAAATCACACAAGATCATCCTACTTCTATATCATAATATCAACATAAACAACTTCGGTATACAATCTAACCATCATATAAGCATGAAATCAACAAAAAATAATCAATATTTATTGTTATTATTATGTTGTATTTTAGGGTTTTTGATGTATCTTTTCTTGATGTTCAAGATGATCAACTTGTACACTAATAATCTAAGCATAAAAATAAGTTAGATTATGGAGGAGATTAGCTCACAATGGGTACACAAGCTTTTTGAAGATTATGGAAGAAAATAAGCTCTTTAAGAACCCCTAATGATCTCCATCCTTGAATGCTTCTTTGATGGGCTTGATTAAGCTTCAAAGTGTATGAAATGTGGTGTTCTAAGGTGGCTCAATGGTGGTGTGTAGTGGTTATGTTGTAGCCGTGGGATAGGGGAAGAAGAATGAGAGGAAAGTTTGAATTTTTTGAAGGATGAAATGATAAGAATGATGGAGGTTATCTTATATAATCACTTACATCTTCATGTTCCATCAAACGAAATCCTAACACCATACTTAAAATCAAAAAATTTCAACAAAATAAAGTGGGGTGGGACCCACTTGTGACCGTCAACTATGAGGGGGGGGGGGTAAGTGTAAATTATTTTCCCCACATGTTTAAAAAAGATAGATATTTTGGTGTTTAAATTAATTATGGTGATTAGGGTTAATCTTCTAGCATCTTAAGCATAAGACTTGTGTTTAAGGTGTAATTATATGGCATTTATCCATATAATCCTCCAAAATAAGTTTCAGATGACGGATATGTCGCTAGATCGTTCATCGTCGAAGTATTCGCTAATAAACGGATCTATATATTTATTACCGAAAGCGTTTGATTTCGATTACCACAACTAATATGGTGTCAAATTAGGGCATTTCCGATCCAAAAATATTCATGACTAGTTCGCTAGACGAATACACGATGAATTAGGGTTGCCGATATGTCTTCCGTTCAATCGATATCGGCACTTTTATGATCCGCAGTCGAACTTTTCCGAAAGTTGTGTTTCCGTGACCTCATGTTAGTTGAATGGATTTCGAGTTCCAAATAATGCTTAACTGTCGGCCACTAAAATATTAGTCGTTTCGGCGATCAGCGCTTTCCGGTCGAGTTGTGCACTGTTTGACGAATGACTGGAAACGATGTGTTTTGTGCATTTTTGCTATTCTCAGCTTATTTTAGGATGTTTAGTATTGTTTTTATTCTTATCTTGGCATCAGGAATCCTCCGAATCGGTCTTGCGGACAAATCGCCATTTGTCGCCTTTTTGGTCGAAACAGACAATTTTGAAATTTAGGCGTTATACCGGAAAGTTTGTATTATTGTAATAGTTGTTCTCAAATATGTGTTTTCATTTGTATATGGACTCAGGTATGGCATTAACATGCCGTCATTTCTTGTTGGGATTCGTTTCAGCGGGTTTTCCGACACGGTTAGTGTCACCACATTTAGTGCATTCAACACTTTCTACCAACACTCTTGGGGCATTTTTTTGGTCTGTTTCTCATCGTAACGGAAACTAGTATATGTTATGATCAGATTTACTTGTCCTACTAACGTACGACTCAGTTTTGAATTTAAATTATGAGATTATAAGACGAAATTAGTGATTACATTGTACAGAATTTCAGTTATTTGCCAGTTGTCACATACTCCCCCTGTTAAAAAGAATTTCGTCCCGAAATTCAGCTTGAGGCATCTACTAAAGGAGTATTCTCGAACAGGTGGGGGTATTTTGACTTGATTTGATCTTCTCTCTCCCGCGTATACTCGAGACCGTGACGTGAGTTCCAGCGTACCTTCACTAGTTTGATTTGGCTTCTTCTTGTCTTTTGACTCTTAGGGCATTGTTTTGGTCTATTTCTCATCGTAACGGAAACCAGTATATGTTATGATCAGATTTACTTGTCCTACTAACGTACGACTCAGTTTTGAATTTAAATTACGATGAGATTATAAGACGAAATTAGTGATTACATTGTACAGAATTTCCAGTTATTTGCCAGTTGTCACATACTCCCCTGTTAAAAAGAAATTCGTCCCGAAATTCAGCTTGAGGCATCCACTAAAGGAGTCTTCTCGAACAGGTGGGGGTATTTTGACTTGATTTGATCTTCACGCTCCCACATATACTCGGGACCGTGACGTGAGTTCCAGCGTACCTTCACTAGTTTGATTTGGCTTCTTCTTGTCTTTTGGACCTTCCAGTCCGTGACTTCAACCGGTTCTTTGTTGAATTGTAATTTGTCATCAACATGAATTTCATCTGCTGGAATGATAACGGTGTCATTTGTGGACTTTTCTTCAGATTAGACACATGAAAGGTGTCATGTACGTTATGGAGTTCCTCTGGCAGTTTTAACTTGTAAGCCACAGTACCAATCTTTGCCAGAATTTCGAAAGGTCCAATATATCTCGGGTTGAGCTTCCCGCGCTTCCCGAACCTAGCTACGCCTTTCCAAGGTGAGACCTTTAACAATACTTTGTCTCCCACCTCGAAGGATAATGGTTTGCGTCTTCGATCCGCGTAGCTCTTTTGTCTATCTTGGGCTGCTTTAATATGCTCACGTATCTTAAATATCTTGTCTGTGGTCTCTTGCACTAGTTCGGGACCAATAAGTTGTCTGTCACCAACTTCCGTCCAACATAGCGGTGATCGGCACTTTCGTCCATATAGTGCTTCGAATGGCGCGACCTTGATACTAGTGTGATAACTGTTATTGTAGGAAAACTCTACCAACTGGTAAATGAGTATCCTAGTTTCCGCCTAAATCCATCACACAGGCCCGAAGCATATCCTCTAATGTTTGAATGGTTCGCTCGCTCTGACCATCGGTCTGCGGGTGAAAGGTTGTGCTTAAATCCAAGTGAGAACCAAATGAATTTTGAAATGATTGCCAGATACGTGACACAAAGCGACCATCTCTATCAGAGATTATCGAGATTGGCACACCATGACGTGCCACAATCTCCTTCAGATACAGTTCCGCTAGTTTCTCCGTACTGTCTTTCTCGCGGATGGGTAGGAAGTGAGCTGATTTGGTTAGCCGGTCGATGATAACCCAGATCATGTCATGTCCTCGAGAGGTCCGTGGTAACTTTGTAATGAAATCCATTGATATCTGCTCCCACTTCCAAACCGGAATCTCTGGTTGTTGTAATAATCCGGATGGCTTCTGGTATTCGGCCTTGACCTCT
Organism: Scalesia atractyloides; assembly: GCA_947069175.1. Taxonomy (NCBI): domain Eukaryota; kingdom Viridiplantae; phylum Streptophyta; class Magnoliopsida; order Asterales; family Asteraceae; genus Scalesia; species Scalesia atractyloides. The sequence goes on along the minus strand of CAMTDV010000012.1, from coordinate 55,828,788 downwards.
GCACAAGTTAGGCATCTCCCAACATAGGTCGCAATATCTCCTTTGAGATTAGGCCACCAATAATATTCTCTTAGATCCTGGTACATTTTGTCCGATTCTGGGTGTATCGAATACTTGGACTTGTGTGCGTCGTCTAGCACCAAGTCTCGCAACTCACCATAATAGGGAATCCAGATCCTTCCCATGAAATATAGAGTTCCATCCTTGTTTGGTTCAAACTGTTTTTCCATTCCCTTTAATGATTCAACTGGAATGTTTTCCGGTTTCAGTGCTTCTTGCTGTGCTTCACGCACTCGAGTTGTGAAGGTCGTCTGGATTGTCATCTCCAAAGCTCGCACCCGTAATGTTTTGACTCATTCTTTTCTACTCAAAGCATCTGCTACAACATTTGCTTTGCCCGGGTGATACTTGATCTCACAGTCATAATCATTCAACAGTTCCACCCAACGTCGTTGGCGCATATTCAGTTCCTTTTGGTTAATATATGTTGAAGACTTTTATGATCTGTGAATATGGTACACTTAGTGCCATATAGATAATGACGCCAGATCTTCAAGGCAAATACCACGGCACCTAGCTCCAGGTATAATTCCTTTCATGAACTTTCAACCATCGAGACGCGTACGCGATGACTTTTTCTCGTTGCATTAACACGCAACCCAAACCTTGATGTGATGCATCACAGTACACCACAAAGTCATCGGTACCGTCCGGGAGGGATAGTATTGGTGCGTTGCATAGCTTCTCTTTCAATACTTGGAATGCCGATTCTTGCTTCTCTCCCCAATCAAACTTTCTATCCTTCTGGGTTAGCGAGGTTAGCGGTTGTGCAACCTTGGAGAAGTTTTCAATAAATCTCCTGTAATATCCCGCTAATCCTAGGAATTGTCTTATTTCCGTGGGGGTTCTTGGCGTGGTCCAGTTCTTTATTGCCTCGATCTTCGAAGGGTCGACATGGATTCCGTTCTCGTTTACCACATGGCCAAGAAATTGTACCTCGTGAATCCGAAATTCGCATTTTGAGAACTTGGCATATAGTTGCTCTTTCTTCAGCAATTCCAAAATGGCTCTCAGGTGTTGTTCATGCTCTTTCTCGGTGCATGAGTATATCAGTATGTCATCTATGAATACGATCACGAGTTTGTCGAGGTATGGCTTACACACTTGGTTCAACAAATCCATGAATACTGCAGGGGCGTTCGTTAGGCCAAAGGGCATAACAAGAAACTCATAATGACCGTAACGAGTCCTAAACGCTGTCTTAGGAATACTATCCTCCTGGATTCTCAACTGATGATATCCGGATCTTAAATCAATCTTTGAGTAAAAACTCGATCGCTGTAACTGATGGAACAGATCATCAATCCGTGGTAATGGGTACTAGTTCTTGATAGTTAACTTGTTTAACTCCCGGTAGTCGATGCACATGCGAAATGTTCCGTCCTTTTTCTTCACGAATAGCACCCGGAGCTCCCCAAGGCGAGAAACTCGGCCTTATGAAACCTTTGTCGAGCAGCTCTTGCAACTGCGTAGATAATTCTTGCATTTCCGAGGGCGCTAGACGGTATGGAGCTTTTGCCACAGGTGCAGCTCCTGGCACTAAGTCGATACGGAATTCGACTTGTCACGGTGGGGATAGTCCCGGCAAGTCTTCCGGAAAGACCTCGGGGTATTCCCTCACTACTGGTATGCCTCAATCTTGCGTTCCTCGGCCTTCTTATCCACCACGTGGGCAAGAAAAGCGATGCATCCTTTCCTCAAGCATATCTGAGCCTTCATGCAGTTTATGATTTGAAGAGGTGTATCAAGCTTCTCCCCGTGATCACCAAATGTTCTCCGTCAGACAAGGGAATGCGAATGATCTTGTCATGACATATAACCTCGATTATTGGATATCCATTCCATTCCAATGACAACATCAAAACTACCTAGTTGAACTGGTAATAGATCTATATCAAACTTTCGTTCACCCAACTCTAACGTACATTTCTTTATTATTTCTTTCGACTCTACTAATATTCCGTTAGCTAACTCAATCGAGTAGGGAACATCTAGTTTACTCGACTCTACCCAAGTATATCCCTGAACTCTTTAGAAACAAAACTGAAATCTGCCCTGGTATCAAAGAGAATAGATGCAAAGTGATCATTGATAGGGAACGTACCGGTGACCACGTTTGGATCCTGATGAGCGTCCTTAGCTCCAATTACAAACACTCTCCCATGCGCTTGATTCGCTTTAGGGCAATCTTTCTTGAAATGCCATTTTTCTCCACATCCAAAACAACCTTGATCTCCAGTATTGGTTCCCCGGCACGCTTCGGTGCGATGACCAAATTTGCCACATTTTCCACACTTGGGGCCACGACATTCCCCGTGAAGGTAGAACAAACACTTGGGACATTTTGGTGCGTCCCCATATAAGCTTTCTTAACCGCAGTGTTCGTGGTTGTGGTAAATATGCTTTGGTTTCCTTAACTTCTCTCTCGGTTTGTCTCTTGTTACTGTTGTTGTTACCACGAGTAAGTAGCACGAATAAGATGGATGAGAGTGTATCGAGGTTTTATGAGAAACCGTGTATTACCAGTGGGAGGATTTACTCCTGTTGAACCTCTTGTACCACCGCTATGCTCAGAGCGGTTTGCCTCGTACTGTGCAATGGCTTGGGAGATACGTTCGTTCAGCTCCTCTTGTGTGGTGGGTAGGGTGTTGTTGTTTGAGCTTCTTCTGCGGGGCGACATTGTCTTCTAACACAATACGTCGCTCACAATTAGTCGAATAATACTTTCATGTTATTATTACCATTTATTTATTTATTATATATTTTTTTATATATATGCAATAGCACATCGGTACATTATAAATAAATAATGAATATCTGCAAACGCCATACGCACACCCATCGTCTTGCTACACATAGCTCGCCACATCGTCAAGTATAAATCATAATATCACCACGGTGCAATGCATCAATCATAAAATCACCACATGATGACATAATCAACCATAACATAAAAGAAATACAATGTAACATAAAGAAAATACACTTTTATACAATGACAATTTGTTACACTTTGTTCGCGAAGAGCCAAAAAGGACTTAGGGGTACACAACCCTAGTCAATACAAGTTTTTATATTACAAAAGTACCATTTTCTACTACATTGCTTCTTTACGTCAAATAGTTGTCTTCAAAAAGCTGGGATCTTCAAGGTTGGATCTTCATGAGCCGAAACGACAGAAGTACAGCTGATCCCCAATAGATATCTACAAACATGCTACTGGGGTGGAGGGGGTGGTGGAAATGGTGATCGTGGGAACATACTGTGATAGTATGCCATCTCCTCCTCGAGGCTAGAAATACGCCCAGTAGCATCCGTCTGAAACTGCTCTAGCTCCTGCACTCGTGCCTCAGATGGGCATGACGAGTGATGGAATGGGCAGTAGAAAGGTGCAATCGGTTGTGGTGATAGAGGTAGTGGTGGTGGTGATGGAGGTGGGTATGATGGTGGGGGTGGTATCGGTGATGACAGTGGTGGAGGTGTCACTCTGGTAGTGGCGTGAGCAGTACGTTGCGACTCTATCTCCCAAATCCTACGAAAGATCAGAGAGAGCTGTAGATCATGTGAAGTCACCCTTTCCTCCACAGGGATCGGAGGAAAGTGTGAGGGATGATAAGGGTCTGAAGGGCTCGTGCCTGGTGGAGCTATCGGAGTAAACATACCTGCTGGAGGTGGTGTGGGACGTGGGTCATACACGGGTGGTACTCTATCAGATAATGAAGGTCCTGGCATATGAGAAGGTCCAGCTGCGGATGGGTTGAAAATAGGGTGGTACATGGACCTCTCAGAGAAGTACGGTGGTGGCTGCTCGGGGTCACGTGGAGTGCCGCTCAAAGAGTAGAAACGGGCAGGTCCTGTATAGTGAATGGGTCCAGGGGTCGGGACTCTGACAGGGAACGGACTAACGCGAGCCGGTGAGGCCACAGGGGGTGAATACATGGATGCAGGGGTGCCTGGGACGGCAGACGAAGCCTCGTCCGCCTCATGCTCACTCGGAGCAACATCAGTAGATGACGAGATGTCCATGACTGGAATATTTGGGGGTGGAATCTCGAGTATAGCGATATCCTCGAAGACCTAGCCATCTCCCAGGTCGTCCTCCATGTTCTCCACGTGGAACACTGGTATCTCGTCGTCGTCATCATCCAAATCAATCACGGGAGGGACCACAGCAAGGGGCACAGCCAGATGTACAATAGCGTGTTCACCCTCCGGGTGACCATACACTATGATGCCATGCGGGGGCTGAGGGATGGTGTCACACCCTCAATTTCCACTTGCTGAGTTTTACCGCGAGGCGTGTGATCAAACCAGAATCTGAGACACTAGTAATATTGAACGACTCTATATGATTTATTAAAACATTTTCCAAAAACATTTGTTTAACCATTCATAGTTATTTTCAAATTATCTTAGTTTCAAAGTTTAGCGGAAGCATTAGTTTCAAAGTTTAGCGTAAGCATTAGAGTAAAGTAAAGTAACGGGCGCCAACATAAACGCTAAAGCCAAAAATCCCAAACAATATTCGTAAATAAGACTCGATAAAAATGTCTTGATCAATGCAAGTGAGTGCACCTAGCGCTCCTAGCGTCCTGAGAAACATGTAAAGAAACAAGTGTCAACATTAAAGAAGAGTGAGTTCACAGGTTTTTATAAGTTCACAAGTTCGATTAAATGTTTGCTTTCCCCGTTATCCCTAACCCGGGATAACGATATAGTTCCATTATTCCTAACCCGGAATAATAATGTTGGTTCGTAATTAAATTCAATGTTAACATGTATGTAGCGAGCCAAAGTTACGTCACATAAGGGTTCGCGATCAAAGCTGACTGTTGTTGCCTCAGTGTTGCCAGGTCTATCACTAACAATGGCGAAAGTTAGGCCAAATTAATCACCCGTTGACCATTCCCGGTCGGCTAGCGTGACTAGCTCGGGTGGGGCTTGTCGGGCCCAGTAGTACTACTTATAATTTCCCCGCTATCTAACCCAATACTAACGATCCGAGAGTTTGTTGAGGACTTCCGTGATATAGCTACTTAGTGACCATAACGTACATTAACATTGACTTAGTTACCGAGTAGTTTAACGACGTTAATTTCGCATAACGTAAAAGATAGAGTTATAGAGTGTATACATGTTTCTCCCCTGTTGTTTAAAACCGGATAAAATAGGGGCCGTGAACTCACCTTAAATTGCTCGGTTAGAGTAACACAAAAGTAGCAAATGATGGGACCGCTAATCGCGTCCTAACATGTCAACCGATTTAAAGTTAGTGTGTGAACACACTGATACAAAACCCTACGCATAACTAACACACAGTGCGGCACACGTAATAACCAATTCAAAAACACAATCATGCATGAAAAGTATCATCATACCAAAATAATGATCAAACCAACTTGTCATACACACAGATTAACTCATACAACACTTTGGTACACACAAACGCAAGTTATCATGTTTCAGCTTGTACACTCATAACTGGGCTGTTTTCAAGGATTTTTATAAAATAGTTCCAACGTTCCAAAAATTCCAATTTTTTTTAAAGAAGGTGTCAACTAAACTGTAGAATTTTATGTAAACTTTTCAAGTCCTAACGCTTTACCAATTATTTATAAACATTTATATACTTGGCTGCAGTCAGATTCGTTGCTTTCTGACTGCAGTCCACGGGAAAAATTATTTAAAAATCATCGTTCATCCAATTAACAAAATTCCAGTGGGAGATTTCCGGAAATTCCCGTCTCCAGTTACTGTACAAATTTCGTGACTCAACCCTCTACAGACTATGAGATCCGACTCGATAAACAACTAGAAAATTTTGCAGAATTTACGCAGCTTCAGCTGCTGCACTAAATGACCACTCAAAAATAGTAAACGACCTTAGAAAAATATGAATCCAGCGCCATTAGAAGAGTTTTTCAAAAATACATGTTTTAGGCTTCAGAAAATCCACTTTTCGATAAATAATGATCATGTTACAGCCAATTGAAGTTGGCTGTAAATGTCATTCAGCAAACTGTTTTCGACTTTTATCGCATTAGATCATGCTTAAACGATCATGACGCTTAATAATAATGATCAACATCAGGTTTGTTTGTCAAATATCATCATGTATATTAATATTCATGCAAACCCTAATTATATAACATGATCTTTATCGCTAAAACGAAGCCTATGATTTTAGTATTCATCATAACATCACAATCGCAAAGATTCGCACAATCATCCGAACAAATCATAAATCTCAACACTTTTCATACTAATAATCCTACCATTACACACAATCATGATCAAGATTATACAAACCCTAATGTGAATCGCAAAACAATTAAACCCTAACCTTGAAACGATGATGATTAGCGAACCGGGACAAGATTGGAATCGATCCGGAAGTTGGAGACTTGCGACCGTGAGAGGGGGGGGGCTGCCGTCGGTTCTCCTAGGGGTTAGGGTTTCTCCTTTTTTTAAAAACTATAACATGCATATATACAATTATATAGCACAAGGGAAAAGAAGGGGATGGGGTGGGGGGCGGTTTGGGTAAGTGGCTTGGGCCTCAAGTTTAGGTTAGTTCCTTGGGCCGCAAGGAGGTGGGTGGACACGTTTCGCGGCTCGGTTCGGTTCGGCTATTTATTTATTATTATTTTTTTTTATAACTAATAATCGCGAAATCAAGGCGTGATACAATAATCTACAAAATATACAAACGTTTAATAACACATAGCACGTAATTCACCCAATAAATTCACAAAGTTAGCGTAGTTATTGCGAGCGTGTAATTTAATTCTCCGAATTAAATCAAAGTAGGAATGAATAACCGTGAAGTAGCACGTTTAAGATACCTGAAAAGCCTGGATGTCACAGATGGCCAATACGTCGTCTGCTGGAGGTGCACCTACCTCCATAGGATCGATCAGTGCCAGTGGTTGGAAGTCCCCACCGTCTCCATCTTCGGCTCCATCCCCTAAAGGTTCGGCCTCGGCAGCAATCCATCATCGGATATATACTCCTCTGGGTGTTCTTCATAACTCGATGCTGAAGCCATAGTCCTGGCAAATAATCCGTACAATACATATATCTACATGTTAGTAATTTATGATATATTTTTAAATTAATCACCATTTCTCATGCAAAGCTTGTTCTCTTTTGTATTCCATGGAATCTTACTGTTTTGTGTCTATACATTATTGACTACTCATGTATTGACTCTGCTCATTACTTATAGCTGAGCTCGTGTGATGTTATTTTGTTTTAATTCCAAAACATTTCTATCATGTTTTAAAACTTTGTTTTCATGTGTGAGCCCCTGGTGACTGTAGACCAACTTTTGGTAAAAAGTTTTTCCCCGGTTCACTAGAATCAGAGCTCTGGTACCAACCTGTCACACCCTGGTCGTTGCGGAAGCGCAAGTGTGTGACTATTAGGTAATCATTGCACCCAATATAGTAAATATTATAATTGAACAACAATGCATGCCATTCATAAGTTTTGTTTCGATAGTATAACTATCAAAAGGTGGAATTACATTGTTACCAGTTTCAGATTTCCAGTACAAACATAGTTTTAAGAGACAATGTTCCAAAATAAGGTAGTGTTTTCATCACAGATTCAGGTTGAGGCTTTGACCCCTACATACCCAAACGAGGTTGGGATATAAAGAGCAAACCCTCCAAAAGTAATACATCATTGTCTTGAAAATCCCATACCCGGATCCCATCACCAGCTCAAGCCCTGCGTCCTGAAACACATGTAATTTTAAAAAGTCAACATAAAGTTGGCGAGTTCATGTAGTTTAATGTTTTCGTATCAAAATGTCATCCTTGAAAACATGTATTGAAATCCAAGTATGTTATTAGCATAAATGAGTTAATTAGGGATCTATCAGTGTGTCGCGAGTACCCTGACATACTTGTGCCATAAGTAAGTAACCAAACCGAGACTACTTTGCATCATTGGGATCACAAAAGCACTCCGAAGGGTATACCAACAAGGAGTGGAGCCGGTCTCAACTCAATAGATTTACTTCTTTTGCACCTTGGTCACTAAGTGATTAATGGTTACTATTGTCATCATCCTACTTACGCACAGTGATCTGTTATCTGCTAACCCATAGCTAACATACTTTTTGACATGACATGTATTTTCCCTCGATATTTTAAAACAAAACTTGAAATGAGTGAATGGAGGGACATGAAACTCATAGTTTTTGCGTTCCTTTAAGTCGTACTGTTTAGCTTTTGGTGTCCGCAACGTATTGTAACCTACATGCGTATTGGTTTCATTAGACACCTAGGTCTTACTGGGCCTTGTACACGTTGTTCATCTTGAATTCTTGTGATTTATTACTTGTTATGATTGAACAACTTATAATGTGATCTTAGTGTTGGTAGTTCGTTTGTTCGATGAATATTGTTATATATATTTCTTAAAATATATATATATATATATAATTATTGTTTTCAAACAATGTGGGAACTGGGCCTTGCCCTTCACATGTCATTGGCCCTAGCCCATGTTTTCTTGTCATTGGGCCTAGCCCATGTATTTTATGCCTTTGGGCCTAGCCCATGTTTTTATGTCATTGGCCTAGCCCATGTATTTTATGTATTTGGTCCTAGCCCATGTTTTTATGTCTTTGGGCCTAGCCCATGTTTTTTTATGTCTTCGGGCCTAGCCCGTGTATTTTTATATGTTTTTGGGCCTTTATTAGATTTGGCCTCATTTATAACCATTATGGAATTTGGGCCCAATCTATGATTTTCACAATTTGGGCCTAGCCCAAATGTATATATATGTAAGCCCATTTTTATTATAAGTGTTTACTTATCATTTTTCTAACTTTTTAATACACTTAACTTTCCAGATTTTTCATTTTGATAATATATAAACATGTTAAACGTCTAAATATATATTTAGGCTCGTTGTCAGCGTCGTTTATTACATGTTTGTTTTTGTCGAGAATCGTCCGTTGTCGTCGACGTGAGGTGAAATCTTGAATGTCCGCTTATTGTTCGCATTTGTTTTAATTGTTCGATTTATTGTTTCGACGCATTGTGAGAATGTATTTATTATGTCACCAATACTTGGTATATTGTATGAGTGTTTGTATTTTGTATAAGATTGGGTATTTTATTGTGAATACCCTAAGTTTCTAATACATATATATACAATACACACATGTATACATATTATTTATTAGCAACAAATATGCATACAAACACTTGTATTATTTTCCATATAAGAATATATATATTTGTAAAAGTATTTATTTTTCTTATAAATATATATTTGTGACTTTATTTTAAACACTTGGTTATTTAGGAATAACCTTCGTCATTAGAGTCCACTTAATAACATTTTAAGTTACTAATCGCGTTTAGTCCCACTAATCACCCCACTAATCATGCTTTAATCGCGATTAGATTTTTAGAAAATTTCGTCATAGTTTCCCCTAAACTATGGCGTTTTCCAAGTTTTAAAAACGTATTTAAAACCTGTTTAAACTCATAATCATCATCAACAAACCATCTACTATTTATTTAAGATAATCTACATATCATCATCCATGACTTTTGTTGTTAAAAACCCTAGTAAATCAAGAGGGTTTTTAGTGTTTATTATTCTTTTCAAAAAATACTTTAGTATGTTATTTAAACAAGTTCATGCATGTAACTCTTTGATTACTACACATTTTAATGTGATTACAACTTAAATACATATGTTTATTTCTTATAAAATCATTCTTATGTATAAAAATTATGTTTAAGTTGTAGTATTTTACATGGATGATGTAAGTGATGATCTTGTTTAGATTTAAACCTTATAATGTTTAAATCCTTATTTTTATACTAAATCACACAAGATCATCCTACTTCTATATCATAAAATCAACATAAACAACTTCGATATACAATCTAACCATCATATAAGCATGAAATCAAAATAAAATAATCAATATTTATTGTTATTATTGTGTTATATTTTAGGGTTTTTGATGTATCTTTTCTTGATTTTCAAGATGATCAACTTGTACATAATAATCTAATCATAAAAATAAGTTAGATTATGGAGGAGATTAGCTCACAATAGGTGCACAAGCTTTTTGAAGATTATGGAAGAAAATAAGCTCCTTAAGAACCCCTACTGATCTCCATCCTTGAATGCTTCTTTGATGGGCTTTATTAAGCTTCAAAGTGTATGGAATGTGGTGTTCTAAGGTGGCTCGATGGTGGTGTGCGGTGGTTGTGTTGTAGCCGTGGGATAGGGGAAGAAGAATGAGAGGAAAGTTTGAATTTTTTGAAGGATGAAATGATAAGAATGATGGAGGTTATCTTATATAATCACTTACATCTTCATGTTCCATCAAAAGAAATCCTAACACCATACTTAAAATCAAAAAAATTTCAACAAAATCAAGTGGGGTGGGACCCACTTGTGACCGTCAACTATGAGGGGGGGGGGGGGGTAAGTGTAAAATATTTTCACCACATGTTAAAAATAGATATTTTGGTGTTTAAATTAATTATGGTGATTAGCATCTTAAGCATAAGAGTTGTGTTTCGGGTGTAATTGTATGGCATTTAATCAATATGATCCTCCAAAATAAGTTTCGGAAGACGGATATGTCGCTAGATCGTTCATCGTCGAAGTATTCGCTAATAAACGGATCTATATATTTATTACCGGAAGCGTTTGATTTCGATTACCACAACTAATATGGTGTCAAATTAGGGCATTTCTGATCCAAAAATATTCATGACTAGTTCGCTAGATGAATACACGATGAATTAGGGTTGCCGATATGTCTTCTGTTTGACCGTTCGATCGATATCGGTACTTTTATGATCCGCCGTCGAACTTTTCCGAAAGTTGTGTTTTCGTGACCTCATGTTAGTTGAATGGATTTCGAGTTCCAAATAATGCTTAACTAGTTCACTAGACGCTCGGATGAGGCTATCAGCCACTAAAATATTAGTCGTTTCGGCGATCGGTTGCTTTCCGGTCGAGTTGTGCACTGTTTGACGAATGACTGGAAACGATGTGTTTTGTGCATTTTTGCTATTCTCACCTTATTTTAGGATGTTTAGTATTGTTTTATTCTTATCTTGGCATCAGGAATCCTCTGAATCGGTCTTGCGGACAAATCGCCATTTGTCTCCTTTTTGGTCGAAACAGACAATTTTGAAATTTAGGCGTTATACCGGAAAGTTATGTATTATTGTAATAGTTGTTCTCAAATATGTGTTTTCATTTGTATATGGACTCAGGTATGGCATTAACATGCCGTCATTTCTTGTTCGGATTCGTTTCAGCGGGTTTTCCGACACGGTTAGTGTCACCGCGTTTAGTGCATTCAGCACTTTCTACCAACACTCTTAGGGCATTGTTTTGGTCTATTTCTCATCATAATGAAAACCAGTATATGTTATGATCAGATTTACTTGTCCTAATAACGTACGACTCAGTTTTGAATTTAAATTACGATAATCATGCATGAGATTATAAGACGAAATTAGTGATTACATTGTACGGAATTTCCAGTTATTTGCCAGTTGTCACACCTAGGAGCTGAACTTGAACCTTCTGCTAATCTTCTTCTTTTATAAGTCACAATCGGCCGAGAAGCAGAAACCAAAATAGTACTCGGTCTTTTATCCGGATCTCCACCATTGTCGCTGTCAAAAGAATCATCTGCTAGATTTTCCAAATCTGAAGTCTTCTCATTCCAAAGTGACAGGCGTGAGGCCCACTCGGAAGAGGGACCGAGAGAATCAACCTTATCACGAAAAGCTTTAAGCTTTGCTTGTCCTTTGGTTGATAACGTCCCAAAAAATCTTTACGAACCAAAGCTAAATACTTTCTTTCTTTCAACATTTCAACATCCTCTTTTTTAATAAGAATATCTGTCTCTAAAGCAACATCAATCGATGCTAAAACTCTATCAAAAAGAATATCTTCTTGATTCTGTTCGGGTTGGTCGAAGGAAATCTGTTGAATTACATCTTCCATTACTTCATCATGTACCGGTTCATTAATAGGCTTATTTACCGGTTCAATAACTGGTTTAGCACCGTGCTCGAAAACTGTTGGGTCCGCCACACCAGGCTCATGAACAACAGGTTCTTCAATGACCACCAATGGTTGTTGAAGATCAACCTGGGATTGAACAACTACCGGCTGTTGAAGATTCACAGGAGCTACATCATCTTCATCCTTTACCAGCTCCAAAAATTTGATTAACACCCTCAGAAATGTTTCTCCAAGTAACATCATTTTCTGGGTTATAATTTTCTACTAGAATAGCACCTAGCATTGGATGAAGAACAGGCAACCGAGGAGAGAGTAGATACTTTAGCTTGACGACAATCGCTAAAAATCTGTCTACCCATCTTCTTAAGAACAAGAAGAGCCAAACCATTATGAATCAAAAGATTCGGAACAAGATGGTGGAAAATAATCATTAGAAAACGAGGATATAGCATCATAAGAAAGAAATCATCCTCATCATATCCAATTTGTGCTTGAAGCGCTTGGAAAATCATACGTGCAAAGTTGTAAGGCTAATTAAACTTGAGTCCAATCATAGTCAATAACATATTATGACCCATTCCATCCATTCTGGACTTTCTCGGAGCGAAACACTTGTGAACGGGGATCGAGCTCCCGAAATGTGCAGTCGATCTGATCTCGCTCAACTAGCAGAGGCGGAATTCATTGCTAGAGAGGTAGACATGACAAAAAAGATAGAACTTACTGTTTAAATGCTTCTGATCTATGAATGACGTTCAAGTTACAGACACAAGTAAACAAACTGACAGAGCTTCGCCGTGTGAAATGACAAATCCGTGCCAAGCTCTAACACAACACTTCCCTATTTATAGGTCGACATGACTCGTACTGAAGTGCGTGCACTAACAAACATCTGTGTTTCGTACGAAATAGTATTTCGTACGAGTGACTCACTCGTACGAAACACACTTATGTTTCGTGCGAATCACAATGTATCAATACATAAAATTTACATTATCTCATTTAAACATTAACGTGTAAACTTTATAAACATTACAGATAAATCCTAGACATAGGCAATAGACATTATGTACCAACAAACTCCCCCTTGGATGTTGCCGTAGTCTGGATAATCTTCAAAACTTCACTTTGATTTGACTTTAACGCCCAAAAAATCTCTTTAACGGCTTTTGACGTTCTTCAGAAGCAATAGGCGTTTGATCGGTCCAAGGATGTCGCTTCAAAAACTGAAAACTCCTTAACGATGCTACTCTTGAACGTTCAGTGATCCGGGCTTCCGTTTCTTCAGTTTTCTTCAACTCCTTCTTCTCAATCTTTCTCTAGGTTATCTTCCAGTCCGATCCCGAGTGATATCATTTGCAAAGCACACATTCACAATCTTTCGAAATTGAAGTGCTGCTCCTGATCCTTTTCTTCAAAACTGATATTGCTATAAAATAAACATTCAATGTCTTTCTTCGAACAATTTACTAGCCACATGGGGTCTAGTACTCGAATGCCTCGTCACAACCCAAATATTCTTTTGTGTGCTATGACGGCTTCGGTTAATTCCTCAGTTATCTTCCACGAATCTTCATCTGGGTGTACACAAATAACAACCTCACCTGTATTAGAATCGTAATGCCACCACTTGAAGATCGTATAGAAATCTTGCTCCATTTTGATCATCGGCATGTTTTTCAACACCCGTGGTGTCTTCACAATCAACGTAATATCTTTTTCTTTTGTCGCTGGATCTTCTTTAATAATGCGACGCGGATAATACGGTTTCCAGTGAATAAAACCATGCTTCGCTTCAAATTTGATCAATCTCCACAACTTTTGATCATGGAACTTCATCTTTAGGTTTATCATATTTGTTTGCACAAGTTCCTTAATGTCCCAATGTGGCAGAGTTTTGATGTCACTTAGATATCAGAAGTATTGAATCCCAAATTCTCTCTTAATAGCATAAACATTCAGCTCTTCAATCCAACCCCAACTCAAAATATCCCCTAAGGAAATACCAGAATCTCTAGTGAAAAACGCCAGGGGTCTCTAAACTTTCGCTCAGCTGGACTTTCTCTAAACCATTTCTTCTTTTGTTCGATAATCTCAGCTGTAGACATCTTTTCAGGAATCGTTCCTTCTTTAACAGCTTCCGATACTTTCCTTTGTAACATTTCAGAGCTTTCTGCTGTAAATAAATCGATAAACGTTGGTAAATCCTCTGTACCATGAACGACATCATTAGCATCTTCATCAGAGTCACTTTCAACAACAACGTTATCATATACGTTTGCGTCTTCTATTTCTTCAAAAACATAAGCATTTGGTTCGAAAGCATCTATCTCATTCAGTTCGTCTTCAAAGTTAAAATCAAACTTTTCTCCACTAATTCCGAGCATTTCAGCTATCTCTTTTTTTGAGTAACTATGCACAAACTCTCCCTCTTCGACATCATGCTCAAGATATAGAACCAATGGCTTTTGCATGACAGGAACAGAAGATGTAACATTCTCTGTGAAAATTCCTGCCTGCTGAGCATCTACTTTATCAGATTTGTCCATCCTTTCTTCTTCAGCAGTTTGGTTCTCAGAATCATCAAAATACTTGGAAAGATGAACTAATTCATTAATATTTGAATCTATTACACGAACACCTGATCCACCCACATTATCATCATCATTACCATCATCCGAATCACTAGAATCTTTATCATTAACGTCAACTTCTTCAGTATCTTCTTCTTCTGTCTCTTTTTCTTTTTCTTCAACCAATTCTTTACTATCTTTTCCTGTCTTTTTCATCAACCACTCTCGATGTCGTTGGGAAATATCCAGAAAAGCTATATCAACATCAACAGGCTTTCTTATCAGAATAAAATTATTCGGTTCCTCATACACTACGATATCCCAACACTGTACTGGCTCAGATTTAGCTACTGGCACAGCTTCTTCAGTCACAGAATCCTCCACAATCTTACCCTTACCTTTCCCTAACGCATCAGATTGTTGTTTTGCCAACTGTTCTCGATCTGCAACTCTTTCTCTAGCTTCAGTACGTGCAATCTCATCAATTGCTACCGATATACTCAAACCAAACTTCTTCTCAAGAATCTTCTCAAATACATCCATCCTTCGATTATTTCTCAACCATTCTTCTTCATACTCAGTCATCCGCAAACGTAATCTTTCATTCTCAGAAATAATACTTGCCATCATTGCTTCAAGTTGTTGTTTATCAACAATTAAACCTCCAATTCTTTCAAGCATCTCAAACTTCTCAACCGTTAACAAGTTTATCTGTTCTTGTAATTCAGCAATGCGAACAACGTTCATCGTTATCTGTCTCTGCAAATCGTCAATTCCAGGATCATCAAACGAAACTCATCTCCTCCAGGTAGATCGTCTAAATTAATCTCGTCAAAAAATGTTTGTGTATTAAACGGCTGTGATGTATGACGAGACTGTTGAGCATGAGATGGTTGAGACTGTTGTTGAGCTGACTTTTGTGGTGCTGGTTGCTGGACAGGTTCTGGATCAGGCATAGGCTGTTGAACAGGTTCTGGCACAGATTGTTGCGGTGTTGGTTGTTGCTGTTCAGATTCTTGTTCAGGAACTTGTGATTGTTGCGAAGTTATTTGTGGTTCAACATGTTGTTGTTCTGGTTCTGTATGCGTATAATGTAGTGGAGATGGAACTCTGTGTTTGTTCCTCCACATTTGCTTCAGTAGTTTGCTCAGCACCAGCTTCTGTTGGATTAACAATCGGAGATATGTGAGATGCAGATCTTTTCATCCTTCTTTGTCTTTTCTTGACTGGAGTTCTAAAACCAGATTCAAGCTCAGATTCAGACGGAACGTAAGTAGTATCGTCTTCGCGTGTTGCCTTTCTTTTTCTTCTTCGGCTTTACGCTTCAGCTCATCTTGACATTTCTTTGCCAATTTCTCTGCTCTTTTCTTCTCTCCCGCTCGTCTATCCTCAGAATCAGTACTAGAAGATAGTACTTCTTCAGCTGCTGCCTTGTCAGCTCTGAAAGCCTGACGTTCTATATCTTCTGCCATCTTTTCAACTGTTTCTTCAACCTCAGGTTCATCCCTCAACCCTGAACTTTCAGCAGTAGACGCAACTTTTCTCTTTCTCCCTTTGTATGTAGCCTTTCCTCCCTTTTCTCTGTCTTTCACAAACCATGGACTTCTCTTTGCCATAAACAATGATAAAGATTTCACTTCCTCCTCATCGTCACCACTATCGTCTTTCCTCCATTTTCCAGGTGGGGGTGAGATGTAATCTTTATTCAGAATAGTACCGAACATTGGTTTAGCAGCGGGAGCAGACTTCAAATGCACGTTCATCTTTCGCAGAGACTGAACATCCATATGCTCAAGTTTAAGAATATCATCTGGAGACTTTTTCAAATCCGGATGTAAATGATCTAACATCATCTGTATAAACCTTGGATACTGCAAAAATCTCTCCTTCTGGATGTTTTGGATCATCTGAGTAAATATAACTTTCAAAAAGTTATAAGGAAGATTCAGCACTAGCGCGGTAATCATGCACATATGATAATCTACTAAGTCATCAAAACCACCCTTTCTGGGACCCAAACAGTGAATAACACATGTGCCAGATACCGAAACGGTGCACATAGATTTCCCTTCTTGAAAGGGGCAGCATCACAAAACCCGTATATCCCATCCTGTAGAAACAACCTTTAACCATATATTCAGTAAAGCCTGTTGGATCATCCTTATTATCCTTGAACTCCAACACTTTCCGTATTAACTCTTCAGTAATCTTTACTTGAATATCCACATCGTTAATCTTCACTGCTGAAATAATTGCATTTTCATCAAGACTATACTCCGCAGCATTCTAGAAATATTCCACATGTGACAAATATGCCGTATGTCTTTCTGTAATCGCTTTCGTCACTCTAATTCTTGTAAGAAAATCCAAGATACTTCGGTATGCAGCTATCTCTGGGATTTTAGAATCTGTGATACAGCATATGTTATGCACTGGAGAAAATCCGGATCTCTTTGCCTGTTCAAGAAAATAACATACAACCGTTAGAAAAATTTCAAACTTTCAATAAATTCTTCACTGATTCGTACAAAAACTCTTTATTTCGTACGAAATACACACTTAAACAAAAATGTTAAACTTTCAAAGTTTCTATCTCTTGGTTCGTACAAAATCCTATGTTTCGTACGAAATATCCAGACAGGTTTGAACATTTTAACATTATTCTCTCTGTTTCGTACAAAACTCTATTTCGTACGAAACCTTCATGTGATCAAACCATTTGAAAGTTGAAGTTCATGTTATTCATACGGTTCACTTGTTTCGAACAAAATTCTATTCTTAATCATTTTTCTTTGAAATATTATTTCGTGCTTAACAGTTCACTCGTACCAAATCGTCGTCGTCCCAAAATTTGTCCAAGTGTAATCTGAACCTAAAACTTGTTGTTTTTAGCAAATTGATAGTTGATTTTCATGTTATTAGAGCCGATATTAACATTTTTGTGGTCAATTTTAAGTTCTACTGGTCCAGTTTCCCTAGATCTAAGTTTAAGTCCGAATCGTATGAAATTTTGACATTATAACAGTGAGATCGTGACGAAATTACCTTGTCCATTGTAAGAGGTGTGCAAATCAATTTCAACAATGTGAATAGCAAGCACAAGAAACAAGAAATGAAGTTTTAGACATGAATCGCACAAAATCTCTCTGAATCGCTCAACAGTGCTCAAAGAACAGAAATCTCATTTTTGTGCGAGACAATGGATATTTATACATACTCTGTTTCGTACAAAAACTTGTGAATCACACCAAATATATTCCTTTGTTTCGTACAAAAATGACTTAACCGCATGAAACTTGATTTTGTACGAATCAAATCTAAAAACTTTAAACTTTTTCAATTCCAATTTTTATTTTTTGTATTATTTCATTCATTTTTGCAAAAAAGTTTATCTGTTTCAAAAATCCACTTGACTAACCAACCAAGTTAATGACCCTGGTTATCCGATTAGCCTTCCAAGTCCAAGTTAATGACCTTGGTTGACCATATCGATCAAACAGATTTATTTTAACATGTAAAGTTTCAAATTAATGAACTTTCTTAACATTTAAGTAAACTTTGTTGCTAAATATTAGCTACCAACCCATGATTCCAAGCTTTCGCCAGCAAGATGTGGCTATGAATCCAACCATCAGTGTTTTTATCATCGGTAAACAAAAATAAAAATATCAAGCTAAGAAAACTAAAAATCTTTTTGGGTTTTTAAGAAAATTTTCAAAGAATAACATTTTTGTGAATTTTGTGTTTTCAGAGGATCATTTTAAGCATTCATATAGGTCATCAGTACCGTTAGTCTAGACACACCTTTTAAGCTTTTAAACAAATTTACCTAGATTGCCAATATATTTGTCCATTTTAACCTCTTCTCGTTTCTCAACTATTTCAAGATATGTTAAGGTATTATTAGAAACATGAAATAACTGTGTTTCCCATCTCAGAATATACTCCCGTATCGAGATTCCCAGAATGTCATATTACAGGTGAATATATCGAATTGATATCTATATATAGGGTGAATGCGAGACCTTGAGAGCTCATGTTAGTACTACCTTACAGACAAAGAGATGAAGGCTCGTCTTTAGGTGGTGTTCCATTAAGGAATCTTTTGTACTGCAAATGTCATAATTGCTTAAGACATAATCATTTTTCATGCAGCTTTCGGGGAAATAATGCAAAAGTATTATATGAGTTCTAGGCCATTGCTTCCGCAAAATCAGAAGAACTCGAATAATACCCCAGATATCAATCAAATATAAAGACCTAGTATCGCAGAATCTGGCATTCTCTCAAACGAAATTTCAGGGTACTAAGTCCATATATCCGAGAGATGTTAACACACAAGTTAATCAGTTTTTGTGTTTTAGGTTTATATCTTGATAACAATCTAGTGAACGAGTGAAGTCTATTGGCATATCCATAGTAAGACTTGCTTAATTACTTTAGAAACAATACAATTCTTTAGCATACTGTGACTATGATCACTCCTTTTTTTACATAAAACTCTTTTTGGTTTTTTTAAATGTTTTTGTATTTTCCTCAAACATTCTCCCCTAAAATCAAGAACATATTTTTGGATTTTTAAGAAATGATTAGAAAGAATGTACAGAAAACGTTTAACCGGTGACAAATTCACATCAAGTCGTCATCATCCTCAAACTCAACCTCAAATATATCCCCTGAGATCATATTTTTTAAACCATTAAGCTTTAACAAATTTTTAATCTTTGTTTTAAGCTTTGATATAAAAATCTGATTTTTGGTCATCAGTGTGGATTTTCTCAATTCGTACCAACTTTTTCTAGTAGCAATCACAGATAAAGTGGTGTCGAATCTCGATATGTTTAGTACGCGAGTGTCGACATGAGTTTTTGGTGATATCGATCGCGGCCTGATTATCTACATATATAGGCGTATCAAGAAATTATAAACCGAAATCTCTCATCTGTTGCTGTATCCAGAGAATCTGAGCACAACAACTGGAAGCCGAAACATATTCAGCCTCACAGGTAGAGAGAGCGACCGCGGTTTGTTTCTTGCATTGCCACGTTACCAAACGGGTTCTGAAGAACTGGCAGCCGACCGTTGTAGATTTTGTATTCAGTTTACAGCATCCGAAATCAAAATCGAGTAACCTGCAAGATTAAAATCATCATGTCTAGGTTACCACAAGGCGGTGCTTGGAAAACCCTTCAGATATCTCATTATGCGTTTAACGATAAGCAGATGTGACTCTTTTGGATTAGACTGATAACGGGAGCACAGGCACGTTGGATACATGATATCTGGTCAAAGAAGCAGTGAGATACATCAAGGATCCGATCATGGAGCGATATAAAGTTTCATCAACTTTTTCGCCGGTAAGATCTGGACAAATGCCGTGATTTGGAGCTAATGGGGTCGATGCTGGTTTAGCTTCTGTCATATTGAATTTCTCCAATATGTCATGAACATATTTCGTCTGATGAATGAAGATACCATCAGGCAACTGATCAACCTGAAGTCCTAACAAACTTCATCTCCCCCATTGCGATAATTTCGAATTTGCGCTTCATGATTTCTTCAAAGTCTTTACACAACTTGTCATTTGTCGATCCAGAGATAATATCATCCACATATATCTGTATGATAATTAGATGTCCATCGACTTCCTTTGTGAAGAGGGTTGAGTCTACTATTCCCCTGATAAAGCCATTGTCTAGAAGATGACTCGATAATGTTTCATACCAAGCTCTCAGGGCTTGATGAAGACCATATAAGGCTTTATTCAAGAGATAGACTTTATCTTTGTGCACTGGATCAACGAACCCCGGTGGTTGGCCGACGTACACCTCCTCTTTCACTTTTCCGTAAAGGAAAGCAAATCTAACATCCAATTGGTACACCTTGAACCCTTTCCACGAGGCAAAGGCCAAGAATATGTGAATTGCTTCAAGATGTGCAACTGGGGCATAGACTTCAGCATAATCTATCCCTTCTTGCTGATGAAAACCTTGAACCACAAGTCGAGCTTTGTTGCGCACGACAACTCCTCTATCATCTCTTTTACACTTGAAGACCCATCTTGTATTAATCTTTTTGTGATGATCTGGCAGGTCAACAAGCGTCCAGACTCCAAGTTTCTGGAATTGCAATAACTCTTCTTGAATTACATCCACCCAACTTTCTTCATTCAACGCGTCTTTCCAGTTTCCCGGTTCAACCTGAGAAACAAAACAACTGTGAGAAAATCAGACTCGAAGTGGAGCAATACTAGTATAGAAACAGCTTAGATATTTATTAATCTAATTGCGAGTTTGCACTCCCGATTGTAAGCTGCCTATAATGTTCTCTGACGGATGATATGAAAGTGTCCTAGGCATCACTTCAGTTGGAACATCTACTTGTGATTGCAAATTTGTGAGAATTTCATCGACAACTGGTACAGATGAAGAAGCTTTATTCCTGGCATTAGACTGATCAGCCTGTTGTTTCAGAAAGCTTTCAATCTGTTCAGATCCCTCATCAGAACTGGATCCTCCATCTTTGAAAGTTGGTTCCCGATTAGAGTCATCTTCATTTGGCTGGGTAGAAGGCTCAGTAGTATTGACCTTTGAAGCAGGAACCAGATTTAGAACAGAAGAGCTTTGATCAACATTAGACGTGTTAACTGGTAAAGATGTAGAAACCACCAAAGGTCGAGGAACTTGTTCTTAATTAGATAACTGATGTTGTTGAAATAACATAACAAGTTCGTCTTCAGTTGGCACACCTGGTAGATCAAACGAATCCCACAATCCATCGTAGTTAAACAGCCACGGATCCCCAGGCTTCTGCGTAGGCGTTGTATATCTTTGACAATCTACGTGCTGTGCTAGAACTACCTGGTTCAGACTCGGCAAGAAAACACGTTTTTGAGGAGTAGCATAACCAACAAAGAAACCCTCCAAAGATTTGGCTCCAAATTTACCAGCCGGGTCCAAGACGGTACATGGTGATCCAAACGGTTCCAAAAATGCTAAGTTAGGCTTTTGTTGATTCAGTAACTCGAAACATGTCTTTTTGTGAGGCTTAACTGTCAACACATGATTTTGGGTATAACATGCTGATGCTACTGCTTCACTCCAAAAACTGATCGGTAATTTCGAATCAGCCAACATTGTTCTAGAGTTTTCTGAAAAGGATCATAAGAGTTTCAAATGTTTCATCCTTACTTTCCAGAAAGAATACCCATTAAAAATCAAGAATAATCATCTGTAATGACAAGACAGTATAAATCTCCAGAAATGCTTTTGACATTGACTGGTCCAAAGAGATCCATGTGCTGTCTTTCTAGTGGTAGCTTTATCGAATTCAACAACTTTCTCGAGTGTGATTTCTTATGCTGCTTCCCCTTTGCAGCTAAGACAATCATCTGATAGATGAAAACTTTTCAAATTTACACCCTCCACTAAGTCGTTATGCATAAGAAAATTCATCTTTCAAAGATGAATGTGCCCCATTTTTCTGTGCCATAAAATTGACTCTTTCTCAGTAGCTTTGGAAACAAAGCATTGAACTTTCTTTGACGTGGTAGAAGTGATGCTCATGTCAAGGACATATAAATCATTTTCTCGCGGAGCTCGCATCAGAATCCATTCTTCTGGAATCTTGAAACCGGGTTTTAGAATAAGACATTCTTTATCGTTGAAATATGTTGTGAACTTCTTGTCACAAATTTGCGAGATACTAAGCAGATTGTTCTCAAGTTCGGCGATATAGTTCACTTTATCAAACGATACAACTCCGATCGAGAGAATCCCTTCTCCGACAATCCTCCCTCCTTGTGTTCCAGCAAATCCAACATATCCTCCTCGAATAGCTCTAACATCAATGAGCAGCGCAAGCATTCCTGTCATGTGATGAGACGCTCCACTATCCATGATCCATTTTGACAATATCGAACGTTGGAGCCCCTGCACACATGATCAACAAAATTCATTTAAACAAAGAGACCCAAGCCTGTTTAGTCTTGGGTGGGTTTGGAATGTCGAACTTTGGACCCACTTTGTTCTTTTCAATCTTTTTTAACTCAATTTTGTTTGGAACATCAGGTTTGAATTCAACCTTGGATGATTTGATTTTAACAATTTTAGCAACCCATTTCTGTGTTTGTGGTTTAGCCTGTTTAACATAAAATTTTGAATCTTTTTTGTTGAACTTTGTGTGATGTTTCACCAATTTCAAACTTAGATTGAGGTTTAATTGGTTTAACATTTTGATTAGATTCAGTTTTTCTTTTAAGAATTTGTGTTGGCATAACCATGGGTGCTTTTTGCTTTTCATCCTTAGTGAACTTTTTCGGAGAAGAAAACTGGTTTTGAACTTTCTTGTGAACAATATCGTACGATATGTCCAACTTTCTTGCATTTATAGCATGTCCTGCTGTCCTTATAGGCAGAGGTATTCAAAACCTGTTTCTGTTTTTGTTTCTCTTTTTCTTTAAGAAAATCATCATTTGATTGAGTTCCGATGATCTCTTTTTCTTTCTCGGTTGTTTTCCCAAATACAAAATTAATTTTCTTTGTAAAATTCAGTTTTTGGGATCTGTTGGTTTTATGTCGCTTCTGAAAACCCAACCCTGCACGTTTGTTTTCCGAATAATCTCTATTTTTCTGAAAGTAGGATCGGTTGTCAGTTTTTGATTTAGAATAGAAAGATGCATCATGTTTATCTAAATCATTATGACTTATCTCTATCAGCTTGAACATTTTATCAACACAACCTCTTTTCACATTCTTGATGGGTAAATCCTCATCCGAAAATAGATTATCAGATCCTTTCATTTTATAAACTATGACATTGGGATCATCACTTAAACTATTTTCTGATATATCATCAGACTTTGACTTCTCAGACTTTTCAGACTCAGCCACTTCAGATTCATTTTTAACACTTTGTCAACCACATCTTTTACTACTTCAGAATCACATTCACCATCATTTTTAGTGTAAATTACATCGATATCCTCAGGCAGCTGTTCGGTTTTCAATTTCAGATTTAGCGCCTTTTCCACCCCAGATGGATTTTTGCAAGCATAACTGTTCCACATGGGTGGAGGAACTCGATCATAATTTCCACTCTTTGTTTCACCATTTTTATATTCCTCAGTATTTTCAATTTTTGGTAAAATGTGATATATGACATATGAGCTTGTGGAATAACTAATTAACAGTTTGTTAACTCGTTTGGATTCAATTCTCATTTTTTCAAGCTCACTTTTGAGCTCAGGAATAGTGTTTAGATGAATATTAATTGCCATTTGTTTATCCATCACTGTTGCTTTAAGCATCATAAGTGTTGCATCATTTTCTCTGAGTGCTTTATTATATTGTTTAACAGACGCACTCAATTTGTCATAAGCTTCTTTTGTGGATTTGTAATCGCTTGACAAATTGTCTGTTAAACTTTGCAATTCAGCAAATCTTTTGTCTTTTACAAGACACTCACCACATGGTTCATCACACTTTGAACAAGATTTTTCATTCTCAGATGACTTGTTTACCTCATTTCCATTCGCCATGCATGCTTTAATGATGTCTTCTTTTAGCAATTCCTTTTTCTCATCCACTTTGACAACTTTAACCGGCTTCTTTTGCTATTCATCTATGAATGTTGGGTAGGTGCAAAATATCTTGCAAAAGTTTTTAAAACATCGTTAGGCAAAATATGTTTGAATGGACCATTCAAAAGCTCCTCTTCCTTTGATGAAGTATGATAATAATAATCCTTGTCCTCAGGCCCTTCATCAAAAGATGCCTCCGATTCTTCTTTCGGTTCCTCAATAATCTCAGCCACCAATGCCAAACTTTCTCCTTTAGAAATAAACTTGTTCCAATTAAACCCTTCATCTTCTTGTGTAACAACCAAAGCCTTATCTTTAGTTTCAGGTTGCTTGTCTTCAATCGACACGATTCTTGTTCTTGGTTGTGGTTGGTGATAGATCGCTCTTTTGTAATAATCGTCTGCGAAAGGATTCTGATTCCCTTGAACCTCTCGGTTTGGACATTCTCTTTTAAAGTGACCTTTCTCCCGACACTTGAAACAAGTAACTTTGGATTTATCAAATCCAAGTTTCCCATCTAAACCTCCCAAATTTTCTTTATCAGTGATTTCCATAAATCTCTGTGCTCGTCGAATGATCGAAGCCATACACCATTTTATATCTATCAACTCCATTTCAGCTGGATCAATTTGATCGTAGTCTTCACATGTCATCTCAGAATTTCCAATCTTTCTAGCAACAAGACTATCATATGACTCAAGAACTGAAGCAAGTAGAGACATATGTTGTTTTGCCGTCTTTTCGTCAAAATTTTGCGCATTCTGAAAGTCAACGGCAATGTTGCATTGCAGAATTCTTTGACTTGTATTGGATGATGGAGTGGCTTGATTGTTCTGAGATTGATTTGATTCGAAAGAAGATTGTTGACTAGAAGGTGTATTTGGATCAACTGTTAGGTATAATTGGTAACCACTTGACTGAGTTGGAGGTGTGCTTGGTGAACTATATCTTTGGTGCTTGGATTTGAGCTGGAGAACTGTTTTTGAAATAAAGATTAACATCTTGTTGCATTTGAATAGTCTTGTTTTTGGCCATCTTTTGCATCTGTAATTCATGACCTTCCAATCACTCGATAAAGCGAGGCAAGGAAAAATTGCTGTATTCAACCCCATTCTTCAAAATTGTAACATTTGTCGAAAACGGGTTTTACCAAACCCGCTCCATTTTGTAATCGAATATCAAGTTATAAATGTTCGTCGCCTATTTATGCTTATTTTAATTTTTAGTGATACATAATTAATAAACAAACTAAACCATAAAAGTTATAATTGATAAAAAATATAAATAAAGTGATTAAAAATAAAAAGGGGCTGCCGAGACTCGAACCCGGGTCAGCCGGGTTGTAACTCCAAAGACTTAACACTCACACGCATAACCACTCCGCCACTTGTTTGTTTTCTGTCAACTCTTGGAAACAAATAAGTCTTATATACAAACCTAGATGAACCGGTTGCGCCAACTGAAAACCGAAGTCGGCTATTCAACCGTCTAAAACGTTTGAATAATCGCGAATTCAGGTTTATAACCGATGCACCGACAATTCTAATCAATTCAGACTTGAATTGACTTGAATTCTGATGATGGTGAGTTTTATAACCGAAGCGATCCAATAATTCGAATTACTGTAATCAAAGATCTTCTCGGACTCAGAAACATTCCACAAACCTCCAATTACATTTCCGCACACTTTACAGTCCACCGGAGAAGTTTATTTTATTCGCCGGAAATTTCTGCAGGTTCGCTGGAAAACCGTATTCTTCATCAAAACGGTAAGTCCTTCAATACCGTCGAGTCTAACAATTGTTAAGCTATTTCTAACTAAAACCTTTCACTTGAAATCGAATTCAGACGCCGTTATCGGATAATTCCATTTCGCCGGAAAATTTCTGGAAATCTTTATTTTCGTCTGTGAAACGGTAAGGACCTTGAAACACACTGTTAACGTTTGTTTAGCACTTCAATTCCATGATTAGCTAATCAAAACGATTAATTGATTTGCTCAGTTGAAGTTCATAAAAACAGAGACCGACGCCTTGCCGGAATTCTGTAATAAATCGTTCACCGGTATGTTTACTTCTAATTATCATCTCTGCTATCTCATATTAGTCTGTGCAATGTTTAACAATCGAATTAACAAGATATAATGGTGTAATCTGCGGTCTGTAAAAACCAACGAAGAAGATGAACTGCGCTAACAATATAAGAATAATTAAAATTGGTATTTTGAACGGGTTAGACAGACAGTCCAGCGGTGGACTGTGTGCGAACAAAAACACGCATACGTCCCGAGTTCAATCCCTGATACACGTACCCTCTATGTAATATAATGCCTTTTTGTTTAAAACTGAACCGGGTTAACTCCGTTAGTTGTTAAGTATAATAAAATTTGTATATTAACCAAGTTAGACACACAGTCTAGCGGTGGACTGTGTGTAACGTTAAAGCACAGGTCCCGGGTTAGAGACCTGTAAGTGGCACCGGTTCGACGAATTAAAATGTTTTTGAAAATAAAAGGATTTTGGATAAATTGAGTTAATATATAAGTATAATTAAAACAGAATTATTTCGGGTTAGACATGTAGCTCAGTTGGTAGAGCTGCGTGCACGCGTACGGGAGGTCACGAGTTCGAGCCTCACCCAGCGCATTTCAGTCACACAATAAACCGGTCAAACAGTCAAAGTCAAAAAGTCAACGGTCAACCCAAAAAGTCAACATATTTTTATATTTTTAATTATTTAATTTAATTTAAAAATCAATTAAAAATACTTAAAAATAATGTTTTAAAGATAGGAAATAGCCTTAAACTCGTAAAAATATATCTAAAAATTCTATTAAAATCCTTAATAAAATCCATTCATTTACTATATTTTCCGTTATTATTTAGGTTAGTTAATTCTCGTTGTTCCGCTCTTACAACTCATGCGCATCTCACCATCTCCAATCAAACGCACCCATTGTGAGTGAATCTTTACAAATTCCCCGTTTTGATCACGTTTTTGGGGTGTATCATGTGTCTTGCTATATATTATATTTAAATCATTGTGCATACAACATATCATGAACAAATGTGTATTCAGCTTGTTTCAACTGTTTGTGTGGTTATTGTTAGATTCAATTTATTATTTTCAGTACATGCAATTTCATAGGCCGCCGCTCCCCATTACATTATGAGCGTTGAGCAAGTTCCCCATTAAATTATGAGCGTGAACCTGGCGTGCCAACATACGATCGCTCCGTTGATTGAGCCTGATCGCACAACATTTATCATTTTCAGTACATGCAATCGATCGGCTCCGTTTGATTGAGCCTTGATCGCACAGTTTCATTCATGTTATTTATTGTATGATGTTGGTATGTTAATGTATGCTATCATATGTTATTGTATGTTATAGTTTGTGACTGCTATTGCTGCTGTTTGATTATTTACATTTGCTCATTTATGATTATGCACAATTTTTCATTGATAAACAAATAAGGAAATAAATAATAAATGTTTATCTAACAAGGTTCACTCGCCAACTTATGTTGACCCAAAAACCCCCATTTTTACACATGATACAGGTGAACCAGTTGCAGCAAGAAACACTTAGGATTGGACTAGAAGAATAAAATGATTTAGAGTTTGGAATTGTTTTGTTTGGTTTATTTTCTTTGTATTGTATGGATATGTTTGGATATTTGGGAATGTAATTTTGACTTTAATAAATATGAAACATATTAGTAAATATCATGAGCTTTGGTGATAACCCAATTATGCCCCGACTCTTATTCCGCTGCGGGTCGGGGTGTGACAGATTGGTATCAGAGCCATGACTATAGGGATATAGGATATGTTATTAGACCCTTAGAGCCTATACTATACTTGATTAGAAACTTATAAGATTTTTGTGTGTTACATGCCAAATTTCATGATGTTTATATGTTTTATGTTAAATGTTACATTCAATGTTATGCAAGCATGTTCATAAGTATATATTATCATATAATGCCTATCATGAATCATATTCTCATAACACATCATATCCATGAAAGCACACACCACATCATTTTCATGATTGCTTTTACAATGATTTTTGTGTTTCAAATCTCATCAAAGTGAGTTCTCATGACGGACATGTAGTAACTGGAAGGGTACCAGTACCGGTAGTTGGAACGTCCTGTCTAGGCTGGCATTCGTATAAATCCAAAATAAAGGACCAGTTTGCCTACCTGGGGACTAACGATGAGAGTACGAAGTACCTATTAGGCCAAAGCATGCTATACCAAACGTCGTGTGAGCTAACCCCACTTTGAGTTGTCATTGTGTCTACACCTGGACACATTCCGACCATACATCTCGTAAACATATTTTGTGGTTTGCATTCGGGTGATGCGAGTGTTAAATCTCCAATACTAATGTGAATCCTACCAAGCCCATAGTCATGGGGGCCCACATGACTATACAGGTGAATGTATGGGGGACATTTGAGGCCCAACATGAGCAAACCCAAGACATCCTATGGATGTAGTTGCACTATTGATATTTATGTTATTTTCATTTTTCTTAAAGACACATGACACCTAAAAAGACTCCATAAACTCACAATCTTCTTATGTATGTTCCTGTAGATGTCGTCCAGACAACAACGAGGGGGTAAAAGATCAGGAAGGTCTCACGAACGCTTGGCCACACAAATCACGAAACAAATGGCCACGATACTGCCTGACATTGTGGTTCAAGTACAACAAGCTCTCGCCACAAATCCCACTAATCCTCCCCAACAGAATGACTAGAACATCGGCAACCCTTCTACCAGCAAGTGCTCATACAAACATTTCAAGTCTTGTGATCCTCCTAAATTTGAAGGGACCGAAGGTGTCACTGCTCTCCTCCATTGGTTTGAGGAAATGGAAAACACCTTCCTCAACTGCGATTGTCCTGAGGATCGCAAGGTTCGATACGCCACCGGGAGACTATTTGGGGTAGCTCTCACTTGGTGGAATGCTGAAAAAGGGAAGAGGGGAATTGATGATGCAATGGCCTTAACTTAGGAGGAGTTAAGGGAAATCATGACTAGGCGTTTCTGTCCTAGGAGTGAAATAAAAAGTTGGCAGACGAATTTCATTCTTTAAAACAGAAGGAGGGAGATCATACTTCCTACAACAAGAGGTTCTTAGAATTGAACCAAATGGTCCCTAACTTGTTCACCCCAACTTATCGTTTTATCGACATTATATTCGAGGACTTCCCTCGAAAATTCAAGATTCAGTTCTCAGCATTTCACCGGTAACACTTGAAGCTGCTATGGAGCTAGCGACTGAACTGACCGAGAATCGAATTCGCAACGGGAAGTTTAAAGAAGAGAAAAAGAAAGCCCCTGTTGAGGGTCAAACTTCAAACCATTCCATCTCCTCCTCTAAGTTTGCTAACAAGAGGAAGCGCAACACCAGAAATTTCGCTGTTACACAAACCAACTCCCCTATTCCTGCTGCACCCATTACCCAAGTTGTCCCTTCACCTGCACCATACAAAAGACCATACTCTGGCCTGTTACCAAAATGCAACCGTTGCCACTATCACCATTCTCCTGATCATCCTTGCCAATATTGCACCGGCTGTGGTCGCGCGGGTCATACTGTTCAAACCTGCCGCATGCCTCAGCGAACGAACCGCCACCAGCCTTCAACCCAAACCACCAACAAATAATGGGTAAAGCCCAACAACCCCTACTATTACCACCCAACCAACATTTAGCCCAAACATATTACCAACCCAATTATCCTATGGGTCAACCTATGCGGGCTTGCTACAATTGCGGAGACCCAAGCCATTTCAGAAACACTTGTCCAAGGTTGGTAAACATTATTCATGCTAGGCCCAAGCCAACCCGGTGAATCAAGTGAACCAAGCTCCTCCACCTGCAAGAGGAAGAGCTTTCAGTATCAACGCTAATCAGGCTAGAGCTGACGGCAATGTGGTTAACGGTACGTTCCTTATAAACGGTAGATATGCATCCATGTTGTTTGATACTGGCGCGGATAAAAGTTTTGTGTCCTTAGAATTTGAACCTATCCTAAACCAAAATCGTGATAAGCTCATGGAATCCATAACGGTAGAAGTTGCAGACGGGAAACCGGTCTCATTAAACTCTATTATACGCAACTGTACACTCACCTTAAACGACCACGACTTCTCAGTTGACCTTATTCATATGAAGCTGGGAAGTTTTGATATCATAATTGGTATGGACTGGCTCAGTCAACATCAGGCAGAAGTTGTATGTCGTGAAAAGTTTATACTTATTCCTCTTTCAAACGGTCAGACTCTTCGAATCTTTGGAGAAACCTCGTCGAAAGGGCTCAGCTTAATGTCTTGTCTTCAAGCTCAGAAATACCTTCGCAAGAATTATGTCGCGTTTTTAGCTCATATCATCAAAAAGGGAACCATGGAGAAGAAACTTGAAGACATCCCAGTAGTAAAAGATTTCCCGCAAGTTTTTCCTGACGACATTTCAGGACTTTCTCCAGTTAGAGAAGTCGAATTCCGTATTGATCTTATACCTGGTGCTACACCAGTTGCAAAGTCTCCTTATAGGTTAGCCCCCTCTGAAATGCAAGAGCTAGCCAGTCAACTGCAAGAGTTGACTGACAAGGGATTCATACGTCCTAGCTCCTCGCCTTGGGGTGCACCTGTCCTTTTTGTAAAGAAGAAAGATGGATCGTTTCGTATGTGCATCGACTACAGAGAGCTCAACAAATTAACAATCAAGAATCGCTATCCTTTACCTCGCATTGATGATCTTCTTGACCAACTTCAAGGTGCCAGCTACTTTTCCAAAATCGACCTTCGATCTGGTTATCATCAACTTAGAGTACATGAAGAAGACGTCCCAAAGACCGCATTCCGAACTCGTTATGGTTATTATGAATTCATGGTCATGCCATTTGGTTTAACCAACGCTCCAGCAGTCTTCATGGACCTAATGAACAGAGTCTACAAACCTTATCTTGATCGATTTGTTATAGTCTTCATCGACGACATTCTTATTTATTCAAAGTCTAAGTCTGATCATGAGCGTCATCTTCGACTCATCCTTACACTTCTAGAGAATGAAAAGCTTTACGCCAAATTCTCCAAATGCGAATTCTGGTTAAAAGAGGTACAATTCCTCGGACATGTAGTCAATGACAAGGGAATACATGTCGACCCCTCAAAGATCAAAATGGTACAAGAATGGCAAGCGCCACGTACACCAACTGAAGTAAGATCTTTTCTTGGTTTGGCTGGTTATTATCGTCGTTTCATTTCAAACTTCTCACGCATTGCTGTACCACTCACGGCTTTAACTCATAATGGAAAACCTTTCATATGGGGACCCAAGCAAGAAGAAGCCTTCCAAACCCTTAAACAAAAACTCTGTGATGCACCAATCCTCACTCTTCCTGAAGGTTGTGATGATTTCGTGGTCTATTGCGACGCGTCAGGGCAAGGATTAGGCTGCGTTTTGATGCAAAGAGGAAAAGTTATAGCTTATGCTTCGAGACAACTCAAGACGCATGAGAAGAACTACACCACCCATGACCTAGAACTTGGAGCCGTTGTGTTCGCTCTTAAGATATGGAGACATTATCTCTATGGTACTAAGTGTGAAATATACACTGACCACAAGAGTCTTCAACATATCTTCAATCAAAAAGAGTTAAACATGAGGCAACGAAGATGGGTTGAACTTCTAAATGACTACGACTGTGCAATTCGGTACCACCCTGGCAAAGCAAATGTGGTGGCTGATACACTTAGTCGAAAGGGTTATGCGAACTCCATTCATCTTCTATGTTCGCAAATATTAACTGACATTAAAGATCAAATTCGAGAAGCCCAACATGTTTCAGTAACGGAAGATGATGTACGAAAGGAGATGTCCTGTGGAGCTGAACTTAAAATTGAAACTAAATCTGACGGTATTTTGTACTACCTAGATCGTATCTGGATTCCTAACCACAACAATCTTCGTGAAATTCTTATGAATGAGGCTCACAAAACACGATACTCTATACACCCAGGAGCCGATAAGATGTATCAAGACCTACGATATACCTATTGGTGGCCTGGAATGAAAAAGGATATTGCTGTTTTTGTTTCTAAGTGCCTTACATGTTCCAAGGTGAAAGCTGAACACCAAAGACCCTCAGGACTTCTGGTTCAACCTGAAATACCTGTATGGAAGTGGGAAAATATAACCATGGACTTCATTACCGGGTTACCTCGCACTTCTGGTGGGTATGACACTATATGGGTAATAATTGACCGACTTACAAAATCAGCTCACTTTATTCCTATCCGCGAAGATTTCAAGAACGAAAAGCTAGCTCGTATTTATATCAGCGAAATCGTAAGCCGACATGGTGTACCGTTAAGCATTATTTCTGATCATGATGGTCGTTTCACTTCACGAACATGGCAAGCAGTACAAGCCGCTATGGGTACGCGATTAGATCTCAGTACTGCCTATCATCCTCAAACTGATGGTCAATCTGAACGCACCATTCAAACTCTTGAAGATATGCTTCGAGCAAGTGTTATAGACTTCAAGGGAAATTGGGATCTTCTTCTACCATTAGTCGAATTTTCGTACAACAACAGCTATCATTCAAGCATCGGCATGGCACCTTTTGAAGCCTTATATGGTCGTAAGTGCCGATCTCCAGTATGTTGGCACGAAATTGGGGAAGCACAAATCACTGGTCCGGAATTGATTCAAGAAACCACAGATAAGATCCATCAAATTCGAAACAATCTTCTAGCGGCCCAAAGTCGTCAAAAGAGTTATGCAGATAAACGACGGGAAACCTTTAGAGTTTAACATTGGTGATCATGTACTTCTAAAAGTATCACCGTGGAAGGGAGTAGTTCGTTTTGGTCAAAAAGGCAAGCTAGCACCACGCTACGTAGGACCTTTCAAGATACTCGAAAGAGTAGGACCTGTAGTATACAAGCTTGATCTACCAGAAGAACTCAACAGGATTCATCCCACATTCCACGTATCAAACTTAAAGAAGTGCCTCGCTGATGAAAACCTTCACATTCCTCTGGAAGATATTCAGATTGATGAATCTATGCATTTTATTGAAAGACCAGTAGAGATCATGGATTTCGGAGAAAAACGTCTACGACGAAGTCGCATTCCAATTGTTAGGGTACGCTGGGAGTCGAAACGGGGACCTGAGTTTACTTGGGAACGTGAAGACTCAATGCGTGAAAAATACCCGCATCTTTTTCCTACTACTTCTATTACTTAAATTTTGGGACGAAATTCCTAAAAGTAGGGGATACTGTAACATTTGTCGAAAACGGGTTTTACCAAACCCGCTCCATTTTGTAATCGAATATCAAGTTATAAATGTTCGTCGCCTATTTATGCTTATTTTAGTTATTAGTGATACATAATTAATAAACAAACTAAACCATAAAAGTTATAATTGATAAAAAATATAAATAAAGTGATTAAAAATAAAAAGGGGCTGCCGGGACTTGAACCCGGGTCAGCCGAGTTGTAACTCCAAAGACTTAACACTCACACGCATAACCACTCCGCCACTTGTTTGTTTTCTGTCAACTCTTGGAAACAAATAAGTCTTATATACAAACCTAGATGAACCGGTTGCGCCAACTGAAAACCGAAATCGGCTATTCAACCGTCTAAAACGTTTGAATAATCGCGAATTCAGGTTTATAACCGATGCACCGAAAATTCTAATCAATTCAGACTTGAATTGACTTGAATTCTGATGATGATGAGTTTTATAACCGAAGCGATCCAATAATCCGAATTACTGTAATCAAAGATCTTCTCGCGACTCAGAAACATTCCACAAACCTCCAATTACATTTCCGCACACTTTACAGTCCACCGGAGAAGTTTATTTTATTCGCCGGAAATTTCTGCAAGTTCGCCGGAAAACCGTATTCTTCATCAAAACGGTAAGTCCTTCAATACCGTCGTATTCTAACAATTGTTAAGCTATTTCTAACTAAAACCTTTCACTTGAAATCGAATTCAGACGCCGTTATCGGATAATTCCAGTTCGCCGGAAAATTTCTGGAAATCTTTATTTTCGTCTGTGAAACGGTAAGGACCTTGAAACACACTGTTAACGTTTGTTTAGCACTTCAATTCCATGATTAGCTAATCAAAACGATTAATTGATTTGCTCAGTTGAAGTTCATAAAAACAGAGACCGACGCCTTGCCGGAATTCTGTAATAAATCGTTCACCGGTATGTTTACTTCTAATTATCATCTCTGCTATCTCATATTAGTCTGTGCAATGTTTAACAATCGAATTAACAAGATATAATGGTGTAATCTGCGGTCTGTAAAAACCAACGAAGAAGATGAACTGCGCTAACAATATAAGAATAATTAAAATTGGTATTTTGAACGGGTTAGACACACAGTCCAGCGGTGGACTGTGTGCGAACAAAAACACGCATACGTCCCGAGTTCGATCCCTGATACACACACCCTCTATGTAATATAATGCCTTTTTGTTTAAAACTGAACCGGGTTAACTCCGTTAGTTGTTAAGTATAATAAAATTTGTATATTAACCAAGTTAGACACACAGTCCAGCGGTGGACTGTGTGTAACGTTAAAGCACAGGTCCCGGGTTCGAGACCTGTTAGTGGCACCGGTTCGACGAATTAAAATGTTTTTGAAAATAAAAGGATTTTGGATAAATTGAGTTAATATATAAGTATAATTAAAAACAGAATTATTTCGGGTTAGACACGTAGCTCAGTTGGTAGAGCTGCGTGCACGCGTACGGGAGGTCACGAGTTCGAGCCTCACCCAGCGCATTTCAGTCACACAATAAACCGGTCAAACAGTCAAAGTCAAAAAGTCAACGGTCAACCCAAAAAGTCAACATATTTTTATATTTTTAATTATTTAATTTAATTTAAAAATCAATTAAAAATACTTAAAAATAATGTTTTAAAGATAGGAAATAGCCTTAAACTCGTAAAAATATATCTAAAAATTCTATTAAAATCCTTAATAAAATCCATTCATTTACTATATTTTCCGTTATTATTTAGGTTAGTTAATTCTCGTTGTTCCGCTCTTACAACTCGTGCGCATCTCACCATCTCCAATCAAACGCACCCAATGTGAGTGAATCTTTACAAATTCCCCGTTTTGATCACGTTTTTGGGGTGTATCATGTGTCTTGCTATATATTATATTTAAATCATTGTGCATACAACATATCATGAACAAATGCGTATTCAGTTTGTTTCAACTGTTTGTGTGGTTATTGTTAGATTCAATTTATTATTTTCAGTACATGCAATTTCATAGGCCGCCGCTCCCCATTACATTATGAGCGTTGAGCAAGTTCCCCATTACATTATGAGCGTGAACCTGGCGTGCCAACATACGATCGGCTCCGTTTGATTGAGCCTTGATCGCACAGACATTTATCATTTTCAGTACATGCAATACGATCGGCTCCGTTTGATTGAGCCTTGATCGCACAGTTTCATTCATGTTATTTATTGTATGATGTTGGTATGTTAATGTATGCTATCATATGTTATTGTATGTTATAGTTTGTGACTGCTATTGCTGCTGTTTGATTATTTACATTTGCTAATTTATGATTATGCACAATTTTTCATTGATAAACTAATAAGGAAATAAATAATAAATGTTTATCTAACAAGGTTCACTCGCCAACTTATGTTGACCCAAAAACCCCCATTTTTACACATGATACAGGTGAACCAGCTGCAGCAAGAAACACTTAGGATTGGACTAGAAGAATAAAATGATTTAGAGTTTGGAATTGTTTTGTTTGGTTTATTTTCTTTGTATTGTATGGATATGTTTGGATATTTGGGAATGTAATTTTGACTTTAATAAATATGAAACATATTAGTAAATATCATGAGCTTTGGTGATAACCCAATTATGCCCCGACTCTTATTCCGCTGCGGGTCGGGGTGTGACAAAAATGGTTAAGTAAGTCGACCATTCACCTTGTGGCAGAGAATCAGCTAGCTTATCAACAAGCTCTTCATTTGTCTTCACAATTCCCATTCTCTTCATATGAACCACCAGATGACAGTATCGCTCAATTAGCTGCTTAACCGTTTCTCTTTTGATCAATGTGAATACATCAAACTCTTTGCTTAATAATGCCCTTTTGCTTTTGCGGAGTTGAGCACTACCTTGAAATTTGAGTCGAAGAGCATTCCATAAAGATTGCGCATCATCATCATGCTGCAGTAAAGCCAAGATGTCTTCTTTGATTGATTGCAGAAGAATGTTCATGATCTTCTTTTCGTTGATAAATCTTTCTCGTTCAACATTAGAGAATTGGGCAAGGGTCTTTTCAAGCCCATTTTCGCTAACTGGTGCGATGTATTTTGCCTCGATTGCAAACCAGCAAGTAAAATGGTTAGCTTGCACCCAGTTCATAAACCTCTCGCTCCAACTATCAAAGTCTTCCATATTCATAAGCTTTGGAGGTTTAGTCATTGTTCCCATTTCATTCTCTAAATTGATGTTTTGAGCTGCTGCAGTGGTAACAACCGATGTGGCGAACGCATGTAAAACTCTTCAGACATTTTTCCTGTAAAAAGTTAGAACACACTTCTCGAAAACAAACTGATCAGATTAGAAAACTTTTTGTGCGGACAAGAAATTTCATACGAAACAAATAACAAAGATTTTGCACGAAGTAGATTTTAGTACGATTCAAATTTTCCTACAAAACTTACGATTTCGTACAAATCAGTTCATTTTTTACACGAAACAGGTGTTTTTAATTGAGTGAATTTTTGTGCAGATGAATTTAGTACGAATCAAATCATTTAGTACGAATCAAGTTTGAAATTCTGAAAAAATTTTAAGATTTTATGAAATTTAACTGATCCGTATGAAAATTTTAAAGCTGTTGGTTCGTACCCAAATCAAAACAACTGTATTTCGTGCGGTTCAAACTTCAAACTGATCAAATTTTATCAATTTCAACATGATTTAGTTCAATTTTATGTCCGAATTATGGTATGGATTGATTAGATTGAAGATTAACTTGAATTACTAAAAACCTAGTCCATTTTGTCCATGTATTCGTCCGAAATTTGTCCAAAATCCAGCAAAGGTCAGAAAAATGATGAAGATGAAGATATGTCCATGTCTGAACAGTAACTACTTATTGTCTATCTGTAGATTAGATCTCATGGCTCTGATACCACTTGTGAACGGGGATCGAGCTCCCGAAATGAGCAGTCGATCTGATCTCGCTCAACTAGCAGAGGCGGAATTAATTGCTAGAGAGGTAGACATGACAAACAAGATAGAACTTACTGTTTAAATGCTTTTGATCTATTAATGACGTTCAAGTTACAGACACAAGTAAACAAACTGACAGAGCTTCGCCGTATGAAATGACAAATCCGTGCCAAGCTCTAACACAACACTTCCCTATTAATAGGTCGACATGACTCGTACTGAAGTGCGTGTACTAACAAACATTTGTGTTTCGTATGAAATAGTATTTCGTACGAGTGACTCACTCATACGAAACGCACTTATGTTTCGTGCGAATCACAGTGTATCAATACATAAAATTTACATTTTCTCATTTAAACATTAACGTGTTAACTTTATAAACATTACAGATAAATCCTAGACATAGGCAATAGACATTTTGTACCAACAACACTGCATCATGACATGGTAAAAGAAACACCATTTCTCAAGAAGCATTCCTTTGTAGACTTGACGTGTTGGCAAATTTCCCAAGTATCCAAAGCTAATAAGAGCTCTATCGCGAATCCAGCATATTCGGACACACATATTTACAATGTCGGACACGTTGAAACCTTAACTATCCAAACATTACAGAATAGACACTGTAGAAACTCTAGAACGCAGAATCCAACATTTATCATCAACAGGTGCACTTACAAACCTGGTGTTGTACATGTAACAAAACGAACTGTCTAATACTGACCGAACAACGTCAATATCGAAATTGATATTCGTTTTATTGTTTCGATCGATGTAAAAACATCTCGGTATTTTTTTGGTCGTATCATGACCTATTTTGTTTCTTTTTCGTAAGTTTGGTATCTTAATGAACCAAACCATTTTCAAACGAATTCCTGCCATTAACATTATTTTTACTATTGCGTCTACGTTTCCATCAAAAATTGGGTCGCCCCGTTGCAAAGCGCGGGTGTAACCCACTAGTTCATGACGTGTGTTCGTGAACAATTCATGAACACCTGCATTTCCTTAAAAAATGAACACAAACATGGCATTGTTCGTGTTTGTTCGGTTCATTTACACCGCTAAACACAACTCTTATGTAGGGTTTTTCAGGAGTTGAGTCAAATTGAGCGGACCTTTGCTCATGCTTGATTTGTTTACAAACCGAGCTTCAAATCAGACGAGCATTTTCCTAGCAATGAATATTTCAAGAGAGTGTAACATACGCCACAAACAGATCTCCGAAAATCCGACCCATTTCGGAATCCGGATCCTAACCCTTGAACACCAAAAACTCTCGCGAAATAATTGTTGAAGGGATTTACCTAGTTAATTTAATTCATTTATTTATTAATCTGTTTATTTAATTATTTATTTAATCCAATAATTAGTTAAAATTCTAATTAAAAATATTAATTACATAATAATTGATTTGGTAAAAGAAAATAACTTCTTAAGTTAATCATGGGAATATAACATATCAAAGATGAGGGATCCTTTGTGTAATTTATGAAACTCTAAAAGAAAAGGAAAAAAAAAGTGGTGGACCATGGGTTTCGAACTCGGGTCTCACCGAGTCAAAGCAGCAATGCATACCACTTCACCACAATTACTTTGGATAACCGAATCCGATAAACTTTTAACCTGCCACCAAACTAATGATTTGAAACTTTGCTTGTCGCCCAAGGTTGACAATGAAGCAACCATTTTAAAACACCAAATCTCTTCCGATTTTCCATTTGAATCTCGAGTTTTTGTTTCCTTATTGCGAAATTGAATCCGGACGACATCCCAAGCACATTACACTTGAAATAACGAGTTAAACCTGAAAAAAGTATAGATCTAGTATAGAACAAGATGAACACCAGAAAATAGCGACAAAACAAGTGACAAAAAATTTATTAGTTAACCAACCTAGAAAATCTCCCAACCAAACCCTAGATCTAAAAAATATGAGATTTGTAACGATACAAAGATCAGATTCAACAGATTGGCATAATCAGTTGAATGATCAAACAATAATACAGAAAATACAAATACAGAGATCACAAGATCTCTAAACCAACAAATATCTCAACACAGTGATCAACACCAGATGAACAAATAAAGAGAGAAATGAAGAAACCCTATACAGATAGAAATGAAGAAACCCTAGAAGATATCACAAAAATGACCAGCTCTTTCTCTCTCTCATTATATATCAACTGCAATAAACATTTACAACTCAACCCATGTGAATATTCAATTAAGTCCTTCTAACTTCTCAAGATTACAGCAAGACCCCTCAACTTAGACTCCTACACACTTAACAACCTCAAAACATAACAACCACATTATATATCAGCTGCAATCAACATTTACAATCAACCCCCGTGAATATTCAATTAAGGCCTTCTAACTTCTCAAGATTACAGCAAGGCCCTCAACTTAGACTCTTACACACTTAACAGCCTCAAAACATAACAACCACATAATAACCAGCCAGCCCAGTTAATAGCAAGCCCAAATGCACACAAGATTTAGGCCCAATAACAACCAACATAAATAAGTCCACAATATGTACTAAGCCCAAAAATATGTTGGTGTATGAATAACTTATAATTTTCAACATCCCCCCATGATTCATACAACAAACATATCAAAAAGACCCAATTGAGTACACAACTGCTCATACTAAATACTGTTCAACCCTTTTGTAAACAAATCTGCCAACTGACTCTCAATGGCAATTTTTCTGGGAAAACAATACCATCAGCTATTTTTTCACATAAAAAATGTAGATCAATTTCAAAATGTTTTGTCCTTTCATGGAAGACAGGATTAAATGCAATAGAAATAGCTGATTGACTATCACGAAACAATTTAACTGGAAATTTCTAACTGACTTTTAACTTTTTTAAAATATTCAAAATCCACATTATTTGACATGTAGCATAGCACATAGCCCTGTACTCTGCTTCTGCAGTGGATCTTGAAACAACACTATGTTTTTTACTTTTCCAAGAAACCAATGAATTCCCTAGAAAAATTCCAAACCCAGTTATTGACTTTCTTGTAGTCAAACATTTGGCCCAGTCAAAATCTACATACCATTTTAAATCAAAACCAGCACCTTTTTTAAACATAAGCCCTTTACATGGTGACAACTTTAAATACTTAAGCAATCTTAAAGCAACTTGCAAATGACCAGTATTAGGAGCATGCATAAACTGACTCAAAAACTGTACAACATAGCTAATATCAGGCCTGGTTATAGACAAGTAGATCAGTTTTCCAAGTAACTTTTGAAAGTTTGTAACATCTTTAACTAATTCTAGTTTCTGATCAAGTTTATTAACACATAACTTTGTTCAATAGGAGTGTTAACAGGTTTAACACCTAAATATCCAAATTCATCAAGTAACTCTAGACAATATTTTCTTTGAGTTAAACACAGACCAATATCAGAATACAGAACCTCAATCCCAAGAAAATATTTTAAAACCCATAAGTCTTTAATTTGAAAATTAACACTTTAGAGTTTTTTCTTCACATTTAACACTTTAGACTCAGAGTTACCAGTTACTATTATATTATCAAAATATACCAAAAGAACAACAAATACCGAACTCTTAGACAAAGTATACATAGAATGATCACAAACATTGTGAACAAAACCCATATCTACCAAAACCTGAGTTAATTTCTCATTGCACTTCCTGGGAGCTTGTTTAAGACATAACAAGGACTTAACAAGCTTAGAAACTTTGGTCTCATTTTCTGGAAAAAACCCGAGAGGTATAGACATGTAAACATCTTCTATAATCGACCCATATAAAAAAGCATTGTTAACGTCATGTTGAAAAATGGGCCAATTATTCTCAACAGCTAAACTTAACACACAAGAAAAAAAGTACAGATCTAATATAGAACAAGATGAACACCGGAAAATAGCGACAAAACAAGTGAAAAAAAATTATTAGTTAACCAACCAAGAAAATCTCCCAACCAAACCCCAGATCTAAAAACTATGAGATCTGTAACGATACAAAGATCAGATTAGCATAATCTGTTGAATGATTAAACAACAATACAAAAATACAACTACATAGATCACAGGATCTCTAAACCAACAAAGATCTAAACACAGAGAGAAACGAAGAAACCCTAGAAAATATCACAACCGAATGATCAACTCTTTCTCTCTCTTCATTATATAAGCTGCAATTAACATTTACAATTCAACCCCTGCTAATCTTCAATTAAGTCCTTCTAACTTCTCAAGATTACAACAAGACCCCTCAACTTGGACTCCTACACACTTAACAACCTCAAAACATAACAACCATAACAACAAGCCAGCCCAGTTAATGACAAGCCCAAATGCATACAAGATGTGGACCCAACAACAACCAACACAAATAAGTCCACATATGTACTAAGCTCAAAATGTAACAACCAGCCAGCCTAGTTAATGACAAGCCCAAATGCACACAAGATGTAGGCCCAATAACAACCAACACAAATAAGTCCACATATGTACTAAGACCAAAAATATGTTGGTGTATGAATAACTTATATTTTCAACAAAAT
The DNA here is from genome assembly GCA_947069175.1 of Scalesia atractyloides. Lineage (NCBI taxonomy): Eukaryota > Viridiplantae > Streptophyta > Magnoliopsida > Asterales > Asteraceae > Scalesia > Scalesia atractyloides. The sequence goes on along the minus strand of CAMTDV010000012.1, from coordinate 55,786,708 downwards.
CGCTACAATATCGTTCTAAATCTTCATAATCTGAACTTGATAAAGAATATGAAAGCTTACACATTTTTTGTTATCATCGGTTTGTTATTATAAATTCAAGTCCCTCACATCAATCCACACCTTTACACCTAAGCAAAACCACTCGAAACCCTTCTGAACTTTGTTTGCGCTTAAACCGAACTCTTGCCAGAATCGCGTTATTTGCTGGAGTTTCTCGGAACACTCCCCTTGTGTTACAAACGGAAAATGACTAGTAACTTCGTACAATCTAATCACTATTCTTATTACATAATAACATTGCTGAGTCGTATAATATATATAACAGTGATAGGACAAGTTAAACGTACTATAACATATATTGGTTTTCGCCGCATCGCGAAACCAATCAACTATGTCCTAAAAGTGTTGGTAGAGTGCTGGGCGCACTATTCACGGTTACATTATTCATGTCAGCAAAATTTCTGAAATGGAACAAAACATTGAACAATGACACACGAAAGACATATCCGAGTCCATATATATATATAAAAATCCTAATGTGGGAACCTCACTTGCAATAATACATAACTTTCCAGAATAACATTTAAATCACGAAATTGTCCATTGCGGCTATAAAATAACAATTTAACTTGGCAGCAACACTAATTCAGCATTTCCGCGACACCAGAATTATGATTAAATAATGACAAGTGCCTTAAAAAAAATTTGAGGATATCAAAAATGCATCTAAGACATCGCTTCCGGTACTAGACGAACAGTGCACAACTTGACCGGAAAGCGTCCGATTGTCGAACCGACAAAGATTTCATTATCCGATAGCCTTCTAGAATAGTCCGGTGAACTAGTTAGGCTTCATTTGGGATCCGAAACCCCTTCATACATCTTAGAGTTGCGAAAATGAAATTTTCGGAATTAATCGTCGGTATAAAATAGAATTACCAATATGGACCCGATAACCAAACGGAAGGCATTTTTTACCATCCAAAATAAATACCAACTAGTCAAGTGAACTAGTTAGTAACACTTAACATCCTAAATTACCTTTAACCCTCTAATTAACCAAGTTTAATTTAATGACCCAAATATCTACAAAGATTAATAAATTCATCACATGTCATATTTATTAAAGACATTTTATAAAAATATTTACACTTTACCCCCTCCTAGGTGGGCCCTCCCACACACACCACCTTACTTGCTAGAAAGAAAAGGATGGTGATAAGTGTAGTGCATGGATTTTAGCACATCATCCATTATTTATACCATTTCCATAAGTTAAGAAAAATAGAGAAGGACCCTCATACTCCCTCAAAATCTTGGCCACCATTCACCACCATTAACCACCTATCTTCCACCTTTAAACACCTTTTTAACCCCTTTCAAGCCCTTACAAGAACACCTATGGAGTTTTCAAGGATTGAGGATCTTTAGAGCTTTCTTTGGAGGTTACTTACCTTCTTGATCTTCATTTTCTCATCATCATCTTGTTCTTGGATCTACCCTAGCCTAGTGCTAGTTTTAAGTTCACTTGTTTATGATTTCAAGTTCTTATAATATGTAGATTTCAAAATTACAAGTAAACTTCATCTTGAACATCTTGAAATAAATCATCCAAAAACTCTAAAATATAACAAGAAATAACAAGATAAAAGAATGTGATTTATGATGATCATGTTGTTTATTTGTTGTAGTATTTTACAAGAGTGATGATCTTACTATATTAAGCTTAAAAATGCGATTTAAACAAGTATATGTTTAAGTCATGTAAGATCATCATCTTCAAGTTCATGAGCTTTATATATATGTGGTCTTGATATGTTCTTAAAAAGTATGATACATGATGAGACTTGAAACTTGGATCTTGAAAGCTAGTAAAGTTGATTTTTATATAAAACAAGTTATATAAAAAATGGTTATAAAAGTTGTCCATGAAAATCTTGGTGTTTTGATAATCTTAAAAGATATGGAAGTTTTAGAGGCTTTAAAGTATAAAAATATATAAGGACAAGCTTGTATAGAAAGCTCATGTATAGAGGTGCATATTACTTGGAAAAATGATTTTTGATGAACTTGATGAATTAACGATGATTTGGGAAATTGGAAAGTGGTTTAAATACGTTTTTAAAACGTGGAAAACGTCCATAGTACATGGGAAACTATGGCAACATTTTCTAAAATTCTAATCATGATTAAGTGGGGATTAAAGTGTGATTAAAATGGTTAATCACAACTAGGGATCTTAATCATGATTAGACAAACTTTTTGGTAAAAAGTTTAAGTGTTAAACTCCTAAGTATTTTCTTAAACACTTATGGTAATTTTTATAAGTTAGAAATGGAAACTTATAAATATATATATTTTTAGGAAAATATATATGTGTTTAGAGAATTCATCAAGGTGTATATGTTATGTGCTAAGTGTTTGTATTTATCATGTAGGGTGATAACTAAATACAAGAAATACACAAATACATACCATGGAAATACTTGTAAGAAAACAAGTATAAAATACTACACAAATACATGTACACTAATGTCCTCAACAGATACCACGAAAATGCTAAGACATGAGATATACATATAAACCTTGTTTATTATGTATCCTTAAACAAATAAACGGACGAGCGGACAATTCGAACTACGGGTGAACTTATAAAAGTATATTCATAAGAAATAATATATATCTTATAATGACAAGTAAGACATAAAATTATTCGGTAAATAAAGGAATATATATTGTTCACCGACGACAAAAGAGTAAATGCCACCACGAGGAGCTACTACGACACTTGGGCGATTTTCGACGCGAAATAATATATATAATATATATATATATAATATATATAAACGACTACGACGACACGTTTAAAAATAATGTATTTTAGACACTTAACGAATATATATATTACCGATAACAAAATCCGGAAAGTTGAGATGTATAAAAGTTTCCAAGTAATTTTATATAAGTATATGTGAATACTTATAAACTCTATACTTAGTAAATATTACTAAGTGCAAGAATATAAACAATATGGACTCATAAAAAAATCAAGTTGGGCTAGACCCATTATATAAAAGACATGGGCAAGGCCCAATATCATAATGACATGGGCTAGGCCCAATAACATCAATGAATGGGCTAGGCCCAATATCATAAAGAAATGGGCTAGGCCTAACAACATCAATGACATGGGCTAGGCCTAATGACATGGTCGAGTTCCAATGACACGCGTGCAAGGCACAGGACATGTGAAGGGCAAGGCCCGTTCACACACGATCTAATAGATGATAATATATATATATATATATAATATATATTTGTGAAACATATATAGAAATAATAATCAAACAAACAAACTACCAACACTATAATAACATTAAAGTTGTTCCAATATGATGAATAAATACATAATAAGAATTCAAGATGAACAACTTGTACGAGGTCCAACAAGACCTAAGTGTCTAATGAAATTAGTACACATGTAGGTTACACACAATAGTACGACTTACGGAATGCAAAACAGTGAGTTCATGTCCCTCCTTTCAAATATTTCAAAGTTTTGTTTTTAAAACAATCGAGGGGATTTACATGTCATAACAAACGGTATGTTAGCTATGGGGTTAGATGATAGCACAATCAATGTGCGTAAGTAGGATGATGACAAGTGTAACCATTAATCACTTAGTGACCAAGGTGCAAAAGGTATAGATCTATCGAGTTTGAGGCGTGCTTCACTCCTGGTTTGTTAACCCTTTAGGAGTGTTTTGTGATCCCAATTGATGTTAAGAGTTGTCTCGGTTTGGTTACTTACTTATGGCACATATGTCAGGGTGCTAGCTACACACTGATAGATCCTTAAACTCCATGAATGCTAATAACATACTAGATTTCATTACTGGATTACAAACAAGACATCTCATACGAAAATAATAACTACATGAACTCGCCAACTTTGTGTTGACTTTTCAAACTTACATGTATTTCAGGACGTAAAAATTGAGCCGGTGAAAGACTACGGGAAGTGGGTATGAACATGACAATGAATGCCTTTTTGGAGGATTTGTGTCTTATATCCCAACCTCGTATGTGTATATAGGGGTCAAAACCTCAACATGCTTTATGATGAAAACAATCTTTTGGTTTAAAGTGTAATGTAACTCAAAAACTATACTTTGGATAATATTGTGAATTTGTCTGAACCTTGTAACATGTTTTGGGAACTTGTAAACTTTGGTTGCAACTTAACATATATGGCATTGTTGTTGATTTATTTTTGTTTACACAATTGGTTGCAATGATTACCTCATAGTCACACGATTGCGCTTCCGCTATGACCAGGGTGTGACACCTTGGTGCATTGTGCAGGTATAAAAACATCATTAGATCGGTTTACATGGGGAGAAAAAGCTCCATGTTGTTTCTTTGTTAATCTGTTGTGTATGTCGAATTCAAAAGGGAACGAGATTAGGGTTTTAGGTTGGGTATTGTATGAAGAAGATGACACATCTTAGAATTTCTTATAAATAATAAACGGCAAGAAATAAACCAAATTTAATGCAGATCAGTGGGTTGAGGGTTGTTAGAATACACGAGAGGTGCGGGTTCGACCAGACCCATCCGTCTTTTTCGTTGTTTAAATATCTAATTTTCTTTTAAAGCTGATGAAACCTTCTAGGTTGTTTAAATGAAAGCATATGTAAATGTACTCATATAATGAATTAATATAAATCATTTATGTGTATATTAAATATATAAAAGCATATGTAAATATACTCATAAAACAAGTTTAAAAATCTAATTTTTACTGAATTCTTCAAATATATAGCCCATCTAATACACCGAATATGCTCGAAAAATTTTACACTTCGATTGTTCGTTAACATTTGCTAAGGTATATCGTCAGAACAACTCTAAACCTTCCAAGAGGTGATGATATTTGATCTCATGCGGATCCTTTGGATCTAGGAAACCGTGGTGACACAAGACATACCACGCGTAGGGGCGGACCTACATAGAGTGCATCGGGGTCCTCAGACCCCAATCTTTTTTTTTAAATTTTACTAGATCCGGAATGTTAAATTTTTCAAGGACTCCATAAAAATAATCAGTTGGACCCATAGTTTAAAATGTAAAGCCAGTGGAGTGGTAAGTCCCCTTGTTTAACAAGAAGAGGTCACAGGTTCTAGCCTTATACAACTTGTTTTTTGGTATTGTTTTTTTTCCTTTTTAATTTCAAATCAAGACTAGTGTTAGTTGATGCACTTTTGTGTCTGTCGCTTGTTCTTAGTTACGTCAGTAATTGTATGGTCTTTGTTTATTGTGTCTGTATAGTTTGGTCGTGTCAACCAAATCAAGATATCCTCCTATCTTGATTTAGTACGACGTTTAGTTTGTCTGTGTTGTAAAACAGTTGCATGTGTGCATACTGTAAGTCTTGTGTACGACATGTCTATTAGGAAGTTCTCCGAAGAATACTTCTTCGTGCAAATGAAAGGTGCTTCGTACGAGCAAGTAGCTTGCTCGTACGAGCCATTATCTTGTTCGTACGAGTCATTCACATGATTGTACGGATTGTCCTTTCAACAAGCATTTTGCTTGTTCGTGCGAACCAGTTTCTATTCGTACGAGCCACAGGTTGTTCGTACGAGAAACCATTGCTGAATGTTCTTCGTGACTTGTAGTGGTTCGTACGACCAGCAACATTCTTCGTACTATTGCTGGGTGTTGGTACTATATAAACAGACATGCACCTCACAGTTCAGTAACGATAGTGGGTGACACTAGAGAGAGACACTGAGGCACAAGAGAGAGAGAGCACAAAGAAAATATCCTGAGTCTGTATGAGCATTGTTTGTATGTGTTTGTATTAGCTCTCTTCATTTAATCAAGATATTGAATCTTTGGTTATCTTGTGTTTGTTACTTTGCTTTGGTTTGCATACTTATGTGGATTTCACACTCGTGTATGTGTTAGATAAACAAGGAAGTAGGTTAATCTTGATCCTCCAAGTGGACCTACAAGTGGTATTAGAGCTATGGCTCTCTTCCTTATTTAAAAACCAAGCTTAGTTTTGTGTTTGAGCAAGTTGTGAGGGTTCCTGGAAGTGTTCTTGAACTTCTAACAAGAAACTTAAGTTTTTAAAAGATAACTAGCTTAAAACTTAGGTAAAACTTGTTGTATCCAGAAAATTTCTATAAAAACCTTGTTAGAATACATGGAGACATGTTAGGATACGTTTTTCTTAAAATTTTCTATCAAAGTTCAGTTAGACATATTTTCCGGTGAAGCACTTGCCGAAAAATTCACCAGAATATTCCTTTAGGGTTGACTAGATCTTAAGACTTGACTGTTTTGACTGAAAAGCTGATATTGGAATGTTTTGTCTTTTTAACCGAAACTGTGTAGAAAGCTGACAACTTTCTAACAAACTCAGAAACAAGTTTCTGTTATACAAGGAAATTTTTCACCAACCAACCCTGCAAAAAGATCCCTCCCTGCGAAAAACCAAAACATCAGCGAAAGACCTTCGTGAATAACCCAACCCATCCGCACGAAGAACAAGATTGTTCGTACAAAAGACCAACTGACTCGCACGAAGAACCTTGTTCGTATGAAGTATTTGTGGTTCGTATGAAGAACCACATACTCATACGAAGAACCATTGTTCGCATGAATCATTGGTTCGTACTAAGAACAAGGTTTTTCGTGATTTGTTTTGATTGTTCGTGACCAGTTTTTTCAATACTTTCTGATTTTATTTTGAAATTGAGAACCTTTACAAGAAAATTTTTATTTCAAGATTAACCCTTGAAATTTTTAAATTTTTATTAAAAAGGCAAAATTTTATAAACAAACAAACAAATGGGTACAAATCCTTAGGATTGCGGGTGTAGTTCAAGCACAAACCAAGACTCACCACAATCTAGCTCCACAACCTCATGGGTTAAATCACTGATGCCTCAACAGACAGCCATGATTATCGCTAATCAATGGACATGCATGGCAAATCAAAACCAGAGCATTCAGACTCTTCTTATTAGTGAGAGTGATACAGGGAGTAATAACCGTCCACCGAAGTTGAACCATATGAACGGTTATCCTTCATGGAAAAGTCGTTTCCATACATATGTTCTTGGTCTGGATACAGAATTATGGACATGTTTTACTAAACCATATAAAGAATCTCTCAAAGAAGCAGTGTAACACCCCGACCGAACAACGAACCGCAGCGGAAACGTCGGGGAGTCATGTCACAGAACTATTGTTTCACAATTCATGAAATTTAAAATTTTGTTTTATTAAGTTAAATATTTACATTGTATTGGGATAAACAGAAACAACACATAAATAAATTGTCTTTCATGTTTTAAGTCACTAAGGCCCGTGTCCATTCCTACGTGAAGCATGCATCAAGCATTGACTCCTGAAACATATGTGAAAAGAGAGTCAGCATAAAAATGCCAGCGAGTACATAGGTTTTGTGAGTGCGTCAAATTCGTGGCTTTGTATACATATTGCAACACCTCGTCCGACTACAAGAGTCGTTAAGTGAAAACCTCGTATCAAAAGTGTTTGATATTTCAATATAATTAACCAACTAAAACAAGTTGGTTAGAGTTGTGAAAACCTTGTAGCCATGTATCTTGACCAAGACGCTTCTTTTGTAAAAACGTTGTAATAGATTGATTCAAAAGAAAACTTCGTATGGTTTATATCTTTAAATGAAAATCATTGCGTGACATTGTTCAAAACCATTTATCCGTGTTATAAACCATTTGTCTGTGTTATAAATCAATCGTCCGTGTCATAAACCAATTGTCCATGTCATAGACAAATCGTCCGTGTTTTTAATTGAGAAAACTTTTGACCGTTCTTTAATGAACACTTTCAAACTTGTGTTGACTATACCACCAAAGGGTATCTTTAATAGACCACCAAAGGGTCTCTTTAACTAGACTAACAAATTAATAAATGATTTGTTAATCAGAAACAGTTTCTGTCATTACCCAAACTTCCACCAAATCCAGTGAACAGTCCGATAATGGGATTGCGAGTCCTATGGTACCATAACATACTACTGGTCGGCTCGGCCAAAGCTAATGAATGTCATTCGTATTATGGATAACACATCAACAAGTTGTTCACATTATTGAAATCGTATTTTTTATATAAAAACCATAGACATTGTTTTTTTGAAAACTTGAAAATGATTTAGCACAATGAGTCACCCCAAAACATTTGCGAAACGTAAAAGAGGGGAACTATGTACTCAATTTGAAAACCATTTTGTATATATAAACCATGTATATTGTTTTGAAATCTTGAAAAGCATTATAGGCACATATGAATCACCGTAAAACATTTAGAAAATGTAAAAGAGGGGGCTATGTACTCACTTTGAAAATCAATTTGTATATATAAACCATGTATAATGTTTTGAAATCTTGAAAATAATTATAGGCACATATGAATCACCCCAAAACATTTAGAAAATGTAAAAGAGGGGAACTATGTACTCACTTGGGAATGCGAAAGTATTCTTGATCAACGGAATAAACAAAGCCCAAACGTGTCCTAATGTGTCAGATAAATATGTTAGCGTGTCGGGACTACAAATGGGAATCAGAAAAATGAAGTCTTATAAACCAAACAAGTGTTGGAACTCATGTGATATGGTTTATCAAACTTAACATTCTGATTTGGAAAGGATCCTAAGTGCTTTTGACTGGTTATGACTCGTTAAGGTAGTTTACGCTACGTTAACGGGTCATTAGCGTAAATGTATGATCATCCTATGATAAGTCTTAAATGACCAAACATGTTTGAAAATATTATAACATCAGTTTATATGTCAAAAATTTGGTTACATGTGTTTAAAATGGATTTATGTGCAAAAGGGCATTTTGGTCATCTTTTTTTTAAGAACATAGAAGTAACTTATCATAACACCAACCAAACGATATGACCATAAGGTATAACTCAGTAGGTTATTCCCTATACAACTATGGTCACAAATATGTGTTTGGTCGGATCCTAAGATCGACCAAACGGGTCGGATTCGAAAGTCAAAGCGGTAGTCAAGAATTGCTCGACTTACGACCCTAAATAAGCACTAAACTAGAAGTGACGAGTTAGAATGTCAAAATATGTCTAACTAAGTTTCTAAAACTGATTTGGTATCAAAACTTGGTGTTTTGATACCTGCAAATAGTTTCGTCGTAAAATGCACATCATGCGCATTTTTGACCGAAACTTTGAGTCGTCACTTCGACTAGTAAAAAAGGTAATCAGAAGGTGAAATCGTTAGGGATTATAACCTTCATGATACAATCACGTTGCAAAGTTCAATTGAACTTTGACTTGACAAAATATGGTCAGAACCAAAAGTCAATCAGGAAGCCAAACTGTTCGACTTTTAGCTCAAAATAGCTAAAATAATGAAAGAACTAGGAAGAGTACTTACTCGTGTTGAAGAACACTTTCGGAACTAAAGATAGGAGGCTTCCAAAGGCTGGAAACAAGCTCCAAGAAGCATAGAAAGAAGAACTTCACACTTGGCTTTGAAGTGTTTTGAAGTGGTGTGAAAAAAAGGAAGAATCATGGGGTATTTATAGTATTTTCGGATTAAGGAGGTGATGACAAGTGTCCTCAAGTGTGGATTAGTATCCTAACATGTGTTAACACCAAATTAAGTTTGGCAAAATGAGTGCTAGGTGTCAAAAATTAGAGATAGATGGCAAACTTTGTGAAGAAGCAAAAATATTTGTTATTTTTTTTTACATTTTTGGCCCTTGGACTTGTATTTTCACTTGTTTGCCATTTTTAACCCTTTTAACCTAATATTTATAAAGGTGTTAAGACATGTGTAACTTGGATTATGCCCGAAAATGTCATGGATGTCGGTTCGTTCGGTTGTACGGTTACGCGTTTCACAAAAATGCATAAAACGCTTTAACAAACATGAAAATGATCAAAATTGTGCAACGATTGACATTTGCATTCTCATCAATAAAATACAAGATTTTATTGAATACAAAAATATTGGGAAATAAAACATAGGTTTCATTGAATATGAAATTGTTTGTAATTGTGCAATGATTGAAAAATCACAAATGTCACAAGCAGGATCAAATCCAACCTCTTTAGCCAACTTAGATGAAAATGATAAAAAGGCTTATGATTTAGAAAAGAAGGCGTTCGCTATCCTTACACAAGCACTTCATAAGGATATTTATCATCAATTCATGTACTGTACCACCACGAAAAATTTGTGGAAGCAAGAGGGGAAGGAAATGCTACAACAAGAAAAATACGACATGATCTGCTAAAGAAGGAGTTTGAAGGTTTTCTGTTCATGGAAAATGAAACACTAAGCGATATGACAACTCGTTTCTATCATCTTCTTAGTGAAATGTATTCATACAAAGTGATTGCATCTCCACAAGAGATTGTAATGCGTTTTGCTGATGCCTAACCACCAAAATGGAGTTAATTCATTGACTTGCTAAAGCACACAGGGGTTTTGAATGTGATCAGTATTTATGAATTTGTTCAGAAGCTGGAGAACAAAAATGAAGAGGAAATTCGAAAAGCAAAAAGAATTCCTATTCCACAAAATCCTGAAATGTATTTTGGAGGTATTAACACAGGCGTTAATACACCTCAGCAACCAAAAATTCAAACATCGTTTGTATCAAACATTAATCCTTTTCTACCACAACCAGTTCAAACAGATCAATCTGCTGGTTCAAGTACTCAAACTGATGGTCAAGTATTTGATCCTAAAGCCTTTCTACCACAACCACAAGTTGTCACACTTCAAGTTCCACAACAAGCTTTCTATGGTAACAACTTCAACTTGAAAATCCTAAGACCGTCAGACTTGATACATCACATCTTTCCAAGGCCAGTATAGAAGTTGCTCAGGAACACATGGAACTTCTGAACACCATGGTTAGTGCATACTGTGGATTAGTCGCTAGTCAAATTGGAAACATCAATTTGACTAATGAAGACTATCAACAAATAGACAGAGATGAGATGGAGTTGATGGAAATCAAATGGGCTTTTGCTAGTGCGGTTAGAAGAGCAAAGGACTACATGAGCAGACGTGGAAGAACAAGTTTAGAAAGCAAGAAAGACACAATGTATGGATTTGATAAAGATGTTGTTACTTGCTTTAACTGTGGAGAAAAAGGTCACTTCAAGCGTGAATGTACTCAACCTAGCAAGCAAGGAAATCACAACCCTTTCCGAAATCAATCACGGCCATCCAGCACAACTCAAGTTAACAATGAACAAAGTATAGTAGCTGTTAACAACCCAAACAACTCCAACTAGTCTGGGCCTTCAAACAACACAAACAGAGCATTAGTTGTTCAAGCAGATGAAGGATGTGATTGGTCAGTTCAGTTGGAAGCGAAAATCAAGGAGGAACTGCGTGTTATGCCAAGATAATTAATCAGATCAAACATGTTCATAGTATTGACACTTCTGATGATGATGATGATAGTTCTGGGTATAATGGGAGTTCTTACGAGGAAAGCTCGAGTGTAGGTGGTTATGGATCTGATTCAGATGTCAATGAATGAGTTGCTGAAAGAAGCTGAGAAGTTGAAAAGTCAAAAGGCTGGTTTGATAAGGAAAGCATAAGTTGCATCAAAGGAAATGGAGAAAATCTTTGCCAACAATACATCCGTTTCTCATCATACTACGTTCATGGCTAATGTTGCAGGTTCAACAAGTCAGGTATAATCAACTCTCCTAAAATATGCAATGACTGTGTTGACTTAAAAACAAAATTTGAAACAATTAACAGTCACAATCAAAGCCTAGTAGTTGAACTGTCAAAATGCAAAGAGGCAAATCTGGCTTTAACTCGAAATGAAAAAGAATTCAAATATGTAATTGAAACTCTTAAGAAAAGCGTATCTGAGTTAACAAAATAGTTTTGAACAAAAAAAACGGTATTAATAACTACACTAATATCCTTGAAGAAACAAAAAAGTAATTAGCCATTGCCAAATGTGAGCATGATGCAATCAAGCTAAAATTGGAGAGTTATTCTAACTCCCGATATGTGCTTGATCACATCATTGATGTTCAAAAACTTAAGGGAGATGTCAAATTCATTGGGTATAAATCGTGTCCATCTCCGTTGAAACACAATTATACCAAATTTCCTGATGAAGAGGAAATGCCATGCTTTGAACCATCTGTACCTCTTAATCCTGAAGAGTTTGCAGCAGGATTAGGATTTAAGCTGGACAATTCCTCAGATGAATCAAGAAAAACAGAAAACTCATCATCAGTTGTTGATCAAAATCCATCTATATTAGAGGAAGATGATTCATCAGATGATGAGTCAGACAAGATCGATCAAGATCAATCTCTTGATGAAAAGAAAGGGGTAGAAATTTCTGCTACTCGCGATGAGCAATCTGTTGCAAATCAAGGGAATGATCCTATCGAATCTGTCAAGAAAATTGCGTCTACATTTGAAAACGATCATGTGTTGTATACGTTGATTGGTGATGAGAAAATTTACTTAAAAAGAACTTTCCGATCAAAAATGTAAATGCAACTTCAATTGATCAAGTTTTTGAAAATTCAACAACCAAACTTTTGGGAAAGAAGAATCCAATCAAACCAAAACCATTAATCGCTTCCAAAGGTAGAAAACAAGAAAAGCGACCTGAAAAACCTAAGGTATCACAACCAAAGGTAGAAGCTAAAGGCGCTCGTAGCAAGAAAAAAAGGGAAGAATGTTAAATTTGTGGGCTCCGTTGGTACTGATAAAATCGAGACTTGTGAAAACATGTCAAATATTGATTTTGTAAATCAAGTCAAGATTTTAAAACGCAATAGTCAAAACAATTACACTCAACACACAAATGGGTGTAAAGATGGACCAAGTACCTCTAAGCCTATAAGTTCAACATCAAGTCATCAAACGGGATCTCCTAGATTTTTTAAAAGGAGAGCATGTTTTAAGTGTGGAGAGTTTGGCCATATAGTCAAAAACTGTACCAACCCAGCAAAACCCAAGTTTGTTGAAAAAGGCCCTCCTGAAACAAATTACCAACATCGATCTGTGTCACCTAAACAAGACAAACGAGTTGTTAAGGAACAAGAAGAAAAACAACGACGTGAACAAGTTAAAATAATTAAGAAGGCATTAAAACCAGATGTTTTAGAAAAGAAACCAAGTTCTTCAAGATCGTTAAAACTAGAAATGTCTAAATCTTTAAATAATAGTCAATCTGGAAAACATCAACAATCTTGGAAACCTAAAACCGGTAATGTCTCAGGGGGAGGCACAAAGTTTCCAAATCATCAAGAAATAGAAATCACATTTCTTGATGATATGGGTCGACTCAAGACCACTAAGGCTTGGATCCCCATCTCAAACTAATCGGGTAATGCAATGTGCAGGGTGTTCCAGGAGGAACTATGAATAGTAATTGGATTGTTGATAGTGGAGCATCATGGCACATGAAAGGCGACTTAAGGCTCCTTTATGATGTGAAAAGCATTAGGGGAGGTTACATTGCTTTTGCTGGAGAGAAGGGCGGATACATCACTGGAGAATGAATGGTTTCCAATGGTGTTGTTAGTTTTGACAAGATCAATTATGTTCGTCAAATTGATCATAATCTTCTGAGTGTTTCTCAAATTTGCGACAAGAAGTTCACCGTTCATTTTATGATGCCGGTTGTATGTGCTGAAACCTGTTTTCAAGATTCCCAAAGAATGGATTCTCTTGTCTGCTCCAAGAATAGATGACTTGTATATTCTTGACATGAGCCAAGCGATTACCACGTCTGCACAAGTTACATGTTTTATCTCGAAAGCCGCTGAAAAGGAATCAATCTCTTGGCATAGACGAATGGGACATATTCACTTGAGGATAATGAACTATTTGGTGAAAAATAATCTTGTGAATGGTGTACTAGTGAAGAATTTTCATCTATAAGACGTCTGTGTTTCGTGCCAAAAGGGAAAGCTAGCTCGAAAGTCTCATCCTGTGAAGAAAATAAAAACTGTGAATATGCCTCTGAAACGTCTTCATATGGACCTTTTTGGATCTATGAAACACAAGACTACCTTTGGCGATGCATATTGTTTAGTTGTTACTGATGACTATTCAAGATTTTCATGGGTAAATATGATGGCACACAAGAGTGAAGTTCCTGAAATCCTCAAGAATCTCCTCACGCTACTTGAAAATTTGTACAATTTAAAGATAAGGAGAATCGGAAGCAACAACGGCACCGAATTCAAGAATCATGTTATGGATGAGTTCTGTTCTTCTAAGGGCATTTTACATTAATACAGTTCTTGTTACACTCCACAACAAAATGGTGTCGCTGAGAGGAAAAATAGAACTTTTATCAAAACTGCAAGAACTATGTTAGTAGAGTCAGAACTTCCTGTTCAGTTTTGGGGGGAGGCTGTGGCTACTGCTTGCTATACAATGAATAGAGTTCTTACGGTGAAAAGGCATGGGAAAACATGTTTCGAATTGTTACATAAAAGGAAACCGGATGTGTCTTTCTTAGAACCTTTTGGAGTTCCATGCACTATGATCGATCCACATGGTAAATTCGGTCCAAAGGCTATCGAAGGTTTCTTTCTTGGATATGCTACTCCAAATTTCAGAGTGTGGAATTTATCAATGAAAAAGATTGAGGAATGGGGTGAAGTTAAGGTTCAAAGATACACTAAATCAGTAAGAGCTCCTGGTGCTCCTTGGATGTTTGACTACGATGGACTATTTGACTCCTTCAATCTGCCAACTTTTGATGATGCATCTGCAGCTGCTCAAATGCTACTGGAAAGTGATACTGCATTTGACTCGTCATTAGTACGACCAATTATTGTTAACCCTCAAGTGTCTACTTCGGTTAAGAATCTTGTTCAGAATGAGGAATTTGAAGATGATGTTGATTATAATGTTTCGTCAGAAGATGATGAGTTGCATGATGCAAATGAAGCTACTTCTGCTTGGTTCCTGGAATTTCTGATGTCACGTTAAATGTGCAAAATCAAGGGACGACTGATGGCCATGCTTCTACATCTTCATCGATTCCAGCCATCGAATTAGCTGTTGATCTGAATATAAACAATTTGGGTATAAATTATCGAGTGCCCGATGTTCCTGAAACTCGAATTCATAATACTCATCCTCAGCAGAATATTATAGGAGATGTGTAGAGTGGAGTGCAGACACGTAATCAGCTAGGAAACAACCAAAATGCTGGTTTGTATTCAGAAATTAGAGAATTTGGGGAACAGAATGATTGGTCTTTTGCCTGCTATGTTTGCCAAGTAGAACCAAAATCTTGGAAGGAGGCTATGAAAGAAGACTCATGGGTTGAAGCAATGCAAGAAGAAATTCAATAGTTTGAGAAGTTGGGCGTGTGGAAATTGGTTGACAGGCCTGACAACTACAAGAAGATTGGTACTAGATGGGTTTACAAGTGTAAGAAGGATAACTGAGGTGTTGTTGTGAGAAACAAAGCAAGATTGGTTGTCCTGGGCTTTAATCAGGTAGAAGGAATTGGTTATATGAGATTTATGCACCAGTCGTCTTGAGGCCATAAGAATTTTCTTGGCTTATGCATCCTACAAGAAGTTTACCGTTTACCAAATGGATGTGAAGAGTGCATTTCTTCATGATGTGGTTGAAGAAGAAGTATATGTTGAGCAACCACCTGGTTTTGAAGATGCAATCCATCCTGACAAGGTTTGGCTTCTCAACAAGGCATTATATGGTCTTTATCAAGCTCCACGGGCTTGGTATAAAACGTTTTCTTCCTATCTTCTCAAGAATAGTTTTCGACGAGGATTGTTCGACTGTACTCTCTTCATCAAAGAAAAGAATGAGGATTTATTGATGGTACAAGTATATGTTGATGATATTATTTTTGGGTCTACAAATGAGAAAATGTGCAAAGAATTCGAGCAGGTGATGCAAGAGAAGTTCGAGATGAGCGCCATGGGAGAAATGACTTTCTTTTTAGGTTTGCAGGTTCATCAATCTAAAGAAGGGATCTTCATTCATCAAACCAAGTATGTTGGAGATATTCTCAAGCGATTTTAAATTGAAGATTCAAATCCTTTGGGAACTCCTTAGCTCAGAATCATGGGATTACTCCTGACGGAATGGGGGTGAACATGTGGAACCATCTCTCTACCGTGCTATGATCGGATCTCTCATGTATCTTACTGCTTCAAGACCCGATATAATGTACCCAACATATCTTCTAGTTCGCTACCAGTCAAGTCCAAAAGTTTCTCATTTGATGGCTGTGAAAAGAAACCTTCGTTATTTGAAGGGTCGCCCAGACACTGGTCTCTGGTACCCTAAGGATAATAAGTTTGATTTGACAGCATTCAGTGATTCTGATCATGGTGGCTGCAAGATCGATGCAAAATCAACATCAGCAAGATGTCAGTTCTTGGGAAATCGCCTAATCACGTGGAAATGCAAAAAAGCAGACTTGTGTAGCTACTTTAACTTGTGAGGCTGAGTATATTTCGGTTGCTAGTTGCTGCTCTCAGGTTTATGGGTCCAACAGCAAATGTGCGACTATGGTTTTGAATTTCTAACTACTCCTATTTATGTTGATAACGAAGCTGCTTCATACGAGGTTTTTCATGAAAAGAAACTTATCGATGTACAGAACTCGTAATCCTGTGCAACACTCAAAATCCAAACACATTGAGATTAGATATCATTTCATACGAGATTGTTATGAAAAGAAACGTATCAATGTTGTTAAAATCCACATCGATCACCAACGTGCCGACCTGTTTCCAAAAGCTTTTGATAAATCACGCTTAGATTATCTGTTTTTGGTCAATGGCATCAAGGTGAAACCCGAGTAAATCATCCTTGGCTAATCCTTTTCATAAATATTTTCTTCAAAACTAAAAATACAAAAAGATTTTTCATTTTCTTTTCTTTTTATATTTTAGGGGGAGAAAATTTCAAGAAAATACAAAAGCATAAGAAAATGAAAAAATACAAAAATATGTCTTTTATTTAGTTATGTCTTTATTTATTTACTTTCTACATTTAAGGGGGAGAAAAGCTTTAGAAAAATACAAAAAACAATAGAAAAACCAAAAATAAAAAATGAGTTTCTTGGAAAGATAAGAGAAGATGATGATACACCAGTGATCTGTTAAAAACGGTCAAAAACATAAAACAAAAATTGATGAGTAGCTTTACTAATGATATATCGGTCGGCTCACAATCAGATTAAAATGTGCAGGTTGATATAAACATAACAGACTGAAAGCCAAGTGGGAACCATTCATTGGCATATGGTCTTGGTACCGAAAGTTTCGTTTGATAGTATGCCGAGGTTCTGAGATATGCGGTCTTTATGCTTACTTATCATCTGGGTATCATGGTTGAATCTTTTACCGGAAAATAACGGGGACGCAAGTCTAGAACTTCCATGATACCATACATACGTGTAAATACTGCATATGACTATAAATAAGTGATACAAATATCACATTCACCCAACAATACGATGGTACTATGGTACTAACCTGTTCACGGACTTACTCATGTGCCCTGCATGCATTTGAAATTCAATTCCTCATCAATAACTGATTTAGTCACATAGGGCTTATTTTCAATAAAAAATAAGTGAGTATCTCACATCATATACATCAAAACAGATGATAAGCAGTATACTCACCGGTAAGATTTTCTCTCGTGCGTGTCTTGATACGAGAATGTGTCGTGAAGTGGTAGAACACCGGCTAGTAAGTATAATTCATACCTTAAATCATATCTCCTAATCATGATTACATCTGATAAGCTGAGCTTATGTGGATAACAATACCGATAATCGTAGTAGAATACCTATTTATTTAATTTGGTGTTTTAAACAAAAAAACTCATTTTTGGCAAGATTAAAAGCTAGTATGATTCTCTTACCTTGAAACTCAGAAAAAGATTGCTAGTTTATGTACAGTTTGTTCTTATCTGTTAGTAGTTGTTTTAGTTTACTCTGTTTTTAAATTAGATTATTTCTGATTTAGCCAAAGTTGAAGCTCAAATGTTTTCCACCAAGATACGCCCTAAAAATAATTTGCTTTGATATCATGACTTCATAAAGGACTTTCTTACAACGGGGTAAACTCATTACAAAAAACAAAATCTGTTTAATGTGCACATTGTCACACCCTGACCGGCAGCGGATATGGTAGTCGGGGCATGATTGGGTTTTCATCAAAGCTCATGACATTTACTATAATAAAGTTTCATATTTATTATTCCAAATTAAAAGAGAAAATTCCAACAAACACATAAACCATACAAGCACAAAATGTTCTAAACATGACATTCAAATAATGCTTTATTTATCTTCTAAGGCCCAATCCTCTATGTTCCTTACTTCAACCTGTTCACCTGTATCATGTGTAAAAATAGAGATTTGGGTCAACAAAAGTTGGTGAATGAATCACGTTTAAACATTTGAAAGAAATGATATGTTGATTAATTTAATAAAAATGTGCATAAACCAAATATGAGCAAACGTATATGTAAACTATCCACAAACCACATAAATATTTAGCAATGTACACATGAGCATGATAAATGATGAGCTGTGAGATCAAGGCTCAATCGGAGCCGATCTAACTAGGCAATGCGATGCACTACCCGTATGAAACAGGGAACTGATGGGCCTAATGTGAAAGCTTGACTGAAATGAGAAAGTATAACCACAAATAACAATAATCCAAATATCACAAAGCATGTTAGTTCATATAATGGTAGTAGCACAAATGTTTGGATAAAAGATATAAATAAACGACACATGATACACTCCAAAACATGAATAAAAAGGGGAAGTTTGTAGGAATTTACTCACATTGGGTGCGTTCTTGATTTGATAACGAGCGCGCACGATTTAAAAATTCCAACCGACAAGAAAACTAACCTAAATATTCACGTAATAATTCGGTGTATATATTTCTTTTATTTGAAATTAATATTTTTATTTAATGACTTTTATTAGGCTTTTTAGACAATTTATAGTATTTATTACTAATTTTTATGTTTAAAAAGACTTATTTTATTATATATTTTTATGGATTTTGGAGAAAAATAAAGGAAAAGGTTAATTAAAAAATATACCCCTTTTAGGGGTCGAACCGGGTTAATTCGGATAGTTTTGGCATCGTGTGGGACTCGAACGCGTGACCTCCCGTATACGTGCACGCAGCTCTACCAACTGAGCTACGTGTCTAACCTAGAATATATCCATTTTTAATTACATATATACACATATTAAGTTCAACCATTTCTATTTATTAATTAAAAAGGTTTATTAATTTCAGAAAACGTGTAACCATGTAGCGAACTGGACTCGAACCTGCGATGCGTGTTTCGTGTTGCACACAGCCCAACCAATTGGGTTGTGTGACTAACCCGAAGGATATGGTTTTTAATTAACGATATATACTATCTGAAACATGTTATATGCAAGTTGTAAAAAGGATTGGATTAGTTAAGGAAGTTGGCAGCGTGTGTGAGACTCGAACCTGGGATCATGCGTTTAAAATACAAACAATCCACCACTGGACGGTGTGTATAACCCGGTGTAAACACCAGTTTTAATTATATTAATACTCATCTTCAACTTCATCTTCTTCTTTGCATAAACCAGTTTGACATACTCGATTATTAAACCAGTAACCCCTTTGAATTAGTTGGTTTATTACTACTGATAATGAAAAAATAAATAAACAAAAATGGATTTAAGGATGTTTGTACCGAACAGGTGATAACTTGATTACTCCGATGAAGTTTCGGCCAAACCGGTTTTTCCGGCAAAGCGTATATTTGAAAGCAGAGAGACTTCAGTGTGATAGAGAGATTTTGCGAGAGTGAGCGAGTTCTACTAATTTCAGAAATCCTCTATTTATAGAGAGATTGGCAGTTGATCTCATTGTCGGTTTCAGTCCCAAAATTTAAATGCCTCGATGATTTGCGACGGTTTTGAAGGTTGAGATATCACTGACTGAAATCGCATATGACGAGGATCAGTTACAATTGCTTAATTTTGGAAAGAAGAAACAGAGTTTGATTGTCTTGTTTGATTTCAGCCGTTTCTTGGGTGGGTGTTTTGAACTGTTTTTTTTAAGTGTTGATTCGGTATAAGATTTATTTTTTTCGGAATAATGAAGTTAGGTGTGTGTAGTGTAGTGGTGTGTTGTGTGTGCTGGTTGGGTGGAGACCCGGTTTCGATATCCGCGGTCTGCACTTTTTTGTTATTTTATTTTTATTAATTATATTTTATTTATTAACATTTATTATTTTACTTTATTACTTAATTTATTATTTAATGCAAATAATATATCAAACTTTTAAACATATAACATAAACACGTAACGAACATCAATATGTATACTTGTATTACAAAACAGAGCGGATTTTTAGACCCGTTCTACGACAAATGTTACACACATTTTCTAACTTGAGATTTGTGTGGATATGTGCAAAGATCAAAATAGGTCAACGAAGAACTGATGTTCCAGTTTGGAAGAACCTGGATTTGTACAAATAAGTTGTTGCTCGTACGAATCAGAGGTCCTCGTATGAATGACAACTCTTCGTACGAATGAATCAAGATCACTCGTATGAGTGTGTATGCTTCGTACGAATGAGCCCTTGGCTTGTTGTTCAAGACAGTCCTTCGTACGAACTGGTGTTCTTCATGTGAACTAAGTGTTTTTCGTGCGAGTACAAGAATGTGGTATAAAGAGTGATGAAGTTTCTTCAGTACAACTTTACTTTCACCTTTTTTACTTCATATTTTCACCTTTTTTAAGTTGTTTCTGATATCTTTAAGGTATGTTGACAATGTTGGTATACCCTGAAGATGAACGGTGTGAACATTACCTGACTGGTTGACATTGCCAGACACGAACAACAAACTTTAAGCGAAGAACCTGTTGACGAAAAATGAGTTCTTCATGCATAATCTTCACTTGAAGTTCTTTGTTCGAACAAGTTGACTTTGCTTCGTACGAGTGAATTATTACTCGCACGAGTAACCTGCCGTTCGTACAAGCTAGTTACTCATACGAGTAAATCACTTGTTTAACCAAGTCAGTTGTTGTTTGTACAAATCAGTTGTTCTTCGTACGAATAAATTGTTATTCATATGAGTCAGTAGTTCTTCGTCTAGGGAATACATACATACAGAAAGTTCAAAATAAAAAAACTTTTTATGTATGTTCCCTAGTGTATTTATGTTCTTCTTATTCTGGTTATCTTTGTTGTATAAGATGACACAAAAAGAACATCAAAGAAAGCCCGCAACAAAGAGAATTGACAAGTCAGAAGTGGAAATTATGTCAGAGCCAAGACACAACATGGTTGCCTACTTAGATCTGGAAGATAAATTTACTGAGTACAATGGTATAGAAGTTTTTGCACGACTCAAGGATACACTATGCTATCACGCATAAAACTACAGTATACAAGACATTGATCAAGGGATTTTGGGATTCAGCTAAAGTTGTTGATGTGAATGGACAGGAATTTATCCACGGAAAAGTGAATAACTTAGACGTAGATATTTCCGTTGAAGTAATTAACTCAGTATTGCAGCTTGGCGATGATCCTGAAGCTCCATACTCAGTTTCGTTGAAGTGTCAACGTGGATGTTTGCTTCTAATGAGATGTGTTGGAGATTTTCTTGTAGGACAACTAAACAAAGCATGGTTGCCACTCCGATTGTCACACCCCGGATTTCCAACCCAAATCTATACACCAGTGGGCCCGGGTGGGGAGTATCGTGACGTCAGTTGATAACATCATAGTCAATTAAAAACGACACAACATAAGTCTTGGAGTAAAATTACTATTATAAACCCAATGTTCGAAATACAAAATAATATACAGGCGCGTAATAGAAGATCCATAGGCGGATCATAAAATGTACAAGAAAGAATATAAAACATATTTTAAGGAACATCTAAGGATTTGCAGGATCCTCTTATTTCACTATTGAGCAGCTTCTGGCATATTTCGAAATTGTACCTGCAAGCTTAGTCTTTTGAAAATACGTCAGCTTTAGTTGGTAAATACACCCGACTAACTCATTTTGAAAACATTTTAAAAATTAGATTTAAGTGCACAGGACACAAATCTTTTATAACTTGGGAAAGTTACTTTGTAACCTTGTTAACATATTCACATGTTTGTCCACACATACAGGGCCCTATACAGAGATCGTGACATGATTAAATACACACCACTTAGAACTCACAGAGGAGTTATCCCCAACGTCTTGGGTAATTTGCATTTGAGCGTCTGTCAGGTGTATGCCTACACCCTGCGCTAAGGTCGTGGACATTATCTAATGTAATGAGCTGAGGATATCCAGGACACGGTAATTTAACCCCGTGGTGTTTAAGTTATCAAACAAAACTGATTAAAACAGAATATGCGGATTTACTAGCCACAATCCGGCATTCAATTGATCCCATTTCTGACCAAGTGGTAATATTTTACCGTATCCCAAGCCCGCATAGGAAAATAAGTCAAGAGTATTTTCCTGAGTTAGCCTTGTTTAAAATGCAAGATTATATCTCAGCCGTATTCAAAATTAGCTAGGTGCAGATAGCATTTACCGAAAGGCTCTAGTCTTGATTATGGCATAAGCTAACCAATTAAATACTAACGGTCTTATTTAAGTCATAGACTTAGACCGAGTAGTGTACAGGATCAAGACGTATAGCGCTTGATTAAACGATGACCGGATAGAATGTAGTTTAAACCCGATAAGTACTTTGACTTGTACATTATGGGTAAACTATAAACATTTTGGATTTTGAAACTTAAATGACAAGGTTAAACCCGTTTTGGTTAATTTTCGTAAAATAGTTACATATACTTAACCGTACGCATATTAGCGATTTCGGATAACCGGGTAAGTCATGGACAAGTTCTATATGCCATTACACTTTAAATAAGTTGTAATATCAGTAGGATATCAACTTATATCCCCGTTAATGTTTTAAAATGAAATTATGCCTCATAAGGGTATTTTGGTAATTTCATATTGTATAAAAGAAACTTGATTATAATTATAACCATAAGTATGACTTATTTATGTGTAATTAATATTTTATAAACTATGCACCAAGGGGCATTTTGGTCATTTTACACATAGTTTATAAATTATTTGGGATTTTGAGTTGGTAATATGTACCTACTGTAAAAAATATTTAAAATAAGTTTTAAAATCAGTAGGTAACAAGTTTTGGTCAAATAATATGGTTTAAAACCATACTATGCGCCGAAACGACGCTTATGTTGTAAAATGACGTCTTATGCGATGTTTAATGAAAACTGATGTTAAGGTTAGATTAAAATGTCTTAGATATGTTATTTAATATACCATATCAGTAGGTTAAAGATTTACCTTGAAAAGATTTAATTAAAACCGTTTTATGAGCCACAAGGGTTGAGTCGTCATTTATCGACATAATTCAAGGACCTGCTTGTAAACTCAGTTTATAATCTGGTTTGACATCCCAAATAATCCTACTTATAATATTATATCAGTAGGAAACTTGTTTTCAAGTTCATTATCATTAAAACCTTGATTTATGCAAAAAGGGCATTTTAGTCAAAAATGGCATAATTACGGAACTTGCGCATAAACTCAGATTTTGATTATGATCATGTAATATAACCTCAGAGGGTTATGCTATATTATATTACGATCATAATGCAACTTTAGATCAGTAGCTAACTAATCTAAATCGGGTCAGAATCGAAAGTCAAAGGAGAAGTCAAACTCGCGACTTTCGGTTGCGAACCGACCCTAGAACTGAAATTGACGAGCCGAACATGTTCTTACATGTCCTAATAATTATTACCAACTACATTTTCCTTGCCTAGATGGTAGCGAATTTCACAATCATAATCTTTAAGCGTTTCCATCCAACGGCGCTGTCGCATGTTCAATTCTTTATGATTGAACAGATGCTGGGGACTCTTATTGTCAGTGTATATGATACACTTGGTGCCATATAAACAATGTCTCCATAACTTAAGTGCAAATACAACGGCACCCAATCCCAAATCATGGGTGGTGTAACTCATTTCATGCACCTTTAATTGTCGTGATGCAAAGGCAATCACTTTGCCTTTTTGCATTAGCACACAGCCCATGCCAGTGTGCGAAGCATCACAATAGACTACAAAATCTTCAATACCCTCAGGTAGAGATAACACAGGAGCATTTCTCAACTTGTGTTTCAGAATCTCAAAGGATTCTTGTTGTGTTGGACCCCAAACGAACTTAACATTCTTGCGGGTCAGGGTAGTCAGTGGAGTGGCTATCCTTGAAGAGTTCTCAATGAACCTCCTATAATAACCAGCCAATCCTAGAAAACTACGAATCTCCGATGGGGTTTTGGGTACTTCCCAATTCATTATGGCCTCAATTTTGGCGGATCCATTTGGATACCACGCTCACTTACGACGTGTCTAAGAAATTGGACTTTTCTAAGCCAAAACTCACACTTAGAGAACTTTGCATAAAGCTTATCTTGCCTTAGCAGTTCTAAGATGCACCGAAGATGTTTCTCGTGATCAGCTTGATTACGAGAGTAGATAAGTATGTTGTCTATGAAGACAATGACAAACTTATCCAGATTTGGTTTGCAGACTCTATTCATGAGATCCATAAATGCTGCAGGTGCATTTGTGAGCCCAAAGCATCACCAAGAATCTAAAATGACCATATTGGGTCCTGAAGGCAGTTTTAGGAACATCCTCACTTCTAACCTCAGCTGATGATATACAGATCTTAAATCGATCTTAGAAAAGTAACTAGCCCCTTGAAGTTGGTCGAATAAATCATCGATCCTGGGCAATGGATAACGGTTCTTAATTGTTAACTTGTTTAGCTCTCGGTAGTCAATGCACATCCACATTGAACCGTCTCTCTTCTTAATAAAGAGGATAGGAGCTCCCAAGGCGAGGAACTAGGCTGAATGAAGCCTTTCTCTAAGAGTTCATCTAACTGCGTCCTCAACTCCTTGATTTCCGTTGGAGCTAGGCGATATGGGGCCCTAGCTACGGGTGCTGATCTAGGTATGATATCAATTCTAAATTCCACTTGCCTATCTGGAGGTAGACCTAGTAATTCCTCAGGGAAAACATCGGAATACTCCGAGATAACTGGTAAGTCTTCAATATTTGGCTTAGGCTCATTAATAGTAACTTGTGCCATGTAAATGACACAACCTTTCCTCAACCACTTGGATGCCTTAAATAACAACACCTTGTCTGGCAATCCGTAGTGTGAGTCTCCAGGGATGGTGATCATTTCACCAGATGGGGTTTTAATTTCGATGAGTTTCTTATCACAGGCAATGCGGGCTTGGTTATGAGATAACCAATCCATGCCTAAAACTATATCTAACACCGCCATTTTGATTGGCAAAAGAGAGATAGGAATGGAATGATTCTTAATGGATATAAAACTTCCATCAAGAATGGAAAATGCTGTTTCTAAACTTCCATCAGCAAGTTCTATCTCCTAAGTTTTATCTAGAGTTCTTATGGGTAAGTTTAATAGTTTACTAAACTTATGATCAACAAAGATCTATATGCACCCGAGTCGAAAAGAACTCTAGCATAAATATTGTTAATGAGGAGTGTACCTGTTATGACATTGTTGTCATTAACAGCCTCTCTTGTAGTCATCTGAAAGGCACGAGCATTCCCCTTCTTGGCCTCTCCAGGCTTCGCATTATTACTCTTAAGACTCTTAGGGCAGTTAGTCTTAGTGTGCCCCTTTTCATTGCAGACATAGCAAACGGCATCCTTAAGATCCTTGCATTCTAAGGCCTTATGCCCTTTTCTCTTACAGATACCACAGGGCTTGGCTTGTGGAACATAAATACACTGTCCCTAGTGTCTGCGGTTGCAAGTCTTGCATGTTGGCGTCACAGCCGAATTGTCTTGGTTCCTTTTGAACCCAAATCTCCCTTTATTCTTCTTATTAAATATGTGGGAGTTTTCGTCTTCTCTCTTTCTTTTCCCACCAGTTTCAGACTTAACTGACTTTTGTCTTACTAGATCAAGGGTAAGGGAGAGAGGTAGGTCAACGGCGGACCTATAGGTACTAGGCTGAGCAGCCTTTACCATTCCCTTTATCTCGGGAGCTAACCCATTAATAAAACAAGCAATGCGTTTGGTTTCAGGGGTGATCAGATAGGAAACTAACCTAGATAGGGAATTGAAATCGGAAACATACTTCCGAAAGTCTAGGTTCTTCATAGTGTGGTTCAGGAAATCTGACTCTATCTTCTCCACCTCGTGAGGTGGGCAATAAGTCTCCTTAACAAGGTCCATAAACTTGGACCATCCCAGATTATACAGTTGTACCTTACCTGTAGATTGGATCATGGCTTTCCACCATATTAGGGCATCGCCCTTGAAGGATTGTGATACATACTTGACCACATCCTTATCAGCACAGCCGCTGCTGATATCTACAATTGTCTCCATCTCATCCAGCCACTTTAGGTCTTCCACAGCTCCTTTCTCCCCATTGAAATCCCGAGGCTTGTAGGAGACAAAATATTTATAGGTACATCCGTCTTTAACCGAATGGGACCTATCAGTTAAATCTAGTTTCTTTGGTTCACTATTCGCATTCAAAGAGTGAACGGAGCTCTCCTTATGAGCTGAGGATGGGGTAATCGATAATGGTCTAGAGCGAGTAGCACTCGATTCTCTAAGCTTTTATATGGCCTTTTCAACAGCCACATCAATGCGAGCTTGAAAATTATCATTATTAATATCTATGTTGTCGGCTTTGTTAGACTCAACATTCCGGTGGCTACTTTGTGCCTCATTCGAATTAGCCATCTTTAAGCTTTGGTTCTATATACCAATAAAATTTCATGTAGCCATGGTATATCAACCATATTGGCTTTCAACATTGGATATAACAACCCATTGCCTACACTAGTGTGAATAACATCACAACTCTTAGGCTTAACATATCTATATTTGGCCTAGGTCTTAATAGGACCATCATGGAAAATTAAAATTTGGACATAGTCCATCTATTACTAGACAGTGGATTATTATCTCACAACTGTCATTGTCGAAATTGACAATTATATTTAGCTCATAAACTTGTCACGAAGGACATAAAATTTATGGCACTTAGGCCTCTCACTAATGGACATAAAATATGGCACATAGGCCTGTCACTAATGGACACAAAAATATGGCACATAGGCATGTCACTAATGGACATAAAATATGGCACATAGGCCTGTCGCTAATGGATATAGAATTTGGACAGGGGGTTATATTAACCACAGCTGTCGTTGTCATTTTTGATAATATAATATTGCTCGAAGGCAAATCATCACTAAATGGATGTTTAATCATAGCCCCAAGGGCAATACATCACTAATGGATGTTTAATCATAGCCCCAAGGGCAATACCTCACTAATGGATGCTTAATCATAGCCCCAAGGGCAATACATCACTAATTGGATGTTTAATCATAGCCCCAAGGACAATACATCACTAATGGATGTTTAATTATCATTGCACTAATGATATTAGCCGGGATCAAATTTGATCACGTAGGCTATATAAGGCTAGGACATAGTCCATTACCTTGAAGCTAGTGTGGTTCCTCAAGTCACACTACCAGGAGTATGAACATTCCTGAATGTTAACATAAGAGTACCTTAATGGTTGATTAATAGTCCCGGTCGCATTGACCTTAATGACTTGGAGACTTGAACTTAAGTCCACCACCTCTGGATAGAAGGATAACTTCCCTTAACTATCATGATAGAAGACCCCTTCGTACTTAACTATCATTTATAAATTGGCCAAATGTGTGATCTGTGCCACTTGGCTAATCAAAACCATTAAGATCTTTTTGGAATTATATCACAGAGCATAAATTTCGAGTAAAATTGAAACGCTCGTTTGAAGAGGATGAATACATATATATAATTCCATAAATATTTCATTAAATTTCAAATAGAAATTACAATACTAGAAAAATGAAATAAACTGTCCATGCAAGGACTTTAAAGAAATAAAAATGCCCACGCAGGGACTAAAGAAATAACAATGTCCTTGCAGGGACTACATATAATTAGAAGAGACTTCACTCGTCCTTCTTTCCCTTGACCAACTTGGAGAGTTTCTTGAAGAACTTATTTGTCTTCTTCTCCTTTTCTCCGCTTGCTGCTGCATTTCTTTCATCCGTTCCAAGGCCTCATTAACGGCCTCAAGTGGCGGCGGAGGTTGAGTTTGTGGTTGTGGTACACTAGGGTATTGATACCCATAACTTGGATATCCAGTAGGTGGATAAGTAGGTGGGAAAGGAGACGGGTAAAGTGCATTATGCATGACCGCTTGCATGTATGGGTCATGCGACCACGCTTGGTAATTAATTGGTGCAGCCGGGTTAGAAGGATCATATCCAGTATTATCTGGATATATCCAGTATTATCTGGATATGTTGAAATTGGGTTATTATAACCCGATGGTGGTGGTCGAACCGTAGTTTTGGTGTTGGCTCCACCACAGGTGAGGTGTTAGAGGGTCCACCCATTTGTGGGTCCTTTTGAATTGTGGGGTAGGAGTTGGGTAAAGGTGGCAGTGATCCCGACCTTTGACCTGCATGTACCGACATACGTGCTCTACGCTTCCTCCTTGGTGGTTCGGTGGTGGTTGAGGTTGGTCCACCGGTTCCATGAGGACGTCTTCATGTATAGGAGGTGTTTGGGAATGATGGGAAGGAGTGTTGGCGAAGGTAAATTGGCCCCAATATTGGTCCCATTCGTTAGGACCTTGGTATGGTGTATGCCTACACCCCGCGCTAAGGTCGTGGCCATTATCTAATGTAATGAGCCGAGGATATCCAGGACATGGTAATTTAACCCCCGGTGTTTAAGTTATTAAACAAAACTCATTAAAACAGAATATGCGGATTTACTAGCCACAATCCGGCATTCGATTGATCCCATTTCTGACCAAGCGGTAATATTTTACCATATCCCAAGCCCGTATAGGGAAAATAAGTCAAGAGTATTTACCTGAGTTAGCCTTGTTTAAAATGCAAGATTATGTCTCAGCCATATTCAAAATGAGCTAAGAGCAGATAGCATTTACCGGAAGGCTCTAGTTTGGATTATGGCATAAGCTAACCAATTAAATACTAATGGTCTTATTTAAGTCATAGACTTAGACCGAGTAGTGTAAGGATCAAGACGTATAGCGCTTGATTAAATGATGACCGGATAGAATGTAGTTTAAACCCGACAAATACTTTGACTTGTACATTATGGGTAAACTATAAACATTCGAGATTTTGAAACTTAAATGAAAAGGTTAAACCCGTTTTGGTTAATTTTCGTAAAATAGTTACATATACTAAACCGTACGCATATTAGCGATTTTGGGTAACCGAAGTCATGGACAAGTTCTATATGCCATTATACTTTAAATAAGTTGTAATATCAGTAGGATATCAACGTATATGCCCGTTAAGGTTTTAAAATGAAATTATGCCTCATAAGGGTATTTTGGTAATTTCATATTGTATAAAAAAACTTGAATATAATTTAATGTTATAACCATAAGTATTCTGAAAAATGATTTATTTATGATATAATATCAGTAGGATATCAGTTATATGTGTAATTTATATTTTATGACCAAACTATGCACCGAAAGGGCATTTTGGTCATTTTACACATAGTTTATAAATATTTGGGATTTCGAGTTTGTAATATGAACCAACTGTAAAAAATATTTAAAATAAGTTTTAAAATCTGTAGGTAACAAGTCTTGGTCAAATAATATGGTTTAAAACCATACTATGCGCCGAAACGGCGCTTATGTCGTAAAATTACGTCTTATGCGATGTTTAATGAAAACTGATGTTAAGGTTAGATTAAAATGTCTTATATATGTTATTTAATATAGCATATCACTAGGTAAAAGATTTACCTTGAAAAGATTTGATTAAAACCGTTTTATGAGCCACAAGGCTAAATCGTCATTTATCGACAAATTCAAGGACCTGCTTGTAAACTTAGTTTATAATCTGGTTTGACATCCCAAATAATCCTACTTATAATATTATATCAGTAGAAACTTGTTTTCAAGTTCATTAAAATTAAAACCTTGATTTATGCAAAAAGGACATTTTAGTAAAAAATGGCATAGTTACGGAACTTGCGCATAAACTCAGATTCTGATTATGATCATGTAATATAACCTCATAGGGTTATGCTACATTATATTAGATCATAATGCAACTTTAGATCAGTAGCTAACTAATCTACATCGGCTCAGAATCGAAAGTCAAAGCAGAAGTCAAACTTTGCGACTTTCGGTTGCGAACCGACCCTAGAACTGAAATTGACGAGCCGAACATGTTCTTACATGTCCTAATAATTATTACCAACTTGTTTAAGTGTCAAAACAGGTTTCATAATATATATAAGATCAATTATGATTTTTCTGAAAAATGGCCTGTTTGACTTTTTAATAACTTAACTTTCACCCGTCAATTGGTCTAGCAAACGTGATCTTCAGGAGGTGCCCTTTATAGGGACTAACACCTACCTTATTACAATCACTTAGCCATGTTCATTTCGAACAATGGATGGACCATAATGGTCTTAGCCAAAAGTCAAGGCGTTTTCCGTAAAACGCTTGACTTTTGGATATAAAAGCCTATAAACGAAAATGCACAAGGAAGGAACACTTACAAATGGTTCCTAGGATGCAAGAGAACTTAGTTGGATGCTCCTTTCAGTTAGGTACTTCTAGAGGAGGGAGAAGAGTTATGAATAAGAAAGGTGGAAGTTTAAATGGTGGACTTGGACACCTATTTATAGTTGGAGAACTCAAAGGAGGTGATGTCAAGGTGTTTAGGGGTGTAAGAGGGAGCTTACAAGTGTCCTAAAACGTGGCATAGTTGATTGAAAGTCCATAGTTTCGAAAAAAATGGTTTTTGGCAATATGTGGAGGCCAAGCAAACTTTCTGCAGACACAGGCCTCTCACGCCCCGCGAGCGCCCCATGTCAGTTTTCAAAATTTGCCACATTTTGCCCCTCAACTTATTAAACATCCTTAAAATCTCCTAAAACACCATTTTGGCATATTTAGCCCTCCATAGCCAATATTTGGCATACCCGGATTATGCCCGTACATTGTCGAGCTCTCGGTTCATTAAAAGGTCACTTAGAGGTATAAATTAACATGTTGACAATTTTAATCCCTCATTATCCAACTTTCACATATTTACAAAATTGAACCCTCCCGTCCAACAAATGGCACATATGAGAGTTAGGACTTCGTAAAAGATCCTTCAGAGGCTCGTTATAAGCATGTTGACTCCGATGTCACTCAGAGGCTGGGCATGTTGACACAACGGTCATTCAGAGGCCAAGTTTTAGCATGTTGACACTAATGGTCACTTAGAGGCTATATTTCAAGCATGTTGACACTAATGGTCACTCAGAGGCTATATTTTAAGCATGTTGACACTAATGGTCACTTAGAGGCTCGTGTTGATACAATTTTGTGTATGTCGCTTTTTCTTAATTACAGCTGTAATTGTACGGTCTTTTCTCAAGTGTTTGTATAGGTTCGGTCGTGTCGAATAGATCGAGATATCCTTCTATTTTGATCTAGCATGACATCTTAGCTTGTCTGTGTTAATCAGTTGCATGTGTGCATACTGATGAATCTTGGAAACGTCAAGTCTACACAATTTCTCCAAGAATGAGAATTTTGTGCGAGTCAAGCATTTCGTACGAAACACAAGGTTTCGTACGAAACAAAGAGTATTTCGTACGAAACAAGCATTTCGTACGAAACACTGACTCGTACCAAATTCTGGAGATGTGTTTCTTGTGAAATATTGTATTCAGTATGTCTAGATTTGTGATTCATACGAAACATCTAGGCAGACACTATATAAGCAGTCATGCACCTCTCAGTGAGTGTTGCCTGGTTAGCTAGTTGGTCGACCTAGCCTTTTGTCCAGAAGTTAAAAGAATGAGCTAGCAAATTGATCTTTTGGTGAGATCTTCTGTTAGCATTTCTGGTGAAGACGAAGACACAAGGACACAGCAAGTTTGTTTGAGTCATACGAGCATTGTGTGTATATGTTTGTACTTGTTCTCAATCATTAATCAAGATAGTGAATCTTTGGTTACCCCGTGTTCTTTACTTTGCTTTGGTTGCATGCACACTTGGATTCCGCACTAGTGTGTGTGTGTCATATGAACAAGGAACTGGTTTAGCACCATCCGCAGGTGGACCTACAAGTGGTATCAGAGCATTGGCTCTTTCCTTGTTCAAAACCGGGCTTAGTTGTGTCTAAGCTAGTTTGAAGATTTCTGAAGTGTTCTTGAGCCTCCAGCAGAAAACTTAAGTTTTGGATAGATAACTAACTTAAAACTTGGTTAAAATCTGTTGCATGCAGAAAATTTTGTGGCAAAATTTTTTCGAAGAACACCCTTAAAGAAGAAATATGCAAAAATTTGAATCTGATTAGTTTTGGTAGGGTTGACATTCTCTGACTTGGATCTGGACTTGGACTATGGACTGTTAAAAATATGTGTTTTAACTAAAAGTGGGTAAGACAACAGGTATTTTCGAAAAAGCAGGTCTAAACAAGAAAGGAAATTTCTCACCAAACCATTTCTGAAAAAATTCCTCTGAAAAACGCTGAACAAAACATTTGGTGCGACTGAAAAGATTAGTGTGATTCATCTGATCCATACGAAACATCTGTTCTGCACGAATCATCTAATTCGCATGAAACATCTAATCAGGTCTTAACAACTGTTTCACACGAAACAGCTGTCTCGCACAAAACAGTATTGTTTCTTTTCCGTGTTTTCAAAGCTTTGTGATTTTAAGAATTTGTCATATTTTCAGATCTGTGAATTTTTAAAAGGTAATTATAATTGTGAAACTTTAAAACCTTTAAATTTTCATAAAACAATGAAAATATAATGAGTTCTAACCGTGGGATTGGAGTTGTTCAAGCTCAAATCAGGAGTCTTCGCAAAGCTCCGCAACATCATGGGTAAAATCTTTGATGCCACAACATACAACAATGATCTCTGCAAATCAATGGGCGTGTGTTGCGAATCAAAATCAAAGCATCCAAACTCTGCTAATGAGCGAAAGTGAAACAGGGAGTAATAACCGACCGCCGAAATTAAATCACATGAACGATTATCCTTCATGGAAAAGTCGTTTTCATACGTATGTTCTCGGTCAAAACACGGAATTGTGGACGTGTTTCACTACCCCCTCCAATGAAGCACTTGAGAAGCTGGATCAAATCCAACCACATTGGCCAATCTAGTCGAAAGTGACAAGAAAGCTTACGATCTAGAGAAAAAGGCATTTGCTATCCTCACACAAGCTCTGCATAAAGACATTTATCATCAGTTTGTGTATTGTACTACAACGAAAAATTTGTGGGACACTTTGGAAGCAAGAGGTGAAGGTAACACTGCTACCAAGAAGATTCGGCATGATCTGCTCAAGAAAGAGTTTGAAGGTTTCATGTTCATGGAGAATAAAACCTTGAATGATATGACCACTCGGTTTTATCATCTTCTCAGCAAAATGTACTCGTATAAAGTGTTAGCAGCACCACAAGAAATTGTGATGCGATTTGCTGACGCTTTACCACCGAAATGGGGTCAATTTATTGATCTTTTAAAACATACAGGTGTTTTGGACTCAATTAGTATTTATGAATTTATGCAAAAACTGGAGAACAAGAATGAAGAAGAACTCCGGAAGGCACAACGAGTCTCTGCTCCACAAAACCCTGAAATGTATTTTGGAGGTATAAATGCAGGTACAAGCTCAAGTCAGTAACCGAAGCTGCAGACCGCGTTTGTGTTAAACTGAACCCTTTTCTACCCCAACCAGTTCAATCAAGTCAGTCTACAGGTTCGAGTAATCAAGCCTATGGACAGACTTTTGATCCGAAAGCCTTCCTTCCACAGCCAAGGGACTTAGCGCATAAAGCTCCACAGCAAGCTCCTCAATAAGCTTTCTATGGAAGCAACAGTCAATCTTCAAATCCCAACACTGTCAAACTTGACACGTCAAATCTCTCCAAAATCAACGTAGAAGTTGCACAGGAACATGCAGAACTTCTAAATACCATGGTCAGTGCTCATTGTGGTTTAGTTGCAGGTCAAATAGGGAACATCAATTTGACAAACGAAGACTATGAACAAATTGACCGAGATGAAATGGAGCTGATGGACATCAAGTGGGCATTTGCAAGCGCTATGAGAAGAGCAAAGGATTGTATGAGAAGAACGGGGAGAACCAGTTTGGAAATCAAGAAGGATACAAAATACGGCTTTGACAAAACCACCGTCACTTGTTTCAACTGCAGAGAAAGAGGTCACTTTAAGCGGGAATGCACAAGACCCAGCAAGGAAGGAAATCACAAACCCATTCGCAATCAGCCTCAACCATCCAACACAGCACAGTACAACAACGAAAGAAGAATAGTAGTTGTTGGCAACTCTAACAATACCAATCAATCAGGACTTTCAAACACGCATAGAGCTTTGGTGGTTCAATCTGATGAAGGATGCGATTGGTCAGTACAGGTGGCAACTGAGAACAACGGAAGAACTGCATGCTATGCAAGGATCGTTGATCAAATCAAGCATGATCACAGCATCAATACTCCAAATAATAATGATACATCTGGGGATGTTGGTAGTTCTGATGAAGAATGTTCAAGTTCAGATGGTTATGGATCTGATTCCGATGTGAAGAAAGGAAGTGATGCTGAGGTTGAAGAATTACTGAGTGAAACTGAGATGTTGAAGAGTGAAAAGGTAAGTATGACGGGGAATGCAGAAGCTGTGATAAAAGAGACAGAGGCACTCTCTACAGATGGTGCAGCTTTTCCTCATCACACTGCCTTCATGGCAAATGTTGAAGGTTCGTCAAAACAGGTAAATTCTGAACCTCCTACTATTTTCAATGACTGTGTTGAGTTGAAAATAAAATAAGAAACGGTCAACAGTCATAATCAGAATTTAGTGGTTGAACTATCAAAATTCAAAGAGGCGAATTTGGCGCTAACTAGAAATGAAAAAGAATTCAAATCTCTAATAGAAACCCATAAGAATAGTGTTTCTGAATTGACAAAAACAGTTTTGAATAAAGAGACAGGAATTAATAATTACATTAATCTCCTAGAAGAAACAAAGAAAGAGTTAGCCATCGCCAAATGCGAATATGATTCGATCAAACGCAAATTGGAAAGTTATTCTAACTCCCAATATGTGATTGATCATGTTATTGAAGTTCAAAAACTAAAGGGAGATGCTCAATGCATAGGGTATAAGTCGTGTCCACCCCCAATGAAACACAACTATACCAAAATTCCTGATGAAGAGGAGATGCCTCGTTTTGAACCCTCTGTCCCTTTGAATCATAAGGAATTCGCAGCAGGGTTGGGTTCAAACTAGGAAATTCCTCTCAAGAACCAAGCATGTCAGAAAGTTCATCATCTGATGAAGAATGCATCAGATGATGATATAAGAAATGATGATCAGGATCAGCCTCTTAATGAAAGGAAAAGAGTAGAATCTTCTGCTACTCCTAGTACTCAATGTGTTGAGAATCAAGAGACCGTTCCTAAGAAATCTGTCAAGACACAAGTGTCGACAGATGAAGCAAATAATGTGTTGTATACTTTGGTTGGAGATGAGAAAATCTATTCAAACAAAGATTTTCCAATTAAAAACATAAATCCAATCTCTATAGATCAGGTGTTTGAAAAGTCAAAAACCAAACCTTTAGAGAAGAAAAAGCCCACCAAAACACAACCATTATCCATTTAAAAAGAAAAACAATGGAAGCAAGTTGAAAAGCCTACAGTTTCTCAACCGAAGGTTGAATCAAAAGGCTCTCGTTACCAGTTGAAGGCCAAAACTGTTAAATTTGTGAGTTCTAAAGGTACCGATAAAGTCAAAATTTTTCAAGGAAAATATAATGTTGATTTTGTAAAGAAAGTTAAGATTTTGAAAAGAAATAGTCAAAACAATTACACCTAACACACTGATGGATGTAATGAAAATGAACCCAGTACCTCAGGATCCACAAATTCAACATCAAGCCGAGAAACACGATCTCCTAGTTTTGTTGAAAGGAGAACATATTTCAAATGTGGAGAATTTGGCCACATTATAAAGGATTGTCAAAATCCAGCCAAATCAAGATGTATAGAGAAAACCCCTCATGAACCAACTTGCAAACGTAAATCTGTTTCTCCGACACAAGATAAATGAATTATTAAAGATCAAAAAGAGAAACAAAAACGTAAACAAGTAAAAGCAGTTGAGAAAGCTTTAAAATCGGATTCTTCGAAAAAGGATCAAAGATCTTCAAAGTCAATAAAACCAGACACTGTTAAAACTGTATATAATAGTAAATCTTGTAATAAACAAGGATCTTGGAAACAGAAGACCGGAAATAGTTCAAAAGGAGTTTCTCAGTTTGTTAATCATCAAGAAATTGATATTACATTTCTCGATGATAAGGGACGACCCAAGACCACTAAGGCTTGGGTCCCCATCTCAAACTAATCTTGTTTGTGGAATGTGCAGGGTGTTCCAGGAGGAACTATAAACAGTCATTGGATTGTTGATAGTGGAGCATCAAGGCACATGATGGGTGACTTGCGGCTCCTATATGATGTGAAAAGCATAAGGGGTAGTTATGTTGCTTTTGCTGGTGACAAAGGTGGATACATCACTGGAGAAGGAATGGTCTCCAATGGTGTTGTGAGCTTCGACAAGATCAATTATGTGCGGCAAATTGATCACAATCTTCTTAGCGTTTCTTAAATCTGCGACAAGAAGTTCACGGTACATTTTGATGATGCCGGATGCTATGTGCTGAAGCCTGGATTCAAGATCCCCAAGGAATGGATTCTCCTGTCTGCTCCAAGAATTAATGATCTGTATATTCTTGATATGAGCCAAGCTATTACATCTGCACAAGTCACATGTTTTGTCTCTAAAGCCACCGAGAAGGAATCAATCTCCTGGCACAGACGTATGGGACACATTCACCTGAGAAAAATGAACTATTTGGTGAAGAACAATCTAGTGAATGGTGTACCAGTGAAGAATTTTCATCTTCAAGACGTTTGTGTATCATGCCAAAAAGGGAAGCAAGCGAGAAAGTCCCATCCCGTGAAGAAGATCAACACTGTGAATATGCCACTGGAATGTCTTCATATGGACCTCTTTGGACCTATGAAACACAAGACAGCCTTTGGTGATTCTTATTGTCTGGTAGTTACTGATGACTATTCCAGATTCTCATGGGTAAAAATGTTGGCACACAAGAGTGAAGTTCCTACTATCCTCAAGAATCTCCTGACTCTGCTGAAAATTTATACAATTTGAAGGTAAGGAGAATCAGAAGCTACAATGGCACGGAATTTAAGAATCAAGTTATGGATGAGTACTGTTCCTCAAAGGGTATTTTGCATAAGTACAGTTCTCGATACACTCCACAACAAAATGGCGTCGCTGAGAGGAAGAATAGAACTCTCATTGAAACTGCAAGAACCATGTTAGTAGAATCAGAACTTCCTGTTCAATTTTGGGGAGAAGTTGTTGCTACTGCGTGCTACACGATGAATAGAGTTCTGACGATGAAGAGACATGGGAAGACATGCTTTGAGTTGTTACATAAAAGTAAACCGGATGTTTCTTTCTTAGAACCTTTTGGAGCTCCATGCACTATAGAAGGTTTCTTTCTTGGATATGCTACTCCTAATTTCCGGGTGTGGAATTTGTCTTCAAAGAGAGAAGAACGGGGTGAAGTCAAGGTTCAGAGATATACAGAAGCGGTTAGAGCTCCAGGTGCTCCTTGGATGTTTGACTATGATGGGCTGTTTGACTCCTTAATCTGCCAACTTTTGATGATGCAACAGCTGCTGCTCAGATGTTATTGGAAAGTGATACTGCAGTAGACTCGTCATTAGTTCGACCAATTATTATTAACCCTCAAGTGTCGACTTCGGTTAACAATCTTGTTCAAAATGAGGAATTCGAAGACGCTGCAGATTATAATGTTTCATCAGAAGACGATGAGTTTCATGATGCTAATGAAGCTTCCTCTGGTGCGGTTCTTGGATTTTCAAACGATACGTCAAATATTCGACCTCAAGGAACGACTGAAGGTCAGGCATCTACAACGTCATCAAATCCAGCTCTCGATGTAACTGTTGATCTGAATATCAACAATTTAGATATCAATTCTTGAGTTCCTGATGTGCCAGAAACTCGTATTCATAATATCCATCCTCAGCAGAATATATTGGAGATGTCCAGAGTGGTGTGCAGACTCGTAATCAGCTTTGAGACAACCAGAATGCTGGATTGTATTTGGAAATCAGGAAATCTGGTGGTCTGAATGATTGGTCTTTTGCTTGCTATGTGTGCCAAGTTGAACCAAAATCTTGGAAAGAGGCAATGAAAGAAGACTCTTGGGTTGAAGCCATGCAGGAAGAACTTCAGCAATTTCAGAAGTTAGGCGTCTGGAAATTGGTTGACAGGCCTGACGGCTACAAGAAGATTGGTACACGATGGGTGTACAAATGCAAGAAGGATGACCGAGGTGTTGTTGTGAGAAACAAAGCACGATTGGTTGTTCAAGGTTTTAATCAGGTCGAAGGGATCGATTACAATGAAGTTTATGCACCGGTTGCACGACTTGAGGCCATAAGAATCTTTTTGGCTTATGCGTCCTTCAAGAAGTTCACAGTTTATCAGATGGATGTGAAGAGTGCATTTCTTCATGGTGTGGTAGAAGAGGAAGTATATGTTGAGCAACCGCCAGGTTTTGAAGATCCTCTCCATCCTAACAAGGTTTGGCTTTTCAACAAGGCGTTATATGGTCTTCATCAAGCTCCGAGGGCTTGGTATGAAACGTTGTCTACCTATCTATTGAAGAATGGTTTTCGACGAGGCCTGATCGATTGTACTCTCTTCATCAAGGAACAGGACGAGGATTTGCTGCTAGTACAGGTTTATGTTGATGATATTATATTTGGGTCTACGAACACTCGAATGTGCAAAGAATTCGAACAGGTTATGCTGGAGAAGTTCGAGATGAGCGCTATGGGAGAAATGACTTTCTTTTTAGATTTGCAGGTTCAACAATCAAAGGAAGGGATTTTTATCCCTCAAACCAAGTACGTCGGAGATATTCTCAAACGATTTCAGATGGACGACTCAAAGCCTTTGGGAACTCCATTAGCTCAAAATCATGGGACTACTCCAGATGGAATGGGTGAACATGTAGAACCATCTCTCTATCGTGCTATAATCGGATCTCTCATGTATCTTACTGCTTCAAGACCCTACATAATGTACCCAACATGCCTTCTGGCACGCTATCAGTCTAGTCCGAAGGTTTCTCATTTGATGGCTGTGAAAAGGATCTTTCGTTATCTAAAGGGTCGCCCTGACACTGGTCTATGGTACCCTAAGGATGATAACTTTGATCTGACAGCATTCAATGATTCTGATCATGGCGGCTGCAAAATCGATGCAAAGTCAACAACAGCAGGATGTCAATTCTTGGGAATCGCCTAGTCACGTGGCAATGCAAAAAAGCAGACTTGTGTAGCTACATCAACATGTGAGGCTGAGTATATTTCAGCTTCTAGTTGCTGCTCTCACGTTCTATGGATTCAACAGCAAATGCGCGACTACGGTTTTGAATTCTTACTACTCCTATTTTTATTGATAATGAAGTTGCTTTACAGATCACTCGGAATCCTGTACAGCATTAAAAAACAAAACACATTGAGATTAAGTATCATTTCATAGAGATTGTTATGAAAAGAGACTTATCGATGTTGTTAAAATTCACACTGATCACCAACATGCCGATCTTTTTACCAAATCCTTTGATAAATCACGTTTTGATTATCTACTTTTGGTCAATGGCATCACGGTGAAACTCGAGTAACTCAACCATGGCTAACTATTTTTGTATATACTTTTCTAAAAATCTAAAACTACAAAAAGATTTTCAGTTTTATATTTTAGGGGGAGTAAATTTCAAGAAAATACAAAAATATGTCTTCTATTTACCTTCTTTGTTTAAGGGGAGAAAATTTCAGAAAAACACAAAAACAATAGAAAAATCAAAAAATGAGTTTCTTGGATAAGTTGAGATGATG
The DNA here is from genome assembly GCA_947069175.1 of Scalesia atractyloides. Lineage (NCBI taxonomy): Eukaryota > Viridiplantae > Streptophyta > Magnoliopsida > Asterales > Asteraceae > Scalesia > Scalesia atractyloides. Next base: position 55,746,379 of record CAMTDV010000012.1, on the reverse strand, counting down.
AAATTCACCGGAAAATCTGTCAGATATGGTTAAAAGCATAGAAAGAAGATTGATAAGTAGCTTTACTAATGATGTATCGGTAGGCTCACAATCAGACTAAAATGTGCAGGTTGATATAAACTTAACAGACAGAACGCCAGGTGGGAACCATTCATTGGCATATGGTCATGGTACCGAAATTTCGTTTGGTAGAGTTCAGAGGTTCTGAGATAAACGGTCTTTCTGCTGGCTTATCATCTGGGTATCATGGTTGAATCTTTTGCCGAAAAATAACGGTGGCGCAAGTCTAGAACTTCCATGATATCATACATACGTGTACATACTGCATTCGACCATCAAATAAGTGATAAAAATATCACATCCCCAAAATAAGTGATAAAATATCACAGCTTTATGCGGGAGCTAAGTTCGTCTCTTTGTCGGTACGATGGTACTAACCTGTTCACGGACTTACTCTTGTGCCTTGCATACATATGAAAATCAAGTTCCTCATCAAGAAGTGATTAAATCACAAAGGGCTTGTTTTCAATCAAAAATAAGTGAGTATCTCGCATCATTCATATACGTCAAAACAGATGATAAAGCAGTATACTCACCGGTAAGTTTTTCTCTCGTGCATATCTTGATACGAGAATGTGTCGTGATGTGGTTGAACACTGGCTAGTAAGTATAAATCCATACCTATATCATATCTCCTAATCATGATTACATCTGATAAGTATGAGCTTACGTGGACAACAATACCGATAATCATAGTTGAATACTTATCTGTTTAATTTTGAAAACCTAATACCGTCTTTGACAAAGATTAAAATGCTGGAATGATTCCTTTACCTTGAAACTCGAAAAATATTATTCAATAGATATATAGTTTATCTGTATATTTTGATTTTATGTCTAGTTTACTTAGTTGCTTATGTAATTACTTTTTGAAAGTCAGCCAAAGTTGATAATCGAGAGTTTCTACCAAGATACGCCAGAAAACCATTTGTTTGATATCGCAACTTCATAAAGTAATATCTTGCAACAAGTAACTCATCAAAGAAAACCGAAATCTGAATTTCATTCAAGTGTGTTTATCTTGTACGAATGAGCCTAGTCATTTGATTTGACTTGGTCACTTGTTTTTCTCAAATCTGCTGCTGGAATTCATAACGAGTGTGTGTATCTCGTTCAGGGAATACAATCATACAAAGAATTTATGATAAGTTTTTCATGTGTATTCCTGAGAAATTTGTGTTCTAATTATATTTTGTCTATGAGTACAGATTGATACAAAAAGAACATAAACAAAGACCAGCAACGAAGAAATCTGATAAGTCAGAAGAGGAAACAAGAAAGATTTGAAGTTTCTTAAAAGTTCGAAGACCTGATACTCTAATCATTAGATAGCAGATATATCAATGGATAGCAGATCTTCAGGGGGAGTTTGTTGATACTCCAAAGCATTCTATGTGAAGACCAAAGTCTGAAGACCAAAGACCGAAGACCAAGCAACATCCAAGGGGGAGTTTGTTGATATAGTTTTTTGTCTGTCGCTTGTTCTTAATTACAATTGTAATTGTACGGTCTTTGCTCAAGTGTCTGTATAGGTTTGGTCGTGTCGAATTGATCGAGATATCCTTCTATCTTGATCTAGTATGACATCTTAGCTTGTTTGTGTTAATCAGTTGCATGTGTGCTACTGATGAATCTTGGAAACGTCAAGTCTACACAAGTTCTCCAAGAATGAGAATTCTATGAGAGTCAAGCATTTCGTACGAAACACAGGGTTTCGTACGAAACAAAGAGTATTTCGTACGAACAAGCATTTCGTACGAAACACTGACTCGTACCAAATTCTGGAGATATGTTTCTTGTGAATATTGTGTAATATGTCTAGATTCGTGGTTCGTACGAAACATCTAGGCATACACTATATAAGCAGTCATGCACCTCTCAGTGAGTGTTGCCTAGTTAGCTAGTTGGTCGACCTAGCCTTTTGTCCAGAAGTTAAAAGAACGAGCTAGCAAATTGATCTTTTGGTGAGATCTTTTTGTTAGCATTTCTGATGAAGACGAAGACACAAGAACATAGCAAGTTTGTTTGAGTCATACGAGCATTGTGTGTATATGTTTGTACTTGTTCTCAATCATTAATCAAGATAGTGAATCTTTGGTTACCCCGTGTTCTTTACTTTGCTTTGGTTGCATGCACACTTGGATTTCACACTTGTGTGTGTGTCATATGAACAAGGAACTGGTTTAACACCATCCGCAGGTGGACCTACAGCTCGGTTTATGCATGTTGACGTCAGAAATCACTCAGAGACTTAGTTTGAGCATGTTGACACTTTTAGTTCTTGTTAGTCTTTAGGAGACTAAAAAAAAATACAACACGTGTCACTATACTATTGGACACGATTTTACAGGGTGTTACACCGATACAGGTTTTTTCTACATGTTTTAATTCAGTGTTTAAGCAACAGACGAAGTGGTTATGACATGGTTGATAACGACTTAGTTGGGATGATGATGGCTTTGACATTGAACAAACCGTTCAGTATTTCAAAGTACATTTTTGCAAACATGAAGGAAAACCTGAGTAGAACCGGATTTGGTGGAAACAAGTTTTGGATGTATCCTCGTTTTCTCTAAATGATCTTGAATATACAACATCCAAATCTTCTGAAGAACGACACGATGTTCTAAAAGTTGAGGTTATGATAGAACATTCGTTGAAGATATTCAGAGGAGTAGCAGCAAAACGTTACAAGGAAAGCATACCTCCTCGTAAGTTGTTCGGTTTTCTGGCAAATGATGAATATGTTGCACCAAAAAACGATAAGTGGCGCCATGAAGATAGTGAGTCAGATAATGAAGAACCAACTTTGAAGAGGATGATCGAAGATAAGTTTGGTCGTCAAAAGGGAAAAGGTAATGATGATGACAGTGATGATAACGGTGATAGTGGTGCAAGTGGTGTAGGTACTACGGGTAGTGATAAGGGTAAACAACCGGATGAAGAATCGGATTTTGATGACAATCCGCTTGAACCTGGGTATGAACGCTATGTTGATGAGCGTGGGGTTAGGCATGTTAGAAAGATTCCAACAGATTCAGATGCTGACTATGTTCCATCCGAGGCTGATATTGAACAAGCTCGCAAAAAGAAACTTGCGGTTCATAGAAAGAAACAGAGCAAAAGGTCTATAGAAACCTTATCAGCTCAACTTGAAATCACACAACCTACAACCACGCAACAAGAAACCGTACTGGAACCAATTGAAGAAACTCAGTCTGCCTTCACATCGGAGGAGGCTGAAACTCTAATATCGGAACCCACTACAACCTTTGAATCACAACCTGCAGCTACCACAGCAGCTGAAACACCTTCAGTTGAGACTAATCCAGTTCGACAACAACCCACTACTTCTTCAGTTCAACAATCCACGTCCGCAATTCATCATCAAAGTACAAAACGAAGCAGTCAGTTATTCTCTGAAATGGAACAGGATGAGAAAGTAGATTTTCTGTTCTCTCAGCAACAAGCTGCGACAAATTAGATTAACAAGCACTCGGAGTTTATGTCTTCAAATTGGAATACAGTTATTAAGCAACAGTTTGAGATAAATTCTTTGAAGGAAACTGCTGGAAAGCAGGTTACTGAGCAGTTAAGAAAGGAGAATGAGCGGTTAAGGGTTGCGGATACTGCAAGGGCAGCTCAGCTACAACAAATGAGAGCGGCTGATAACGCTCGTGGGATTGAATTGAATAGGCTGAAAGAACGTAGTGCGGCTGTACAACGATCTGCCGAAACATTAACTGCTAAACATGACGACTTGAGAGAATGGTATCATTCTTGTAATTCTACACTGGTTGAAGGCTTTAATGGTATTAAAGACGTATTTGAAATGAGTAGAAAGCGGGTGAACATTCTGTGGAATGAAAGATGCAAAGCACAGAAGATCTAGCGTAAACGTGATAACGATAATGAAGACCCTGGCAATCCTAATGCTTCAGCTTCATCCACACAACCAAAAGTTTCTGCTGCAACTCCAATGGTAGAGTCTAACGCACAGTAGATCGTGACCGATCCAGTTGCTTCTGGTGGTACTCAAGAGGAAGCGGGAAAGGTTTGATGTTTTGGGAGAATGTTGAAGACTTTGATCCTCAGTCAACATTGGTTGAAAGTGTTTAGTTAATGTGGGTGCAGCAGCCCATTAGAAATGAAGACCGAAGACCAAGCAACAGCCAAGGGGGAGTTTGTTGATGCACTTTTATGTCTGTCGCTTGTTCTTAGTTACGTCAGTAATTGTACGGTCTTTGTTTATTGTGTCTATATAGTTTGGTCGTGTCGACCAAATCAAGATATCCTCCTATCTTGATTTAGTACGAAGTCTAGTTTGTCTATGTTGTAAAATAGTTGCATGTGTGCATACTGTTAAGTCTTGTGTACGGCATGTCTGTTAGGAAGTTCTCCGAAGAATACTTCTTTGTGCGAGTGAAAGGTGCTTCGTACGAGCAAGTAGCTTGCTCGTATGAGCCATTATCTTGTTCGTACGAGTCATTCACATGATTGTACGAATGGCCCTTTCAACAAGCATTTTGCTTGTTCGTGCGAACCAATTTCTATCCGTACGAGCCATAGGTTTTTCGTAGAGCAACCATTGCTGAATGTTCTTCGTGACTTGTAGTGGTTCGTACGACCAGCAACATTCTTCATACTGTTGTTGGGTGTTGGTACTATATAAACAGACATGCACCTCACAGTTCAGTAGCGATAGTGGGCGACACTGGAGAGAGACACCGAGGCACAAGAGAGAGAGCACAGAGAAAATATCCTGAGTCTGTATGAGCATTCTTTGTATGTGTTTGTACTAGTTCTCTTCATTTAATCAAGATATTGAATCTTTGGTTATCTTGTGTTTGTTACTTTGCTTTGGTTTGCATACTTACGTGGATTCCGCACTCGTATATGTGTTAGATAAACAAGGAAGTAAGTTAATCTTGATCCTCAAAGTAGACCTACAGTGTTTTTATAACATAAATTAAATATACAAACATATACATACAGAGCAAATACCCCAATCTTTTTTAAAACTTCAACATGTTTTAGAGTTTATGAGGGGATCCTTGTGAATTTGGTCGGTTGTTAGCTACAGTGGTATTGCGTTACCGTTTGTCCGGAGGCAGAATATCCTCCAAGAACACAAATATAACACAAACAATAGTCACTAATATACTTATCATATCAATGGTGTGCATTGTTAACTCTACATTTTAACCTGGACTATTGTGGTTGGATTCTAAAACCCAAATAGTTGGTGTCCATAGTGGCAAAAACCAAATACTTGCTCAATGGTTGTTTATAACCAAAAAAGTTAAAAACAATTCAGTTGACTAAGTGAACTTCAAATCCATGTCGTTTTCAAATACAAAAATTAAAAAAAGGATATAGAACACTGCAGAAGTTTAGATTTGATATTAGAACTAATCATTTAAGGTTTTTTTGAAGTGGTAACTGATCCAAAGCTAGTTAATTATATCTATGCATACAAGAAAGTTGTATAAGCATACACACTACCCAAAACAGAAACACACTAATAAAAGCTCTCTTAACATCTAACCGTTAATCAAAACAAAAACAACCAGCAGCTCTTTAACATCTATGCATTGACTAACCTGTCTCTCTAATTGTTGTGTCAAATACATCAGCTAAGCAAAATAAATCAAACATTGCTACATTGAATTAAATTAACTAATACGATAAATACAACCCCGCCTCAACCCGCCTGCCCGAACTACAGCCAAACCGAAAAATCTAAAATGTGGTTGTAAAAAATCTAAACACCTAAAAAAGCGGACCCCATTAAAAAAAGTCTGGGTCCGCCACTGACCAATCAAATAAATAAGCTCAATTAAACTATAACTTTAATAAATTACGTTGTGCATTGTATATTTATTTTTTCGCATCCTATTATTTTTAGGGTAGTTCTTCTCGTGTGGATTCCTCTTTTCATTCCTATGCTTATTTCAAGGAATCGCACGGGACGCAACCAGTGAATAGATCTTTTAACTCCCCTTTTTAAATTACAAGTTTTGGGGTGTAGCAGGTGCAACATTTCAGTTACATTATTTTTCACAATTCCAATACGTGCAAATGCCAAGTTGTGTAGTTATGTGCTATGTGTTCGGTTATTCATTATTTTGGTGCATTTAAATACATGATACAGTACACATGGATCCATAGGCGCGTACGTTCCTCATGGGTAGAACCTAATGTTGCTGTCACACGAGATTCGCTCCTTGATTGAGCTTCAGTCTGGCATTACAATTACATCACACCATATTACAAAGCAGTTTACATACATTACAGTGAGTTGAGTTGTTACATTATTGTGTTGATTGGTCGTCATGAGGTTTGCTCATTTACATTTCACTTGCATTTAATTACCATTTCTTACATGTACGTTTTTACAATAACAAATGGACTAAACATTTTATAAAAATCATAAGATTTACTCACTAACTATTGTTATTGTTGACCAAAAATATACATTTTTTCACATGATACAGGTGATCGGGTTTGAAGAGAAGAGTGGACACATATGATGGTCTTTAGTTAAAGAGAAATTTAATTTATTTGGATATTAATGTTGAACTATTTCTTTTATGTTATTTGTTTGAATTGGATGGTTGTTAATTGGTTTATTTAATATTGAGCAATAATAATATTTAAACTTTTAAATAGCATGTCATAAGCATTGAGCAATCAACCATGCCCCGATTACCTAGTCTGCTGCAGGTTATGGTGTAACAGCAAGTGTCAAGCGAATTTCGAGCGACTTTGATAACTGTGTACCCGATTCAAATTTGCGGAGAGAGATAGTGACAATATTGGGCCTCAATTTTTTATGTCTTAGAAACAGACACAATTCATGGCATAATATTTTTCTTATGAATAATCATATTGTGGGCGAAGAGACGGTGATCATATTGCATGAACAATGACGATGATCATATTGCACGAACAATGACGTTGAGAGCACGAGCAATGAGTCATTTTTTATAAAAAAAAAGTATATAACTAGTTTTGCAAATTATTTATTCTATATGTTATAAACAATCATCAAATTAAATATAATAATTGTTATAAAAATTCCACATCTATTTACAATATGTGGATATGATTACTTTGATTATCTTGTATTTTTACATAAATTTACTAAACTAATATAAGAAATTAAATTATCCAATTAATCCAAACAAAGTACAATAATTTTCAAAAAATACATGATCTACAGTAACATATTCAAGAACAGTTTAGGATATTCAATTTCATCAATACGCAATTTAAATTGAAAAAGTTCCAAATTTGATTGTTAAAGAACCCTAGTTACAAAATATTATAAATTCGAATTCACTTGCCCTTCTATCATAAAAATGGATAGTAAGTTTTCGTAGAGCATGAAAAACTAATAACTTTAGACTCAAGAATCACATGATTTGCTGAGAAAGAATTAGAAATTGTTTGCAGAATTTGAGAGTGAGTAATTGGCTGGAAAAGCTTAGAGAATTAGAATGATGTCCATTTTGTAGCCTATAATCTCCAATTTTGTTAAAACTTTTAATGTGCAAAGAAAACTTTCATGACGGGTTAAGTTTGAGAATTATTAGATGATTAATGGTTATTAATGAATTGGTTTAATTATAAGAAATCATTCTCTCTAATAAATTTATAAGTCATGAATTTATATTTATCTTGTATCTTATTTAAAATGATTAAATTTGTAAAAAAAATTATTTAGTTTTAAAACTTGATTAATCCTTTTATATATTTAATTGATCTAGTGGAGTATGTGTGTGTATATATCTTTAACCAATATTGTTACTCCTGAAAATAATTATGTTAATTATTTTACTACATAACGATAATATAAATAATAAACGATATAAAAATTTGTATAAGTATTTATTACGTTTTGGATCTGGTTTACAAAATAGTCGGGTTTTCTAGGACTCGGTTTTTGGCGGATGTTACCGTCTCTCATACTTTTGGGATTTTCGTCCTGAAATTTGGAGGAGCCATTCGTGTAGGATATTGTGTGGGGTCTTCAATAATAGTACTAATTTTCGATGTACTCAGTTCAACTCAATGTGCGGTCGAATCAAAACGTAAGGTAATTTGAATTTAGACAAATTTGTTCTTTAAAAAAGAAATTAGCAAACGAAAATTATTAAAGAAAACAATATGATTTGGCAATGATGTTCAAAACCATTGAAACGGACCGAAACCATCCATATCAGATTGATTTGGCTGTTAGAACTAATAGGATTACGGTTTAAGTTAACCTTTTTTAAAATTTCTCCGACTTAATGTAACACCTCGCAAAATTGTGTCTAATAATATAGTGACACGTGTCATATTTTTTTATATAAGTCTATTAAGGACTAATGAGGACTAAAGGTGTCAACATGCTCAAACTAAGCCTCTGAGTGACCCTTTGATGTCAACGTGCATAAACTGAGCCTTTGAGTGACCATTAGTGTCAACATGCTTAAACCGAGCCTCTGAGTGACCATTAGTGTCAACATGCTTAAACTTAGCCTCTAAGTGACCATTAGTGTCAATATGCTTAGCCTCTGAGTGACCATCAGAGTCAATATGCTTATACTGAGCCTCTGAGTGATCCTTTATGAAGTCCTAACTCTCATATGAGCACTAGTTGGACGAGAGGAACTAATTCTGTAAATATGTTAAAGTTGGACAATGGAGGGGTTAAAAGTGTCAACATGTTAATTTATACCTTTGAGTGACCTTTAACGAACCGAGAGCTTGACAATGTCTGGGCATACTCCCGGGTACGCTAAATGTTGGCTACAGAAGGCTAATTATGCTTATAAAGGTGTTTTAGAGGTTCTATAAGTTGAGGGGCTAAATGTGGCAAGTTTTGAAAGTTCCCAGGAGGCGCTCGCGGGCTGCGAGGGACACGAGGCTGATCTCTCACGGGCGCGAGAGGGCTGTGTCTGCAGAAAATTTTCTTGGCCCCCACACATGATGCCAAAAACCAATTGATTCGAAACTAGGGACTTCCAAACTGCTATGCCACGTTTTAGGACACTTGTAAGCTCCCTCTAACACTCCCTAACACCTGGCATCACCTCCTTCAAGCTCCCCAACTATAAATAGGTGTAAAGGTTCACCACTTGAACTTGCACCATTCTCATTTACACTCTATCTCCTTCCTCTAGAAGTTCCTAACTGAAAGGACCATCCAACTTAGTTCTATTTCATCCTAGAAATCACTTGTAAGTGTTCATTTCTCTTGCATTTTCGTTTATAGGCTTTTATAGCCAAAAGTCAAGCGTTTTACGAAAAACGCCTTGACTTTCGGTTAAGACTATTATGGTCCAGCCATTGTTCGTAACGAACATGGCTAAGTGATCGTAATAAGGTAGGTGTTAATCCCTATAAAGGGCACCTCCTAAAGATCACGTTTGCTAGACCAATTGACGGGTCAAAGTTTTAATGTTAAAAAGTCAAACAAGCCAGTTTTCGAAAATATTATAATCTAAGCTTATATATGTTATGAAACATGTTTTGACACTTAAACAAGTTGGTAATAATTATTAGAACAAGTGAGAACATATTCGGGTCGTCAATTTCAGTTCTAGGGTCGGTTCGCAACCGAAAGTCGTAAAGTTTGACATCTGCTTTGACTTACGATTCTGACTCGATTTAGATTAGTTAGCTACTGATCTAAGGTTGCATTATGATCATAGTATAATGTAACATAACCCCTGATGTTATATTACATGATCATAATCAGAATCTGAGTTTATGCACAAGTTCCGCTATTATGCCATTTTGACTAAAATGCCCTTTTTCATAAAAGAAGGTTTTAAACGATAACGAACTTGAAAATAAACTACCTACTGATGTAATATCATAAATAGGATTAACTGGGATGTCAAGTCAGATTGTATATTGAGTTTATGTACAAGTTCTTATGTTATGTCGATAAATGACGATAAAGCCCTTGTGGCTCATAAAATGGTTTTAAACCATATTAATCAACCAAGACTTATTACCTACTGATTTTTAAAACTTATTTAAAATATTTTACAGTAGGTACATGATGTAAACGCAAAATCCCAAATAAATTATAAAAATATGTGTAAATGACCAAAATGCCCCTACGGTGCATAGTTTGGCCATAAATGATAAACTACACATATAATCAATATCTTACTGATATTATATCATAAATTAATTATTTTTCCAGAATACTTATGACTATAACATTATAATACATTATAGTTCCTTTTATACGGTGTATAATTACCAATACGCCCTTATGAGGCATAATTTCATTTTAAAACCTTAACGGGCATGTAAGTTGATATCCTACTGATATTACAACTTATTTAAAGTATAATGACATATAGAACTTGTCCATGACTTATTCGGTTACCCGATATCACTTATATGCGCACGGTTAAGTATATGTAACTAGTTTACGGAAATTAACCGAAACGGGTTTAACTTTATAATTTAGTCTCAAAATCCAAAATGCTTATTGTTTACCCATTATACAAGTCAGTTGGGTTTAAACTACATTCTATCCAGTCATCGCTTAATCTAGCGTATATTTTTGATCTTGTACGCTAGTCGGTCTAAGTCTATGACTTAATTTAGACCGTTAGCATTTTAATTGTTTAGCTTATGCCGTAATCCAGACTAGAGCCTTCCGGTAAATGCTATCTGCACTTAGTTCATTTTGGATACGGCTGAGATATTAAATCTTGCATTTTAAAATCAAGACTAGCTCAGGTAAATACTCTCGACTTATTTTCCCTATACGGGCTTGGGTTACGGTAAACTATTACAGCTTGGTCAGAAATGGGATCAATCGAATGCCGGATTGTGGCTAGTAAATCCGCATATTCCATTTTAATCAGTTTTGTTTGATTACTTAAACATTGGGGGTTAACGACCGTGTCCTGGATATCCTCGGCTCACTACATTAGTTAATTGCCATGACCAAAGCGCGGGGTGTAGGCATACACCTGACAAATGCTCATGCTAAATTATTTTTACCCACTAGTTGGGGATAACTCCTTCGTGGGTTCATAAGTGGTGTGTACATTAATCATGTCTCGGTCTTTGTACCGGGCCCCATATGTATGGACAAACATGTGAATCTGTTAACAAGGTTATAAGGCTGACTGTCCTAAGTTATAAAAGATTTTTCGTGCCATGTGCACTTAAAACCATTTTCAAATGTTTTCAAAATGAGTCAGTTGGGTTTATTTACCAGCGAAAGCTGGCGTATTTTCAAAAGACTAAGCTTGCAAGTACAATACGAAATAGGCTGGAAGCTGCTCGGTAGTGATACAAGAGGATCTTGCAAATCCTTAGATCTGCCCAAAATCTGTGATACATTTTTTGTACATTTTACGATCCGCATGTGGATCTTCTGTTACAAGCCGTCTGTATATTATTTTTCGTACTTTGAACATTTGGTTTGTAATCGTATTTAAACTCCAAGACTTCCGCTGTGCTGTGTTTAATTAACTATGATGATATCAACTTACGTCACGATATTCCTCACGCGGGCCCACCAGTGTTTGGTTGTAAACCCAGGGGTGTGACACTTAACCTGTTTTCCACCGGCCATGCTAGAATCGAGTGAACAATCTAGGTCGTTGCCCGGAAACAAAACCTCATGAGTCACCTTCGTTGTTGTTGTTATCATCAACGGAGGGCTTAGGGACTGTAAGTCGAAGCAATAGAGGCTAAGGAGAGAAAACTAGATATGATTTGGGTTCGCGTCATTGTACATTGCAAGTTAGAGTGGATAGAATGGGTGTGGGTGGTGGCCGATGTCGAGTGTTGGGTGGTGGTGGTAGTAATGTTAGGTAGCGGGGGGTGGCGCTGAGGTGGTGGTACAGGGACAAAGAATGAGAATCACTTAGGCCCAATAACAACCAACACAAATAAGTCCACAATATGTGCTAAGCCCAAAAATATGTTGGTGTATGAATTACTTATATTTTCAACATCACCTCATGATTCATATAACAAACATATCAAAAGGACCCAATTGAGTACACAACTGCTCATGCTGAATATTGTTCAGCCCTTTTGTAAACAAATCTGCCAACTGACTCTCAGTGGCATTTTTTCTAGGGAAACAATACCATCAGCTATATTTTCACGTAAAAAATGTAGATCAATTTCAAAATGTTTTGTCCTTTCATGATAGACAAGATTAAATGCAATAGAAATAGCTGATTGACTATCACGAAACAATTTAACTCGCAATTTATAACTAACTTTTAACTCTTTTAAAGTATTCAAAATCCACATTATTTCACATGTAGCAGAGCACATAGCCCTGTACTCTACTTCTGTAGTGGATCTTGAAACAAGACTCTGTTTTTTACTTTTCCACGATACCAATAAATTCCCTAGAAAAATTCCAAACCCAATTACTGACTTTCTTGTAGCCAAACATTTGACCGAGTCAGAATCTACATACCCTTTTAAATCAAAACCAACACTTTTTTAAACATAAGCCCTTTACCTGGTGACAACTTTAAATACTTAAGCAATCTTAAAGCAACTTGTAAATGAATAGTATTAGGAGCATGCATAAACTGACTCAAAAACTGTACAACATAGCTAATATCAGGCCTGGTTATAGACAAGTAGATCAGTTTTCCAACTAACTTTTGAAAGTTTGTAACATCTTTAACTAATTTTAGTTTCTGATCAAGTTTACTAACTAACACATAACTTTGTTCAATAGGAGTGTTAACAGGTTTAACACCTAAATATCCAAATTCATCGTAACTCTAGATAGTATTTTCTTTGAGTTAAACACAGACCAACATCAGAATATAGATGCTCAATCCCAAGAAAATATTTTAAAACCCATAAGTCTTTAATTTGAAAATTAACACTAGTTTTTTTTTTCACATTTAACACTTTAGACTCAGAGTTACCAGTTACTATTATATTATCAACATATACCAAAAGAACAAAAAATACCGAATTCTTAGACAACGTATACATAGAATGATCACAAACATTGTGAACAAAACCCATATCTACTAAAAGCTGAGTTAATTTCTGTAACACCTCGACCGTGTAAAACAACAAACTGCCGCGGAAACGTCGGGAAGTCATGTCACAAAACTATTGTTTCACAACACATGGTACATAAAGTTTTGTATTATTGAATTTAATTGTTTACTTGTCTTTGGAGAATGAAATCAAGAACATAACAATTGTCTTGCAAATTTTAAATTTACTAATGCCCAAGTTGACCCTATGTGAAGCATGGTCAAAGTCAAAAATTAGCTCCTGAAACATATGTGAAATAACACGCCAGCATAAAAATGCATGTGAGTAACATAGGTTTTGTGATGAAGATTCATGGCTTTGAAAGATAAAAGAAGTGTTCAACTATTACAAAAGTAGCCAAGATCCTTTACAAAAAATGTTTCTTTTTTGAAATCGTATAAATCAAATGATTTAAAAGAAATGATGCATGGTTAACTTAATAACCAAAATAACTCATGCCTTGTATAAAATATGTCATGTCTTGTATTTTGTATGAAGTGGTTTAGATAACGCTACGTTATAAAATATAATGAAAGAACTTATATATAGGAAGTACCAGCGGCGTATCTACCATGTTTTTCTCATATTGCACACGTCTCGTCATTTAAATCACTTACCATGAGCCAACAATTGAGATGTATTGTTTAAACCAGTATCATGTATAAACCAATGCCATGTATAAACGAAATGTCTTTTATAAACAAAAGTCTATGTATAAACCAATGTCTTGTATAAACCAAATGTTATTTATTAATAAATGTCTATGTATAAACCAATGTCTTGTAAGGCAAACAAAAGTCTTGTTTAAACCATAAAATAAATGTCTTGTATAAAATAACCAAAATGTCTTGTCTTGTCCAAATGTCTTGCATAAAACAAGTGTTTTGAATAAACAAAGGTCATGTTAAACATGAACTCTTGTCTTATAAATCAATTCCTTTTATTGTGTAGACACATATATATGGATTGTTGGCGAATACATTCAAGCCTTGTTGACTGTCGAGTAAAACCTTATAAAGACAAAGGTTTATCAAATGTTCATCGGATTTTGTCATTCCCTAAAGTCACCTTCAAACAAACCTAGGAAGCAGGAACGGGATTGTCAATCCTATGGTACCATTACATACTACCGGTCGGCGTGATCAATGTTAATGAATGTATCATTGTATATTCAACGCACCAATATGTCTCGAACAATGTAAGCATGTCATGAAAATGTTTTGAAATCATTTACTTGGCATACTAAGTCAATATACCAAGCAAAAATGTCTTTGAAATCATGTACTAGGTATGCTAAGTCAACATACGAAGTAAAAATGTCTTTGAAATCATGTACTAGGTATGCTAAATCCACATATGAAGCAAAATGTCTTTAAAATCATGTACTAGGTATGCTAAGTCAACATACACAGCAAAAATGTCTTTGAAATCATGTACTAGGTATGTTAAGTCAACATACGAAGTAAAAATGTCTTTGAAATCATGTACTAGGTATGCTAAGTCCACATATGAAGCAAAATGTCTTTAAAATCATGTACTAGGTATGCTAAGTCAACATACAAAGCAAAAATGTCTTTGATACTAGGTATGCTAAGTCCACATATGAAGCAAAAATGTCTTTGAAATCATGTACTAGGCATGCTAAGTCAACATACAAAGCAAAAATGTCTTTGAAATCATGTACTAGGCATGCTAAGTCAACATATGAAGCAAAATGTCTTTGAAATCATGTACTATATGTACTAGATAATCAAAAAAAGTGTATAATATCATGAAAACAAGAAAGTAGTGATATACACATATGAATCACCCCAAAACATTTGAAAATGTAAAAGAGGGGCCATGTACTCACTTGGGATTGCGTAAATGTCTTCTTCAAATGATCAAACAAAGCTCAAGGATTGAAGAGTTCAAGTGTGTCCTAATGTATCGGAATACTATGTTAGTGTGTCGAGACTTTAATCAGAGGATTGAATAGAATGAGGTCTTATAAACCAAACGAGTGTTGAGACTCGTATTATATGGTTCATAATACCTTACATTCTAATTTGGAAGAGTTTTTAAGTGCTTTGACCCGTTACGACTTGTTAAAATGGTTTATGCCACTTTAACGCGTCGCAATCGTAACTATGGGTTTGGATGGTTAAATAAGTCCTGTGATGAGTCTTATATGCCAAAACAAGTTTGATTATGTTATAATATCAGTTTAGATGTCAAAACTATGGTCTTACATGTTTAAAACCATTTTATACACCAAAAGGTTGTTTTCGGCATAAAATCGACTCATCGTATAACTAACCAAACTATATGACTATAAGGTATAACCTCAGAGGGTTATTCCCTAAATTACTATGGTCATAAAATGCACTTGGTCGAATCCTAAGATTGACCAAACGGGTCAGTTTTGAAAGTCAAAGCGGTAGTAAAACTGCTCGACTTACGACTAAGAAATAAGCACTAAACTATAAATGACGAGTTAGCCATGTTTGAACATGTCTAATAATGTTATAAAACTGATTTGGTGTCAAAACCTTAATTTTTAATACCAAAAACGTTTTCATCGTAAAATTCATTTTTATGCATTTTTTTACTTTTAACTCGTAAAACTTTGACTCGTTATCTCGCCCACTAAACATGGTAATCAGAAGGTGCAATTTCAAGGGATTAATACCTTCATAATTACGATCACGTTGCAAAGTTCAACTTGAACTTTGACTTGACCAAAATGGTCAGAACCGAAAGTCAAACAGGAAGCCAAACTATTTGACTTTTAGCTCAAAATAGCTAAAATAATAAAAGAACTAGGAAGAGTACTTACTTGTGTTGAAGAACACTTTCAGGACTCAAGACAGAAGGCTTCCAAAGGCTAGAAACAAGCTCCAAGAAGGATAGAAAGAATAACTTCACACTTTGCTTTTGAAGTGTTTTGAAGTGGTGTGAAAAAAATGGATGAATCAAAGGGTACTTATAGTATTTTAGGATCAAGGAGGTGATAACAAGTGTTACCAAGTGTGGATTAGTATCCTAACATGTGTTAACACCAAATTTACGGTGACCAAATGAGTGTAAGGTGTCAAAAATTGGAGATAGGTGGCCAAATTTGGTGATGAAGCAAACTTTTTTTTTGACAATTTTGGCCCTTGGACTTGTATTGTCGCGTTTTGTCATTTCTAACCCCTCTTAACCTAATATTTAGGTTATATAAAGGCGATAAGGCATGTGTAACTTAGATTTTGTCTGGAAATGTCATGGATGTCGGTTCGTTCGATTGTAGGGTTACACGTTTCGTAAATAAAGTATAAAACTTTATCGAACACGAAAATGACCGAATTTGTGCAATGATTGACATTTTTGCATTCTTATCAATAAATGAAAGATTTTATTGAATAAAAATGTCCAGGATTGTATAATGGTTGATTGATAAATATACATCCTCACAAATAAAACACAAGATTTTATTAATTACGAAAATGTTCCGTAATTGTTCAATGACTAAAAATGTACAAATGTCACAATTTCTCATTCCACTTCCTGGGAACTTGTTTAAGACCATACAAGGACTTAACAAGCTTACACACTTTGGTCTCATTTTCTGGAAATACCCGGGAGGTAAAGACATGTAAACATCTTCTGTAATCGACCCATTATAAAAAAGCATTGTTAACGTCAAGTTGAGAAATGGGCCAATATTCTCAACAGCTAAACTTAACACACAAGAAAAAAAGTATAGATCTAATATAGAACAAGATGAACACTAGAAAATAGCGACAAAACAAGTGAAAAAATTATTAGTTAACCAACTAAGAAAATCTCCCAACCAAACCCTAGATCTAAAAAATATGAGATCTGTAACGATACAAAGATCAGATTCAACATATTAGCATAATTCGTTGAATGATCAAACAACACTACAGAAAATACAACTACAGAGATCACAAGATCTCAAACCAACAAAGATCTCAACACCAAATGAACAAATACAGAGAGAAATGAAGAAACCCTAGAAAATATCACAACTGAATGATCAACTCTTTCTCTCTCTTCATTATATATCAACTGCAATCAACATTTACAATTCAAGCCCTATGAATCTTCAATTAAGTCCTTCTAACTTCTCAAGATTACAACAAGACCCCTCAACTTAGACTCCTACACACTTAACAACCTCAAAACATAACAACCATAACAACCAGTGTAGGTCCACTTGGAGCATCAAGATTAACCTACTTCCCTGTTTATACAACATAAATACGAGTGCGGAATCCACGTAAGTACGCAAACCAAAAAAAAGTAAGAACACTGGATAACCAAAGATTCAATATCTTTATTAACTGAAGAGAACTGATACAAACATATACAAACAATGTTCATACACCATGAAACACACTCTGTGCTCTTGTGTCTCTCTCCCTAGCAGGTCTACACATCTCTCGGCTCAACCCTTAACATACCGAGAAGTGCATGTCTGCTTATATAGTGTCCATACCTAGCAACAGTACGAAGTATGTTGCTGGACATACGAAACACCAAAACACACGAAGAATACTCCAAAGATACTCATACGAACAAGCTGGTTCATACGAGCATCAACTAGCTCGTACAAAACAAGCATGATGCTTGTTTAGATTAACTCATTCGTACAAATGGTAGGTGGCTCGTACGAGCAATATCTTGCTCGTACGAAGTATTCCCATTCGCACATGGAAGTCTTCTTCGAAGAGCTTGTCACAGACATGACGTACGCAAGACTCAACAGTATGCACACATGCAACTGTTTTACACAGACAAACTAATCGTCGTACTAAACCAAGACAGGAGGAGATCTTGATTTGGTTAATATTTTCATGTGATGAATATTAATGTACTTACAAGTATTGAAATGTAGTCTTAGTTGAGACACGACCAAACTATACAGACACTATAAACAAAGACCGTACAATTGCAGACGTAACTAAGAACAAGCGATAGACACAAAAGTGTATTAACAAACTCCCCCTTGGCTGTTGCTTGGTCTTCGGTCTTAGGTCTTTGGTCTTCATACTGAATGGCCTGGAGTATTAACAAACTCCCCTTGAAGATCTACTATCCAACGTTGATAGAACATCAGGTCTTCAAAACTTTCCAGAAACATCAAACCTTTCCTATTTCCTCTTTAGTAGCATTAGAGGTAACTGGATCGGTCATGATCTGCTGTGCATTAGACTTTACAACTGGAGTTGAAGCAGAAACTTTTGATTGCGAGGCTGAGGCCAAAGCATCAGGATTGCCAGTGTCTTCATTAACCTGATCATGTTTTCGCTTGATCTCCTGCGCTTTGCATCTATCATTCCATAGAATGTTCACCCTCTTTCTGCTCATTTCAAACACGTCTTTAATACCATTAAAGCCTTCAACCAATGTAGCATTGCGAGAATGATACCATTCTTTCAAGTCGTTATGCTTAGCAGTTAATGTTTCCGCAGATCATTGTACAGCCGCACTACGTTCTTTCAGTCTATTTATCTCAATCCCCCGAGAGTTATCAGCTGCTCTCATCTGTTGAAGCTGAGTTGCTTTTTCAGCATCTGCAGCCTTCAGTCGCTCATTTTCTTTTCTTAAATGCGCAATTTCAGAATCCTGTTTACTAACAGTCTCTTTCAAAGAATTTATCTCCAACTGTTGTTTGACCACTGTGTTCTGATTTGAAGATATAAACTCTAGATGCTTGTTAATCTGGATTGCCACGGCTTGAAATTGAGAGAACAGAAAATCCACTTTCTCATCCTTTTCCAGTTCAAACGATTGCTTCGTTTTACATTTTGTTGATGAGATGTAGACTAGGATTGTTGAGCTAAAGAAGTAGTAGGTCGCGATCGAACTGGAGTATCTTCAGCCGAAGGTGTTTCAGCTTCTGTGGTATTTGAAGGTTGTGGTTCAGAAGTTGTAGTGGGTTCCGTCATTACAGGTTCAGTCTTCTCCAATGTATAGGTAGGCTGGATTCCTGCAACTGGTTCACTTACACCATCATTACCAACATTATCACCGTCATCGTCATTACCCTTTCCCTTTTTATGACCAAACTTATCTTCGATCATCTTTTTTAAGGTTGGTTCTTCATTATCTGAATTACTGTCATCATGGCGCCACTTGTCGTTTTCTGGTGTAATATATTGATCATTTGCCAGAAAACCGATCAACTTTCGAGGAGGTTTGCTTTCCTTGTATCGTTTCGCTGCCACACCCCTAAAGATCTTCAACAAATGTTCCATCATGACTTCAACTTTTAAAACATCGTTGTCGTTCTTCGGAAGATTCGGATGTTGCACATTTAGAATCATTTGGAGAATACGAGGATACATCCAAAACTTGTTTCTACCATATCCGGTTCTTCTTAGGTTTTCTTTCATGTTTGCAAAAATATACTTTGAAACACTAAACGGTTTGTTCAATGTCAAAGTTATCATCATACCAACCAAGTCGTTATTTGCCATGTCATAACCACTTCATCTGTTGCTCAAACACTGAATTAAAACATGTAGAAAGAACTTGTATCAGAGTGGCAACCATGCTTTGTTTAGTTGTCCACGAGGAAATCTCCACACATTTCATTCTAAGCAAACATCCATGTTGACACTTCAACGGTACTGAGAATGGAGCTTCAGGATCATGTAACATTGAGTTAATGATTTCAACAGAGACATCTACGTTCAAGTCATTTACTTTCCCGCAGATAAGTTCCTGCCCATTCACTTCAATAACTTTAGCTGAATCCCAAAATTCCTTGATCAACATCTTGTATACTGTAGTCTTGTACGTGATAGCATAATGTATCCTTGAGTCATGCAAAAACTTCATTATACCATTGTACTCAGCAAATTTGTCTTCCGGATCCAAGTAGGCCACCATGTTATGTCTCGGTTCAGACATAATTTCCACTTCTGACTTGTCAGTTCTCTTTATTGCAGGTTTTCTTTTATGTTTCTTTTGTTCCATTCTGTACACATATAACAACTAGGATAAGAACACAAATTCATTAGGGAATATACACAAAAAGTTTTATTCCAAACTTTCTATATGTATATATTCCCTGAACAAAGAACTACTGACTCATACGAATAACAAGCTATTCGTACGAAGAACAACTCATTTTACGAACTCTTGATTAAATCAAACACTTGTTTCATTCGTACGAACAGCTGACTCGTATGAACGAAGTGTCATTCGTGCGAATCTAGTTCGTACAAACAATCTTCAAGAGAAGTTACTTGTTTTTCGTAAAAATGATTCTTCGCTTAACTTTTGTTGTTCAAGTCAGTCAAAGTCACATGGTCAGATAATGTTTAAGTTGTTCATCTTCAAAGTATGCCAACATTGTCAAGTATACCTTAAAGAAATCAAAAACAACTTAAGGAGAGGTGTAATGATGACGTGAGCAAGGTGAAAGTGAAGTTCTATCAAAGAACTTCATCACCTTTTATACCACATCAAGACACTCGTGCGAAACAACCTTAGTTCGTACGAAGAGCTTCAAACCATATAAGACCCAAAGGTCATTTGTACGAAGTACAATGGCTCGTACGAATGATATGATTCGTACGAGTCTAGGTTTTTCAAAACTAGACTTTCAGTTCTTCGAGGACCTTAGGTCTTTCGCTGACCTGTTTAACTTTGCATAGATCCACACTAATCACAAGTTAAGTTAGAAAAAGTGCTTATTAAACAGATTGTGTTCTTGTGAGATGAGTTTACCCGTTGTAAGAAAGTACTTTTATGAAGCTATGATATCAAAGCGAATGGTTTTTAGGGCGTATCTTGGTAGGAAACTTTTGAGCTTCAATTTTGGCTAATTCAAAAAGAACTTTATTAAACAACAAAGTAAACTAAACTAAAATAACCATTAACAGTAAACTATATATTTACTAAATAATCTTTTTTAGAGTTTTAAGGTAAGAGAATCATACCAGCTTTTAATCTTGTCAAAAACGAGTTTTGTTTAAAACATTAAATTAATTAAATAATATGCATTCTACTATTATTATCGGTATTGTTGTCCATGTAAGCTTAGCTTATCAGATGTAATCATGTTTAGGAGATATGATTAAAGTATGAATTATACTTACTAGCCGGTGTTCAACCACTTCACGACACATTCCCGTATCAAGATATGCACGAGAGAAAATCTTACCGGTGAGTATACTGCTTATCATCTGTTGTGACGTATATGATGTGAGATACTCACTTATTTTGATTTAAAACAAGCCCTATGTGTTGGTACATAATTTCTATTGCCTATGTCTAGGATTTATCTGTAGTGTTTATAAAGTTTACACGTTAATGTTTAAATGAGAAAATGTAAATTTTATGTATTGATACACTGTGATTCGCACGAAACATAAGTGTGTTTCGTACGAGTGACTCACTCGTACGAAATACTATTTCATACGAAACACAGATGTTTGTTAGTGCACGCACTTCAGTACGAGTCATGTCGACCTATAAATAGGGAAGTGTTGTGTTAGAGTTTTGCACGGATTTGTCATTTCGTACGACGAAGCTCTGTCAGTTTGTTTACTTGCGTCTGTAACTTGAACGTCATTAATAGATCAGAAGCATTTAAACAGTAAGTTCTATCTTGTTTGTCATGTCTACCTCTCTAGCAATGAATTCCGCCTCTGCTAGTTGAGCGAGATCAGATCGACTGCTCATTTCGGGAGCTCGATCCCCGTTCACAAGTGGTATCAGAGCCATGAGATATGATCTACAGATAGACAACAAGTAGTTACTGTTCAGACTTGGACATATCTTCATCTTCATCATTTTTCTGACCTTTGCTGGATTTTAGACAAATTTCGGACGAATTCATGGACAAAATGGACTAGGTTTTTAGTAATTCAAGTTAATCTTCAATCTAATCAATCCATACCATAATTCGGACATAAAATTAAACTAAATCATGTTGAAATTAATAAAATTTGATCAGTTTGAAGTTTGAACCGCATGAAATACAGTTGTTTTGATTTTGGTACGAACCAGCAGCTTTAAAATTTTCATACGGATCAGTTAAAATTTCATAAAATCTTAATTTTTTTTCAGAATTTCAAACTTGATTCGTACTAAATGATTTGATTCGAACTAAATGATTTGATTCGTACTAAATTCATCTGCACAAAAATTCACTCAATTAAAAACACCTGTTTCGTGTAAAAAATGAACTGATTTGTACGAAATCGTAAGTTTTGTTAGAAAATTTGAATCGTACTAAAATCTACTTCGTGCAAAATCTTTGTTATTTGTTTCGTACGAAATTTCTTGTCCGCACAAAAAGTTGTGTAATCTGATCTGTTTGTTTTCGAGAAGTGTGTTCTAACTTTTTACAGGAAAAATGTCTGAAGAGTTTTAAAATGCGTTCGCCACATCGGTTGTTACCTCTGCAGCAGCTCAAAACATCAATTTAGAGAATGAAATGGGAGCAATGACTAAACCTCCAAAGCTTATGAATCTGGAAGACTTTGATAGTTGGAGCAAGAGGTTTATGAACTGGGTGCAAGCTAACAATTTTACTTGCTGGTTTGCAATCGAGGCAAAATACATCGCACCAATTGGCAAAAATGGGCTTGAAAAGACCCTTGCCCAATTCTCTGATGTTGAACGAGAAAGATTTATCAACGAAAAGAAGATGATGAACATTCTTCAGCAATCGATCAAAGAAGACATATTGCAGCGTGATGATGATGCGCAATCTTTATGGAATGCTCTTCGACTCAAATTTCAAGGTAGTGCTCAACTCCGAAAAAGCAAAAGGGCATTATTAAGCAAAGAGTTTGATGTATTCACCTTGATCAAAGGAGAAACGGTTAAGCAGCTAATTGAGCGACACTGTCATCTGGTGGTTCATAGGAAGAGAATGGGAATTGTGAAGACAAATAAAGAGCTTGTTGATAAGCTAGCTGATTCTCTGCCACAAGGTGAATGGTCGACTTACTTAACCATTTTGAAGAATGGGGTTGAATACAGCAATTTCTCGTTGCCTCGCTTTATCGAGAGATTGGAAGGTCATGAATTAGAGATGCAAAAGATGGCCAAAAACAAGACTGTAAATCTTTATTTCAAAAATGGTTCTGCTGCTCAAATCCAAGCGCCAAAGATTCCAACTGCGTTCAGTGCACATAGTTCACCAAGCACACCTCCAACTCAGTTAAGTGGTTACCAATCATACCTAACAGTTGATCCAAATACACCTCCTAGTCAACAATCTTCTTTCAAATCAAATCAATCTCAGAACAATCAAGCCAATCCATCATCCAATACAAGTCAAAGAATTTTGCAATGCAACATTGCCGTTGACTTTCAAAACGCGCAAAATTTTAACGAAAAGACGGCAAAACAACATATGTCTCTACTTGCTTCAGTTCTTGAGTCATATGATAGTCTTGTTGCTGGAAAGATTGGAAATTCTGAGATGACACGTGAAGACTACGATCAAATTGATCCAGTTGAAATGGAGTTGATAGATATAAAATGGTGTATGGCTTCGATCGTTCGACGAGCACAGAGATTTATGGAAATCACTGGTAAAGAAAATTTGGGAGGTTTGGATGGGAAACTTGGATTTGATAAATCCAAAGTTACTTGTTTCAAGTGTAGGGAGAAAGGTCACTTTAAAAGGGAATGTCCAAACCGAGGGGTTCAAGGGAATCAGAATCCTTTCGCAAACGATTATTACAAAAGAGCGATCTATCACCGACCACAACCAAGAACAAGAATCGTGCCGATTGAAGACAAGCAGCCTGAAACTAAAGATAAGGCTTTGGTTGTTACACAAGAAGACGAAGGGTTTAATTGGAACAAGTTTATTTCTAAAGGAGAAGGTTTGGCATTGGTGGCTGAGATTATTGAGGAACCGGAAGAAGAATCGGAGGCATCTTTTGATGAAGGACCTGAGGACGAGGATTATTATTATCATACTTCATCAGAGGAAGAGAAGCTTTTGAATGGTCCATTCAAACATCTTTTGCCTAACGATGTTTTAAAAACTTTTGCACGATATTCGCACCTACCCAACATTCAACAGATGAAGAGCAAAAGAAGCCGATTGAAGTTGTCAAAGTGGATGAGAAAAAGGAATTGCTGAAAGAAGACATCATTAAAGCGTGCAAGGCGAATGGAAATGAGGTAAACAAGTCATCTGAGAATGAAAAATCATGTTCAAAGTGTGATGAACCATGTGGTGAGTGTCTTGTAAAAGACAAAAGATTTGCTAAATTGCAAAGTTTAACAAACAATTTGTCAAGCGATTACAAATCCACAAAAGAAGCTTATGACAAATTGAGTGTGTCTGTTAAACAATATAATAAAGCACTCAGAGAAAATGATGCAACACTTATGATACTTAAAGCAACAGTGATGGATAAACAAATGGCAATTAATATTCATCTAAACACTATTGCTGAGCTCAAAAGTGAGCTTGAAAAATGAGGATTGAAACCGAACGAGTTAACAAACTGTTAATTAGTTATTCCACAAGCTCATATGTCATAGATCACATTTTACCAAAAATTGAAAATACTGAGGAATCTAAAAATGGTGAAACAAAGAGTGGAAATTATGATCGAGTTCCTCCACCCATGTGGAACAGTTATGCTTGCAAAAATCCATCTGGGGTGGAAAAGGCGCTAAATCTGAAATTGAAAACCGAACAGATGCCTGAGGATATCGATGTAATTTTTTACTAAAAATGATGGTGAATGTGATTCTGAAGTAGTAAAAGATGTGGTTGACAAAGTGTTAAAAAATGAATCTGAAGTGGCTGAGTCTGAAAAGTCTGAGAAGTCAAAGTCTGATGATATATCAGAAAATAGTTTAAGTGATGATCCCAATGTAATAGTTTATAAAATGAAAGGATCTGATAAACTTTTTTCGGATGAGGATTTTCCCATCAAGAATGTGAAAAGAGGTTGTGTTGATAAAATGTTCAAGCTGATGGAGGTAAGTCATAATGATTTAGATAAACATGATGCATCTTTCTATTCTAAATCAAAAACTGACAACAGATCCTACTTTCGGAAAAATAGAGATTCTCCGGAAAACAAGCGTGCATGGTTGGGCTTCAGAAGCAACATAAAACCAACAGATCCCAAAAACTGAATTTTACAAAGAAAATTAATTTTGTATTTGAGACAACAACCGAGAAAGATAAAGAGATCATCGGAACTCAATCAAATGATGATTTTCTTAAAGAAAAAGAGAAACAAAAACAGAAATAGGTTTTGAATACCTCTGCCCATAAGGACAGCAGGACATGTTATAAATGCAAGAAAGTTGGACATATCATACGATATTGTTCACAAGAAAGTTCAAAACCAGTTTCTTCTCCAAAAAAGTTCACTAGGATGAAAAGCAAAAGCACCCATGGTTATGCCAATACAAATTTTTAAAAGAAAAACTGAATCTAATCAAAATGTTAAACCAATTATTAAACCTCAATCTAAGTTTGAAATTGGTGAAACACATCACACAAAGTTCAACAAAAAGATTCAAAATTTTATGTTAAACAGGCTAAACCACAAACACAGAAATGGGTTGCTAAAATTGTTAAAATCAAATCATCCAAGGTTGAATTCAGACCTAATGTTCCAAACAAAATTGAGCTTAAAAAGATTGAAAAGAACAAAGTGGGTCCAAAGTTCGACATTCCAAACCCACCCAAGACCAAACAGGCTTGGGTCTCTTTGTTTAAATGAATTTTGTTGATCATGTGTGCAGGGGCTCCAACGTTCAATATTGTCAAAATGGATCATGGATAGTGGAGCGTCCGTCACATGACAGGAATGCTTGCACTGCTCAATGATGTTAGAGCTATTCGAGGAGGATATGTTGATTTGTTGGAACACAAGGAGGGAGGATTGTCGGAGAAGGGATTCTCTCGAACGGAGTTGTATCGTTTGATAAAGTGAACTATATCGCCGAACTTGAGAACAATCTGCTTAGTATCTCGCAAATTTGTGACAAGAAGTTCACGACATATTTCAACGATAAAGAATGTCTTATTCTAAAATCCAGTTTCAAGATTCCAGAAGAATGGATTCTGATGCGAGCTCCGCGAGAAAATGATTTATATGTCCTTGACATGAGCATCGCTTCTACCACGTCAAAGAAAGTTCAATGCTTTGTTTCCTAAGCTACTGAGAAAGAGTCAATTTTAGGGCACAGAAAAATGGGGCACATTCATCTTCGAAAGATGAATTTTCTTGTGCATAACGACTTAGTGGAGGGTGTAAATTTGAAAAGTTTTCATCTATCAGATGATTGTCTTAGCTGCAAAAAGGGGAAGCAACATAAGAAATCACACTCAAGAAAGCTGTTGAATTCGATAAAGCTACCACTAGAAAGACTGTACATGGATCTCTTTGGACCAGTCAATGTCAAAAGCATTTCTGGAGATTTATACTGTCTTGTCGTTACAGATGATTATTCTCGATTTTCATGGGTATTCTTTCTGAAAAGTAAGGATGAAACATTTGAAACTCTTATGATCCTTATTCATAAAACTCAAGAATTTATATCATTTGCCCATTAAGAGAATTCGCAGTGATAATCGAACGGAGTTCAAGAACAAGAAGATGCAAGAGTTCTGCAATGAAAAGGGGATTCTTCATGAATTCAGCGCCCCCTATACTCCACAACAAAACAGAGTAGCTGAACGAAAGAATCGCACGTTGATAGAAACTGCTAGAACAATGTTGGCTGATTCGAAATTACCGATCAGATTTTTGAGTGAAGCAGTAGCATCAGCATGTTATACCCTAAATCGTGTGTTGACAGTTAAGCCTCACAAAAAGACATGTTTCGAGTTACTGAATCAACGAAAGCCTAACTTAGCATTTTTGGAACCGTTTGGATCACCATGTACCGTCTTGGACCCGGCTGGTAAATTTGGAGCCAAATCTTTGGAGGGTTTCTTTGTTGGTTATGCTACTCCTCAAAAACGTGTTTTCTTGCCGAGTCTGAACCAGGTAGTTCAAGCACAGCACGTAGAATTTCAAAGATATACAACACCTACACAGAAGCCTGGGGATCCATGACTGTTTAACTACGATGGATTGTGGGATTCGTTTGATCTACCAGATGTGCAACTGAAGACGAACTTGTTATGTTATTTCAACAACAACAGTTATCTAATCAAGAACAAGTTCCTCGACCTTTGGTGATTTCTACATCTTTACCAGTTAACACATCTATTGTTGATCAAAGCTCTTCTGTTCTAAATCCGGTTCCTGCTTCAAAGGTCAATACTACTGAACCTTCTGCCCAGCTAAATGAAGATGATGACTCTAATCGGGAACCAACTTTCGCGATAGAGGATCCAGTTCTGATGAGGGATCTGAACAGATTGAAAGCTTTCTGAAACAACAGGCTGATTAGTCTAATGCCAGGAATAAAGCTTCTTCATCTGTACCAGTTGTCGATGAAATTCTCACAAATTTGCAATCACAAGTAGATGTTCCAACTGAAGTGATGCCTAGGACACTTTCATATCATCCGTCAGAGAACATTATAGGCAGCTTACAATCGGGAGTGCAAACTCGCAATCAGATAAATAAAGATCTAAGCTGTTTCTATACTAGTATTACTCCACTTCGAGTCTGATTTTCTCACAGTTGTTTTGTTTCTCCGGTTGAACCAGGAAACTGGAAAGACGCGTTAAAAGAAGAAAGTTGGGTGGATGCAATGCAAGAAGAGTTATTGCAATTCCAGAAACTTGGAGTCTGGACGCTTGTTGACCTGCCAGATCATCACAAAAAGATTAATACAAGATGGGTCTTCAAGTGTAAAAGAGATAATAGAGGAGTTGTCATGCACAACAAAGCTCGACTTGTGACTCAAGGTTTTCATCAGCAAGAAGGGATAGATTATACTGAAGTGTATGCCCCAGTTGCACGTCTTGAAGCAATTCGCATATTCTTGGCCTTTACCTCGTGGAAAGGGTTCAAGGTGTACCAATTGGATGTTAAATCTGCTTTCCATTATGGAAAAGTGAAAGAGGAGGTGTACGTCGGCCAACCACCAGGGTTCGTTGATCCAGTGCACAAAGATAAAGTCTATCTCTTGAATAAAGCCTTATATGGTCTTCATCAAGCCCCGAGAGCTTGGTATGAAACATTATCGAGTCATCTTCTGGACAATAGCTTTATCAAGGGAACAGTAGACTCAACCCTCTTCACAAAGGAAGTCGATGGACATCTAATTATCGTATAGATATATGTGGATGATATTATCTTTGGATCGACAAATGACAAGTTGTGTAAAGACTTTGAAGAAGTCATGAAGCGCAAACTCGAAATGAGCGCAACAGGGGAGATGAAGTTTTTTAGGACTTCGGGTTGATCAGTTGCCTGATGGTATCTTCATTCATCAGACGAATATGTAACATTCGTAAAAAAAAAACGGATTTACCAAACCCGCTCCGTTTATCAACCGAACAGTCAGTCAAAATTTTCGTTGCGAATTAAATGCCCAAAATAATTTTAAACGATACATAATCGATTATTATGCGGGAATATATATTTAGTTTTTGAAAAACTGTTGAAAATCGCAAAATAAAAATAAAAGGTCTCTGCCGGGTTTCGAACCCGGGTCAGTACCGGTTCAGCAAACGAATTAGCACACAACACACAAACCACTGCGCCACTGATGTTATTTGTTAAATAATAGAATCATTTAATTGATATCATGACGTTACGAATTCAAAACCGGCGCCCAATAGTTCAGTTGTCGGAAATCCCGGAAATCTCGCGAGTCTTAACGACAACTTACGTTATAACGTAAACCATTACTAAGACATCGGTTATAACCGACGTCTGAGTCCGCGACAAAACCATAACCGCCGGAGTTTTTATAACCGATGAATACAGTCGGAAATCAGACCAGGTTCTTCGACGATTTGCCCTATAAATTCACCCACAACCCACTGCAAACCTTTTCGCTCAAAACCACACCTTTTCTCGGCGTAATTCCACTCGCCGGAATTAATCTGTTCGTCGCCGGAAAACCGGTTTCCTCGTTTCTGAGCCTTACTAAACCATTTGAACTTATACCGAAGTCACCCACATATTTTGTAAGCTTTCTGAAGTTTCTCTGCTGCAAGACACTCGTCGCCGGAGCCTATTGTTGTCGCCGGAGTTCTGCCGGAAAACAGAGGAAGACAGTCGGTATACCTCTTCGCCTAAATTCTTTTTCTTTTCACTTATATCTCACCATGATGAACTGAAACACACTAAGAAACCGATTAAAACTTCGAACCATTCTGTTGTCGATTCTGGTTAAAAACTCAGCGAAGAAGATGAAGTTCGGTATCATATAAGTTTAATTAAAATCAACTTATTAATCGGGTTAGACACACAGTCCAGCGGTGGACTGTGTGCACATTAAACGCAAAGGTCTCGAGTTCGAATCTTGTTTCCACACACGTCGCCTTAATAAAAATGATTTTTTTTTATTAACCGAACCGGAGTCATACTGGTATATGTTAAGTATATTAATAACCGGAATAATAACCAAGTTAGACACACAGTCCAGCGGTGGAATGTGTGTATGTTTATATCACAAGTCACGAGTTCGAGTCCGGGCTACTGCACCGACTCGGACAATTATCTATTCTTTTTAATTAAGACAGAAAAGGAAATAACTAATTTGTGTTTAAGTATAATAGAAATCAGTAAAGTTAACAAGTTGCACACACAGTCCAGCGGTGGACTGTGTGTTAGTTTAAGCCACAGGTCCCGGGTTCGAGACCTGTGGAGCGCACCGTCCGAATTGATTTAAATCATTTTTAAAAATAAAGGATTTATGTTTAAACATAATTAATATATATATATAATTAAAATCAGATATATAACGGGTTAGACACGTAGCTCAGTTGGTAGAGCTGCGTGCACGCGTACGGAGGTCTCGGGTTCGAGCCTCACTCAGCGCACTTATATTCCGACTCGAACCGGTCAACGGTCAGAAAAAGTCAAATTTTTTTATTATTTTTATTTAATTATTTTAATTAAAATCAATATAAAATACTTAAAAATAACATTTTTAAGGTTAGAAAATAGCCTTAAACTCACAAAAATACACCCAACAATCCTACTAAAATAGATTAATAAAATCCGTTTACTTACCAAACCATAATACGATTTATCTAGGTTAATCTCACTCGTGGTTAAAACCACTTTGCGTGCATTCAACATCATCAACCGAACGCACCCACTGTGAGTGAATCTTACAACTCCCCCTTTTAAATTACACGTTTTGGGGTGTGTCATGTGTTATAAAAATAATTAACTTGTTTATTTAAACTTGTGCCATACCACATCATGATCTAAACTTAGATTGATTATATTGTTGTGACTACTTATTTCCTTTTGTCAAATTATATGAAACTCATTCATTAAGCCCATCAGTTCCTCGTGGGAGACGAGTTGAACAACGCGTGCCTCAAATCAAATTCATTATTGTTCATGTGTGTATCATTGAGTTTATATTGTTTGTAGTTGTGTCATTCATATTATCATGTTTATGCAATTCATTCATTAGGACCCTCAGTTCCTCGTGAGAGACGAGTTGAGCATCGCGTGCCTCTAAATGTTCCATTATTGTTCATGTGTGTTTTATTTAATATCTTATGATTGTTGAATAAGTTTACATCTATTTTTACTCATGTTTGGTTGTGCACATATTTCATAATCAATTCAAATAAACTTGTTCAAATGTTTTCCATAGGATTCACTCGCCAACATTATGTTGATCCAAAACCTTTTTACACATGATACAGGTGAGCAGGTCGAAGCAAAGAAAACCTAGGAAATGCCTTAGAAGAGAAAAAAGAAGCTTAGATTGATAGTTAGAATATGTTGTATCAATTTTTGTAAATTTCCATTAAATTGTATTTAATGAATATGAAACGCATAATAAATGTCATGAGCTTTGATGATAACCCAATCATGCCCCGATCACCTTTTCCGCTGCGGGTCGGGTGTGACAGATTGGTATCAGAGCCATGACTATAGGGATATAGGATAGGTTATTAGACCCTTAGAGCCTATACTATAGTCTGCCTAAATTTTAATTGATTAGGTGGTTACATACAAACTTGTGATATTTATTTGTTTCATATTTGTTTACATTTACAGTCAAACATATATGCTTATATACATATTCATTATACATATATCGATGTTCATGTATTCAATTTATTTTCATACTCTCATTATCCAAAGATTTTGTGCAATTTTCAAATCTCATCAAAGTAAGTTCTGCGACGGGCATGTAGTAACTGGAAGGGTACAAGTACCGGTAGTCGGAACGTCCTGTCTAGGCTGGCATTCGTATAAATCCAATATAACGGACCAGTTTGCCTACCTGGGGACCAACGATGAGAGTACGAAGGACCTATTAGGCCAAAGCATGCCACACCAAACGTCGTTCGAACTAACCTACTTTGAGGTGTCACCGTGTCTACACCTGGACACATTCCGAATATCACACGTTGTATACATATTTCTCGATTTTCTCCGGGTTTTTGTGTACGCAAACTGGCAAACCCGTGCGAACCATATGAAAAACCGGTATTCATGGGGGCCCACATGATTACACAGGTAAAGTATGGCGGCATGTAGGGCCTAACAGCGAGCAAAGCCCAAGACATCCTATGGATGTAGTAGTTTTATTTTCTATAATTATTTTACGAATATTCATTCCTAATGCGACCCATGATCCCAAAAACATCCAACTCATACTTTTGTCATGTATTCCTTGTAGATGTCTTCTAACATCGCCCGTAGGAAGACGAGAGCAAGAAAAGCCCGCGAACGCATGGCTGCCTTAATCGCTCAACAAATGGCTGTCGTAATACCCAACATTGTAATCCAAGTACAACAAGCACTTACCGCTAATCCTGTCAATCAAGCAAACCAAAACATTATCAACCCTTCCCAAATACCACTAAATGTACCTTCAAGCATTTCAAATCATGCGACCCTCCGAAATACAAAGGGACTGAAGGCGTCACTGCTCTTCTCCATTGGTTTGAAGAAATGGAGAACACTTTTCTAAATTGCGATTGCCCTGATGATCGCAAAGTGCGATATGCTACCGGTCGATTATATGGGATAGCACTTACTTGGTGGAATACAGAGAAGTCCAAACGTGGTGTTGAAGATGCTATGACCTTAACTTGGAACGAATTGAAGGAAATCATGACCAGACGATTTTGCCCAAGGAGCGAAATCAAGAAATTAGAAGATGAATTTTATTCGTTAAAGCAAATGGAAGGAGACCACATCACATACAACAAAAGGTTCCTCGAGTTACACCAAATGGTTCCCAACATGTTCACTCCTCTCTACCGTTTGATCGAACACTACATTCGTGGTCTTCCGTCAAAGATTCAAGACCCTGTAATAAGTACCAAGCCTGCAACTTTGGAAGCAGCAATGGAGTTAGCAACAGAGCTTACCGAGAACCGAATCCGAAACGAAGACTTCAAGGAGGAGAAGAAGAAGGATAAAGAATCGACTAAAACCTCCGACTCCACTCAAACCGAATCCCCTTCTCAACCCAATCCTAAGAGAAGAAGAGACGGGCAACTTTTCGCTGCTACCCAACGAAATCCACCAGTTTTACACGCCATACCCATCCGAGCTATCCCAATCACCCAAGTGGCACCCGACTCAGCTTACCCAAATAAGAAACCATATCTTGGACCTCACCCTCGATGCAACAACTGTTTTTATCATCATCCCCTTACCTTACCTTGTCGGCTATGTACAACTTATGGACGCTATGGTCATTTGAGCAAGGTTTGTCGCACCTTTCAAGACCAAACCTCTTCCCCTACTCAAAACATGGCCCAAATCTATCAACAACCCCAATACCCCATGTTCCCATATGCTCGAGCTTGTTTCATTTGTGGCGACCCTACCCACTTTAGAAACACATGCCCTCAATTGGTTAACGTCATCAACACTCAAGCCCAATCAAACCCAGTTAACCAAGTAAACCAAGAAAACCCAACCACTATGCCACCAGCAAGAGGAAGAGTCTTCAACATCAACGCCAATCCTGTCGAAGTTAATGACGGCCCAAACGAAGATACCCAACTAGTCCTCTTCGCCGAAGATCCAGATTCAACTCCTATCGTTTAGTTTTATGTTTTTTCTTTATCACATCAAACCAATCATAACTTAAGGATAAAGCCAATGAAACTTTGACAAGAGTACGGTGGATACGCCGCTGGTACTTCCTATACATAAGTATTCTTGTCAAAGGATCAGAAGCATTATCTGGCGGTTATGAGAGGTTCCATGTGTAGACTGTTAGAGTAATTATTGTATATTATATATTATATATTGTTTTCAGTATATGCTTTTGCCGAGGCCGCAGCTCCCCATCCATCGAGGTTGAGCTTGATCCCCATTTTATTATGCGGTTGATCTTGGCGTGCCCGCACGATCGGCTCCGTTTGATTGAGCCTTGATCGGTTATTTCATTTTACATTTCAGTACATGCAATACGTTGGGCTCGTTGATGCCCTGAGCGCACAGTTCAATTTACATTTCCAGTTCATGCAATACGTTCGCTCCTTTGATGAGCCTTGAGCGCACATACATTTTCATTATCAGTATCTTGTGGTTATGGTGTTTGTTGTAGAGTCGCATAGAACTAATCATAACTGGCGGATAAAGTCAATGAGAATTTGACAAGAATATGGTG
The DNA here is from genome assembly GCA_947069175.1 of Scalesia atractyloides. Classification (NCBI taxonomy): domain Eukaryota; kingdom Viridiplantae; phylum Streptophyta; class Magnoliopsida; order Asterales; family Asteraceae; genus Scalesia; species Scalesia atractyloides. The sequence continues at coordinate 55,712,530 of CAMTDV010000012.1, read as the reverse complement.
GATACGCCGCTGGTACTTCCTATATATAAGTATTCTTGTCAAATGATCGGAGGCATTATCAGGCGGTTATGAGAGGTTCCATGCATAGGCTGTTTGTGTGATTGTTGTTTAGATTAAGTTGTTCAATTTCAGTACATTCAATACGTTCGGCTCCGTTTGATTGAGCCTTGAGCGCACAGTTCAATTTACATTTCAGCTCATGCAATACGTTCGGCTCCGTTTGATTGAGCCTTGAGCGCACATACATTTTCATTATCAGTATCATGTGGTTGTTGTGTTTGTTGTAGAATCGCATAGAACTAATCATAACTTGCGGATAAAGTCAATGAGAATTTGACAAGAATATGGTGATACGCCGCTGGTACTTCCTATATATAAGTATTCTTGTCAAGTGATCGGAGGCATTATCAGGCGGTTATGAGAGGTTCCATGCATAGGCTGTTTGTGTGGTTAAGTTATTCATTTTCAGTACATGCAATACGCTCGGCTCCGTTTGATTGAGCCTTGAGCACACAGACAATTTCATTTTCAGTACATTCAATACGTTCGGCTCCGTTTGATTGAGCCTTGAGCGCACAGACATTTCATTTTCAGTACATGCAATACGATCAGCTCCGTTTGATTGAGCCTTGATCGCACAGATATATTTCATTTCAGTATTTTATGATTGTTGTATTGGTTGTAGAGTTATAGGACTAATCATAATTCACTGATAAAACCAATGAAAATTTGACAAGAATATGGTGGATACGCCGCTGGTACTTCCTATATATAAGTATTCTTGTCAAAGGATCAGAGGCATTATCGGACGGTTATGAGAAGTTCTATGTAGGATTTATTAGTTTCTTGGTAACCAATCATAACTTGTGGATAAAACTAATGAAAATTTGGCAAGAATATGGTGGATACGCCGCTGGTACTTCCTATATATAAGTATTCTTGCCAAAGGATCAGAGGCATTATCAGGCGGTTATGAGAAGTTCCATGTAGGATTTAGTATTGCCTTGGTTGGAATTTGTGTTACATTTATATCATCTTGCTATTTAAAGAGATTGGATTGTGTTCCATTTCTACATAAACTAACCTCTCCATCATAACAAACGAGAGAGGAACTTCCACCATTCAAACATATATGCTATCAGAATGTGGATTCAAATATTTGCTGTTGTGTTTACTCATGTTCAATATTAGCTGTTGTGTTTAATTATGTTCAAATATCAGCTGTTGTGTTTTATTTATGTTTCCATGTAGGTTGTAGTGTTAGAAGTTTTGCCTTAGAATATAACCATACTTTTCCAAACGTACCTAAACTCTTATGCATGATATCATTTTTAGCGAATCATTCCTGCTTATCAATACTCATACAGTAGGCAACAAAAAGCGATTCCTATAATAGGGTTCTTAACCTTTACAAGGAACGTTACCGCCTCAAACAAAAACTTAAACCCTTACTTTCTCTAAGCAAGTAACTGACAAACTAAACACCATCATTCTTTTAGTCAAATATATCACTATTTAAATTTCGGGATGAAATTTCTAAAAAGCAGGGGATACTGTAACATTCGTAAAAAAAAAACGGATTTACCAAACCCGCTCCGTTTATCAACCGAACAGTCAGTCAAAATTTTCGTTGCGAATTAAATGCCCAAAATAATTTTAAACGATACATAATCGATTATTATGCGGGAATATATATTTAGTTTTTGAAAAACTATTGAAAATCGCAAAATAAAAATAAAAGGTCTCTGCCGGGTTTCGAACCCGGGTCAGTACCGGTTCAGCAAACGAATTAGCACACAACACACAAACCACTGCGCCACTGATGTTATTTGTTAAATAATAGAATCATTTAATTGATATCATGACGTTACGAATTCAAAACCGGCGCCCAATAGTTCAGTCGTCGGAAATCCCGGAAATCTCGCGAGTCTTAACGACAACTTACGTTATAACGTAAACCATTACTAAGACATCGGTTATAACCAACGTCTGAGTCCGCGACCAAACCATAACCGCCGGAGTTTTTATAACCGATGAATACAGTCGGAAATCAGACCAGGTTCTTCGACGATTTGCCCTATAAATTCACCCACAACCCACTGCAAACCTTTTCGCTCAAAACCACACCTTTTCTCGGCGTAATTCCACTCGCCGGAATTAATCTGTTCGTCGCTGAAAAACCGGTTTCCTCATTTCTGAGCCTTACTAAACCATTTGAACTTATACCGAAGTCACCCCCATATTTTGTAAGCTTTCTGAAGTTTCTCTGCTGCAAGACACTCGTCGCCGGAGCCTATTGTTGTCGCCGGAGTTCTGCCGGAAAACAGAGGAAGACAGTCGGTATACCTCTTCGCCTAAATTCTTTTTCTTTTCACTTATATCTCACCATGATGAACTAAAACACACTAAGAAACCGATTAAAACTTCGAACCATTCTGTTGTCGATTCTGGTTAAAAACTCAGCGAAGAAGATGAAGTTCGGTATCATATAAGTTTAATTAAAATCAACTTATTAATCGGGTTAGACACACAGTCCAGCGGTGGACTGTGTGCACATTAAACGCAAAGGTCTCGAGTTCGAATCTTGTTTCCACACACGTCGCCTTAATAAAAATGTTTTTTTTTATTAACCGAACCGGAGTCATACTGGTATATGTTAAGTATATTAATAACCGGAATAATAACCAAGTTAGACACACAGTCCAGCGGTGGAATGTGTGTATGTTTATATCACAGGTCACGAGTTCGAGTCCGGGCTACTGCACCGACTCGGACAATTATCTATTCTTTTTAATTAAGACAGAAAAGGAAATAACTAATTTGTGTTTAAGTATAATAGAAATCAGTAAAGTTAACAAGTTGCACACACAGTCCAGCGGTGGACTGTGCGTTAGTTTAAGCCACAGGTCCCGGGTTCGAGACCTGTGGAGCGCACCGTCCGAATTGATTTAAATCGTTTTTAAAAATAAAGGATTTCTGTTTAAACATAATTAATATATATATATAATTAAAATCAGATATATAACGGGTTAGACACGTAGCTCAGTTGGTAGAGCTGCGTACACGCGTACGGGAGGTCTCGGGTTCGAGCCTCACTCAGCGCACTTATATTCCGACTCGAACCGGTCAACGGTCAGAAAAAGTCAAATTTTTTATTATTTTTATTTAATTATTTTAATTAAAATCAATTTAAAATACTTAAAAATAACATTTTTAAGGTTAGAAAATAGCCTTAAACTCACAAAAATACACCCAACAATCCTACTAAAATAGATTAATAAAATCCGTTTACTTACCAAACCATAATACGATTTATCTAGGTTAATCTCACTCGTGGTTAAAACCACTTTGCGTGCATTCAACATCATCAACCGAACGCACCCACTGTGAGTGAATCTTACAACTCCCCCTTTTAAATTACACGTTTTGGGGTGTGTCATGTGTTATAAAAATAATTAACTTGTTTATTTAAACTTGTGCCATACCACATCATGATCTAAACTTAGATTGATTATATTGTTGTGACTACTTATTTCCTTTTGTCAAATTATATGAAACTCATTCATTAAGCCCATCAGTTCCTCGTGGGAGACGAGTTGAACAACGCGTGCCTCAAATCAAATTCATTATTGTTCATGTGTGTATCATTGAGTTTATATTGTTTGTAGTTGTGTCATTCATATTATCATGTTTATGCAATTCATTCATTAGGCCCCTCAGTTCCTCGTGAGAGACGAGTTGAGCATCGCGTGCCTCTAAATGTTCCATTATTGTTCATGTGTGTTTTATTTAATATCTTATGATTGTTGAATAAGTTTACATCTATTTTTACTCATGTTTGGTTGTGCACATATTTCATAATCAATTCAAATAAACTTGTTCAAATGTTTTCCATAGGATTCACTCGCCAACATTATGTTGATCCAAAACCTTTTTACACATGATACAGGTGAACAGGTCGAAGCAAAGAAAACCTAGGAAATGCCTTAGAAGAGAACAAAGAAGCTTAGATTGATTGTTAGAATATGTTGTATCATTTTTTGTAAATTTCCATTAAATTGTATTTAATGAATATGAAACGCATAATAAATGTCATGAGCTTTGATGATAACCCAATCATGCCCCGATCACCTTTTCCGCTGCGGGTCGGGGTGTGACAAAATATGTTCATGACATATTGGAGAAATTCAATATGACAGAAGCTAAACCAGCATCAACCCCATTAGCTCCAAATCACGGCATTTGTCTAGATCTTACCGGCGAAAAAGTTGATGAAACTTTATATCGCTCCATGATCGGATCCTTGATGTATCTCACTGCTTCTCGACCAGATATCATGTATCCAATGTGCTTGTGCTCCCGTTATCAATCTAATCCGAAAGTCACATCTGCTTATTGTTAAACGCATAATGAGATATCTGAAGGGTTTTCCAAGCACCGGCTTGTGGTACCCTAGACATGATGATTTTAATCTTGCAGGTTACTCGGATTCTGATTTTGGATGCTGTAAGCTGAATACAAAATCTACAACGGCCGGCTGCCAGTTCTTCGGAACCCGTTTGGTAACGTGGCAATGCAAGAAACAAACTGCGGTCGCTCTCTCTACCTGTGAGGCTGAATATGTTTCGGCTTCCAGTTGTTGTCCTCAAATTCTCTGGATACAGCAACAGATGAGAGATTTCGGTTTGCAATTTCTTGATACGCCTATATATGTAGATAATCAGGCCGCGATCGATATCACCAAAAACTCATGTCAACACTCACGTACTAAACATATCGAGATTCGACACCACTTTATCCGTGATTTCTACGAGAAAAAGTTGGTACGAATTGAGAAAATCCACACTAATGACCAAAAAGCAGATTTTTATACCAAAGCTTTTGATAAAACAAAGTTTAAAAATTTGATAAAGCTTAATGGTTTAAAAAATATGATCTCAGGGGATATATTTGAGGTTGAGTTTGAGGATGATGACGACTTGATGTGAATTTGTCATCGGTTAAACGTCTTCTGTACATTCTTTCTAATCATTTCTTAAAAATCCAAAAATATGTTTTTGATTTTAGGGGGAGAATGTTTGAGGAAAATACAAAAACATTTAAAAAACCAAAAGTTTTGTGTAAAAAAGGAGTGATCATAGTAAATCAAAAAGATAGTCGCAGTATACTAAAGAATTGTATTGTTTCTAAAGTAATTAAGCAAGTCTTACTATGGATATGCCAATAGACTTCACTCGTTCAGTAGATTGTTATCAAGATATAAACCTAAAACACAAACACTGAGTAACTTGTGGGTTAACATCTCTCGGATATATGGACTTAGTACTCCAAAATTTCGTTTAAGAGAATGTCAGATTCTGCGATACTAGGTCTTTATATTTGATTGATATCTGGGGTATTATTCGAGTTCTTCTGATTTTGCGGAAGCAATGGCCTAGAACTCATATAATACTTTTGCATTATTTCCCCGAAAGTTGCATGAAAAATGATTATTTCTTAAGCAATTATGACATTTGCAGTACAAAAGATTCCTTAATGGAACACCACCTAAAGACGAGCCTTCATCTCTTTGTCTGTACGGTAGTACTAAACTGAGCTCTCAAGGTCTCGTATTCACCCTATATACAGATATCAATTTGATATATTCACCTGTAATATGACATTCTAGGAATCTTGATGCGGGAGTATATCTGAGATGGGAAACACAATTATTTCATGTTTCTAATAATACCTTAACATATCTTGAAACAGTTGAGAAACGAGAAGAGGTTTAAATGGACAAATATATTGGCAATCTAGGTAAATTTGTTTAAAAGCTTAAAAGGTGTGTATAGACTAACGGTACTGATGACCTATATGAATGCTTGAAATGATCCTCTGAAAACACAAAATTCACAAAAATGTTATTCTTTGAAAAAATTCTTAAAAACCCAAAAGATTTTTAGTTTTCTTAGCTTGATAGTTTTATTTTTGTTTACCGATGATAAAAACACTAATGGTTGGATTCATAGCAACATCTTGCTGAGGAAAGCTTGGAATCATGGGTTGGGAACTAATTTTTAGCAACAAAGTTTACTCAAATGTCAAGAAAGTTCATTAATTTGAAACTTTACATGTTAAAATAAATTTGTTTGGTCAAATATGGTCAACCAAGGTCATTAACTTGGACCTGGAAGGCAAATTGGATAACCAGGGTCATTAACTTGGACTTGGTTAGTCAAGTGGATTTTTGAAACAGATAATTTTTTTTTGCAAAACGAATGAAAAAATACAAAAAATAAAAATTGGAATTGAAAATTTTAAAGTTTTTAGATTTGATTCGTACAAAATCAAGTTTCATGCGGTTAAGTCGTTTATGTACGAAACAAAGGAATATATTTGGTACGATTCACAAGTTTTTGTACGAAACAGAGTAAGTATAAATATCCATTGTCTCGCACAAAAATGAGATTTCTGTTCTTTGAGCACTGTTGAGCGATTCAGAGAGATTTTGTGCGATTCATCTCTTAAACTTTATTTCTTGTTTCTTGTGCTTGCTATTCACATTGTTGAGGTTAATTTGCACACCTCTTACAATGGGCAAGGTAATTTCGTCATGATCTCACTGTTATAATGTCAAAATTTCGTACGATTCGGACTAAAACTTAGATCTAGGGAAATTGGACCGGTAAAACTTAAAATTGACCACAAAATCGTTAATATCGGCTCTAATAACCTGAAAATCAACTATCAATTTGCTAAAAACAACAAGTTTTAGGTTCGGATTACACTTGGACAAATTTTGGGACGACGATGATTTGGTACGAGTGAACTGTTAAACACGAAATAATATTTCAAAGCAAAATGATTAAGAATAGAATTTTGTGCGAAACAAGTGAACCGTATGATAACGTGAACTTCAACTTTCAAATGGTTTGATCACATGAAGGTTTCATACGAAACAGAATTTTTGTACGAACAGAGAGAATAATGTTAAAATGTTCAAAACATGTCTGGATATTTCGTACGAAACATAGGATTTTGTACGAACCAAGAGATAGAAACTTTGAAAGTTTAACATTTTGCTTAAGTGTGTATTTCGTACGAAATAAAGAGTTTTTGTACGAATCAGTGAAGAATTTATTGAAAGTGTGAAATTTTTCTAACGGTTGTATGTTATTTTCTTGAACAGGCAAAGAGATCCGGATTTTCTCCAGTGCATAACATATGCTGTATCACAGATTCTAAAATCCAGAGATAGCTGCATACCGAAGTATCTTGGATTTCTTACAAGAATTAGAGTGACGAAAGTGATTACAGAAAGACATACGGCATATTTGTCACATGTGGAATATTTCTGGAATGCTGCGGAGTATAGTCTTGACGAAAATGCAATTATTTCAGCAGTGAAGATTAACGATGTGGATATTCAAGTAAAGATAACTGAAGAGTTGATACGGAAAGTGTTGGAGTTCAAGGATAATAAGGGTGATCCAACAGGCTTTAATGAATATATGGTTAAAGGTTGTTTCTACAGGATGGGATATACGGGTTTTGTGAATGCTGCTCCTTTCAAGAAGGGAAATCTAAGTGCACCATTTCGATATCTGGCACATGTCATTATTCACTGTTTGGGTCATAGGAAGGGTGGTTTTGATGACTTAGCAGATTATCAGATGTGCATGATTACCGCACTAGTGTTGAATCTTCCTTATAACTTTCAAAAGTTATATTTACTCAGATGATCCAAAACATCCAGAAGGAGAGATTTTTGCAGTATCCAAGGTTTATACAGATGATGTTACATCATTTACATCCGGATTTGAAAAAGTCTCCAGACGATATTCTTAAACTTGAGCATATGGATGTTCAGTCTCTGCAAAAGATGAACGTGCATTTGAAGTCTGCTCCTGCTGCTAAACTGATGTTCGGTGCTATTCTGAATAAAGATTACATCTCACCCGCACCTTGAAAATGGAGGAAAGACGATAGTGGTGACGATGAGGAGGAAGTAAAATCTTTATCATTGTTTGTGGCAAAGAGAAGTCCGTGGTTTATGAAAGACAGAGAAAAGGGAGGAAAGGCTACATACAAAGGGAGAAAGAGAAAAGCTGCGTCTACTGCTGAAAGTTCAGGGTTGAGGGATGAACCTGAGGTTGAAGAAACAGTTGAAAAGATGGCAAAAGATATAGAACGTCAGGCTTTCGGAGCTGACAAGGCAGCAGCTGAAGAAGTACTATCTTCTAGTATTGATTCTGAGGATAGACGAGCGGGAGAGAAGAAAAGAGCAGAGAAATTGGCAAAGAAACGTCAAGATGAGCTGAAGCATAAAGTCGAAGAACGAAAAAGAAAGGCAACAGGCGAAGACGATACTACTTACGTTTCGTCTGAATCTGAGCTTGAATCTGGTTTTAGAACTCCGGTCAACAAAAGACAAAGAAGAATGAAAAGATCTGCAGCTCGCATATCTCCGATTGTTAATCCAACAGAAGCTGGTGCTGAGCAAACTACTGAAGCAAATGTGGAGGAACAAACACAGAGTATTCCATCTCCACTACATTATACGTATACAGAACCAGAACAGCCTGAACTAGAAATAACTTCGCAACAACCACCAGTTCCTGAACAAGAATCTGAACAGCAACAACCAACACCGCAACAATCTGTGCTAGAACCTGTTCAACAGCCTATGCCTGATCCAGAACCTGTCCAGCAACCAGCACCACAAAAGGCGGCTCAACAATAGTCTCAACCATCTCATGCTCAACAGTCCCGTCCTACATCACAGCCGTTTACTACACAAACATTTTTTGACGAGATTAATTTAGACGATCTACCTGGAGGAGATGAGTTTCGGTTTGATGATCCTAGAATTGACGATTTGCAGAAACAGGTAACGATGAACATTGTGCGCATTGCTAAATTACAAGAACAGATAAACTTGTTAACGGCTAAGAAGTTTTAGATGCTTGAAAGAATTGGAGGTTTAATTGTTGATAAACAGCAACTTGAAGCAATGATGGCAAGTATTATTTCTGAGAATGAAAGATTACGTTTGTGGATGACTGAGTACGAAGAAGAACGGTTGAGAAATAATCAAAGGATGGATGTATTTGAGAAGATTCTTGAGAAGAAGTTTGGTTTGAGTATATCGGCAGCACTTGATGAGATTGAACGTACTGAAGCTAGAGAAAGAGTTGCAGAGCGAGAACAGTTGGCAAAACAACAATCTGATGCGTTAGGGAAAGGTAAGGGTAAGATTGTAGAGGATTCTGTGACTGAAGAAGTTGTGCCAGAAGCTGAATCTGAGCCAGTACAGTGTTGGGATATCGTAGTGTATGAGGAACCGAAGAATTTTATTCTGATAAGAAAGCCTGTTGATGTTGATATAGCTTATTTCCCAACGACATCGAGGGTGGTTGATGAAAAAGACAGGAAAAGATAGTAAAGAATCGGTTGAAGAAAAAGAAAAAGAGACAAAAGAAGAAGATACTGAAGAAGTTGACGTTAATGATAAAGATTCTAGTGATTCGGATGATGGTAATGATGATAATGTGGGTGGATCCGGTGTTCGTGTAATAGATTCAAATATTAATGAATTAGTTGATCTTTCCGAGTATTTTGATGATTCTGAGAACCAAACTGCTGAAGAAGAAAGGATGGACAAATCTGATGAAGTAGATGCTCAGCAGACAGGAATTTTCACAGAGAATGTTACATCTTCTGTTCCTATCATGCAAAAGCCATTTGTTCTATATCTTGAGCATGATGTTGAAGAGGGAGAGTTTGTGCATAGTTACTCGAAAGAATAGATAGCTGTAATGCTCGGAATTAGTGGAGGAAAGTTCGATTTTGACTTTGAAGACGAACTGAATGAGATAGATTCTTTCGAACCGAATGCTTATGTTTTTGAAGAAATAGAAGACGCAAACGTATATGATAACGTTGTTGTTGAAAGTGACTTTGATGAAGATGCTAATGATGTCGTTCAGGGTACAGAGGATTTACCAACGTTTATCGATTTATTTACAGCAGAAAGCTCTGAAATGTTACAAAGGAAAGTTGTGGAGATTGATCAAATTTGAAGCGAAGCATGGTTTTGTTCACTGGAAACCGCATTATCTGCGTCGCATTATTAAGAAGATCCAGTGACAAAAGAAAAAGATATTACGTTGATTGTGAAGAAACCACGGGTGTTGAAAAACATGCCGATGATCAAAATGGAGCAAGATTTCTATACGATCTTCAAGTGGTGGCATTACGATTCTAATACAGGTGAGGCTGTTATTTGTGTACACCCAGATGAAGATTCGTGGAAGATAACTGAGGAATTAACCGAAGCCATCATAGCACACAAAAGAATATTTGGGTTGTGATGAGGCATTCGAGTACTAGACCCCATGTGGCTAGTAAATTGTTCGAAGAAAGACATTGAATGTTTATTTTATAGCAAGATCAGTTTTGAAGAAAAGGATCAGGAGCAAGCACTTCAATTTAAAAAGATTGTGAATGTGTGCTTTGCAAATGATATTCACTCGGGATCGGACTGGAAGACAACCTGGAGAAAGATTGAGAAGAAGGAGTTGAAGAAAACTGAAGAAACGGAAGCCCGGATCGCTGAACGTTCAAGAGTAGCATCGTTAAGGAGTTTTCAGTTTTTGAAGCGATGTCCTCTGACCTATCAAACGCCTATTGCTTCTGAGGAACGTCGAAAGCCGTTAAAGAGATTTTTTGGGCGTTAAAGTCAAATCAAAGTGAAGTTTTGAAGATTATCCAGACTATGGCAACATCCAAGGGGGAGTTTGTTGGTACATAATGTCTATTGCCTATGTCTAGGATTTATCTGTAATGTTTATAAAGTTTACACGTTAATGTTTAAATGAGAAAATGTAAATTTTATGTATTGATACACTATGATTCGCACGAAACATAAGTGTGTTTCGTACGAGTGAGTCACTCGTACGAAATACTATTTCGTACGATACACAGATGTTTGTTAGTGCACACACTTCAGTACGAGTCATGTCATAAATAGGGAAGTGTTGTGTTAGAGCTTGGCACGGATTTGTCATTTCATACGACGAAGCTCTGTCAGTTTGTTTACTTACGTCTGTAACTTGAACGTCATTAATATATCAGAAGCATTTAAACAGTAAGTTCTATCTTGTTTGTCATGTCTACCTCTCTAGCAATGAATTCCGCCTCTGCTAGTTGAGCGAGATCAGATCGACTGCTCATTTCGGAACTCGATCCCCGTTCACACTATGTGATTAAATCACTTATTGATGAGGAACTTGATTTTCAGATGCATGCAGGGCACAGGAGTAAGTCCGTGAACAGGTTAGTACCATCGTACCGACAAAGAGACGAACTTAGCTCCTGCATAAAGCTGTGATATTTTATCACTTATTTTTGGGTGGATGTGATATGTTTATCACTTATTAAAGGTCGTATGCAGTATTTACACGTATGTATGGTATCATGGAAGTTCTAGACTTGTGTCACCGTTATTTTTCGGCAAATGATTCAACCATGACACCTAGATGATAAGTCAGTATAAAGACCGCATATCTCAGATCCTCGACATACTATCAAACGAAATTTCGGTACCAAGACCATATGCCAATGAATGGTTCCCACCTGGCTTGCAGTCCGTTAGGTTTATATCAACCTGCACATTTTAATCTGATTGTGAGCCTACCGATACATCATAAGTAAAGCTACTTATCAATCTTTCATTTTGTGTTTTTTACTGTTTATGACAGATCACCGGTGTATTTCATCATCTTCACTTATCTATCAAAGAAACTCATTTTTTTATTTTTGAATTTTCTATTGTTTTTGTATTTTTCTAAATCCCCTCCCCCCCTCCCCCCTTAAATAAAGAAGGTAATAAAAACTTAAACTAAATAAACGACATATTTTTGTATTTTTGCATTTTCTCATGTTTTTGTATTTTCTTGAAATAGCCCCCCCCCCCCCCCCCCCTAAAATATTAAACTAAGAGAACATAGAAAATCGTTTTGTAATTTTAGATTTTGAAGAAAATATTTATGAAAAATGATTAGCCAAGGATGAATTACTCGGGTTTCACCTTGATGCCATTGACCAAAAGTAGATAATCAAAACGAGATTTATCAAAAGCTTTTGTAAACAGGTCAGCATGTTAGTGATCGGTGTGGATTTTAAGAACATTGATAAGTTTTTGTTCATAACAATCACGTATGAAATGATATTTAATCTCAATGTGTTTGGTTTTTGAGTGTTGTATAGGATTACGAGTGATCTGTAAGCAGCTTCGTTATCAACATACGTAGGAGTAGTTAGAAATTCAAAACCGTAGTCGCGCATTTGCTGTTGAATCCATAGAACCTGAGAGCAGCAACTAGAAGCCGAAATATACTCAGCCTCACAGGTTGATGTAGCTACACAAGTCTGCCTTTTGCACTGCCACGTGACTAGGCGATTTCCCAAGAACTGACATCTGCTGATGTTGATTTTGCATCGATCTTGCAGCCACCATGATCAGAATCACTGAATGCTGTCAAATCAAAGTTATCATCCTTAGGGTACCATAGACCAGTGTCTGGGCGACCCTTCAAATAACGAAAGATCATTTTCACATCCATTAAATGAGAAACCTTCGGACTGGATTGGTAGCGAGCTAGAAGACATGTTGGGTACATTATATCGGGTCTTGAAGCAGTAAGATACATGAGAGATCAGATCACAGCACGATAAAGAGATGATTCCACATGTTCACCCATTCCATTAGGAGCAATCCCATGATTCTGAGCTAATGGAGTTCCCAAGGGTTTTGAGTCTTCCATCTGAAATCGTTTGAGAATATCCCCGACGTACTTGATGTGATGGATAAAAATCCCTTCCTTAGATTGTTGAACCTGCAAACCTAAAAAAGAAAGTCATTTCTCCCATAGCGCTCATCTCGAACTTCTCTTGCATGACCTGCTCAAATTTTTTTCACATTTTCTCGTTGGTCGACCTAAAAATAATATCATCAACATACACCTGCATCAGCAATAAGTCCCCATTTTGTTCCTTGATGAAGAGAGTACAGTCGATCAATCCACGTTGAAAACCATTCTTTAGAAGATGGGAAGACAATGTTTCATACCAAGCCCGTGGAGCTTGATAAAGACCATATAGCGCCTTATTGAGAAGCCAAACTTTGTCAGGATGGACTGGATCTTCAAAACCTGGCGGTTGCTCAACATATACCTCTTCTTCAACCACACCATGAAGAAATGCACTCTTAACATCCATTTGGTAGACAGTAAACTTCTTGTAAGACGCATAAGCCAAGAAAATTCTTATGGCCTCAAGACGAACTACCGGTGCATAAACTTCATTGCAATCAATGCCTTCTACCTGATTAAAGCCCTGGACGATCAATCTTGCTTTGTTTCTCACAACAACACCTCGGTCATCCTTCTTACATTTGTAAACCCATCTTGTTCCAATCTTCTTATAGTTGTCAGGCCTGTCAACCAATTTCCACATGCCTAACTTCTGAAACTGTTGAAGTTCTTCCTGCATAGCCCCAACCCATGAGTCTTCTTTCATAGCCTCCTTCCAAGATTTCGGTTCAATTTGGCAGACATAGCAGACAAAAGACCAATCATTCTGTTCCCCAGATTCCCTAATAACCGAATACAAACCAGCATTCTGATTATTCCTGAGCTGATTACGTGTCTGTACACCACTTTGGACATCTCCTATGATATTCAACAAAGGATGGGTATTATGAACTAGAGTTTCAGGAACATCAGGAACTCGAGAATTTATACCCAAATTGCTGATATTCAGATCAACAACTAATTCGTTTGCTGGATTTGATGAAGATGTAGACGCATGACCTTCAGTCGTCCCGAGATTCTGAATATTTGACGTGACATCTAAAATTCCATGAACCGGAGCAAAAGTAGCTTCATTTGCATCATGGAACTCATCATCTTCTGACGAAATATTGTGATCAGCAGCATCCTTGAATTCCTCATTCTGAACAAGATTGTTAACCGAAGTAGACACTTGAGGGTTAACAATAATTGGTCGAACCAGTGATGAGTCAAATGCAGTATCACTTTCCAGTAGCATTTGAGCTACTGCAGAAGTATCATCAAGAGTTGGCAGATTAAAGGAGTTAAACATCCCATCGTAGTCAAACATCCAAGGAGCACCCGGAGCTCTTACTGATTCAGTGTATCTTTGAACCTTGACTTCACCCCATTCTTCAATCTGCTTTGTTGACAAATTCCACACTCTGAAATTAGGAGTAGCATATCCAAAAAAGAAACCTTCGATAGCCTTCGGATCAAATTTACCATGTGGATCAATCATAGTGCATGGAGCTCCAAAAGGTTCTAGAAAGAAACATCCGGTTTCCTTTTATGTAACAACTCGAAACATGTTTTCCCGTGCCTCTTCACTGTAAGAACTCTATTCATCGTATAACATGCAGCAGCAACAGCTTCTCCCCAAAATTGAACAGGAAGTTCTGATTCTACTAGCATGGTTCTTGTTGTTTCAATTAGAGTTCTATTTTTCCTCTCAGCGACACCGTTTTGTTGTGGAATGTATTGAGAACTGTACTCATGCAGAATTCCTTTAGAAGAACAGAACTCATCCATAACTTGATTCTTGAATTCGGTGCCGTTGTCACTTCTAATTCTCCTTATCTTCAAATTGTATAAATTTTCAAGTAGAGTTAGGAGATTCTTGAGGATTTCAGGAACTTCACTCTTGTGTGCCAACATGTTTACCCATGAAAATCTTGAGTAGTCATCAGTAACTACTAAACAATAAGATTCACCAAAGGTAGTCTTGTGTTTCATAGGTCCAAAGAGGTCCATATGAAGACGTTCCAAAGGCATATTCACCGTGTTAATTTTCTTCACATTATAAGATTTTCTTGCTTGCTTTCCCTTTTGGCATGATACATAGACGTCTTGTAGATGAAAATTCTTCACTGGCACACCATTCACAAGATTGTTTTTCACCAAATAGTTCATTTTCCTCAAGTGAATGTGTCCCATTCGTCTGTGCCAAGAGATTGATTCCTTTTCGGTGGCTTTTAAGACAAAACATGTAACTTGTGCAGACGTGGTAATAGCTTGGCTCATGTCAAGAATATACAGTCATTAATTCTTGGAGCCGATAGGAGAATCCATTCTTTCGGAATCTTGAAACCAGATTTCAGCACATAACATCCGGCATCATCAAAATGAACCGTGAATTTCTTGTCGCAGATTTGAGAAACGCTAAGAAGATTGTGATCAATTTGTCGAACATAATTGATCTTATCAAAGCTAACCACACCATTGGATACATTCCTTCTCTAGTGATGTATCCGCCCTTGTCTCCAGCAAAAGCAACATAGCCTCCTCGAATGCTTTTCACATCATAAAGGAGCCTTAAGTCGCCTGTCATGTGCCTTGTGCTCCACTGTCAACAATCCAATGACTATTCACAGTTCCTCCTGGAAACCCTGCACATTTCAAAAACCCGATCAGTTTGAGAGGGGGACCCGAGCCTTAGTGGTCTTGGGTCGACCCTTCTCATCAAGAAATGTGATTTCTATTTCTTGTTGATTTGGAAATTTTGAGCCTCCTCTTGAACCAACACCGGTCTTAAGTTTCCAAGATTTTTGAAATTTACCAGAATTTACATTTTTAACACTTTCTGGTTTTATTAAATTTGAAGGTCTTGGATTTCTTTCTGAAGAATCCGGTTTTAAAGCTTTTTCAATTTCTTTTACTTGTTTACGTCGTTGTTTTTCTTCTTGTTCTTTAATAATGCGTTTGTCTTGTTTTGGAGAAACAGATCGACGTTGGGAAGTTGGTTCAGGAAGGGCTTTCTCAACAAACCTAGGCTTTGCTGGGTTTGTACAATTCTTGATAATGTGGCCAAACTCTCCACATTTGAAACATGTTCTCCTTTCAACAAATTTAGGAGATCGTGTTTCATGACTTGATGTTGAACTTGTGGGTCTTGAGGTACTGGGTTCATTTTCATCACACCCATTTATATGTTGGGTGTAGTTGCTTTCACTGTTACACTTTAAAATCTTGAGTTTGTTTACAAAATCTACATTAGACATGCCTTCAAAAGTCTCGACTTTATCAGTCCCGTAGAATTCACAAATTTAACATTTTTAAACTTTTTCTTGTAGCGAGTGCCTTTTGTCTCAACCTTTGGTTGTGGTACCTTAGGCTTTTCAACTCGCTTTTTCTTTTATTTTTATTTTGAAACTGATAATGGTTGTGATTTGATTCGGTTTTTCTTCTTCAAAAATTTGATTGTTGACTTTTCAAAAACTTGATCAATAGATGTTGGATTTACATTTTTGATCGAAAAGTCTTTGTTAGAATAGATTTTCTTGTCTCCAACCAAAGTATACAACACATTATCAATTTCATCTGTAGACACTTCTGTCTTGACAGATTTCATAGGATCATTCTCTTGATTTTCGACAATTTTTACACTGCGAGTAGCAGACATTTCTATTCCCTTTTCTTCATCAAGAGATTGATCCTGATCAATTTTCTCTGACTCATCATCTGATGAATCATCCTCCTCTGCTCTAGAGGGGTTCCGATTAACAACTAATGATGAGTTCTCGGACTTTCTTGATTCAACCGAGGAATTGTCTAGCTTGAACCCTAGTCCTGCTGCAAATTCTTCAGGATTAAGAGGTACGGAGGGTTCAAAGCGTGGCATTTCCTCTTCATCAGGCAATTTGGTATAGTTGTGTTTCATCGGGGGTGGACACGACTTATACCTAATGCATTTAACATCTCCATTTAGTTTTTGAACATCAATGATATGATCAAGCACATATCGGGAGTTAGAATAACTGTCCAATTTTAGATTGATCACATCATGTTCGTATTTGGCGATGGCTAACTCTTTCTTTGTTTCTTCTAGGAGATTAATGTAGTTATTAATTCCTGTTTGTTTGTTCAAAACTGTCTTTGTCAATTCAGAAACGCTTTTCTTAAGGGTTTCTATTACAGATTTGAATTCTTTTTCATTTCGAGTTAAAGCCAAGTTAGCCTCTTTGCATTTTGACAGTTCAACAACTAAGTTTTGATTATGACTGTTAATTGTTTCAAAATTTGTTTTTAATTCAGCACAGTCATTGCAAACTTTAGGAGAGTCAGAATTTACATGACTTGTCGAACCGGCAACATTCGCCATGAAGGCAGTATGATGAGGGAAGGCTGCACTATTTGTAAAGAATTTTTCTGTTTCCTTCGCAGCTTCTGCTTTCTTCATCAAACCCACCTTTTCACTCTTCAGCCTTTCTGCTTCTTTCAACAACTTTCTGACCTCAGCATCACTTCCTTCTCTGATATCTGAATCATATCCATAACCACCTAAACTTGAGCATTCTTCATCAGATTCACCATGATACCCCGAAGTATCATCATCATCTGAACTATCAATGTTGTGAACATGTTTGATTCGATTGATGATCTTGGCATAACACGCAGTCCCTCCATGATTCTCATTTCCCAGTTGCACTGACCAATCGCATCCTTCATCTGCTTGAACTACTAAAGCTCTGTTTGTGTTGTTTGAAGGTCCTGACTGGTTGGTGTTGTTTGGGTTGTTAACAGCTACTATTCTTTGATCATTGTTAACTTGAGCTGTGTTGGATGGTTGTGATTGATTCTGAAGGGGTTGTGATTTCCTTGTTCGTTGGGTCTCGTTCACTCACGCTTGAAGTGACCTCTTTCTCCACAGTTGAAGCAAGTAACAACATTTTTATCAAAACCATATTTTGCATCTTTCTTGCTTTCCAAACTGCTTCTTCCTGTTCTGCTCATATAATCCTTAGCTCTTCTCACCGCACTTGCAAATGCCCGTTTGATATCCACCAGTTCCATCTCATCTCTGTCTATTTGTTGGTAGTCTTCATTAGTCAAATTGATGTTTCCAATTTGACCAGCCACTAATCCACAATAGGCACTAACCATGGTATTTAGAAGTTCCATATGTTCTTGAGCAACTTCTACGCTACCTTGGAAAGATGTGATGTGTCAAGTCTGACTGTATTGGGGTATGCAGGTTGAAAGTTGTTACGATAGAAAGCTTGTTGAGGAGCTTGCTGTGGAACTTGAGGTGCAAGATCTCGTGGTTGTGGTAGAAAGGCTTTTGGATCAGAAACTTGTCTATAGGCTTGAGTACTTGAGCTTGCAGACTGATTTGATTGAACAGGTTGTGGTAGAAAGGGATTCATGTTTGGCACAAACGCGGTTTGAAGCTTTGGTTGCTGACTTGCACTAATACCTGTATTAATACCTCCAAAGTACATCTCAGGGTTTTGTGGTACAGTAATTCTTTGTGCCTTTCGAAGTTCTTCTTCATTTTTGTTCTCCAATTTCTACACGAATTCATAAATATTGATGGAATTCAAAACAGCTGTATGTTTTAATAAGTCAATAAATTGACCCCATTTTGGCGATAATGCGTCAGCAAAGCGCATCATGATTTCTTTGTGGAGATGTTAACACTTTGTACCAGTACATTTCGCTGAGCAAATGGTAGAAACGTGTTGTCATATCATTCAGTGTTTCATTTTCCATGAACATGAAACCTTCAAACTCCTTCTTTAGCAGATCATGCCGAATTTTTCTGGTTGCAGCATTACCCTCTCCTCTTGCTTCCAGGGTATCCCACGTATTTTTCGTGGTCGTACAGTACACAAACTGATGGTAAATATCTTTATGGAGTGCCTGTGTTAGGATAGCAAACGCCTTTTTCTCTAGATCGTAAGCCTTTTATTCGCCTTCATCTAGATTGGCTAAGGAGGTTGGGTTTGATCTTGCCTCTTCGAGTGATTCTTTATAGGGAGTAGTAAAACATGTCCATAATTCTATGTTTTGTCTGAGAACATATGTGTGGTAACGACTTTTCCAGGACGGATAATCGTTCATATGGTTCAGTTTAGGTGAACAGTTATTACTCCCGGTTTCACTCTCACTCATCAGAAGAGTCTGAATGCTCTAATTCTGGTTTGCGACACACGCCCATTGATTTGCAATAATCATGCTGTATGTTGAGGCATCAATGATTTTACCCATGAGGTTGCGGAGCTTTTCAAAGAGTCTTGATTTGTGCTCGAACTAATACTCCAATCCCATGGATTAGTTCCCATTATATTTTTCTTGATTATGAAAATTAAATGGTTTAAAGTTTAATTTTTGAAAATAACAGTTTCCTTTTAAAATTCACAAAGTTTGGAAAAACCACACAGTTTGAAAAACTGAAACACGAAAAACAAATTTAAGTTGTTCTTCGTACGAACCAATGTTTCGTACGAGTGGTGTCCTTCGTATGAACCAAGTGCTTCGTACGGGGAACACTCTTTCGTGTGGACAACTTAGTCTTTCATGCGAACCAGGTTCTTCGTGCGGATGACTGATCTTACGCACGAACAGTCTAGTTCTTCGTGCGGATGGGTTATTCGCACAGATGTTTTTCACAGAGGAATCTTTTTGCAGGGCTAGTTGGTGAAAAATTTCCTTTTCTAGCACAGACTGGTTTTCGAAAGTGGTCTGTTGTCTACACAAATTTGGTTAAAAAGACAAACATTCTATATAAGCTTTTACAGTTTTAACAGTCAAGTCCAGAATGTCAGAGATTTGGTCAACCCTACAACAATATTCCGGTGAGTTTTCCGGTGAGTCTCTCCTGCAAATCTTGAACTAATGAAAATTTTAAGAAAAACTAGATTTTAACATGTCTCCATGTATTCTAACAAGGTTTTTATGAAAATTTTCTGGATACAAGAAGTTTTAACTAAGTTTTAAGTTTGTTATCTTTCATACTGAGAAGTGCATGTCTGCTTATATAGTGTCCATACCTAGCAACAGTACGAACTATGTTGCTGGACATACGAAACACCAAAACACACGAAGAATACTCCAAAGATACTCATACGAACAAGCTGGTTCGTACGAGCATCAACTAGCTCGTACGAAACAAGCATGATGCTTGTTTAGATTAACTCGTTCGTACGAATGGTAGGTGGCTCGTACGAGCAATATCTTGCTCGTACGAAGTATTCCCATTCGCACATGGAAGTCTTCTTCAGAGAGCTTGTCACAGACATGGCGTATGCAAGATCAACAGTATGCACACATGCAACTGTTTTACACAGACAAACTAATCGTCGTACTAAACCAAGATAGGAGGATATCTTGATTTGGTTGACACGACCAAACTATACAGACACTGTAAACAAAAACCGTACAATTGCAGACGTAACTAAGAACAAGAGGTGACGATCTTTGATATCACCCGGATCCTTTGGATCTAGGAAACCGTGGTGACACAAGACGTACCACGCGTAGGGGCGGACCCACATAGAGTGGGTTGGGGTTCTCGGACCCCAATCTTTTTTTAAATTTTACTAGATCCGGAATGTTAATTTTTCAAGGACCCCATAAAAATAATCAGTTGGACCCGTAGTTTAAAATGTAAAGCCGGTGGAGTGGTAAGCCTATCAAGAAGAGGTCGCAGGTTCTAGCCTTATACAACTTGTTTTTTTTTGGTATTGTTTTTTCCTTTTTAACTTCAAATCAATACTAGTGTTTTTATAACAAAAATTTAACATACAAAGATATACATACAGAGCAAATACCCCAATCTTTTTTTAATATTTTAACATGTTTCAGACTTTATGAGGGGATCCTTGTGAATTTGGTTGGTTGTTAGCTACGGTGGTATTGCGTTACCGTTTGTCTGGAGGCAGAATATCCTCCGAGAACACAAATATAACACAAACAGTAGTCACAAATATACTTATCATATCAATGGTGTGCATTGTTAACTCTACATATGTTTAACCTGGATTATTGTGGTTGGATTCTAAAACCCAAATAGTTGGTGTCGATAGTGGCAAAAACCAAATACTTGCTCAAAGGTTGTTTATTTAACCAAAAAAAAGTTAAAAACAATTCAGTTGACTAAGTGAACTTCAAATCCATGTCGTTTTCAAATACAAAAATTAAAAAAGGAAATAGAACACTGCAGAAGTTTAGATTTGATATTAGAACTAATCATTTTAAGTTTTTTGATGTGGTAACTGATCCAAAGCTAGTTACTTATATCTATGCTTACAGAAAAGTTGTTTAAGCATACACACTACCCAAACAGAAACACACTAATAAGAGCTCTCTTAACATCTAACCATTAATCAAAACAAAAACAACCAGCAGCTCTTTAACATCTAAGCATTGACTAACCTGTCTCTCTAATTGTTGTGTCAAATACATCAGCTAAGCAAAATAAATCGAACATTGCTACATTGAATTAAATTAACTAATACGATAAATACAACCCCGCCTCAACCCGACCCTGCCCGAACTACGGCCAAACCGAAAAATCTAACGTGTGGTTGTAAAAAATCTAAACACCTAAAAAAGCGGACCCCATTAAAAAACTCATGGGTCTGCCACTGACCAAACAAATAAATAAGCTCAGTTAAATTATAACTTTAATAAATTATGTTGTATATTTATTTTTTCGCATCCTATTATTTTAAGGGTAGTTCTTCTCGTGTGGATTCCTCTTTTCATTCGTACGCTTATTTCAAGGAATCGTACGGGACAGTGAGTAGATCTTTTAACTCCCCTTTTTAAATTACAAGTTTTGGGGTGTAGCACATGCAACATTTCAATTACATTATTTTTCACAATTCCAATACGTGCAAATGCCAAGTTGTGTAGTTATGTGCTTTGTGTTCGGTTGTTCATTATTTTGGTGCATTTAAATACATGATACAGTACACATGGATCCATAGGCGCGTCCGTTCCCCATGGGTAGAACCTGATGTTGCTGTCACACGAGATTCGCTCCTTTATTGAGCTTGAGTCTGGCATTACAGTTACATCACACCATATTACAATGCAGTTTACATATATTACAGTTGAATTGTTACATTATTGTGATGATTGGTCGTCATGAGGTTTGCTCATTTACATTTCACTTGCATTTAATTACCATAAGTTACATGTAAATTTTTACAATAACAAATGGAGTAAACATTTTATAAAAATCCTAAGATTTACTCACTAACTATTGTTGACCAAAAATATATATTTTTTTCACATGATACAGGTGATCGGGTTTGAAAAGATGAGTGGTCACATAGGATGGTCTTTAGTTAAAGAGAAATTTAACTTATTTGGATATTAATGTTGAAATATTTCTTTAATGTATTTGTTTGAATTGGATGGTTGTTAATTGGTCTATTTAATATATTGAGCAATAATGATATTTAAACTTTTAAATAGCATGTCATAAGCATTGAGCAATCAATCATGCCCTGATTACCTAGTCCACTGCGGGTCAGGGTGTAACAGCAAGCGTCAAGCGAATTTCGAGCGACTTTGATAACTGTGTGGCCCGATTTAAATTTGCGGAGAGAGATAGTGACAATATTGGGTCTCACTTTTTTATGTCTTAGAAACAGACACAATTCATGGCATAATATTTTTCTTATGAATAGTCATATTTTGGGCAATGAGACGATGATCATATTGCATGAACAATGACGATGATCATATTGCACGAATGATGACGTTGAGAGCACGGACAATGAGTCATTTTTATAAAAAAAAGTATATAACTAGTTTTGCAAATTGTTTATTCTATATGTTATAAACAATCATCAAATTTAATATAATAATTGTTATAAAAATTCCACATCTATTGAAAATTAGATTACAATATGTGGATATGATTACTTTGATTATCTTGTATTTTTACATAAATTTACTAAACTAATATAAGAAATTAAATTATCCAATTATCCAAACAAAGTCCAATAATTCTCAAAAAATACATGATCTATACTAACATATTCAAGAAGAGTTTATGATATTCAATTTCATAAAAACGCAATTTAAATTTAAAAAGTTTTAAATTTGATTGTTAAAGAAGGACCCTAGTTACAAAATATTATAAATTCGAATTCACTTGCCCTTCTATCATAGAATTGGATAGTAAGTTTTCATAGAGCATGAAAAACTAATAAGTTTAGACTCAAGAATCACCTGATTTGCTGAGAAATGAAGGAGATATAAAAGAGAGAAGTTTCGAGCCCTAATTTTCTTCTTCACTTGAATCCGCAAGAATTAGAGATTGTTTGTAGAATTTGAGAGTGAGTAATTGGCTGGAAAAGCTTAGAGAATTAGAATGATGTCCATTTTGTAGCCTATGATCTCCATGTTAAAACTTTTAATGTGCCAAGAAAACTTTCATGATGATTTAATTTGAGAATTATTAGGTGATTAATGGTTATTAATGAATTGGTTTAATTATAAGAAATCGTTCTCTCTGACAAATTTATAAGTCATGAATTTATATTTATCTTGTATTTTTATTTAAAATGATTAAATTTATAAAAGGAATTATTTAGTTTTAAAACTTGGTTAATCCTTTTATATATTTAATTGATCTAACGGAGCGTGTGTGTATATATATGTATCGAATATTGTTAATCCTGAAAATAATTATATTAATTATTTTAATACATTACGATAATATGAATAATAAACGATAATAAAAATTCGCATAAGTATTTATTACGTTTTGGATCTGGTTTACAAAATAGGTCAGGTTTTCTAGGACCCGGTTTTTGGCGGATGTTACAGTCTCTCATACTTTTGGGATTTTCGTCCTCAAATTTGGAGGAACCGTTGTGTAGGATAGTGTGTGGGGTTTTCAATAATAGTACTAGAAACTTGAATCTTTGGATCAAAATTGTTTAGTAGGAATTCCTTGTAACGAGTGTTAAACACGAGTCTTAAAGATGCCGAGGGTACACTCAAGCTAAGATATATCAGGAGTAAGCTAGATCTCATTGAGGCGGTAGCGTTTCTGATAAGGGTTGTATATCCAGATAGAGGAATCACTTTTAAATGCCAGACATGCATAAGTGAAGAGTGTAGGAGGTAGCCCGTCATAGGCGATACGATCATTACATCGTGAAGCCCAAAAATGGCGTATCGAGGATTGATTGTGGCTTAAGAGAAAATTATGTCCCAAAGATGACTTGTAACACAAGAGAGTTTGCAACTGAGTCGTAAGATTTACTCATGATGCCTAAAGTGCAACCGTGCCACAACTTGGGATTTTGAAAAAAAAAATTCTCATAAAGCGCAACAATGATAGAGTTAAATGCACAAAGTCATAGGAGTTGAATCACCAAACACATTAACAAATCAAACTAACACAAATCATATGAAAGCGCATGTCTCGACGTACTCAGTTCAACTCAATGTGCGGTCGAATCAAAACGTAAGTGTAACGCCTCGTATTTCCAATATTTATTATTTTATAAAAATTCGCGCTCGTTTTCTATTTCCTGAGTCGCAACTACAACCGGATCGAAAAACGGTGTAAAAACGGAAACAACGCATTTTTACGTGTTTTTAACGAAACGACAACCGAACGCGATTTTTTTTGATGTCTTACATTTAATTCCCGTGTTTAAAACTTAAATAAAATTATACGTTGTTTCATAACGTTCGGGCGCAGAAATGGGCTTCAGAATCGCGTTCGGGCCACTCTCAGGCTTTTAAACCCAACCTATCAAACCCTTACCACTTAACCTACCTATTTAACCCTCTCAAACTCACCTTCTTCATTTTATTGAGAAACCCTAGCCCCCCCCCCTTTTGAACCAGCCGACTCCTACCTCTCTCTTTCTCCTCCTTCTCCAGCTCTGTTCTCCTCCTTTCCCCGCTCACTCACACCAACCCGACGCCCAACCCTCTCGCTCAACTCTCTCTCACGCTGGAAAGGAAGGCCGACCACCCAAGTGGTGGCAGCGGCGCGACAACGGCAGCCAGCGGAGCAGCAGCAAGCCGCAGCAACAGGGGAGCGACGGCGGGTCAAACGGCAGCGCCCTCGTAAGCGGCGGCTGTCCGGGTCTCCTTCCGACGAGCTTCAACGGTAAGAAACCACCCCATTTCTGTCTTTTGTTCTTTCTGAAGTTGTAGAAGATAACATGTTGTTTTAACTTCTGTGTTTCGGGTCACGGGTTAGCTTCGGTTCAAGATGCGTTCGGGTCAGATTTCATGTTCAACAATTCCGATTTCGGTTCAGGCTGAGTTTGTCCGATTCTGTTTTGGCTTGGGCTCTTGTCGGGTCAGCTGCGGTTTCTTCGGCTCGGGTCATGAGCGGTTCAACACGGCTCCGCACAGTTGGTCCGGGTCTCGTCAAAGCAGGTTAGCGAGCAGATTCGGGTCAGCTTGGTCCATACGCGTTTCGGTTCGAGTCGAACCTGGTCAAACAGTCAACACCAGTCAACAGCTGGCTCAGGTTCAACCTCGATTCAGTTCAGGTAGTCACGTTTCAAGTGTTAAATTGGTTAAGATTCGATTCATGTTCGATTGTTGTTATTCCAGTTTTCAGCTCAGTTTGGCGTTCGGTCAAACCGGTCAACTGTCATGTGTCAAACAGTCGCGGGTTCGAGACAACATCAGTAAACAACAGTTTCAGTTCGGGTCATACTCCTGTTCGATTCAAATTCTGTTCGGGTCAGCACGGTTCAAGTCCCGGTCAACTCAGTCAACTGCCGGTCAACTCGGGTCAAACAGTCAACTGTCGGGTCAATGCATGTTGTGGTATAATCTATCGACTCGAAACTTTGTAATGACGTTTTCATAACTAATTATTGTTTTAATCACGTAGCCGAACGTTATATAATTTGTAACACAAATAGATTATGTAAAAAAAATATTTATATTGTATCGTCGATTCTTGCAGTGTTTATCGTTGTGTTTTGACAATGTATCGACAACTCGCGTTGTCGGGATCGTTCTAAAACAGGGGAAACTCTGCCCGATTTTCGACTAATATATATATTTATTTATTATATCTATCGACGAGATATACTTATTCGTTACATCTTTCGACAAAATATATATTGATTTATTATACTTCCGGCAATATATATATTTACACCTTTCTGCTTTTCGACAAAATCCATTTAATTATTATATCGTTCGACAACATATTTAATTATTATTCTTTTAGACAAGTATATATCTATTTAACGACAAGATATAAACAGTATTCCTTCCGACAAAATAAATATATGTTATATACTTTTCGAAAATGATACTTCTCTAACGACGATGTATATATATAATATGTGTTTCCGACGAACAATATATATATTTAGCTACTATTCTTTTCCTTAACATGCATATATATCTAGTAATCTTTTTCGCCAAAATATATAAGTACACACCTATTATTCTCGCCGACAAAACATAATAACTTAGCGAAGGAATATATTTATCCAACTGCAAATACTATATATCTTTTATACTTTTCGCCAAAAATATATATATTTATTGTATTATTTTGATAACACTTTTATCTTTGACGAATTTAATTTTAGAGTCGTCACATAAATTCCGTGCTAAACGTACACGTATCTTCAACTCCGATTCGATTATTCATCCATATCCGTTGTCATTTAAGGTGGCATTGGTGTCCCTTTCTCCCACTCATCAACTCGTCGTGGAATTTCCAAAGAAGACCTAGCAATTTTGTGAGTACACTCGACCCACATTTGTTTATATCACTTTTTGGGTGTAACATGTTTCCATATACAAAAATCACAAACACTTAAACTTTATGAAACGCACAAACAATCCTATACACATGACTACTTGAATCGTATACTTGTTGCTTGTCTGGGGATAAACGTTGTGCTATGCTTTAGTCATTAACTATTTTTAGCCTTTGTTTGACATGCTTAGCGCTATAGGAATTCACGCATCCACCTCCATCGTGTTATTCGTGAGGTCATGTTAAAACATCGTGATTGCGTTACGGGTTTGATTATTAGCATTGCATGCCTTGATATTGCTCTTGTATAGATTTGGTTGCCATGAGGATTGTTAAAACTTTATTCGTATACGTATGCTATGCTTAAACTTGTGTACTCGCCTTTGCTTTTGCATTGACTTTATTTTAAAACATGTTACAGGTTGAAGGAGATGACGCTATGAAAACAATATAGCAAGGACTAGATACACACAAATTAGACGTTAGGTTTAATGTCAACGTATCAATTTTGTTATGACTTTGCAAATGTTAGGTTGTTCTTTGTTTTGTTACATTGATGTATTTGACAATTCTTATGAAATGAAATATGGTTTAATTAATTATTGTCACTTAATAATGTTGTGAGCAATGAGCAATCTCGTTTTCGTCTCATCCCGATGTTTCCGCCATCGGTTGGGGTGTTACAGATTGGTATCAGAGCCATAACTATAGGGAATTAGGCAAATTGCTATGCTTTTGACCTAGTCTATAGTTAAGTACCATACTTGACCATACGTGATTCACATGCTAATTTCTTAAAACGTCTCTTATATGTTAAATTTATGAAATGCTTTACGTGTTCATACTCGTTACATTATTTCAATCATACGCCTTCCCTAATGCATTTTACTCGATTATACTAAACTCGAAAACACTCGTATTACACAAGCGAGACGACTTCACCAAAATAGGCGTGATATCCACAATTTGGTGAACGATTCTCATTACGCTTATTCTTTATTTTTTTTACGAAGTTACACCATCAAGTTAGGAGTGACATCCACACCTTGATGGAAAACTTCCCATTCAAACTCTAGTGGACTCTCGTCAAAGTGTCGAAATTAATTTTGACCCGAAGAGTGCCAACCACACTTAGGGTACGAAATCGTCGAGTTAGGGGTGAAACCCGCACCTTGTCGATTAAGTCCCATTCCTCGATTTTCAATCTCGCCAAAGTTTCGATTTTCCAATCGATTAGAGACGTGTAATAACTGGAAGGGTAAAATGCCGTTAATCGCTTCTCGACGAGAGCGTTTTACCTATAGGCCAAAGCACGTTTCTCTAATTCGAAAGGATCTTCGATTCACTTTGGAATAGTCGACGTTTCTCTACCCGAAACAGTCTAATGTTTACTGAGACTCTCTTTTATACCATTTCAATTTATACATGACTTTTTATATACTTGTTACCCTTTCTTTCAAGTTTCTAATTTATTTTAAGGTTTTTACGCAATTCATATTAAACCTTTTCATCCACTTATACATTATTTGCATACATGATTTCAAAACGTCACCAACTAGACTTATATTTCTCGGAAAGTCCGAAATGGAGACCGTCGTCGAGATAGGAGTGAATTCCTTACCTAGACGATCAAACTTCGTTTCCTTCCTTCCTTAAAACGACCTCACCAACGGATTAGGGGTGATTCCCATACCTCGGTGATCGTTACCAACCCTCCTTCTTGGAGACTTTATTACACAAACCACATGTTTAAATTGTATACCTAAATCTTTTACCATGTTGTCAAAATTCTTACTTAGACGAATTTCAAAACGTACTATTTTATCAAACGTATTTCCCATCCGGTAATCTGTTTCATATAAATCCCATACGCATATACTTGGTCACCACATGAAACGTTCTGTTTTACGATTTTCAAAGCTCGACAGGATGCTACCTACCAACTTAATCGGTCCAAGGAATACCTTGCCTACAAGTCTTATGTTTACTTAATCACTAAAACACGCTCCCGCAATAACTTTATGTTAAAAATTTTCGTTGTAAACAAAAAAAAAAAAAAAATCAAACCAATATCTTATAGGAATTATGGGATCGTTGTACTAAAGGTGTGTTTGGGATTGTTTTTTGCAACCTAATATTTTGTTTTGTGTTTGGAAGCGCAAATATTAAATAAATAAATAAATAAAAATCTATTTTAGTGTTTGGAAAAAAAAAATATATATATATATATATATATATATATATATAAAAACTGATTTGTTTTACGTATTTTAGAGATCAAGGCTCGTCTATTTATAACTTTATATGTACATGTATATATATTTTTCAAACACTCAAATAGTTTATTACCTGATTATTGTGATATCAAATAACATAATCAAATCCGAACACTATCTTCCTACAGTATGTTTTGTTACAACTAATTATCTGATTTTGATTATTCAGAACGCATAATCTATTTTCAAAACTCAACCCCAAACACCCTCTAAATCTCTCATCGCGATTAAGAAAACATTTTGCTAAACGTTTTTCAACGGTCATTAAATCAATTAACACGGATTTCCTCTCAAGGGTCAACGTTTCCCAAGCACCACTAAATTTCAAATCTCTTATATCCTTTGAAAACAGTGCGAATTTACTATTTTAAGACCTTATCATACACCTCCCGAAATGTCATATGAGTTTCAAAACACGTGGGCAAGAAAACTTTATGAGGACCAACCATTTTCGACCTACTTAAATTCTTTTAAAACAAATGGTAGCACTCCCGTCCTTTACAAAATACGTAACGCATAATCAATAAGTATCTTATATTCCTTTATATTCACAAACTAGATCCTATATTCTAAGTTAAACTTAAGCCTATTTAGAAGCGATAACCTCAAAGTTTTGCTCAAACAACAATACATGCGTATCCTCGTACATGGTTTAGTCAACTGTTGCATGACATTTTAAACGTATCATTCGTTTTACATACCCTGATTTCTCGACTATTTTATGTAAATAAATTCGTAGCATTCAATTCATATCATACGCACCATTATCGTCTGTTACACTTGTTGACGTTCATAATTATACACATATTCATGTTCATGAAAATAACGTGTCATTTTTCATGCTTATTATAACACCTAATGGCATACCTCCCAACATCGTCCGTGGACAGGAGAGATTCCTGGCTCGTAAGTAATGCCCTACCTCTAAAATCACCAACGCGTTTTGGGCTTAATGCTACTGGATGAGAGGAGAACTCCACAGTTAAGCGTGCTCAAGTGGGAGTAGTACTAGGATGGGTGACCTCCTGGGAAGTCTCCACCAGGGCAACCAAAAACAAAGTCGTGAGTTCCTGGATGGGCCACCCATCAAGGGCAAAGCGGACAATATTGGTGATAACGAGGGGCAGGGGTGTTACAGGGGTATTACACTTATACTTATCATCACATTCATGCATATACCTCTTATATCCATGCTTATACTTATTTCCATACTTATGCTTATACTCATACACATACCTATACTTGTACTCGTATTCATATTCGTGCCTATGCGCGAGCGAAACCCGAGGGATTCGCTTACATAGGCCACAAGCTATTTGCACGCAAACATGCCTACACTACATTCTTGCACGCACGCAAACTTATTTTCAGAATTTATGTACACCTTTATTCATGCGCTGCTAGTACAAGCTATGCGGATCATGTGATGATCGGTATAATCGCGGGTGCACACGGGATTATAGCGATAAGCGCATGAGAACCATAGAGTGTACTACCGCGTATGGTAACACACGGAACGTAACATTGCATCGAGTAACGAAACGGTCGCAACGTGGTCAAAACATGGTGGATACGCCACTGGTACTCCCTATACATAAATGTTTTCACCATGCTGTCAAACTTTCGTAATACGTGCCATGAGAAATTCGGTGATTTACAGACCATAATATGACCTAACACGCCAGATTTAAACAACTCACAACTGCATTGCTAAGTGCGCGCTACCCGATTATCCACGACGAGTCTTAATCCCTAACGTAACGTTTTCGTTTGTTCATATACATATGCCATCCTTACACGAGTATTCGTTGATCGAATCAATCGTCCGCTCTTATGCCTCCGTTACTCCCGTTAACCTTGTCTTTTTTTCAACCTTGTTTACAATCAACCGTGTAAGCATTCAAACCCTAAATGCCATCTTACTCTAAAGTTATCTCCCATTCTCGTAGATAGAAACACGCTTGATTGGCCGCTACCTCGATAACTAGCTTATTTTAAATACCTAACCTTCTCGTTTTCCATCATTAAGCAACTCTCTACAAAATCGAGATTTATTAACGCTCCTCAAGGTCGATAGAACTTTCTAACAACCTACGGTTCGACCACACTCACCATTAAACTGCATACCACTTCTCACGAGAGCTTTTATGCTTAGATGGCATATCATTTGAGTTATTCAAAGCTCGTTTAAACCACTCTCCTATACGCATACTTACGCGCTTTACTTACGCTTGATGGCTTTAATCTTTCTAGTCAAGCAACTTCTTCTTGCAAACCTAACTCTTCGATGCTCTAAACTTCATGCTTTCCCTCATGTGTCCAAACATCCAAGTCTCAATTTTAGACGATCATTCTCTAGCCAAATCTTTCTAAAGTCTTCCTCTTGAATAAATTTCGGGACGAAATTTCCTAAAGGAGGGGAGACTGTAACGCCTCGTATTTCCAATATTTATTATTTTTATAAAAATTCGCGCTCGTTTTCTATTTCCTGAGTCGCAACTACAACCGGATCGAAAAACGGTGTAAAAACGGAAACAACGCATTTTTACGTGTTTTTAACGAAACGACAACCGAACGCGATTTTTTTTGATGTCTTACATTTAATTCCCGTGTTTAAAACTTAAATAAAATTATACGCTGTTTCACAACGTTCGGGCGCAGAAATGGGCTTCAGAATCGCGTTCGGGCCACTCTCAGGCTTTTAAACCCAACCTATCAAACCCTTACCACTTAACCTACCTATTTAACCCTCTCAAACTCACCTTCTTCATTTTATTGAGAAACCCTAGCCCCCCCCTTTTTGAACCAGCCGACTCCTACCTCTCTCTTTCTCCTCCTTCTCCAGCTCTGTTCTCCTCCTTTCCCCGCTCACTCACACCAACCCGACGCCCAACCCTCTCGCTCAACTCTCTCTCACGCTGGAAAGGAAGGCCGACCACCCAAGTGGTGGCAGCGGCGCGACAACGGCAGCCAGCGGAGCAGCAGCAAGCCGCAGCAACAGGGGAGCGACGGCGGGTCAACGGCAGCGCCCTCGTAAGCGGCGGCTGTCCGGGTCTCCTTCCGACGAGCTTCAACGGTAAGAAACCACCCCATTTCTGTCTTTTGTTCTTTCTGAAGTTGTAGAAGATAACATGTTGTTTTAACTTCTGTGTTTCGGGTCACGGGTTAGCTTCGGTTCAAGATGCGTTCGGGTCAGATTTCATGTTCAACAATTCCGATTTCGGTTCAGGCTGAGTTTGTCCGATTCTGTTTTGGCTTGGGCTCTTGTCGGGTCAGCTGCGGTTTCTTCGGCTCGGGTCATGAGCGGTTCAACACGGCTCCGCACAGTTGGTCCGGGTCTCGGTCAAAGCAGGTTAGCGAGCAGATTCGGGTCAGCTTGGTCCATACGCGTTTCGGTTCGAGTCGAACCTGGTCAAACAGTCAACACCAGTCAACAGCCGGCTCAGGTTCAACCTCGATTCAGTTCAGGTAGTCACGTTTCAAGTGTTAAATTGGTTAAGATTCGATTCATGTTCGATTGTTGTTATTCCAGTTTTCAGCTCAGTTTGGCGTTCGGTCAAACCAGGTCAAACCTGGTCAACTGTGGTCAAACAGTCGCGGGTTCGAGACAACATCAGTAAACAACAGTTTCAGTTCGGGTCATACTCCTGTTCGATTCAAATTCTGTTCGGGTCAGCACGGTTCAAGTCCCGGTCAACTCAGTCAACTGCCGGTCAACTCGGGTCAAACAGTCAACTGTCGGGTCAATGCATGTTGTGGTATAATCTATCGACTCGAAACTTTGTAATGACGTTTTCATAACTAATTATTGTTTTAATCACGTAGCCGAACGTTATATAATTTGTAACACAATTAGATTATGTAAAAAAAATATTTATATTGTATCGTCGATTCTTGCAGTGTTTATCGTTGTGTTTTGACAATGTATCGACAACTCGCGTTGTCGGGATCGTTCTAAAACAGGGGAAACTCTGCCCGATTTTCGACTAATATATATATTTATTTATTATATCTATCGACGAGATATACTTATTCGTTACATCTTTCGACAAAATATATATTGATTTATTATACTTCCGGCAATATATATATTTACACCTTTCTGCTTTTCGACAAAATCCATTTAATTAGTATATCGTTCGACAACTTATTTAATTATTATTCTTTTCGACAAGTATATATCTATTTAACGACAAGATATAAACAGTATTCCTTCCGACAAAATAAATATATGTTATATACTTTTCGAAAATGATACTTCTCTAACGACGATGTATATATATAATATGTGTTTCCGACGAACAATATATATATTTAGCTACTATTCTTTTCCTTAACATGCATATATATCTAGTAATATTTTTCGCCAAAATATATAAGTACACACCTATTATTCTCGCCGACAAAACATAATAACTTAACGAAGGAATATATTTATCCAACTGCAAATATCTATATATCTTTTATACTTTTCGCCAAAAATATATATATTTATTGTATTATTTTGATAACACTTTTATCTTTGACGAATTTAATTTTAGAGTCGTCACATAAATTCCGTGCTAAACGTACACGTATCTTCAACTCCGATTCGATTATTCATCCATGTTCGTTGTCATTTAAGGTGGCATTGGTGTCCCTTTCTCCCACTCATCAACTCGTCATGGAATTTCCAAAGAAGACCTAGCAATTTTGTGAGTACACTCGACCCACATTTGTTTATATCACTTTTTGGGTGTAACATGTTTCCATATACAAAAATCACAAACACTTAAACTTTATGAAACGCACAAACAATCCTATACACATGACTACTTGAATCGTATACTTGTTGCTTGTCTGGGGATAAACGTTGTGCTATGCTTTAGTCATTAACTATTTTTAGCCTTTGTTTGACATGCTTAGCGCTATAGGAATTCACGCATCCACCTCCATCGTGTTATTCGTGAGGTCATGTTAAAACATCGTGATTGCGTTACGGGTTTGATCATTAGCATTGCATGCCTTGATATTGCTCTTGTATAGATTTGGTTGCCATGAGGATTGTTAAAACTTTATTCGTATATGTATGCTATGCTTAAACTTGTGTACTCGCCTTTGCTTTTGCATTGACTTTATTTTAAAACATGTTACAGGTTGAAGGAGATGACGCTATGAAAACAATATAGCAAGGACTAGATACACACAAATTAGACGTTAGGTTTAATGTCAACGTATCAATTTTGTTATGACTTTGCAAATGTTAGGTTGTTCTTTGTTTTGTTACATTGATGTATTTGACAATTCTTATGAAATGAAATATGGTTTAATTAATTATTGTCACTTAATAATGTTGTGAGCAATGAGCAATCTCGTTTTCGTCTCATCCCGATGTTTCCGCCATCGGTTGGGGTGTTACCGTAAGGTAATTTGAATTTTGACAAATTTGTTCTTTAAAAAGAAATTAGCGAATGAAAATTATTAAAGAAAACAACATGATTTGGCAATGATGTTCAAAACCATTGAAACAGACCGAAACCGTCTAAATCCGATTGATTTGGCTGTTAGAACTAATACGATTATGGTTTAAGTTAACCTTTTTAAAAATTTCTTTGACTTAACCTGTTTTCCACCGGCCATGCTAGAATCGAGTGAACAATCTAGGCCGTTGCCTTGAAACGAAACCCTATGAGTCACCTTCGTTGTTGCTGTCATCAACGGAGGGCTTAGGGACTGTAAGTCGAAGTAATAGAGGCTAAGGGGAGAAAACCAGATCTAATTTGGGTTCGCGCCATTGTACACCCCAAGGTAGAGTGGATAGAATGGGTGAGGGTGGTGGCTGATGTCGAGTGTTGGGTGGTGGGTGGTGATGGTAGTAATGTTAGGTGGTGGGTGGTGGCGTCTAGGTGGTGGTACAAAGACAAAGAATGAGAATCAGAGATAGTAGTAGATATGCCTTACTTTTATATTAATAACAAAATAGCAAAATGGATTTTAAAATTTAAATATGTAATTGAAAATTTATCAAGAAATTACCAACATACCTTTACTTTTATTCTTAAAATTATGAAAATACCCTTCTAGTTAGCAAAAAATATGGATGGAGTTAAGGCCATGGAACAAACTGGCGACAAAATCGAAACATCAAGGAGTAAAATGACTATTTTTAAAGGATTGAGACAAAACCGTTAAAACAACCAAACCGTAAAACGGAATCTTTCCAATTTGTAAATTCTAAAGGTAAAGGTATGAAAACAAGTGCAAGTGAAGGGACTGATATGCGAAGAAGTGGAATCCCTCTCAGAAGAAAGAGGGGTTTAGTTTAGGGTTCCATCTATCTCCAAAAGAAAAGAAAAGAGAAGAGAAATGGCGGATGATGAGGGTTTGAAGAGCTACGTAGTGATACACAACATAGCAAAGAGGCACAACGTTGGGATATTAGCTCGTAGCGCCACCGCATTCGGCGTTTCTGAAGTGATTCTTGTGGGGCGGCGTGACTTCAACTCCTTCGGCAGCCATGGGTCCACCTCTCACATCCCTTTCCGCCATTTCTACTCCCTCTCCGACGCCCGCCTCTTCCTCAAGGCCAAAGGTTGTGATATATGTGGTGTTGAGATTACTACCAACGCCACTCTGTGACCACTCACCCCTTCAAAACAACCACAGCTTTTCTTCTCGGCAACGAGGGTAGTGGCTTATCTGCTAAAGAATGTGAATTTTGTGATTATTTTGTCTATATCCCTCAATATGGCTGTGGCACCGCTTCTCTAAACGTCAGTGTTGCGGCCTCCATCATTCTACATCACTTTGCAGGTAAATTTATCTTAAGTAAAAGTTATACAAATAGTCAAGCTGGGTACATGATTTCAACTTTGAGTGAGCTGAGCTTCAGTAGCACGCCTTCCAATTTTCACGCAGCGTTGTGGGTGTGGGGTTAACGGGAGGGCGGGGAACACCACACTCCGCAAAATTCTGCGGCCATCCTCTACTTAATTATATTAAAAAAAATTATATAAAAAAGAAGTGAGGGATAGGTATATAACATAGATTGAGTGATGGGACGAGATGGTGAGGTGGCCCTGAAGGGTGATGGATGGGTATAACGGATGGCCTTATTTGGATCATAATTAGCACCATATACACTTATAATTAGTTCTGTAGGTACCCCAAGTAGGAATACACATGCTCTCTATTCAACGGTTCGTCTAGAGTAAAACGATACTTAACACTTTTGTTTGTGTTAGGTGCTGAATGATAAAGGATGACACTTAAACCTTCTGAATGATAAATAATTGTTTAAGTTTATGTGCTGAATGATTACGAATGCAAACTGTACTGATCTAACTTAAATCCAAATTTATCAAGTTGCCCGTTTTGATGATCTCATCATCATCATTTATGATTGCATTAGTCAAGTGTAGTCTTGGTTTAAAAAAGCGCACCTTAAGCGCGATTAAGCGCATCTAGGCGCAAGTCCTTGCCCTTATGTAACACAAGGCGACGTATGTACAAGAAGCACAACTGAGGCGGGCTTTTTAGGGTAAAAATCGACCTAAGGCGTAGCTGAGGCGCACACTTTTTGTACATGGCTTGTTTTTGTGAAGCTGAGTGTTGTACAACAGGCTTTTTATGTTGTACATTTATGTTTTTTTTTCATTTAAAACATATATAAAGCTTAACTATAGCTAAATCATAGGTATTGGATGCTAAACACTTATGGGATATATAAAATAAATTATATAATCACTTCGCGCTTTGCGTACGAAAAGCTCACCCCTTTTGCGCCTGGTTTTAGACCTCATCGCTTTTGTGCGCTTCCCGTTTTTTAAACCAAGAGTGTAGTTACATCTTTCTACTCATATAACATAAGACAAACCAGCATAATATGACCTAAATTTCATCGTGAGAATCCTGGTGGCTGCTCTTTTTTTTCATCAATTCCTTGAGTATCATTCATCGGGCTTGATTGAACAAATGGGTTGTGTTCGTGGGTTGGGGGGTCGACCCCGAAAATTTGACATGAACTCTAAAAGTGTGTTAAGACACATGAACCCAATCACGACATGAGTTTTGCGGGTTTGACACAAACATTACCCTCTACCCTGAAATTTTTTAGAAAACACGACACGAGTTTTGCGGGTTGACACGAACATTAACGTCTAACCTGACTTTTTTTTATATTTATATAAAGCTAACCGGGTCAATGTGTGATCCAGCCAGGTCAACTGAAACACATTGTTTAGTTAAATGTGTTTGTGGGTTCGACCATAAACCGGTTACTAACCTGGACCTGTTTAAACTAAACCAAACCCGCAAATATTCTATTAGGTTCATCATTCATGTTGTGCCA
Source organism: Scalesia atractyloides (assembly GCA_947069175.1). Taxonomy (NCBI): domain Eukaryota; kingdom Viridiplantae; phylum Streptophyta; class Magnoliopsida; order Asterales; family Asteraceae; genus Scalesia; species Scalesia atractyloides. The sequence continues at coordinate 55,675,330 of CAMTDV010000012.1, read as the reverse complement.
GGAATTCACACCCCTACCATAAGGTCACATGATATAATAGTTTCATTTCCTGTAAAGAATGAAAATAAATACTTTGATAACAAATAAACTAACAAGTTTTCATCTTTTCTATAGTAATTTATGTAGATTTGAACTTTGCTATAATTTACTGCCTGATGGATGTTTATTACTTTAGTCTGGGCATGATTTCCTGAGAGAAGTCGTGATGGGAACAAGTTTGTTGTAGCAGAAAGAGCGGTGCATAAAGTCGGGCGTAACTTCTGCACTGAAACAGCAGAATCTGTCACCGCAGAATGCAAGCTTAAAAGAGAAAATGATGCTAAAAACGGATTTTTTGAAGATACGGAAGGAAGTGATTCTTCTAACAATCTTCTTGATGCAGTTTTTGGAGATTGATTTCCTGAGATTCTTCCTGCATCCAAGTTCTCAGGAGTTCCTATTTGGCTACACAGAAATTGAAATTGGTTTGGAGTCCTGGTTTTCAAAGTTAACTCAGGCTAAAATTAAAAAACCTGGTCTTTAAAGTTAACTCAGGATAAAATTAAACCTTGTAATCGTCAATTTGTGTTGGTTAGTGACAGTTAAGTTTGTTGTTCTTAGTTAAACCCATCAGTGGAACCAAAGGCCCTTTGGCCTTGCAGTTCAAACATCAAAGTGTTAACAAAGCTTTGCCTTTCTGAATGATGATGGTTTAACCCTGTGGGGGATGAATAAAAGGTGTAGTTTAGTTGTATAATTAGAGTGTATGGGAAAAAATAAAATAGACTTGTATTCTATAGATCTACTTTACCCCTAGCATACAAAACCAACCAAACACACACCACTACCAACACCATCGTGCACCTTCATGTGCTGCTGCGAATTTCCTTCAATATCCGACACATACTTGAGTTGTTAGTCAGTTTATAACATGGCATTGACCTAAAATGAAATTTACGGGTTTGAGTTTAAGTCTAAAAGGGGTTTTGTGTTGATCAATTCTGTAAGTGGATAATGGAAAACATGTAAATTTTGTATCTGTTACAACATTTAAGCCGGTAGATAATCCAGTTACTGATTCAGACATTGAGGTAGACATGATAGTCATCTTGATTTGGTTCCCGTTTAGGGTGTTTAAGGTGATTAAGAGTTTTTAGGTTGATGAACTAGTTGAGGGAGAGGGGAACGAAATTATTTGATTTTATGTGTTAGACTCTTTAACCTCTCTAATTATCTTCTTCAATACACTTAAAGGAAAACCTTTATTAGTTAGTAAGGGTAATATAGGATTATGGTACATCAACAATTACCAACTACTACAATAATAAGGTGTGATTTTAATATCTTGATCTAATATAATATAAATAATAATAAAAGTAAAATGTCAAAATGGTCTCTGAGTTGAAGTTAATTTTGCCACTACATTTCAAAAAATGAAACATTTTATATCTAAGTCCCTGAGGTTTATTTTTGTTGTCATATCCATCCAAATGGCAAACTCAGTTAAACTGTATCATTAACTCCCATTGATGATTTTGGCAATTTTCAGACCTCATGGGCGATTTTGGCACTTTCCCATTTTTTCCTTTGTTTTTTTAATTTTATAAATTTTATTTTTATCTTTAAATAAAAATAATTATAAATAAATTATATATATACATATACACACAATTATATATTTAAACACTTATTTTTGTAATTTCCCTTTTTAACTTTAAATAAAAATAATAATAAATTAATGATGTTTGGCACGATGAGAGAGACGAGTGGTACTGATGTTTGGTACGACGGGTCGACGAGTGCCGAGATAGAAGGGGTGGTTGTGGCGGCGACGGTGGTGATGGAGGTGGAGAAGAGAGAAGGATATAAGAGAGTGTATGATGTGTGTATACAATGGCGAAGCTTGAACGAAAACTCAATGAGGGTCGGACTCTCAAAATCCAAATATGTGGGGATCGAACTCTTAAACAATCCAATATTTTACACTACAAAAAAATTTAGAATTTTTCAGTAAAATTATCATACGTGGAAAAATCAGTGGGTACCCCTGGCCTCAATAAAGGTTCGCAAGTGTGTATATGTGTATATATATATATTATGGTTATTTTTTATTTTAAAGGTAATCAAGAAAAAAAATGAAGTGTATGTATAAAACGTGTGTGTATGTATATATATTATCTTTATAATTATTTTTTTTTGTTGAACGGTAGGATAACGGAATGGACGTAAAAGGTGTTAAATTGCAAAAAAAAAAGACAATTTATGTATGCAGCACAAAAAGTTTTTACTGGAGGGAGGCAAATTGAAAAGTGTCCCAAACCAGAGGGGGCAAACTGTAATTAACTCTTCAAAAATCATGTTTATCTGCAAACTAGAACTTGTGATTAGGAAATATTTGAAAAATAAATTTAAGGGATTATGTTTACCTTATTTCCTATTTAAAATCTAGAGTTAATTTCGTTTTTGCTCCCTATGGTTTAGTCATTTTAACGCTTCTGTCTCAATAGTTTAAAAAGTGTCATTTTCCTCCCTAATCTTTCTATTGCTCCCTGCCTCAAACAACGTCCATTTCCACTGTTAAAACTTGGTCATGTGGCATCAGTCTTTTCCAATCTAGTTTAAGATAGGTGAGGTGCTTGGAGTGATGGTAGTTATGGTGGAGGTGGTTGTGTGAACGGTGCTAGAATGATGGTTGAATGGGAGAGAGACAGTGAAAATGGGTTTAAATTAGGGATATTTGGTTACTAAAACACACCTTTTTGGTTTAAATCTTTGTATCTAGATTTCTGATTTTTTTCTAATATAGTTTATGATTGATGTGGTGGCAAATGATGATGGTGGCTGATGTTTATAGTTTATGATTTATGTGGTGGCAAGTGATGGTGGTGGCTGATGTTTATAGTTTATGGTTGTTCTAGGGTATTATGGTAGGTGTTGGCGGATGTGGTGGCAGGTGGTGGTGGTGAGTGTGGGTGTTTTTTTTGTGTGAGAGAATGTATGTAACATAAATAAGATTGATATTTATGTTTATGTAAAATAAACAAGTTTAATGTTTATTTAGGTGAAAAGACTCAAATGCCCTTATTGTAATCTATTAAATTACCAAAATACCTTTCTAGTTAATGAATATTCTAGACGGAGTTAGAGCCAGGGAGCAAAATGGTGATAAGTTAAAAAGATCAGGGAGGAAAATAACACTTTTTAAACTATAGAGGCAAAAGCGTTGAAATGGCCAAACCACATAGAGCAAAACAAAGTTAACTCTTAAATCTATTACAAGTTTCCGAAGATTTCAAAATCTTTTTTCTCATAAACTTATATTAGTATTTTGAACTTTTAATGGATAGATTCTAGATCAAACTAAGCAAAACACATCATAATTTTTTTCGATCAATCCAAAATAAGGGTGATTCTTTCAATTTTATGATGAATATGAAGAACATCTTCGAAGAATATTTATGATGAATATGAAGAACATCTTCAAAGAACCTTTAGTTAATTTTCTCTGGAATTGAAAACTTAAACATATTTTAATTTATAGATTCCGAATTTTATAGGATTTTAGATTTTATTAAAATCATAACCCGATTTAAACACCTTTTTTTCAGAAAGCGTGAACCCTTATGAACAAAAAAAACGAAGTTCATAGTTACACCATTTTCATCAAATCTTTTGTTTTCCGGTTCTAAATCCAGATTTAGGGATAACAAACATAATGGATTTGAGCAACATGTGCTATGAAACCACATATTAATCAGTTCTATAAGTAAATAAAGGAAAGCATGTAAATTGTGTACCTGTTACAACATTCAGACCGACAAATAATCCAGTTATTGTTGCAGACATCGAGGTAGACATGATAGTCAACTTGATCTGGTTCTTGTTTAGGGTGTATATTATTCATGGTGATTAGGAGATCTTAGGTTGATGAACTTTTTGATATTGGAGAGGGAGAGAGGCAGACGAAATTATTTGATTTCATGTGTTGAGTTTAACCCTTTAACCTCTTTAATTATCTCCTTAAGTACATCCAAAGGGAAATCTTTATCAATTAGTAAGTGTAATATGGCCTATCAACAATTACCGACTAATATAATAAACGTATAATTTGAATATGATAATATAATAAAATATAAATAATCATCATGGTCACTTGACTAAATACAATTAATATATTTAATCTAATATTTAGGTCAACTTTCAATAGAACTCACAAACAATTTTAGCTAAATAGGCCATGTTCTTGATGATTGACTATGGATGGAATTGTACAAGATATGGTTGTTGTTGGTGGTGACGACGATCAAATTGCCTTGTGTAAATTTACCCTTTTTAGTGTGTTTTAAATCATAATTTACCTGATTGATTGCTTTATTTGGAAATTCAAAATATAAAAGAAAAATAAGCATCAAGTTCACTTACGATGTTATAAATTTGTAATTTAGAGCATTTCTACGTAAATAAAAAAAATTAGTTATTAAACAACTCATGAAAACTTGAGTTCTTTTCGGGTTCATATGCCTAATACAACTTTTGGGCACTTGCCCACTATTTCAAGTTTGTGTTGATTTTAACTCATCAACCCTCAAACATGACATATTTACACCCTTAAGTTGAGTGAATAATGGTGACTACATCACTAGATGGTCTTAAATGTTAAGATACATTTATCACCCAATCCTTAATTCCTTGAAAAGTATCAAATTATGGATTAGGTTACACAAAACAACAGTTCCCATTATTACTAACTAATAAGTTAACTCTGGAACTTCAAATATTTAAAGCTAATATTTGTTGGGTTTGACCAAAATAAGTTTTTGTTTTAGTGTTGTTAGGATCTGAGTTTGATTTGTTGTGAAAGTTAAGATAAATAATAAAAGAAGATAAACAAAGATGAAATAGTGCAGCCGAATGATAAACTTTTAAATCACATCAAATGAGATATTGCTTTCATCAACATGCTTTTGTATATTATAATTCACGTATGCATGAAGATTACAACTCCCCCTCAGCCAGATCAATTCTAATTTGTTCGTACAAGAATGTCAAGAAGGAAAGTGATGAATAGAACAGTACATGCATTGTTCTATTTATAGTACAAAGCAAACATATGAGGAATCTAAGCTGACGTCATCTTGACACTGACATTTAACGACCTAACAAACTCTAAAATCTGCTAGACCTAAACGTTGTTACATTGAATTACAAATAAACTCTGTTGACATCATCTGTTGAGCTTTAACCTCTATTGAGCTTTATCCTTTATTGGTCTTCAATAGATCTTTGCCTCAACAGTCTTTAGTCTTCATCAGAGGTTCTCTTTACCAGACCTATGGCTTCAAGCAGAGTTTATTTCAACAGTTCTTTGTAAACAGACTTTGGCTTGAGCAGAGTTTAGAGTAGTAGATGTTAAGTCTTTGCCATTGGAGGGAGCAGATTTTCAAAGCACTGTTTATTTATGATCAATTGTTATAGACTATTTTTGCTTTCCAATTATTTGTTCTTTTGTGGGGTCCACTAGATCCAACAATCTCCCCCTAGAACAGATGATGCAAAACACTTTTTTATTTCTGATCTTTTTTTCTCATCAGCATTTCTCTGATTTGGCCTTTGATCTGTAGTTCAAAGTTCAAAGAAATCATGTCTTCAAAATCCCTTTCAAGTTCAAGTTTCAACAGATTTTGGAGGTCATTTGCATTAAGACCATATGCATCCTCCATTCTAAGCTTTTGAACTTCACCATCTAATCTGAGCAAGGTTAATTCATGGGTGTCTGATGATGACTTCCACTTTAGAATTGTTGAACCAAATGATTTTCTTGGGTGAAGGGTTATTGTTGATGAGTTTGGTGATTGTGGCCTGCTAACAAGATTTGCAATTGTTTCTCTTAATTTGTCACTAGCATGATCTGTGCGATATAGCTGTTGGTTCTTTATTCCCTCCTTTATGTGTTCTTCAAACATCTATTCATCAGCCTCAGCCATCTGCTTTTGCCTTTTTGCTTGATTTAAGGCAATTGTGGGTAAGCCAGAGGTTGAGGTCTGCTTTTTAGATGTTAGGGTCTGTTGAGGGATAACCACTGCTGGATAATTTGGCTTCTTAGGAACTGTAGGCTCCTTTTCTCTTAGTTATTCCAGTCTTTTGTAAGTTTCTACAACTTTTGACTCTGACCATCTGGCAACAGCTCTAGCAGTACCATACTTAGCAGCAACAAGGTCTTCTTTCATTCTTTTTAGCTTCAATGCCTTGTTTTGATCCACCTTCTTGTATTTCTTCCAATCTGGTGGAGTTGGCTTATGCAAAGGGTCATTGATCATTTTTTTAATTCTTTCTATCTCTTCTTTGAGATCATCTATTGACCAGTCTTTGAACTGTGCTCTATTTGCTTTGTATGGTTTATGTTTCATGATGTGATCAAGGTACTCCTGCCATAATTCCTTGTCAAGCTCAGCATTGATTGGCTTCTCAGACATGGACTTGCTCAGGTCCTTAGCAAAATCTTCAATATTTCTAATCTTGCTAAGCTCTAGTGATAAGATTCTGTAAGCAGTCCGTCATCCTTCCTTTTACACATCTCATTTCCAATGATTTTAGCCTGCCTTACTTTTAGCTTCAAGTATTCATCTAAGTTTTTAGGCTTTCTATAACCAAAGAAAGATGGGAAGGATCTTCGTGATGCATCTTCTATTGAGAAAAATGATTCAGTTTCACCTTGAACAACCTGAATCTCAAGAGGATACCGAGCAGCCAGTGGGATGGGTTGTGATGGTGGTTTAGTGGATGGTAGTGAAGTGGATTTAGTTGGAAGTGATGAGAGTGGTGTGGCAACAATGAGGGCAGATGATAAGGGGATTGGTGATGGAACCTCCTCACCATCTTCTTCCACAACAAAAGTTTTTATTTTGCGTGTGAATTTGATTTTAGGTGAAGGTGGGCATGTTGGAATTCTTGGTGGTGTGGACATTGGTTGGGTTAATGTTGGAAAGGTTACCATGGTAGTTGTTTGTGTAACATCTGTTGATACAACTGTTGTACCAACATCTATTGACTGGATTGGTGGTGATTTTGGAACATCTGCTGATACATCTGTTGTACCAGAATCTATTGGTTGATTTGGTGATGGTGATGGTTTCTTTTTAGGTGATTTTTGTGGTGAGGGTTTGGTTTTGGTTGCAGCAGAGGATACACTTCTTGTAGGCTTAGCAATGGTTTTAGGAGAGGTGGTGATTGGCTGTCTAATATTTCTTGTTGACTTTCTCCTTTTTGAAGTGCTAATATCTTCTTTTTTCAGCTGCATAGCCTGTTCTTGTTCAATTAGGTGAGATGCTTTGCTCTCGAGTATATCTTGCCTTTTCTTCTTTTCTAAGGCAATCTCTTCTGCTTTCTTGTTTAGGATCTCATAAATCCCTTTTTCACTTCCAGCATCTGATGCCTTAGCAGAGGTTTATGTTGGAGCAGACCCTAGCTTTTTTGTTGCACCTTTGATGATTTTGCTTATGACGAAGGCTGTAACTTTCTCAACTTATCATTCTCCCCCTTTTTGGCATCATCTTCAACTTCTTTTTGAAGTACAGTGGCAGGGGCGGAACCAGTGGTCTGTAACAGATGTTCTCTTATGGCCTTGATATCTACTTGGGTAACCTTGTATGTGGCCTCAACCATATTCCTTATGAGCTCCATGTAGGTTTTATGACTGATGTCAGCCAAATTCCTTTGAGCTTGGATGATTGGTTGCACTGATTTCCACAGCTCATTGGGAATTTGCTGAGTGGAAGGTTGACTGGCAAAGTTTTGTAACATCTATTTCATCATGCCTTTTATTTCATCTATGGAAGATTCCATGGATGTCATCCTCTTCGTCAATTCCTTGTATCTTAATTTATCACCTAACTTAATAGGGTCATCTGAATCCTACCAGAGGTAGTTGTATTTGATTCCTTAACAGGAGAAGACTCCAAGCTAATAAAACCAAATGCCCCTTTGTCTTAGTACTGGGGAATTCTAACTTGAACAGAGGTTACAACTCAACAGTTGTTGCCTTCAAGGAAGTCTTATTAATGAAACCACTGTCCAACTGAGCAATTATTGTTTCACCAGTTGTAGTGGCTGCTTCACTTGAACTACCACTAAGAGTTACAAGTTACTCAGGGGTGTAGCCTCCTCAGCTGTTTGTGGGTTAGCAAATTGATCTATCTCAGAGTCAATCACTTGTGGAAGTTTACTCTCTTTAATTGGTGATTGAGAGGAGCTGATTTGTGTCTGAGTAGTATCAGTTGCTGCAAACAGGGGTATAAAAGTGGGTGGAATTGGAGGTGAAGGTTCTGGAGTGGAAAGAGAGACAATTCTACGAGAGGGGCTTGAAAACAGACTTTCAAGTGAAAGGTATGCATCATAAGTTTGTTTATATAGTTGTGGTTTAGATTAAAAAATCAAAAATTCAGAAAACATCATGAAAAAGAGTAGAAAATTGTTGAGAAAAAACACAAAAATACATGTTGATAGTTGTTGAATAAAAGGCGAAGAATTTTTGCCTTCTAGTTTGATGATTCGTAGTTAGTCATGTTAAGAGTAGTTGTTTTGTAATGAAAATCGAGTTTTCATCATCTTAGCCACTTTCAAAATATCCTTTTCCACACCTTTAGCCTAGCCCCGTTACAACCCGGAAAGACCTTTTGACTTGTGCTTAATATTTGTGTTCGCTGGTGGAGAATGATTGAGTTGCAAGCATATGCGAGTACGTGTTCTAATCGATTTGAGTGATTACTTCAAACGTGCTAATGCATCATCTATTAGCCAATTTTTAAACCGAGTGGATAGAACATTGTGAGTAATGTGTATGACTTGTTAGTTTCAAGGGCGGGTTAATCTTGGTTAACCATTTTTACGTGATCATTTACTTTACCGCTAAATATTTTGAAAACTGTAAGAATCATGAACTAGGTATGACATTAGACCATTAGCTTATGTCTCGAGAATTGGAAGTGTGTTTTTAGTTAGACCCACATGAAAGTGAAAAATAGATTTGTCAGTGTAGAATGTCTATAGCCTACGTCTTAGGGTCATGTCATAATGTAACAGGGCTTAAAATGTTACATTTTATTGCGTTTTATATGTAATCTGGTCACTCCGTACGAAATGTTACATGCCTCGTATGAAGTGGAACATGTTACTTCGTACGAGGTGCACCTCGCACGAGATGACCACCTCCACCCTTGTGCGAGTTGAGCTTGTCTATAAATAGGAGCTCAAGGGTGTTCAGTCCTTAGCTGTTTTCTGATCAAGTGGCGAAGCCCTGTCAGTTTTGCGTCTGTATTCTTCAACACTTATTAATACAAAGAAGCATAAGCATTTAAACGGTAGATCTGATCATTGTCAACTTACTTATGATGAATTCCACGCACGTTAGATAAGTTTAAGTCCAGTCCGGTGCTTTCGGAGGAAAGCCTATCCCTCGGCTTTTCTTCAGATCTAGCAGATGTGCATGATCACGACGCTTGTGTTGAACCTACCTTACAACTTCACAAAGCTGATCTTTGACTAGATGGTGCAGAGCATTGATAGGGAAAAGTTTTTATAGTATCCAAGGTTCATACAAATGATGCTCGACGATTAGCTTCCAAATCTGGAAAAAGAATAAAGATGATGAGCTAAAGTTAAATCATATGGATGTTGATACGTTGAACCGTTTGAATCTTTACATGAAGCAGACTAATGAACCGACTGCTAGGCCAATTTTTAGAGCTATTGCAGATAAAACCTATATTGCGCCACCGAAGGGAAAGTGGAGATAAAAGAGATGAGCTTGCACGTTTAGAAGGGTTTGAGCCAAAGCTGAAGCTGCTAATGTTGGAAAAGGGAAAGAAAAGATAAATGGGATTTCGTTGATTGATCAATCTGCGTCAGAAGCTGAGTCTGTGCAAGATACTAGTTCTAATGTTGGAGGTAGGTCACCAGTGAAGTATGTGCTTATCGGTGGACCAGTTGATGTTACGGAGATCTCAGAACGACATCAGAAATACTTAGAGAAAAAGAGATTGCAGGCAGAGATCGATGCTTAAGTAGACTCTTTCTTTGAAGACGAGGATGAAGATGAGGATAAAGAAAAGGCTGACGATATACAGGGTGATAGGAAAGATGATAATCTAATCAGGGTGGAACAGGTTTGATTGTAAATTTTGATGAATGCTATATTGCGGGCATCATTGACGAGTGTACACCTCTATGCGACATAGGTGTCGAAGAGGAAAAGACAATAGAGGAGTGTTTTATGTTTGATAGAATGCAAACGGAGACAAATCGGAGCATGGATGAGGATGAAAGATAGATGGAGGTAATGGCGTTAAAGGAAGGAATACCTCCTTGGACTCACCAAGTGGAGAGTCTTCCGGAGAAGATTGACACAAAGCTGAAGCCATTGTTGGTAGAGCCACCAATTGTGGAATTAAAGGTGTTGCCCAAGCATCTCAAGTATACTTATGCGGGAGAGGGCAACACATTTCCGGTCATTATTGTATCAAACATAACCAAGGAGCAAGAGGAGAAGTTAATGGCGATGTTGGTCACCGATAGGGCGGCTATTGGGTGGACCATAGCGGATCTGAAGGGAATCAGTCCCTTAGTGGTGATGCATAAGATCATCACCGAAGATGGTGTTACCCCTTCTCGTGACGCACAACGAAGGTTGAATCCGAACATGCATGATGTGGTCAAGAAGGAGGTTTCGAAGTGGCTAGATACGGGTATCATTTACCCCATTTCTAATAGCTAATGGTGAGCCCAATGCCAACCGTTCCCAAAAAGGCGGGCATCCAAGTTGTCACAAATGACGCAGGTGAAGAGGTCGCCACTCGACTGGTAACCGGGTGGCGTATTTATATTGATTATAGGAAGTTGAATTCCTCAACTTCCAAAGACCATTTCCCTTACCTTTCATTGAACAAATTATAGAAGGTTCATAAAATGGTTTGGTGACATAACGAAACCATTGTGTAACTTATTGCTAAAAGACCAATCGTTTCATTTTAATAAAGATTGTCAAATTGCCTTTAATGTTTTGAAATAGAAATTGGTTGAGGCCCCAATCTTGCAATCACCGAATTGGTCTTTAGCATTCGAAATTATGTCTGATGCAAGTGACTAAACGGTTGGGGCCATGTTAGGTCAAAGGGTAGAAAAGAAACCAGTCGCTATATACTACGCAAGTAAGACTCTTTCGGATGCTCAATTGAATTACACAACTACCGAGAAAGAGCTACTCGCGGTGGTATATGCATTGGATAAATTACGGGCTTACATATGGGGTAACAAAGTGATTATTTATTCTGATCACACTACTGTCAGGTACCTCATGGAGAAGAAGGATGCTAAGCCGCGGTGTATCGTTGCGCTCTTTTGTTACAAGAGTTTGACCTAGAGATACGGGACAAGAAGGGTAGTGAAAATGTGGTCGCGAACCACTTGTCCTGGTTGTTGGTAGAGGAGGGTTCTTCTCGTGTGGAAATCAACGAGACTTTCCCAGATGAGCATATCTTGAAAATTTCGGTATACCTTGGTTTGCTAATATTGTTAATTATTTGGTGAAAGGTGACTTACGGCTCATTGGGACAGGAGAAGGAGATTGCATTTCCTCTCACAGATCAAGTCGTGAGGAGATGTGTGCCGACGATGAAATCCGGAGTGTCTTGACGCACTTGCAATCATTTGCTTGTGGGGGCCATTTTAGTGGTCACAAAATGGGGCACAAAGTGCTCAATAGTGGGCCTTATTGGCCAACTATTTTTAAGGACACTTTGAGTTCGCTAAAAATTGTGTTGAGTGTCAAATGTTGGGGGTATATCTAAGCGGGATGAGATGCCCATGCAACCGATTCTAATTGTTGATATTTTCGACATGTGGGGGATCGATTTCATGGGCCCATTCTAGTATTCGCATGGAAACTTGTGTATTTTGGTGGCGGTCGACTATGTGTTTAAATGAGTTGAAGCGATTGCGACCAAAACAAACGACCATACCGTAGCTTGTAACTTTGTGCAAACCAATATTATTTCTCGATTTGGGGTTCCCCGAGTGATTATTAGTGATGGGGGATCCCACTTTAAGAGTTTTAATTTTGGAAAACTGTTGAAACTGTATGGTGTTAACCATCGAATTGCTACCCCCTACCATCCTCAAACGAGTTATCAAGTGGAAGTGTCGAATAGGCAAATCAAAGTGATTTTGCAAAGACCGTTTAACCGGACCGTAAGGATTGGTCAACAAAGTTGAATGATGCCTATGGGCCTACCGAACGGCACATAAAACACCCATTGGCACTACACCTTACCACTTAGTTTACGGTAAAAATTGTAACTTACCGGTTGAACTTGTTCATCGTGCATTTTGGACTATTAAAGAAGTTAATGTGAAATACCATGATGTAGGTAAGGAACGAAAGTTGAAGCTACGCGAGTTGGAAGAGCTTTAGGAGGAGGCATATGAGTGTGCTTCGAAATACAAAGATGGAATGAAGCGAGCACACGATGCCAAGTTAAAGATAAAGGAGTTTGTTGTGGGTCAAAAGGTTTGGCTCTACAACTCAAGGCTCAAGTTCTTCCATGGGAAGCTCAAGAGTAAAAGGATGGGCCCATATGTGGTTACACGGGTCAAGTGAGACTGACTATCGAGACCGAAGGATGGGTCAAAGCAAATGGTCAACGTTCATCTCCTTAAACCGTTTCTCGATGGTAATGAAGAGAAGAATGGTGCGAACACGTAGTTGGTAAGCTTCTTAGAAACTATCCCAACATTTGAAGTCGACTAAGGATCGGTAACACTTTTTGCAGAGTTTGTATATATATACTGCTTTGGTCCTTATTGTTCTTTGTTACAATCGTTTTCGTTTAATATTAACCTCTTGGATGTGTGAAGTCCCGGACACCACAAACGGGTCATGAAGACGTGAGGTATGTCTCAGATTTGTTGTGTGTATTGGGGACAATACACGACTTTTTGGGGGGTGGTAGGAATCGTCAAGTGATTGTTCGACTTTGATATTAAACCCATAAAATACCAAAATATTTTTAATAATTTTTAGAATTTTTTCTAGCCTAGGTCCCTTTTGTAAAAGTTTCTTGTTTTTGCCCATACTAAAAAAATAATAATAGAGGGCGTCGGCGACAGGGCATCAGGCCGTCGTCGACAACCTGGGGTTATGGTCGTCCGGTATGGAACCTCGTAGACAGGCCCTTAAGCCGTCGGAGATTTTGGTGGGCGTCGCCGATGCGCCTGACCGCCGTTGCCGACGACTCTCGGTTAGTTAGCCAACGGTGACTTCTTGTCAGTGTATTAGTTCGAAACCATTCAATCCCGATCCCGTTTTACTTGACCCGAACTTACTTTAGCCACATATCGGACCTGGGAATCATAAAAACTTATCCATAACCCTTCAAATTACAAAATCTCTACATTGTCCTCTTCACAATCACCTCTCGCTTCATCTTCTTCCATAAAAAAACTCAAGAACCCTAAACCATCAAGCATTCATAACTCTTTCCATACTCCACCAAATAACCTGATTCTTGATCCTAAATTGTGTAGTGTTCCGAGAGCAACAAAACCCTTATCATATTTTTCATCAATTCTTGATCATTAGCAAGATTTTTTAGCTTCAATTTTCGGGTTTTGCAAGGGTGTCTTCAAGTTTCTTGATTTACATCTTTTCTTAGTTTCTCTTCATCTTCAACACAAAAGGTATGAAATTTACTTGAATTTGAGCATGATTATCATACGGTTTGTTAATTTCTTCCAAAATTTTGAACTTTTTTGTTTGAGAGTAGGTTGTTTATTGATAATGTATGATGTATTAGCTTGAATTTGTGGGTAAAGACTTAATCTTGGTAGGGATTGAACATGAAACAAGTGTGGGGATATGATTACACCCAATTGTCACATGATAAAGCATGAAGATGATGTTTAACATTGTTAAAATCTTATGAACCCATGATTAAACATGAAAAATTGATTTGTAGATGTTAAATTTTGCTACTTATGAAGTTTAAATTTGGCTAGTTTACATCTAAAAGTTAATTTAAAGTTTAATATTAATGGTTCATGCTTAAGTTTGAGTTGTTTGAAGTTTGAGGTTATATTGACTGTCTTCTTCATGTTGCTGTTTATAGCCATGGCAAGTTGAAAGAGAAGCAAAACTTCAGATCAAGGTTCATCTTCGGGAGCCGGTTCAGCTTCCGGGCTCATCTTGTCATTGTCAACTTACTAATGATGAATTCCACACACGTTAGATAAGTCAAGTCCGGTCTGGTGCTTTTGGAGGAAAGCCAATCCCCCCGCTTTTCTTCAGATCTAGCAGATGTGCATGATCATGGTGCTTGTGTTAAACCTACCTTACAACTTCACAAAGTTGATCTTTGACTAGATGGTGCAGAACATTGACAGGAAAAAGTTTTTACAGTATCCAAGGTTCATACAAATGATGCTCGACGATTAGCTTCCGAATCTGGAAAAAGAATAAAGATGATGAGCTAAAGTTAAGTCATATGGATGTTGATACGTTGAACCGTTTGAATCTTTACATGAAGCAGGCTAATGAACCGATTGCTAGGCCAGTGTTTGAAGCAATTGTAGATAAAAACTATATTGCGCCACCAAAGAGAAAGTGGAGAAAGGATTCTAGTGGAGATGAAAGAGATGAGCTTGCACGTTTAGAAGGTATTGAGCTGAAGTTAAAGCTGCTAATGTTGGAAAAGGGAAAGAAAAGATAAATGGGATTCCGTTGATTGATCAATCTGCGTCAGAAGCTGAGTCTGTGCAAGATACTAGTTCTAATGTTGGAGGTAGGTCCCCAGTGAAGTATGTGCTTATCGATGGACCAGTTGATGTTATGGAGATCTCAGAACGACATCAGAAGTACTTAGAGAAAAAGAGATTGCACACACAGATTGATGCTGAAGTAGACTCTTTCTTTGAAGACGAGGATGAAGATGAGGATAAAGAAAAGACTGACAATATACAGGGTGATATGAAAGATGATAATGCTAATCAAGGTGGAACATGTTTGATTGTAATGTTGAAAAAGTTAATAAAAATGTTCATTTTGATGTGTACTTGAACAACTCTACTAACCATGATGCTAGTGAACATGTTCAGGGGGAGACGAAGGACCCTGTTGTTGATACTGAGCAGTCAGGAATTCTCAAAGTGACTCCTATGTCGGCTGTTCCTGACGTGCAAAAGCCACGAGTTTTTTATCTGGAGCATTGTGTAGAGGAAGGAGAATTCGTGCACAACTACACAAAGGAAGAGATTCCTAAAATGTTAGGTGTTGACAAAGAATCCTTGAGTTTGATTTTGAAGATGCGCTAAACAACATCAGTGCTACACAACCAATGATTATCTATACAAGTATGTACCAGAAGTTGATGATTACGATCGGGTTGTCGTGGAGGATGATTCTGACGAGGACGATACTGCCAAATATTGTTGTGAAGGAACAGATGACTTCCCAACCTTCAAAGAGATGTTTTCAGAAGCTAATGATGATGTGTTGAGACGAGTGGTCAGAGACGCAGAGAAAGATGTAAATATTCCTAAGTGTTTTTCGAGAGAAGAGATAGCTGAGATGAAGAAGTCATGGTTCAAGGAGTTGCCAGTTGAGCGTAAATTCAGACGCCCCTTAGCTTTCTTTACACGTGATCCTGATGTTTCGCTGGGGGATATTATTAACTAGGGATGGATCGAAGAACTGAATGTTTGTGCTGTTAAGAAGATTATGGGGTACATTACTTCAGGTACTTAAGCGATATCAAGACATTGCCGTTCTGGGATGTTGAAGAATTAGTACAGACGAAGTATATCAATCTGAAAATGAATTTCCATGATCAAAGACTGTGGAAGCGGATAAAGTTTTGGGCTGCACACAACTTTAGATACTGGAAACTGAAAATTCCACGGAGAATTGTCAAGTATGATCAAGTTACAAAGTAGAAAGATATGACGCTGATTGTGAAGCGGCCCATGATTATGAAGAATATGCCACTATTGAAGATGGAACAAGATTTCTATAAGCTTTTCAAGTGGTGGCATTATGATTCTGAGACAGGAGAAGCGGTGATTTGTGTGCAACATGATGATGACTCCTGGAAGATTACTGAAGAGTTAACGGAGGCTGTGATTGCTCACAAGAGGATGTATGGTTTGTGGAGACGTATTTGTGTGCTAGACCCGATGTGGCTAGTCAACTGCTCGGAGAAAGATATCCAATGTCTATTCTATAGCAAGATAAGCTATGAAGAGAAAGACAAGGGGCAGGCGTTGCAGTTCCAGATGGTTATTAATGTTTGTTATGCTAATGACATTAATTCATGTAAAGTCTAGAACACGGAATGAAGAGAAGCTTGAGGATAAAGAGCAACGGAAGAAGGATCAGAATGAAGCGAGACTTGCTGATAAGGTGAGGCAAGCGTCGCTGAGAAGATTCTAGTTTGGGAACACCTACAACAGACATCCTCCCACAGATCAACCGCCTATTGCGTCTGAGGAGCGTCGAAGACCGAGGAAGCATTTCTTTGGGTGTTAACTGTCAAAGATTTTGAAGACTGACCAAGACTACGGCAATATCCAAGGGGTAGTCTTTTAGTGCAGAATGTCTATAGCCTACATCTTAGGGTTATGTCATAATGTAACAGGGCTTAAATGTTAGATTTTATTGCATTTTGTATGTAATCTGGTCACTCCGTACGAAGTGTTACACGCCTCGTACGAAGTGGAACATGTCACTTTGTACGAGGTGTAACTCGCACGAGATGACCACCTCCACCCTTGTGCGAGTTGAGCTTTTCTATAAATAGGAGCTCAAGGGTGTTGAGTCCCTAGCTGTTTTCCTGATCAAGTGGCGAAGCCTTGTTAGTTTTGCGTTTGTATTCTTTTACGTTTATCACTATAAAGAAGCAGAAGCATTTAAACAGTAGATTTGGTCATTGTCAACTTACTAATGATGAATTCCACGCATGTTAGTTAAGTTCAAGTCCGGTCCGCTGCTTTCAGAGGAAAGCCGATCCTCCAACAAGATTTGCTTGAGAGCAAGGAAGACAAGTATGGGAAGTTATACGTGGTCGAATACCAGTGTTCTAGTATGTTTAAGTTGATGTTTTTGCATAAATTTTAGTTTCGAATAGCCTACGTTTGATTGGAATTGTGTTTTGCAGGTCTAACGGAGTTTAAGGAGCTATTCAGGAGCTATGCGGAGCATCAGGGCGGAAAACGGGTTAACCGGGAGCAAGGTATGAGCGAAGTGGAAAACAACGAAAGCATGCATCGTCGCCGACAACCCAGGAGTCGTCAGCGACGCTCTTTCCAATGTCCTCATCGAGTAGAAATGACTGTAGGAAGTAAAATAGAGCGTCGGAGGAGAATGGGGTTTTGGCAAGGCGTCGCCGACGCCATGAGGGGCCGTCGCGACGACCTCTTCTACATTACTTTGCTGATTTTGTTTGTTGAACGATTTGAAACGAGATATAACCCCAATTTTGGGGTTTTTCGTGGGAGTTACGTATTTTATTGAGTTTGAGCTTCACCTTGGAGCCAACAACCTTTCCACCTTGATCCCTAATCATTCCCAATCCATCCGATCATCTGATTCACAACAACCTTCGATCCTAATCCCAGCCTACCATCATTCCCTCCATCATTCATTTACACTCACAATTCATCCCAAACTCTAACCATCATCTCCATCACTTTCAAAGCTTTAAGATGTTTATGCTAAAGTCTCAATCATCCGTTCGTGTTCAGTTCACCATGAGCGACTACCTCGCGGGTTTCACCCCGGGTAGACTTTTTTAAGGACGTCTAGGTTTGTTACTTGTTTAGTATTTGGTTTGTGACTATTTGAATTGCATTTGAATCATTGGATAATTGTCTTATATTTGTATTGAATTTACGAATTGTCGAGTGAGTTATGAAATTTGACTCCGTGAAATGAATATGCGTATTTATGCCTTGTCTTTTGATAGGATTTGCTTGTCTGAGGTAACGAAGTGCATTGCGGTCCATCTTCAATGTTGATAGCAATTGGCACCTAAGCCTTGTGATTCTAAAACCGTTAACGAACTAATTCAATTAAACCAAGTTAAAACGTGTAGGAACCGTAGGTCCTACAGTTGTTGAACCGGGGTGTGAACCTTGTTCCAAAGTATTGTTTTCAATTATCAACTAAGTTTTCGTGGTAATCAAATTGTTCGGTTTTAGTAGTTAAGTAATTTAAAATAAAAAATGTCGGTACATTCCGACACCGTTTTCTCAAACAAACAAAGTAACGAAAAGCAAGCTTCATAATTGTGACATTCTCTAAAATCAATCACGTCCGTGTGCAAACCACAGACTCTTTGTGGATCGACCCCGTACTACCACTAACTCATAGTTAAGGGTAAATCTGGTATATAAATATTATCTTTGATCAAGGCGCGACACTCCGATCAAATACTGTGGGTCTGAGGGAGCCACTAGACTCCTACAATAGTTTGAAGACATCGAAGTCACCTTTCGCTATTGCTAGTGTCCCAACGATCGCAAAGTGGAGTTTGCCTTGAGTGTCTTTTAAAAGAGACTACTCACATAGTGGAATGGGGTCACGAGAGATTGTGGTGTCATGCAGCTATGGCATTAACTTAGGAAGAATTTAGAAACCTCATGAAGAAGAGTTCTGCCCACAAAACAAAATGAGGGCTCTTGAAACTTAATTTCATGATCTCAAACAAGAAAGTGGTGAGAATCATGCTTACACTGAACGCTACGAAGAATTGAGTCTTCTTTTCCCAAGCTTAGTTACACCTCTAGATCGAGCATCGAAATATATATCGAGGGTCTACCTGATCCGACCCAAGATATTGTCATTTGTAGCAAACCCGCTACAGTCAAAGAGGCTATCGATTTGGCAGCAACCTTAACAGATTCTCATCTTAAGAAGGGAAAGCTTTTTCGTAAAGGTGGTAAAAAGGACCCTACTAAGGTTACTACTAAAACTACAAAGGCTACTGAAGTCGAACCCTCTCGTAACAAGAAAAAGCGTAAGGCCACTCAAAACTATGATGTCATTACTCCAGCTGCCCTACGTCCCAAGTCCCCGACAATAAGTCGTATGTGGGAAACCACTATTGGTGCATTATGTCTATTGCCTACGTCTAGGATGTGTCGATATTGTATATAGGGCTTAAACGTCATTTGTATAAATGTTATTAATTGTTTTATATGTTTTGTAGTTGACTCGTACGAGTGACACTCTATCACTCGTATGAAGCAACCACTCGCACAAGTCACAGCTTCTGTTTCACACACTACAGTGCGAGTCATGTCGACCTATAAATAGAGGAGTGTTGTGTCAGAGCTAAGTAGTGCTAGTTCAGTTGGTACAGCGAAGCCCTGCTGATTTGTTTACTCGCGTATGTACTTTGCACGTCTTTCAATACAATTCAGAGCAGTTAAACAGTATCTCTCTCTTGTTCGTTTGTCATCCTCTCTAGCAATGAATTCCGCCACTGCTAGTTGAGTTAGATCAGACCGGTTGCTCATCGGAGGAGCCGATCCCCCATTCACAAGTGCTATCAGAGCCTTGAGGCCTGATCTACTAACAAACGCTAAAGTTCTGCAGGCTACCAACTGTTTCAGATTAGATTCACTGTTGTAGCTTTCTACTTCTCCATTTCTCCCAAACTGATCTCGGATTTGGACGAAATTATGGACAAATTGGACTAGGATTCTAGGATATCACGTTAAATTCTATTCTAATCATCCTTAACAATTTCAGATCAAAAGTCGAGCTTAATCATGTTAAAATCGGTAAAATTCATCCGTTTGGAGACTTAGTTGTTTTGGACGAGTAGAGAGACCACTCGCATGAACAACTGACCATACGATTTCGGCCATTCGTACGGGCAAGTACCAGAAGTTCCTAAAAATTTACAAGTTTCAAAATTTACAAGTGTGATTCGCACTAGTTACACATTCGTACGAGCATCTCGTTCGTACGAGTGAAACTTCATCCGTACGAATTGCTTTCTAGTTCACATGAGTTACTAGTTTTAGTCATCTTGTCCGTACGAATTTCTTGTTCGTATGAACAGATCTTGATCGCACGAGTTGTTTTGATATCCACACGAAAGAATTTTTCCGTACTAATCAGCTTGTTCGAAAAATGTGTTTCTAAATTTTTACAGAAAAATGTCAGACGAATTTTACAATGCATTTGCTACATCTGCAGTCATGACCACAACGGCTCAAAACATGAATCTCGAAAACAAGATGGGTACAATGACTAAACTGCAAAAGTTAATGAACCTAGAAGACTTCGACAGTTGGAGCGAACGGCTCATGAATTGGGTCCAGGCAAATCACTTTACTTATCGAAGTAAAATATCAAGCTCCTGTAGGTGAAAATGGCCTCAAAAGGACTCTAGCTCAACTCTCGGATGTTGAAAGGAAAGGTTCATAAACGAAAAGAAAATGATGAACATTCTACAACAATCCATCAAAGAAGATATTCTAGCGTTATTACAACACGATGATGATGCTCAATCATTGTGGAATGCTCTTTGTTTGATGTTCAAGGGAAGTGCTCAGCTACGTAAGAGTAAAAGGGCGTTGTTAAGTAAAGAGTTTGATATCTTTACGTTGATTAAAGGAGAAACAGTGAAACAGTTGATCGAAAGATACTGTCATTTGGTAGTGCAAATGAAGAGAATGGGAATCATCAAGACCAACAAGAACTTGTTGATAAGTTGGCAGATTCTCTATCGCAAGGCGAGTGGTCTACGTATTTGACCATCTTGAAGAATGGAACCGAGTATGGTAATTTTTCATTGCCACGTTTCATTGAAAGACTGGAGGGACATGAACTTGAAATACAAAAGATGGCGAAGAACAAAATCGTCCAAGTTCAACAAGATGTTAATCTGTACTTCAAGAACAGTTCTGCTACTCAAATTCAGACCGCCTTCAGCGCTTACAGCTCGCCAAGTTCACCATCAAACCTAAACAGTGGCTTTCAATCATTTCTATAGTTAATCCTCACACATCTCAAAGCCCACAGTCGTCACATGGATTAAGCACTCCTCAAATCAACCAGAACAGTCAGTCAAATCCTACTCAAAGGGTTCTTCAGTGCAATATCGCGGTGGATTTCTAGAATGCACAAAACTTTGATGAGAAGACCACGAAGCAACACATGTCTCTATTAGCATTGGTTCTCGAATCCTATGATAGTCTTGTAGCAGGAAGGATTGGAAACTCTGAAATGACCAGAGAGGACTATGACCAGATTGATCTAGTAGAGATGGAGTTGACCGACATAAAGTGGTGTATGGCATCTATCGTTCGACGCGCACAATGCTTCATGGAAATTACAGGAAAAGACAACTTGGGAGGTTTGGATGGAAAACTGGGACTCGACAAATCCAAAGTTACTTGTTTTAAGTGTCGGGAAAAGGGTCACTTTATGGGTGAATGCCCAAATAGAGAAGCTCAAGGGAACCAGAACCCATTTTCCAATGACTATTACAAGAAGGCTATTTACCACCGTCCTCAACCAAGAACTCGCATGGTGCAGATAGAAGATAAACACCCAGAGACCAAAGATAAAGCTCTTGTGGTTACTTAGGAAGATGAGGGCTTTAACTGGAACAAATATATTTCCAAGAATGAAAGTTTGGCTTTGGTTGCTACGATAATCGAAGAACCTGAAGAAGAATCAGAGGCAACTTTTGGTGAAGCACCCGAAGATGATTATTACTATCATACATCATCAGAAGAGGATGAACTTTTGAACAGTGCATTTAAACATCTCCTGCCTAACGATATGTTGAAAATTTTTGCAGGTTATTTTGCACCAAGTCATCAATCATCTTGCGAAAAACAAAAGAAGCCGGTTGTTGAAGAGCGAGTTGATGAAAAGATGGAAACGTTGCCGGATGACATCAACAAGGCATGCATGGCAAATTTCAATGAGGTAAATGAGTCTAAAAGTGTGTCTGTGGTTGAAAAACCTTGTCTGAAATGTGCTAAGCCATGCAATGAATGTGTTGTAAAAGACACATGATATACTGAGCTCAAAAGCTTAACAAGTTACTCAACAAGTTCTTACGTCATTGATCACATTTTACTGAAAATTGAAAATAAAGAAGATTCAGAAAAGGTTGAAACCAAGAGTGCGAGTTACGATCGGTTCCACCCCCTATGTGGAATAGTTATGCATGTACAAAAACCAGCAGGGGTGGAAAAGGCACTCAATCTAAAAATGAAAACTGAACAATCAAATGAGTTGCTTACAAACATCGACATAACTTACACAACTTCAGAAAGTGAATTGACTCTGAGGTGGTTAGAACTATGGTAGAAAATGTTTTAAAAAGCGAATCTGAAAAGTCTGAGTCTAATGCTGAACCATCGGAAAATAGTTTAACTAATGATCCAAATGTCATAGTTTATAAAATGCAAGTATCAAATAAACTATTTTCTGATGAGGTCTTTCCCATCCAGAACATGAATCTGGATCGTGTTGATAAATTGTTCAAGCTTGTGGAGGTAAGTCGTGCTGATTTAGATAAACACAATGCATCATTCTACTCTAAATCAAGATGTGACAATCGACCCTATTATCATAAAATAGAGATTATCTTGAAGATAAAAGGGCAGAGTTGGGTTTCCAAAAGCAACGAATGAACAACAAGTCACAAAAACTTAATTTACCAAGAAAATCAATTTTGTTTTTGGGACAACAACAAAGAAGGAAAAAGAAATCATCGGAACACAATCGAATGATGATTTTAAGAAAGAGAATAGGAAACAAGTTTTGGAGTCTTCTGTTCAAAAGGACAGTAGGACTTGTTACAAATGTCAAACTGTTGGGCACATTGTAAGAGATAGCTCCCAAGAAACTTCAAAACCTGTTTCTCATTCTAAAAAGTTCACCAGGGACGAAAAACAGAAGGCACCTATGGTTGCACCAAAACAAATCTTGAAAAGAACCAATGAATCCTACAAAAATGTTAAGCAAATTCTTCAACGTCATTCAAAATTTGAAATTGGTGAAACATCAACTAAATATCGACAAGATTCTAAATTTTATGCTAAATAGGCAAATCTAAAAATGCAAACATGGGTGGCAAAAGTGAAACCGTCCAAGGTAGAACCAAAACCTTCTGTTCCAAACAAAACCGAGCCTAAAAAACGTCAAAAACAAAGTAGGTCCGAAATTTGACATTCCGAACCCACCCAAGACCAAACAGGCTTGGGTTTCTCTGTTTAAATAGTTTCTTCCGAATGTGTGCAGGGACTCCCACGATCGATAATGTCTAAATGGATAATGGATAGTAGAGCTTCCAGGCACATGACAGGGGTGCATGCCTTGTTACACGACGTTAAAGCTATCTGCGGAGGGTATGTAGGTTTTGCCGGAACGCAAGGAGGAAAGATTGCCGGTGAAGGAATTATCAAGAATGGAGTTGTATTGTTTGATAAAGTGAACTCATCGCGGAACTTGAGAACAATCTACTCAGCATTTCGCAGATTTGTGACAAGAAATTCACAACGCACCTCAACGATAAAGAATACTTAATCTTAAAACCGGGTTTCAAGATTCCAGAGGAATGGATTCTGATGCGTGCACCAAGAGAAAATGACTTGTATGTTCTAGATATGAGTGTCGCATCAACAACATCGAAGAAAGTTCAATGCTTTGTTTCCAAAGCTACCGAGAAAGAGTCGATACTATGGCATAGAAAGATGGGGCACATTCATCTGCGAAAGATTAATTATCTTGTGCATAACGACCTAGTGGAGGGTGTTAAATTGAAGAATTTTCAATTATCCGATGATTGCTTGAGCTGTAAAAAGGGGAAGCAGCACAAGAAATCGCACCCACGAAAGCTGTTGAATTCTATCAAGCTACCACTAGAGAGGCTACATATGGACCTTTTCGGACCAGTAAACGTCAAATCGATTTCTGGTGATCTATATTGCCTTGTCATTACAGATGATTATTCAAGATTCTCATAGGTTTTCTTTCTGGAGAGCAAAGATAAAACATTTGAAACTCTAATGATTCTCTTAAGAAAACTCGAAAACCTGTATCATTTGCCAATCAAGAGAATCCGCATTGACAATGGTACAAAGTTCAGAACAAGAGGATGCTCGAATTCTGCAATGAAAAGGGGATTCTTCATGAATTTAGTGCTCTGTATACTCCACAGCAAAACGGAGTGGCTGAATCGCACACTTATCGAGACTGCCAGAACTATGCTAGCCGATTGAAATTGCCAATCAGTTTCTGGAGTGAAGCAGTCACATCAGCGTGTTACACCTTGAATCGTGTGTTAACAGTTAAGCCTCACAACAAGACGTGTTTCGAGTTACTTAATCAGTGAAACCCTAACCTTGCATTTCTAGAGCCATTTGGATCACCGTGTACTGTATTAGACCCGGCTGGTAAATTTGGTGCTAAATCCAAGGAAGGATTCTTCGTAGGTTATGCTACTCCTTAGAAACGTGTCTTCTTGCTGAGTTTGAACCAGGTTATTCTTCCGCAGCATGTTAACTGTCAAAGATATTCTATGCGAACGCAGAAACCTGGGGATCCATGGCTGTTTAACTACGATGGTTTGTGGAATTCTTTCGACCTGCCAGATGTGCCATCAGAAGAAGAACTTGTTATGCTCTTTCAACAACATCAAATATCTAATCAAGAGCAAGTTACCAGACCGTTAGTGATTTCCCCGTCACTTCCTGTGTCTAACACGTCTGATGTAGGTCCGAGCTCTACTCTTCAAGACTCTGTCCCTGTACTAAATGTCAATACTGCCGAATCATCTGCCCAGCAACAGTCAAATGTTGGCTCTGATCGGGGACCGACTTTCGACGATGGTGGATCCGTTTCTGATGAAGGATCTAAGCAGATTGAAAGCTTCCTGAATACTCAAGCTGATCAGTCAAATGTCAGGAATGAAGCTTCATCGTTTGTACCGGTTGTGGATGAAGTCATTACAAATATGCAAACACAAGTAGATGTTCCTAGCGAAGTGATGCCAAGGATGCTTTCTTATCATCCTTCGGAGAATATTATAGGCAGCTTACAAACGGGAGTGCAAACTTGCAATCAGATCAACAAGGATCTAAACTATTTCTATACTCGTATTGCTCCACTTCAAACCAGACTTTCTAATATTTGTTTTGTTTCTCAGGTTAAGCCGGGGAACTGGAAAGACACGTTGAAAGAAGAGAGTTGGGTGGATGCAATATAAGAGGAGTTGCTTCAATTCCAGAAACTGGGAGTCTAGAAGCTTGTTGAATTACCTGATCATCACAAAAACATAAACACTAGATGGGTATTCAAGTGCAAGCATGATGATAGAGGGATTGTAGTACGCAACAAAGCTCGACTTGTGGTTTAGGGTTTTCATCAACAGGAAGAAATAGATTACACTGAAGTCTATACCCCGGTCGCCCGTCTTCAAGCGATCCGCATATTCTTGGCCTTTGCCTCGTGGAAAGGGTTCAAGGTGTACCAGTTAGATGTCAAATCTGCTTACTTATACACAAAAGTCAAAGAGGAGGTATATGTCGGCCAACCACCGGGGTTCGTTGATCCAATGCACAAAGACAATGTCTACCTTCTGAACAAAGCCTTGTACGGTCTATATCAAGCCCCGAGAGCTTGGTACGAAACGCTGTGACGACATCTTACAAACAACGGCTTTATTAGAGGAACCGTAGATTCTACCCTCTTTACGAAGGAAGTGGATGGGCATTTGATTATCGTACAGATATATGTGGATGATATTATCTTCGGTTCGACAAATGACAAGCTGTGTAAAGACTTTGAAGAAGTCATGAAGCGTGAATTTGAAATGAGCGCGATGGGGGAGATGAAGTTCTTTCTAGGACTTCAGGTCGATCAGTTGCCTGATGGTATCTTTATCCATCAGACGTAGTATGTCCATGACATATTGGATAAATTCGATATGGTAGGAGCTAAACCAACATCAACCCCATTAGTTCCTAATCACGGCATTTGTCCAGATCTTACTGGAGTCAAAGTTGACAAGACTTTATACCGCTCCATGATCGGATCCTTGATGTATCTCACTGCTTCTCGACCAGATATCATGTATCCAACATGCCTATGCGCCCCTTATCAGTCCAATCCAAGAGATTCGCACTTGCTCGTCGTCAAACGTATCATGAGATATTTGAAGGGATTTCCAAGCACCGGTTCGTGGTACCCTAGACACGATGACTTCAACTTGCGGGTTACTTGGATTCTAATTTTGGTTGCTGCAGAGCACCAAATCTACAACGGCTGGTTGCTAGTTCTTTGGAACCCGTTTGGTAACATGGCAATGCAAGAAACAGACCGCGGTCGCTCTCTCTACCTGTGAGGCTGCGTACGTTTCAACATCCAGCTGTTGTGCCCAGATTCTCTGGATTCAACAGCAGATGAGAGACTTCGGACTGCATTTTCTTGATACGCCTATATATGTAGATAACTAGGCTGCGATCGATATCACTAAAAGCTCTTGTCAACATTCTCGAACCAAACATATTGAGATTCCACACCACTTTATCCGTGATTGCTACGAGAAAGTTGGTTAGAATTGAAAAAATCCACACTGATGACCAAAAAGCAGATTTTTATACCAAAGCCTTTGATCGAACAAGATTTAAAAATCTTTAAAATTAAATGGTTTACGAAATCTGACATCAGGGGATATACACGAGGTTGAGTTTGAGGATAATGACGACTTGATGTGATAACTCATCGGTTTAACGAATTTTCTGTACATTCTTTCTTAAAAACTCTAAAAATCCAAAAATATGTTTTTGATTTTAGGGGGAGAAATTTTGGGAAAATACAAAAACATTATAAAATCAAAAGAGTTTTTATGAAAAAAAGGAAGATAATATTATATCAATATGACAGTCATAGTATGCTAAAGAATTGGAATGATTAAACAAGTAATTAAACATGTCTTACTGAGGATGTGCCAATAGGCTTCACTCGTTCAGTAAATTGTTTTCAAGATATAAACCTAAATGAAAAACTGAATAACATGTGAGTTAACATCTCTCGGATATATGGACTTAGTACTTTAAAATTTCATTTGAGAGAATGCCAGATTTTGCGATACTAGGTCTTTATATTTAATCGATATATGGGGTATTATCCTAGTTCTTCTGATTTTGCGTCAGCAATGGCCTAGAACTTGTATAATACTTTACGCATTATTCGCCTACAAAAGCTGCATAAAAATGATTATGTCATAACCTTTGTGACATCTACAGTTCAAAAGATTCCTTTAAGGAACACCACCTAAAGACGAGCCTTCATCTCTGTGTTTGTACGGTAGTACTAACTTGAGCTCTCAAGGTCTCGCAATTCACCCATTTACATATATCAGTTAGATATATTCACCTGTGAAATGAAATTCTGGGAATCTCGATACGGGAGTATATTCTAAGATAGGACACACAGTTATTTCATGTTCTTAATATTACCTAACATATCTTGAAACAGTTGAGAAACGAGAAGAGGTTTAAGTGGATAAGAATATTGGCAATCTAGGTAAATCTGGTTAAAAGCTTAATGAGTATACCAAGATCAACGGTACTGGTGATTTGTTAAACACTTGATATGATCTTCTTGAAACACAAAACTCACAAAAATATGTATCTTTACTTGTTATTTCTTTTCGAAAAAATCCTAAAACCCAAAAAGATTTTCAATTTCCTTAGCTTTTTAGTTTTGTTTTAGTCTACCGATGATGTAAACACGGATAGTTGAAGTCATGGCGACATCTTGCTGAAGGGAATCTGAAGACCATGGGTTGGGAGCTAATCTTAATCGAAAAATTTCTTGAACGTCAATAAAGTTCATTAATTTGCAACTTTACAATTTAAAATAAATCTGTTTTGGTCAAACATGGTCAACCAAGGTCATTAACTTGGACTTGGTAGGCAAATCAGATAACTAGGGTCATTAACTTGGACTTGGTTAACTGAGTAGGTATTAAACAGATAAAAAATTGCATAAAAAATAAAAAAAATCAAAAATATAAAAAAGTTTTCCAAGTTTCAGAACTGATTTGTACGAGTCTCACTAACTCGTACGAACCATGTTTGGGTTTCATTCGCACGAACCATTGGTTCGTACGAACGACTGAAACTAGTATAAAAGGTTACCTTCTTCGCACGAACCAATGTTATGCTACTATGCGAACTGAGAGAACCTTTGTGCGAATATGTTCTAAACTTCAAATTTCTTGACATTTATCGAGTATTATTACATTGGGGAGGTTGATCCACACACCTCTTTCAGTGGGAAAGGTACTTTTGCTCAATCTTAGCTGTTATAATAACGTTTTTGAACCGAACGGAGTTAAAACATAGATTTAGGGATATTGGACCGGTAAACTTAAAATTAACCTTAAAAACGTTAATATCGGCCCTAATAGCCTATAAATCGACTATCAATTTGTTAAAAAAAACATGTTTTAGGTTCGGATTAAACTTGGTGTTTTTGGAATGGTTCATGATTCGTACGAATGAGTTCTTCGTACGAACTAAGTTTTCAGAATGTTATATCCTTTTCATTCGGACGTTTAAAGTGTTTGTAAGAAGTAACATCCTTAAATGTTCAAATTTCAAAATTGTGTTAAGTGCTGATGATTCGTACGAAGCAAGTTTAATGAAATCTTTGAATGTTCCTAAGTCTTTAGTCACCGTACGAAGTGCTGACTCGTACGAGTGATAGTTTGAATCAAACTTGTAAAATTTTTCTAAGTATTGAATCGTACGAATGCATGGTTCGGACGAATGATGTAGTGTGTTGAAAATTTTGAAAATTTTTCTAACAATTTGAATTTTCCTTGATGTACAGGTCAAGAAAACGTCCTTCTCGTTGTTTCATAACATTTGTTGTCTACTTGACGAGATTATACCGGAGATTGCAGCTTATAGATGTATTAGATTTTTTGGGCAGGATTCCGATTACAAAAGCGCTCACCGATCGACATACAGTTTATAGATCTCATGTCGAATATTTTTGGAACGCAGTGAAAATGCGATAGTTTTGGCAGTAAAGATTGATGATGAAGATATCCAGGTTAAGATAACGGAAGATTTGATTCGAACAGTTTTGGATTTCAAGGATAATGCAGACGATCCTACCGGGTTTTCGGAGTACATGGTGAAGGGTTGTTTTTACAAGATGGGATATGCTGGTTTTGTGAACGTCGTACCATTTAAGAAAGGAAACCTCAGTGCACCATTCCGTTACATTGCTCATGTTGTTGATCACGCATTAAGTCATCGAAAAGGGGGATTTGATGATTTGATGATTTGGTAGATTACCAAATGTGTATGATTTCTACTCGGGTCCTAAATCTGCAATATAACTTCTCTAAAGTTATATTTACACAGATGGTGCAAAACATACAGAGGGAAATTTTTTTGCAATACCCTCGGTTCGTACAGATGTTGTTAGATCAATTACATCCGAACTTAAAGAAGAAGAAGGACGATGTGTTAAAGTTAGAGCACATGGATGTTTCTATACTCAATAAGATAAATTTATATTTGCTAAGCGAGGAATTGACTGCACTTGAAAGTTTTGTTGCTAAGCGAAGTTCGTGGTTTGTGAAAGATGGTGAAAAGGGTGTTAAGAGAAAAGCGACTGCTTCATCTTCTGCTTCTGCACTGCAAAAGAAAAAGACAGCAGCAGAAAGTTCTGGGCTTAGAGATGAACCTGAAGTTGAAGAAAGCATTGAAGATATTGCTGTAGATATCGAGAGGCAAGCTTTTGGTGGAGAGAAAGAAGCTGAAGATGCATCGTCTTCGAGCACTAATTCTGATGAGAGACGTGCTGGTGAACGTAAAAGAGCCAAAAAGATAGAGGCAAAACGTATGGCTGAGAAAAAGAGAAAGGAAGAAGAGCAAAAGCGCAAAGCGGCAGGAGAAGATGATACAATGTATGTACCTTCAGGTTCAGATACAGATACTCCTGTGCGCACACCAGTGAAGAAAAAGGCACGAAGGTTTAAGCACCAAGCAGCTAGAAGCTCCGAGTCTCCAACTGTTAGATCTAAAGAGACTGTGCAAGAGCAAACGATTGAAGAAGAGATTGTAGTTGAACCGACTCCGACATCACCAGTTCATCAGTCTACTTCTCAGGTTCCATCATCACCACCACATCAATCTACTCCTGCACCTCAATCACCTCCACAACCAACACCAAGACAAGCTACACCACAACCGCCACCACACACTTCACAGCCCTAATCTCAGTTTGATTTTGACTTTGACTTTGGAGAGATTTCATGGGGTGAAGATTTTTCATTCAACGACCCGCGTGTTGATGAGTTACAAAAACATGTCTTGTTGAATACTGTGAAGATAGCGGAGTTGCAGGAACACATTAATGTGTTAAATGAAGAAAAACAGGAGTTGCATGAGCAGATTAATGTGTTGACTAAAGATAAACAGCAGTTAGAAGCCATGCTTGCAAGTATTGTGTCTGAGAATGAACGTCTATGACTCCGTATGGCCGAATACGAAGAAGAACGGCTCCGCAGTGATCATAGAATGAATTTGTTTGAGATGATTTTGGTGAAAAAGCTGGGAGTGAATATAGCCACGGAGATTGATGAGATAGAACGAGCAGAGACTAGAGAATGAGTTGCTGAAAGGGAATGTCTTGCTAAAGAGTTATCTGACGCGTAAGGCAAAGGAAAAGCGAAGGTTGTAGAGGATCCTATGAATGTTGAAACTGAGCCAAAAGCTGAATCTGCGCCAGTTACTATTACAGATATTGTTGTGTACCAAGTGTCGAATAAGTTTATATTGATCGGGAAGCCTAAGGATGAGGAGATTGATTTGTCAAATCTATCTACGAGACATCGTGAATGGCTTTTGAAGAAAAAGTTAGAAAAAGAAATTGAGAAAGTAGCTGAAGAGTTTGAGGAAGATACTGAGAAGGAAGATGAAGATTTAGATGTTGATGGTGATTCTGATTCGGATTCTGATAAGGGTGATGCTGATGATGATGATGTAGGAGGTGCTGGTATTCGTGTAACTGATTTTGATGTGAATAAAGAGATTGATTATTCAGTGTACCTCGATGATTCTGCGAACCAAACTACCGAAGAAGGTGTTAAGGATAGAACGGAAGGTTCTTCAGATGCTCATCAGGCAGGAATCCTCTTGGTGATTGATACATCTACCATTCCTGTCATGCCGAAACCAAAAAATTTCTATCTTGAGCATGATGTCGAGGAAGGCGAATTCATTCACAGTTATTCTAAAGCAGAGATCGCAGAAATGCTAGGTGTGGATGAAGAACAATTTGAGTTGATTTTGAGAAAGAGCTGAACAAGATTAGCGCGTTCGAGCCAAATGATTATGTTTTTGAACATGTTGAAGAAGCTAACGAATATGATCGAGTTGTCGTGAAGGATGATTCTGATGACGATGCTAATATTGCCGATCAGGGTACAGAGGACTCCCCAACTTTTACCGAACTATTTGCAGCAGAGAATGCAGATTTGCTGAAACGTAAAGTTGAAGAATCTGCAAGGCAAGGCACCATTCCTCAACAGTTAAACAGAGCTAAAATTGCTGAGATGAGGAAGAAGTGGTTTAAGAAGTCACCAGCAGAGCGTAAATTCAAACGTCCTCTAGCATTCTTTACTCAT
Organism: Scalesia atractyloides; assembly: GCA_947069175.1. Classification (NCBI taxonomy): domain Eukaryota; kingdom Viridiplantae; phylum Streptophyta; class Magnoliopsida; order Asterales; family Asteraceae; genus Scalesia; species Scalesia atractyloides. The sequence goes on along the minus strand of CAMTDV010000012.1, from coordinate 55,643,624 downwards.
GACGCTAATATTTCTCTAGGGGACATTATAAGCTGGGGATGGATTGAAGAGCTTAACGTCTATGCGATCAAAAGGGAGTTTGGTATTCAATATTTCCGATATATGAGCGACATCAAGTCCTTGCCTTACTAGGATATTAAATAGTTGGTGCAAACTAAGATGATTAATCTCAAGATGAAATTTCACGACCAGAGGCTTTGGAAGTTGATCAAGCTTGAGGCTTTACATGGTTTTACACACTTGAAACCTCACTTTCCTAGACGCATTACAAAGATAGATCCAATGACAAAAGAGAAGGATGTGATGCTCATCGTAAAAAGGCCGAAAGTAATGAAGAATATGCCTATGTTACAGATGGAGCAAGATTTCTACAAGAGCTTCAAGTGGTGGAATTATAATTTGAACATAGGAGAGGCTGTTATTTTCGTGCACCCAGATGAAGACTCGTGGAAGATTATCGAAGAGTTAACCGAAGCCGTCATCGCTCACAAACGTATATACGGACTATGGCGTGGCATTCGAGTACTAGACCCGATGTGGCTAGTCAATTGCATGAAGAAAGATATAGAATGCTTGTTCTATAGCAAGATCAGTTATGAAGAGAAAGATAAAGAGCAAGCACTCCAATTTCAGAAGATTGTTAACATCTACTTCGCAAATGATATACATTCAGGATCGACATGGAACACTTCTTGGAGGAAGCTGGAGGAAACTGAGCAGAAGAAGAAAGAAAAGAAGGAAGCTAGAATAGCAGAGCATGCTCGCATAGCATCACTAAGGATTTTTCGGTTTGGCAATACAATGAACCGACCTCCTCCAACAAGATCAAACGCCAATTGCATTTGAGGAGCGTCGCAAGCCACCAAAGAGATTTTTTGGTCGTTATGCGTCAAATTTTGTGTAGTTTTTTTGAAGACTATCCAGACTGCGGCAACATCCAAGGAGGAGTTTGTTGGTGCATTATGTCTATTGCCTACGTCTAGGATGTGTCGATATTGTATATAGGGCTTAAACGTCATTTGTATAAATGTTATTAATTGTTTTATATGTTTTGTGGTTGACTCGTACGAGTGAGTCAGTTGGCTCGTACGAGTGACAACCACTCGCACGAGTCACAACTTCTGTTTCACACACTCTAGTGCGAGTCATGTCGACCTATAAATAAAGGAGGGTTGTGTCAGAGCTAAGTAGTGTTAGTTCAGTTGGTACAGCGAAGCCTTGCTGATTTGTTTACTCGCGTCTGTACTTTGCACGTCTTTCAATACAATTCAGAGCAGTTAAACAGTATCTCTCTCTTGTTCGTTTGTCATCCTCTCTAGCAATGAATTCCGCCTCTGCTAGTTGAGTTAGATCAGACCTGTTGCTGATCGGAGGAGCCAATCCCCCGATCACAACCACCCCCTATGCAATAATTGTAAGTATCACCATCTAGTCAAGGTACCTTACCACATATGCACTCGATGTGCTAAAGGTGGACAATTGGTTAATACTTGTCGTGTGAATCTTAGACCTAACGCCCTCGTCCAACCTGCTACCCCCATTCAACCTGTTGTTGCTCCTTCTCAAGTGACTAGACCTTTGGTCCAATGTTTCAATTGTGGTTATCCTAATCACTTCATACGCTACTTCTCTAGGCTTGCTAATGCCAACCCAGCCCCTTGGAGCGCATTTAACATCAATGCTAACAAGGCGCGTGCTGATAACAACGTGGTTAATTGTACATTCCATGTTAATAACCAACCTGCCTCTTACTATTTGATTCGGGTGCCAATAAAATTTCGTATCTTATGCTTTTGAACCTTTTCTTTCTATACCACGAACTAAGCTAAGAAAACCTTTAACGATAGAAACAGCTAGTGGTGATCCCTTATACTCTATGACGTCAGTGAGGGTGGGTATAATTTTTTATATATTTTTAGCACTTATACTCGTTTATAAAGCTTTAAATTTATAAAACACAATATAACACTATCACTCTCTACAACACATCAGGTAAGTGCACCCATTGTTAGCGTAGTGTAGTGATGCTAAGATACTGAGGTCGTCCAAGGACATAAGAGCTTTTAATACCGGAATATCGTCAACGTCTAATCTAACCAAATTTTGAGAAAAGATGTTTAGTACATAAAATTTAAAAAGAAATTAAAATATTAAAAAGAAACAATAGACAAGATAGAATCACTTGGTTCCGATTCCTCTTTTACGTATCCTTTGATTTTTTCTGTACTTTAGGTTTTTTAAGAGATTATCTTAGTTAAAGTGGCATGTCCCTCTTTTGGAGGCGACGCTACCCTCGGCCGTATTGGTCTCAGTCAGCAGGGATACAACCCCACAAGGCTTGAATATTGGAAGATAATTAAGTAAGTTATTAATGCAAAATGTGGCAAGTCCCTCTTTTAGAGGTAACGCTTCCCTTGGTCCGAGTCAGAAGGGATACAGTCTCGCAAGGCCAATTTAAAGTTTTAATAGTAGTTTATTTATAAGGGATTCAAGCCGTTCTTACTTCCCAGGATTTGATGCTATCTGCCTCAAGAGAAGTCCTAATAAGCTTGAATCAAATCCTCACAGGATCTTTACACCGAACGAGGTAACAACTTTACGCAAACCACCCTTCTAGCCCTCTTCCAGATAATTAACGTGCTTTATATAGACCATAAAGACACGAATGGGTGAATCAACAAAACATGAAGAGATGATAGAATAAAGTTCACTTTCAATATAAAAACTAGTTATTAAAATCATTTATACATACCCAAATAAAAAGTTAACCAAAGTTTGGAAATCAAAAGTAATACATAAAAGATTTGTCTTCACCAAGTGCTGTAAAACATTAGCCAACCATGGCCTTTGTTTGAAAAGAACTCTTATGATCAATCTTGGATCCCGTACAACTACACACCCTAAAGATGGATGATGGAGGAATGTGGTGGATGCTGGTGTTGTAGTGGTGGTAGAGTGATGGTAGGTGTGGCATAAGTGGTTTCCCAAGGGATGAGTTGTAAGTGAACCAAGCACCTATATTTATAGCTGGAAATAGACCCTTCACATGGCCCCGTGCCCAGGGGGCAGCCGCGTGTCCTTTTTTTCTCTATCTTCATTTAATGAGCTGTGTTAGTCCGTATGCACACCGTGTGTCAGAGGGCACAGCCCCGTGGTCTTGTACTTGGTGTACTTTTAGAGATTTGCATATCTAGGAATTGACCACGGCCTGTGTCCATGGGACACAGCCACGTGTCTCTTGTCTACTTCTGTTTGTCTTGTTCTTCATGGACTCTAGAGTAGGGCACGACCCCATGCCTTGTTGGCATGGCCCCGTGCTTGTCTTCTGATTTGTTGATTTAGTCTTGGGGTGAAGCTTGGATGGTTGGCATGGTGTATCAACTTCTCTTCTTTTGTATTTATGTTGGCTTTTGTCGTTAATTTGTTCCTTTTGTACATTTCAGCTCTTTTAATCCTGAATATCAAAAGTATAAAAAACTCACTTTTTCCAACATTAGTACATAAAAAGGTGGCTTTTATACCTTTTTATTATAATTTATATGTTATATTTTGGGCATATCAAATACCTCCACACTTGAATCTTTGCTTCTCCTCAAGCAAAAGTATTTAATATTGCTTACACTCCCAAATAGAAGAGGTAGAGAAGAAGCTTTTGGGTCTTGTTTTAGAGTTTCAGAAATCTAAGTTCTTTTTATTCTTGTTTTTATATTTTTTACAATCCTATTCGACATGATTTATTTAGTACTCTTTTATGAAAAATACATTTTTAGCCATAACATGCCTCTTAAAATTTCATTATTCTATATACAATTTCACACAATCTCACAAGTTATCACTCAACAATCAGTCGATAATGTATAAGTGAAACGTTCGGTCCCGGTGTGGAAATTACTCCTATCATATGCTTGACAAGCAATCAAACCTTCTCCTTTTTGACATAATCTTTGTAAATATCATTAAGACTTTTAAAAGGGTCGGTTTTGGCTAGGGGTAAGGACTTTTATTTGAAAAGTGGCTAAAGGCGTAAAAACACAGGTTTTTCTATTGAAAAATTATTTGTTTGTGACTTCTATATAAACTATAAGAAAGAAATTTGGAACTTGCTTTACTTATTTCAAACAACTGGGGGATTTAAATAAATCTATTTTTTATAAAGTATTCACAAGATAACTAAATCACAAATTGATATATTTCAAAAGAACCGAACTTTTACTAATATAAAGGGTGTAAAAATAAAAAGGCTTAGGGTGATGGTGATCCATGTAAAATTTGTATTTTGCGGGTTTTGAAATGAAAGGTTTATTCTCAAAGGGGGCTAAGCAAGGGATTTTTGGTTTTGGTGGGGAGATAAAAAGGAAAATAAGGTTGAAACGGAAAAGGTTTATAGTCCTAGTGCCTCAATCATTTACCTACTTGGATTAGTCGGTAAGGACCGGGAATGCACTGTCTTGTCAAGTTTTAGATTTGTAAGAATCATACGGGCTATCACACAAGAAATGAAAAGTGAACGTTTAGTAAAGATATGGTATTGAATGCTCGTTAAAGGTTCAGAACTCACTATTCGTGGGAATAGGGTTAAAAATGTGAGAATGTATATACAATCAAATTTTAAAAAGATTGTGATGCCCTTTTATAAACTTTTCTTATATGGTTCTTTCTATCACAGCGCTATCGGTTGTAAATTAGTAAAAAAAATTTAGAACTTGGTTTTCTAATTTACTAAAACAAGACAAAATTTTTTGAAAACTTACAGAAGATGGGCATGGCGTCATGCCTAAGAGGCACGACCTCATGTGACAGGTCCAAAAGCAAAAAATGAGTCTGTAGTGTAGATGCATGGGGGTGTGCTTACCTTACAAGGCCCCGTGCTGAACTTACCATAATGAAGATTTCGAGACGGGGGACATATGTTAACGTCCATGGGGCGTTGGTTCAACGTCCTTTGGCTAGATCCAACCCTCTTTTGAGTGTCTTTTACTCCTTCAAAGAGAAACTTGAAAATAAAAGTATTAACTAAAAGCTAAACTAAATTTTAAACATGGTCATTCTTTTTCAAAAGGAAGCCATACTTTTGAAGTTAGTCAAATGTTGCCCGATCCAGATGACTCGCACCCTAAGTTGCACCGACTGAGGGCGTACTCCAAGGTCGAGTCTATTGACTTGATGCAGTTGACCAAATTTGTTATTGCATAATATGTATGTCTGCCATTTTATGAATAGGCTAGATAGAGCTTTTGTTAAATATTGTATAGATGATAGTTAGATTCGAACATGTGAGATTTGGAGCGAATGAGTGGTCCGTACGGATGAGACTCATAAGCATGGATGAAGCTCATCGACATGGACAAGACTCATCCGCACGGATTAGTCATGACTATAAATAGGTTCATGTGTTAGAATTTGTTAAGTTTTGAGAGTTTTGCTGGAGAGATGTGTTGATGCTCTCTCCAGCCTGTCAATGATGTATGCTCTTTCGGTATTGCTGGAATCCTTCTACTTATGACTATTCTTACGAGATTTCTACCAAACTAGATCTATCGTATCCAAACTTCCATCTAAACCCGCCTGATCCGAAACTTTCAAACTAATAGTTGATTGAATCACCTACGCTTATGATTTATGGGTTTTTAGACGTAAAACATAAAATTAATGGTTAATTCACGGACAAAAAGTAAAATTGAAAACATAGGATTGATCAATATGAACCGCGACGTTTCGAATAAACGACACAGTTTCGTGTGTAGGAGTGTCACATTCGTGCAAAGGAACAGTTCATCCGCACGAAGGAAACCTTATCCGTTTGAAAAAGCGTGTTAGTCCGCACGAACCAGTCTTTCATCCGCGCGAACCAATCTTCATCCGCACGAACTAGACCTCATTTGCACACCCAAGCTTAATTCGTTCCAAAAACATTTCATCTGCACTAAGGATTCATTTGCACGAATGAACTTGTTTCATCCGTGCGAATGTGTCAAAATGCCTACAAAATAAAAATGAAAAAAGACATTTTTTGATCATGGTGACGAGACCAGTGTCTAGAAAAAAATTGGTGATTGAAAATTTTTTCGGGATTTTAACGTCAAATACGGGTTATTCGGGGACACCGTCTGAGGATTTGGGAATAGATATGATGTTGAGATCACAGAGTGTAGAAGTTAATAGGGTAGTCACGGATACCTATGCAGAATGTTGATCATTTGGTGTAATGACTATTCATAGGCCAACAAGAAAAATCCGCATTTATGGAAAACGCACTTCTATGGAGCTAAATGTCATATTTTCCACATAGTTGAGTTTTTCAGAGAATAGAAAGGACTGAATTTGCCAAGTTTGAGGGAGAAATTCAGTAATGAGTTTAGAGAAGTCAGAATTTGCCAAAACTTAGGGGGGAATAAATTTTTGAAATATTAGGACATTTTTGGAAATTCAGACATGCAAGACTTCAAATTGACTAGGGATGCATAGGATCTTGGATTCATTAGTTCGTGATCATAGGAAGTTTGAATTCTTTGAGTTTGTGATCGAGTTGATATCTTAGGGTTTGAGTCCCGAGTCTCCGTACAAGCCAGTTAGAATGATTAGCGTCAAGAGGAATAGACAGTATTGTCGTTACTTAAAGATATCAGAGGGCATTCAAAAACTGATAGTTCTATGATAGTCGTGTTAGATTGATTAATGTTCGAGCAAATGAGTTGTTTTTCGGACTAATCGCCAAGGAATGATGACGTTTGTTTATTAAGTTGCTGCCGGAACTAACAGAGAAGACTACACATCTGTTATTGTGACTGAAGAGGAAGAATGTGAATTTGATTGTGGCATAATGATTCTTAGATCAAAGTGTATTACTAGATAATTTGTTGTCCGATGAAGATTTGCTAATTGTGGAGATTACTGTTATACTAATCAATCATTCAGGAGTGTGCATAGAGGTGATTGCGAAAGACGAGATTTCAGATTTTCATTTGGTATTCATAGACTTGAAGTTTAAAACTGTGGTGTTCAAAATTTGTATCAGTTGCGGTTGGGTTTTTGAAGATTAAGAGTTTGAGAGGTTATTCAAGAACCAAACGCGGATGTGATTAATGTTGAATGGAGAAGTTGCATTGATTACTTTCAAGTTGTTGATTATTCGTGAAGATTGTAGTTAAGCAAATCAGAGGAGGTCAGGAATCGTGCAAACAGAGAACAGAAGTGTCATTCCTGGGGGAATAATTTCGGGGGGAATATGCTACTACAATTGCAAACCCGAATCATCAATTAAGGGGGGAATTTATCTAAAGATATCAAATGCTTGATTGAAGTTGAAGAATATTCAAACATGGCTCTCATATTTAAAGATCAAGATTCGACATTGACGTACAAGAGGGAAATTCTTAGTGCATATTATGTATGTCCGTCACTGTGCAAATAGGCTAGATAGAGCGTGTGTTGAATATTGTATAGATGAGAGTTAGATTCGAACACGTGAGATCTGGAGCGAAGGAGTGGTCCGTACGAATGAGACTCATCCGCACAGACAAGACTCATCCGCACGGATGAGCCATGACTCTAAATAGGTTCATGTGTGAGAATTTTTGTTAAGTTTTTGAGAGTTCGGCTGGAGATATGTGTTGATGCTCTCTCTATCTTGTTAATGATCTTTCAATATTAATGGAATCCTTCTACTTTTAACTATTCTTAAGAGATTTCTGCCGAACCAGATCTATCGTATCCAAACTTCCATCTAAACCCGCCCGATCTAGAACTTTCAGGATCATCCTTCACACATTGCCCCACTTCAAACTTCATTTCCTTGTCACCAACCCTCAATGTTAGCCTTCCGTCACTCATATCCACCATGGCCCACGCGGTGGTCAGGAATGGTCTCCCTAATATGAGCGGATCTCGGTGTCTTCTTCCATGTCAAGGATTACAAAGTCGGCCGAGAAAACAAATTCCCCGACCTTAACCAAAAGATTCTCTATGACACCTTGAAGGTATTTTACCGACCTGTACGCAAGTTGGATGCTCATCCTAGTAGGATATGGCTTTCCTAGTCTGAGTTGTTTGAACATGGAGGCGGGTATTAGGTTAATGCTAGTCCCTAGGTTGGCAAGTGCATTGCTTATTGGCGAGCCTCCGATGGAGCAAGGAATTGTTAAGCTTTGGGGTAGTTTGTTGAGGAGTGTCGCCGAGCATTCTTCACTTAGGTTGACTTGTTGAATTGATTCAATCTTCCTTTTGTGGGTAAGGAAGTCTCTCATGAATTTGGAGTATTTTGGCATTTATGTGTGGACTTCAACAAAAGGAAGATTTATGTGAAGTTGATTTAGGAGGTTTATGAACTTGGTGAACAGCTCGTCGGTTTTTTGGTGAAGTAAACGGTCGACATAGGGTACCGATGGTGGTTTGGTTTTTTCCATGTTTTGGGGTTGAGCATTTTCTTGGTTATTGGCTAAGGGTGTGTTCGTGGGTTGGATAGTTTGTGGAGTGTTTTGAGGTAAGGTTGTTTCATTATCGGGTCGAGCCCTACTCATTGGTTTCTTAAATTGATGACGTTTACTTGTTCTTTTGGGTTTGATTCACTGTTGCTAGGCAAGGCACCTTGTGGTCTTTGGAAGAAATTTTGGGCAAGTTGGCTTACTTGTTTTCAATGTTTTGTGTACTATCCCGTTGGTTCCTAATTTCAGCTTCAGTTTATAGGTACCTCTCTAAATACCGTTTTTCGGATTCGGAGAAACGATGAGTGATCCTTAAGTCTTTCTCTTCCACCTAATTGTTGTTTTGGGTTGTTGTTGAAGTTGGTCCGTTGATTTTGATTTTGTTGCTTGCTACCTCCTAATTCTCACCAACTAAATTTGGGGTGATTTCGCCATTTGGGGTTATAGGAGTTACTTATAGCTCCCGATGGCCATGGACGGTTATTGAGGTAGTTCACCATTTCCGTTTGGTCTTCCCCGTATTTCATGCAACTCAAGTTTTCATGTGGTTCGTGACATCCTTCACAAGCTATAAACCCAAGCTGTTTTGTCAATTCAAGTTTCTTTATTTTTGTGGTTAAAGCTTCGATTTGGGCTTGTCAAGAGGTAGCTTCGTCCACTTTATGGGCTCCCAGGGCTATGGATTTTTAATCCCTAGGAGTGTGCCATTGAAAACTATTTTGAACAGTTTCTTCTATTTGGTTGTAGATTTCATCGGGTCACCGATTTCCAAGGAGTCCCCCAGAGTTTGAATCAAGGATTTGCCTCGTGAGTGGTAAGAGTCCATTGTAGAAAACGGAACTTGTTGCCAACACTCTAGACCATGTCTCCTTGAACTTTTCCCACGTCTCGTACAAATATTCCCCGTCCTCTTGAGAGTATGAGTTAATTTCGGTCATAAGTTTGCCGGTTTTAGCGGGAGGGAAATATTTGTAGAGAAATTTTTGGGCAAGTTCCTCCCAAGTGTACACAGATCCACTTGGAAGGGTGTTAAGCCAAGCCTTAGCTAGGTCCTTGAGTGAAAATGGGAACATACAGAGCTGGATAGCGTTGTTGGAGGCTCCGTTGATCTGAAGGTGTCACATATTTCCAAAAAAAATTGTACTATGTAAATGGGGATCTTCATCGGGTAGGCCATGAAAGGTGGCGGAATTTTGGAGCATTTGGATTAGGTGTGATTGAAGCTCAAAGTTGTTAGCATTGACATTTGGTGAGTTAATAGTAGCTCCAAGATTACCGACCGTAGGCCGTAGGTAATCCATGAGGGTACGTTGATCCGCCATGGGAAGATTTTGGGTCGAGGCTTTTTATCGGTTTTTAGCTTGGAGTCTTTTTCTTAAAAAGCGCTCGGGTTCTTCTAGTGACACTTTTATGTCCTTGTCGGAGGTGAAGGCAATGAACCAGGTCATACTTTTTGCAGATTATACGAAATGGTGTAAATTTCTGTGAACAAAAACAGAAAAAATGTTGATTAGTTAACAAACACGACCATGTGTCCAGTTTGACACGACCCCGTGCTCTCGGGATAAAGTTTCTATTTTTTGGTTCCTAGATACTGGAAGTAAGACACGACCCATGTCACTGTGACATGGCCCCGTGTTTTTATTCCAGTAACCTAGAAAACAGATCCTTTTTAGTACTATATGATAAACACGGCCCTGTGTTGGTAGACACAGTCCGTGTTAGGCCTTCTATCACTTGGGCACGACCCCATGTGTGATCAGACAAGGCTCGTGCTGAACCTGCAGAAAGTGGAAAAAAATGCAGAAAAAGAGGAAAAACCTAAAAAAAATAAAGAAGATTAAAAATGCTTAGGCCATCGATTTAGTCTTTCTTAAAATCATTGTGTCCCCGGGAATGACGTCAAAAACTTGACGTGAGTGAGAGTGGGTATAATTTTTGATACTTTTTAGCACTTTTACTTATCAAGCTTTAAGTTAATAAAACACGATATAACACCATCACTCTCTACAACACGTTAGGGCAAATGCACCCATCGTTGGCATAGTATACTATTGGTAAGATATCGAGGTCGTCCAAGTACACAAGAGCTTTTAATACCGGAATATCGGCAACGTCTAATCTAACTAAATTTTGAGAAAAGATGTTTAGTACATAAAATTTAAAAAGAAATTGAAATATTATAAAGAAACAATAGACAAGATAGAATCACTTGGTTCCAACTCCTCTTATACGTAGCCTTTGATAATTTCCACACTTTAGGTTTTTTAAGAGATTATCTTAGTTATAGTGGCATGTCCATCTTTTAGAGGCTACGGTACCCTTGGCCATATTGGTCTGAGCCAGTAAGGATACAGTCTCGGAAGGCAGGAATACTGGAAGATAATTAAGTAAGTTATTAATGCAAAATGTGGCATGTCTCTCTTTTGGAGGTGACGGTTGGTCTTTTGGACAACCCGTAAGTGCGTTAAAATGATAAATATTCCATGCTTTAAACGTTTATTTGTTACGATTTGATGTCTACGGTGGTGTTTGGTTTTTCAGGTACCGAAGAGCATAATGAGGGACCTTAAACGTGCTTTATCGGGTATTTGCAAGAGCCTAATTGAAGATGGGACTCAAGAGATTGAACGAAGGGCAAAATGGGGAATTTCTGCTTACCACCGTAGCTTACGGTGGAGTCCAACCTTAAAGACCACCGTAAGACAGACAATCAGAGTCGTAAAGAAAATTGCCCATCGTAAGCTACGATGGGCACCGTAGCTTACGGTGGTGAGCTACGGGAAATGTGTAACTACCCACTTTTAAGTGTTTTGAAGAGTCTTTTGGAGATGGCAATCATTGGAACGAGTTGCAAAGCAAATAGGGGCGATTTTGAGTGGTTTTCATTGATTCTAACAAGTTCTAAACAATATTTTGGTGTTTTCGATTCGTATGAACAAGACAATTGAAGTATGTTTGATTGTGAGAACATGAGTGGCTAAACAATTCGGTGATCATCTTGTGTGGAAGGTTCGGTAAACAATTGTGTTTCGATTTACATTTTTTTAGAATAATTGCTATGTTATGGTGATTATGGTGTTGATTGATTGTTTGTAAATTATTGGTTGATATTGTGCTTGTTGCTTATTTCGTACGTTCTTGGTGTCGTTGACAATCAAGATATCACGGGAAGGTTTACGGGTTAGGTATTAATCAATTGGTCATCGGGTAACGACCTCACATTTCGGTCCGAGTACTTTGTCCCCTTTTATCACAAATAGTTAATCAAACACGAGTCATGTCTGTGTGACTCTTTCTAGTGAAATCGAAATACATGCGTTTTGAACCGGAAACCCAAGATGATCATCCTCTTATTAATCTGTTAAAAGAACCAATCTTTGAATCATTAAGTAGTTAAAAATCCAAATCCATTAACCGAAAATCTGAACTTAAATTAGTGCAAATTAGGTAATTAGTTTTAGTGGCATAACCTTTTGATAACACTTGTTCCACAATTCCTTGTGTTTGATACCCACTTACCGCTAGCTAATAGCAGTTTTGGGATTAAATTTGCTTGTGTCAACGATCTCACATCAGGAGGCAATGCTACCCTCGGCCATATTGGTCTAAGTCAGCAAGGATACAGTCCCGTAAGGCCGATTGAAAGTTTTAATAAAAAAACTAATTATTAAAGTCATTACTATATACCAAAATAAAAAGTTAACAAAAGCTTGGAAATCAAAATTAATACATAAAAGATTTGTCCACCAAGTGATGTAAGAGATTAGCCAAGCATGGCCTTTGTTTGACAAGAACTCTTACGATAAATCTTGGATCCCGAGACTAATATACACACTCTAAAGATGGATGATGGAGGAATATGGTGGATGATGGTGTTGTAGTGGTGGTGGAGTGGTGGCAGGTGTGAAAGAAGTGGTTTGCCAAGGTATGACTTGCAAGTGAACCAAGCACCTCTATTTATAGCTGAAAACAGACACTTCACACGGCCTCGTGCCCAGGAGGCACGACCCCATGTCCTTTTCTTCTCTGTCTTAATTTAATGAGTTGTGTTAGTCCTTATGCACACATGGCCCGTGTGTCAGGGGGCACGGCCCCGTGGCCTTGTACTTGCTGTACTTTGAGAGATTTTTCATATCTAGGAGTTGACCATGGCCCGTGTCCATGGGACATGACTCCGTATCTCTTGTCTACTTTTGTTTGTCTTGTTCTTCATGGACTTTGGAATGGGGCATGACCCCATGCCTTGGTGGCACGGCCCTGTGCTTGTCTTCTGATTTGTTGTTTTGGTCTTAGGGTGAAGCTTGGAGGGTTAGGCATGGTGTATCAACTTCTCTTCTTTTGTATTTATGTTTGTTTTTGTCGTTAATTTGTTCCTTTTGTACCTTTATGCTCTTTTAATCTTGAAAATCAAAAGTATACAAAGAAACGTATTTTTTCAACATTAGTACATAAACGGGTTGATTTTATACCTTATTTGATATAATTTATATGTTACATTTTGCGCATATCACTCGATTTCGTTATTTATAACCGCCAACTAAACCTTAATAACCATATTTTTCCAATTGGCCTCACACCTACGCAACTCAGGATTTTCGACATCATAGTAGGCATGAACTGGTTAGCCAAAAACCATTCTGAAGTTATTTGTTTTGATAAAATCATTCATGTGCCTCTCCCATCTAGCAAAGTTTTGGAAGTCTATAGAGAGAAACCATTCAAAGGACATAAACTCATAACTTGCACCTAAGCCTAGAGATACCTACGAAAGAAATATGTGGCCTTCATGGCACATATCGTAGAGGAGAAATGCAAGGGTAAGAGTATATATCCAAGACATCCCCATCGTTTTGGACTTTCCATAGGAATTTCCAGAAGAACTGCCTGGCTTACCCCCGGTATGCCAAGTGGAATTCCGTATCGATCTTGTGTCTGGAGCCTACCCTATTGCGAAATCTCCTTACCATCTTGCACCATCTAAGATGCAAGAATTGGCAAGTCAACTCTAGGATCTTTCGGACAAGGGTTTCATTCACCCAAGCTTTTCTCCCTGTGGTGCTCCTGTGTTGTTTGTAAAGAAGAAGGATGGATCATTTTACATGTACATCGATTATTGTGAGCTTAACAAATTCACGATTAAAAATTGATATCCCCTATATTGTATTGATGATTTTTTTGATCAACTACAGGGTGCTACATGTTTTTCCAAGAATGACCTACATTCTAGTTACCATCAACTTCGTGTACTCGAAGAAGATATCCCCAAAATTGTTTTTCGTACCCGATACGGTAACTACGAGTTCACTGTCATGCCTTTTAACTTGACTAATGTTCCTGCCATTTTCATGGACTTAGTTAATAGGGTTTGCAAGCCTTATTTGAATAAGTTAGTCATTGTTTGATTGACGACATCCTAGTCTATTCAAAATCTCGAGCGGGCCACAAACATCACCTTCATTTGTAATGGAACTCCTGAAGAAGGAACAATTTAAGACTAATTCTCCAACTGTGAATTTTAGCTTAAAGAGGTGCAATTCTTAGGTCACACTGTCAATGAACAAGGTATACATGTGGATCCCGCCAAAATCTTAGCAATTAAGGATTGGAGTACACCCACTACTGCTATTGAAGTTTGTTCTTTCTTGGCCTCGCCGGCCATTACCTTCGTTTTATCGCAAACTTCTCCAAAATTGCAGTTCCCCGCACTTCATTAACTCAAAAGGGTAAACCTTTTGAGTGGGGACCCAAACAAGAAAAAGCCTTCCAAACCTTATAACAAAAACTTTATGAGGCTCCTGTTTTATCCATACCCGATGGCAACAACATTTTGTTGTGTATTGTGATGCCTCAAATCTAGGCATGGTATGTGTCCTCATGCAAAGGGACAAAATTATAGCCTATGACTCAATACAATTGAAAATCCACGAAAAGAACTACACAACTCATGATCTAGAGTTTGGTATTGTTATTTTTGCTCTCAAAATTGGGAGACACTGCCTCTATGGTACCAAGTGTGTGGTTTTCACTAACCACAAAAGTCTCCAACATATCTTCAATCAGAAGGAACTAAACATGAGATAACGATGTTGGGTCGAACTTCTGAACGACTATGACTACAAGATTCGTTACCATCCAGGTAAAGCGAATGTCATGGCCGACACACGTAGTCATAAGGAACGTATCAAAATTCAATGCGTTCGGGTCCAAACGCATATTCTCCGAGCCCAACGTACTTCTATGACCTAATGCATGATGCGTAACGAAATGCCACATAATCTTGAGCTTCAGCTTGAAGCTAAAGATGATGGGTTACTCGATTTCTTAAATCGTTTGTGGGTTCTGAACCATGATGATCTTCATACTTTGTTAATGAATGAGGCCCACAAGTCTCGTTACTCTATCCATCCTGGTTTAGACAAGAAGTACATGGATCTACATACCCATTATTGGTGGCCTGGTATGAAAAAGGACATAGCCTTGTATATGTCCAAGTGCCTAACATCCCTTAAAGTCAAGGCAGAACACCAACGCCCCTCCGGGTTGCTTGAACAACCAGAAATTCCAGTGTGGAATTGGGAGAACCTCGCCATGGATCTCATCACTAAATTACCACGCACCTTTAAAGGTCACGATGTCGTTTGGGTAGTCGTTGACCGTTTGACTAAGTTCACACACTTTTTGCCTATTCGCGGGGATTTCTTTGCTGACAAACTTGCTAAGATCTATAATGATGAGAATGTATCACGTCACGATGTTCCTTTAAACATCAGTCCAGATCGTGATGCTCGTTTCTCTTCCCGTTTATGGAAAACCATGCAGTCCGCTCTGGGAACCAAATTGAACCTAAGCACCGCTTATCATCCTCAAACCGATGGGAAATTCGAAAGGACCATACAAACACTTGAGTATATGCTTAGGGCTTGGGGGACTGACTTTGGTAGTAGTTGGGATTCGCATCTACCTTTGATCGAATTCTCCTATAACAACAGTTATCACTCTAGCATCAACTTGGGTCCTATTGAAGCCCTTTATGGTCGAAAATGTTGTTTTCCTATTTATTGGAATGAGGTTGGTGAAGCCCAAATCACTGGACCTGAACTCATCCAAGAAACGAAAGATTATCAAGAAAATTTGTGAAAACCTTCGGGCGGCTAGAAGTCATCAAAAGAGTTGCACTAATAAATGTCGGAAACCTTTGAAATTCCAAATTGGTGACCATGTTCTTCTCAAAGTATCCCCTTGGAAGGGTGTGGTTAGATTTAGGAAAAGGGTAAACTAGCTCCATTTTGTTCACGCCATTTCAAAACACACCAAGTTATAATGTGAGTTTGGATCTCTTCTTTTTTCAAGCTCTATCCTTTGAAGTTTTTAAGAGGCTTTCTGAAGCAGGTAAGTTCTTTTTCCTCAGTTCTTTCCATAGTATTTAGTTTCATAGTCTAATTTTGTCTCAAGGTTCGAAATTGTCAATCATTTTGACTTTTATGTTGACCTTCGAATATGACCATTTTGGTCAAACCAATTTCAAATTCGTTTCACCTAGATGATCATCATAATGTAGGGTATAAATCCCTGCATTTACATGACACGATCACCACGTCTAATTGGGTCAAGTGACAAGTCAAACATGTATTTTCTAAAAGGTCAAATATATCCTTTTTTCGAATAATCAAAGAATGAGATTCTAAGCATATGAAACATGAATTTTGGCTTCAAAATAGTCTGTTCAACATACTAAAGTATATTCTAACATGTTAAACTTGTCAAGGATTCAATTTGACCATCTGAACCCCGTATTGCACGTACGACCCCTTAAAATGCATAAACCATTTAAACAAGTTAAACGGGTCAAAACCTTTTCAAATCAGAATGTAAGGTTGGCAAACCATATTTCACTCATATAGTTATAACCAACATTCTATCCGATCACCGTCTAGTCTAAACCATATTCAAATCCACGTTAGCCGATCAAGTCTCATTAACTAATAATTATCCGTAAAACATTTTACTAAAGCTCCTTTTAACCAAAACTCTCCATAAAAACCATCATAACAAAACCTAAACTAAATATCCTTATTATTATTAGGGCTTACTCGAAGTCGTTAAAACGTGCAAACCTCATCATCAATCATCAAGGCGAGTTAGATAGCCCATTTTCTCTAAACTTTTGGGGTGAAACATCACTTTAACATTTGCAACTACTTATGTCATAACTTTTATCTTTAGACTTCTTGTCTTAAACATTATTTTAGGAACTCGTGTTAAGCATAGTACAATTATTAACTTGGATCAAGCTGACTATAGTAGATTATAGCGCTATAGGTCTGACAAACTCATCCAACTATTGAGATGATCGAAACAGACATCAAAACTTTAAAAGTTGTTATAGTTGTTGTCAGTCACTAGGGTTGATTGTACACAACATTCGTTCTAAAGTGTTTGTTTTCGCAAGATTGTTCTATATAAAACTATGACATGCTAATTGCTTAACTTATTTGATGTATGCAAAACCTTTGTATACTCACCAACTATTTGTAGTTAACCTTTTCTTTAACATGTTTCTGGAAATAATGCATGAGATCACGTAGGAGCTATGGACTTAGACTTTAATTTAATTTGGTTTTATGTTTAAACAAGTTTTTTTGCTTCCATGTATGGATCTTGAATAATTAATAAAATATATTTAAACCTTAAATAGTGTCAGGTGATTTGAACAATCTTGTAACGTGACTCCTTGACGTTTCTGCCACGTGGTCGGGGTGTTCAGGGTGTTACACAAACCAAATTAGGAATATGCAAACATAACCAAATTCAACCGAATTCAATTCGGTTTGATTTCGGTTAAAAACTAAACAAACCAGTTTCAACCAAATTCAACCGAACTGTACCTAAGTAATTCTTTCCTAATTTATATTTATGTTTTGTGTTCTAACTTCCGAACGTCAAGTCAGAAACTAATTTAAAACGAAAGATATATTCATGTTTGTGCTCAAACTTCCTAATTAAACCGTCAGTCGAGAGCAACCAGAGGGTCGACTCATTAACCTTGATATGTGAAAATTTAGAAACCTTACTATATTTTGAAGTTCAAAACTAGGTTAGATGAGAAATGAGTGGGCTCTACTTTGAGTTAGGCTATATATGGTTTATTAAATATTTAAATTAACGGTTTGTTTGTTTATCTAAGAAACCGAATAAACCAAACCAAATACACAATTCGGTTTCGGTTAAAAACCAAACCAAAAACTGAATTCGTTATTTAGATTGTTTTATTGGTTATGATTACGGTTTGGTTTTTGGTTTTTACTTGATTTTGGTTTTTTTCTAAACGCCCATATTCACATCCCTTCTGTAAGGGGATTTTTATATTATTAAAAGTGGTTGTCAGCAAATGAGAGAGAAAATATTACTATGCATCTTTATATTTGAGGGGGACAATGTTCACTCTCTATAATTATTTAATATATTTCAAAAGTGGTTGTGAGTGTAGGAAAGAAAAAAGATAATGATAAATGTGTAAAAAAGTTATTTAATTGAAATAAGAGAGAGAATCTAGCTGTTTTTATTGTAATTAGGGCAGCCACAACAATGGGCCATGTCCATCCAACTGACTGTCTAGTTAGTATGCCACATCATTCCAAATCACTCCCACTCCAAACCTTCACTTTCTCCTCCAACAATAAACCACTCCTAACCTCCACATCACATCCAACTTTTCACACTAAAAAACTATTGTGAGTGGGTGGTCCCCACGTAAACTCGTCCGCCGGAGCGGACCGCCCTACCAAGCCATGCCGACTTAGCTAGCTCCAACGGTATCGTCCGGTTCTTGCCCTCGTCCACCCAACGGACCAATTTTGCAGATTGGCCTTTGTTTATGCTCTTATAGAGTTAAAATGATTAAGAGATATGTATATGATTAGAATACTCTCTTATGACTATTGAAACTAACTATAATTTATTGCTCGCGCTCCGGCAGCCAGTTTTTTTTAATGTGATTTGAGTGTAATAGTTTTTTGGGCAATTGCTTTTAAGAAAAAATAATAAGAGATTACATTTCCTTGAGAAATCATTTGTAGTCAGATCTCATGGTATGCTAATGTGCTTGAACCCATACTACCGCAATTTTGTATTTATTAATCGTAATAGAATCTTATAAACTTTTTCAAGTCAAACTTTTCAATTAATTATAGACTTTTAGTAAATATACACATGACACATATAATAAACCCGTATGATTTAATAGAAGTTAATTTTATTTATTATTCATTTTAATTTAATATTAATTATAAAATAAGGATCTTACCTCAAAAAATGAAATTAATTAAATAAATACAAAACTCATTAAGATTACAATAATATAATTTAGATTTTTAATGTAAAATATATATGAATTTATGATATGACATCACATTCCAAATGATTATATATGAATGTGTTTGTGAGTCACCTATATGTTAATAGAATGTTCACCGAATCTAACAACTTATTCAATTATATATACTAGTAGGATGCCCGCACGATGCGACGGGAGCGACACATCGCATTGTGATACTTGTTTTTATAGTTTTCTTATTCATATAATATTTAATGTAGCATCATTGTGATAGATATACATCAAAAGCGAAGTAATCGGGTAATCCATTTTATTGTGTTGTGCATGGTTTGGTCGGTTCGGTTATTATCCTCGACCGAAGCCGAAACCAAAGTCATCGGTTAGTCTATTTTATTAATAAATTGGTTTTTAGTTAATCACTTCGGTTTACTCGGTTAGATTGACGGTTATTAGTTTATTTCATTTAATTTTAGTTAAGAACAAAACCAAACTTGGGCTATAACTTTTGCTTAGAGACATAAGAAATTGAGGAATAAACACATGAAATGAAAATATTTATATATGAAATGGAGATCTGAAATATGAAATATATAAACTGAGGATACAAAAACTAGAAATATATGAAAATATGAATGATTTGGTTCGGTTTAGCTAATTTTGGTTAAACGAGAGTACAAAAAATTGATAACTAGTTTTTTCTTAATTCAGTTTTTGGTTGATTTCAGTTCGGTTGTTTGGTTTAGGTTAACGATTTAGTTATTGTTCACCGATAACAAATAATAGCACGCGATGAGGCGGGAAACACAGACATTGCTACGATGTGTATTGTTTGGTTGGTTAGATTATTATCCTCAACCGAAATCGAGGTCATCGGTTAGTATATTTTATTAACCAATCTGTTTCAGTTAATTAGTTTGGTTTATTAATTAGATTGACAGTTTTTGGTTTGATTCATTTAATTTCGGTTAATACCCAAAACCAAACTTAGGCTAAAAGTTTTAATTAGAAATACATAAAATTTAAGTATAAATACATGAAATGGATGCATAGGTACATGAAATTCAGGTATAAATACATAAAATGGGGGTATAAATATGAAATACATGAGCGGAATGTATAAAAGGTAGTAATATATGAAAATACGAATGGTTCCGTCCAATAATTTTGGTTAAATAAGGGTAAAAATCGGCAACTGTTTTTTGTTAATTTGGGTTTCAGTAATCAGTTTTTGGTTGATTTCGGTTTGGTTTTGATTAACTGTTAATCAGTAATCAGTTATTACTCACCCTTAGACACTGTTAATCATGTAACATATCGATTTTTTTAACCGTCTCATCGAACTCTACGATATGAGATTTCAGGTTTCACTTTTGGATTTATAGGTTGTAGATTTTAGAATTTTTGTTTATTATCATTGTGTCTTTTGTTTATTGTTGTGTCTTTTCTATATTTGCGTCATTGTGTCTTTTTTCCTCGACATTGTGCTATATTTTTCGGCATTGTTTTATATTTTGATTGATATTATGTCATCTTGTGCATTGTGTGTTTATAAACTTCTTATTTTTCGAAGTCTTTTTATAGAATAAGTTAACCCTATAGTATAGATTATAATTAATATAATAAAACAAAAATAAAAACAAATTATTTTCTAAATTGGTTATGACATATATTATTTTAAACATATTATCAGTTGTATTGTGTATATTTTTTTAACGACGTAAGATTTTCTATCCAGTAAATAAAATTTCATTAATGACTGTGTACCATATTAGCAAAAATAAAAACTTTCATTATAATTTTAAATACTATAAGCTTTAGAATATTCATAATCTTTCTAACATTTTCTATATTATAATTTAACTAAAATCATATATATATATTATATATATATATAATAATTTTAAATACAAGGTTTAGAGCAGTCACATTCTCTTTATCATTATCTACTTTATAATTTAATTATTAATTATAATTTTTTAAATTTTTTCACTCATTTTAAGAAAACACATACATCTCAGAGCATCCACATCCCCTCTCATTTTAAAAAACTTTTTACATATCATTCACCATTTTTATCTTTGTCTTACTCACAGATATTTAATCTTAATGTTTTCAGAACCGGATCAGACATCGAACCATACATCATACTAGTTATCTGGTTAGACCGGTTCAACTGGTCGAATTGGAATTAGAAACCGGTTACTAAAAAATAATTATTAAAATCTAGAATTATATAAAAGCGTACTAACATTGTTTCCTTCCAACGAATTATATAAAAACATACTAATATTGTTTCTTTATTAGAAAATCCCAATCGGCGTAATACAGCAATATCTCATTACAGTTGCTATTCAGTTCATGACAAAACATCACGGCCGCCGTCTCACACCGGTTCGCCAACGTCTCTCACACCATTTCATCCCACTTCACATGTAGTCACCGTCGTCTCGCATCTAAAGTCCGTCACTGCCATTGCATCGTAGCCATTGTTGTTCTGGTTCTGTGTATATCAAGCCTAATGTTTAGATTCAACTTTCCCAGTTCAACCTTTGATCATTGGTTCAGCTGCTGGACGCTGTAACCGGTCGGCTTGAATGAAAACGTTCTGGAAGTGCCTAACCGGACCGGAGGAGTAGGCCGATTCGACTGGTTCAACCAGCCGATCCGATCACAAAAAGACTGCTTATATTATTATATTTCTGGTTTTTATAAACTCACAAATTAAAGGTGCAAACGACTAGACATGTACAAATCGTTTTTTTTAACCGGTTCCTGTTAAAAACCGGTTTCGGTTTTTATGTTTTTTAAAAAAACCGGTTATTCAATAACCGGTTTCGGTTAATAACCGGTTTTTTTAAATATACTAACAGGTAATAAATGGTTGTAACCGGTTTTGAAACCGGTTATAAAAACCAGCTTTATATAAAACCGGTTAATTTGCTAAAAAACCTGTTTAAAAACCGTAAAAAAAACCGGTGGGCTGAATTTTTTATTTATTTTCTTGGTTATTTTTTTTATGGCCGAAAATGAAGTATTGTAATATAAAAGTTAACTACGAAAATCTAAAAATTTAAATTATAATATGATTAACCTTTGAAACAAACTTGTTACATAACGTTGAACCGTGGAAGTACGAACGATAAACAAAAAAAATTAAGGGCGTAAACTTAAAATATTAATCCGCAAGAACGTCCACACTTATATATATATATTTTTTAGTAGGAGTACAATAGAAATAATATATCTTGAGTTTCGTTTATTCTTCTTCGCTTGAACCCGAAGTTGAACTATTGCGAAGGAATTCATCCAATGCGGCTTCTCGTCGATCATTGGGGTTGTCAATTCGGCTTGGACCTCGTCCTCGTACACTTCACCCTCGTATTCCAATTCACCCTCGAGTGTGTGTATGTGTTGACATCTCTCCGCCGCATCCAAGTAATATTTCAAGCAAATCGACATCTCAACCGCCTTTTTTGTTAGTCGAGTCCTCCTTATCGAGATCACCCTGCCACTAATATTACCGTGGAAGCTTGGACCGTTAGTAAATCTCGGCCATTGTGGCTAGATCGGAAATTGATCTTCCTTACTTTTTCAAGTAGACGACAAGTTTTAAATCTTAATGCAGGCATTCCTCCCTCACATGCATTTGCAACAGATTCTTACCAAGACCGGTAATCCCCATAGACACACGGCCATTCTCGGCATCTTCACTGTTGCCCCTCTTCTCAAAGCCTTTCGAAATCTCAACGTGCCTTTTTCTTCTTTCCCCGGGATACTATTGGCTTACTCTTCTTTTCCTTCAGCGAGGATACCTTAGTTCCAATCGTTTGAGGAAAGTCGGCATTCTTAGTTGAAAGGAAAGGACTTCAACCATGAACGGACCAACAAATCAAAATTTTTAAACTCGTGTGAAGTAATTGTTTGTAGAAAGTTCGACCCACCATACCGACCAAGTTCGCTACTTGTGGTGTCACCACGGTACATTTGACTCGACTCATCAAACAATTGGTTATAAACATACATATCTTGGTCTTCCATACTAGAAGAACCTTCGTCGAAAGCGGCATTTCTCATCGACTCGTGAATGTATGACGTAGTTGCACCATACTTTGTTACATAAACGTCACACATTCTTGAAAGTTGATCGTCGAAACGAACTTTTTGCGGCTTCACCAAAGTTAGGGTCTCGATTGGTGTTTAAATTCAACTCGTTTGCAATTTTTTCAATCGAAGACCCGGTACCAAAAACGTTAAAGCAAGGGTTTAAAGCGGCGGCACAAGTGAAAACCGCCGGTAGTTCGCTAAAATATTTTCTTAGTTTTTCCTTCATTGTTTCCGCCATATCACAATATGGCCTACCTCTAACCATCATCTCGTTTAATTTTAAACACACTTTAAACAAATTGTGAAGCACCAAAGAACTTGTAGGATAATAGACACCCGATAAAGTTTTTGTTGATGTTTTGAAAACTTGAAGCAATTGTGTAACCGTTTCAATATAGCCCAACCCGATGGGTGGTAAGGCGAAACCTTCCTACGACTAGACAAAGAGTTATGAAATTCTATTAAACTTTCTTTTTGCAAAATAGCCTTTTCAAACATGGTGCAAGTCGAGTTCCATCTATGAGAAACGTCCCAATTGGGTCCTAAGCATATTCGACCCGCTTCCTTACACATTTTTTATATTTTGAATGTCTACGTGTGTTACTATATATATGACGTAATATTTTTTGAAAGCTTCCTTTTGTGGTTCAATAACCTTTAAACCGTCTTGAACGGCCAAATTAATGATGTGTGCAATACATCGACTATGGAAAAAAAATACCTTCACAAATCGGTTTGTATGTTAATTTTAAATGCATCACCGAAACCGTATTGTTTGAGGCGTTGGCAAAAGATATTAAAAAATCTTGTTTTCTAATTTGTATGTTGCAATACATTTGTCGATTGCTTTATAAATAGCTTCACCGGTGTGAGGGTAATCAAATAATTTAAAAAAATTATGCGTTTCATCATTTACCACGTCGACGGTTCAATCCAATGGGCGGTGACACAAATATATGAGTCGGGTGAACCGTGCGGTACGGACCAAACATCGGTAGTCAAGTTAACACCGGTTTCTAATTTTTCAAAATAAGAAATTAATTCTTGTTTAGCATTTTTCCACAATTTCAAACAATCTCTCCTAAGAGTAGCACGACTTACATGGGTGTATCGTGGTTGGAGAGTTCTTTGAACCATCTTTGTGTAGCGTTGTTTGTCGAAAGTGTTGAACGGCAAACTTTCTTGGATTACAAACTTCGCCATTTCCTCCCTAGCCATTTCATAATTGTAGGCGAACAAAGAAGCGCCTTCACTTGCCATGGAGGTTTGACCACTAGCGGGTTGTTGTTTCAACGCCCTGCAAAACGGTTTTTCGATGTGTTGTCTCAACGTGGTGTTTGCGGTTTCGGCGTAGAAACTTTCAATCTGAATTATTCATCTTAAAAAATAAATGCTATTACAAACCCATATGAGTTGTGCAAACCATTCAAACCCAACAACAACCATTTATTTTTTAATATGAATAATTCAGATTGAAAGTTTCCACTTTCTTAATTAATTTATCTCCAAAAAGATACTTTTTATAACAAAAGGGTAAAGATGTCAGTTAACATGCTTGAGAAAAGGATCCATGCATGCATATCGTTTCTAATCTTAGTTACCTACAAATCTATGCATACGCTCAATTCCCATATCTAACCCTGCACATCCATATCTTCTCATGTCATTCTTGTTCAAATTCTCTCTCTAAAAACACCAAACCATCCTTTCTCTTTGAATTCCACTCATCATAAAAAAACTACATAATATAATGAAGAAATCGGAGCAACAATTCGGATTCGTTACACAAAACAAGCGTTAACACAAAAACAAGAACATCAAACTAGCAAAAAAATAGCGTGAAAGAATCTTATCATCATCTCCACCCCCAACACGAAACACAGGCTTCGTCACTATTCATATCTTTATATTATTTCTTGTTCTTGTCAGTGTTCAGATTTTACATTTTTTCTTGTTTATGATTCTAGTATTTTCTTTTGAAAAACACTAGGGTTCACCTTAGTTCAGTTTTACGGTTTTGATTTTGAGGGGTTTCTTGCTTTTAATTTTTGGGGTTTCATGTGTTTTGGGTTTTGATTTAAGGGGTTTCATGGATTTTTGGGTTTTGGAATTTCAGTTAACCATGTTTCTAGGTTTTTCATTGAGGTGTTTGATTTTCAATAAAGGCTTTGAAAAAAACGTAACAAAAGGTTTGGAGGATTATGTTTATAGTAAAGTTAAAGGGTTTTTAGAGACATGTATTTTGATTTTAGGGATCTTATAAATTTTGGGTTTTTTCTATTTTTATTTTCAACGTTTCATGTTTCTAAGGTTTTTGATTGAGGGGTTTGATACTTGAATTTTGTTGGAAATTTATGTAATGTGAATGGATAAATTAGTAAATTATAATTTAGTAAAATTATAATTACAAATTAAACTCTTCATATGGTGACTTAAAGATTAAACTCTTGAGTAGAGTTTTTATGTCAATTTATTTGTTATTATTAGAGTTTATGTCTCTAATAAAATAACTATTTAAGTAAGACTTTTCATTTTATTCTCAACACTTGTAAAAAAAAGATGGTAGGCTATTGCTTCATTTTAATTTGAGAAAACTACAAGAGAAATATAATATTTGTGAAGAATTCTCGGAAAAGTTGTCAAAATTTGAACATCCATGTGTTGGGAATTATAGAGAGATAAGTTTTCTCAACTTAATTCCATCATTTTGTGGAAAGTAATTATAACGTCAACTATACATTGTTTAAAAGAATATGGTTTTAAACGGAAAGTACATGAAACTATTTGGACATAAACATTTTGATAGTTGTTGCATTGACCAAAAGTCAAAGACAAAACATCAAATGTATAACCATATTATGAGAGAATATGAAAGAGCGTACTGAGTGTATTGAGATGAAATACACAAACAAGATCATGTCGACATACTTCGGTAGAAGTCATTGGAAAATCCACAAGTGTGAATTCTAACCTATGAAAAAAAGTACTATATGTTATTGTATACCTATAATAAATCTTGCGAGATTTATACGTTGATGCGTCTACCACTTGAATATGGAAATTTTACCTTCGTTTGGGAGAGCATCCTAAATATACATATCTCTAGATAAATAACAATAGATGTGTGCAAATCACTTATGGCAAAATTATGAATGCCATGTTGTTGAGTGTGGATCTAGTTGACTCTATCTTCCACATAATAGTGATTGTAAACGAGGAACATTCAACTTGTTGGCGATGAGTGTGTTCACCAAGTGACTTGGATTAAGACTTATGTTTAAGTACTTACGAGTCAATGGTAAAGCGTTGGAGATCAAAGGTAAACTAGTTATGTTCCTTAATTGAATGATAAAATTTAGCTATGTGCTATATACAATAATTTGTGAGACCTTCCTAAATATTGATGTTTTAGGATCATGAATAAGTCTCATTATTTTGTCTTAACAGGGATGAATGTTGTAAAGTCATATTATGATATCCTTGGAGCTGTGAAGAATTAGAATGATGCATCCTATGTTCACATGCTAAAGTATTGTAGTCTAAAGCATGCTAGACTAGTACTCAGTAAATTATGGGTCTTGATGGAGACTAATTAACTCTAAACATTCAAATGTGTATGAACACAGAAAGAATTTGTGTATAGAGAAAGTTGAGGGAGAATTTTCATTCATTATAAGGAAAAGTCATGTAACTTTTGAAGAGTTTGTTTGAAAAGCTAATGAGGAAAACTCATTGTCTAGGCTTATTCTAGATGTTAAATTAGAATTATTCTAAGTTGGTGACAAACTTTTGATAATGGCATGTGTTGCTTTGGTCAGCTCGGAAGCTAATGTAAGCTAATGCAATATGAGTTGAATTCACCGATATAATGAGGTTGATCTTGTTCAATCATATGTGTATAAATGTCGTCATAATGTTACGGAAATGTTTATTGAATGGTAAGAAATGTGGGGGAGGATCCATTTAAGAAATACAACCCTATAAGGGTATGTAGAAATGGTTTTCATTACTCCATCTGGATGTTACCCAATAACACTTAAATGTGGGGTGTCTTGCATTTATACCATAATATTTTGTCAATAAGAATTTTGTAATCCAATCTAACATTGCAAACAGACAATTAAGTGGAAGAAAACACAGGTCATAGTGCATAATGGAGATGTGTTTGCCTTTAAATTATAAATGTATCATTCTAAGACAAATGTTATAACAAGATTCAGGTGGCCACTGAGGTTATAGTCTTAGAAATTGACAATAGGCAATGTTAACTTTCGAGTTACGAACACGTCATGAGAATTGATCTCAACTGCAAAGTTATCTTCATGACTTGTCAATGACAGAGATAATGTTATGGCTCCAAAACCTAAGGTTTACTAGAGATCAAGTTGTGGAATGCGACTAAACCCATGGTAAAAGGGTGTGTGAAGGAAAACCTAACTTAGTTGACTGGAGATCCCAAGATCTAAGTTTAATAGGACAACGAATTTCATATGCCTAAGGTGGTCATTGTGGGTGCATAGCTGATATGCATAAGATAGTATATATGTTATATATACCCCCTACACGATAAAAGGGTGTTTAAATACGTTCCTAATTCATTCCTATGAAATTCAGTGACAAATTGTGAAGCTAAGCATATTATGTGGTAAATGATTTTACTAATCATGGTAACCATGATGCTTTTAATGATTTAAGGAGAATCACTTATGTTAGAGAGAAGTGGGTCGTTTCAAATGGAATTGGGGGCACAATTCCTAGAGCTCTCGCAGAACTAGGAAAGTGTTCCACGGCCATTATGGACACAACTATGATGGGATTACCCGGCTAAGGAGAGTATTGTGTGAAGTGTATTGTCGTCTACACAAACGGGGATTTGTTCAAGGAAATCACGTCTACAAACGCTAGGAGACTAAGTATGCTTTACAACGAAAAAGTTAAAAGAGAACACCTACTTATCCGACAATACTCAACTATCGAGTTTCCATTGGAAATTTTATATGTTTTGAACGATCTCCATTCTTGTGGGGGATTGTTGAAATTTGTGTAGGTGAATGGATATTAATTTGTAAAATTATAATTACTAATTAAACTCTTCATATGGTGACTTAAAGATTAAACTCTTGAGTAAAGTTTTCATGTCAATTTATATGTTAGTATTAGGGTTTATGTCTCTAATAAAATAACTATTTAAGTAAGACTTTTCATTTTATTCTAACTCTTGTTAAAAAAAGATGGTAGGCTATGTGCTTCATTTTAATTTATGAGAAAAGTATAAGAGAAATATAATATTTACGAAGAATTCTCGAAAAAGTTGTGAAAATTTGAACATCCATTGTTGGGAATTATAGAGTGATAAGTTTTCTCAACTTAATTCCATCACTTTTTATCATTATTTTTCACAATTTCAAATACTTAATTTTATCTAGTGTAACCTTGGGCGCGTGAGCCATTCCGGCAGTACATACTGCTTCGGCTGTTGTACCCTGGGAAACAGACGCGTCATCTTTTGTAGAAGCGCAAAATCTGTTTTAAGGGAAGCGTGTTGAACACTTCCCTCAGCAACAACCGTCAAGACTTGTTTGTTCATTTTGTAGGAAAATTATTGTATAAGAATATGTGGTTCAAGACCTTGTTGAAGCCCACACAAAGGATGATACAAGGAGACACGATTCAAGAGTTCGTTGAAGACTACACAATGGACCATACAAGAAGACGCGGTTAAGGCTCTTGTTGAAGACTATGGCTTGAATCAATTTAGTTACATATGTTGTATTATATATATATTATTTCGTTTAGATTTGTTCATGGTACGTGTACTCTAATTTCCGAAAAATGTAAAGAGAGTATCTTTACTATTTTTATTTATATAAATTTTTATTAAAATTGTGACCCATATCCTACAATCTTAAAAAAAAAATTGTGAGATTGTTGCTACAATCTTAAAACCTTATTTATAAGGATTTTGGTTTACGAAAGAATTTATAATAATTTTTTTTAGAGATTTGATCTTATAAATATTTTTTTTGGGAAATATGTATGTAGTACAACTTGTTGTGTTCGGATTTATTGAGATTGAGATACAATCTTAAATCCTATATCATGATACAAAAACGAATAATTTTGGTTCAACCGTTTGGTTTTTGATACGAATTTGTAATCGTTAGTTTTTCTAACTTTTGTGTTAGATCGGGTTTATTAGTGTAAACCATACGTTTTTTGTAAAAGTTAAAACTCTCTGAAGTGCGCGTTAGACCGGCTTAGTGTTAGAAATAGTTTATTTTGTATAAACTAATAAGCCTTATAATAATTTTGTAATCATGTATTTCTAACGAGCTTGTTAGAACCTATTAGTATGATAAGGGTTATTATAATTATTTATTTCTAATAAGTATGTTAAAACATATTTATTGATAAGATTTATAACAATTTTTATAATTGTTTATTTTTAATAAAAGTGTTAGAAACAGTTTATAAAAAAATGCAAATGATTTTTGTAATCATTTGTCGTCTAACATGCGTGTTAGAAACGGTTGATGAAAAGTGTTAGAAACAGTTTATATAAAAAATGAAAATGATTTTTGTAATCATTTATCTTCTAACATGCGTGTTAGAAACGGTTCATGAAAAATGTTTGTTTGAAAGCAATTTTTAGTTGTTTATTTTTTAACATGTGTATTAGAAGTGACTTATTTATATGAACCATATATGTGTTTATAACAAGTCGAATTAACATTTAGTGGAAATGTTAATATTTCTAACGTGCGCGTTAGTTTTTTTTTCATTTTAGCATGATTGTTAAAAATGGTTAGAATACACATGCTTTGAAATGTTGTATGTAAACATTTTATATAAGTAATTTGTTGTAGAATTGATTTTAGTGAATATAAACACATTAATGCTTTGCATGGTATAGAAATAAAAAGTCATGCATTGAAGTTGATGTTTGATGGCTACAAGAAATAAATCCCATAAAGTGATTGTGTTGTTGTATGAGATTTATCACTAACTTTCTTTTATGTCAATTTATATGGTTCGCTACTCTTGCTGAAAGTAGCATATGGTGAACAAAGTAACAATTTCATGGATATTATTTGGTGGAAAACAACTTGGTGTTAATGTGAACAAATTTAATTGTTCAAGTTCACTACTTACATGTAGTCTTTGTGACAACTTGGTGTTGTTTTATGTAGAAACTTGTACATACAAGTGCATAGAGTCTTATTGAGGGAGTATCCCAAGACATGCCATGGGACGATATCGTTGAGAAAAATTTGGTCAAATTATAAAGTGTTGAAGATAAAAGCACTTTGATATTTGATGTCTACATATCGTCTATGCTTCCGTTTAAATTTCAAAAGTGTTTGGCACTTATGATTTAGTTTCCAATGTATTTTATTGTTTTATGTTCAATATCTTCGGACAACACATGCAACTTTTTACAAAGAAATAAATCACTAATGTTTGTGACGTATTAATTATTTTTGTGGAAAGTAATTATAACGTCAACTATACATTGGTTAAAATATATGGCTTTAAACGGATAGTACATTAAAATATTTAGACATAAACAACTTGATAGTTGTTGCATTGACCAAAAGTCAAAGACAAAACATCAAATGTATAACCATATCATGAGAGAATATGAAAGAACGTACTGAGTGTATTGAGATGAAATACACAAACAAGAACCATGTCGACATACTTCGGTAGAAGTCATTGGAAAATCCACAAGTGTGAATTCTAACATATGAAAAAAAGTACTAAATCTTATTGTACACCTAATAATTCTTGCGAGATTTATACGTTGATGCGTCTACCACTTGAATATGGAAATTTTACCTTCGTTTGGGAGAGCATCCTAAATATACATATCTCTGATGAATAACAATAGATGTGTGCAAATCACTTGTGGCAAAATTATGAATGCCATGTTGTTGAGTGTGGATCTAGTTAACTCTATCTTCCACATAATAGTGATTGTAAACGAGGAACATTCATCTTGTTGGCGATGAGTGTGTTCACCAAGTGACTTGGATTAAGACTTATGTTTAAGTACTTATGAGTCAATAGTAAAGCGTTGGAGATCAAAGGTAAACAAGTTATGTTCCTTAATTGAATGATAAAATTTAGCTATGTGTTATATACAATAATTTGTGAGACCTTCCTAAATATTGATGTTTTAGGATCTTGAATAAGTCTCATTAATTTGTCTTAACAAGGGATGAATGTTGCAAAGTGATATTAAGAAATCCTTGTGGCTGTGAAGAATTAGAATGATGCATCCTCTGTTCACATGCTAAAGTATTGTAGTCTAAAGCATGCTAGACTAGTACTTGGTTAATTATGGGTCTTGACGGAGACTAATTAACTCTAAACATTCAAATATGTATGAACACAGAAAGAATTTGTGTATAGAGAAAGTTGAGGGAGAATTTTCATTCATTATAAGGAAAAGACATGTAACTTTTGAAGAGTTTGTTCGAAAAGCTAATGAGGAAAACTCATTGTCTAGGCTTATTCTAGATGTTAAATTAGAATTATTCTAAGTTGGTGACAAACTTATGACAATGGCATGTGTTGCCTTGGTCAGCTCGGAAGGTAATGTAAGCTAATGCGATATGAAGTGAATTCACTGATATAATGAGGCTGATCTTGTTCAATCATATGTGTATAAATGTCGTCATAAAGTTACGGAATGTTGATCAAATGGCAAGAATTATGGGGGAGGATCCATTTAAGAAATACAACTCTATAAGGGTATGTAGAAATGGTTTTCGTTACTCCATCTAGATGTTATCCAATAACACTTAAATGTGGGGGTGTCTTGCATTTGTACCATAATATTTTGACAATAAGGATTTTGTAATCTAATCTAACATTGCAAACAGACGACTAAGTGGAAGACACACAGGTCATAGTGCATAATGGAGATGTGTTTGCTTAAATTATAAATGTATCATTCTAAAACAAATATTATAACTAGATTCCGGTGGCCACTGAGGTTATAGTCTTAGAAATTGACAGTAGGCAATGTTAACTTTCGAATTACGAACACGTCATGACAATTGATCTCAACTGCAAAGTTATCTTCAGTGACTTGTCAATGACAGAGATAATGTTATGGCTCCAACAACCTAATGGTTTACTAGAGATCAAGTTGTGGAATGCGACTAAAGCCTATGGTAAAAGGGTGTGTGAAGGAAACCTAACTTAGTTGACTGGAGATCCCAAGATCTAAGTTTAATAGGACAACGAATTCATATGCCTAAGGGTGGTCATTGTAGGCGCATAGCTGATATGCATAAGATAGTATATATGGTTATATATACCCCCTACACGATAAAAGGGTGTTTAAATACGTCCTAATTCATTCCTATGAAATTCAGTGACAAATTGTGAAGCTAAGCATATTATGTGGTAAATGATTTTACATAATCATGGTAACCATGATGCTTTTAATGATTTAAGGAGAATCACTTATGTTAGAGAGAAGTGGGGTCGTTTCAAATGGAATTGGGGGCACAATTCCTAGAGCTCTCGCAGAACCAGGAAAGTGTTCCACGGCCATTAATGGACACAACTATGAGGGGATGACCCGGCTAAGGAGAGTATTGTGTGAAGTGTATTGTCGTCTACAAAAATGGGGATTTGTTCAAGGACATCACGTCTACAAATCGCTAGGAGACTAAGTATGCTTTACACAGAGAGTTAAAAGAAAGCACCTACTTATCCAGCAATACTCAACTATCGGGGTTCCATTGAATTTTATGTGTTTTGAACGATCTTCATTCTTGTGGGGGATTGTTGGAAATTTGTGTAGTGTGAAGGGATATTAATTTAGTAAAATTATAATTACTAATTAAACACTTCATATGGTGACTTAAAGATTAAACTCTTGAGTAGAGTTTTTATGTCAATTTATATGTTAGTATTAGGGTTTATGTTTCTAGTAAAATAACTAATTATGTGAGACTTTTCATTTTGTTCTCAACTCTTGTAAAAAAAGATGGTAGGCTATGTGCTTCATTTTAATTTATGAGAAAACTACAAGAGAAAATAATATGTATGAAGAATTCTTGGAGAAGTTGTGAAGACTTGAACATCCATATGTTGGGAATCATATAAAGATATGTTTTGTCAACTCGATTCCATCACTTCGTATCATTATTTTTCACAAGTTCAAATACTATAATTATATCCGGTGTAAACTCGGGCGCGTGAGCCATCTCCGGCAGTACATACTGCTTCGGCTGTTGTACCCTGGGAAACAGACGCGTCGTCTTTTGTAGAGGCGCGAAATCTGTTTTAAAGGAAGCGTGTTGAACACGTCCCTCAGCCACAACCGCCAACACTTGTTTGTTCATTTTGTAGGAAAATTATTGTATAAGAATATGTGGTTCAAGACCTTGATGAAGCCCACACAAATGATCATACAAGGAGACGCGATTCAAGAGTTTGTTGAAGACTACACAACGAACCATACAAGAAGACGCAGTTAAGGCTCTTGTTGAAGACTATGGCTTGAATCAATTTAGTTACATATGTTGTATTATATATATTATTTCGTTTAGATTTGTTCATGGTACGTGTACATTAATTTCCAAAAAATGTAAAGAGAGTATCTTTAGTATTTTTATTTATATAAAACTTTTTATTAAAATTGTGACCCATATCCTACAATCTTAAAACCTTATTTATAAGGATTTCGGTTCACGAAAGAATTTATAATAAATTTTTTTTTAGAGATTTGATCTTATAAATATTTTTTTGGGAAATATGTATGTAGTACAACTTGTTGTGCTCAGATTTATTGAGATTGTGATACAATCTTAAATCCTATATCGTGATACAAAACGGATGATTTTGGTTCAAGCCTTTGGTTTTTCAAATGATTTTGTAATCGTTAAACTTTCTGACCTTTGTGTTAGATCGGGTTATAAGTGTAAACCATACGTTTTTTGTAAAAGTTAAAATTCTCTAAAGTGCGCGTTAGACCGGCTTAGTGTTAAAATAGTTTATTTTGTATAAACTAATAAGCCTTATAATGATAATCATCTATTTCTAACGAGCTTGTTAGAACCTATTGGTATAATAATTGTTATTATAATTATTTATTTCTAACAAGTATGTTAAAACATATTTATTGATAAGATTTATAACAATTTTTGTAATTGTTTATTTCTAATAAAAGTGTTAAAAACAGTTTATAAAAAAATGCAAATAATTTTTGTAATCATTTGTCGTCTAACATGCGTGTTAGAAACTGTTCATGAAAAGTGTTAGAAACAGTTTATATAAAAAATACAAATGATTTTTGTAATCATTGTCTTCTAACATGCGTGTTAGAAACGGTTCATGAAAAGTGTTTGTTTGGAAGCAATTTTTAGTTGTTTATTTTTTAACATGTGTATTAGAAGTGACTTATTTATATGAACCTTATATGTGTTTATAACAAGTCAAATTAACATTTAGTGGAAACGTTAATATTTCTAACGTGCGCGTGAGTTTTTTTTTTTTTCATTTTAACATGACTGTTAAAAATGGTTAGAATGCACATGCTTTGAAATGTTTTATGTAAACATTTTATATAAGTAATTTGTTGTATAATTGATTTTAGTGAATATAAACACATTAATGCTTCGCATGGTTTTGAAATAAAAAGTCATACTTTGAAGTTGATGTTTGATGGATTCAAGAATTAAATCCCATAAAGTGATGGTGTTGTCGTATGGGATTTATCACTAACTTTGGTTTGTGATTTCTAAATCCAAATGGTCATGTTTTATGTATATAAAATGACTTAAATTTTCTAACAAGTGTGTTAGAAAATGTGTATCACAAATACAAGGTTAGAGATTATTCATTATATAAGCCATAATGAATAGAAATGTTTATGTAAACATTTAATTGCTTATGTGTGCATTAAAAATGATGAGAAATTGTTTATCTAATAAACTTCATCATTGGAAAACATTTTATGTAAAAGTTCGATTCTATATGTGCCGTTATAGCTATTTTTCTAACATGCGTGTTAGAAAACGTTTAGTACATGCGTAGTAAGGCTAAATAATATAAAACCATTTGATATTTTGGGTTTTGATTTATGTTTTCATAAACCTAATTGATATTATTAATATAGTATATTACAAAACTAAGGAAATGTTTTAGAGTGATCTTTAAAATAAAGTTTTGCATCGTATTGATAATTCAAATGGTTTGCTACTCTTGCTGAAAGTAGCATATGGTGAACAAAGTAACAATCTCATGGATATTATTTGGTGGAAAACAACTTGGTGTTAGTGTAAACAAATTTAGTTGTTCAAGTTAACTACTAAAATGTAGTCTTTGTAACAACTTGGTGTTGTTTTATGTAGAATTGTCCAAGTTTAAAGTTTCAAGATGAAATGAGAAACTTGTACTTACAATTGCATAGAGTCTTATTGAGGGAGTATCTAAAGACATGTCATGGGACGATATCGTTGAGAAGACTTTGGTCAAATTATAAAGTGTTGAAGATAAAAGCACTTTGATATTTGATGTCTACATATCGTCTATGCTTCCGTTTAAATTTCAAAAGTGTTTGTCACTTATGATTTAGTTTCCAATGTATGTTATTGTTTTCTGTTCAATATCTTCAGATAACACATGCAATTTTTTACAAAGAAATAAATCACTAATGTTTGTGACGTATAAATTATTTTTGTGGAAATTAATTATAACGTCAACTATACATTGTTTAAAAGAATATGGACATAAACAACTTGATAGTTGTTGCATTGACCAAAATTCAAAGACAAAAACATCAAATGTATAACCATATCATGAGAGAATATGAAAGAACGTACTGAGTGTATTGAGATGAAATACACAAACAAGATCCATGTCGACATACTTCGGTAGAAGTTATTGGAAAATCCACAAGTGTGAATTCTAACCTATGAAAAAAAAGTATTATATGTTATTGTATACCTATAATAAATCTTACAAGATTTATACGTTGATGCGTCTACCACTTGAATATGGAAATTTTACCTTCGTTTGGGAGAGCATCCTAAATACACATATCTCTAGATGAATAACAATACATGTGTGCAAATCACTTATGGCAAAATTATGAATGCCATGCTGTTGAGTGTGGATCTAGTTGACTCTATCTTCCACATAATAGTGATTGTAACGAGGAACATTCATCTTGTTGGCGATGAGTGTGTTCACCAAGTGACTTGGATTAAGACTTATGTTTAAGTACTTACGAGTCAATAGTAAAGCGTTGGAGATCAAAGGTAAACTAGTTATGTTCCTTAATTGAATGATAAAATTTAGCTATGTGCTATATACAATAATTTGTGAGACCTTCCTAAATATGGATGTTTTAGGATCATGAATAAGTCTCATTATTTTGTCTTAACAAGGGATGAATGTTGCAAAGTGATATTATGAAATCCTTGGGGCTGTGAAGAATTAGAATGATGCATCCTCTGCTCACTTGCTAAAGTATTGTAGTCTAAAGCATGCTAGACTAGTACTTGGTTAATTATGGGTCTTGACGGAGACTAATTAACTCTAAACATTCAAATATGTATGAACACAGAAAGAATTTGTGTATAGAGAAAGTTGAGGGAGAATTTTCAATCATTGTAAGGAAAAGACATGTAACTTTTGAAGAGTTTGTTCGAAAAGCTAATGAGGAAAACTCATTGTCTAGGCTTATTCTAGATGTTAAATTAGAATTATTCTAAGTTGGTGACAAACTTATGACAATGGCATGTGTTGCCTTGGTCAGCTCGGAAGGTAATGTAAGCTAATGCAATATGAGTTGAATTCACTGATATAATGAGGCTGATCTTGTTCAATCATATGTGTATAAATGTTGTCATAAAGTTACGGAAATGTTGATCAAATGGCAAGAATTATGGGGGAGGATCCATTTAAGAAATACAACTCTATAAGGGTATGTAGAAATGGTTTTCGTTACTCCATCTGGATGTTATCCAATAACACTTAAATGTGGGGTGTCTTGCATTTGTACCATAATATTTTGACAATAAGGATTTTGTAATCCAATCTAACATTGCAAACAGACGACTAAGTGGAAGACACACAGGTCATAGTGCATAATGGAGATGTGTTTGCCTTAAATTATAAATGTATCATTCTAAGACAAATAATATAACTAGATTCAGGTGGCCATTGAGGTTATAGTCTTAGAAATTGACAATAGGCAATGTTAACTTTCGATTTACGAACACGTCATGACAGTTGATCTCAACTACAAATTTAACTTCAGTGACTTGTCAATGACAAAGATAATTTTATGGATCCAACAACCTGAGGGTTTATTAGAGATCAAGTTTGGAATGAGACTAAAGCCCATGGTAAAAGGGTGTGTGAAGGAAACCTAACTTAGTTGACTGGAGATCCCTAGATCTAAGTTCAATAGGACAGCGAATTCATATACCTAAGGGTGGTCATTGTGGGCGCATAGCTGATATGCATAAGCTAGTATATATGGTTATATATACCCCCTAAACGATAAAAGGGTGTTTAAATACGTCCTAATTCATTCCTATGAAATTCAGTGACAAATTGTGAAGCTAAGCATGTTATGTTGTATATGATTTTGCGTAATCATGAAACCATGATGCTTTTAATGATTTAAGGAGAATCACCTATGTTAGAGAGAAGTGGGGTCGTTTCGAATGGAATTGGGGGCACAATTCTTAGAGCTCTCGCAGAACCAGGAAAGTTTTCCACGACCATTATTGGACACAACTATGAGGGGATGCCCTAGCTAAGGAGAGTATTGTGTGAATTGTATTGTCGTCTACAAAAATGGGGATTTGTTCAAGGACACAGCGTTTACAAACCGTTAGGAGACTAAGTATGCTTTACAACGGAAAGTTAAAGGAGAACTCCTACTTATCCAGCAATACTCAACTATCGAGGTTCCATTGAAATTTTATATGTTTTGAACGATCTCCATTCTTGTAGGGGATTGTTGGAAATTTGTGTAGTGTGAATGGATAGTAATTTAGTAAAATTATAATTACTAATTAAACTCTTCATATGGTGACTTAAAGATTAAACTCTTGAGTAGAGTTTTTATATCAATTTATATTTTAGTATTAGGGTTTATGTCTCTAATAAAATAACTAATTATGTGAGACTTTTCATTTTGTTCTCAACTCTTGTAAAAAAAGATGGTAGGCTATGTGCTTCATTTTGATTTATGAGAAAACTACAAGAGAAAAATAATATGTATGAAGAAGTCTTGGAGAAGTTGTGAAGACTTGAACATTCATATGTTTGGAATTATAGAAAGATAAGTTTTCTCAACTTGATTCCATCACTTCGTATCATTATTTTTCACAAGTTCAAATACTATAATTTTATCCGATGTAAACTTGGGCGCGTGAGCCATCTCCGCAGTATATACTGCTTCGGCTGTTGTACCGTGGGAAACAGACGTGTCGTCTTTTGTAGAGGCGCGAAATCTGTTTTAAGGGAAGCGTGTTGAACACGTCCCTCAGCCACAATCGTCAACACTTGTTTGTTCATTTTGTAGGAAAATTGTTTTATAAGAATAATTTCTGAAATATGTAAAGAGAGTATATTTAATATTTTTATTTCTATAAATTTCTATTAAAATTGTGACCCATATCCTATAAATTTTTTTGTTTAGAAACAACATTCTTGTATAATTCCACTTGTATGTTGTTTA
Source organism: Scalesia atractyloides (assembly GCA_947069175.1). Classification (NCBI taxonomy): domain Eukaryota; kingdom Viridiplantae; phylum Streptophyta; class Magnoliopsida; order Asterales; family Asteraceae; genus Scalesia; species Scalesia atractyloides. Next base: position 55,605,043 of record CAMTDV010000012.1, on the reverse strand, counting down.
GGTTATTAATAAGGAGATGGAACATATTGTTTCATTTTGAAGTAGTTGGAAAAACTATTTAATGAAAAAAAGTACTTAAATTAAATAAAATGTATTACGTTTTGTATGTATAGTTTATAGAATAATTATGGTGGTTACTTATGTGGATTTGGTGAAAGGTTTTGAAGAAAATTTAAAAAAGGGTTTGTAAATTATGTTTGCGAGAAGATAAAAGGGTTTGTAAAGCTATGAAAGAATCAGGCGTAAACCGAAGGCTTATACTATGTGAGTATTGTTATCTAAAAAGCTTTGTTTTATTATGGGTGTAATTTGTTTAACAATTTTATTTTGTAGAAACAAAAACCGATGAAGATGATTTGAAAACACATATGAACTCATTTATAAAAATGAAACAACGTAATAAATATTGAAACTGTAACTGTTTTTTTAAAGTAGTCTTTATTATCTTCTGTATATTATCTTATTTTTTCATAAAAAAAATTTAACGATTGCCTCTTTCCTTTAACATAGAGAATGTGGGTTTGCTAAGCATGGAAGGACCAAACAATAACAACTGGATACGCTGGGGAAGAAATACGCTTGACATATTATTCTATTGGAGAGAATTAACTGTAAGAAATGGTGGAAACTAAGACTTTTGGGAAATAGAAATTGTTGGTTGTCTAAAATATTTTGATGTTGGTCTTTTTGATGTTATGTATAATTAAACAAAACAACATTTACCATTTTGATGGCTAGTGTTGTGGATGAATTGATGATGACACTAGAAGGTTATTAGGTTGAGTTAGTGATGGTTGATTTGAACTATAACTTTTTATTATAATATGTTTCACTTAATGAATTATTTTATTAGAGACATAAACTCTAATAATAACATATAAATTAAGAAAAAACTCTACTCAAGAGTTTAATCTTTAATTTATCATATGAAGAGTTTAATTGGTAATTATAATTTTACTAAATTAATATCAATTCACACTATATAAATTAACAATCCCCCACAAGAATGGAGATCGTTCAAAACACATGAAATTCCCAATGGAACCTCGATAGTTGTGTATTGTCGGATAAGTAGGTGTCTCTTTAAACTTTTCGTTGTAAAGAATGCTTAGTCTCCTAGCGGTTTATAGATACGATGTCCTTGAACAAATCCCCATTTGTGTAGACTACAATACACTTCACACAATACTCTCCTTAGCCGGGTCATCCCCTCATAGTCGTGTCCAATAATGATCGGGGAACACTTTCCTGGTTCTGCGAGAGCTATGAATTGTGCCCCCAATCCCATTCGAAGCGACCCCACTTCTCTCTAACATGGGTGATTCTTCTTAAATCATTAAAATCATCGTGGTTATCATGATTACAGAAAATCATTTACCACATAATATGCTTAGCCTCACAATTTGTCACTGAATTTCATAGGAATGAATTAGGACGTATTTAAACACCCTTTTATCGTTTAGGGGGTGTATATAACCATATAAACTAGCTTATGCATATCAGCTCTGCCCCCAAAGTGACCACCCTTAGGTATATGAATTAGTTGTCCTATTGAACTTAGATCTTGAGATCTCCAACCAACTAACTTAGGTTTCCTTCACACACCCTTAACCATGGGCTTTAGTCTCATTCTACAATTTGATCTCTAATAATCCCTCAGGTTATTGGATCCATAACATTATCTTTGACTTTGTCTAGTCATTAAAAATAACTTTGCGTATTTGAGATCAGTTGTCATGATGTGTTCTTAACTCGTAAGTTAATTTTGCCTATAGTCAATTTCTAAGACTATAACCTCAGTGGTCATCTGAATCTAGTTATAATATATGTCTTTGTAAGATATGCGTATCATTTAAGGCAAACCTATCTCCATTATGCACTACGACCGTTGTGTCCTCCACTTAGTCATTTGTTTGCAATGTTAGATTTGATTACAAAATCCTTATTGCCAAAATTTTATGGTACAAATACAAGACACCCCACATTAAGTGTTATTGGATAACATCCAGATGGGGCAATGAAAATCATTTCTACGTACCTTTATAGGGTTGTTTTTCTTAAATTGATCCTCCCCCACATTTCTTGCCATTTTATAAACATTTCCATAACTTCACTTATGACAACATTTATACACGTATGATTAAACAAGTTCAACCTCATTATATCAGCGAATTCAACTCATATTGCATTGCTTACATAAGCTTCCGAGCTAACTAAAGCAACACATGCCATTGTCATAAGTTTGTCACCAACTTAGAATAATTCCAATTTAACATCTAGAATAAGCCTAGACAATGATTCTCCTCATTAGCTTTTCGAACAAACTCTTCAAAAGTTAAATGTCTTTTCTTTATAATGAATGAAAATTCTCCTTCAACTTTCTTTATACACAAATTCTTTTTGTTTTCATACACAATTGAATGTAGAGTTAATTAGTCTCTGTCAAGACCCATAATTAATCAAGTACTAGTCTAGCATGCTTTAGACTACAATACTTTAGCATGTGAACAGAAGATGCATCATTCTGATTCTTCACAGCCCCAAGGATATCATAATATCTGTTGGGCTTGGAGCTTAAAGGTTTATTCATTTATATTGTTTTTTGGGCTTTTGGGTTACTTTTGAGTAGTTTGGGCTTTATAGTGCCAAGTGGGCCTAGGGCTGTATATATGGGCTTTGTTATGCCTATAAATAGAGGGGTTAGGGAATTTGTTAAGGGTTAGAGAGTTTTGGTTTACTAAACTTGTATCTGACATCCTCTGGTGTATGCAAGTTATTATATTCAAGTTTTCGAGTTGTTCTTCATCCTAATCATTATTTCCGCGATTGATTAGGATAGCGATACATGTTTCATCCGTTACCCAGGACTTACAATTGGTATCAGAGCCTGCTGTTCTAATACAGGCTCCGAGTATTGCTGTTTGAAGAAGTTTTGAAGTTGGTTGCTGCTGTTCGGATCGATTTTCTCATATTCCGGATCACTGTTCATCAACGGAGGTACTGTTCCGAAGAACTCGAAGAAGTTCTGCAGATTTTGGATTGGTTACTGTTCCAGATCCCGAAGAACACAAAGCAAGTCTTCATAATTTGGATTTGATACTGTTTCGGATTCCGAAGAACACGAAAGAGATCGTCCGTTCCGGATTGATCCCGGACTGTTGTTTTATTCCGGATTGTGATCCGAGTTACTGTTGCTGATTTGAATTCCTTGAATTCCGGAATCTGCTAAATAAAAGGCGGAGACACTGTTACGGATTGGTTACTGTTCTGGATTTATAGGAGATAAGCAAGACATTTCGGATTGTCAGTTCCGGATTCTGCATTTCAGACCTTCTCCGAATCTGCTTCTCGAACTCTATTTCGGATTTTGTTTCGGATTTCATCTCGGATTTTTCTCTTCGGATCTTCAAATTGGACTCTTCATTCCGGATTCTTAATTCTGGACTGCTTATTTCGGACATCTCATCCGCTTTTACCGTCGTTGACTTCGGATTGCCATTTCGGAAAAACATTCCGGGTTGACCGTATTGACTGCAGATTTGATTGTTTCGGATTGGACACTGTTCATTTGTGTCACTTAAATTAATTATATTTTAAATCATATTTGGAAAATTCTAAATTAATTTAATGGCTGGATTCATGACCTCACAAGACCTGACCAATGCCACTCTGGCAGCCCTGCAATCACAAACTTTGGCCCTCCACCAAGAGCTGGATCAGGTGATTGGCACTTCCACCAAAGTGCCGCGTTTGTTATACGGTGATGAATATTATGAGTGGAAGTTTCGCTTCGAACAATATTGCAAGGCGAAGGAGCCGGCGTGTAGAGATGCATCACGAAATGGGCCAAGAACCATAGTGTATCGCACAGAGCAAGATCCCGAAACAAAAATTCCCAAGCCCATGCGCTTATGGACTCCAGAGGACGTAAAAATCATAGAGGAAGATGAGAAGGCTTCTGCAACACTAACCATGGCTCTAGGACCCGATATCTCTATCGCGGTCAGAAACTATAAAAATGCTAAAGTGGTTTGGAGTGAGTTGCAAAATCTCTACGAAGGCAACACTGATATGAAAGGGTGAACCAGCTGAATCAACAATTCAGCTCATTCAATCACATATATGGGGAAACCATCGAGAATCAGATACGCCGCTATGTCAAACTGGTTTCCCAGATGATTTCAGCTGAGATCACCCTCACCAACAGCGCCATGAACCGACAGTTTTGAATTCACTGCTCAAAAGCTGGGATGCAGACGTGGGCATAATAAAAAAGACAAAGAACCTGAACGACGTCACTCTCACTAAGATGATAGCTACTATCAAATCATGTGAAATTGACTACAAACAAAGGGAGATCAATCATCAGTGTAGTTTGATGGCCGCAGGGATGACAGGTCAGAACGCAGTGTTAATGTCACAGAATCTAGACTATAGTCCTCTGCAAGGAACTGCACCAGCACCAGGTGGATCAAATGTGGTGTACAGTCCTGTTGTCACGCCTCAAAACACTCAGTATGTGTATGGGTTTCAATCTCCCAATCCTACGATGGTCTCAGCGGCTCAAGTCCATACACAGTTCCATGCTCAGTATCTGAATGTGGTTTTCAGTCCAGCAACTCCTCAAACCGTGCAACAAGGCGTTATTCCTCAAACAGGTGCACCTGTCCCTGACTCTGCACAACCCGCGCCCAATTCTGCTTTTCTCACTAAGGAGAATGAAGAGAAGCTGGCAATTACTGCATCAATGATCAAGAGTTTGGACGCCTTCCTGGCAGGCGATCTGACTCCTTCATCTATTCTGCCAACATAAGTTGATCAAATCATGGTGGAAGACCTGGATGAGATCGATGTCTCCTGGAACTTAGCAATGGCTGTTTTTCGGGTCAACAAATTTCAGAAAAAATATGGAAGGCAACCTCTGTCCAACCTGAAGACTGGTCTCACAAAGGACAAACCCAGGTGCTACCGATGTCATGAACCAGGCCATTTCGCTAGGGAATGCAAGAAGACACCATCAGGGTATGTTTCATCCAGGGTCGCCGACATACAGAGTAGTGATAGACAGTTGGTTCCCGTCTCTCCTTCCAAGTCAACTACGAGTCCATCGGGCAGCTCAGGCGGGAAGTCCATAGCACTTGTGACCCAACAGCATGAGGGCTTCAACTGGGCAGATGCTGCAGCTCAAATGGAAACCTTGAATCTATCCAAGAACAACAACCACTGCATGATGGCGCAGACAACTGAGACACCCGATCTTTCAGAAACGGTAAATCGAATACTTTGTTATGATTGTTGTCGTTTTAAATTATCCCAAATGCGCGCCCACAACTCAACTCTTGTAGCTGAGTATCAACAAGCTGCGTCACAGAACATCGCCCTTAAACATAAGAACAAGCTTCTTATAGAGAAGGTCGAAGCGCAGAAACAAGATGTGGCTCAGCTAAAGCTAGACTTGAACCAACAGCAATATTGGGTCTACGACTACAAGCTTAAATTAGCTGAAAAAGACGTAGAACTTCAAGCAGCCTTAGCCAAGCTGAATTCCTTGACAGGGAAGCTTCATGAAAATGAACTAAATATTAAGAAATTTGAAACTTCCAGCAAATTGTCAAGGACTTATGTAACCTCCAGCTTAATTATCAAAAGAACTTCACTAAGGTTCTTGGGTACAATATGGCACATCCACCATATAATCATAACTACACTAGAATGCCTGAAACTGATGAAGAAACCGAAATGTTGAAAAAATGATGTATGGTAAACCGTCAGATTATTTATCTAAATCATGGACGCCCTATTATCCCAAGTTCTCCAAACCCACTGAACTCAAGAAGGATGATGTGTTTGTGGCTTCTACATCACTTCCTAGTGAAACTAGTAGTCGTCCATCTGAGAGTACGGTGGAATTGGAGACAGAAGTGCCTGAGGCAGAACCATCCACATCCTCTACAAAACTTAATGAAAAGGATGATGAGGAAGAATGTCTGAATATACATTTAGACAATTCAGCTGATGATTATGCTTTTTATAAACCTGCCTTTGACATTTTAAATCACTTTCTTGCTGAACAATATACATGCTCAAACAGTGTTGGTTGTGTTGAACATTTAGACAGTTTAAATTCTGATACTGATGTTTTGAATGATGATAATAGATGTAATAACTTGTGATGAGAAAATGAATTCAGCTGCAGGATCTACATCAACTGATGACTTGGCCTCATCAGCTTCAGCTGAGGATACCGAATGTTCATCTTCAGCCGAGGATACCGAATGTTCATCTTCAGCTGAGGATACCGAAAGTTCATCTTCAGCAGAGGATATCGAATTTTCATCTTTAGAGGCCGCATCTTTTGATGCATCCCCTAGGAATGACAATGTCAACAATGACTAACCAACTGCTTCTGTCAATGTTGATGGTGACATTATTCTAGAAGATTTGGGCGACCCAATAGAAGGGACTAATTCGGAAATGAAAGCAGATGAACACAAATCTAAATTTGATTCAAATTCAACCTTTAAATCTGATAGTGAATCGACATCTAAAATTACTCAAAATTGCAAGGTTCCATCATCATCTACTAAAATTTCTGAACATGATGTTCCTGTTGAGTCACTCGTGTCCTCTACAGAATCTGTCTCAAAGTGTGATTTGAAGAATAAGCCGAAATCAAAAAGAACATGTAGATCTAAAAAGAAGAAAATCAAAGAAGCGACTTCAAACAATGCAAAGGCAACCACTGAGTCCTCTCATCAAATTGAGGAATTAACTCAGCAGCCGCCTGTTTCACATTTTGAATCAATCTTCATGTTCAAAATCCTGTAATTCAAATAAAAAATCTAACAAGTGTGCTGATGGTTGTGCGCAGGACACCGCCAAGTCAAAGACCATGCAACAGCCGTCAGTAAACGCCAGCAAGAAATTGACCGACAAATTGCCCAGAATTTCCCAAGCTGAACGGACTATTTTCTTCCAGAAGAGGCAGACCTGTTTCAACTGTGGATCTCCCGGGCACATTGCTCGAAACTGTCAAAGGACCTTTACCTCCTTCCATACTTTGTGCTCAGACATCAGAAGGCTATGCCTCGATTTTTGGCTAAGTCTTCTGATCAAGATTGGAACTTGGCCAAGAAACAAAACATTAACCCCTTGAGACCTTCGGTTTCGAAGAATCCCTCTAGCACTCCTAGGAATGTGCAGAGGTTTGATTCGATGACCTGGAGGCCTAAGTCAGTGGCCAAAAATCAGTCTACTAACCCCTCATCGTCAACTAACTTGATCTTTCTTGAGGTTACTTATTTTGTTGCAAACGACAAACCCATATCTTCTATGGCATGGGTTCCCATTTCTAACTGAAACCTGTTGAAATGTGCAGGAACAGCTCTGGCGTGCTCTTGTTCGGTTATGGTATATTGATAGCGGCTGTTGAGGCACATGATAGGAGACATCTCGTAATTTAATGACATTCAGTTTTTCGATGGCGGGTTTGTTTCCTTCGCAGGTGGAGAAACCGGGAAAATCACGATGAGAGGAACTGTTTGCAATGGAGCCCTGAGTTTTAAAAATGTCAACTATGTACCCGAATTGAAGCACAGTCTGTTGAGTGTGTCTCAACTCTGCGACAATCATCTGGATGTTCTCTTCACAAAGAAAGGATGCTATGTGCTCAAACCAGGCTTAATCATTCCAGATGATTGGATTCTACTAAAAGCTGCAAGAAAAGGAAACGCATACGTCATTGATATGAACCAGGCTCCTTCCGACAAGCTCACATGCCTTTTTTCTTCGACAGCCGAACATGACGCCATGCTATGGCATTGCAGACTGGGTCACATCAACATGAAGAATTTAAATCGTCTTGCTAAAGGTGGTTTGGTCAGAGATCTACCAGTTCGTGACTTCATGCAGATCGAAAAATATGAATCATGTGCTCGTGGGAAGCAACACGGCCAGCCGCATAAAACCAAAGCTATACCCTCCACTTCTCAGGTCTTAGAACGCATCACATGGATCTCTTCGGTCCAACAGACATTCGCAGCATTGGAGGGAAGGCTTACTGTCTGGTTATTATTGATGACTCTCTCGATTCACCTGGGTTTTCTTTCTTACACATAAAAGTGAAACTGCAGAGATAGTCAAACAATTTGTTACACTTATGGAAAACCAGACAGATTCGAAGGTAAAGGCTATTCGGTGTGACAACACGACAGAGTTTAAGAATCTTACCTTAAACTCTTTCTGCTCCTCAAAGGGAATTGAGAGACAGTTCAGTGCAGCCAGAACCCCACAGCAAAACGGGGTTGCCAAACGTAAAAATCGCACACTCATCGAGGCGGCACGAACTATGCTTGTTGAATCCGAGCTACCTCTCATCTTCTGGGCCGAAGCAATTAACACTGCATGCTACATTCAGAATCATGCCCCGATCAACAAATGCCACATGAAGACTCCATACGAAGTGGTTGAAGGTCACAAACCTTTGGTCAAGCATTTCCGCAAATTTGGATGTCATTGTGTACTCCTGCTCATGGATGCTAAAGGAAAGTTCGAAGCACGCGGAGATCCTAGCATCTTCGTTGGTTATTCTAAAAATACGACATATCGCGTTTATAACAAGATCAAGAAGATGGTGGTTAAAACCTACAATGTGGGTTGGCTGGAGGAAAATCCAAGGATAAACGCATTGGTCCTGATTGGTTGTATGACTACTCTCCTTATTTAATCATGTTGAGGTGTCTTCTAATATGTCTACAGGAAATAGTTCGACATCTATCCCTCCAACGGTGCCCATTCCTTCCGACGATGACGCTGACGCTGCCACACTAACTAACACACTAAAGCAGCTAAGTGTAGATCCTCCTGGATTCAATGACAGTGTCTCTCCATCCTCCACAGCTTCACCATCTCATGCCCCATCCATCTCTTCGCCTGTTCAGCCGAATCTTACTGCGGATGTACTTTCTCCTACAGAGCCACCTACGCAGATAACGGCCTTCCTCCTGATGTTTTGGGCTCCTTCTTGTTTCCCGAGCCTACTCCCCTAGATTGTGCAGTGGATTCTCTACCTCACACCTCTACAGGTGCCTCGGTTGAGGGGGGGCATCTGGAGTTGCTACAGCTGGTGTCACCAACTTGCCAACCGATGTTTCGGTTCCTACTACACCAATACCACAACGTTTACAGCGGGACCATCCCATTGAGAATATCAATTGTCCTGTAAACGCCGTTGTTCGCACACGCGGTCAATATGGGGATATCAACACATGTCTTTATTCTTGCTTTATTTCCTAAATTGAACCTAAAGGTATTGATGTTGCCTTGCAGGAGCCAGGCTGGGTGGATGCCATGCACGAAGAACTCAATCAATTTGAAAAACTTGGTGTTTGGCAACTGGTAAACTTCCTCAGGGAAAGCGTGCTCTTGGAACTCGGTGGGTCTTCCGCAACAAGCAGGATGACACTAGAGTGATTGTTAGAAATAAAGCTAGATTGGTGGTCAAGGGTTTCGACAGATTGAAGGACTGGATTATGATGAGGTTTATGCACCTGTCGCACGTTTGGAAGCTATACGTATCTTCTTGGCATACGCATCTTACATGGACTTCATTGTCTATCAAATGGATGTCAAGACTGCGTTTCTATACGCCAAGGTGAAAGAGGAAATTTATGTTGCACAACCACGGGCTTTACTGATCCTGACAAGCCAAATTATGCTTATAAATTAGAAAAAGCGTTGTACGGGCTGGTACCTCGCGCATGGTACGCTACTCTTACGGAGCATCTGCTTGCTCATGACTATACACGTGGAACTATTGACCAAACATTGTTTATCAAACGTGTTGATAAGGATATTATTCTTGTCCAAATCTACGTTGATGATATTATTTTTGGTTCCACCAATGATGGTTTGTGCCGCGAGTTCGAAGAAATCATGAAGAAGAAATTTGAGATGAGTTCATTGGGAGAGATGACCATGTTTTTAGGACTTCAAGTTCGTCAGAGCCCTCAGGGTATACTCATTCATCAAGGAAAATACGTACACGACGTTCTTGCCAAATTCAAGCTTACAGATTCCAAGCCGATGGCTTCACCTATAGCGGAATGGCCACTGTTAAATGAAGATGCTGAAGGAACACCTGTTAACCCTACTATGTATCGCTCTATGATTGGCTCACTCATGTATCTCATTGCTAGCCGGCCAGATATCATGTTTGCCGTCTGCCAGTGTGCTCGTTATCAGGCTACTCCTAAACTTTCACATTTACATGCTGTTAAACGAATTTTTAGGTACCTCAAAGGGGCTCCATCTCTGGCCTCTAGTATCCTAAAAATTCTGAATTTGAATTGTTTGCTTTCTCTGACAGTAATCTAGGAGGTACAGATAGGGACATGCGCTCAACGTCGGCTGGTTGCCAATTTCTGGGAGATCGTCTTATTTCATGGCAATGCAAGAAGCAGCAGACAGTTTCACTTTCCACTGTAGAGGCAGAATATGTCGCAGCATCTGCTTGCTGCTCCCAGGTTTTATGGATGCAACATGAGCTTGCGGATTATGGTTTGACTTATCTAAACACCACGATTTATTATGATAATGATGCCGCAATCCAAATAGTTAAAAACCCTGTTTTCCACTCCAAAACCAAGCACATTAACATTAAAGTTCATTTTATACGCGATTGCTATGAAAAGGGTCTTGTAAAGCTTGAACAAATCCACACTGATGCAAATGTGGCGGATTTGTTCACGAAACCCGTTAGCAACGCACGTTTTCAAGTGCTTGTGGATCTTCTCAAAATGGTTTGGTTTTCTTCCTAAGCATCTACTATCTTCATGTTTATTTACTGTTTTTCGTTTTCTTTTTGTTGTGTCATAAATTTGTTCATATATCTATGCACAAATTTAGGGGGAGAAAAAGTTAAAAAAAAACTATTATTTTTATTATTATTATTTGCAATGATAGGGAAATGAAATGAATATTCGTGATAAAATGCTTGACTAACTCATGTTAGGTATAGAAGCAGAAAAGATTTGGATCGAAAGTGATGTGTCGGTAGGTCTAAAACTCAATCGGATAGGAAAATTCAAATGATATAAACATAACGAACTTTGTACTCAGTGGGTCACTTACTATAGGCATATGATTTTATGGTCTTAAATCTTGCATTGATAGATAGCCAACATCTGAGGTTTCGGGTCTTTATGCTACTGAGTCATCCGGGGATATCTTGACTGCCCTTCTGTTGAATCCAGATTATATGCAGACCTAGGCACAATCAGGATATCTTTATAAAAGAGCCATAATGGAAAGGCCAAAACCTAAAAGAACAATGTTTCTTTCCAAGTACGTACATACCTCATAAGGTATTTGCCTAACCCTCGTCAGTCACTATTGGTCTCTCTGATGTACGGAAGTACTGACCTGTTCACCAATAGCCTGACGTTGTAAAACAAAGGATGACCTCGGTATACTCACCTGCTACGATGAACTGTTGTGCTTACCTTGATCGCGGGGGTATATCATGGTATGGGACACACGAGTATCTTAGTATAAAGTAACCTAAGCATATCATAAAGTCTAATCTTCAAGGGTTTTGCTTTAGATTTAAGTGGACAAGTTTACTGACAATCGCTTAGACCAACTGAACCTGCTCATATCGAAAAATGTTCTTTGGTCAGTGTTTGAAACGATTTGATCCCTTAGCAATGCTGTGTTAATTAGTTATGTATGTTTTAATAAGTTCTTCTTGTGATGGATGGATGCTTAGTTAGGTTACTTGATGAATTTTGGTGGGATGGTTTTCTGTCAAGAGATATTAGATTGGCCCAGTGTGCTTTGGGATCTGAGCCAGCCTGATGAAATTGGTTTTTTTAGTCTACAATCAAAAGTAAGGTTACTGTTCCGAATTAGGCTCTATTGGGCCAGGGATTACTGTTCCGAAATTGAACATGTCCGGAATGGCCCATTTAAGTCATTTTGGACAGGCCCAAATGTGTTACTGTTCTGGATTGGGCCTGTCACAAGCCCAATCCGGACTCAAACATCAGGCCCAAGCCCATTTCGGAAAACTATAATGTCATCTCTGTTCGCATTTCGGATTATTCAAAATCCGAGTTACTGTTATTCTCTCTGATTCTCTCTCGAACTGCATATTTCGGACTACCATTCTGGATCAGGTACATATGCATTCCAGATTGATCTTCAAAAGAATTACACATTCCGGATTGATCTTTAAAGAATTATGTATTCCGGATTGATAACTGTGCTCATTCCGGATGGATATTCATCCAAAATGATGAACTCAGATCTCATTTCGGATTAATCTTCATCCGGGAGGCATGTTTGTCCGGAATACATAATCCGGATTGATGAAAGTGTTCCGGATTCATTCTAAGTTTGGACCTTTTTTGAATTGTTGAACCCTTTCGCTAAGGTTGAACCTTTTGAGTTGTTGAACCTCTTGACTAATTTGAACTGGCTTTAATTTGAACCTTGACCTCTGTTGACCTGTCCAGATAGTATTAACTCTGTTAATTCAGTTTACTCAGTTAACTTGGTTAACTCAGTTTACTCAATTTGCTTCTGTTAGTTGATTTTTAACTTGGTTAATTTTTTACAGACATGGTGGAGGAAGCTTTTGATGCTGTAATGCTGGTAGAAGAACAGTTCCACAATCAGGCTGGGTATCTTTCAGATCCACCGGCTGAGTATTTTCAGGAGTTTCAGTCAATGATTGTGGGGCTTAACAGTTGTAGGATTGCATACGCTCTTCGTGCAAATCCTGTGATCTACAGAGATTTGGTTCATTCTTTTTGGAAGAGAGCGTAAATACAGCCAAGAGGTGAAGATGGCAGACCGTTCATACGCTCACAGATTCAGGGGAAGGAGATTATAGTTAACGAGGCTTGTGTGAGGGAAGTGTTGCAGCTAACAGATACTTACGGTGACCCAACCACGTATGTCAAGGAGAAGGTGTTGCCGGTTCTGATGGAAATGAGCTACGAAGGTTCTTATCCGTCGTTGCTCAAGAAGATGTTTCCTGCGTAATGGAGACTGCTTATACACATGTTTATGCAATTTGTATCGGAGAATAAAGGTGGACTGGATCAGCCTAATCAGGCTCAGACTTCGGTGATTTTTCATTGGTTATGGGTTGGAAATATAACTACTCCGGATATATTTTCGAAAACATGAGGAAGATATTAGAGCAATCCAAGAAGAGGATGTTTCTGTTGTATCCACGGTTTATCCAACTAATTCTCGATGCTCGTTACCCCGATTTGGCTAAGGATGCCACAGATGCGAATTTGCTGAATATGAAGCCAATGGGGCCTACCATTTTTGCGACTATGAAGATGAACCGTTCTACTTCAAAGACGGTATTTGTGGGTAGGTTCCCTCTGAAGAAGTTTGGCAAGTTTTCAGAAGTTGTGGGTTTGCATGCTCCTCCACCGCCTCCTCCTCCTCCGGTAAATGCGATTGTCGCCGAGGAACACGATGTACCCGTGAGGGAAAAAGAGATAGAAGTTGAAGATTTGGTTACAGACGATGAGGATGACGTTGGACAAGATTTTCTGGATGATATTGATGCATTCAATGCTACATTAACTCCTGCTCTACCAGAATTATCCTCTGAGAATCTAGTGCACTGATTGCTCAGTTGAAGGAAATTCAAGAGAAACAAGGTGATCCGCCGCTTGACATTCCGTCTGTTGGTGCTTCTATTGTTCAGCCTGACGACGATGACGAAGACGAAGAAGATGAAGTTCCGTTGATAAAGAGACGCAGAACTGAGCCGAGCATTTCAGCGAGTACATCTGAGGCTCCAGTTGCTGTTACGGTTGCTGCTTCTGAGTTGGTTACATCTACTGCTGTCGAGAGCACTGTTGCTGAGGTTATTATTACAGATGCGGTTGTTTGTACATCGACGATTGATACGCCTATTGTTGATACACAGCCCACAGTTCCCGTAATTACACAATCTACAGTGGTTTCGATTCCTGCTGCAGCATTACACATGATGGAATTTGGAGGCAGTTCTTCGGGTGCAGGAGGTTCAGAAGCGGGTGGTAGTGGTGCTGGTTATTCTGATGATATTGCTAATGATTATATACGCAGATCTGAGAAGAGGGCGTTTGAGTTTGGGGGTTTAGATAGTGATGATGATGATGATGATACTGAAGTTGATGTTGTTGAATTAAAGAAACGGGTTGTTGTACTCGAACAGGAAGCCATGTTAAAGGATGCAGAGATTGCCTCCCTGCAGAATCGTCTGGATGTTCGAGATCAAACTATCGAACAGCTGCAGGGAGATGTAACTATGCTGATGACCATCGTTTTTTATCTGAGGGGCAAATTAGAGAACAAGTTTGGCAGAGAATTCAGTGATCCGACCGACGATCCTATGAATGTTGAAACACGCCATCGTGCGGCACAACAACGAATGGCTGAGGAAACAGAAGAGCAGAGGTTGGCGGCCGAGCAACTAGCAGTCGAACCTCAAGCTGGTACTGATGATTACTTGAAGGATCCGCGCAAGAAGTTCACTGCAAGTCAGAAACACGCTAAAGATCCGAGAAAGAAGAAGCATATGGTATTAATGAAGAACGTGAACGTGAATCCTCTGGATGAAAACTTTCAGCTGAAAGATCCCACGAACCAATCAGATAGATACGTCATGGAGCTGGGGTCGAGCTATTATAGCAAGGTGGGGAACAAGTCTAAAGTGTTGAGTTGGATGTATGACCATATCAAGAACATGTGGATCATTGTACGTCAAGATGGATCAAGAGAATATTATTCGAAGGAGTCACAGTTTGAGACTTGAACGAAGATTGCACTGACAGATTTGATGAGAGCTCCGTACACTGACGACGATACGACATAGCGTGGACCGGGTTGGAGGTTCTTTACAAGGCTCGAACGGGAGGTTAGGACAGGGTTTAAGGGTATGAAGACAGCCGAACCATATCTGAGAGCAGCCAAAGGAGTGCGTGATGCACACACAGGCAAACGTTTTAAATCTGTGATGTGGCCTCCTACGGATAAAGAGTTGATGATTCCAGTTGCTCCTACCTTTCCAAGAGGAATTTTGAAGAATTTTAACTTTTGGTTATACGATCCAAAAGTCGGAAGTGTTGCGATAGTGACGAAAGAGAAGGCTTTAAGGGTAAATGATGTTGTGGATTTGGTCAGCTTCCATGATAAAGATTTACAATGTTTTAGCTTCTCATCAGATACGTACGGCTGACTTTATGAGGTATGTGCCAAGGATTGGACAGCTGCAGTTGCAGGAATTATTGCTGGTCGTTTGGGAGTGGATGTGGCGCCTAAGGATAAATGAAGAAACCTAGGGGAGATTGTTGGGCTTGGAGCTTAAAGGTTTATTCATTTATATTGTTTTTTGGGCTTTTGGGTTACTTTTGAGTAGTTTGGGCTTCCTAGTGCCAAGTGGGCCTAGGGTTGTATATATGGGCTTTGTTATGCCTATAAATAGAGGGGTTACAGAACTTGTTAAGGGTTAGAAAGTTTTGGTTTACTAAACTTGTATCTGACATCCTCTGGTGTATGCAAGGGACTTACAATATCACTTTGCAACATTTATCCATTGTTAAGACAAAATAATGAGACTTATTCATAATCCTAAAACATCAATATTTAGGAAGGTTTCACAAATTATTGTATATAGCACATAGCTAAATTTTATCATTCAATTAAGGAACATAACTTGTTTACCTTTGATCTCCAATGCTTTACCATTGACTCATAAGTACTTAAACATAAGTCTTAATCCAAGTCACTTGATGAACACACTCATCACCAACAAAATGAATGTTCCTCGTTTACAATCACTATTATGTGGAAGATAGAGTCAACTAGATCCACACTCAATAACATGGCATTCATAATTTTACCATAAGCGATTTGCACACATCTGTTGTTATTCATTAGGAGATATGTAATTTAGGATGCTCTTCCAAACGAAGGTAAAATTTCATATTCAAGTGGTAGACGCATCTACGTATAAATCTTGCAAGATTTATTAAAGTTATACAATAACATATAGTACGTTTTTTTCATATGTTAGAATTCAAACATGTGAATTTTCCAATGACCTCTAACGAAGTATTTTGACATGAATCTCGTTTTTGTATTTCATCTCAATACACTCACTACTCACTCGTGATGTGGTTACACAATTTATGTCTCGGCTTTGACTTTTAGTCAATGCAACAACTCTTAAGTTGTTTATGTCCAAGTATTTTCATGTACAATCCGTTTAAAGCCATATTCTTTTAAACAATGTATAGTTGACGTTATAATTACTTTCCATAAAAATAATTTATACGTCACAAACATTAGTGATTTATTTCTTTGTAAGAAATTGCATGTGTTATCCGAAGATATTGAACACAAAACAATAAATACATTGGAAACTAAATCATAAGTTCCAAACACTTTTGAAATTTAAACAGAAGCATAGACGATATGTAGACATCATATATCAAAGTGCTTTTATCTTCAACACTTTATAATCTGATCAAAATCTTCTCAACGATATCGTCCCATGGCATGTCTTGAGATACTCTCTCAATAAGACTCCATGCACTTGTACGTACAAGTTTCTCATTTCATCTTGAAACTTTAAATCTGGACAATTCTACATAAAACAACACCAACTTGTTACAAAGACTACATTTAAGTAATGAACTTGAACAATTAAATTTGTTCACAACAACACCAAGTTGTTTTCCACCAAATAATGTCCATGAGATTGTTACTTTGTCACCGTATGCTACTTTCAGCAAGAGTAGCGAACCATTTAAATTATCAATACTATGCAAAACTTTGTTTTAAAGATCACTCTAAAACATTTCCTTAGTTTTGCAATATACCATATTAATAAGATCAATTAGGGTTTATGAAAACATAAATCAAAACCCAAAATATCAAATGATTTTATAATTTAGTCTTATTACGAATGTACTAAACGTTTTCTAACACTCATGTTGAAATAAAATGTTATAACGGCACATATAGAATCGAACATTTACATAAAACGTTTTCCAATGATAAAGTTTATAAAATAAACCATTTCTCATCATTTTTAATGCACACATAGGCAATTAATTGTTTACATAAAACATTTCTATTCATTATGGCTTATATAATGAAAAATCTCTAACCTTGTATTTGTGATACACATTTTCTAACACACTTGTTAGAAAATTTAAGTCATTTTATATATATAAACATGACGATTTGGATTTAATAAACATAAATCAAAGTTAGTGATAAATCCCATATAACAACACCATCACTTTATGGTAATTTAATTCTTGAAGCTAATCAAACATCAACTTCAATGCATGACTTTTTATTTCTAAACCATGCAAAGCATTAATGTGTGTATATTCACTAAAATCAATTCTACAACAAATTACTTATATAAAATGTTTACATAAAACATTTCAAAGCATTTATATTTTAACAATTTTTAACAATAATGTTAAAATGAAAAAAAATCTAACGCGCACGTTAGAAATATTAACATTTCCACTAAATGTTGATTCGACTTGTTATAAACACATATATGGTTCATATAAATAAGTCACTTCTAATACATATGTTATAAAATAAACAACTAAAAGTTGTTTACAAACAAACACTTTTCATGAACTGTTTCTAACACGCATGTTAGAAGACAAATGATTACAAAAATCATTTGCATTTTTTATATAAACTGTTTCTAACACTTTTCATGAACCGTTTCTAACACGCATGTTAGACGACAAATGATTACAAAAATCATTTGCATTTTTTATAGACTGTTTCTAACACTTTTGTTAGAAATAAACAAGTACAAAAATTGTTATAAATCTTATCAATAAATATGTTTTAACATACTTGTTAGAAATAAATAATTATAATAACCATATGAAGAGTCTAGTAAATAATTATAATTTGACTAAATTATAATTTCACTAAATTAATTTCCATTCACACTACATAAATTTCCAACAATCCATACCAAAAAATGTTACTAGTTATTGGAAACCAAAATACCACGCACAATGCATGTACGACTCTAGGTTGGTTTATATATATATGAGAAGGTTCATTTGAGAAAAAAAAATTAATGTGAGAAGAAAGGGCATAATGGTAAAATATTAAATAATTTATAACTCCTCACATTAATTATGTTATCTCTCATTAATAAAACAAAAACATTATATCCTACACGTTTTCAAAATTTATCCTACATATATCTTATACTTATCGGAATTTACCCTATACACATGTAAAAATACCCTACACATTTATAAATTTATCCTACACATACTAAAATTGTCCTTCACCATAAATTATTTTATCTTGAAAGAGTATATGAAAAGAACTGAGTTACAAGTTTAATTAATTAGCTAATTAATAACAATTATAGATTTACCTATATGCCCTTTTTTCATAATATTAAATACACACATTAAATGAAGTAAATGGAGAATTTCTGTTAGTTTAAAAGTTATTCTTTTTATTCTCACAAAATTTTTCTTCTTATTTGAACTCTCCACTATATATATATATATATATATATATATATATATATATATATATATATCCAACAATTCACACTCACTATACGAACATGTTCATTCATAATAGGGCTATTACACAATAACTTAGATTGAGTTACTGGTAGAATTTTCTATTACAAGTATAGTGAAGGGGTTTGTTTTTAAATTTATAGGGAATTTCAATGATGTAGGAATGTTGTTTACCTTTGCATCGAACCACCTGAGACGTTTTGAAGACATAATTGTTCTTATATCTCTCTGTATTAGTGCTATAGAATCAAGCTGTGCAACAAAGAAAGGGCGTGGAGAATGATCGAATGGAAAACCATCTTTTGTACGGCTGCAGACCTGGAAGTCATAGCAGCCAAAAGCCAGACCTAAAGAAGACACATCAGCATAACACTTAAGAAGATACCTTTTGTACAAGTTATCTAACTAACAGACTATCTCTTAGTAAGATAACTTGTGAGCACAACATTTAACATCCTTTTGTACAACTATGCCAAGTAGATTATGCGATGTGACTGAAAAAAACCATCCGTATGTAACAAACAAACGCTCAGCTTCTACGATATATGATATGTATAAATCTAATGCACTTGTATTTGTATGGCTGTATAGGTATTAGAAGGATTTGGCTTGTCAGATGAAAATGCTTGAACAGTTTTATCCTTTGTTGTTTATTCAGAAGCTTAATCCCACTTATACAACAACCTCTAGTATTTCACAGAACATGGTTATAGTATTGTTCTTTCCCAATACTCCTTCACTAACAGTTCAAGAATTTAAGATTATTGTGAGGATTCCTTTTCCAAATGATTTAGCATATCTTCCTTTTATTTAGTACTTTTGTATTTTTTATTAGTTATATATGTATTTATGTTACACTTGAAGTTCATAGTGTTTTTCACATTTTGCTGATGGCCATAAGTTATCATCAGGGGGCATATCCAAGCAAAAAAGAGAAAAACAATGATACGTATAAACCGTTTAAAATCTTTCTTAGTGGCAATGAGTCGTACTATTAGCAAGTCTTCCGAGCACTTAATCAAGCAGCAGGTATCATTCTTCTTGATGATAAGATGGATTACAATGTAGTGGCTATTTTAAATCTAAATCATTCTTACAAATAAGTAGAATTATTAAGTTTCGAATAGTTCCCATAGTTCCTATAGGTAATCACAACGTCTGAGACATGCTCAACATGGAATAGTCAACAATAGGTGTGTTCCCATTGTTCCCCTTATTCTACAATTTTATAAGTCAGTTTTCAGTCATGACCCCGTCTTTTTTTTTAATAATTACACATACATGATTATTAACTAACAGAACCGGATGAGTAATTTACTTTGCGAAGTGGATGTTTATCCATGTAACATTTTGATTAATGCGTATTGTGTACGTGGAAAAACTTTGGATGCTTTAAGTTGGGTTAATAAAATAACTTTTTAAGATAAAATATAACCCAAATTGACTCACTTACGAGTAAATGTAAAAGTTGTCACTTTTATTTTTTTGAACTGCAGAAGTTCCTCATTTCAGGAAACAATGTAAAATGGGCAATTTAATGACATAGTTTGTACGATTCAATGTACAACTATATATAGTTAACTGTAACCTTAAAAGGCTAAACAGTGATTATGGTATCTTTCAATAGTTATGGTGTTCTTCTATAGTTCATGCTTTTTGATATTAAGATGGAGAATCGGAAAACAAATCACAATGTGGAGTGGGGTAAGTGGTGGAACCTTGAACGGTTTAGCAAATGAGTTTGGTGTAACTCAGAATGTTTGGTGCAAGGAATTGTAGGTATCGTCGTCAGTTACTTTTACTTATATCAATTACATTTTCTTAATCGTTTATTTGATATATTATCTAAGTTGTTGTTGTATTAATTGGTTGGCTATAAGATGTATGTTCGATGACTATATTTCGTTATTTTATGGATATGTAACGTCTTAAATTTGAAGACTTGATAAACCTTGCTGGCTTAATAATTGTTTATAATGATTGAACAGTTTGCTCTTTGGGTCTGGTTATTTGGTGCCATTCAGATTCGTTTTCTGTGATGGGGCTTTTCATTATTGTGGTTTTCACGGTTCAGAGAAGAAAGCAAGCGATAAATAGAGAGAAAAGGGTAGGAGATGATAGTCCCGTCGGTGGTTGCGCGAACTGGAAGATGGCAACATCGGGTTTGCAGATTAGATGGGAAGGTGCGTGTACACTAAAAAACGAAGCATGTTTGGTTTCTTTAGTTATTTGTTTTTTTTTCTGTGTGTGTTAGTAATGATTTGTTGCAAGCTTTCAAGGATATGAGTTAGGTGTATTTATACATTGGTAACAATGAATTCATGTCATATTTCATTATAAATTGGATTTACTTCATCTTGGAGTTCAATTAAACCTTTGATCAACAGAGACCATTGTTTTGTCATTTAGGATGATGGGTATAATATGAGATGTGGTTGTTTTTAGTGTAATTCTACTGCTTTTCTTATCGTTTTTACATGACCTAATCTTATTATCCGAACAAAAAATTTGAAACTTACAAATAAAACAACAAATATGACGTGCAAGGAAATTTTAAGAGACTGACAAATTTAAAAGCAAATTGTTTATGTGATCGAGTTTGTTTTCTTTATCTTATAGTTGACAAGTATTTTTAATTTTGAAGACGTTAACATTTTATTAATATGCCTTATCCGACACACATTATTCATTTTTTTTAAATATATATACAATTGCGTTTAATAAAATTTAAATATGTGAACCTGTAAATATTCATGGGTAATAACCTAATTTAGTATAAATATAAATGATGAAAAAAGTAATTTACATCTAGAAACCATACAAATATTTTTGTGCGATAATAACTTTTAATAGAAAAAGTAAATTAACATGCGTGCAAGGAAGTATAATAATTATTTTTATCTCTTTACCAAACTTAATTTTGATAATATTTAAACACCCCATCCTACCATCCAAACCGTCACCAACCTTTACAGTACAATAAGCATATAGAAATTACCAACTTTATCCAATTATTGGTACATACACCAATAATTAGCACCAAAAGAGGAATATTTATTAACTATGAGGAGGATTTGAGTTCTTTTGTAAATATTTAAGTTTGATTCTCATTTGGTGTAAAAAAGAGTAAAATACTGGTGGGTAATGATATGAGACCTAGGGAAATCTGGGTTCGATCCTTAAGTCAAACAGATTTTACCGGTAATTTCATCGTCGTATGTGGGTTACTAGGTTTGCCTAGGAAGTGGTGGTGGTCGTCTCGGTTTACTATCAGAGTACTCCGTTTGTCCAGTAGATGCCTGAAAATACTCGGAATTGATTTGTTAGCCATTAAAAAAAGTATAAGATCTATAATGTGTACACATACTATATCTATTTGGAAGGGAGTTCACTAGTGAATATAGAATAAAACTTGGGAGGTAGCACAGGTTAAAAAAATTAATTTGGAGATGATATATAAAATGAAGAAGAAAATAAAATTAATATTAAAAATGTATTTTCTGAAAAAAGTTGAGGGTAGAACGAGTCACCTCTCAACTTATGTTAGATTCGTCCCTTGCGAGTTGAATAGTTATTTCTTTACCTTGGTTTATAATAATAGCTCACGAATTGCCTTATTTTTCTTTCAACTTTAAAAGGAGTGGATTAAGATAGACATAAATATATTATTAGAGGTGTGCACGGTTTAGTTTGGTTTGGTTCGGTTTTTGGGGCAAATCATTCGGTTTCGATTTTACACCAGTTCTGTTCGGTTTGATTTTTCAGTTACATATGTTTTTGTAACAAATTATGTAGGATTCAAAAAAAAGAAAGTAATTTAAAATGTAAGTATGTTTCTTATATATTTGCATCTAAGTTACTATATTTAGTCTTTTAATTAACATAGCTCACATAAACCCAATCGTCTAATTTATTTTTATGTTTTTTCAAAGTTTTTATTAAAACATTTTCTTTTATAATCCTTTGAAGATTATTGAATTTTTATATTATATTTTGATATTTGTTGTAGGTAATAAATGAATCATTTTGAATTTTAAATAAACATGTTAATGTTTTATTATAAATACTTAACATTCAAGAATAAAATTAATAACTTCTACTAGCATGAGTTAAACACTTCAACTTAAACATAATAATATATGAACTAGGCCTACTATTGTAACTTATCGGTTTGTTGCAGTTTTTTTGGTTATTGAAAATATTATCCGAACTGAAATTTTCAGTTATTAAAAATCCAAAAACCGAACTATCGGTTTTTGTTTTAGTTCGATTTTCTCGGTTCAGTTATTTCGCTTACAGTTCGATTATTTCGATTTTCTACTCATCACTATACATTATGTTCAATGAGTACACGCAAAAGCGAGGCTAGTTGAACCGGTCCACCGCCCCACTCCAATCCAAAAGGTAGGGGTCTGCACGGGTAGGTTTGGGTCAGTTTTGGCTAAAAATCATAACAATAACCGTGATGTCAGTTAATGGATAATCGTAATCAATTATGGTGGTTATGGTTTATCGGTTTTGATGGTTATAACCATCGGTTATGAGTCGTTTAACCGTAAATTTACAACTAGCTAAAAATAACTCAAAAATTTTTTGACCATGAAATAAATTGTTATTACACTTATATATATTAATATATTACATAGTACTAAAAATACTATAATCTATAATATTAATACTGAATACTCAAAAGAAAAATACATAATATAAACAATAAATTCAAACAATTTAACCAAAATGATATGATATAACTCACAAATTCTAACAAACGATTAACCAACAGCATCAAATATTAAAAAATGGTGAAAAGTCCAAATCCGACAACAATTTTACTACATGTTAGTTCGGTTCGGTTATAGTGGATATAGAAACTTTGGTAACCATAACCGACTAGCTACTTTCAGTTTTCAAAAAAACAGCTAACCAACCTATTGGTTTTTAATTTGGATCAGTTTAATTCGATTATGAATTTGTTAATTCAGTTTTTTACACATCCTATCAAAAGGTCATGTATTCTACCTTTGTCCAACCCAAGCATCCGAATTTTAAGGACCAACCCCACCCCCACCCAACCTTTTTTTCTTTTGCCTTGTTGAATTTTCTTTATTTAATTCTTTTATTTCCTTTTTTTCTGTTTTAGGTTTAGATTTTATTACAAAATTAATTTTCCTTATTTATATTTGACTAAATATAACCTAACAGACCATATAGATTTTTTTTGTTTGTTGTAATGAGCGTCCCGGAACCGACCAAATTCCCGTCCAGCGTATAGCTTTTTTATATATTATATTTAGGTTATCACCCGTAAATATTTATGAGTTTGGATATTTACATTATGTAAAAACAAATATAAAGATTTATGTCGGATATATAAATTATGTAAAGAAACAAATATAAAGATTTATTTAAAATGTATGATGTGTAGTAAAATGAGTATTCTCTAAATCGAAATACGAATTATTGAAAGTTTCACTACACTTTATTATTATTATTATTATTATTATTATTTATTATTATTATTATTATTATTATTATTATTATAAAATACGCATATGCACCATTAATGGAATTATTTTTGCATGCTGAAAAAGAAATATGAAAACAAATAACAAAACAGTAAAAAGAAAAACTAAATGAATTAACTTAGATATTTGCAAAAATTGTTATCTTATATGATCTTATGATCTTGAGACCCAATATGTCAACTCTCGCTTGAAGTATAGTTTTTGTGAATGGCTATTACTTTCCGAAATTCAATTCAACATAAACCAAGTTTAACTTACCATGGCAACATGCAGCTAATTGTTAGTAAATATTGGCAATGTCAAGGTTTTCATAAAGCATAACCATGAAACCAATAGTTAACACATGAACCTTTTAATATAAAACTTAGTCACAGTTACAAGATAGATACATATAAGATGGTATCCTTAATCTCAACTTTCCTTAGCGATCTTGTGATTCCCTTGGAGCGTGAACCATCAACATCCATTACTGTCACCTTGGACCCTCCCTATAGACAGAGCAAATGAGTTATTCTTATGTTAATCAAAATTGATGAAATTCTTAGAAACCGTCTTTTAATCCAACTTATAGGAAGGTATAAATGAATAACATTAGTGCTCTGCATATATTCAGCCACAAAATGATCATTGTTTATCTAACTCTATACAATTATTGCTCCATTACATCCCAATATCCTATACCCAACCTCATTCCTTATTTAATTTTCAAATACTACAATGTCTTCAACATATAGCACATCACTAATCTTCAATATTAAAGCAACATTTTCAATCATAACTTTCGACCTCATGTAGGATGATTGTAGTTTCTTTTGTCAAATATCCAGTGAAGGGGATTTTCTTTCAGACTTACGGGTTGGTGGGTTTGAATTGTGCTCGTGATGGGTTAAAAGAACGTGATAAGTTTGTACCCTATATCCAATTTTGGTTAGGTGCGGTTTGTTGGCCTCTAAACTTTTATCCTATTTAGACCTATATGTTATATTTTGTCCTAAAAAAGTATGATAATTTAGTAATGCTTCTACTCAGGTCTACTCGTATACACTATTTGGTACTCAATAACAATATCTTAAAACTTGAGTTTATCCAGATTGAGAACAAACGGAGGAATAACAGCCTGTTTTTTTTTATCTATAGTTGCTTATTCATATACATGTTTTCTTTTCTGCGCTGTTGGTAATATGGAGATGGGTCCATTGAGGAAAAGCACGGTTAAAGTCTTCAAATCGTATAGATCTTTAACCAAGTTCAGGTCCCCAAGAGCAGTAAGCCAGCCTATAACAGAGAAAAAAAAACAAACATTAAAAATAAAATCGGTTTTAAACAATTTTAAGGAAAACATTTGAAAGAATGATGCATCAATCAAAAGTTGTAAACCGTGATAAAGTTACGCTCACAGTATATATGAGGCTGGAATTAGGCCAACAACTGTAGCCAAAAAGAACACATGGAATGTATGTCCACAACTGGAGATGCCAAATTAATGAAAAGCTTGAAGTTATCCTCAATAAGAGCACATAATTCAGCGGTTTGTAATTGCACTTTGCTATCTAAAAATAAATATGAAAGCCACAAAACTATGGGCCTTGCTTTTCAACTTTGACAGAAAAAAGCAAGCTGATGCACCGGCTGTTGCATTAAAGATAACTAAGAGGACACCTTTTGCACCAAAA
Source organism: Scalesia atractyloides (assembly GCA_947069175.1). Taxonomy (NCBI): domain Eukaryota; kingdom Viridiplantae; phylum Streptophyta; class Magnoliopsida; order Asterales; family Asteraceae; genus Scalesia; species Scalesia atractyloides. The sequence continues at coordinate 55,579,240 of CAMTDV010000012.1, read as the reverse complement.
ATAGCTCCAGCGAGCAACGACATGAAAATGGTTCTAGGAATCATAAATGTTTGCATGAATATGTTAAGTTAAACACTTTTACCTAAACATGTTACGTTAATGATAGTCTAGGATCATTTAACCCATGTATTTTTATCATAATCTAAAAATGTATTTTATTTTATAATTTATTAAGGTTGGGTATTTTATGCCAAAATTTAAAGGCTATATCCAAGTTATGCCTAAACACCATTATAAGTATCCAAACCCAACTACAACAATTAAGTTTTTGTCTATCCTCAAATATTTGTTCAATCATCTTGATCCTATTCCTACTACTATATCAGTGAATTGCAATAATAAAAAGAAGCACAAATGATCAAATGCAAATGTTGCCACAGATGTGCATAATCTCTAAAAACTCAACATAATTGCACCCAAATGACCAAAGCTAGTGTTTCTGTTCAAAGAAAAAAGAATGGAAACTGTACCTGCACAAAGTGTGGCGAGAATGGTAGAAGTAGCATAACCCTAAATCCCCAAATCTTCCATTAATATAATTCATAGCCATCTGTGTCAAGTTCGACTCGCTAAAACCCTACCCACCGTTGTTCATTGATCGTCGTAGAACACCGTCAACCATCGCTGAATTGTCCCATACCTTTCTCGCTGGAACCTAACACCGCCAACCCACCTTTCACTTAATTAAACCACCACCCATATACTCGCCATGTACAGCCGATGGCACCACTACCATCCATGTTGAATTTATCACGAGCCGCATCACCAACTTTGTCGTGTTATCATCATTGCCACTGCATCAAAAATATCTTAACTTCAATGTTGTTTATTTTTAAAAATAGACAATATATATATATATACACACTCACACAAACATACACAAACTTAGACATATGTTCAAAAGAAATTAGATGAAACGTGTGGCTGATTTACCTACAAAGAAGACACCAAATGGGATGCCATGCAAGATCCAAACACCGCTATCATGTGCATTTTGAATTTCAATTTGTGGAGTTTAAGGCCTGTGTATTAAAATAAATAAGAAATTAAGAAATACTTTCTTGCAAAACAAGTAGGAACAATCAGATATAAGAACACATTATCTATGTTGATACATGTGTCTTCTACCTATGTCTACGAGTCGTGTCAAGTCTGTAACAGGAATATATGTTAGATTATTTTGTTTTGTTTTGTTTTGAATGTATGTTTACCTTCATACGGAGGTATACATCCCTATGGAGGAAGCTAGTCCGCACGGATGTAATACATCCATACGGAGGAGTCTATGTTCGCACGAAGGTGTCTAGAGTAATAGACGTGTGAACTTAGGACTAGATAAAGATTTTGCGCATACAACGGCGAAACCCTGCCAAAGTGTTTTCAGGATCTTGTAAGCGTTTGAACAGTTAATGAAAACAGAAAATTAAGTAATCTTGTTGTTGTCGCCTAACTAAAATTGGATTCTGTACAATTTGGACTAGGTTAACAGATATTGCCTGAGCTATCATATGTATAAACGGTCCTCACAAGTGGTATCGGAGTTACGGTACCGATTCAATCGATCTAACAATTGATTGAATTACCTACGCTCATGAATTATGAACTTTTAGCGGATTTTAGACATAAAACATCAAATAAATGGTCTATTCACGGACAAAAAATAAAAGTGAAACCATAAAATTGATTAGAATTGACTTTCGACCATGTCTGTGAAAGAATCATCATGAAAATCGAATAAATAAAGATTTTAGATCGAAAAATGTGATCAGCGACATTTCAAACGTAGAAATACCTTCGTACGGATGTAATAAATCCACAAGGAAGTAACTACATTCACACGAACATAGTTTCATCCGCACGGATGTAACTCTTCCGCTCCAAAATGTTTATGTTCGCACGAACTAAGCATCATTCATTCTAAAATCATCTCGTTCGTACGAAGGAGACATTCGCACGAATGAACCTACTTCATCTGGGTGAATGAGTCAAATGCCTAAAAAATACATTTTTTGATTGTGGTGACGAGACGAGTGCCTAGAAAAATTTTGGTGATTGAAATTTTTTGTGATTTTAACGACAAATATGTGTTGTTCGGGGACACCGTCAGAGGCTTCAGAGAACGTACATGATGATGAGATCATAGAGTAGTGAAGATACTAGGGTTATCACTTACACCTATGTAGTATGTTACCATTTGGTATTGTGACTATTAACGGGACAACCAGAAAAATTCGCATTAATGAAAAACACACGTTTATGGACCAAAATGACGCATTTTCCGCTTAATTGAGTTTTTCAATGATTTGAAAGGACTAAATTTGCCATGTTTGAGGGGAAAATTTAGTGATAAGTTTTAGAGATGACGGAATTTTCAAAAATGAGGGGGAATTAAAATTTCTTAGAATATATTGAAATTTTGGCATTTTTGAAATTTATGATGTGCAATAGTATTTGGGTGGTTCCAACTTCAGATTGTCCAGGGATCCATTATATCTTGATTCGTTAGTTCGTGATCATAGGAAGTTCAGATACTTCAGATCGTGGTCATATTGATATCTTAGGGTTTGAGTCCCGAGTCTTTGTCAAGCCGCATAGTAGGATTAGCGTAACGAGATGCATTAGTATTGTCGATACTTAAAAGATATCTCTGAACTGATAATTCTGTGATAGTCTAAAGTGTCAAAATGGTTAATATTTGAGCAGAGGAATTGTTTTTTGGACTAACCGCCGGGGAATGATGATGTTTGTTGATTAAGTTTGTCACACCGTGACCCGCAGCAGATAAGCTAGTCGGGGCATGATTATGTTTTCATCAAAGCTCATGACATTTACTATTATGAAATTATCATATTTATTATTCCAAATTTAAATAAAACATTTCCAACAACATGTAATTCAAACAAACATTATAATGTTCCAAACAAACTTGCAAATAACATTTTATTTTCTTCTAAGGCCCATGTCCTATGTGATCCATGCTTCAAACCTGTTCACCTGTATCATGTGTAAAAATAAAGTTTTGGGTCAACATAAGTTGGCGAGTGAATCCCATTTAATCATTAAGAAAAATGATATGTTTATTATTTTAATAAAATGTGCATTAGCCAAATATGAGAAACGTATATGTAATCTAAATCACAAACCACACAATCAACTAGCAATGTATATGTGAGCACGATAAGCGATGTGCTGCGAGATCAAGGCTCAATCAAAAGGAGCGAATCTAGTATATTAGGCTACGCGACGCTTCACCTGTAAGTAACGGGGAACAAATGGGCCTAATGTGAGAGATTGACTGAAATGAGAAATATAAACACAAAATGACAATAACAAACAATATCACATAGCACGTTAGATCACATAATGGTAATAACACGAGATTTATAATAATGAGATTATAAAAGCGACACATGATACCAAGCGATGAGAAAACTAACCTAAATATATTCACATAATAATTTAGAAAAAATATATTTCTTTTGATTAAATTTAGTATTTTTAATTATCTTTTTTATTTGTTAGACAAATTTAAATTAATTAATTTGGTTACCTAGCCTTTTGATAAAATTTATGGATTATAAAATAATATATATTTTTGGGGAAAATAATTAACGTTTTATTAAAAAAATATGTTTTCTTTCGAATTGAACCAGCCAAACTGTTGGCAGCGTGGATCGAACTCATGACCTCTCGTTTACGTGCACACAGCTCGACCAACTGAGCTGCGTGTCTAACCCGGAATATATTGAACTTTAATTATATTTATACACATACTAGCTCAAGCCATAATTTTATTTAATAAAAAGGGTTTTTATCTAATTCAGAGACTGTGCATGAAACCGGATTCGAACCCGCGTCTGTTGCTTCGTGTGCACACAGCCCGATCAATTGGGCTGTGTGTCTAACCCGAAGGATACAAGATTTTAATTAATCTTATACGCTTACAGTAATGTTTCTTAATTAGGTTTCATAAAAAGTTTTGTATAATTTAGCGAATCAGAAGCGTGTATAACTCGAACCCGGGACCTTGGCTTTGAATGCACACAGTCCAACCACTGGACTGTGTGTCCAACCCAGTGTATATACCGATTTTAAATTGATTCAAACAAAATCTCACTTCGTCTTCTTCATTTCAAAAAACATAAACTGTAAAACCCGACTGAAATGATTTCATCAATTAATTGTTAAGCAACTACACATGAGATTAAATAACATAAAAAGGATTAGGTGGATTGATATACCAATCAGAGGGTTTCTTCGATTTCCGGCGAGAATTCCGGTGGTTGAAGATGATTTCGGCGAGTAGTTCGTGATGAAAGAAACTTGCAGAGAGTATAGAGACGTTTTGCGAGAGTGTGTGTATTCTGATTGAGTTCTAAAGCTCCTTTTTATAGACGAGGGCAGTAGCGAATTTTCGGTTTTGGTCAAAACCATAAACGGCGAGATGATTGCGTAACTGATTTAGATGTGTTGACTCGGTGATTGAGTCTAGTTGCACTTTAGAGTCTGTTTCATTAGTTAATTGCCGAGAATCAGCAGTTTGATTGATCTCCGGGTTAGTCGCATCTGTTACAGAGTGGCTTCTTTTGAACTTAGATGAAAGTGTTATTTGATATAAAGATTAATTGATTCGGGATATTTATCAGATGTGGGCGAGTGTTGCAGTGGTTTGTTGTGTGCTGGTTGAGACCCATGTTCGATCCTCACGGTCCACCCTTTATTTGTTTTTGATTTAATAAGCATTATATTTATATATTTTATTTATTATTATTATTTTGTTATCTTTATTATTATTTAGTTTATTAATATCGCGAAATCTATTAAACGGCTAACATAAGTTCGAAACAAAAGATCATAACATATATTTGATTACAAAACGGAGCGGGTTTTAGAACCTATTTTATGTTACAAAGTTACTAGCGGGTCTAACGGAGAAGACTATATATCTGTTATCGCAACTGAAGAGGAAGAATGTGATTCTGATCATGGAAGAATGTTTCTCAGATTTGAATGTTTTATCAGATGATTTGTTATCCAATGAAGATTTGCTGACTGTGAAGATTTTTGCGGGTGTTCATTGAGTTGAGGTTTACCAATGTGGTGATTTGAAGTTTCTATTAATTGCCAGTTTGGGTTTTTGAAGATTAAAAGATTTAGCTAAAGTGTTAAATCAAAAACCAAACGCGGATGTGGTTAACATTGAAATGGAGAAGCTGCATTGATTAGTTTCAAGTTAGTGATTATTCGTGAAGATTGCAACTAAGCAAATAAGAGGAGGTCAAGAACTGTGCAAACAAAGACCTGAAGATTCATTTCAGGGGGAATTTGTGTATAATGAAGATAATGCAAGAATCATCAATTAAGGGGGAATTATCTGAAGATATCAAGATGCTTGATTAAAGTTGCAGAATACTCAAACACGGCTCTTATATTTGAAGATCAAGATTCGACGGTGACGGCTAAGGGGGAATTTGTTGATGCATATTATGTATGTCCGCCAGTGTGTGAATAGACTAGATAGAGCGTGTGTTGAATATTGTATAGTTTAGTGAGAAAAACGAGCATATTACACATTGGTAAAGATGAGATCACATCCGTACGGATGTAGCACCTTCGCACAGATGTAGTACATCCGTACGGAAGTAGCACATCCACACAGAAGTAAACAAGCCCACATGAATATCTCATCCGCACCAAATCAGTGTCTATATGTAGTCCGTGTGTTCATAGTTTGATAAGTTTTGAAGATCCTAGAGGGGAAATGCTAGAGAAACTTTGTTTCTCCAGCTTGTAAATGATGTATACCCTTTCGGTATGAATGGAATCATTAGACTTATGACTATTCTTCTACCGAATTAGATCTATCCCGTCCAAACTTCCATTTAAACCCGTCGGATCCGGGACTTACAACCCACTTCTTGCAAAACAAGTAGAAAATACTAGTGAAAAGTGGATGAACATTTCTCTGTCAACATGTTCTAATATATGCCAAAGTGCTTCTAACTGCTTTATTACAACCGTTGTTCCTTCCTTTAGAAAATTTTCACTCTTGATAGAGTAAATTAAAAGATAATATAAAAGTATTAGTGACATGGTATACACGCAAAAGAATAATAAGAAACAAAAAAGATTCAAGATTAGGAATACCATTCTTCCAAGAATCATCTCAAAGAACCAAAACGTATCAGCATTATCCTCGAAGATAATAACAAAAAGATATAACAATTCGCTCATACCTGTAATCAGAGTTGTATTATCTTCATAGTTCAACGAAAACATAAATAAAATAAAAAATGAGACGAAAATGCTAAAACTATAACCTTGATAATGTCCTGTTGAAGGATCTACCCAGGCATAAAAAAAACTACTTACGATTATACACAAAATTCAAAAAACAAATACTACTCAAGATGGCTACTCGTCCATTCAAGGACAAAGGTTGTACTTTCAAGAGCTTCACGTCGTGTTCCTCTTCTTAACATATCATCTTGCTAAATCTCTCAATTTCATTAGATCGATTGCATTAGTCAATAATACCTAGAATAATTCCATGTAAAGAAAATGAAGCCAACATACAATAAGTCAATCATAGATACAAGAAAACCTAAATATGATATGACAATTCAAGGACCGATTTTTGATGGCAGGACTCGAAGAATCGTATGAACTTATCAGATTATGTAAACATGAAATTAGTCTTTAGATGTTATCAATTGACGATCTCAAAATAAACAATACTGCATTTCAAAACATTAACTCCTGATGAAAAAACTATGAATTTTATAATTTCCTCTATTTACGTCCATCTAGGTTGAAAATAAAATCCCAAACCCATTAATTAATAACCAAAAAAAATTTGAATCTAGATATGGATTTGTAGTTGTTGGTTCATTTTTATTCCGAATCAATAAGAGAATTCCATGGATTTACAAATAAACCAATCAATTAAAAAATTTGGAAAATTTTTCAATAACCATTGGAAAAAAATGAAAGAACAATACATGATCATCATGATTGTCTTCAAACAACACTAAAGGATTGCTACATGATCATCATACATAGAAAGCTTACCAAGATCAATGGAAAAACAATCCGCCTGCTGAACACACAACCAACACGATCAAATTTAGGGTTTTTATAAAAAAAATGTTTGACCGATATATATGTGGATATGGAAGATGCTTAAGAACCTCAACTCTAATATTCATACGAAAAAAAGAGAATTAAGTCTCAATAATCATTCCAAAAACTGAGATATGATAAATCGCATAGATCTTACCTTAGATCTGAATGACGGCCAAGCCAAAAACATCTGCCGGATAAATGAAGTCGGGAGAAAATTGTGCAAAATTTGAGAGGGTTTTTTGATTGTTGAAAATTTTGGGAGGAGCATGAACATCGTCATCTTGTGATCTTGTCCAATTGGTGGAGAATCTTGGTGTTGGTGATAGGAGAGAGAGCGACAATTTTGTTTTTTTAGGGTTTGTAAAGTGAGTCTAAGAGATGAGGAAAAAAAAGGTGGAGTGTGAGAGAAGCATGAGAAAAAGGACAAATAAAGGATCCATCATGGTTGCCCGAATTTAGATTCCAACCCGAATACCAACCGGATTCTGCCTCCACATGGCCTAAAATTCTTTCCCCTCAAATCTGTTTAAGATTCCACCACAACATGCCAAACATCACAAATACATCTCCTTTTTTATTATATAGATCTTATACTTGCGTTAACCAATTTTACCACCATTATTATCTATATTAAAACTGATTTTTATGAATAATGTTACACCTTTTTTACTTTAAATTTATCATCTGATACTATAAATAATACATGTATTTAACCCGTTTGATTTTTATTTGATTCATTTTTCTCTATTAACTTGCTTTCAAAATACAATAATTGTTTTTGGTATGACAAGCTATATGAGTGTGGTATCATGACGAACCAAATCGATTCCGACCGAACATCATTGGTAACGGTACTGGTATAATAGAAATTGGTACCTTTATTCGTTTTATGGTTTTCAATCGATGTAAACTTTATGTCGATATCATTTTGGGCATACAACGACTTTATTTTTAGGTGTTCTCTTTCAGTTGCTTTAGTGACAGTCGTTAGCGTAACAAACTAAGCTAATACCAATTGAATTACCAATGCATCGCGCATGAGAATCCCTCTAGTTATAATTATCAAGATGTGTAACAATTATCTCTAGTACAGACACTTTGTAATTATACTACTGGTGATCCCGCATGTAGTGGCCGGATCAACAATTTACATCAATAAAGATTTGTATAAACATGAGCATAAGTCACGTTAAGCGGTTAAAATTTTCATATTTAACATATAATATTATTACAACTTAACATATGATATTATGTTTATTTGATGGAAACTCAAAAGAGGAAGAAGATGATAAGGGAAGTGATGAGTGTGTAGAGTAAATTACATTCAATGTAAATGACTAAAAATGACAAAATTGTAAGATCATCCTTTAGATGTGGTACCATAGGCATAATATGTTGTAAGTTGCATTTTAAAATTTTATGTAAATTATATCTTTGTCTAGATTTGTTGACGTCGCGCGTTGTGACGAAACGGAGTATATGATAAGGTGAAACAAACGTTATTTGAAAAAGAAGCATGTTGTTTAGAAAGTAAAACTATCAGAATCGGTTCAGATTATCATCCACACCGTTTTATGATACCAAATAAATACTATATTTTTTTACTTGTATATTTTTAACAAAACTTATACGAGAATGTTAAGGAAAAAAATTAACGAACGTTAATTGTTAAAAAAATATCAAAATAACTAAAAATGGAAATATGATTTAAAAAGAAAAATAAGTATTAAAAATAGAAATAAATGACAGAGAAAATATGGTTTAAGAAAAGATATATATATATATATATATAAAAGTTAAAAGCAAATATAATAATTAAGTTTACAATATTAAAATAATAAATAATTAGAAAAGCTATATGTTATTAAAAATTTAAAATTACTATTCATGTTTATTCGTCAACAATAAAATATCAAAATAACTAAAAATGGAAATATGATTTAAAAAAGGAAAATAAGTGACAGAGAAAATATGGTTTAAGAAAAGAGATATATATATAAAAGTTAAAAGCAAATATAATAATTAAGTATTACATCATTAAAATAATAAGTAATTAAAAAAGTTATATATTATTATAAATTTAAAAAATAATTAAAAATAGAAATATGATTTAAAAAAGAAAATAAGTATTAAAAATAGAAAATAAATGACAGAGAAAATATGGGTTAAGAAAAGATATATATAAAAAAGTTAAAAGCAAATATAATAATTAAGTATTACAATATTAAAATAATAAATAATTAGAAAAGCTATATATTATTATAAATTTAAAATTAACATTCATGTTTGTTCGTCAATAATATATACAATACAATATAATATAATAGACAATAGATATAGATTATAGACATTAAAAATTTTAAAAATTATCATAGATAATAGATATAGATATTATAAATTTTTTAAAATAATTTATAATGAAAACTTATGAAAACAAAAAGTGTCCTTATCTTGTGACATTATTTTATTTTTATAAAAAAAATTCTTTACTAAATTATACCATTTGCATAAAAATTTTATATTAATGATATACATATATTGTAGATTAAAATATAACAAAACATGACTTTAGTATCTAACTTATAATAAAAGACTCTAACTAATGTCACGTTATATTTTCTCCTTGAACTTATTAGTAAATAATCTAAAATCTAATATTTTCCTATACTGATTTTAAGAACATATGATAATAGATAATTATGATATATATCTTTTTTATAGAATTTATTTTTGCATATTAAATATATTATGGTATCTTCTTATACAAATTTTAAAGATAATAGATAATTATGATATATATCTTTTATATGGAATTTATTTTTACATATTTAATATATTATGGTATCTTCCTATAGGAATTTTAAAGATATATCATAATAGATAATAGATATAATATATAATTTTACATGAAATTTACTTTTATATATTTAATATACTATGGTAACACATAATAAAAAGAATATTTTACTATATAAAAGTTGTACACGAAAAAGTACTGTAGTTCGCTTGATATTGATAAACTATCGATAATTAAAAACGAAAACAAAGAAAAATGTTATACTAAGTAAATACTATATTATTTTATTAAAGACATGTCTTGATGATTTAGAAAACAAAAACAAAGAAAAATGTTATAGTAAGTATATACTATATCATTTTATTAAAGACATGTCTTAAGGATTGTACGTGTTATTCAACTCGTATACAATTCGGGCTTATTCAACTCCTGTAATACACGAGTTTTTTAAAAATATAACTTTTTATTATATAATATATAAAATTATATTTATTTAACCCGTATAATACACCGGGTTCTAACCTAGTAAAATATTAAATAAATAGAATTGAACGGAAATCTATCGTTTAAACATATGATAATGGAGCATAAAGAATAATAAAAAACATCGTTTTTATGAAGTAAATATTCATAAGAGATGGAATTAGGAATCCTAAAGTTCCTTTGAAATATGTTTCATCGATTAAAAAAATATTACTTTTTTTAATTATCTAATGATTTTCGTTTAATCATCTCATTCATTGTAGGTATAAATTCTTATAAAAATAAAAGTTAAATTCATAAGAGGTTCCACAAGTATTTATCTTAGTTATAAAATGAGTAGGTAAAGGCTAGAAATTAGAGATATGTTGGTGTAAAGTTTATTTGGAAAATAAGAGAAATTTCAACATCTTAAATAAGAGAAAGTAAGTACATCTAGTGTACCGCGTAATAAATTAAAACTTAACATTGACCACAAGAATACGGGCGGTGCGTTACTCCTATAACGTTATACATATTAAGGGAGGCTTGATCGAAGATTAATGACATTTAGATCACATAAGAATAGACCAAGTAACAAGTCAAGTAGCACATAACTAAAGCATGTTTGATGGATTATTTGTGTGATTTCATAGAATAAAAGTGTGATTTAGTGTAGTTTGATAAACTAACATATTGCACCCAAAAAGTGTAAAGCATAAAAAGGGTTCGAGTGTACTCACGGTTTTGCAAGCTTTCACTTTTTACTTCGCGAAGGGTTTGGAGGGTTGGGGGAACGCCAAATTATCTTTTGAAAGGCTTGAACCTTTAGATAGAGATAGCTTTAGAGCTTTAGAGCGAAGAGAGAATTGTTTGAGGTGTGAAATGAGAGTGGGAGGAGGTGGGTATTTATAGTTGAGGTTTAAGGGGTTGAGTTAGGTGAGTATTAAATGCAAGAAACACAATCCAAGAAACACAAAATGGAAACCAATCCATGGGCAAGAAACCACTTTCTCCGGATTATGCTATTTTTAGCCCTTGAACTTAGTTTATCTTACATTTTTTTGGTAAAACTTGATATTTTTGCATGTTTTCAAGTGTATAAAGTATATGTAAGTATATTTTAGGTATCAAGTATGAATGTATGAGTATTTGCACGTATAACAAGTATCGGTTTGTATGTAAACATGTATTTAACAAATAAATGCATGTAAGACAAGTATGTATCAGGTATGAATTTTATTACGATCAAAGTCTCGGATTATAAGATTGGGAAATGAAATACGAATGCGATATGAATACAAGTTTCCATAAATAGATATACGATTACACTTTAAGGAAAGTACAAAAAAAGCGAGGCGTTACAGTCTCCCCTCCTTTAGGAAATTTCGTCCTGAAATTTATTCAAGAGGAAGACTTTGGAAAAGATGTCATTTTGGTGAAAATGTTTGGCCAAAACCAAGATTTTGAAGTTTAAAGTTTTTGCGGAATTCATGTATATGCGTGTCAATATGTATCAAAATCTTGAAGGATAAAATGGTAGGTTCCGTGAAAGTAATTTGTTTGACTAAGGTGTTTTTGAGACACCAATCGTAAACGTGTATAAGGATAAGTAAAAATGTGTATGTGTGTGTGTAAGCAAGTGAGTTTGACTGGGTCTGGACAACACAGTGGAAGGAATATTTTAAAAGAGTGCGACCTAAGAGGAATGTTTTAGTATGACTAAGGATGTATTTTGATTAAAATGAGCGGTCCGTACCGAAAGCTGTAAGAAAGGTTCTGTCAGTTCTAAGGCGTATTAATAAAATCACAAAAAAATGTTTATTGGAAAGATCTAGGATGGTAAATATTTATGGTTTCTAAAAGGTTTTGGCGGTAATAGACCGACTGGTTGAAGTTTGCGCGTAGATAAGAGTGAAAGATAGTTTTAAAAAGAAAAGGAACATTTTGACCAAATTGAGCCGGTGGGGACGTTTATAAAAATGGATTGAACGTTTTAGGCTGATTTGTTGTAAATAAAGTTGGATGAAAGGTTAAGGAAAGAATTGGAAAATCGTGGTATGGTAGTGAATGATTCGGTAGGTGTATGTGAGGGGTAAAATGGTATGAATATCAGATAAAATGCGACATGGAATGTTGAGAGATGCTAGTGATAGTTGTGGCGGTTAAAGATAACGATTTTGAGAATGAAGCTTTGTCATGGGTAATCGAGTACTAATCATTTCGAAGTGCGGTCACCAAAGTTTGTTATGAATCAAATGTATTTAACAAGGTCCGGGAAACACCGAATTTCTCATGGCACGTTTTACGAAAATTTGGTAACATGGTAGGGACACTTATATATAGGAACTACCAGCGGCGTATCCACCATGTTTACACCATGTTACGTCATTTCGCTATTCGGTGTCATGCTACGTTCCGTGTTGCGATACACAGTAGAACCCACTATGGTTTTCTTGCGCCTACCAATATAATCCCGTGTGCACCCGCGATTATTTTGGTTTGTGCCTGATTTGCATAGTTTGTACTAGTAGTGTACGGGTCAGGTTACATCTAGTAAGCAAAGGGTATGTAAGATAGCGCATCAAAATTAAGTATGTAAGCATGATTGTATGTATATATGAGTGTGTCGAACGTAGGCGAAACCACTCGGGTTATGCCTACTTATAGATTTCAAGTATGACTACCAAGTAGTGTGAATTCATAAATTTTGAGCATGATTGAAGACAATACGTATAACATTAGCATGAAGTATCGAGCGTATAGGTGGAATAAAATGGGATTTAGCATATATAAGTTACTATGAAGTTGCGAGTGTGTAAAATACGAAGTGTAATGGTGATATATGTAATATTGTCATGTAATTTTGACTGTATAAATAGAAACGTATAAGGCGGTATGCATGTGTGTGGTTGCTTGAGTCAAAACATTGAGTTGGTTAAAATAAGTCGGTTTTGTCGGGAATGAAGGACCAAAAATGTGAATGTCGGGTAAATATTGAGAAAAGTATTAATTTTTGATGTAAAATGTGGTTTGTAAAAAGAAATGCTACTTTTGTTTTAAAATTTGTATTCGCATATGAAATTTTCTTGCCCATGTGTTCAGATTTAGATTTGCGTATTTTAAAAAGTTTTTAAAATAGTGAGCTTGCTTTATTTTATTTTATTTTATTTTAATAATGCAAGAAAAGTCGTGTTTTGAAAATTTTCATGTAAAACTTAAATTTTTGAAAAGTATTTTAGCAAAGTAGTTATACGTATGTGAGAGAAAGTTCTCGTTGGTTTGTTGTTGGAAATAAAATGTCTTTAGAATGTTAGTATGAAGTGAGTGTGTCTTGAACGAGTTGTGAAAATCGAGGGCAAGTGGTTCGTTTGACCGACTAAGTTGATGGGTAGTATTTCATAAAGTTTTTGGAAAATTGTGAAAGAAATGTTTAAAGTGTCATTAGGGGTTTCGTTTCTGTAATTTACGTAAATATGATGTAGGGTGAGAAATCGTTTGGATAAAATCGTAAGGTTCAAGGTTTATGCATAAATGAGAAAAAATGAAACAATGAGAAAAGGTTTAGGTATAAGTTTTGACATAGTGATTGTTATGAAAATAGTCGGGTTGGACTTGGAAGTCGACTCATTTCTCCAACTTGAGTTTTGCGAAAAAGAATCTAGGTGATCGACAATAAAAATCACGTTTGAGCATGTAAGTATTGTATAACATAAATGAGTTCACATAGGTGACATAAGCATAACAAGTATTCAATAGTATAAACACGTATGATTGCGTAAGGAGCATGAATTTAGTTGGTTTGCGAGAATTATTATTGTTTTTGATTGCGAAAGATGTGTGAATTGTGCATCGGGTTCGAAATGAACGAGGTAACAAGTATTAAAACACATAGAAATTGAGATAGCATAAAAGATAGGCTTAGTAAAATATTGGAGTGCTTTGGGTTGAGAAGCGTCGACTATTCCAAAGTGAATCGAAGATCCTTTCAAATTAGAGGAACGTGCTTTGGCCTATAGGTAAAATGCACTCGTCGAGAAACGATTAACGACATTTTACCCTTCCAGTTATTACACGTCTCTAATTGATCGAAAAATCGAAACCTTGGCGAGATCCAAAAATCGAGGAGTGGGACTAGTTTACAAGGTGCGGGTTTCACTCCTAACATGACAACATTGTACCCTAAGCGTGGTTAGTACTTACCAAACGAGGAGCGAATTCCAACTCGTTGATAAGGGTCCACTGAAGTATGAAATGGAAATTTTCCATCAAGATATGGATATCACTCCTAACTTGATGGCGTAATCGTGAAAAATCGAATACGTGGATTGAGTGTCGTTCCCCAAAGTGTGGTTTTCACGCCTATTTTAGTGAACCCGTCTCGTTTGTTTTACGAGTGTCTTCAAGTCTTCAAAGTGCGTATTGTGTAAAAATGTCTTAGGAAAGACATCACGTATATGTGTTAAGACCAAAAGAAAAGAGGAGAAGCAAGTAGGATGCATAAAGTTTTAAGCATAAACAAAAATGGTCAAAACGGGTACTTAGAACTATAGATTAGGTCGAACATGGCAATTCTACCTAATTCCCTATAGTTATGGCTCTGATACCAATCTGTCACAACCCAACCGATGGAGGAAACATCGGAGTGAGACGAACTAGATTGTTCGAGACATCATAACACTATTTGTGACAATATTTAATTAAACAACTCATTTTATTTCAAAGCATCGAATTGTCAAATTACAACATAATCGAAATACAAAGTAACAATAACAAAAATAAGTTCAACAAAACATAATAATCATCTTAGCATTCTACGCGTGTTTCTAAGCCGTTCCTACTAAGTTTCATCATACCACTTCATCAACCTGCAACATGTTAAAAAGTATAGTTCAATAACAAAGTATTGGCGAGTACACAAGTTTGATATCATAGCATAAGTATAAAAATCGATTACAATCCACATGAATAGCTAGCATACGAGATAATTGTAAACGAGGCATGTGAACTACAAGTCAATCCTCTAGTGTACCGCGTAATAGATTAAAACTTAACATTGACCACAAGAATACGGGCGGTGCGTTACTCCTATAACGCTATACATGTTAAGGGAGGCTTGATCGAAGTTAATGACATTTAGATCACATAAGAATAGACCAAGTAACAAGTCAAGTAGCACATAACTAAAGCATGTTTGATGGATTATTTGTGTGATTTCGTAGAATAAAAGTGTGATTTAGTGTAGTTTGATAAACTAACATATTGCACCCAAAAAGTGTAAAGCATAAAAAGGGTTCGAGTGTACTCACGGTTTTGCAAGCTTTCACTTTTTACTTCGCGAAGGGTTTGGAGGGTTGGGGGAACGCCAAGTTATCTTTTGAAAGGCTTGAACCTTTAGATAGAGAGAGCTTTAGAGCTTTAGAGCGAAGAGAGAATTGTTTGAGGTGTGAAATGAGAGTGGGAGGAGGTGGGTATTTATAGTTGAGGTTTGGGGGGTTGAGTTAGGTGAGTATTAAATGCAAGAAACACAATCCAAGAAACACAAAATGGACCAATCCATGGACAAGAAACCACTTTCTCCGGATTATGCCCTTGAACGTAGTCTATCTTACATTTTATGGTAAAACTTGATATTTTTGCATGTTTTCAAGTGTATAAAGTATATGTAAGTATATTTTAGGTATCAAGTATGAATGTATGAGTATTTGCACATATAACAAGTATCGGTTTGTATGTAAACACGTATTTAACAATTAAACGCATGTAAGACAAGTATGTATCAGGTATGAATTTTATTACGATCAAAGTCTCGGATTATAAGATTGGGAAATGAAATACGAATGCGATACGAATACAAGTTTCCATAAATAGATATACGATTACACTTTCTAATTAAGGAAAGTACAAAAAAGCGAGGTGTTACACTTTACTGATACTCAAAATCTGGTAAAAATGTGTTAAAATGGGTTAGCAAGGGTGGATGGTACTATACATTACATTCACAACACAAAATATCAAAAACAAGTTTTCTAGTCGACTAAGCTCCTTGCAACGACCTAGATATTGACTGGGAAAGCTGAAGAACTTTTCTGCTTTTTTTCTATCTTGACATAGTGAATGATTGAAGAATTGTAAGGACATGCTATCTTGACATTGTGTGTTAAAAAAGGTTATCACTATCTTGGATTGGTGAGACGTTCTTAGGTAATCACTACCCTGCTTAGTGAAACACTTGTACTGGTGATCTATTCCGTTTAAGAGAAATGATTAATGGATCAACTCTATTTGAGTATCAGGGTGAGGACATAGAGTAGATTATTTAACATCTGCTTGAACCACTATAAACCACTTCCCCAAACTCTTTACGTACTTGCAATATATTGTTGTTGGGTTTCATACAAGTGATAAACCTTCTTAATTAGTGTTTTAGTTAACAGTTTTTCAAGAAAACCTATTCACCCCCTTTAGTTTTCTACAACTTCTTTAAACTTCATAATGTTTTCTTTATCTTATGAATATTATGTTATCTTCTCATAAGTTTGAAGTCTATACTTGCTTGATCAACATATTTCTTTTAAATTTTAGACAAATCAAGAGATCTGATAAGGAGAACTCCAAAATGCATCGATGTTACATAAAAGGTAGAAGCTATGAAACTTTTGATGTACATTTCTTGATAATTTCCATGAAGTTCTTGGTTATGATAAAAACCTTTCTATCATTCAAAGTCAGGCGAATTATGACGAGGTCACATCGTGAAGTCGTGCTATCTTGTTTCCTAAACATCTAATCATATATGCTAAGATTATGAAGAGTGTCGGTGTCGAATAACCGATCAAAGAAAGAGAATTTATGTTCCTAAGTACCTTCAACTAGCAATGGTAAATAAGGTGTCGAACCACAAGGAGTTAGTGGTTATTAGTATCAACCGATTCACAAACATAATGTAAAATTGATTCTTTCATTGGGTTGTTTGAATAACGTGATTTGCAAAAATAGATCTAAGTTAATTAATGAAAAATAATTAATTAAATAATGACCACACCAAGGTTAAGATTTTTGGATATTTGATAGCAATTTGGATTAACTACACAATGATCATTGCATATACATAACTCAGTTTACATTCCCACATTAGATGTTAGACTCTTCAATCAGAAAACAACTTTTTAAATGATTATCGTCCGAATAATCTATGTTGTATGATGAGGTTATTATCAATTATCAATTGACTATATGACTCTATTAATTATAACACCTTGTTCTTTGATGGTTAAAACCAAAGAGTAGAAATGATGTCATGAAGTGTTCAAAATAGCAAATTGCTCAACATAGAGACGTGATAAACGCATGAATCACCAAAAGTGTCAAGTACTTAACAACTCAAAGCAAATCCATGTCAAACATATTTATAATTCAAATTTAATACTAAATGACCACAAACCCTATGCCTTGATGCAAGCATGAAAGATTTGGCTACTCTTTAGTATGTGAAATGATGATGAATGCACAATTCTGAAGCAAACGATATGAATAAGATAATAAAATGGTTTTGGCACTTGAACATTATACTCCAATCTCGTCTCGGGGCATCGAAAAGTGAATGCATGGTGAAATCCAGCCCCAAACGCATGTCTATTCGTCCAAATATCGCCAAGAACCGATTACAACCGTTAGTTGGTCTTATTCAATGTTACCACACCGCTTTCCCGAGGGACCTTGGTGTGGGGTTTAAGCGTGACGTGTCAGCTTCATATTGCAGCGGAATTAGAAAGTAGACGATAAAGTACAAGTATTAAACATGTTAACTTATATTAAAAATTTATAATGTTAAATATTCGATAGAAGTATCCCAAAGGTAGGATCTAAATAAATGGACTTTAAGACATCCTTAGTCTTTTTCCATTGGAGTCACAAATTCCAAAGCTTTTAACCGAGCCTTATCCAGCCTACTATTTAGGTTCGTCACCTGTATGTTAATCTTTAAGATACGCCAGCTTTCGTTGGTAAATACAATTAAGTGACACATTTGTAAAACATTTAACATTTGTCATTGGGATAATAATCTTGTTACCAGATTTACATGCTTGTTACATTCGAGATCTAGTGTTCGAAACCGGCTTATGATTAATATACACACCATATATTTTGTGTCTGTCAGGTGTATGCCTACACCCCACACGTAATGGCAATTACAACAAACGAATCGGCAGGTCTAGATACAGTACTATTAACCCCCAAATGTTTTATGTTAATCAAGAAATACGGATTAAACTCAGGTTCAACATTCTGAAAGCCGCCCATTGCAATACCCAAACCAATTCGTTTTGTACCATATCCCAAGTTTTTATAATAAAAGTGGCTAAAAAGTATATACATGTACTAGTTGTGCTTACAGTGTATTTGGTTCGTAGTACAGCTGTATTCAAAGATAATTAGCCTACGGTGCGGTTTCCAGAAGGCTTTATAGTCCAGAGTGAATGGAAAATTTTATCCATTAGAATTGTTTACGGGTCATTATAAGTCCGTTTGACTTGACCGATTAACATAGATTTGAGCACGATTTTGCTAGATTAAGCGTTGACCAGATAAAATATAAAATGTGGTTTATAACCATACGAGTAAAGGGCCTCGTTTGTAATGGTTAAAATAACCTTACATTCTGATTTGAACTTGTTTTGAAAAGGTTTGACCCGTTACGACTTGTTTATATGGTTTATACCATTTTAACGGGTCGTTCACGTAAATACGGGTTCAGATGGTCAAATGGGTCTGCGACAAGTCAAATATGTTGGAACGTATTCTTTTGTGGTGTGATGTATTGCAAAATACATCGGTTTCCATGTATAGTTTGTACAATTTTTGAGTCCATTTGTGTTGTTTTAGTTAGATTTTGTATACTGAGTCAAGTGTGATTTGCAGGTCTCGAGAGAGAAAAGAAACTGAAAAGGGCGAAAAAAGAGCTTCGTTGGAAGAAAATGGAGCCTCGGAACGTTCACGATTGATCGAACAATCAAATGAATCGAAAAACAGGAAAAATACCCTATCGCGTTTCATGATAGGAAAAGGAAATACCCCTCGCATCGCACGAAGGGCTGGTTTGACCTACTTTGACTTTAGTGGTCTCACATCCCGCGAGAAGAGGAGATAATATCGCTCGCGTCGCGTGAGGGGTCCTTGTTCGCAACAGGATCATAGTTGGGTTTGGGATCAACATGTTATAACTAAAAATCAAATTGAAAATGGTCATAAGATAACATAGAGACGAGTTTGGCTATAACCCTAGATGATTTTCAAGTTACGGACATCGAAAGTTGCGGAATTTGTCGCTCGGGATCATCAAGGTTGAAGAATCAAAGCATAATGATCAAAGATTATCAGGTTTCAACTTCCAGTTCTTAGTTTCTTTGTTTCAATCATTTAAATCATGAATTTTGCATATGAATTGTGTTTTGTTCTCATTGTCACTATGATTCTAGGATAAACTTGTAATACATTGCCTAGGTTAATTGATGAATACCATGTTTTGATTATATTCTTTCGGTTTATGGATTAATGTGGATGTAATAAATAAAGTGAACAACTTTGGCTTTAATGATTAGATGCTTATGCGTATTTAATCTTGCTTGAATCATATCACATGTTTCAGTTGCGTTTTTGTGGATGTCTTCTATGTATGAATGCAAGTTAGGTCATGGACTATGTGTTAGCGATTAGTTTATGGTTAATTGTGCACGACTTCCATAGGAACTATGATTTAGTTTTTGAATACGATTAGACATTCTACGAATCTCGATAGCTATGAGATGAGAGGTTGTCGATCTGTCTTTAGTGTTAGATCCCTAGGGTTAGATGCTTTGTGAGAAGATCCCCTTATTTTCCCTTACACTATTTGCTTATCGAGTCTAATTAAGAATCTAAAGTTACCCGTGACTTTTGTGTTGTGAGGTAGATTGTCTAGAGGGTACTTTATTATTACAATAAGAAAGCACGTGAAGGAATCCTCTAAACTGGTAGGTTAACAACTTTTAGGTTTCCATAGGTTTCTTCTCAAGAAGGGTCGAAGGTCCTTTAGGTTATCCTTTAAGTTTAGTATTTTAAGATCCCGGTTTCCATAATAGTTCCATAACCGATAGAAACGTGTCAACCATGTGTAGGAGTCTGACCTAGGTAGTGTGTTTCCCATCATCTAATCACATCCTCAGTTGTAGTTCGTGTCTTTGTCAATTTTTAGTAAATTCGTAGTTAATTTTAATAGTTTGTTAGAAACCCCCGCCCCCCCCAAAAAAAAAACAATTAAGTTGATCTATCGAAGATAAGTTAATCGAGTCTAGTAAACGTAATCAGTAGAGTCTCGTGGGTTCGATACTCACACTTACTTAAGCTTTACTACATTGACCGGTACACTTGCTGGGTGTATGGTCTAGGTTTTAGAGTGTCTTAATTATAAATTTAAAACTTAAAGTGTCTAGCTTAGGATTAAAATTAGTTACTCTAATTAGACCACTTTAAGCACATCAAGTTTTGGCCCTGTTGTCAAGGACTCTTGGTGATTGTGTTATTATCTTTGGTTACACTTATCTGCCATATCTGTGCTACTTGTCTTTTGTATATTAAGTCATAGAAGTCTAAATGTCTATTTCTTATTATGTGTTTTTCGTGATGAGTCTTGTAAGTATCTGTTAGACTTGGGGAGGACACCATTTTAACATTAAATATCCATAGTATGTGTGGTCCTCTACAAATTATTATGCTAACCCCTTTATACAGCTGCAACACTATTGTTCACATGGGTATCCTACATCATAATGATGAGCCATATCAACAACTGTGTCATTCTCAGTTTTCTGATCAGTTTTTTGGTAGCGACTTTGGTGGGGGTAGTGGTACCGATTGGAGTAAGATAGAGAGTTTGTTGATTCAACTAGTTACTAAGGATGCTAAGACTCAGAAAACCCTTGCGGAACATAATATTTCATATTTAGAGTTAGAATGTTTACCTGAGTATCAAGAAGTAGGTTAGTTTGATTCAAAGTTGATGTAGCATACCTAGATGCCTTAATTGAAGGTGAACCAACAAAGATGATCGACCATACACCACACGAAGAATTAAGTGTGGGGATCATCATGTAGAAGTGATGGAAGAGGAAGAACACCACAGCTGCCAAGTGGTAGTTGTGATAAGCAAAACTTCAATATCAACAATACCAACACCACGGGAGAAGGCAAGGAAAAGAAAAAGAAAGGATTGGAATCAGACGAGGATTGAAGGCTGGTACAAGACGGAGAAGAAGAAGACATTGAAGTTCAAACATGACCAGTCTTCTCCTTACATGCCACGCATCCGGTTCATGATAGGTAAGTTTAAATCTAGATGGTCTGACCCGTTAAGAATTTTTAAGTTGTTTTTCAATTCGACCGAAGCTTTAATGTTTAACACTGACCGAGTGGAACTGAATAGGTTAGACAGGGTCTAGGTCAAAGAGAAACCTCCTGATTAAATTCAAGTGTGGGGAGGTTTCGTGGAGTTTACATAGTTATGTCTGGGTCGTAATTTAATGTTTTTGTTCATTTTTGATAGTTTTTCGTCATTTATGTTCTGTGTTTTTGTGTTTTGAGTCTTTTTTGAAGGGATTCGTAATGGATTCGGAGTGGGAAAACGTCAAGAAACATAGTTCCAAGTACCCCCCCCCCATTGTTAGATTTTGCTTAAAATGGGTTTGGGAAAGGTTTAGGTAAAGTTAGAATTTATTTTGTAAGGAATGAAACAAAGAAAAAGACAAAAATTTTTGTAAACAAGGGCCTCTGGCATTACACGAGAGGCACCTTACTATTCTCTCGCGTCACGCGAGACCTCCCAATCTCATACAAGTCAAACAGGCTCCTACGTCACGCGAGGGAATATTTTAACTGTCTCGCGTGGTGCGAGAAACCTTAAATTGATTATGGGTGAAATAAGCCCCTCGCGTCGTGCAACGGCATTCTAAAATGCTGATATTGTAGACCTTTCCCCAAATTGTTACACTTTTCCAAACCCTTATTTCTCTTTTCTCCTACGGTGAAAACCACCATCAACCACCAATTTCCACCACCAAATCACAACCATCACCTCCTAGAAGTACCCCAACAACCATCCCCACTCTGATTTTCACCATAAACACCATCTTCTACCACAACTTTCCACCACCACGCATCGGGTTCAAGCAAAAATCACATATTTTCTCATTTTTCGTGTATCCCGACGTCGAATCTCAAGTATGAACTTCTTGTGCATTTTTGTTTTGTAGTTTTTTGTTGTATATTATGTCGAATCATAACGTGAATATTAGTAGTGTTGTCTAGTCATGTTTTGGTCCAGTTCATGTGGAGTCTTTTTTAGTAGTGCCGGTGGATTTAGTTGCGGGATGGGTTATTTGGTTTGTATATGTGAGATTATGTGTTAAAGGTTTAGTTGTGCGATGTTTTGGTTAGGGTGTATATACGTTTGTGCATGGGTTCGTTTGAACATTGAGTTTTGCTAAATTTGGTAAGGGGAATTTTTAGACCCAAATCAAGTTTTCGACACTTCACCGTTTCTAAAAATAATTAGTCTGAGACTCAATGTTCGGCTTTTTTTGGCACTTGGGATTTAATTGCAGACAATTAAAGTGCCGGGATGGGGTAGTGTACATTGAGTCAAGTATTTAGTGTGGGTTAGTGTAGTGTTAGTCTAGTGAGTCGATCTCAGACTTGTTTGCGTTTTGATCGACTCGTTGGGATTACTTATATGCTTTTACAGGTACAAGACCGTTCGCCCATACTCAATCTCCATTCGGGCGAGTTTCGGGAAATAAACTTTTGTAAATGGTAACCCAAAAATTGTTGTAAATTCTGCTGTCGCTCACGATCGCGAATGGGATGCTATACGGTAGTTTCCAATTTTGAAAAAGGCGTTGCAAATAAAAAATAAAAAATTCCAAAAGTTCCAAAAAATATATTTTTTTCTAAAAACACCAAAAATAGCTTGCAAATACTAATGCTTTCCTCATTTGCTTGTTTTGGCTTAACTTTGTTTTGAAGACATGTCAGGCGAAAGATCTTTGAGTGGTATAGGCGGAAAAGAAGACGAGGAACAGTCCCCCACCCGTGGGGAAATCTGACAGACATATTAATTTGGAAGATCCCCGCCGCCATAGAATTAAGTATCACACGAGGGATGTTTTGCCCATTGTACCATAGTAAGAGGCCTAGAGATAGTCCGTTATTATAGTTCGAGTTGGGTAAGTCCGATGCTATGAAATTGGATGCATTGATTGACACATAAATGATGGAACATCGTACCATAGACTAGGTTTGGTTGAATGAAGTTGGGTACATAGGCAGAATCGAGGCATTGTTAGGTGATAAGTTTATGGCGAAATTGACTATTATTGGCCGAAGTATGAGGAGTTGACTCTTGCGTTCCATTTGACCTTCAGGCATAAGGAAGGTACTTTTATGAGCCTGATATAGTTTCATTTTTGTTGGGTCGATTTGTGCATGAGATGACCGTCACACCCCGACCCGCAGCGGAATAAGAGTCGGGGCATAATTGGGTTATCACCAAAGCTCATGATGTTTACTAATATGTTTCATATTTATTAAATTCAAAATTACATCCTCAATATTCCAAACAAGTTCATACAATTACAAAGAAAAGTAACTAAATAAACAATCCAAAGTCTAAACCGATTTATTCTTCTAAGCCATCCTATATGTTTCTTGCTGCAACTGGATCACCTGTATCATGTGTAAAAAAAAGGGTTTTTTTGGGTCAACAAAAGTTGGCGAGTGAACCTTGTTAGAAAACATTTATTATTGATTTCTTGTTATATTTATTATGGAAAATTTGTGCAATAATCATATGTGAGCAAATGTAAATAAACATACAATATAATAACAATAACAATAACAATAACAATAACAATAACCATAACAATAACAATAACAAACCACCTTGCATGAGTATATGAAATGAATGATAAAGTACATGTTGGCAACGTCACGTTCACGCTCATAGGTAATGGGGAACGGACGGCCTATGATGATGTATGTGCGATCAAGGCTCAATCAAACGGAGCCGATCGTATGTTGGCAACGCCTCATTCACGCTCATAGGTAATGGGGAACGGTTCACGCTCATAGGTAATGGGGAACGGCGGCCTATGATAATGTATGTACTGAAAATGATAAATTTAATCTAAACATTAACCACGCAAACAGTTGATACATATTGAATACACATTTGATCATTGATATGATGGATGCACAAGTGTTTAAATGTAATAAATAATATGACACATGATACACCCCAAAAACGTGATTAAAACGGGGAATTTGTAGAGATTCACTCACATTGGGTGCGTTCATTTGATGATGTTGAATGCGCACGAGTTTAGAGGGTTGATCGACGAGGAATAACTAACCTAAATAATAACGAAAAGGTACGGTAAATAAGTGGATTTTATTAACAATTTTAATTGGATTTTTAGATATATTTTTGTGAGTTTAAGGTCATTTTCTAACTTTAAAAATATTATTTTTAAGTATTTTTAATTGATTTTTAAATTAAATAAATAAATAAAAATATAAATATTTTTTGACTTTTTGGGGTTGACCGTTGACTTTGACTGTTTGACCGATTCGGACCTTGTATTTGTTTGCGCTGAGTGAGGTTCGAACTTGTGACCTCCAGTACGCGTGCACGCATCTCTACCAACTGAGCTACGTGTCTAACCCGAAATATTTCTGTTTTTAATTATATTTATATACTATTTAATTTATTCAAAATTCATTTATTTTAAAAAGGATTTTAATTATATCGAACCGGTGTGTATAACAGGTCTCGAACCCGGGACCTGTTGTTTAACGTTGCACACAGTCCACCGCTGGACTGTGTGTCTAACCTGGTTAAAACACTTGTTTTTATTTCTCTTATATACTAACTGGAAGTCTCGTATTTGGGTTTTATAAAAAGTCTGAATATTGTGACGAATCGGAACAAGGACAGACTCGAACCGCTGTATCCCTATGATTCAAATGCACACAGTCCACCACTGGACTGTGTGTCTAACCCGAGATATAACCCGATTTATATTAAATATATACACAGTCTAAACTTCATCTTCTTCGTTAACAACACAGACAACGATTTATTCTACTGTTCTTGTTTAATTCGATTTACGGACATATGACTGATTAAAATGAAATGGATAGGGAAGGTTTTGGGAATAAACATACCGGAATGATGACTTTTCTCAGAACTCCGGCAAAGTCGTCGGCTCTGTTTTTTGAACTCCGTCTGAGCGGACCAATTAACAGTTTTGATTAACTAATTGTGAAATTGAATGACTAACCAAGAGTTATCAGAGAGTTTAGATGCTCATACCGATTCACAGCGTGAATTAGAAATTTTCAGAAGTTTTCCGGCGATTGCAGATTATCCGGTATCGTCGTCTGGGACCGATTCTGATTGAAGGGTTTGAGTTAGTAAAAGGCTAACAACAGATAGAAGATGAAAGAATTGCGAAATTTACCGTATTGATGAATTACACGGTTTTCCGGCGAAAGTCCGACGATGTCAGATAGCGATTCCGACGATCAGAAATTAGAGTAAAAGTGAAATTAGAGGTTCTGTGAGTGTTTTTGAGTCGCGAGATGATGATATTGTTAGAGTAATTCAGGAAGTAAAGGATTTCGGTTTTTAACTCCCCAACTCATATGAATCGAAACAATAAAGACTGAATTTGATTAAGAACGTGCGTCGTAATGGTTTCATCGGTTATTATCAGTAATAACGATCACTCAATCGTCTGGAATGTTGAAAGCCGATGAACGGTTTCAGTTTTGGCGCAAACAGATGATTTCACAGGTAGAGTTAAGTATTATTTGTTTCCTAGATTACACAAAGACAGCAAGTGGCGGAGTGGTTAAATGTTTGGTGATTAAGTCTTCCGGCTGACCCGGGTTCGAAACCCGGCAGCCCATTTTTATTTTTAGTTGCTTTATTTTTATTTTCTAACAATTTTAATTTCCATATTTTAAAATGTTTATTAGTTATGTATTGTTTAAAATTAAAATAAGCATTAAATGAGCAACGAAAATTTGAAACTGATTATTCGATTAATAAACGAAGCGGGTTTTGAAAACCCGTTTTTCGACGGATGTTACAGTATCCCCTACTTTTAGAAATTTCGTCCCGAAATTTAAGTAGTAGTGGTAACAGGAAAAAGATGCGGGTATTTTTCGCGCATTGAGTCCTCACGTTCCCAAGTAAACTCAGGTCCTTGTTTCGACTCCCAGTGTACCCTAACAATTGGAATACGACTCCGTCTTAAACGTTTTTCTCCGAAGTCCATGATCTCTACTGGTCTTTCAATGAAGTGCATAGATTCATCAATCTGAATATCTTCTAGGGGAATATGGAGGTTTTCATCGGCGAGACACTTCTTTAAGTTTGATACGTGGAATGTGGGGTGATTTCTGTTGAGTTTTTCTGGTAGATCAAGCTTGTATGCTACAGGTCCTACTCTTTCGAGTATCTTGAAAGGTCCTACGTAGCGTGGTGCTAGCTTGCCCTTCTGGCCAAATCGAACTACTCCCTTCCACGGAGATACTTTTAAAAGTACATGATCACCAATGTTAAACTCCAAAGGCTTTCGTCGTTTGTCTGCATAACTCTTTTGACGGCTTTGTGCCGCTAGAAGATTGTTTCTAATTTGATGGATCTTGTCTGTTGTTTCTTGAATCAATTCTGGACCGGTGATTTGAGCTTCCCCAATTTCGTGCCAACATACTGGAGATCGGCACTTACGACCATATAAAGCTTTGAAAGGTGCCATGCCGATACTTGAATGATAGCTGTTGTTGTACGAAAATTCAACTAATGGTAGATGAGCGTCCCAATTTCCCTTGAAGTCTATGACACATGCTCGAAGCATATCTTCAAGAGTTTGGATGGTGCGTTCAGATTGTCCATCAGTTTGAGGATGATAAGCGGTACTGAGGTCTAATCGTGTACCCAAAGCAGCTTGTACGGCTTGCCATGTTCGTGAAGTGAAACAACCATCACGATCTGAAATAATGCTTAACGGTACACCATGAGGCTTACGATCTCGCTGATGTAGATACGAGCTAACTTCTCGTTCTTGAAGTCCTCGCGAATCGGGATGAAATGAGCTGATTTTGTAAGACGATTAATGATTACCCATATAGTGTCATACCCATTGGAGGTGCGAGGTAACCCGGTAATAAAGTCCATGGTTATGTTTTCCCACTTCCATATAGGTATTTCAAGTTGGACGAGAAGTCCTGAGGGTCTTTGATGTTCAGCTTTTACTTTGGAACATGTAAGGCACTTGTAAACGAAAACAGCGATATCCTTCTTCATGCCAGGCCACCAGTAGGTGTATCGAAGGTCTTGATATATCTTGTCGGCTCCTGGGTGTACAGAGTATCGTGTTTTGTGCGCCTCATTCATAAGGAATTCACTAAGCTTATTGTGATCGGGAATCCATATGCGATCTAGATAGTACAAAATACCGTCGGATGTAGTTTCAATTTTAAGTTCAGCTCCACAAGACAGCTCCTTGCGTACGTCGTTTTCCGTTACTGAAACATGTTGGGCTTCTCGGATTTGATCTTTGATGTCGGTTATGATTTGCGAACATAGAAGACGAATGGAGTTCGCATGACCCTTTCGACTGAGTGCATCGGCCACCACATTTGCCTTGCCAGGATGATACCGAATTTCACAGTCGTAGTCATTAAGAAGTTCGACCCATCTCCGTTGCCTCATGTTTAACTCCTTTTGGTTGAAGATATGTTGGAGGCTCTTCTGGTCAGTGTATATTTCACACTTGGTACGGTAGAGGTAATGTCTCCATATCTTAAGAGCGAACACAACGGCTCCAAGTTCTAGGTCGTGGGTGGTGTAGTTCTTCTCATGAGTTTTGAGTTGTCTAGAAGCATAAGCTATCACCTTTCCTCTTTGCATTAGAACACAGCCTAGTCCTTGCCCTGACGCGTCGCAATAAACCACGAAGTCATCACAACCTTCAGGAAGAGTGAGGATAGGTGCGTCACAGAGTTTTTGTTTAAGGGTTTGGAAGGCTTCTTCTTGTTTGGGTCCCCATATGAAGGGTTTTCCTTTATGTGT
This sequence comes from Scalesia atractyloides, assembly GCA_947069175.1. NCBI lineage: Eukaryota > Viridiplantae > Streptophyta > Magnoliopsida > Asterales > Asteraceae > Scalesia > Scalesia atractyloides. The sequence goes on along the minus strand of CAMTDV010000012.1, from coordinate 55,550,684 downwards.
TAAAGCCGTGAGTGGTACAGCGATGCAGGAGAAATTTGCAATGAAACGGCGATAATAACCAGCCAAACCAAGGAATGATCTTACTTCGGTTGGTGTACGTGGCGCTTGCCATTCTTGTACTGCTTTGATCTTTGAGGGGTCGACATGTATTCCCTTGTCATTGACGACATGTCCAAGGAATTGTACCTCTTTTAACCAGAATTCGCATTTGGAGAATTTAGCGTAGAGCTTTTCATTCCCTAAGAGTGTAAGGATGAGTCGAAGGTGTCGTTCATGATCAGACTTAGACTTTGAGTAAATGAGGATGTCGTCGATGAAGTCTATAACAAAGCGATCGAGATAGGGTTTGCAGACTCTGTTCATTAGATCCATGAAGACAGCTGGAGTGTTGGTTAGACCAAATGGCATGACCATGAATTCATAATGACCATAACGAGTTCGGAAGGCGGTCTTTGGGACGTCTTCTCCATGTACTCTGAGTTGATGATAACCAGAACGAAGGTCGATTTTTGAAAAACAGCTGGTGCCTTGAAGTTGGTCAAGAAGATCATCGATGCGAGGTAATGGGTAGCGGTTCTTAACCGTTAACTTGTTGAGTTCTCTGTAGTCGATACACATGCGAAACGTTCCGTCTTTCTTTTTCACAAAAAGGACAGGTGCACCCCAAGGAGATGAGCTAGGACGTATGAATCCTTTGTCAGTCAGCTCTTGCAATTGACTGGCTAGCTCTTGCATTTCGGATGGGGCTAACCTATAAGGAGATTTTGCAACTAGTGTAGCTCCAGGTATAAGATCAATGCGGAATTCGACTTCTCTCACGGGAGGAAGTCCTGAAGTGTCGTCAGGAAAAACTTGCGGAAAATCTTTTACTACTGGGATGTCTTCAAGTTTCTTTTCCTTGGTTCCCTTTTTGACGACATGAGTTAGGAATGCGACATAATTCTTGCGGAGATATTTTCAGGCTTGAAGACAGGACATTAATTTGAGTCCTTTCGAAGGGGTTTCTCCAAAGATTCGTAGAGTCTGACCGTTTGTAAGAGGGATTCGAATAAACTTTTCGCGGCATACAACTTCAGCATGATGTTGGCTGAGCCAGTCCATACCAATTATAATGTCGAAACTTCCCAACTTCATAGGAATGAGGTCAACTGGAAAATCGTGATCGTTTAGGGTGAGAGTACAATTGCGTATAATAGAGTTTAATGAGACCGGTTTTCCGTCAGAAACTTCTACCGTTATGGATTCCATGAGTTTATCACGAGTTTGGTTGAGGATAGGTTCAAATTCTAAGGACACAAAACTTTTATCCGCGCCAGTATCAAATAACATGGATGCATAACTACCATTGATGAGAAACGTACCGTTAACCACATTGTTGTCAGCCCTAGCTTGATTGGCGTTGATGTTGAAAGCTCTTCCTCTTGCAGGTGGAGGAGCTTGGTTAGCCTGGTTTACTGGATTAGCTTGAGCTTGGGCATGGATGATGTTCACCAAGCGTGGACAGGTGTTCCTGAAATGGTTCGGGTCTCCACAGTTGTAACAAGCCCGCATAGGTTGCACCATGGGATAGATGGGTTGGTAGTAGGATTGGGCTACATGTTGAGCAGGTGGTAGGAGTAAAGGTTGTTGGGCTTGACCCACTATCTGATGGTGGGTTTGGGTTGAGGGCTGATGGCGGTTCGTTCACTGAAGTACACGACAGGTTTGAATGGTGTGACCTGCGCGGCCACAGCCGGTGCAATGTTGGCAGGGATGATCAGGAAAGTGATGGTATTGGCAACGGTTGCATTTTGGGTATGGGCCGGAGTATGGCTTTTTATATGGTGCAGGTGAGGGGGCAACTCGAGTGATGGGTGCAGCAGGGATGGGGAAATTTGTTTGTGTGACAGCAAAGTTTCTGGTGTTTCGTTTCCTCTTATTAGCAAACTTTGAGGAAGAGGTGGAATGGTTTGAAGTTTGGCCCTCAATGGGGGCTTTCTTTTTCTCGTCCTTAAATTTGCCGTTACGAATACGATTCTCGGTAAGCTCGGTAGCTAGTTCCATAGCAGCTTCAAGTGTTGCAGGCGAAGTGCTTAGAACTGAGTCTTGAATTTTCGAGGGAAGGCCTCGAATATAGTGTTCGACGAAGCGGTATACTGGGGTGAACAGGTTGGGGATCATTTGATTCAACTCTAGAAACCTTTTGTTGTAGGAAGTATGATCTCCCTCCTTTTGCTTCAAGAGTGAAATTCATCCTCTAACTTTTTGATCTCGCTTCTTGGACAGAAGCGTCTCGTCATGATTTCCCTTAACTCCTCCCATGTTAAGGCCATTGCATCTTCGATTCCTCTCTTACCTTTCTCTGTATTCCACCAGGTAAGAGCTACTCCAAATAGTCTCCCGGTTGCGTAACGTACCTTGCGATCCTCGGGACAATCGCAATTAAGGAAGGTGTTTTCCATTTCCTCAAACCAGTGGAGGAGAGCAGTGATACCTTCGGTCCCTTCAAATTTTGGGGGATCGCAAGACTTGAAGTGTTTGTAAGAGCACTTTTTGGAGGGAGGGTTGTCGACGTTCTGGTCTTCTTGATGGGGAGGATTGGTGGGAGTTGCGTCGAGAGCTTGTTGGACTTGAATTACGATGTCAGGAAGCACCGCGGCCATTTGTTTTGCGATTTGGGTGGCCAAGCGTTCGTTTGACCTTCCTGACCTTCTACCCCCACGTTGCTGCCTAGTCGACATCTACAGGAACATACATAAGAAGTTTGTGAGTTTAAGGAGTCTTTTTAGGTGTCACGTGTCTTAAAAAAATAAAAATAACATAAACATCAATAATGCAACTACATCCATATGATGTCTTGGGTTTGCTCATGTTTGGGCCTCCAATGTCCCCCATACCTTCACCTGTATAGTCATGTGGGCCCCCATGACTATTGGCTTAGTAGGATTCACATTGGTGTTGGCGGTTTAACACTCGCATTACCCGAATGAAAACCATGAAATATGTTTGCGAGATGTATGGTCGGAGGGTGTCCAGGTGTAGACACAATGACAACTCAAAGTGGGGTTAGCTCACACGACGTTTGGTATAGCATGCTTTGGCCTAATAGGCCCTTCGTACTCTCATCGTTAGTCCCCAGGTAAGCAAACTGGTCCTTTATTTTGGATTTATACGAATGCCAAGCCTAGACAGGACGTTCCGACTACCGGTACTTGTACCCTTCCAGTTACTACATGCCCGTCATGAGAACTCACTTTGATGTGATTTGAAAATACAAAAAAAAATCGTTGCAAAAATCATGGAAATGATGTGGTGTGTGCTCTCATGAATATGATATGTTATGAGAATATGATTCATGATAGGCATTGTATAATAATATGTACTTCTGAACATGCTTGCATAACATTGAATGTAACAATAAACATAAAGCATATCAACATCATGAATTTTGCATGTAACACACAAACAATTTAAAAATTCTAATCAACTATAGTATTGGCTCTAAGGGTCTAATAACCTATCCTATATCCCTATAGTCATGGCTCTGATACCAATCTGTCACACCCCGACCCGCAGCAGAATAAGAGTCGGGGCATAATTGGGTTATCACCAAAGCTCATGATGTTTACTAATATGTTTCATATTTATTAAATTCAAAATTACATCTTCAATATTCCAAACAAGTTCATACAATACAAAGAAAAGTAACTAAATAAACAATCCAAAGTCTAAACCGATTTATTCTTCTAAGCCATCCTATATGTTTCTTGCTGCAACTGAATCACCTGTATCATGTGTAAAAAAATGGGGTTTTTTTGGGTCAACAAAAGTTGGCGAGCGAACCTTGTTAGAAAACATTTATTATTGATTTCTTGTTATATTTATTATGGAAAATTTGTGCAATAATCATATGTGAGCAAATGTAAATAAACATACAATAATAATAACAATAACAATAACAATAACCATAACAATAACAATAACAAACCACCTTGTATGAGTATATGACATGAATGATAATGTATATGTTGGCAACGTCACGTTCACGCTCATAGGTAATGGGGAACGGACGGCCTATGATGATGTATGTGCGATCAAGGCTCAATCAAACGGAGCCGATCGTATGTTGGCAACGCCTCGTCACGCTCATAGGTAATGGGGAACGGCGGCCTATGATAATGTATGTACTGAAAACGATAAATTTAATCTAAACATTAACCACGCAAACAGTCCATACATATTGAATACACATTTGATCATTAATATGATGGATGCACAAGTGTTTAAATGTAATAAATAATATGACACATGATACACCCTAAAACGTGATTTAAAACGGGGAATTTGTAGAGATTCACTCACATTGGGTGCGTTCGTTTGATGATGTTGAATGCGCACGAGTTTAGAGGGTTGATCGACGAGGAATAACTAACCTAAATAATAACGAAAAGGTACGGTAAATAAGTGGATTTTATTAACAATTTTAATTGGATTTTTAGATATATTTTTGTGAGTTTAAGGTCATTTTCTAACTTTAAAAATATTGTTTTTAAGTATTTTTAATTGATTTTTAAATTAAATAAATAAATAAAAATATAAAAAAAATGTTGACTTTTTGGGGTTGACCGTTGACTTTGACTGTTTGACCGATTCGGACCTTGTATTTGTTTGCGCTGAGTGAGGTTCGAACTTGTGACCTCCCGTACGCGTGCACGCAGCTCTACCAACTGAGCTACGTGTCTAACCCGAAATATTTCTGTTTTTAATTATATTTATATACTATTTAATTTATTCAAAATTCATTTATTTTAAAAAGGATTTTAATTATATCGAACCGGTGTGTATAACAGGTCTCGAACCCGGGACCTGTTGTTTAACGTTGCACACAGTCCACCGCTGGACTGTGTGTCTAACCTGGTTAAAACAATTGTTTTTATTTCTCTTATATACTAACTGGAAGTCTCCGTATTTGGGTTTTATAAAAAGTCTGAATATTGTGACGAATCGGAACAAGGACAGACTCGAACCCGGTATCCCTATGATTCAAATGCACACAGTCCACCGCTGGACTGTGTGTCTAACCCGAGATATAACCCGATTTATATTAAATATATACACAGTCTAAACTTCATCTTCTTCGTTAACAACACAGACAACGATTTATTCTACTGTTCTTGTTTAATTCGATTGACGGACATATGACTGTTTAAAATGAAATGGATAGGGAAGGTTTTGGGAATAAACGTACCGGAATGATGACTTTTCTCAGAACTCCGGCAAAGTCGTCGGCTCTGTTTTATGAACTCCGTCTGAGCGGACCAATTAACAGTTTTGATTAACTAATTGTGAAATTGAATGACTAACCAAGAGTTATCAGAGAGTTTAGATGCTTATACCGATTCACAGCGTGATTTAGAAATTTTCAGAAGTTTTCCGGCGATTGCAGATTATCCGGTGTCGTCGTCTGGGACCGATTCTGATTGAAGGGTTTGAGTTAGTAAAAGGCTAACAACAGATAGAAGATGAAAGAATTGCGAAATTTACCGTTTTGATGAATGGACACGGTTTTCCGGCGAAAGTCCAGCGATGTCAGATAGCGATTCCGACGATCAGAAATTAGAGTAAAAGTGAAATTAGAGGTTCTGTGAGTGTTTTTGAGTCGCGAGATGATGATATTGATAGAGTAATTCAGGAAGTAAAGGATTTCGGTTTTTAACTCCCCAACTCATATGAATCGAAACAATACAGACTGAATTTGATTAAGAACGTGCGTCGTAATGGTTTCATCGGTTATTATCAGTAATAACGATCACTCAATCGTCTGGAATGTTGAAAGCCGATGAACGGTTTCAGTTTTGGCGCAAACAGATGATTTCACAGGTAGAGTTAAGTATTATTTGTTTCCTAGATTACACAAAGACAGCAAGTGGCGGAGTGGTTAAATGTTTGGTGATTAAGTCTTCCGGCTGACCCGGGTTCGAAACCCGGCAGCCCATTTTTATTTTAATTGCTTTATTTTTATTTTCTAACAATTTTAATTTCCATATTTTAAAATGTTTATTAGTTATGTATTGTTTAAAATTAAAATAAGCATTAAATGAGCAATGAAAATTTGAAACTGATTATTCAATTAATAAACGAAGCGGGTTTAGAAAACCCGTTTTTCGACGGATGTTACAATGACTATGCCACAGTTTGCGGTAGCGAGCCACTTCTATACTCAGGAGGAGGTTGAGGCTTCAGAGTTTCGTTTAAGTTTAAGAGGTGCGTATAAGACGCGGAAGGATTGTAGTTTGGTGGTCACTGTATTGGCTAGGTTTTGGGCCACAATTACTAACAGGCCGTTTTCGAACAACATGCTCAGCACATATATCAGAGATCTGGTTCTAAGGTACATACATAAGATTTTGTTGACCATGTTCGTTGGTAGGATGTCAGGTGAAAATAAATTCAATTGGTTGGATCTATTTTATTTACTGTGTATGGTTGAGTAGCATCTAGTGAACCTAGCATGTGTTCTGGCTTGGTCATTCACACGAGTTCAGCGAGGAGGACCACAGGAAGCGTTGGATATGGGCCCCTATATCACTAGGTTGGCCGAGAGTTTGGATGTTTTTAGTAGCTATAAAGTGGAGCATCTAATGGTAGGTGCGTATAAGACGTAGAAGGATTGTAGTTTTGTGGTCACTAGTTTGGCTAGCCACTTCTATACTCAGGAGGAAGTTGAAGCTTTGGAGTTTCGTTTAAGTTTGAGAGGTGCATATAAGATGCAGCAGGATTGTAGTTTGGTGATCACTGGTTTGGCTAGGTTTTGGGATACGATTGCTAACAGGCCTTTTTCGAACAACATGCTCAGCACATATATCAGAGATCTGGTTCTAAGGTACATATATAAGATTTTGTTGACCATGTTCGTTGGTAGGATGTCAGGTGTTTAGTAGCATCTAGTGAACGTAGCATGTGTTCTAGCGTGGTCATTCACACGAGTTCAGAGAGGAGGACCACATGAAGCGTTGGATATGGGCCCCTATATCACTAGGTTGGCCGAGAGTTTGGATGTTTTTAGTAGGTACAAAGTGGAGCATCTAACGGTAGGGTCGGTGACAGCCTATTTGGGATTAGAGAGCTGCAATAGGCAAGCATCTATACACCGACCAAGCCTATCAGATGGGAACCGGTTAAGGTTGAACCTCAGGTACAACCCCTAGAGGGATCAGCAGGAGCAGACGCGCTACAGGCCGAGATCCCTACTCGTTTACAGAGGCCCCAACATAGGAGCGAGATGCCTTCTCCTCAATATCCTCTCCGATAGCTGCCTTTAGTGCCACTAATTATGGAGTATTTGTATGATATGATGGATCCGTAATTCGGGGAACTGAGGGATTTTGTGATTAATGGGCATTAGGAGATGCATGATTTGATCCAGATCGGTTAGAGGAGGTAGGAGGATGCACTCCGGTACTTGATGGGGCATATAAACATTGGGATTCCAAGCTTCTTTAAAGCCTAGGTTCGAGTGGTCAGGAGTACGATATATCTTTTTCTTATTTTCTTTTGATATTGTTTTTGTTTATCCCGCTCTATAATGATATTTATACACTTTGATATTTGGGTTGGGACAGTAGGTTGATTTATTTGATTATATATATATATATTCTATTATGTTTGGTTGTTACGATTATTTCTTAGAAGGACCAACTTAAGAGAATAGCTGCTTTCGTTCGTGTGTGAGGATTAGAAATTGTTTGATAAGTATGTTCGAACCAGAGGGCATTTGTGGAATTGGCTGGCACATTAACAGTCTCGTAAATTACCATCTAAGTCTTTTCCATTCTATATATCTTGTATTTTATTTTTATCTTTAGTTTAATTTTTCTTTTTGAGTCGTATTTCCATTAATATATTGGGGACAATGCAAATTTTAGGTGTGGGGATGGGTCACTTGAGTCAGAAAAAATTGAATAAGAAATCTCAAAAATCAAAAAGAAATTGAAAAAAATTGAAAAACATGTCCCTGATTTTGAAGTCTGCATTATTAAAAATATGGAAAATGATAGATAGAGTCATGTGTCTGGGTTTTCAAATAATAATATGAGCTGGTAAATAAGTTGAAAATGTGTCTGATTTGATATGTGTGGGTAGGCCCAGCCAGTTAATAGGTTTCCTTTGAGCTAATATACCTAATAATGTTAAGATACTTGTGGGTACTCTTCTAAGAAAAATAGGCAAACCAAAATCGCCAAAGATAGTATAAGAAATTTTGTTGTTATAAGTTAAAACTGTTTGAATTTTTTGTCAAACAAAACTGTGTTCCATTAAAATAAATGAGGTAGATAGAAATAACGAGGCCTATGGAATCTCCCTTGGAGGTGGTGACTCTGATCGAGAATCCCTTTAGGTTAAGTTAAGAAGAAAATGATAAAAATACCGAAGCTTATGTTGTCGCTCTCGAGGATGGTGACACTGGTTGAGACAACCTCTGTGTGATATCCCACACTTTCAGGTTAACACCTTTAAGTTTTTCTTAGTTAAATCCTTACGATTTATAGAACACTTGTACATGCATTTGTGTCACACGTGTAAATTATAACATACGGAAATAAATAAAACTAGTGGGGACAAGTCTTGTAAACACACCAAAGTTAAATTGTTAACTTTTTATACGAGTTTCGAGATTTTTGAAACTTGGGAGGAACGAAGGTGTATGTATATATATTATTATATTTGCAGGCGAAATCGTGTGAAATATATACAAGTATAAATTTGAGGATATGAACTATGTGATTGTGCGAGTATAAAAGTCAAATATGTATGCATATATAGTGATTAGAGTTTTGATTAGAAACATGATCTTTGATAGGAAATTATGTTAAATCATATTCACCATGGTATATGCATGCTAGGATAGAGTAAAATATTTTAAAAAATGATCTTATTCATCTTTTTGTTAAATGCAGTGAATTAACAACTTTTGATTAGAATTTAGTATCGACTTGTAAAAGCCATATCTCGTTTAAAACGTAATGAAACTTCATGGTTTTTAAGTCTAAAGTTAATTTCAAGGAAATAAGTTTCAAACCCAACTGGTTTCATTTTTCTATGATAAGTTTTGGTCAGTCAAAAGATTAAAACGAAATCAAAGGTCTAAGCTGTAATTCTGATCAGAAAATAAGGCTCATGACGAGAGCTATAACTTGGTCAATCTTAGGACTTGAAATTTTTAGTGTAGATAACCATAAGAGTTTATGAGATACGACAACTAGAATTTTGTCAATAGCATTAACAAATATTTTTCTAAAAATTAAATCGTAAACTTTCATCAGAAAATGACATTTTGACATTTATGTGGAAAAGTATTTTTCATAAATTTTCTATATGTTTTCAAGGCCCAAGAAAACTACACAAACAAATTTGGACTATTTGACACATCTCATAAAATTTTCATAATTTTTCTGATCTGTTTAGTATTATAAATAAAATCCACAAACTGCTGAAAATCTGATGTTGTGTCGAAACTACTGAAACTCTGTGTTAATAGGTAAAAGGGTATTAGATTGGTTATACAAGATGTCCTAAGATATGTGAAACCTAAATGAATATTATTGAATATTTGTATGTGAATACGTGAAATGTGTATATTCTTGTTGTAGAATAATGTGCCTGGTAACGTACGTTTGTAACATGAAAACCTGAAAAGTATGTGCATGCATGTACTATAAATGACATTCAAGAAACCACGTTGTGATATTCTAGCAACTTAACTATCAACAAAATGGTAAATATATCAGCCGTGATTGACCTGTAACACTTTGTAGTGAGTTCATGGCCCATATCCTTTTTAATTTACTTAAAACAGGGGGAGAAAGCATACACAATATTCCGGTAAAGTTATACAACAGTAATTAGGGTTTTGGTTATATAATTTATGGCCATGAAAGTGCACATATTACAAGTTAAGTCCTTACATTCTTGAACCATTAGTATTGGATAACGAGGGAATTTTTGACAAGCCCCACCTAGGTTAGTCATGCTAACATGACCGGTTAAGGTCGAACGGGTGTAAAATTGGCCTAACACTCCACCATTGTCAGTGATAGACATGGTAACAAGGCAAACAACACATTACACAATCAACTTCGGTTACGAATACCTAATGACATAACACTCGGGTTAGCTACCTACAATATGACAATAACTGCTTATGACTACTCATGACTACTTATAACTGAAACAATGATCTATTTGCAACTGTGACAAAACATGTGAACTCACTCACCGCCTTTGTGTTGACACTTATTCTTGCATGTCTTTCTCAGGTCGCTAAGGTATCATCAACCACATAGGGTGCACAACATGGAATATCAAAAACAATTTTCTTAATTTGTATGGTTTCATTTTATAAACTTTTATTAGTTTATTTTGAGTGTATGTTTTGCGCACAATTTACTTTACGCTTCCGCCTCATACTTAATGGTTTGAAAACATACTTTTAATTCATATAGAGGTCAATCTATATGACTGGTGTCTTAGATCTTAGTTTGTCACGCGCCTCGCGGTGAAACTTTGCTAGTGGAAAAATGAGGGTGTGACAGATTGGTTTCAAAACCATTGGTAATAGAGGATTAGGTTTGCATTAGTAGCATGACACTCACAACAACCTAGCACATTTTCATGTTTACATACATAAATATACTATGCTATTGGTAAAAAATGTCATCCCCTGACTTCAACTCTAAACCACAACATGCTAATGGTAAGGAGCCGATTGTCACTAACTCATCCCCATAGTCCCAAAAACCACAGCTGAGTCAAAGAAGTGTTGGCTCGAGGCTACCATTCATGGTGAGCCTTATATGGATCGTAGTGAGACCCAACTTGTGTAAGATGTAGATAGGGATACCACGGAAGTTCGGGAGCTGGAGGCTAGCATAGATCGTCACCTCAAGCTTTTCCCTCGGAGATTGAGTGATATGGACACAATGCACAACAACTTAGTAACCTATGTGAAGAAATTGAAGGCACAATGACCGAGCTAGTTGATGGTCTTGTAGCTGCTAATGCCAGGCTGTCCCAGTAGAGGCAAGGAGCCAGTTGTTCCTGAAACACCACCTTAATTACTATACCCAATCCATTTACTCCAAATCAAAAGGTTGCAAGCCCGGCTAAAAACCGTCCCAAACTGTAAAACCAACGTGTCCATTCATGTACAATAACCATAATTTAACGTTATCGAAAAAGGTTCCCAAAAGCCTTCCTCGACTTTCTCACATCCCAAAGTAACCTCTAACAATGAATGAAATTTCTTTGTGGTCATACCTTTGCATACGTGTCGTACTTGGCGCGTCTGTTCTACTTTGAACTCCTATAACAAAATACAAACCAAAATTTGTTTCACGCAAAACTTGACCATATGAAATCCGTTTCGTGTGTTCTACCTATCTACGTGTTCGTCTAAACATGCTCGACATCTTAAAATTATTAGCGTCATCTGCCGCCACCACCACTGCTGCCATAACATAGATCTGACTTTCCGTGCGTTTGGTTTTGTGCATCAATATTTGAGTAGACCAAAATCGGCCCAATCAAACTTGGATTTAGCGAATAATATCGCTTTCATATTGATGAACCCCATCATCTCCACTAGTCGTCGTCACTAGAAACCCTCGGTACTCTAGGTTTGTCTTCGCGCAGCTCGAAATCGTATCACCTTAACTTCGTTTTGGACAAACGTTATATCCACGTGACCGTGACGCAACAAACTTTCATCCCGTGCCATCGCCACCACTAGCCGTTGTTGGAGCTGCCGTCAATGACCCAAATAGTTTTCAGAATTCGCCGGAATCTTTGTTTTTTGGTTAATTCTTTGCCTGAGCATCACCAACCTCTCATTCCTTTGATCTATAACCGAAATAGCGAAACTATAACATCAAATCACAATCCCATCAATTACAAGGTGTAACAGATCGATATAATGGAACATTAGGTTGCGATAACTTGCCTAAGATCGAACAAAATATCATTGAACGACCACCTTCACGTATCCTCTTTCTCATCATGGACTCCTGTGGACCACAAGAATTATGATCTAGGGCCTGGCTTCGTGTTTTTAATTCGCATACATACACTAAATTCCCTCAACTTTCATACATATGTTATCTCGTTCCCAAAGTAATTAAACACCAAGTTTCATTATCTAGAATACGCCCCTTTCAAAGGTCGTTGAATGAAAATCGGGACGTTAACGACTTTACTCCATCTCATAGCTTGCAAGCATCGTTCGTCACTTGCTAAATAATTTGGGCTAGATGTTACAAGCCCCCCCCCCCCAAAGAGATTTGTCCTCGAATCCTGTTTGCCAAGACCACACATATCTGCATTCTAATCTCTACATGCCCGCATTACAATATGACACCCAAACACTATTATACATCATTGCCGTCACCTTTATCCCCAATTAAAATACTATACGTGGTAGTCAAAGTAATCTTCTCAATTATCCATTTTCAACCTTGATGCTTGTAGACACCACATACATATTCGTAGTACAACTTGTTGTTTAACATCTTACTTGCAAGACACTCATACATAGCAGGTCCACAATCATGCTCGTCCGTCAATAACGAGTGACCTTCTATAACCACTCTAACACTGGCATTTCCAAGGTCTCATTGTGACATTACCTCGCTCGATCACCGCCTACCTCGCCCTTAATAGCAGCATCCATGTTATCATTAGTTAATCGTTATTCTCACTTAATGGCATCCTTACTGTAACTCTTCGACAACCCTGATAGCTCCCACCGCTGTGATATCATTGTCAAGTGAAATCCCATATTGTGGTATCGGTTCTTGCTGTCAAGAAGAAAGATGAGACTTTCCGTATGTGTATTGACTACCAGAAATTGAACAAGGTAACTATCAAGAATTGGTATCCACTCCCCACACATTTATGATCTATTCGACCAGCCTAAAGGGTGCAATTTTTTTATTCATAAGTTGAGAGTTCGAGAGGAAGATATTTCTAAGACCACAATTCGAACCAAGTACGACCAATACAAGCTTTTTTGTCAAGCTATTCGAGTTAAGCAATGCACCCACGTTTTTCATGGACCTCATGACCCTACCTTGATAAATCCATCATCGTTTTCATTGACGATATCATTATCTAGTCTAAAAACAAGGAGGAACACGAATAGCATCTAAGCTTTATCTTAGAACTCTTGGAAAGAGAACAACTTTATTCGAAGTTCTCCAAAGTGACTTATGGATTCGAAGTCCATTTCCTTGGGCATGTAGTCAATGAAGCCGAAAAACATGTCTACCCAGCCCATCGACTCCATTAAGAGTTGGTCTGCACCGAAAACTCCCACCAATATACGTCAATTCCTTGGTCTTGTGGGTTACTCTCGTAAGTTCATTGAGGGATTTTCAAAAATCGCTCAATCTCTCACAACTTTGACTCAAAGGGTACCACTTACAAGTGGGGTGACGCCTATGACTACGCATTTCAACTACTGAAACAAAAATTTTGTAGCGCACCCATTTTATCCTTGCCGAAGGGCACATATGATTTTGTTTTTTACTATGACACTTCTATCCAAGGTCTCGGTTGCATTCAAATGTAACGTGAGAAAGTCATTGTGCATCTCGTCAGCTTAAATTTCATGGGAAAAACTACACAACCCATGACTTGGAGTTAGGAGTTGTAATCTTCACACGTAAAATCTAGAAACACTACTTGTATGGTACCAAGTGTACCATTTACACGGATCATAAGAGTCTCCAACACATTTCGGCCAGAAGGAGTTAAACATGCGACAACGTCGCTGGGTCATACTCCTAAACGATTATGAGTGTGCCATCAAGTACCAAAGTGCAAGGCTATCATGGTAGCTGACGCCCTTAGCCAGAAGGAGAACCCAAAACCTAGACGAGTCCGAGCGTGACAACTTACAATTCATTTCAGATTGCCCGAACAAATATGAAACGCTCAGTTGGAAGCAGCGAAGGAAGAGAACTTAAAGGAAGAGTCCCTACGCAAAATGGAGCGAGATTGGGAAGTGAAAGTAGATGATATTCCATACTTTACGAATCGCATATGGGTACCTCTCTATGGAAATCTGAAAACTCATTATGGACGAGGCTCACAAGTCTGATATACTCCGTCCATCTGGGCTCGGATAAGATGTATCATGACCTCAAATCAACATACTGGTAGCTGAATATGAAGGCTGAAATCACCACCTACGTGAACAAGTTCCTGACTTGCTCTAAGGTTAAAGGAGGAATACTAGAAACCATCAGGACTACTGCAACAACTAGAGATCCCAGTGTGGAAATGGGACCAAATCTTCATGGAATTCATCACAAAACTCCCCAAAACACATGGCGACAATCACAAAATCTGGGTGAATTGTGGGTCGCCTAACAAAGTCCACTCATGAAGGCTGAAATCGCCACCTACGTGAACAAGTTCCTGACTTGCTCTAAGGTTAAAGGAGGAATACTGGAAACCATCAGGACTACTGCAACAACTAGAGATCCCAGTGTGGAAATGGGACCAATCTCCATGGAATTCATCACAAAAATCCCCAAAACACATGGCGACAATCACAAAATCTGGGTGATTGTGGGTCGCCTAACAAAGTTCACTCATTTCCTTGCTATTAAGGAAAATGATAAAACAGAGAAGTTGGCCCATATCTACATGAAGGAAGTAGTCTCTCGGCACGGGGTGTTAACATCTGTTATCTCGGATCAGCATGCCATATTTACCTCACACTTCTAGCGATCATTACAAAAGGCTCTAGGCTCACGTCTAGACATGAGTACGGTTTACCATACACAAACTAATGGCCAAAGTGAGCGAACAATTCTGACACTATAAGACATGCTCCGGACATGTGTCATTGATTTCGGAAACAGTTAGGAAACTCACTTGCCATTGGTAGAACTCTCATCAACAACAGCTACCACAAAAGTCTCCAAGCATCGCCTTTCGAGGCACTATACGGACGAAAATGCCAATCACCCGTATGCTGGACAGAAGTTAGGGATAGTTAACTCATCGCTCCATAATTGGTACTCAAAGCGACCGAGAAGATCGTGCAAATCAGAAACCGTATGACGGCAGCTCATGACCGTTAAAAGAGTTATGCTGATTACGCTGCAAACCATTATAATTCCAAGTAGGAGATAATGTCCTTTTGAAAGTAACACCCTAGAAGGGTGTAATTCATTTTGGGAAGAGAGACAAGTTAAACCCACCATACGTGGGCCCGTTTAAGATCACAGAGAAAATCGGGCCACTGACATATCAACTAGATCTTCCCTTAAGAATTAAGTGGAGTTCATAATGTCTTCCATGTCTCCAATCTGAAAAAGCATGTGTCCGACGAAACTATTAGTTGTTTCGTTGGTTGAGATTCAAGTTGATGAGCAACTACGGTTTGTGGAAGAGCCAATATAAATCATGGACCTAGAGGTCAAGACTCCAAGACATAGCAAGATACCCATAGTCAAAGTTCGTTGGAATTCTAAGCATGGACCGGAGTTCACATGGGAATGAAAGGTCTAAATGAATAGCAAATACTCTCACCTATTCAGAACTGAAACACAAAACACATACAGTACCAATTGAATTTCGAGACGAAATTCCTTTAACATGATGATGTGGTGATGGCCTAGAAAATTTCACTCAAACTTAACGACACGACTCAATCTTACTCAATTTTTTAGATGAAAATTCCTTTAACATGGGGATAATGTGACATCTCACACTTTCAAGTTAACACCTCTAATTTTTTCTAAGTTAAATCCTTACGATTTATAGAACACTCGTACATGCATTTATGTCACACGTGTAAACTATAACATACGAAACTAAATACAAACTAGTGGGACTAGTTTGTACATACACCAAAGTTAAATTGTTATATTTCTATACAAGTTCAAGGTTTAGAAACTTTGAGGACTAGATGTGTGAAATAACAAACTAGAAACTATAACTTTCTATGAAAGTTTGACATTTAGAACTTGAGAGACTAGTTGTGTCATTTAGAAAACTAGAATTTAAAACAAACCAAAGCCTAAATTCGCCCACGACGAGAGCAATAACTTGGTCAATACTTAGAGTTAGGACTTCAAATTTTTACTGTAGATAACCATAAGAGTTTATGAGATACTCCAACAGAATTTTGTCAATAGGATTAACGAAGATTTTTCTAAAAATGAAATCATAAACGGTGATCAGAAAATGACAATTTTGACATTTATATGGAAAAGTATTTTTTTTTCAAATTTTCTGTAAGTGTTTAGGACCCAACAAAACTACACAAACCAATTTGGACTATTTGACATGTCTCATAAAACTTTCATAATTTTTCTGATCTGTTTAGTATTATAAATAAAATCCATAAAACGACTGAAAATATGATGTTGAGCGGAAACTGATGAAATTTTGTGTTAATAAGTAAAAGGGCATCAGATTGGTTATAAAAGGTGTCCTAGGATATGTGAAACCTAAATGAATGATATTGAATATTATATGTGAATACATGAATATGTATACATGAGACTTGCCCTTAAGTCTTGTTGTATAATAATCTGCATGGTAATGTAGTGTGTAACAAGAAAACCTGAAAAGTGTGTGCATGCATTACTATAAGTGACATACGTGAAACCATATTGTGATATTCTAGCAACTTAAGTAACAACTAAATGGTAAACATATAAGTTCGTGGTTGACCTGTGACACTCTGTAGTAACATAACTCTTACCGAGAAAAACTAATGTGAGTTCACAACCCCTATACTTTTTAATTACTTAAAACAGGGGGAGATAGAATGCACCACGTTTCGATAAAGTAATACAACAGTAATTAGGGTTTTTTATATCAGTTATGGCCACGAAAGTGCACATATCATAAGTTAAGCCTTACATTCTTGAACCGTTAGTATTGGATAACGTGGGAATCTTTAGTAGTACTACTGGGTATGACAAGCCCCACCTGAGGTAAGTCGTGCAAGCCCGATCGGTCAAGGTCGAACGGGTCTAAAATTGGTCTAACTCTTTTCAGTGATAGACATGGTAATAAGGCAAGCAACACATAACACATTAAGCTTCGAATAAGAATACCTAGTGACATAACACTCGGGTTAGCTACCTACAACTTGACAATAACTGCTAATGTCTACTCATTACCTCTTATAACTAAAACAATGATCTATTTGCAACTTTGACAAGACATGTGAACTCACTCACTGCCTATGTGTTGATACTTTTTCTTGCATGTCTTTTTAAGGTCTCTAAGGTATCATCAACCATATAGGGTGCACAACATGGAGTGTCAAAAACAATATTCTTTATTTGCATGGTTTCATTTTATAAACTTTTATTAGTTTATTTTGGGTGTATGTTTTGCGCACAATTTACTTAACATTTTACTTTACGCTTCCGCCTCATACTTAATGGTTTGAAAACATACTTTTAATTCATATAGAGGTCAATCTATATGACTGGTGTCTTAGATCCTAGTTTGTCACGCACCTCGCGGTGAAATTCGCTAGTGGGTTAGGTATAAAAATGTCTAGTGCTCATGGCAACATCTGAAAAAAGTAGAGAAATTTTTTATGCTAAATTCTTTTAGTTTTCGCATAAAACGGTTTGGAAATAGTCATTTGACTGTTCCTTTTGTTTCATAAGTTTGAGGTGGGATTAGGTAGAACTGTGGCTTTCAGACCCTAGGTTGACTAACTACACTTGAATTAAATATTCATGATAAGGGCCTGGAAACTAGTGTTGGGTTTAAGTGGATACGCATACCTGCAATCACGATTAGCATGTTAGTAGATTTTTTTAAAGTTAAGTAATCTAGTTTTTTAAACGCGATGTAAACCTGACTATAATTCCATCTGCATAATTCTTTTTCAAAGAAAAAAAAGTGTAAGTGTGGGAAATTTGATGCATTGCAAAATACATCGGTTTCCGTGTGTAGTTTGTAGAGTTTTCGAGACCATTTGTGTCGTTTTAGTTAGATTTTGTATACTACTAAGTCAAGTGTGATTTGTTGCTCACTAGAGAGAAAAGAAACTGAAACGGGCAAAAAACAAGCTAAATTGGAAGAAAGTTGAGCCACAGAATGTTATGGTTGATTGAACAATTAAATGAAGTGAAAAACGGGAAAAAGTACGACGTCACGATACACGACAGGTAAAGGAAATACCCCACGCATTAGGGGCTAGTTTGACCTACTTTGATTTTATTGATCTCGCGTCGAGCGAGAAAAGGAGACAATACCCCTCGCATCACGCGAGGGGTCTTTGTACATAGCAGGGTCATGATTAGGTTTGGGATCAGGATGTTATAACTAAAATTAAATTGACATTGATCATAAGATAACTTGGAGACGTATTTGGCTGGAACCCTAGACGATTTCGAAGCTAGAGACATCAAAAGTTGTTGTGTTTAAAAACCAGGATCATCGAGGTTGAAGAATCGAAGCATAAGGATCGAGGATTAATGGGTTTCAACATCTTGTTTCTTAGTTTCTTTGTTTCAATCATTCAAACCATGACTTTTGCATATGAGTTATGTTTTGTTCTCGTTGTCACAATGATTCTAGGCTAAACTCGTAATACACTGCCTAGGTCAATTGATTAATACCATGGTTTGACTATATTCTTTTGGTTTATGAATTATTTGAGGATTAATAAAATAAAGCAAACAGTTTTGCATTTAATGATTAGATGTTTATGCATATTTAATCTTTCTTGAATCTTATCACATGTTTTACTTTTATTTTTGTGGATGTATTCTATGTATGAATGCAAGTTAGGTCGTGGACCATGTGTTAGCGATTCGTTTATGGTTAATTGTGCACGATTTCCATAGGAAATGTGATTTAGTTTTTGAATACGATTAGACATTCTACGAATCTCGATAGCTATGAGATGAGAGGTTGTCGATCTGTCTTTAGTGTTAGATTTCTAGGGTTAGATGCTTTGTGAGAAGATCTCCTTAGTTTCCCTTACACTATTTGCTTATCGAGTCTAATTAAGAATCCATCATTACCCGTGACTTTTGCGTTGTGAGGTAGATTGTCTAGAGGGTACATTATTATTACAGTAGGAAAGCCTGTGAGGGAATCCTCTGAACAAGTAAGTTAATGACTTTTAGGTTTCCATAAGTTTCTTCTCGCGAAGGGTCGAGGGTCCTTTAGGTTATCCTTTAAGTTTAGTATTTTAAGATCTCGGTTTCCACAATAGTTCCATAATCGATAGAACGTGCTGGCCATGTTTTAATTAGCGCCTTGATTGCTTGTTGATGCTTCATTCTGAGCACTTAGACCAGCTTGATTGTTTAGTAAACTTTCAATCTGTTCTGCACCATCATCGGAAGTAGATCCATCGTTTTCATATGTCGGTTCAGCATCATCACTTTGATCGAACGTGGGTGCAGGTTCATTCATCTCTTGATTTGCTGTGGGATCACTTGTTCTAGCACTCTGTGATTCTGGATATTGAGTACTAGTACTTGCTTCAGCATCATGAGTTCCAATAGGTGTTTGAATAATCACAATAGGTCTAGGAACTTATCCTTGAGCTAAAGCTTGGTGTTGTTGATAAAGAATTAAAAGTTCCTCTTCTGTCGGTTCAGCTAGAAGCTCGAAGGAATCCCAGAGACTATAATAGTTGAACAGCCAAGCATTTCCTGGTTTCTGTGTTGGAGACATGTAGCATTGACAATCTATGTTCTGAGCTTCAATAACCCGGTTTATGCTGGGAAGATAGACTCTCCTAAGTGGACTAGCATATCCCATGAAGAACCCCTCCATTGATTTAGCTCCAAATTTTCCATCTGCATCGATTACTATGCAAGGTGACCCAAAAGGTTCTAAATACTTCAGGTTTGGCTTTCACTGGTTAAATAACTCGAAACACGTTTTCTTGTGTGGTTTGACTGTTAATACTCTATTCAAAGTATAGCATGCAGAAGCCATGGCTTCGCTCCAAAAACTAACTTGAAGTTTAGAATCAACGAGCATGGTTCTTGTTGTCTATATCAGGGTTCTGGTTTTGCGTTCAGCTACACCGTTTTGTTGTGGTGTATATGGTGCACTGAATTCATGCAAAACTCCCTTCTCATTACAAAACTATGCCATCCTATTGTTCTTGAACTCTGTACCGTTGTCACTTCGAATGTGACGAATTGGTAGGTGGTACAAGTTCTCCAATTTTCGGAATAAGATCATCAGACTCTCAAAAGTTTCATCTTTGCTCTCTAAGAACATCACCAATGTAAATCTTGAATAATCGTCAGTAACAACAAGACAATATAGATCTCCTTAGATACTTCGAACATTGACTGGTCCAAAGAGATCCATGTGTAGTCTCTCTAGTAGGAGCTTGATTGAGTTCAGAAGCTTTCTTGGATGCGAATTTTATGTTGTTTGCCCTATTAAAAACTTATGCAGTCGTCAGTCATATGGAAACTCTTTAGATTGACTCCCTTAACTAGATTGTTGTTTACTAAAAAGTTCATCTTTTGGAAATGAATGTGCCCCATCTTTCTATGCCACATGATCGATTCTTTTTCAGTTGCTTTGGACACGAAACATTTTGCGGTAGTTGTCATTGTTGTTGCAACAGTCATGTCTAAGACATACAAGTCATTTTCTCGGGGAGCGCACATCAGGATCCATTCCTCAGGTATGTGGAATCCTGGCTTCAGAATGAGACATTCTTGATTTGTGAAATGTGTTGTGAACTTTTGTCACAAATCTAATAGATACTCAACAAGTTGTTCTCTAAATCCACTATGTAGTTGACTTTATCGAACAACACCACACCATTTGTTATAATTCCTTCACCAACTATTCTCCCACCTTGGTTACCTGCAAACCCAATGTAGCCTCCTCGGATTGATTTAACATCGTATAACAAGGCCAACATTCCCGTCATGTGCTGAGACACTCTACTATCCCTCACCCACTTGGAAATTATTAATCTCGGGAGCCCCTGCACATGCAATTAAGCGACTATTTAAATAGCGAGACCCAAGCCTTGACGGTCATGGGTGAGTTTGGGCTTTTCACTTTTGGTTTACAAACACTTTCTTTCTTGATTTCAACATTCTGTTCAACCTTAACCATATTATCAGTCACGGTTGGAACAACTGTTTTGACTTCTTCAGAAGATGGTTTTCATTTAATCACCCAAGTTTGTTGTTTTGAAAATATCTTTTTGGGATCAAATTTCGAATCTTTTTGTTCATTTTTGCTTGATGATTCACCAACTTGTTTGTTTGAAACATTATAATTTGTTGGTTTCACATTGTTAGATTCGTTGTTTCTTTTCAAAATTTGTGTAGTAACAAACTTTGGGGATTTTTGGTTCACATCATCTAGAGATTTCTTAACACTATAAACAGGTTTTGAGACATTTTGTGAACAATTCCTTGCAATATGTCCAACTAGGTTGCATTTGAAGCATGTCCTACTATCGTTTCCAACAGAGGATCTCATAACCTGTTCACGGTGTTTTTTCTCTGCATAAAATTCATCGTTTTATTGTTCTTTAGCCTATCTTTCTTTCTCACTCTCTGAGCTTGTTCAGAAAACAAAGTGTATATTCTTTGAAAAATTTGGTTTACAAAATCTGTTATTATTTTTCTTAACATATCCCAAAACTTTTCGTTTATTCTCAGTATAATTCTTTCCTTTGTGACTGTGATAATTTGAATATTTAGGTTTGGAATAGTAAGATGCATTCAGATTTTCAAACTCAGACAGATTCACTTCAATCAACTTAAGAACTTTATCAATTTTGTCAAGATTTACATTCTGAATCAGAACGTCTTTGTCCGAATACAGTTTGTCCGATCCGTTCATTTTATATACGACCATGTTTGGATCATCATTCAAAGCATGTTCTGAATTTTGAAGATAATTCTTATGAAAGCTTTCTTCATTTTTAGAATGTGAACTTGAACTTGTTTTCTCCAAGTCAGACTCATCACTTTCAAATTTAGTGCTCTCACTTTCACTTCCCAAAACATTTTCTACCACATTCTTGACCACATCAGACTCACAATCATAGGTTACATCAATGTTTTCAGGTAGCTCGTCTTTTTATTCAGTTTTTAGTTTGAAATTGAGCGCCTTTTCCACCCCATCAGGCTTTTTCTTGGAATAACTATTCCACATCGGGGATGGAACACGATTATAACCCATAACTTTGTTTTGACAACCTGTATCATTTTCTTCCTTTTCAATTTTTCTGGTTGTTTAGGAAGAATATGATCAATCACATATGAAGTAGTTGAATAACTGATCAACAACTTATTAATTCGTTATGTTGAATTCCCATTGTTTCTAGCTCGCTTTTTATCTTAGCAATCGTTGCTTTTAGCATTGAAAGTGTAGCATTGTCTTCCCTACTAGCTTGTTGGAATTGGTTAATAGTTTTTCTCAGTTTACCGTATGCTTCTTTTGTTTCTTTTTAATCACTTGATAGATTATCAGTAAGCTTTTTCAATTCTTTATATTTTTCATCTTTTTTCAAAACATTCCTTGCATGGCTCCAAGCACTTCATGCAAGGTTTTTCGATTTCGATCATCCGAACCTTACCCTCTTCTTTGACCGACTCATTTACCATCTCTTGAACCTTTTCAGAAACTACCTCTTTCAAGTTCACCATCATCGCTTTGTTTCCAATCTCAGTGAGATTCTCAACGGTCATCTCCTTGTTCACATCGATCATTTCTTATACCTCTAGCTTAGACTCTACATCACAATGCACTTTATAGTTTGGTTCAAAGAAACCTGCAAAAGATTTATACATATCAGGCAGTATTAAAGTTTTAAATGCACTATGAAAAATGTCTTCCTCAGCAGAAGGATCATAGTAATGTTCTTCGTTTGGAGTTTCATTGAAAGTCGCCTCAACATATTCTTCTTCAACTAGTTCAGGTTCTTCTATAATCTTGGCCAAAAGTGCAAGACTTTTGGACTTTGAAATATACTTGTTCCAATTGAATTTTTCGTCCTCCTGAGAAACAACAAGAGCTTTACCTTTAGAATTCGACGAACCATCCTTAATTTGAATCATTTTTTATGTAGTCTGAGGTTGCGAAGTTCGGTGATAAATCACCTTTTTGTAGTAATTGTCACCAAATGGATTCTGGCTTCCGTTTACTTCGCGGTTTGGACATTCTCTCTGGAAGTGTCCCTTCTGTCTACATTTAAAACAAGTGACTTTTGATTTATCAAACCCTAGCTTTCCATACAAAATACTATAAATTATACCTAAACTCGCACCACGTCACAAGTCTTCTGAAAATACATACAAAAACTCAAATATGACTGGGAGATCTTCTATTTTTGGTTTTGGACATTCGATGGTCACTCGTGACATGTAGATAATGCATCCCTTTTGCAGACACTTAGATGCCTTATGCATAGGAATTATCTCTAACAACCCATAGTGACGATCTCCTTGGATGGTGAGCACATCACCGGACAAGGATTTTATTTCAACATGTTTCTTATCACAAGCACTACGATCATGGTTATGGGATAACCAATCCATTCCTAAAACTATATCGAATCTCATAAGTTTCATGGGTGGGAGATAGATAGGGATAGAATGGTTCTTAATGGATATAGAACATCCTTCTACAATCTTAGAGACCAGTTCTATGTTCCCATTTGTTATTTCATTCTCATAGAGTGATCTAAGGTTCTTAGAGGTGTTTTCAACAATTCACAGAACTTATGATCTATAAAACTTTTATCCATTCCGGAATCAAACAAGATTCTTGCAAAAACATCATTAATAAGAAACGTACCCGTTATGACGTTTGCGATATTGACTACTTCCTTTGTAGTTACCTGGAAAGCTTTGGCGTTGCCCCTCCTGACGTTGCTAGTTCTAGAACCTCTAACATTTGCACCCTTAATGCAATTGGTCCTAATGTGATCCTTATCTTTGCAGTTGTAACCAACTGCATCCTTTATATTCTTGCATTTGTGGGTTTTGTGGCCAGACTTTTTGCCTATACTACAATTCTTTTGTTGCTTGAAAAAGCATTTTCCAAAATGCCTTTTCCCACATACCTTATATTCTGGTTTATTTTCACTAGGTATTGACTGATTTCTTCTAGAATTAGTCCTCCTTATTTTGAAATCTTATAATGGTTATCCTCTCTCTTTCTCTTAACATCAAACCATGTCTTGGAATCCCTTAACTAGATCTCATCTTCAGTTAAACCATTAGCAAGGTCTACTACTAACCGAAAGGTGGAGGGATTGGAGGATTTCACCATCCCTTTCATTTCAGGTGCTAAACCACCAATGTATCTAAAGATACGCTTAGATTCAGGCGTAATAAGGTATGGTATGAACATAGACATGGAGTTATATTTGGAGGTATACTCCCTACAATCTAGGTTCTTCATGGTTAGCTTCAGAAAATCTGACTCTACCTTATGTGGTGGAAAGTAAGTTTCTTTTATCAATTCAGTGAACCTACTCCACCCCAGATTATACAGGGAAACCTTCCTAGTAGCTTGAATCATGGTCATTCACCAGGCTAAAGTATCTTCCTTGAAGGATTGGGATGCAAATTTTCTCATGTCTTTCCAGTGCATCCGTTGATGTCAATAAAAGTTTCCATCTCATCTAGCCATTTCATGGCATCGATGGCTCCATTTTCCCAGTGAAGTCACAGAGTAGTGTGAGATAAAATATTTATAAGTGCACCCTTCCTCGGAACCACGAGATTTCTTCTTGATGACACAGTTAGAGTTATTAGTCTTACTCCTACTAGATAGTGGTAAGAACTATGGGATTTATGAATACTCGAGTGAGAAACAAATCTAGATGATTGTCTTGAATACTCAGGGCCCTTGTAATTGGCCATGAAGTTAGCCATAGCATATTAACCTTGTCGGCTATAAGGGTTTGAAGGCCATTTCCTTCACCCTCGTGATTTTGGGTATACCACCACCATTATCATCGCGATTAGTACTAGCCATAACTTTATCTATGAGCAATTCAAGAAGAATTATAAGTTTTTAGGAGGATCAATTAATATTTGATCTAAGAGATTATAATAGCTGACTTTTTAAAACTAAAGATGAACTTTTAAAACCTGTTGCTAGATCTATTCAGTCCTTTGTACCGCTTGGTAAATAGTCTCTATTGGTATAGGTTGTTGAGGTACGGGTTAATTGGGTACTGATAGCTGGAGGACTAATAAGTAGGTAGAAAAGATGGGGGATAGTGGGCATTTTGCATAACGACCTCTAGATAAGGGTTATAGGTGGGTATTGGTACAGAGTTAGCGTAGTCCACGGGTTTGTATAGTAGGGTTCGTAAATCCTGATGAAAGCTTTGGATATTCGGGATGTGGGTTTGGATATGTGAGCATCAGGTTCCTAAAGCCTATGGTAGCAAGGTTTCCGGTAGGGGCCGTTTCAGTAGGCTCTTCCATAGGTTCGCCTTCAGGAATGGGAGCATGTTGGCTAGAGTATAACATAAGGGAGCAAAGCCTTATGCTGGAATGCACCGACATCCGTGCGTTGGTGCAACCTTTATTTGGTTGTTGCTGCTAAATCAATCATTGTGGTAATACCGGAGCATCCATTGGGGGTGGGGGAGCTTTGATTTATACTTGGGTCAGTCCTTGATATTCGTGGGTGTGGTAGAAGGTTACCTAGCTAAATTATTGGTTCCACCCGTCCGATATGGGCCTGCGTCGAGGGGAATCGACATAGGAGGTAGTATCACTCGATAATTCTATCGGGTGATACTCAGTTCCTCAGTTCCTGCGTCGAGGGTCAGAATCGTTGCCGAACTGGTATTGATTAGATTCGGGCGAGGCAATGTAATTAGCCGCATTGAACTCCAAGCTGCTCAAGTGTTGTTGCGGTGGTGGAGAACCATGGCCGAACATGGGTCCTTTTCCTCTTCCGCGTTGTCTTGGTGGCATGTTTCTGCAAAATATATATTCAAAATCAGTTTCTATATATATAGGATGACTATCTTAAGTATTAAAGACTTGGACTTGGAATTTTCCTATTGAATCTGTGAATGTGAATTTTGAGTCTAGACACAAAAGGCTAGGGTCTAAATCCCTCAAATCTTAGCTCTAATACCAACCTGTCACACCCCGGTTTCCCGGTGGGCCTAGATGTAGGGTTTGAGCATGACGATTGATATCAGCTTCACAATGTAGCAGAAGTAGAGAGTAAAAGATAAAGTAAAAGTATTAAAAACGTTAAGTTATAGGATCCAAATAAAATGGACTTTAAGACATCATAGGTCATTTGCCGTTGGAGTCGCAAATTCCAAAGCTTTTGACCGATCCTTATCCAGCCTACGATTGAGGTACGTCGCATGTATGTTAATCTTTTAACATACCCCAGCTTTCGCTGGTAAATACAATTAACCGACACATTTGTAAAACATTTGAAAATCATCTGACAATCATGAGATAATAATCTTGTTACCAGATTTACATGCTTGTCACATTTGGGATTCAGTGTTCAAAACTGGCTTATGAGTAATATACACACCATATATTTTGTGTCTGCCAGGTGTATGCCTACACCCCACACTTAATGACAATTATAATAAATGAATCGGGACATCCAGATACGGTACTATTAACCCCCAAATGTTTTATGTTAATCAAGCAATATGGATTAAAATCGAGTTATCAACATTCTTAAATCATTTTCCCATTGCAATACCCAAACCAAGTAGTTTTACACCATATCCCAAGTTTTTATAATAAAAGTGGCTAAAAAGTATTTTCATGTACTAGTTGTGCTCACAACGTATTTGGTACGTAGTACAGACGAATTCAAAGTTTAATAACCTATGGTGCAGTTCCGGGGGGCTCTATATTCCAGGGTGAATGAAAATATTTATCGATTAGAATTGTTTACGGGTCATTATAAGTCCATTAGAATTGATTAGTTAACATAGATTTGAGCACGGTTCTGCTAGATTAAGCATTGGCCGTATATAATGTGGTTTATAACCATACTAGTAAAGGGCCTCATATGTTATCGTTAAAATAACCTTACATTCTGATTTGAACGTGTTTTGAAAAGGTTTTGACCTGTTATGACTTGTTTATACGGTTTTTACCATTTTAACGGGCTGTTTGCGTAAATACAGGTTCGAATGGTCAAATAGGTGCGTGACAAGTCAAATACGTTGGAACATATTTTTGTGGTGTTGTATAAACTTTTTTGATGTAAAAACATTAGGTTATAGTGCTTAAAAGTTCATTCCCCGATAATTTCATAAAGTTGAGTTTGACTTTTTAGAAATTTAGGTTTGACTTGCCATTTTGACACATTTAGATGTGATGATCACGTGATATGAATGCAGGATTTTATACCCTACATTATGATTACCACTTGGGTGTATTTTAATTTGAATTGGTTTGACCAAAGTGGTAAGAATCGAAGCTCAAACTAGAAAATTCAAATTATTGATAATTTTGGACATTTGGACAAAATTTAGACTATGAAACTATTTGTAATTGAAAAGCTAAAGAGGAGAGACTTACTTAGTTTAGAGGAGGACTTCTAAGATCAAAAGAGAAGGTTTGAAATGCAGGAAGAAAAACTCACACTTAGATTTATAGTGTTTTGAGTTAGTGTGCATAAAAAAATGGTGCATAAGGAAGCTAATTATAGCCAAGCTCAATAGATAATGACTAGTGTCCATGGGGGTCTTAAGGAATGATAAGTGTCCCATAAGGTGTCTTAACATGAGAGAATGGTGGCATGAATGAGGAGAGGTGGCATAATGTACAAGAAGACGGCTGCCAACAAAACTGCAGTTGTTTGCAGCTCCTTACGGGCCGCAAAGGGAAACCCACATGGTCCACAAGGGGTCCTTCGAACCAAATAAATTTGGTGATCCTTGTGAAGCGCAAAGGTTCGGCCATATGGTCCGCAGGCACCCTGCTTAGCCAAAGAGTTAGTTTTTGTCATGTTTAGCCCCTCGACTTCGTATTTCCCCTTTTTGACAACTCTAACCCCTCATTTTCAATATTGTGAATTATATGGAGGGTCTTTAGACACGTGTTACCTTAGGATTTGATCAATAATTTATTAGGATGTCACATTTAAGGTGGGTGGGGGCGTAAATATGCTGGTCATGAAGAAACTTTTACGCCTGGTACCACTATTTACAGTGGTAAAATTGTAGGTCACCTAATCCACGAATCTTGCACAGAATCGTCTATCCAACCTAGAGTGCGGAATCCTCTAGATCAGATTAATCGTAGAAAACGAGTAGAAACAGAAATCACCAACAAATCTGATCTTTATTGATTATCTATCAAGTGATTACAATCAATCTAGATCTCCAATTCGTCCAAGCCTCTTTCTATTATGAATACTCTCTCTAAAGTGATTATGGTGATTAACCCTTAAACCATAATGCAAAGCCTTGTGTATATAACACAAGGTTGCAACATGGGCTAGGGTTCCATCACATGGGCTTGGTTTGACCCAATCACTCCTAATTCACTAATACAAAGCTAAACTTGCTGACCATTTATTGTTCTACCAATTACAAAATATACAAAGACCAAATCTAAAAGTTGTTGTCACAAATATGCACCAACAAACTCCCCCTTGACAATAGTTTCATAATACAACTTTGTCATTAGTCATCTTGCAATCTTCATGTAATCTTTCAATGTCTTTGGTCTTTGGATAGCTTCAGCTTTAATAGCTTCTCTCAGCAACAGACTCCCCCTAAGTTGATGCATCCAATCACCAAATCTTCAAAATCGTTAGCACTTGAGTAAACTCTAGTTTAGCTTTTGCATAGCAATCTCCAAACTCTTCAACTAAGTTTGCAATGTAGAAAGAAGGTTCTACCGTGCAGCAACAAACTCCTCATGTCTTCACAATAACTTCTCAGCAACACATTGCTTCAATCTATATACTATAAAACAAACATCTCGAGAAACCATAAGAATTTTTCGACACAGGTTAACAAATTATTATTATTCAAGAGATGGTAAAACTGTATCACAGATTAACCAAATCTCAACTCAAATCCAACAATCAAAATATTCCAAACACACTAGTACCTTCAAATTTCGAAAATTTTGAACTTAGATTCTAACACCAGCTCCCCCTATCGGTAACAATTCCTCCATGAACAACCATTTTCCGTACGTTAAGAATTTTAAAGAAAAGGAAAATCTTTTTGGATTTTTATATTTTCTGAAAACAAATAAAAAACAAGAAAGTAAACACTCTGTTTTTTGTGAGAATCACTGGTTAAGAAGATCATATCAACTAACTCAAACTGTTTCACACTTTCATTTCATTCTTTCTTTTAATGTTCGTGAAAAGCAGTTCAAGACAATTACCAGTATTATTTATCCACTTAAACAAAACACATGAACATTTCAAGTACCTTTCCCTGGTGATACGATTTAGGTAATATTATACTGATGTACTAGTGTGTCCCACTTTAGGACATATCCCCGCGATCAAGATATGCACAAAGATTCCTCATAGTAGGTGAGTATACCAAATTCATCTTTTTGATTTACAATGTTAGATAATTGGTGATCAGGTCAATACTGTCGTACAACAAAGAGACCAAAATCCAATGAGGGTTAAGACAAATACCACAGATTTTGGTACGATTTATGCATTTTGCACATTTGAATGACTCTCTAGGAGAGCTTCTTCAATTTCTGGGATTTGGCATTTTAGCTCTTTTAAGATATCTTAGTTGTGCCTAGGTCAACATATATCTAGATGCAGCAGAAGGACAACCCTAATATCCCCGGATGAACTAACAAATAAAGACCTAAAACCTCAGATTTTGGCAATCTATCAACGCAAGATTTAAGTTAATAAAACCATACGCAACTGATATGTTACCCACTCATACACAGTTCTTTATGTTTATAACACCATGGTAAGTTGATTATTTCATGTTTCTTGCCTACTAGTACAACATATGATGAAGCTGCTATCACACAAATTAATTTCAATTTCAGTGTGACAGTCTAACTTGCTGATGTACTATCATTTCTTCTTTTCCACACAGTGATAACTCATTTTTTATTTTTCATTTTTTTTTTGGTTTTCTATTTTTTATGTTTTTTATTTTTAAGAAAACAATAAACTATTTACAAAATTCTTATGAAAAACAAGTTATTCAGGATTCCTCATCCCGTTGAGTTCAACTAGATGTTCAAAACGATCCCTTTCAAATGCTTTTATATAAAGATCTGCCAGGTTATTTAGTGTGTCGACTTGTTGAAGTTCAATCAGTTTCTTTTCAGCACAATCCCGTATAAAAGGATGATGACTATCAAAATGTTTTGTGCGATTGTGTTTTACAGGATTGTTTGTGATTGAAATAGTGGCATTATTGTCTATCATTATAGGAGTACGAGTGAAATTCAAACCGTAACCGCGCATCCGCTATTGTATCCAGAGAACTTGAGAGCAACAGCTACCCGCAACAATCTATTCAGCTTCACATGTAGAGGTAGACACGTACGACTGTTTCTTGCATTGCCAAGACACTATCCTCCCTCCTAAGAACTGACAACCACCTGTTGTAGATTTTTTGGTCGACTTACATCCTCCAAAGTCTGAATCAGTAAAAGCAACAAACTTCAAATCACTATCAGCTGGATACCACAACCCAAGTTTTAGTTTCCCGTTTAAGTAACAAAGAATACGCTTCATCGCTTTCATATGTGACTTTTTGGATTCGCTTGATATCTAGCACAAAGACACACTACGAACATAATGTCTGGTCTTGAAGCAGTCAAGTACATTAGAGAACCAATCATTACCCTTTACTGAGTTGGATCAACATCTTCCACATTCTCATGATTTGGACCAAGATTGTGATTCTTGCAGATAGGTGTGTTGAAAGTAGCGCAATCCTCCATTTTGAAATGAGACAAAATGTCATACACATACTTTGTTTGATGTATCAACATCCCATCCTTCTTGTGTTCAACTTGTAAACCCAGAAAGTAGGAGAACTAACCCATCGCACTCATTTCAAACTTGCTCTTCATCACCTGTTCAAATTCATGACACATGTTCTCATCAGATGACCCAAAAATGTTGTCATCCACGTATACCTGTTCCAGAAGAAAATCTTCCTTCTTGTGCTTAATGAACAGTATACTGTCAATCTAACCTCTTTCAAAACCATTCTCCAACAAATGTGTTGATAGTGTCTCATACCACGCTATGGGTGCTTGATGCAATCCATACAATGCCTTATCAAGTCTATACACTCGATCTGGATAGTCTGGATCAGTGAACCCATCTGGTTGTGAGACATACATCACTTCTTGGAATTTCCCGTACATAAACGCACTCTTCTCGTCAAGTTGGTAAACTTTAAAGCTCTTGAATGATGCGAAGGCTAGGAACAAACAAATTGCTTCCAACCTTGCCATTGGTGCGAACACTTCATTGTAGTCAATCCCTTCTTGTTCCCCTTAACGACTAACCAAGCCTTATTTCTCATCACAATCCCTTGGTAATCTTTCTTGCACTTAAACACTCACTTAGTGCCAATTTCCTTTTCCTTCAGACAAGTCGACTAGCTCCCAAACCTTCAACTTTTTGAACTAAGCTAATTCCTCTTGCATAGCTCCACGAATTATCTTTTAGAGCCATGTAAATATTCTTCGGCTCCTCTTGGGCAATAAAGTAGCTAGACAAGCAGCTATATTCTTCTTGCCCCTGGTGCTTGTGGCTCTCTATCTTTCTTGCTTTGGGACTCACACTCAACCATATATGTGTTATTCTTGTGTGCGCTCACCTACAAACCATCCACTTGATTGACCACCTATTACAATTCAAAAGACCAACGCAAATATTATGATTATTAGTTAACAAATAAAGCATAACAATCTTAAGGAAACATAAATGTTGATTTAAAAAAAAGTTTAGAATTTTGACAGAAAAGTGCACAACTATATTAAATGACCACTACTTGTGTGTTTTGGGGCCAAGGAACTTGATCTTGTGTATGTTGAGAGTTGACTTAGGAAACCATAGTACACGGGTTGGTCATTAACTAATATGGTCAAACGTTGTTACCTTACTGTTTTTTAAAAAATATCAAAAGTTCAATCGTAGGAAAGTTTCAAAAGTTTGTCAGCACAATTTCCAAAATTAGGGTCGTGGAGATGGGCAGGGGAAGCTCCTTCACGCCCCTACACAACCCCGCATTAAGCGTTTTCTATCGTGTAGGGCAAGGGGCATGAGAATCTTTATCACTGCGTGCCGCACCGAGGGGGGGGAGGCTATGGATGTGTAGGGTGTTGATTGGTTGGTGATTGTGAGATTGTGATTAGTGTAGATTTAAAAAAAAAACTAAAAGAACAAAAAATGTGCCCTCCACGTTTCCCACCACCCCATGATTTTAAGGGGTTTGCCCTACACACCCCCTCTGCTTACGTGGCAAACATGTAACGCTACACCTTGAAGTCTAAAACGAGACTAATAGGTTATGACTTTTGCCATTAAATCTCCAAATCAAGTAAAAATAATATGTGTATCATATTTAATTAACTCAAACCATACACGTGTTTTTTTCTTTAATAAAACCAATACAGAGTATGAAATTGAACGAAAAAGTATTTTAGGGATCAAAATCATTAAATCTCGATAATATTTGAATTTGAAGCTTCCAAATAAATAAATTCAAGAATGTGAGTGCCTAGAGTGCTACAAATGTAAATTAAGCAAGAATGTTAAATCTTCTATCATCCTAAGACTATACGATGTTGGGTGTTGAGAGGGGAAGGCACATGTGCCCTCCATGCCCCAACACCACCCTATGCTTCTTTGTGATGAGCGTTGTTGCTTGCCAAAGGCAACAACTGCATGGGCATTGCCCCTTGACCGCTGGTTTAAACCCCTTGATTTCTTTAAACTTGAATTTTTTTTTCAAATCCCCTTATGCCCTCGATACCTCTTCTTACATTTTTTGATGTGAAGGGTAAAGCTCACATGGTCTACGTGAAAGGGTGGAGGTTTTGCCCTTATCATCATGACTTCGTATGGTACAAGAGACAATAACATGTGTAATCAGTTTTTAACTCTCAATGTCTCTTTTTGTTTTTGTTACATGTCACCATCTACTAATTAACAATAAATGAGGTGGAAAACAATGACAAGTGAACATATGGTTCATCTAGTTGCATCTATGGTTTTCATAGTCCCCTTAGCGCATTATAAAACGTCACAGTTTATATCAAGTGGTGAGTGAAGGTGCTTATGCCTCTCCCATGTGTTGCATAATCTTTCTCCGTCTATATGCACGAATTAGGAAGTGTTATAACACAAGTTCACAATCTTTTTATGGTCGAAAATATCTAAGGGAAAATCCACAACAAAAGTATAGATGTCAACCCTTTTTAAGAGCTCGTGCATGATAAACTTTTTAGAAGGATTTTGAGGCTAAAGTTTACAAAAGTTGTACTTTTAATGTATATTTTTTTGTAATATAAATATAAATATAAGAAGAAGAAAACGCACACATCCTAATAAGGAGATGTAGATATGCGGCATCTAATTTTATGTCACTACATCTCTCTCATGATTCTTCATGTGTCATCATACACTGATTATGGGGATGGGATAGGAAAATAACGAGTAATGAACTTATAAATGTTGCACTTGCTTCAATCGTTTTCGTCGTCCCCATACTTAGCCCATCGTAAAACGTCTCAACTTGAAGCCAAGTGGTAAGTCCATATGATGGGACACTTCCTAAGCAGTTTCTTATGCCTCTCTCATGCGTCATATCATGTATCCCCATTCCTGTGCTTCAAATAGGATAGTTCATTATGTGTTGCATTGTTGAATATATTTAAGCGAATTTTTTTTCTTTGAAAGTAGAAGAATGCGAGGCCCTTTTTAAGTTAATGGATTTATTATGATAATTTTCCAATAGAAATATTTTAGGATAAGTTAAAAATATGAATATTCTCTTGTTATTGTTTAAGGTGTTTATTATGATAAGTTAAAAATATTAATATTCTCTTGTTATTGTTCAAGGTGTTTAATTAACCGTATTTCCTATCACTTTATTAGGTAAATAACTCTAGATTAATATTGCAGGTATATTTGGCAATAATGCATGTTGGGGACCAGTGTGAATGGTAGACTGTGTGGCTAAGTACAACTAGCAAATTGATGTCCCAATAAGAAGTTTTTTGACATTAGAATTTTTACCAAATCTTTGGATTTTATCTCATTATAATAATCAGTTAAATAACTACTTTTGACTAATCTTCCCTCAATGAAGGATTGACTTGTAGTTCACATGCCTCGTTTACAATTATCTCGTATGCTAGCTATTCATGTGAATTTGTTTAATCGATTTTTATACTTATGCTATGATATCAAACTTGTGTAGTTGCCAATACTTTGTTATTGAACTATACTTTTTAACATGTTGCAGGTTGATGAAGTGGTATGATGAAACTTAGTAGGTACGGCTTAGAAACACGCGTAGAATGCTAAGATGATTATTATGTTTTGTTGAACTGATTTTTGTTATTGTTACTTTGTATTTCGATTATGTTGTAATTTGACAATTCGATGATTTGAAATAAAATGAGTTGTTTAATTAACTATTGTCACAGATAGTGTTATGATGTCTCGAACAATCTAGTTCATCTCACTCCGATGTTTCCGCCATCGGTTGGAGTGTCACATAAAGTTCCATTTGACTTGATTTCAAAACAAGTTCATCATGAAAATGGAAACTTTGCTTTTGTGGTTTGGATAAGGGTAACGATACTTTCCCAAATTTGTGTAGATTTTATTTATTTAAAACCACTTTATGTCTTCAATGTAGACGAAATTTGAAAACATACTAGGATTATTAAGTTTCATGCACCAACTTTAAAATTTAAATTACTTCAAAAACCATTTTTAAAAATCTGCAAGATTTTAGATCTTTATGAAAATTAATTCGATGTTTTATAAAAACTCTTTGAGAAATCATCATGGTTTACCAAAATGATACGTTTTATAAAATTATGTTGATTATATGAAAATCATTTGACTTTTCTAAATTCCCAAGTGATTCGGTTGAGGGTTTAGCTTTGATCTTCACTCGGCTTTGTCGGTTTTATAATTTGATCTTTCTAAGCTCCCAATTCATAATATTTGATGTGTGTGATCATTATTCTTCATTTAATTGATGAATGTAATTCTTACTTATCAAACTTTGATGTCTAAGCCTAGTCTTCATAATTGATGTTGTTCATTCCTCAATTGTCATCTAATTCAAGTTTTTTAATCCTACCTCTATACTCTTGATGATTACTATAGAAATATGTATGTGATATATGCACATCCTTAATCAACAGCATATTAGTACAAGTCACTAATTTCAATCATATCAAAACTAGGGATCTTGTGTCTCATAATTAGCTTAATTTTTGTTCATAATTATCACTAAACTATGTTATCCCATAAATCTCCCCTTTTTTGATAATGGCAAAGTTATGACTTGTGAAACATTTGTAACCAAAAGGATGAGCATGTTAACGATATCATATACCTTAATGTGTCACAAGACTACATCTTATTCTACCCTTATTTGTCAAGAAAACAAGCCCCCCCCCCCCCCCCCTTCAACTAAGCCTCCCTTTACTTAATGAATCTTTCTTGATCATGAGCATTGATAGTTTGAGAATTGTCTTGGCAAACGAAGGTATTAACACAAGTATATATGTATTTTAAATCAATCATATCAACCATATCAAGACATTTCAAACATAATCAAGTCATTCTTAGCATAATGGTGACTTAATCTTTCAAAATTTGGTCAAAACATGACTATCATCAAATAGGGGTCCTGAAAGTTGTATTTAACCACACTAAGGCCAAAGTAAGAGTCACACAAAGTCACAAAAACAAGTTCAAAGATGTTCTGACACAACCACAATGAAATCAAACACAACCAACCAACGATTTACCATCTGTGCTCTAACGAAGAAACCATTCTAACATAGCCAAGGATCTCATGAGGAAATCTTCTATTTTCCTTTGTCTTTGAAGAAGAACATCATAGTATTTCCTTGTGAGAAACTCATTATCTTCATCACCAGAATCAATTCCATGAGCTCTGTAAGAAACTTTGATAAGACTTTGAATGTTTCGTCTTGCTCCCCATGAGTTAAGATGTGTTAGAAAGTGGAAATGGAAGCATGGTCTCATTAAAGATAGTATCAAATGTCAAGTGTTATTCCATAGGAGGAAAAGAGGGACAATAGTGAATGGTAAGGTTTTCGAAAAGATTTGTTAATAGTATTCTGAAAGAAAGATTTCTATCAAAGGATTCAGGAACATTTTTCATCCTCTTGATTGCTATGTAGCCAAGATTGCAAGAAATATGAAGCTTACAACAATAGAGAACATAAGCAATGATAGCAATAAGTTCCTCATGATTGTCATCTTTCATGTAGAGATTGTAGTTCTAACATGATTCCATACTATACACTCATGGAGTAGGTTGAGAACATTAATTTGAATGCATGAAAAATCCGTGGAGGGTCTGCAAATGGTTGTGATGATCTTATCATACGGTATGTTATCAAGATTAGACAAGTCATGAAAGGAGTCAAAGATTTTAGGACTAATGGAAGGAACTAGTAGCAATGCACAAAAATCATCAAATGATCAACACCAAGACTTGTAATACATAGTTAAGGTTATAATGAGGTTGTTTCGTGTAAACGAAAACCTGCATAGAACTCTCTTACGTGATTTGGATAGACATATTCAACTAAGGTGACGAAAGAGAGAGGTACCTTTATTCAAGGTGAAGCTTCCATGGGTGAGAAACATATCCATCTTAGTGCATTCTAAATGTTTTCCTTCTTGTATCTTCCTATTTCTTAAGGGAATTCGATTTGAGTGAATCTTAGGTTCAACCAAAGGAGTGGTATTTTGTAAAATTTCTCCTTGGTTTGTATTGGATTTCCAACTAGTTTAGACATCCTTGCAACTAAATAGATTTAGGCTTAGAACTTTGAATAAGAAAATGCATCATTTAGAGAAATGGTTGCACTTTGAATGTGTTCCAGGTTATGGATATTTAAACTATACAAATTGGTAAAGGAGGAAGTAAATAAAATGGGTAATAAGATGTATAAAGCAATTTGCATGGGAATGAGAAGCAATGATAAGATTACTCAATATTAATATAAGGAAGCATCTTGAAAGAGTTAATGAATTTTGAACAACGTCTAAAGATTTGCTATTTGATAAGTTTCAATGTCCAAAGGATAATAGCAGTGTAATGATATCTTGCATGGGGAATGAGAAGATTTAATAAGATAATACAAGTCTGATGTAAAGTTTATGGGGATCATGACATCGGTTCTAAGTTTTAGCTTTAAAAGCAGGTAAGTAGGTAAATACAAAGGTAAACTGGGTGTGGAGGAGAGAGAATGCTTGAAGGTAGCTTAAAAAATCTAGAATCACAATCTGCTACTCCCATGATTGATCCTGTGGTCGTCCCACCGATTATGGCCATGGGATTTTTTATTGTTTCAGGTTTAACACATTTGGTGGTCAATCTTTTAACTGTGGAACCTCCAGATCTTATTTTGGGTTTTTTTTTCACCTTTCAAGGGTGTTCTAAGGTCCTTCCATTGACCATGAGGACATAATTTTAAAATTTGGATGTAACTGGATAACATTCCAGATATGTGACTCATGAAATGTAAATTTGGACATGATTGATTGATTTTCAAGACAGGTAAACTTATAATTGTGTTGTAACATACTAAGACCCATTCACATGATACTGAATGATTCCTTTTTCAATGGCTTAGTAAATATATTCGCTATATTCTTATCTGAAGGAACTTTAACCAAAATAAAATTACATTTTTTAAAACCATGTAATAGATGCTTGTTTCTTTGTAAACCATGAAGTAAGAGTTAATCTCATGAATGCACAACACTACTAGTGTTCTTTATATACATGCATCTTCCAAGATCCAAGTCCGTGAAACACATTATATCAAAACCTTCATTCTAATGATATTATAAACTAATGTCCATGGTTGCTTTAATGTATATAAAGATTCATTTCATGGCTTCATAATGTGATTTCTTAGGATACCCTAAAATCTTGCACAATAACAAACACTATACATAGTATCAGGATGACTTTCCATTAGATAAAGCAAGCTTCCAACCATTCCTCGATCCTTTGTACTATCAGAAGGTTCATGCTGCTCATCTTTAGTCACTATGGTGGTTGTAGCTATTGGGGTATCCTCAGTAAAACATTTTCAAAATCAAACTTTTTAGTATGTATCTTATATAATTTGATTTGTTAATAAAGGTACCATCATCATATTGTTTGATTTGTAATCTAGAAAAGAAAGTTCGTTCACCTATCATGCTTATGTTAAATTCATGATGCATCTTATTTGAATATCATTAAATAAATCATCACCCTAAATCTAAATATGATATCCTTATAGGCTTCCTTTACATTCTTAGGCTTAAGGATTGCACAATGGATATAAAGGAGCTAGTATGTTGGGCTTTGGATCCAGTGATTCTTTGGTTTAGGACACCAATGATTTGTTCAATGGAATGACCTTCGACTTCTTTAATATCCTTGATTTGATCTTCCACCACGAGATGAGATGCTTCTAAGTGGTTTGATTCCTTAGGGTTTTTAAAATGATATGTATTGCTTCTTCTTCAAAAACATCGTTATCCACCAATGGTGGTAATTTTGATATAGGTGGAGTTCTATCAAACACAACATCGAAGGATTCTTCCACGATCATTGTGATTTTGTGTAGTTCCATGTATGCTTTGCTAGTCAAAGAGTATCCTAAAAACACCCCTTCCTCGGATTTAGGATCAAATTTGGTCAAGTAATCCTTGGTGTTAAGTATAAAACACATACAACCAAAGACGTGAAGGTGTCCTAAGGATGGTTTTTTTCCTTAAGGAGTTCATAAGAAGTCTTTTGTAATATGGGACAACTAGGATTCTATTTAGGATATAGGTTTTGGTTGCTACGAGATCACACCAAAACTTTTGTTGGGATTGATTGTTCAACAATCATTGACCGACTAATTTCATATAACATTCGTTTTTTCCTTTCTACAACCCCATTAGATTGAGGTGTGTGAGGAACGAAGAAGTTATGGGTTAATCCCATACTTGTCACAAAAGGCTCCAGTTGTATTTTATTATCATTCTTTTACCATGGTCGGTATGAATATTTAAAATATCATAAGACATTAAAACCTTTATAGTTTTAAAAATTACGTATAAAAATTATTGATACTTAAAAAAGACGGGGGCAACTTACATGTAGGTTTATTAATTTAGAACATGTAGAATTCACCTTATACAGAAATTCTCTATTTACTTCATTTAATGTGTGTATTTAATATTATGAAAAAGGGCATATAGATAAATCTATAATTGTCATTAATTAGCTAATTAATTAAACTTGTAACTCATTTCTTTTTATATACTGTTTCAAGATAAAATAATTTATGGTGTAGAACAATTTTCGACATGTGTAGGATAAATTTTAGTACGTGTAGGATAAATTTTGAAATGCGTAGGGTAAATTACATGTGTGTAGGGTAAATTTCGGTAAATGTAAGACATATGTAAATAAATTTTGAAATTTGTAGATAAAATGTTTTTGCTTTATTAATGAGAGATGACATAATTAATGAGAGGAGTTATAAACTATTTAATGTTTTACTATTATGTCCTTTCTTCT
This sequence comes from Scalesia atractyloides, assembly GCA_947069175.1. Lineage (NCBI taxonomy): Eukaryota > Viridiplantae > Streptophyta > Magnoliopsida > Asterales > Asteraceae > Scalesia > Scalesia atractyloides. Next base: position 55,510,876 of record CAMTDV010000012.1, on the reverse strand, counting down.
TTTTTTTTTCTCACATTAAATTTTTTCTCAAATGAACATTCACATATATATATAACATGAGAATTTGAAAAATAGATCGTGGTTTAGTAATCCTGTGTTGTTCACTAAGTCATATGTTTAGAAGTATAAGTTAGAAAAATATCTATTGACCTATGACAACTTCGAAGTTCAAAATATGAGCTGGGATAACTCATCATCAAGAAGCTTAGAGGTGAAGGATCATAAGTTCAGAAGCTATGATATAGCAAAACATCTACTAACCATGCAATGTTTCCATTGACCTTATAGAGACTTAATGCTTCATTCAAGATCAAAGATCCTAAGGACTTACATGCCAGCTGGAGAACTATTTAGAATGTGCGAAAACACGTATCCTACAAGGAGTAACAACATATCAAGACAAAGTTTCGAATATCCATCTAAGTTTATCACCACTTAAACCTTTATGAATAACTGACTTTCGAGGATACATTAATTTTTTTGAGATTGAGCACAAACGTCGATATTGACAAACCCATTACCCGTTGATTGAACAAGGAAATAACTTGGCACACAACATGAATAATTCGTGGATATTCAAGGGCCGTTATCAAATAATACAATCCAATAAGTTCTGAAAAGTTGTTCCTTTTTCGTGGGTTGTCCACATTTATGACTGGTTCCATTGGGCATATGTCACATTAAAATGTATTTCTTTCTAATTTGTTCCAGGCTGACATTAAATTATGATAAACTCTCATGTCTTTTTATTGAGTTAAATGCTTGATTGGTCCCTGTGGTTTGCAAAAATTTCAGTGTTAGTCACAGTGGTTTACTATTTACACTCGTGGTACCAAAACTTGTAAAAAATGAACTCGCTTGGTCCCCTGCCCTAACTTCAGTTAAATAACTCTGTTAAAACACCCCACGTGCTTGGCACGTGAGGGCAATTTCGTCCATTCAGGGACCAACCAAGCATCTTCTTCAACACAGAAACAAAAGTACAAGAAAAAGAGCAGCGGACTTTTTACTTTAGTGTAGCGTCACTCCCAATTCAACCGGCAACGCGCCGCTGCAAGCCGTCGCATGTAGCCCCTGTCTCACTAAGGCTGCTGGAACCCGCTGCTCTCAAGCGTCTGAATGCAAGACGCCCACGCAGGATTATTGTCGGCCTGCTCATCCGACAACCCGCCACCATTGCCGATCACCGTCACAGACAAGCTTGTTATTAGGCGTCTCACGTCGTCAAATAGGGATGAGACTTAAACGTCGCAACCCACATCTCAACTCTCCATCTCTCTCTCTCTCTACTCTGTTTCTTTCAAATTGACGAACAAAATTCCGGCAGCAAGCAAACCAACACCATAAAACCCAACATCGACGACACCAGTCATCATCTCCACCACGCGCCACCTCTATCGACCACAGGAAGTACCACCGAAACCTCCAACCAAAGTTACGTGATTCTCCGGCCACACCAATTTCTCGTACCTGTGCATTTGTGCGACTAAGGTACCAAACTGGAAGATTAAGTTATGACTGTTTGTTTTATACATTTATGTAGAGATTAATGCTTGGTTGGTCCCTGAATGGACGAAATTGCCCTCATGTGCCAAGCACGTAGGGTGTTTTAATAGAGTTATTTAACTGAAGTTAGGGCAGGGGACCAAACGAGTTCATTTTTACAAGTTTTGGTACCACGAGTGTAAATAGTAAACCACTGGGACCAATGTTGAAATTTTTGCTAACCACATGGACCAACCAAGCATTTAACTCCTTTTTATTAATACCTTTGCTTAATAACTCTTAAATTGCTTGATTAAATAAATTTATAATCATTACACATTGTTAGATGTTGCTAATTAGTCGGGACCAACATCATATTTCTTAATCCTTCAATCATTTCTATCATAATATATTTATTGCTAAAATAGACGATAACGTGTTATAAAATTGGAATGAAAAAAAAAAGGAATCGGATGAAAATGATTGATATACATCACAATCAATATGTTTTCATGCGACTATTGCCTAATATATGTGATATGTTTTCATGAGACTATTGCCTAATATAATATTTTGATTGAGCGTACACGCAAATCACATCCTATAAGGTTACGATGCATAGATGTATTGTTACAATCTCTAGTAAACATACAACTGACGTCATTTTATTAATCATCTCTCCAAGTCAAAGAAAAATAAAAAAATAAATACTATGGAATACCACATAAAACTTATTATTGTTATTATTAGAGTGAGATTCATTACAAACTACTAAAGTACATTCTTAACAATCTGAATAAACCTATATCATCTCACATTAATATTAATGATTCGTATTTTCAGAGTTGACGTACCTCTTGCAAACAAATATGTACGCTATGTATATAAAAAATCATTAAACTAAATTATTAGTATATATTTTTTAAAATTTTTAATCATTAATTACACGTATATAATAGGTGTAAATAATATTATATAAACTGTACACACGACTTAAGGATATAATTTTTATGCATAAACAAAATGTGTGTCACACCCTTAATTTCTATATGTGAAGTTTTACCGTGATTTGTGTGACTTACCAGGATCTAGTCATTAACCCACTATTTAAAATCATAGAACTTCCCTAATAATATGATTACCGATAAAGTTTAATTGTTCAAAAAACACAGTTGATGATGCAGTGGGATAATAAAGTAAAAACCATCAATAACTTTAAAAAAACACAAGTTTAATAAATGTTCAAAACATAAAGTTTTAACGAACCACCCACTCCATCCGATTGCAACGCTCGTCCATGACTGTACCTACTGTCCTTCAAAGCATGCAACTACGTGTCAACAATAAAGTTGGCGAATTCACAAAATTTAGTTTAGCAAAAGTAAAGTTTACAAAAGTTTTTGATTTATGTATGACTCGGGTAGCTAACCCTCGTTACATGACTAAACTGTGTACCGATTGCTGATGTTCTGTTTGTGCCATCATTAAGGTCTATCAACATTAATGCAAGAGTGAAGGTTAGAGTTCATGTCCGGCCTCCGACACGGTGTGAGGTTTGTCAAACCTAATAGCACTATCAACTAATACCCCGCTTTTAGAAAAGAGTTGAGAACTCACCTTAGTTTGCTCGGTAGTAAACTTGAAAGGTAACCAGGAGTGACAATCTCTTCCTGATAGGTTTACCATTTCAATTAGTTAATTTATGAATTCCTACACCTAGTCTAACACATAACCATAGAATCACGTTGTCATACAATTACTCGTTTAGGTAAGTTTGTGCATATGATCATATTATTCAATCAACGTTCAAAGAATTAAATATATGACATACTAATTCGTTGCGATGCTTATGTGATTTATTAGATTAGGATTCGAGTGTGGGGTTTTCATATGGGCCGATAAAGAGAGAGATGTGGCTTTGAGTTGGGCCGCAACTAGACCTCAACTGAGCTACACGGTTTTGGGGTCGGGTCACTCTAGTGTAGGTTAGCAAATTTTAATTTGATTGTTAAAATTAATTGCACCAGCTGCGTAACATAAGATAGTAAAACATAGTGAAACGTAATTTAAGAATCACAAAACTGAACGACGCTAACCTCGAAAGTACGGGTTGTCACATGTTTGTAACTCTTTTAATTTGTTTAACCATATATCATAATTAAGATAAAAATTAAGATTGGAAAAGTAAATAATATATATCACGTGTTTTCATCAACATACAATATTCTTTTCATGAACATATAATATTCTCTCTCTCATCTATTTATATGTGTATGTAAAGAGAGACATACTCCCAACAATTCTTCTACGTTCATACCCCTCTGTATCTATATATCTCTCTTCATCATAATCATAAATGGTTGTATCAACTGATATCAATCCAATTCAGATCGAAAAGATTCAAGAACTGAAGGTTCCAGTGATTGATCTTTCAGGGAAGAAATCTAATGTAGCAAAGCTGATTGTAAAGGCCTGTGAAGAATATGGTTTCTTCAAGGTCATCAACCATGGTGTTCCTCATCACATCATTAAAAAGATGGAAGATGAAGGCTTTGAGTTCTTTCATAAACCATTACCCGATAAGATACGGGTCGGATCCGCCAACCCATTCGGCTATGGCAGCAAGAACATTGGTCTTAGTGGCGATGAAGGAGAGCTTGAATATCTTATTCTTCATACCAATCAAGACTCCATTGCTAACTCATCTAAATTCAGGTATTTTCATAACTCATTTTATTATTATTGTTATTGTTTTCTTCGTGTTTGTCAAGATTGTATCATGGTTTAAATGTTGGACTTTTTGTTTGATTTATATTTTTCATGATTTTATTTCATTTATATGGTTTTAAAAGAGGTTGTCTAAGCATTTTATGTTAGAATACATCATAATAGCACACAACACACACCCACATATATAGAGAGAGAAAAAAAAACTATGACTTGGTCTTTTATTTTTTAGGTATAACTATGGATGTATATGATATAAAAATTGGTAAATACTTCAAAAAAATACTTTTAAAAATACATACATATTTTGAAACAAAGTAAAATAGGAAGATATATAATAATTTCACACAGATAAATGTCAGCAGTTCTATTAAGACATTTTAACATTAGTTTACTTGTCAGGCTACATGGTGTGCAGTGATGTAACATCACCCCATGTCATCTCAGTTCATAACACATTAACACCACCTCACCTTAGTTTAAAGGGGCGTTATGGAGCCTTCATCCAAGACAATGGTGAGGGTCATTGAGTTGTATGTGGCTCTTTATCTCACACCATACAACTTTATGATAGGATTCTTAAGATATACTGAATAACACCAATTTAGGATTGGTTTTGGAGTATGTTTCACACATTGTAGAGTGCATGAGTTATCCGTTATAGAAAAAAATAGAACAGTAAAATTTATAAAAGCATCTTTTAATTTTGTATAAATTTTAATAAATATCTTTTGTTAGTAAGTGTTTCCTGCCAGGACGAGTAAATGCCCATTTGTTTTTAGTGAAAAAATATTCTTTAAATTTTATATTTTTTCTGATTAACTAGAAAACTTTACAGTTGGCGGTGAACTTTCGATTTAGTTTACTTTGATATTCTTTTTATTGAAAGCACGATATATATGTATATAAAATTCATAAACACCTCAAATAATTTTAAAAGTTGGGTGATAAGTCAAACGTTGTTCTTTACTATAAAAGTGTCTTTCAAGAAAAATGTAAGTCTTACTAATTTGTCATAAAAAATTAATACAAAGTTTCTTTATTTATTTCTCTCTCCATTGAGCAAACATTTGGCTTATCACGTAATAAAAAAATATTTAGCTAAGATACAGTATACAATCTATTTAAGATATAGTAGTATAGTACCATAACCTCTTGAAAGAAGTAAAATCACTGTAATAGTTTTTTTATAACATATTATATCAGTGTTTATAAAGATATAAAATTACCAATCTATTTCACAAGTTATTAATATCGTTATTTTCTATGTAAAGAAAACCTAGTATTGGTAAATTATATTTTTTATTTAGTTTTAAGATAAAAACGAAATCACGGATAGAGGCAGAAAAGGATGGAAATTCGGTGGCAAAAGTCAGAATCAGAAAGTGGTGAGTTTTCACCTTTTCGTTATAGTTTTTATTTACTTTTTCTAAATAGTAATTTTGTAAATTCTATATCATATAATCTCACTTAAAAAAATTAAACTCATGTTCCTTTTCTGAGTGACAAACATCTATACCATAAAAATTAGCATGAAGCATATCACTTCACTCTAAGCAAATCATTTTTCTACATTTATGTTTTTTAATTTAAATAAAAAGAAACTTGTAACTTTCTAAATAAAATTCATCTTTAATTATGTAAAATTTATAAAGTTCACTTTTATATTATGAATAAAATTCGATTATTTCTACAACCTACACAAGTTCAAGTTATGTGCAGAAATAATACCTATGGGTGCAGAAGTCGCTAGAAGCTTCCAAGTTGGTCGACTAGAAAGTTGAGAGTACTCGGTTTAGACGGAGAGTACCAGTGGAGTACCCGGACACGTTAAATTATAAAGAAAATAGTTTTCGGAAAATAATATATATGTCAAGTATCATTAGTTTATTAATATTTATAATAAAATGTGTGAATATCAATATAGAAATACATGTTCAAATAGTAAAGTATTTCAAAAATTGGTATTCATTTCTTGAAAAATTATATTCAATCTTTAATATGATATAATTAAGTTTTACATTTTTTTTAAAGTTAAACTCAACCTGAGTTCATCAACATAATCTAATACATGTGTAAGAAAGATTTAAATGTTAAAACCATAGGAAAAAACTAATTCACTGATTTTATTATGTATATAGCATATAACATACATATATGTTTGTAAAAAGTAAAAAAAAACTTCAAAAATATATAAATAACCAATAAAAAATCAACAATTTAGGCCTTTTCTCATACTTCTTGCACGTAAACCTTCTTTTGAAATTAACCATATATATATATATATATATTTATATAACATAGAGAACAACATGATTTATTTGTAAATTGTTTATTATACAGGGACACAGAATCAATAATTATGTGGAGAAGCACATAATTTTTATCTTTTATTTGAAGTATATAATTATTTTTTAAACCGTGTCTTAAGTATATAATCTAGATATGGTGGTTATATAACCATAATCTTTTTTAATCTACTACTACTATTAAACTATGAATACACTATTTACAAATGTTTGATAGACAGTTGTAAAAAAACAGAGTTATAAATATATGATAATTGAGTAAAGTATATTGGGAGGGATGGGATGGGATTGGAAAAGAAAAGACAGGTAAGAAACAGTAGTAGTAACTGTGGGTGTGTTGACAGAAATGCAGTGAGTAGTTATGTAGAATGCGTTCGGGAGTTGGCATGCAAGATACTGGAACTGATAGCTCAAGGGGTGGGGGTCCCACCCACATCCTTCTCCCGTCTGCTCAACAGCTTTGACAGCGACTCCCTCTTGAGGCTCAATCACTACCCACCTGTCACTCACACTGCCGCTATTGGCTTCGGAGAGCACTCTGACCCTCAGATCCTCACCCTCCTCCGATCCAACGGTGTCCCTGGCCTTCAGATATCCTTGGGAAATGACACTTGGCTCTCTGTTGACCCTGACCCACTTGCCTTCTGTGTCAATATTGGTGATCTCTTGCAGGTGGTTGCTTCCCTTCCCTTCCTTACCTTACCTTATTATTATTATTATTATTATTATTATTATTATTATTATTTATTATTATTATTATTTTATGCGACACAACAAAATTATTTTACTTTTTGAATTTATCATTTTGTTTTTGTAGGCTATGACCAATGGAAGGTTTCTAAGTGTGAGACATCGAGCCATGGCTAATACGTTACATGACCGCTCTAGATTGTCCTTGGTCTTCTTCGGTGGACCTCCACCGGAAGCCATAATCACTTGCCCGCCCCAGCTACTTAAGCAAAATGAACCACGCTATAGAGCTTTCACTTGGGCAGAATACAAGTCGCATACTTATGCTCATCGACTTGGTGAAACTAGACTTGACCATTTCAAAATTGTTTAAGGTGAACAAAAAAAGAAGAAACCATCGGCTGTAAATCTTTTCTTTCCAAACAAACAAATTTTGCAAATCAAAGAACAGTGTTGTTCGATTTTGGATTAGTTGATGTTAAATACAAAGAGTAGTCTAAAAGTAAGCATGGGTAGATTAGTTATAATTTGATACGTGGCTTTTGGGTTTGATATTATTAGGGTGAGAAATGGTATATCACCTTAAACTTGTTTTTAACCCGAATTCAGTATAACATGTTACCTAAACCTATAAATGGATGTTTGGTTTATAGAATGTAGTTAAAGGATTGAAATTCAGTTTAACTTGTGATCAAAGATATGAACGAATTAGATGGGAATTTATATTTATTAATCATTGTGATTTTTCCTTTTTATATTTTTTTTAAACTTCAAACTATTGAGAAGGATCACCTACGTTTTTTTAAACTTCAAACTATCAAAAAAGCACCAATAGCCACCACAATCAACCATAGTCGTCACCACTATTCAAGCCAAATCACCTCTCCTTTTTTTTTCTGTCCAACTCAACACATGAGATTTTGTGAGTTATCTCGATGTAAGATGGGAGGTTGTTGTAATTTCATGGGCGAAGGATGGAAGCAGTTGTTGACAATAACTTATTAAGCGTGCGTTGCGGCAACAGTGTGGTGTAGGGATGAGGCTTGTGAATGGTGATGGTGTGACTGGAAGAATCTCAAACGGTGGTTGATGTTTCAACTTCTAGAGAAAGAGCCGTAAATGTTTCAAGGGTGTTTAGGTAGTCTAATAAACAGTACGAGCTGCTCGTAAACTTGGCTTGCTAAAAATTCAAATCAACCCGTGTTTAAAGGAGCAAGAGCCTAAAATGAAGCATTCATAAAACATTCCCATACCAAGCCAGCAAACCTAAGCGAACCTATCATTTACTTAAAAATAATAATGATGTTTATTTTAATATAAAAAACCTATATTGCGTTACGTTTAAGTCATGTTCTTAAATTCTTCTGAAATTCAAATTGTCAATAAAAAAAAGAAAGCTAAATTTCTTTAAATGTGGATAATTGATGCAATTTCAACATTTTCCAACCAAACAAGCTAGAGATAAGAATCGTTTCTAATTCCATCAGATTTTAACTAACAATCAGTCTTGCCATTGGTACAAATGCTAGTACGATTAAGCTATCTCAAGCAATTTAGTTTTATAAAACTACGTTATTTAGTCCACAAGTCAAACAAACAATGTTCTTGGACTCCACATGTTTATTCGGTTACAAAATAAATGAGATGATTTCTAGACCACGTGATGAGATCGCGGTGCAGCGCGAGAGCATTTCTTGCGCCCGTGTTTTCCACCAAGCCCACACACGCAGTTCTCGAGAAGTTGATAATCCTCTTCCCAAAACAAGTTTGATGCCATTTCAGGGTTCTCCAATAACTTCTTGGAGGTCAGGAATCCAGCAATGGTCCATGTTTGATAAAGGCGAGATTGCTTTCCGATGAATCTTCCGTATCTTGTATCATAATATTCAGGCCATTTATCTGATGAAAGCCTCTTCTCCGCTAAAGCGATTGCTTTCCTTGCAAGTTCCGGCCTCTTCATCTTGATGCAAGCAAGAGTGAACTGATATAACACTGGAACAAAGTCATGTCAGTGCCCATTTAATTATGAGGGTGTCTCAATAATGGTAAATAATGAAGGTAACCAACAGATAAATTGGTCAAACAAGTCAAAATTCACCCAAATTTGGTATTTACAATTTCAGCCCATTTATTTTTAAATGGATCGATTTGTATATCTATCAAGTCAAACAGGTAAATCAAATATATATATATATATATATATATATAATATATATATATATATATATATAGAGGATTTTGTAAAAAGAACCCAAAGTGTGAGAAATATTGTGGAGATGACATGTGTCCTCAATCTAATAAGTAATTTTCTCATTGATTCAATTAATTGATAACATTCGATAACCGCCATCCATTATTATAGGAATACGAATTTATATTCTTTTAAGGTCCATTAAGATTATGTGAGTTATCGTTCATCAGTTATATTTTATGAAGATCGCAGAATGAAGGTTTTATAGTGTGTTATATATTGATGGTTGCGGAATGAAGATTTTTATACAGTGTTATATTTTCTTTTACAGATTTATGATAGATGTATAGTGTTATATGTTATTATCTGTAACAATGTTATATAGTGTTACGCATTCTATAACAGGTCTATGATGAATGTATAGTGTTATATAGTGTTATGTATTCTGTAACAGGTCTATGATGGATGTATAATGTTATATATTGTTATGTATTCTGTAACAGGTCTATGATGGATATATAGTGTTATATAGTGTTATATATTTCTGGTAACAGGCCTATGATGGATGTATAGTGATATGTATTCTGTAACAGGTCTATGATAGATGTATAGTGTTATATATTTTTGGTAGCATGTCTATAATAGATGTATAGTGTTATATTTTCTGATAGCAGTAACATGTTTCCAGATTCGTAGAATAAAGATGAACAAGGATCGTTGAAATTTAGGAGAAGGACGCTGGAATTTAGGAGAGGTTACTTTATTTGACACATATAAAAAGACACTATTAACTTACAATTTTCAAATCAGCCCAAATAATTCAAATACAATTTGGTCCCTATTGATCTCAACCACTTCTCACACTTTAGACCATTTTACACTATCCTTACCCTAATATATATATATATATATATTTATATATATTATGGGATGGTTTAAATGAGAACGCTAAATATCGCGAGAACCGTGAGAACGAATGAAAAGACCACTAGAATTTGGTAAAAAACAAGTGAAATTAAAAAATTCTTTTTACACTTGTCATTATTATTCGAATACAATTTTATAAATTTAATTTACACATTTAAATTTACGTGAATTCGAAAATAAAGAAAATTTACACATGTGTAAGTTTGCCATTTACACATGTGTAAATTTGTTATATTTACACGTGTTAAAAATCTAATAAGAGTGATTTTGAGAGGAGATTTGAATTATTTAATGTTGTATTTTAATTAAAATGATGATTTTATTAAAAAAATGGTTTTGATTGGTTTTCTCATTCGTTCTCACGGTTCCAGAAATATTTAGCGTTCTCAAGATAACCCTTCTTTCTATATATATACACTAAAAGATAAATGGGTCAAACAAGTTGAAACTGAAAGTTCCCAAAAATGGGTAGTTACTATTTGAGCCCTTTAGTATCTCCAATTCAAAGGGGTAAATTAAACATACATAACTGAAAGGTAAATAGGTCAAACAAGTCAAGTCACCCAAATTGGGCAATTACTATTTCAGGCCCATTTAAATATGAATTGGGCGATTAAGTTGAATGGGTAAGTTAAAATTCATATTAAAAGAACTAACTAAAAAGGTGAATAGGACAGACAAGTCAAAAAGTCTCCCAAATTGGGTATTTACTAATTGAGGTTTGTATATAATATATTTATATATGGCTCAATTTGAATGAATAGAGGGGTTTATCTTGAAAATGCTAAATATTGCGAGAACTGTGAAAAAGAATGAAAAAACCAATCAAAACCATTTTTAATACGAATCTCATTGTAATTAAGATACAACATCAAAAAAAGAATTTACAACATTAAATAGTTCATTTCTCCTCTCAAAATCACTCTTATTAGATTTTTTACACATGTGTAAATATAACAAATTTACACACGTGTAAATGGCAAACTTACATATGTGTAATATTTCTTTATTTACGAATTCAAGTAAATTTAAACGTGTAAATTAAATTTCTAATATTGTATTAGAATAATAATGATAAGTGTTAAAAATTTTGAATTTGAATTGTTTTTTTACCAAATTCTCGCGGTTTTTATTCGTTCTCACGGTTCTCGCAATATTTAGTGGTCTCATTTAAACCTTCCCCTATTAATTCAAACTAGCAAGTTAAAAAATTAACTGAAAATATAAATTTGGCCAAACAGATTAAAAAGTTGCCCAAATTGGGTATTGACTATTTCATGCCTATTTAATCATGTATGGGTCGGTTTGTATCTCTTATCATTCAAACGGTTAACTTAAAAATATTAACAAAAAAATAAATGGGCCCAACATATCAAAAGTCCCCCTATTTAAGCATTTACTATTTGTCTATTTCAGGCCCTTATAAACGGGTCAATTTGTATCTTTACTTGGTCCGTCAAACAGGTAAATTAAACAAAATCAACTCAACAGTAAAATGGTCAATCAATATTATTTAAGTGCTAGAAAGTTGAAACCGCTAATATTATTCAAGTAATGCATCCAGATCTAAAGAATACCTGCCAAAGAAGCGTAGGCCAGGATCCACCGTTATGGTATGACCAAGGGCTGCAAAAAAAAAAACACCGGAGTGTAGAGTTAATATTGATACACCATGCCATCTCTAGCCGAATGCCGTGTGTTTAATTAGTTCAAGACAAGAACCCAGAAAAAAGAATATTTACAACTTGCCGTGTGTTTAAATAGCCCAAGACAAGAAGCCAAAAATAGTTCAAGCGTCCCATTGTTAGTCATTAGATACGTTGCAGGGATAGCAATTTCAACCCATTAACTTACAAATGGGTTATGTTTCATCTTAAAGTGTTCAAATAGATTGAACATGTTATAAGAGTATTCCGAAGTGTATTTGGAACCATGTTTAAGGATTTCGTTATAAAATATGAAAAAGTGGACAAAATATGTTTGTGTGTCAATCCCATTTCGACCTATACTATAAAAGCATCATACGTGTTCTTAGGATCGCTTCCAGTAATTATACGCCATTCTTCATTGTCGAGTGCAGGGTAACAGATCTTTAGAGGCATGTTTGCTACAAGATCATCCCATTTCTCTTCAATCAAGTTCAATATTCCATCATTTTGTTTTGGGGAACCCAATGAGGAAACAATGGCCCACAGGTTTCCGAGGGTGAAGAACCTAAAATCCATGTGAGCTGGTTGTAAGTTGCCAATAAAATATCCACCAGATTCTGGAAACCAGTCTACCAACCAAGACGGAATCTGTTCAGGATAGATATTGAATTTGTTGATGGCATCAGTAGAGTATTCCTCGGTCTTATAACGGTAGATTTCGTTAATCTTTTTCATATCAACCCAATAGTATTCACGAATGTGAAAACACAGAGCACTCAGCCGGTTGTTGATGGCTGCTACTAGATTCTTTGTTGTGTCATTCACGCTCACCATCTCTCGTGAGCACCGTAGTGCTGAGTAGAACAAAGCCTGTAAGCCATCAGTTCATGTTGTAGCAATGGAAATGAGCAACAAGATAACTTATAATTGTGGCATGTTTCACATTTAAAATGAAGTGTAAGCATATACAGTTATTAACTTACTTGAATTTCAAGAGGATGGCCATGAATACCCATCCTTCTATCGATCATGCAGGATCCATCAGTCACCAACAGAGTCGGAAACATGTCAAACCCATCAGCCAAACACAATTTGAGTATCAATCGTATTCCTGTTTGAACATCCACCCGCTCTTGCAAAGTGTAGTCACCTGTGATCTTCCCATAAGCTCTTAACAATATGATCCACCACAAACCTGATCAACACGTCAACTTCAATATGAAATTCCAAAGTCATAGCTAAATTAGTTCGCTAATATTACCAGAATCAACAGGTGCGACACGGCCAATTGCTGATTCACCAAAATCAGGATCAAGAACATCCTCAAATTCCCCAGCTCTTCCATCAAGAGGCACACTTCGAACTTTGAAGCTTGCTGGCATCAACCCTTGCCCAGGGCTGTGGCAATCTACTGTCTTTTCCCAACTCTGTAAACATAGATCAAGTTATATTTATTCTGTAAAAAAGAAGGGGTAATTAAAGAAGTGAATACCTGCAGCTGAAGAGTATGTAGCAAAAAGTTCTTGACAATCTCTCCTTCTCCATTGAGCAAGAGGGCAAGCACCGAAGGTACGAAATCACGAATAAAGACCTGATCATAGTTCAGTGGCAGCTTATCAGCCGGATCGGTTGCTGCAATAGTTCCAACAGGACTTCCACAGTAATTCACAACAGACCCTCTAAGCAAATTCCATGCTTCCTTGTCAATCTCTTACTCCTTCCTATCATTATTTACATCTGCAGCACTATAATCTAACATGTTATCTTCTTTACTTTCAACCTTTCCAGTCACCACATTAAACCCCCCTTGAATGTAAATCTTTTCCCAGCTTGTACTATCATTAACATGGGATCCAACCCAAGTCGAATAGTCTGAGGCCACTTTAGATACAATCCTCCTACCATTTCCTCCCACCTGACAACCCTTGAATAAAACCCTAGGCTGTCTTCCCCAATTCGAACCGGAATCACAAAAACCCTTCCGATTTGAATCTCTAAACCCTAACTTTGGATCAACCACACCTCCTCTAAACCCGTATAACTCTGTTGCAATCACGAGATTTCGACGAATTGATGACATCTGAACGGTTACTAACAGGTATTCGAAGACCGAAATGCGAAGATCTTTTGTAACTAATTAAGATCCTACAGCAAGATGGCTTCATAGTGGATATTCCAATACAACTACAACTAACCATTTCTACTATTGTTTATTGATATGCTAAAACAAACAGGTATTACAGAATATATAAATAACCCTAGATCTGCTGAACTCGATAAAAGATTGAATCAACAGAGGTTATGTGTGAAATGATAATTGTGTTATATACAGACAGACAGACAGATAAACGATTATTAATTATTATTGAAAGAAAAGAAAAGATCTGACTTACACAATTAGTTGTGATCCGAATTGGTTCGTGTGCGGATGAGAAGCGGTGGCTCAAAAGTGATGAATTGCGGGTGGGTTAAATAAGCAAAGGAACAGGATATTTCCCGAAAGTGGGGACAACACTTGAGATACACGTGTTTTATTGTCTTTTTTCTAGATTTTTTAGATTTTTATTTTTATTTTTAATTTTTAAATGTTATCCATTGAGGAACTCAAATTAGAGGGCGGTGTTTTTAAGTTTCATTTAATAAGAGAAAAGAAATGTAGGGAAATTAGCAAAGGAAAGATGTGATATTATTTCGTTTTCTCGAGTTTAGGGAAAAGAAAAAGAAAGAAAATTAAACATTGTTTTCGAGTTAGAAAGAAAAGAAAATTATAATTTTACTATTATACTCTTTAACATAAATTATAATTACCAGCCATGGCACCAACTCCTTTATTTCTACTTAATTTCACTAGAAGATCAAACATTTATTGCTACTTTCTGATCTTCTAATACTTTTACAATTTACTTCTACTCTAAAGTCCAAAAATTGTTTAATGTGCTCAAGCGAGCTATAGGTCAAACAACTAGGAATATGTTTGTTTCTTTTTTAAGCAAAGTTATCTGAAAAGAAAAAGTTAAAGAAAAAAAAAAGAAACCCAACAAAGGGAAAAAATAGTTCCGCAAACTACTAATCCTAGGAAACAGCAGCCAATACCGCCACCTCTCGTATCTTTTTTTAGGAAAGTATGTTATATAGGGAGGGGCTAAGCAAGGCAAACAGTTCCAACAACGAAGGTTTTGTAATCTTGGGCACCACCTAAGGTGAATTCGTTTGTGTGGAGGAGCGTCGCATGTAGACTACCAACCAAGGCGGAACTTGAAAAAGAGGAATACATGTTAAGAGTCGACTCAAGCCCGATAAGAGAAGCTCGGGCTCGGGTTTATTTATTAAACGAGCTTGTCTTTTAAGCTCGGCTCGGCCTCGAGCTCGTTTAAGCTTGGCTTGTTCGAGCTTTTTTTGAGCCGATCTCGAGTAGTTCGGCTCGTTTGCACCCCGTGTGCAACACTTGCGGCAAAGCCTGCAATATTACAACTAACAACAATGTCCAAAAAGTAACAAAGGAACCTAAATCACTCATGGCAAACTAGAAACTAAGGCATGATAACGTAGTAGGCAAATCATCACAGGAGTCTGTACAAGGATCTAGAAGGAGAATACAATCATCTTAGATCCAAGATACCTGCCTACCTTAAACGCACCGAACAAAAATATAACTCATACAAAAGCAACCAATCTAGACATTGCCAAACAAGGAAAATCTTAACCAGAATGAACCAGTTAACTCGAGGTAATTTAAATTATCTAATCATAAAGGACATGTTCAATTTCTTTAATAATGCAACAGGTCTGTGTGTATTACCTGTAATAAATGGGTACATCATGGTGAAGTCTAAAAAAAGCACATGTATGATGATGGTCAGTAACGATGAAGAATTTTTACTTCCTTTCTTCATCTATAATTTCTTTAACATGTCTATATGCTGCATCAATACAAAGGTCTTGCAAAAAAAAAAAAAAGAGATAATCACAATGTGTAACTTTGACCAATTTACCTAGGAGCCTGTCACATTGACATGCATGTATTACCTAAGAGCCTGAATGATTTTATTGCCTTCTAAAATAGCATTAACCACACTGCCAACACTATTCATAATCATAGAGGCTAAATCTTCATCTTGTTGTTCAATTTTTCTTTTTCTAGTCTTACATTTCTTTGCACTTGAAGATTGCTCAGGTAAAGAAGACGTAGGATGCAGCACTTGAATATCATCATCAATATTGTATTCGCTCTCCTCATTGGCAGCTAATAATTCATCCCCTTCTGAAACAGTTTCTAAGTTAATGGTGTCACTCTTTTGCAGCCGGGCATTTCTTTCTTTAAAAGTTTCAGCCTGTGCACCGGATGCCCTATCCTTTGCAATCAGTTCTAGTATTTCATTAAAGTATGAGACTTTCTTCATCTGCAACGTTGCAGCATTAGGCTTCGACTATTTAACAAAATTAGGATAACTAGTATTATACACGATAATATAAAGATTCATGGAAATAGTTAAAGCCCTTACATCTATTAATTTCTCCTACACTCCATCTTCCGCTGCAATCAATTGAGTTTCTGAATTCCATGAGAACCCACTCATCGACGTTCCGTGAAACATATCGTACCATTGGGAGAAATAGTCTTTTAACGTTTTCAAACGATTCTTCAAATGCTTTTTGGTAACATCAATTGTCACACCCGCTCATAGGTAGAAATGTAAGGTGTGAACTTGATTAGTTTTCATTGCATACGATGTAAGTAAACAATCTATATGAATAAAATATGCACAATGTTCATCCATTCCAAGATATAAAAAGTATACAAGTCACAAGTTTGCTCGCAAAAGACATCACTAGAAATGTTGTTTTACAAAAGAAGACTTGTACAAAATAAAGTTTTAATAGATTGAGGTTTTGCATTCAATCTTTCGCACAAGGGTGGAAGATGTGAACCAAATCGTCCATAAGGATGTCTTGACATGTTGGTTCTTGTTTCATGAAGTGCAATGATTCACTAATTACCTGAAATACATGTAAGTTTGAAAAGTCAACATAAAGTTGGTGAATTCATGTGTTTGTTTGCTTTATATCAAATGAATCTCAAAACATTTGAAATCTCGTATTGTATACCGGTATGTGAAAGCGTCTATGAAATTCAAGGATCATTAATGTTTTGCAAGGACATTAATATGTATTCCATCAGTAAGCAACCAAACCTAGACGATGATATTCGACCCTTCTGATATGGATCACAAAAGCACTCCTAAGAGGTTGAGAAACCAGGAGTGGAGCTTGCCAAAACTCAATAGATCTACACCTTTTGCACCTCGGTCGTTATGTATGATTAATGGTTACTCTTGTTCATTTTCTACTTATGTGCACATGATCTAATGTATTTCATCCCATAGTTAAACATACCATTTATTGTAACATGTATTCCCCTCGAGTGTTTAATAGTAAAACATGAAAAGTTTGAAAGGAGGGACATGAACTCACAATTTTGCGTCCGAAAGATGAGTGCTAGCAAAGGGGTATCCAAACACTTAGAGCAACCTACAAGTTTTCTAACTCATTAGACACTTAGGTCTTTACTAGACCGTGTACATGTTGCTCATCTTGAATGTTGTTAAGTTTGTATTTATTTGGAAACCCTTGTGTGTTTTAATACGTTGGCATTTGATGTATGTTGGTTGTTAATGTATATATAATTCATACACACACACATATATATATATGTAATATATATATACATATATATATTTGTATCCGTGTTGTGTATGAACGGGCCTCGCCTTTCATGAGTCTTCGTGCCTAGCACAAGTGTAAGTGAACCTAGCCCATAAGTGTATTCGTGCCTCGCACGATGTAAGTGGGCCTAGTCCATATGTGCCTCGTGTTCGCACGATGTAAGTGGCCTAGTCATATGTCCTCCGTGTCTCGCACGATGTAAGTGGGCCTAGCCCTCGATAGTCTTATGTTAAGTTGTTCGCATTGGATTCATCCAATTATTCATATGTCTTTGCCACGCATGACTGGGCCTAGCCCCTAGTTTCGTGCTTGTGTCTCACACAAGTGTCATTGTTATAATATATATATATATATATATATATATATATATATATATATATATTCATGTTTGAAGGGATCCTCAATCCTTATGTGTGTGTATATATATGTATATCTCATTTGATATATTGTTAATTTTAAATATTTTTAACATCGAATTTGTTATATATACATGTATTCTATCCTCTTGTATGTGTACACTTCATCATGTGTATTTGCGTACATTATCATGTACTTGTGTATTTATACGTATATGTGTACCATGTATATACTTTACTAGTATACTTTTAGTGTTGGTATTTGTACCGTATTTATATGTATTTTGGTACATGTATATTACTTGTAATCCTTGTATTTTACCAAGTATTTTGATGTACGCATTTCATACGTATGAGTATACTTATATACTTCTTATCTTACACTTTAGAAAATTTTATGTAACTTTTCGGATATATGTAAGGTAAAATATATATTATTTAGGTGTCTCAAAAAATATTTTTTAGAACTTGTCGTCGTAGTTGTTTATATATATATTTTCGTTGTCAAAATGCCCAAGTGTCGTCGATAGATGTATAAGCTCCTCGTCATGACGATATGAACGGTCGTTGTCGGTGATGATACATTTAGCTTATTACTGAACTTTTATTATATCTTTAGTGCCGATTTCATATATATATATATATATATATATATTATTCCTTCAATAAATACATAAGTTAGTTTGTCCGATTGTCCGATTTATCCATCGTCCAAATCTTGGTTTAGGGTTTAATAATATATATATATATATATATATTTTTCTTTCATGTGTTAAGTTTCCAAGTATCCATTCAAGTATATGAGTTTATATATATGCGTATCCATATATTTTTATACTTGATTATTTACAAGTAATTAGTGTCGGGTACTATAGTATTTAAACATGTATACCCTAAGGCTTCTAAATACATACATCTTGATACACACTTAGATATATATATATATATATATATATATATATATATATATAAAAGGTGGGTTATTCTAAATATATATATCTTTCACCCTCAGTATATATATTTATAATATTCCATTTCTCTTATGAAATAACCTTAAGTGTTTAAGAAAATGTTTATGAGTTTATAACTTAAACTTTCCACCAAAGTTTGCTTAATGATGATTAAAGTTGTTAATCTCATTTAACTAAGATAATCACCTGTTAAACCATAAGGGATTTTAGAAAACTTCGCCATAGTTTCTCCTATACTAAGAGTGTTTTCAACTTTTTTTAAAAACGTACTTTTAAACACTTTTTAATCCAAAATCATCCAAAACACAAATCAAGTTCCAATCAACATTTTTCATGCATATTCCAACAACTATATCTTCAAGTTCATGAACTTTATTTTGTATATATTATCAAGATCACTAAAAATAACAACATGTTTAGGTTCATCTTTCACTTCAACATTTTCATACAAACTTGTTTAGGTTATATCTCAAGTTGTTCATAAATCATGTTTCGAGCTTCTAGTTATATTTATATTTTTCCAAAGCCATTTTTAAAGTGTATAAAGTTCATGACATCTTTAAGATGAAGATCTTGCTAGATCTAAACATCTTTATGTTTAGATATCTTTTTAAGTACCATTAAGAAAGATCATCAAGTTTATCTATACTACATTACACTAATCATCAAGTTAAACCAAACCATATTACACTAAGCATCACGGTTAACACAAATAACATATAATTATGTAGGATTATTATGTTAGATTTAGGGTTTTAAGCTTTATCTTAAGTGAGCTTCAAGATGTACTTTTGAGATCCATCAAGTATAATAAGCATAAAAATGAAGTTAGATGGCCTTAAAACTAGCACAAGGCTAGGGAAGAACTCTTATGAAGATGAAGAACTTGAAGATCCTAGATGATGTATGATGCTCATACAAAGCTTTCATGGCTTGCACTTCTTTAGATCATCTTAAAATGGTTCTTGAAGCCTTGAGATTATGTGTTAACTTGAAGAAAAATGGAGATGTGTGTGGGTGTTCTTGAAGCCGTGAACAAGAGAGGGAAAGAAAGAGTTTTTGTTGTTGTTTTGAAGTGTAGGAAATGAGGGGAATGTGTTGTGTAGGTGGTTTATAATTCTCCAAAATCTCACAAGTCAAGGTAGAAATCTAATAGCCATACTTTTCCATCTTCTCTCTATCATGAAACTAGTATGTAGGAGGTGCTTGTAGGACCCACATGGGGGGGGGGGTAAAGTGTAAGTTTGAATTGTTTTAAAATATATCATATGCTTGAGATGCTTAACCTTTTAGATTTAGTCATTAGTCTTTTGTTGCATCATTAGGGTATTAATCGTGTTTAGGATGGTAAACCAATCTTAACTAGTTCACTAGACTAGTATATTAGATGTTAGGATGATACTTTAGCTTCTAGTTCCATTATCGGGTCGATACCAGTTAAAATACGAAAGTGCGTGATGATACAGGCAATAGCATCCATAAATATGTTTGATATCCTCGGGATTGTTTAAGATAATTAACATTATCTATAAGCTTTACCATTGTTGCGGAATGTTGAAATTTGTTGCAAAGTGTTGAATTGGTTAGTTTATTATTCGAATCAGACAATTTAGGTGTTTTGGCATTTTTCCAGAAAGTTTATATATATATGCGTTTGTTTCCCAAAGTTAGGAATCTTGTATATATATGGATTTGGATATGCTTTCATATCCGTTTTTTTGTCATTCTAGTTCATATCAGAATCTTCCTGTAATGAATAGTGTGTTCAGGTGAATAGTGTTTTCAGCATTTGCTTGCCAACATATTAGGACATAGTTGTTTGTTTTCGCGACACGCGAATTGACAAATGTGAATTGTAATGTCTTAACATGTCCTATCACTGCTAACTTTGTATGACTCAATCATTCATAATTTAAGTCAAAAGAACACAATTAAATTGTATAAATAATGGTTAAGTTATACGAAATTATCATGAATTTTTTCCGGTTGTCACATCAATTTGAAGCTTTGTGCTCAACTCCTCAATCATATTGTTGTATGCTTGTGAAGTAAGAGATCCATTAATCCTATGGCTTTATCCTGTTGCGTTATCATGGATTGTATGAATATGTTTCCATGTTTTCGGTCCACTTTAGTTGTTCCTTCTTTCCGGTAGCTTCGTGTTTACTCATGATAGCTTTCTACATGATAAATAAAATTCGCATATGTACATATGTGAATAAAATGAAAGCCATGTCACACCCTGCTAGTAGCGAAAGCATAATGCGTGTGACTAGGAAAGGTAATCATTGCATCCGACAAGTAAACATTGAAATACTAACGATGCCATTAATATATAGTTTCAAACATAAGTACAAAGTTCTTAAAACACGTTCACAACGTTTTCCCAAAATACATTACAAGTTCCAAGAGGACTTTAACAAAACATAGTTTGATTCATAAACATAAAACAAGGCTTTGACTTCTATATGTCCTCACGAGGGCGGTATATATAAGGCAAACCCTTCAAATATGGCCATCGTTCTTTACTTTCCACTTTTCTTGATCATCCTTCGTGTTATGCTTTCTTTCCTAAAATACATATAATTTGAAAAAGCAACACAAAGTTGGTGAGTTCATGTGTTTGAGTGTTTGTATCATATGAATCTTTAAACATTTGAATCTTTGAATTTGTAAACCGGTATGTAAAAGCGTCTATGAAATTCGAGGATCCATTAATGTGTAACTAATAAATTATTATGTGTGCCACATAAGAAAGCAACCAAACCTAGACGATGATTTCAGACACTTCCGATCTGGGACCACAAAAGCACCCCTAAAAGGTTAATAAACTAGGAGTGGAGCTCGCCAAAACTCAATAGATCTACACCCTTTGCACCTTGGTCATTTCGATTATGGTTACTCTTGATAATTTCTACTTATGGTACATGATCTAAAGTAATTTCATTCCATAGCTAGTATACCATTTGTATTAACATGTATTACCCCTTGATTGTTTAACAGTAAAACATTGAAAAGTTTGAAAGTAGCGACGTGAACTCACTGTTTTGCGTTCCGTAGAGTCGTGCTTAATGTAATGCGAGCGTCCATGGGTGGTACCTACAAGTGTGATAATTCTATTAGACACTTAGGTCTTATTGGACCTCGTACCAATTGTTCATCTTGAATTCTCGGTATGTATTTATTTGTTATATTAAAACAACTTTAATGTTACTATTGCATTGGTAGTTTATTTATTCAATTGTCATTCATATATATATATATATATATGTCACAATTATATATATATTGTCATGTATTTTATCGTGTATGAACGGGCCTTGCCCTTCATATGTCCTCGTGCCATGCACACATGTCATTGGGCCTAGCCCATATCTTTATGTCTTTGGGCCTAGCCCACGCTTTTATGTGATTGGGCCTAGCCCATGCCTTTATGTGATTGGGCCTAGTGCATGATTAATTATACAAGCCCATATATTTATTTATATCCTTGCATTTTATTGTAAACTTCTGCTAAGTATGGGATAATTAAGCATACATATTAGCATACTTTGAACTTGTATATTTATACTTAGCGTTGTTTATACACTAAACTTTCCGGTTTTGTCATCGGTGAAAATATAATGTTATGTGTCTAAAAATTACATTATTTTTAAACTTGTCGTTGTAGACGCTATATATATATATATATATATATATATATATATTCTTGTGCCGAAATTGCCAAAGTGTCGTCCGCGTGTCGTAGTAGCTCCTCGTGGTGGCAATATGTTCGTTTGTTGACGGTGAATGATATATATTTATTCCTTTTCTTATCGGATATTTATATGTCTTATTGGTCGATTTGAAATATATATTATTTCTTGGAAATATATATTTATCAATTCCTTCATTGTCTGAGTCGTCCGCTTATTTGTTTAAAGGTAATACATAAGTGCCCTTTATATGTGTATATTTTGTGTATTATTTTCCGATAAGGATATGCATGAAGGTTCTTGACTATTTTTATATCCTTGCATTCATAGATATTTCATATATGGTGTGTTCTTTGTATTTAGTTAGTAGGTTCTTAACTCTAATACATACACACAATATACATGTATTTATACACATAAACTTATGATGGTGACAAAGTACATACACAGATTTTTATTCCCAAAACTATATCTATAATAAATAATGTTCATTTTTATGTTGTAAAATGTATATACGTATTTATTAAATCCTTGGAAGGTTAGGGCTTAACCCTTGTTCATTAAAACTTCCTTAATGACGATTAAGGTCACTAATCGAGTTTAACCCCGTTAATCACCCCGTTCATTATACTTTAATCGCGATTAGATTTTTAGAAAATTTCGCCATAGTTTCTCCTAACTATGGCGTTTTTCATGTTTTAAAAATGTATTTAATTCATGTTTAAACCCATAATCACAATCAACTTCAAATCAAGTTTCTATATACAACCTTTGTATGCATGATTTATACACTTTTCGTCATCATTTCCATGGACTTTTGTAAATATATATTTTAACAACTTTACTTAAAAATAAGGAAATCTTCACATATTTATTAGGACATTAAGGACATCATTTCATCATATTTTCTAATCAAGATCTCCACTTTAAACCACTTTGTTTACTAAACTTTTAAGATGATCATAATAAAAATCATGGTGTTTATTCCTTATAAAAGTCACATATATGTAATAATTCATTTTTAAGTTGTAGTAAAGTTCATGGATCATGAGGTTGATGATCTTGTTTAGATTAAACATCACAATGTTTAAATCATCATTTGTAATCTTAATCATACAAGATCACACACTTAAAAAACTTACTTTAACACAATCATGCTAACTATTTATCACTAATACACATAAGCAACACATAATAAGCTATATTTAGTAGATTATTTAGGTGAGATTAGGGTTTTTAAGTTTGATTTGTCTTTATATTCCAGATGATCAACAAGTACTTTCTTGAACTATATATAATAATGAGCTTAAAAATGGTAAAGAATTGGCTTACAAATTTGCACAAGATTAAATGAAGATTAAGAAGACAAATAAGCTCCAAAGAAAGCCCTGATCCTCCATCTTTGCAAACTCCTTGGGTGATCTTATAATGGCCTAAAGAAGCTTGATTTTGGTAGTTTAATGTTGAAGAAAAGGAGGATGATGGTGGTGGTCTTGTTGCCGTGAACAAGAGAGGGGAAAGAAGGGTGTTTGGTTTGTTTGCAAGTTGTAGGAATGAATGATGGTGATAGATGTTGGTGATATAAAGATCCTTACACTTCTCAAGTCAACATAAAATTTTCTTACACCATACTACATCCCTTACTTTCTTTTAAGATCAAGTGGGTGTGGGCTCACTTATTATGACCAATTTGGGGGCGGGGGTATAAAGTTTGTTTATATTTTTTTCATTTAAAACATGTGCCTTTTATGATAATTGTTAGATATTTTGGTAATTAAACAAAGTAGATTTAATTAGGGTGCTAATGGTAGTTTAGGGTTTTAAATAAGGTCTAACTAGTTCACTAGTTTAATGGGTATTGATTTTAGATGGTAAAAATGCTACTAGTTCGCTCATCGGTCCAATATCGGGTGATATATGAATGATGTTATATAATACCGGGAGCTATGATTTTAATTTAACATCGATGTTATGGCGTTTATTTAACGTGTTTACGATGCCAAAATATGGCTAACTAGTTCGCTAGGTTATTCGTTCAAGTGCTAGGGCGATGAAAATATCATTACTAGTCAGTCGGATAAAAAACGGACAAGTCATGTAAGTTGCGACGTAACACCGGAAGCTTATGTTTCGAAAATCCCATTGGTATCCCTACGATTATTTATGAGGCATGTGATCATTTATGAGTCCTTCGACCTTTAAAAGGTTGAATTAGTGTTGCGAACAAGTTAAGATTGTTATTTTTGTTAACTGAATCAGACAATTTCGTGATTTAAGCGTTATACTAGAAAGTTATATATGATTGCAAGTGAGGTTCCCACACTAGGGTTTATATATATATATATATGGACTCAAATATGTCTTTTGCATGTCATTATTCATAGTTCTGTTTCATTTAGTGTGACCGTGAATAGTGCGCCTAGCACTCTACCAACACTTTTAGGCATAGTTTAGTTGGTTTCGCGACACGACGAAAACCAATATATGTTATAGTATGTTTAGCTTGTCCTAACACGACTATATTTTTTACGACCCAGATATATAATTAAATCACATTAAATGCATGAGATTATGTAAAAAAGTAGTGATTAGATTGTACGGAATTACCGGTTATTGCCGTTTGTCACAAGCCAAATCACCAATTAACTAAAACCATAACAATCAATACAAAATCAAAATGAAATAACATAATGTACTATTCTTAAACTTCTAAAACTACTCTAACATATCTATTTCATTGTTTTGATACATTAAATATTTAGTCCACATGTCTTTTACAATTGAGTTCTTTAGTTGTTCGGATCTGGTACTTCCCTCACGTATCTCTCTTGTATTGTAGCGTTCTTCCTCTTGTGGTCCGTCCAACACCTCTTGTATGACCTCATCTCAAGATATTTATCATGATCTTCCTCTAATAAAAATTTGTGTAAAAATACAACATGCTAAAAAGATGCTAGACTGTGATGAATACTGTGTTAAGGTGAATAGTGTTTTTCAGCATTTGCTTGCCAACGTATTAGGACATAGTTATTTGTTTTCGCGA
The DNA here is from genome assembly GCA_947069175.1 of Scalesia atractyloides. NCBI lineage: Eukaryota > Viridiplantae > Streptophyta > Magnoliopsida > Asterales > Asteraceae > Scalesia > Scalesia atractyloides. Next base: position 55,485,109 of record CAMTDV010000012.1, on the reverse strand, counting down.
CACGAAAATCGTCAAATATGAATTGTAATGTCTTAACATGTCCTATCATTACTAGACTTTGTATGACTCAATCATTCATAATTTAAGTCACGAGACGCCTTGATATGGTATCGGATTTGAAAGATCTTGTCCATAGTCCCTTGGACGAATTTTGGACCCATTAGTTGTTTATCACTGATTTCCGCCTACCACATTGGTGATCAGCACTTGCGTCCGTAGAGAGTTTCAAATGGTGCAACTTGTATGCTAGTGTGATAATTATTATTATATGAGAACTCCACTAACGGTATATGAGTATCCCAATTTTCACCTAAGTCCATCACACATGTATGTAACATATCTTCTAATGCTTGTATTGTTGGCTTGCTTTGGCCGTCCGTTTGAGGGTGAAAGGTGGTGCTTAGATCCAACCGAGATCCAAAGGCCTGTTGGAATAATTTCCAAATTCTTGATATGAACCGATCGTCTTGGTCCGAAATGATTGAAACAGGCACTCCGTGTGATGCGACAACCTCTTTAAGGTATAGTTCAGCAAGCTTTTCCAGTACTGTCCTTCTCGCGTATCGGCAAGATGTGTGCGGACTTTGTTAGTCTATCAGCTATTACCCAAATCGTCGCGCGACGTCTCAAGGTCTTGGGTAACTTTGTGATAAAGTCCATCGATATTTGTTCCCATTTCCAGACGAGAATTATAGGTTGTTGTAACAATCCTGAAGGCTTTTGGTATTCAGCCTTAACCTTAGCGCATGTTAGACACTTTTCGACATAAGTCGTGATGTTTCCTTTAATGTTAGTATCATCAATAAAATTTCTTTAAGTCTTGATACATCTTATCCGATCCCGGATGAATAGGGTATTTTGACTTGTGAGCTTCGTCCAAAATAAGGGGCCTCCAAATAGTGGGACCCAAATTCATCCCATAAAGTATTGTGTTCCATCTTCTTTTGGCACCAATTGTTTTTCCATACCTCGTAGTGATTCCGCTTCAATGTTTTCCGTTTTGAGCGCTTCTTATAGTGCGTCGTGAATTCGAGTAGCGAGGTTTGTATAGTCATTTCTAGAGCTCGTACCCCTAAGGTTTTAACTCATTCTTTGAGGTTTAAGGCATTCGCCATAACGTTCGCCTTGCCTGAATGGTACTTGATTTCGCAAGCATAGTCATTCAACAATTCATCCCAACGTCGTTGGCGCATATTTAATTCTTTCTGATTACACATATGTTGAAGACTTTTGTGATCCATAAATATTAAAGATTGTACATTGAGTGACGTATAGGTAGTGACACCAAAATTTTAGAGCGAATACCACTACGCCTAACTCGAGGTCATGGGTGGTATAGTTCCTTTCATGAACTTTTAGTTGGCGTGATGCTACGCGATGACTTGTCTCGTTGCATCAACACACTACCTAGATCTTGATGCAATGCATCACAATAAACCACAAAGTCATCGGTACCGTCGGTTAGGGATAAGATCGGCGCATCACAAATTTTGCCTTTTAGATGTTGGAACACCATTTCTTATTTCTTGTCCCAGTCACACTTCTTGTCTTTTTATGTTAGGGACATTAGGGGTTGAGCAACTTTTGAAAAGTTTTTTTTTGAATCTCCAGTAGTAGCCCGCTAATCCCAAGAATTGTTGCACTTCCGTTGGGGTCTTTGGCGCTTCCCAATTCTTGATTGCCTCAATCATAGGCGGATCAACACGTATTCCTTTCTCATTCACTACGTGTCCGAGAATTTATACCTCGCGAATGCAAAATTCGCATTTAGAAAACTTTGCATAAAGTTTCTCTTTCTTTAGAAGTTCAAGAATGGTTTGTAAATGTTGTTCTATTCCTCTTGTGATCGTGAATATATCAATATATCATCGATAAATATTATCATGGATTTGTCTAAGTACAGCTTGCACATGCGGTTCATAAGTTCTATAAAATCCGTCGGTGCGTTTGTTAAGCCAAAAGTCATAACAAGAAACTTGTAATGGCCGTAACGAGTTCGAAAAGCCATCTATGGTATGCTTTCCTCTTGTATCCTAGTTGATAATAACCGGATCTTAGATCGATCTCGGAGTAGAAGCTTGAGCTTTGTAATTGATCGAATAAACTGTCAATCCTCGGAAAAGGGTATCGATTCTTGATGGTAAGTTTGTTCAACTCCCTGTAATCTATGCACATCCGAAAGCTCCCGTCCTTCTTCTTGATGAACAGCACCGGAGCTCCCCAAGGCGAAAACTCGGTCTAATAAATCCCTTGTCTAACAACTCTTAAAGTTGTGTAGATAGCTCTTGCATCTCGGACGAAGCTAATTGATATGGGGATTTCACTTCTGGTGCGGCTCCCGGCACCAAATCAGTGCAAAACTCAACTTGTTGTTGTGGAGGCAGTCCTTGCAAGTATATCGGGAAGACTTCGAGAAACTCCTTCACAACGAGTATTTCTTCCAACTTTGGCTCCTAAGTTTTCTTGTTGACCACATGAGCTAGAAAGGCTATACAACCTTTTCGTAGGCACTTCTGGGCCTCCATGTAATTGATGATTTGTAATGGCATTTCGCGCTTCTCTCCGTGTACTATAAGCGTTTATTCGTCAGGCAGGGGAATGCGAATAGTTTTCCTAGAACAAACTACTTCCGGTTGTCGGTCAACTAGTCTATGCCAGAAGCTACGTCATAGCAACCCAATTAAACGGGTAAAAGGTCGATATTAAATTTTTGTGCTTCAAGTTTGAGTGTTCATCCTTTAATGAGTTCTCCTGACTCAATTGATTTACCATTGGCCAATCCTATAGAACGAAGGGACGTCTAGCTTACTTGGACTCTAGGCCAAGTATATTTTGAATTCTATGGAGGTGAAACTAGAAAAAACAAAATGGATGCGAAATGTTGGTTGATAGGAAACGTGTCGGTGACCCTTAATGATTCCACATAACTCAGCTAATTCCCCATTAGCTAACTTGATAGTGTGTCTAACTTACATGACTCTAATTCGAGTATATGCTTAACACCTAAAGACACTAGCTAAGCTCGGCGTTGGTATCAAAAGAATTGATACATGATGATCTTAGAGTGGGACATACTCATGACAAGATTGGGAGTTTGTGGAGTATTCATAGTTCTAACCATACACACACTTATTCACTAGACTGATTAATTCTTAAGACATTCATGCTTGTAGTAGCCTCTGCGCCCCACTTGAACATCCGTGTTCTTCCTTGCGTCTTACTAACTTATTAGTTTTTGTTTTGTGCCTGGCCTCACCACACTGCTACTCTTGGCACTTTTGCAAATACCCTGAAGATGAAAGTTTCACTTATCACATTTAGGATTTCGACAAGTTATCAGCATACTTCTTGGTGCCAACATCGTTTATGGCAACAAGTACCTTCATTTCGTCCTTCGCGGGAGTTTCCTCTCGTTTGTTACTCACTCTCGAACCTTTCCTAAGGTATGAGAACTTTCGCTTCTCGTTGCTAGTAGATTCCAAATGCATTTCCTTCCTTTCTACACATTTCTTCGATAATTTCCCCATTCTCACCGCATCCTCGGTAAGACTAATTATGAGAGTTACTCTATGAGTGATCGAGGTAGGTTGGGATCATGCAGTCGCTCTGAATGCGTTTGAATTCAGGTGTTACCTAGTATGGAACAACCCTTGAGAGATCGTGAAAGCGTCGAGTGTAGCCAACAACATTGGCTCCAATCATGTTCGAGCTCTAGAATTCCATTTCCAGCCTTTGAATTTCAGTCAGCGAGCAATATTCTTCTCGCATAAGATCCTTGAGTTCTTCCCACGACAACCTCTTCGTAGTATCACTCCCTAAAGTTTGTACTTGGAGATTCTATCAAGTTAATGCTGCATTCAACAAGAGACTCTTTATTTACCTAATCGTTTACTCAGGAGTACATTTACTAGCATGGCTAACCAACTTCATTGTCTTTATTTAGCGGATAGAACCTACCGCACCTCTCGTACCAATGAGGTTTTGCGGTTTACAGTCCGGGAAGGCCTTAGGATTAAAACCTAATGTGCTCGCATCTTCAGGTGCAGCACTGCCACTCACTCCCAATCTACTGGGATTGAACCATTTGAACTGCCGGTACCACCAATACTCGTCACTAGTGTCGACTAAATTATTCTCACGTTGTGCGATTTCCGCAACCCTATGTCCTTCCATAAGGACTCTAGTTCGGCTTATCAGTAAGACGTGGATTGGCTAGCCCCTTTTGGGTGTAGACCTTCTTTTCGGCACCATGTTGTTTTTAATACATAATATCAAAGAATTTAGTCTTATATTTGGACAGTGTACGTCTCGAAAACCGGATCTACAATATCACACTAAGCTTGTTTGGTGGCGGAATCACATAAACAAGCTATGGATCGAGATAGAAGAAATAAGATTGAATAGATGAAATATTAACTTGCATACAAATATGGAAATTTGTTTAATACAAGTAAGGAGAGAAAACCACCAAAAAGCTCCTAATCCCTAAACAACATTTACTATTTATAGTAAGGGATTAGAGCACCATTAACCTAAACCCTAGGCCCAAAAGCCTTCCAAGCCCATCTATTACAAGTAAGACCAATCTACTAAAGTGACTAATGTATAAACCTAATAGGGCCTAACAATCTTCCTCTAGGTTTACTGCATTAGTGCTGCATTTAGCTTGAAGATCCACCTGCTGTGCTGCCTCCAAAGAGTGGACCCATATAGCTTGTTGTTGATCACATTTGCCACTGCGCTTGTCCAAGACTTCGCACAAGCTTCATACTTATCATTTGTGCAAATTTGATGTTGACCCAGGATCTTTATATCCTCTTCATGAAAGCTGATTAGCTCCAACGTGTCTACTAATCGAAATGCCTTTTCTTTGGTCACAATCACATCTTCTGCCATCCTTAGATTATATGCCAAGTAGATGAAGTTCTTCAACACTACTTTGTGAAATTTAAGAGCAACAGGAATAACTTTTTCTTTGTCAGTTGGTGGCCAGATGACGTTTTGAAGAGGTTTCTTCATGTATGGATCACGGATGCCAGGGCTCTTCTTCAGATAAGATCCAGCTGTCTTCATGGTTGGAAAGTTGTTTTCACTTCATGTTCGAGCCGTGAATGAAATGCCCAACTTGGACCACGCTGATTTGGATCAGCATCAAAATAAGGAGCTCACAAAAGATTCTTCAAGTCAATCTTGCTCCATGATTCGAACTGAGACTGTTTGGTGTAGTATTCTCTGTGTCCACTTTCCCTTGTTACTAGCCATAATCTCCTGTCATGATCATACCTCAATCATTTAATCCTAGATTTGTTTCCAACCTTGTCATAGTGCCTTGAGCCCAGTTCCATCACATAACGGTCAGACGTTTTTGTTGGATCCTTCGGTTGGAAGTTTTCGTCAAGAGGATTCAAGTCTTGGTTCTTCATGATAAGCATCTGCTTGTTGCTTTGCTTCTTTTGCGGCAGCCTTCTCTTTTTCTTTTTTCCAGCAGCTAGATAAGTATTTAAACCAGTTTCATGTTCTACATTAGCTGTAGCTTTCTCTTCTGCTGTTCGCTCATGATGTGCAACGTTCAAAGGATTGTCATCTTTATCAGCAAATACACTACCAAACTTATTCTACAGCTTTGCTTTCAACTCAAAAATCTTTGTCATCAGTAAACTCACATCACCCTTAAGCTGTTCGATTGCTTGATATCTGGATCTGATTAAGCTGATCTAATCCGTCTTTGCTCTCACTAATGCATTGCAAGAAGATGTGTGCTAAAAATCTCCAATACGGCGGGAACATCTTCTTTAAAATTGTTGGATAAACGCCTTCGTAGCTCATTCGCCGTAATGCTTTAACAACATTGTTGGATAAACGCGTATGATGTTGGATGGTGAGCCTGATCATCAATCTTTAATACCTCACGCACCACCGTTTCTAAAATAACAATATCCTTCTTCTGAATCTCGGACTCGATCGTTCTTTTGCCACCAGCACCACTTCTTTTAACTTCGGTGTTCGTTCAAAAATCTTGAATCATGTCTTCGCAAATGACTGGATTAACCTTCAGAGCATGTGTGATACGGCAAGAATTTAATCCGACTATCATCGTATGGAACATTTCATAATAATCACCTGGAGGATCTGACAGAAAGCACGCCTAATTATGAAAGGCTTCTATCTCGAGCTTACGTTTTCCATCATCTTTTGTGCCATTTTCTACACTTTTGAACGAGAATGTTAAGTTTCATTATAGAAATTAACTTAGTTGACCTTGTCGACCGCTCATTCTTATATCAAATGGGTCAATAGGTTAAAAAGTCAACATGGTTCAAGGAAGGGTCAAGGAGTCAATCATATAAGTCAACAGTTCAAAAGATTCAAAACAGTTTTGAACTAGTCAAATAATGAAAAGGTTTAAAACAGATTGAACTGGTCAACTTGATTCGAATGAACTGGGTCAATAGTGTTTTCGGATGGACAAGGGTTCAAAGGTAATTCGAATGAACCCTTGTCAGTCATCCGAGATGACCTGACATTTCGGATGAATATGTCAGATTCCGGATGATTATCAGAAATGCATCTATATAATCCAAGATCCATCCGAAATGCTTATTAAGTCCATCCGAGTTCCATCTGAGATGCAAGGGAAATATCAAACCTATGAATTCGAGATAGTTTGTCCGAGAGAGATCCGAAATGAGTCAAGGGTTTGAAATGATTCGAAATGCCCAATATAGATTTGAATTGGGCCTGTTTGAGACACTAGGCCTGGCCCATTTCGGAACAGTGGTCCGGAATGGTGGGCCCATCCGAGATAGGTGTGTCCGTTCAAAATAGGTGGGCCCATCTGAAACAGTAATATTATTAGTATGCTGTGGGCCTACTTGTTTCCCTGTTCGGAACAGTAACACCTTTTCAAAACGATCCAACCAACCGAGCAACCCTTTGGCATATATATATAATAAAATAATAATAGTAACAAAATGAAATGAGGAAAATTGCCAAGGGATTAAATTGTTCTTGAACTGATCAAGGAACACTTTTCAGCACAAGCTTAGTCAGACTGGTCCTCGCGATAGCCGATATATTTGTCCATTTAAACTTATCACGTCAGCCTTCAATTTTCAACCTCGTGACTTAATTAGATATAGTATGCTATGACATCCGTGTGTCCCATATCAAGGCATACCCCCGCGATCAAGATAAGCACAACAGTTAATCGTAGCAAGTGACTATACTGAGATAATTCTTTGATTTTTACAACGTTAGACTTGTTGGTCCAGCAGGTCAGTATATCGTACCGCAAAGTGACCAATCAACATCTGACGAGGGTTAGGCTTTATACCTTATATGGTATATTTGACTTTTCAAGCACATGGAATTTTCTCGTGATGAGATATCCTTTCTATTTAAGGTTTTGGCCCACAATTTTGGCTCTTTTAAAGATATCCTGACTGTACCTAGGTTTGCATGTATCTGGATGCAACAGAAGGGTAGTGTTGATATCCCAGATGACTCACCAGTATACAGCCCCGAAACCTCAGATGTTGATTATCTATCAATGCAGGATTTAACACTATGAAATCATATGCCGATGATATGTTACCCACATGATGTATAGCATGTAGAATTTTGTCACTTGGCATCTTTTACCCTTTGAGAGATAAGCCTCTCAACACATCGTAGTGGATCCTCGCCTTTTCAACTTCGATACCTTACATGTGTTGATCAAATTCTTTAGCACGAAAATTTATTTCACTTCCCTACATGTATCTCTCCCTCAAATAAATATTTTCCCCCTAAATTTGTGCAAAAGTAGAATACTTTAATCGCAAATTTATTTATTAATTTATTTACAAAAACCCTGGTTTTTTTAAGTTACTCAGTCGTGTACCATATCATTTTAAAAGATCTACAAGCACCCTGAATCTCGAGTTGCTAATAGGTTTTGTAAAAAGATCCGTTGTATTAGCATCAGTATGGATCTGTTCAAGTTTAATCAATCCACTTTTATAGCAATCTCGAATGAAATGAACTTTGATATCAATGTGCTTGGTTTTGGAGTGAAAAACAGGGTTTTTGATGATTTAAATAGCAGCATCATTATCATAATAGATAGTTATGTTTAGATAAGTCAAACCATAATCCTAGAGCTGGTGTTACATCCAAATAACCTGAGAGCAGCAAGCGGATGCTACAACGTTTTCTACTTCTGCAGTTGAGAGTGACACTGTTGTTGCTTTTTGGATCCAGCCGATGTAGACTTCATATCCCTATCTGTCCCTCCAAGATTACTGTCAAAAAAAGCAAACAAATCAAAGTTTGAATCTCTAGGATACAAGAGTCCAAGTTTTGGAGCTCATTTCAGGTATCTAAAGATTCGTTTAATGGCAGTAAGATAAGAAAGTTTAGGATTGGCCTGAAAACGAGCACATTGAGAGACGGCAAATATAATGTCTGGTCAGCTTACAGTCAAATACATCAGTGAACCAATCATAGATCGGTACAATGTTGGATTGATGGGACTCCTTCAACATCTTCATTTAGTAGTGGTCGTTCAGTAATGGGGGAGTCCATGGGCTTAGAATCTGTCATGTCGAATTTTGCAAGAACATCTTGAACGTATTTTCCTTGATGAATTAAAATTCCTTGACTGCTTTGACGAACTTGCAAACCCAAGAACATGCTCATTTCACCCAAGGAGCTCATTTTGAACTTCTTAATCATCACCTCCTCGAATTCCTTGCATAATTCTTCATTGGTTGACCCGAAAATGATATCGTCAACATAGATCTAAACAAGGATGATATCCTTGTCAACACGTTTAATGAATAGTGTTTGATCTATTGTCCCCCGTGTACATCTGTGTGCAAATAGATGTTCGGTTAAGATTGCATACCATGCACGAGGTGCTTGGTGCAGTCCATACAAAGCTTTATCTAACTTGTAAGCATAACCTTGCTTCTTTGAATCAACAAACCCAGGGGGTTGAGTGACATAAATTTCCTCCTTGACCTTCCCATACAGAAACGCCGTCTTGACATCCATTTTATAAACGGTGAATCCCATGTAAGATGCATGTGACAAGAAGATGCGAATGGCTTCAAGTCTTGCGATGGGAGCGTACACTTCGTCAAAATCCAGACCTTTAATCTACTTGAAACCTTGAACAACTAATTGGGCTTTGTTTTCTTACTATCACTCCAGTGTCATTCTGTTTGTTCCTGTAAACCCAACGTGTTCCAAGAGAAAGTTTTCCTTGATGCAGCTTCACCAATTTCCCTAGACCCAACTTTTCGAACTTATTAAGCTCTTCGTGCATTGCATCGATGTAACACCCCGACCATGTAAAACAACAAATCTCGGCGGAAACGTCGGGGAGATGTCACGGAACTATTGTTTCACAACACAGGGTACATAAAGTTTTGTATTATTGAGTTTAATTGTTTATATTATCTTGGGAGAATGAAATAAAAAACATAACAATTGTCTTGCAAATTTTAAAGTCACTAAGGCCCAAGTCCACCCTATGCGAAGAATGCTCAAAGTCAAATATTAGCTCCTGAAACATATGTGAAAATAAAACGTTAGCATAAAAATGCCTGTGAGTAACATAAGTTTTGTGATGAAGATTCATGGCTTTGAAAGTTAAAAGAAATGTTTAACTATTATAAAAGTAGCCATGATCCTTTACAAAAATGTTTCTTTTATGAAATCATATGAAAATCAAATGATTTAAATGAAATGATGCATGGTTAACTTAATAACCAAAATAACTCGTGCATTGTGAAAAATATGTCATGTCTTGTATTTGTTTGAAGTGGTTTAGATAATGCTACGTTATGTAATATAATGAAAGCACTTATATATATGAAGTACCAACGATGGATCCACCATGATTTTATCATATTACACACGTCTCGTCATTTAAATCAATTACCATGAGCCAACAATTGAGATGTATTGTTTAAACTAATGTCATGTATAAACCAATGCCATGTATAAACCAAATGTTTTTTATAAACAAATGTCTATGTATAAACCAATGTCTTTTATAAACCAAATGTTATTTATAAACAAATGTCTATGTATGAACCAGTGTCTTGTATGGCAAATAAAAGTCTTGTTTAAACCATAAAATAAATGTCTTGTATAAAATAACCAAAATGTCTTATCTTGTCAAAATGTCTTGTATAAAACAGGTGTTTTGAATAAACAAAGGTCTTGTTTAAACAAAAACTCTTTTCTTATAAATCAATTTCTTTTATTGTGTAGACACACATATATATATATGGATTGTTGGTGAATACATTCAAGCCTTGTTGACTGTTGCATAAACCCTTATAAAGAAAAAAGTTTACCAAATGTTCATCAGATTCTGTCATTCCCTAAAGTCACTTCCAAACAAACCTAGGAAGCGGGAACGGGATTGTCAATCCCTTACGGTACCATTACATACTACCGGTCGACGTGATCAATGTTAATGAATGAATCATTGTATATTCAACGCACCAATATGTCTTGAACAATGTAAGCATGTCATGAAAATGTTTTGAAATCATGTACTTGGCATACTAAGTCAATATACCAAGCAAAAATGTCTTTGAAATCATGTACTAGGTATGCTAATTCAACATACGAAGTAAAAAAGTCTTTGAAATTGTGTACTAGGTATGCTAAGTCAACATACAAAGCAAAATGTCTTTGAAATCATGTACTAGGTATGCTAAGTCAATATACAAAGCAAAAAATGTCTTTGAAATAATGAACTAGGTATGCTAAGTCAACATATGAAGCAAAATGTCTTTGAAATCATGTACTATATATACTAGATAAGCAGAACATGTATAATGTCATGAAAACAAGAAAGTAGTGATAGGCACATATGAATCACCCGAAACATTTGAAAACGTAAAGAGGAGGCTATGTACTCACTTGGGATTGCGTAAATGTCTTGTTCAAATGATCAAACAAAGCTCAAGGATTGAAGAGTTCAAGTGTGTCCTAATGTATCTGAATACTATGTTAGTGTGTCGAGACTTTAATCGGAGGATTGGATAGAATGAGGTCTTATAAACCAAATGAGTGTTGGGACTCGTATGATATGGTTTATAATACCTTACATTCTGATTTAGAAGAGTTTCTAAGTGCTTTGACCCGTTACGACTTGTTAAAATGATTTACACCACTTTAACGGGTCGCAAACATAACTATGGGTTTGGATGGTTAAATAAGTCCTATGATGAGTCTTATATATCAAAACAAGTTTGATTATGTTATAATATCAGGTTAGATGTCAAAACTATTGTAACATCCGTCAAAAACCGGATTTACCAAACCCGCTCCGTTTATTAACCGAACAATCAGTTAAAAATTTCGTTGCGTATTTAATGCCCAAGTTATTTTTAAACGATACATAATTAATAAGTATATTGGAATATATAATTTATATTTGAAAAAGTATTAAAATAATGAAATAAAAATAAATCAATGCTGCCGGGTTTCGAACCCGGGTCAGCCAGCGAATTCAGCAAAGCCTTAACACTCATCCATCCAACCGCTGCGCCACTTGTATTTTTTAGTAATATATCCAGACAATTAATTCAAATAATGAAACAGAAATCAAAACCCAATCAACTGACGCGCCCAAATCCGTTGACGCCGGAAAATCCGACGATGTCGTCAAACGTCGTCGGTTATCTATGACTTAACGTAAACATTAACCTCAACATCGGTTATAACTGATGTCCAGTCCGCGACACAAGTTATAACCGCCGGAAAATCATTAACCGACGAATCAAGATGGAAAACGGGCCAAATTCGTCGATGTTCTGCCTTATAAATACCCCCTCTAACCTCTGTTAGCTCTTTCGCTCACAATCACACTCTTTCTCGACGTAATTTCACTCGCCGGAGAATTTCTGCAACTCGCCGGAAAACCGAACCTTTTCATCTCTGTGCATCACTCTAAAAACTGAACCCCCAGAGCTCATACCGAAGCCACCTACACTCATCTCAAGCTCCCTGAAGACCCTCTGCCGCAAGACACCCGTCGCCGGAATAACCTGCTGACATCGGAGCTTCGCCGGCGAAACAGAGGAGCCACTGTTCGGTATATCTTACACTTAATCTCCCACTATTTTTATTTATCTCACATGTAATTAATCACAACACACTAAAGAACTGGATTAAATCATCGAACCAGTCGGATTTTTGTTCTGGATGAAGATTAACGAAGAAGATGAAGATTTCAGTATTATATAAGTTTAATTTAAATCAAGATATATCTCAGGTTAGACACACAGTCCAGCGGTGGACTGTGTGCACATAAACACCCATACGTCCCGAGTTCGATTCTTGTTCCACGCACACTCGCCTTAATAAAAATGTTCTTTTTTTTAACCTAACCGGATTCACTGCAATAGATGTTAAGTTTAATAAAAAACCGGAATAATAACCAAGATAGACACACAGTCCAGTGGTGGACTGTGTGAACGTTTAATCACACGTCACGAGTTCGAGTCCGGACTACCGCACCGGTCCTGATAATTATCAAACTTTTTATATAAGACAGAAATGAAATTATTTAGTTTGTATATAAGTATAATAAAAATCAGATTACTTAACAAGTTAGACACACAGTCCAGCGGTGGACTGTGTGTTAACCTAAACCACAGGTCCCGGGTTCGAGACCTGTGGAGAACACCGAGCTTGATAATTAAATCGTTTTTAAATAAATGATTTTCGGATTAATTCAATTAGTATATAAATATAATTAAAAACAGAAATATTTCGGGTTAGACATGTAGCTCAGTTGGTAGAGCTGCGTGCACGCGAACGGGAGGTCTCGGGTTCGAGCCTCACCCGGCGCACACAATTACACAATAAAATTCGGTCAACAGGTCAACGGTCAACAAAGTCAACAGTCAAAAACCAACATTTTTTTATTATTTTTATTTATTTAATTACACTAAAAATACTTAAAAATAACATTTTTAAGGTTAGAAAATAGCCTTAAACTCACAAAAATATATCCAACAATTCTACTAAAAATGATTAATAAAATCGCTTACTTACCGAACCATTATGCCATTATCTAGGTTAGTTTCACTCGTGGTTAAAACCAACTTCGTGCGCATTCAACATCATCAACCGAATGCACCCAATGTGAGTGAATCTTACAACTCCCTTTTTAATTACACGTTTTGGGGTGTGTCATGTGTCACTAAAATTAACTCGTTTATTTAAACTTGTGCCATACCATATTGTGATCTAAACTTAGATTGTATATATTGTTTGTAGTTATGTATTTCATATTGTCAAGTTATATGCAATTCATTCATTAGGCCCATCAGTTCCTCGTGGGAGACGAGTTGAGCAACGCGTGCCTCAAAACAAATCCATTATTGTTCGTGTGTGCATTATTTAATATTAAATGATTGGTGAATAAGTTTACATCTATTTTTACTCATGTGTGGTTGTGCACTTTATTTTATAATCAATTCAATAAACTTGTTCAAATGTTTTTCATAGGATTCACTCGCCAACTTTTTGTTGATCCAAAAACCATTTTTACACATGATACAGGTGAACAGGATGAAGCAAGGAAAAACATAGGAAATGCCTTAGAAGAAAACAATGAAGTCTAGAATGATGTTTAGGACATGATGTAATTATGATTGTATATTTCCCATTAAATTGTATTAATGAATATGAAACGTCATAATAAATGTCATGAGCTTTGATGATAACCCAATCATGCCCCGATCACCTTTTCCGCTGCGGGTCGTGGTGTGACAGATTGGTATCAGAGCCATGACTATAGGGATATAGGATAGGTTATTAGACCCTTAGAACCTATACTATAGTTGACTAGATTTTAAATTGTTTATGTGGTTACATGCAAACTTATGATATTTATTTGTTTCATATTTGTTTATACTTACAGTCAAACATACATACTTACATACACATTCATCATACATATTTCAATGTTCATATATTCAAATCATTTTCATACTTTCGTTATTCAAAGATTTTGTCGCAATTTTCAAATCCCATCAAAGTGAGTTCTGCGACGGGCATGTAGTAACTGGAAGGGTACAAGTACCGGTAGTCGGAACGTCCTGTCTAGGTTGGCATTCGTATAAATCCAATATAACGGACCAGTTTGCCTACCTGGGGACTAACGATGAGAGTACGAAGGACCTATTAGGCCAAAGCATGCCACACCAAACGTCGTTCGAACTAATCCCACTTTGAGGTGTACCGTGTCTACAACTGGACACATTCCGAATATCATACGTTATATACATATTTCTCGATTTTCTCCGGGTTTTAGTGTACGTAACCAGGCTAACACATGCGAACCATATGAAAAACCCGGTATTCATGGGGGCCCACATGATTACGAAGGTGAAGTATGGCGGCATGCAAGGCCCAATTACGAGCAAAGCCCAAGACATCCTATGGATGTAGTAGATTTATTTTTCTATATTTATTTTATGAATGTTTATTCCTAAATGCAACCCATGATCCCAAAAACATCCAACTCATACTCATGATACGTATTCCTTGTAGATGTCTTCTAGCCTCGCCCGTAGGAAGATGAGAGCAGGAAAAGCCCGCGAGCGCATGGCTGCCCTAATCGCTCAACAAATGGCTGCCGTAATACCCAACATTGTAATTCAAGTCCAACAAGCCCTTACCGCTAATCCTGTCAACCAAGAAGATCAAAATGTTATCAACCCTCCCCCAAATACCACTAAATGCACCTACAAGCATTTCAAATCATGCGACCCTCCAAAATACGAAGGGACTGAAGGTGTCACCGCTCTCCTCCATTGGTTTGAAGAAATGGAGAACACTTTTCTAAATTGCGATTGCCCTGATGATCGAAGTGCGATATGCTACCGGTCGTTTATATGGAATAGCACTTACTTGGTGGAATACAGAGAAGGCCAAACGAGGCGTTGAGGATGCTATGACTTTGACTTGGGAAGAGTTGAAGGAAATCATGACAAGACGGTTTTGCCCAAGGAGCGAAATCAAGAAATTAGAAGATGAGTTTGATTCGTTGAAGCAAAAGGAAGGCGACCACACCACATACAACAAAAGATTCCTCGAGTTAAATCAAATGGTTCCCAACTTGTTCACTCCCCTCTACCGTTTGATCGAGCACTACATTCGAGGTCTTCCGTCAAAATTCAAGACTCTGTAATAAGTACCACGCCTGCAACTTTGGAAGCAGCAATGGAGTTAGCTACAGAGCTCACCGAAACCCGAATCCGGAACAAAGACTTCAAGGAGGAGAAGAAGAAGGATAAGGCATCGACTGAAACTTCAAACTCCACCAAACCGAATCCCCTTCTCAACTCATTTCTAAGAGAAAAAGAGACGGGCAACTTTTCGCTACTACCTAACGTAATCAACCAATTTCACAAGCCATACCAATCCAAGCTATCCCAATCACTCAAGTAGCACCCAACTCAACTTACCCAAATAAGAAACCATACCTTGGACCTCACCCTCGATGTAACACCTGTTTTTATCACATCCCCTTACCTTACCTTGTCGACTATGTGCAAATTGTGGACGCTATGGTCATTTGAGCAAGGTTTGCCGCACCCTTCAAAACCAAATCTCTCCCCCTACTCAAAACATGATCCAAACCTATCAACAACCCCAATACCCCATGTTCCCATATGTTCGAGCTTGTTTCAATTGTGGCGACCCTACCCACTTTAGAAACACGTGCCCTCGATTGGTTAACATCATAAACGCTCAAGCTCAATCAAACCCAGTTAACCAAGTAAATCAAGAAAACCCAATCACTAGGCCACCAGCAAGAGGAAGAGTTTTCAACATCAACGCCAATCCTGTTGAAGATAATGACGGCCCAAACGAAACCACCCAACTAGTCCCCTTCACCGAAAATCAAGATTCAACTCCAATCGTTTAGTTTTATGTTTTTCTTTATGTTATCTCAAGCTTTGGTTGATTGTGTTTGTTTATGTTTTAGAATCACATAGAACCAATCATAACTTAAGGATAAAGCCAATGAAAATTTGACAAGAATATGGTGGATACGCCGCTGGTACTTCCTATATATAAGTATTCTTGCCAAAGGATCAGAGGCATTATCTGGCGGTTATGAGAAGTTCCATGTAGAATTTAGTATTGTCTTGATTAAAGTTTGTTTTGTACTTACTGATTTAGCATTTATGGCATCTTATCATTTAAAGAAATTGGATTGTATTCCATTTCTACAATGACTAACCTCTCCATCACAACAAACGAGAGAGGTATTGTCATCATTCAAACATGGATACTATCAGAAATAAGACTCAAGTTTTGGTTGTTGTGGTTGTTTTAGAGTCACATAGAACTAATTATAACTTGCGGATAAAGTTAATGAAAATTTGACAAGAATATGGTGGATACGCCGCTGGTACTTCCTATATATAAGTATTCTTGTCAAAGGATCAGAGGCATTATCAGGCGGTTATGAGAAGTTCCATGTAGGATTTAGTATGTTTTGGTCAAAGTTTTTCATCATACATTTCAGCGTATTTCAATTTCATCATTTAAAGAAGTTGAGCTATGTCTCACTTCCACAATGACTAACCTCTCCATCACAACAAATGAGAGAGGTATTGTCATCATTCAAACATGGATACTATCAGAAATAAGACTCAAGTATTGGTTGTTGGTTTGTTGTAGAGTCACATAGAACTAATCATAACTTGCGGATAAAGTCAATGAAAGTTTGACAAGAATATGGTGGATACGCCGCTGGTACTTCCTATATATAAGTATTCTTGTCCAAAGGATCAGAGGCATTATCTAGCGGTTATGAGAAGTTCCATGTAGGAATTTAGTATTGTCTTGATTAAAGTTTGTTTTGTACTTACTGATTTAGCATTTATGCATCTATCATTTAAAGAAATTGGATTGTATTCCATTTCTACAATGACTAACCTCTCCATCACAACAAACGAGAGAGGTACTGTCATCATTCAAACATGTATACTATCAGAATTTAGACTCAAGCTGTGGTTGTTGTGTTGTTTATGTTTTAGAGTCACATAGGACTAATCATAATTTACTGATAAAACCAATGAAAATTTGACGAGAATATGGTGGAACGCCGCTGGTACTTCCTATATATAAGTATTCTTGCCAAAGGATCAGAGGCATTATCAGGCGGTTATGAGAAGTTCCATGTAGGATTTAGTATTGTCTTGGTTGAAATTTGTGTTACATTCACTGATTTAACATTCATATCATCTCGCCAGTTAAAGAAATTGGATTGTGTTCTATTTCTACATAAACTAACCTCTCCATCATAACAAACGAGAGAGGAACTGTCACCATTCAAACATGTATGCTATCAGAATTTGGACTCAAATATTGGTTGTTGTGTTTATTTATGTTCTAGAGTTACATCATAGAACCAATCATAACTTACTGATAAAACCAATGAAAATTTGACAAGAATATGGTGGATACGCCGCTGGTACTTCCTATATATAAGTATTATTGTCAAAGGATCAGAGGCATTGTCAGGCGGTTATGAGAAGTTCTATGTAGGATTTAGTAATTTCTTGGTACATTGGTTGTGGCGTTTATTTATGTTCTAGAGTCACATCATAGAACCAATCATAACTTACTGATAAAACCAATAAAAATTTGACAAGAATATGGTGGATACGCCGCTGGTACTTCCTATATATAAGTATTCTTGTCAAAGGATCAGAGGCATTGTTAGACGGTTATGAGAAGTTCCATGTAGGTTGTAGTATTAGAAGTTTTGCTTTAGGATGTAACCATATCTTCCCAAACATATCAAAACTCTTACGCATGATATCATATTTAGTGAATCAACTCTGCTTATCGATATTTTTACCGTAGGCAACAAAAAGCGATTCCTGTAACAGGGTACTTAACCCTTACAAGGGACGTTACCGCCTCAAACAAAAACATAAACTCTTACTCTTTTTCTAAGCATGTAACTGTCAAACTAAACACCATCCTTTTTAGACAAATATGTCATACTTAAATTTCGGGACGAAATTTCTAAAAAGCAGGGGATACTGTAACATCCGTCAAAAACTGGATTTACCAAACCCGCTCCGTTTATTAACCGAACAATCAGTTAAAAATTTCGTTGCGTATTTAATGCCCAAATTATTTTTAAACGATACATAATTAATAAGTATATTGGAATATATATTTTATATTTGAAAAAGTATTAAAAATAATGAAATAAAAATAAATAAATGCTGCCGGGTTTCGAACCCGGGTCAGCCAGCGAATTCAGCAAAGCCTTAACACTCATCCATCCAACCACTGCGCCACTTGTATTTTTTAGTAATATATCCAGACAATTAATTCAAATAATGAAACAGAAATCAAAACCCAGTTAACTGACGCGCCCAAATCCGTTGACGCCGGAAAATCCGACGATTTCGTCAAACGTGTCGGTTATCTATGAATTAACGTAAACATTAACCTCAACATCGGTTATAACTGATGTCCAGTCCGCGACACAAGTTATAACCGCCGGAAAATCATTAACCGACGAATCAAGACGAAAAACGGACCAAATTCGTCGATGTTCTGCCCTATAAATACCCCCTCTAACCTCTGTTAGCTTTTCGCTCACAATCACACTCTTTCCCGACGTAATTTCACTCGCCGAAGAATTTTTGCAACTCGCCGGAAAACCGAACCTTTTCACCTTTGTGCATCATTCTAAAAACTGAACCCCCAGAGCTTATACCGAAGCCACCTACACTCATCTCAAGCTCCTGAAGACCCTCTGCCGCAAGACACCCGTCGCCGGAATAACCTGCTGACATCGGAGCTTCACCGGTGAAACAGAGGAGCCATTGTTCGGTATATCTTACACTTAATCTCCCACTATTTTTATTTATCTCACATGTAATTAATCACAACACACTAAAGAACTGGATTAAATCATCGAACCAGTCGGATTTTTGTTCCAGATGAAGATTAACGAAGAAGATGAAGATTTCAGTATTATATAAGTTTAATTTAAATCAAGATATATCTCAGGTTAGACACACAGTCCAGCGGTGGACTGTGTGCACATAAACACGCATACGTCCCGAGTTCGATTCTTGTTCCACGCACACTCGCCTTAATAAAAATGTTCTTTTTTTTAACCGAACCGGATTCACTGCAATAGATGTTAAGTTTAATAAAAAACCGGAATAATAACCAAGATAGACACACAGTCCAGTGGTGGACTGTGTGAACGTTTAATCACACGTCACGAGTTCGAGTCCGGACTACCGCACCGGTCCTGATAATTATCAAACCTTTTATATAAGACAGAAATGAAATTATTTAGTTTGTATATAAGTATAATAAAAATCAGATTACTTAAAAGTTAGACACACAGTCCAGCGGTGGACTGTGTGTTAACCTAAACCACAGGTCCCGGGTTCGAGACCTGTGGAGAACACCGAGCGTGATAATTAAATCGTTTTTAAATAAATGATTTTCGGATTAATTCAATTAGTATATAAATATAATTAAAAACAGAAATATTTCGGGTTAGACACGTAGCTCAGTTGGTAGAGCTGCGTGCACGCGAACGGGAGGTCTCGGGTTCGAGCCTCCCCGGCGCACACAATTACACAATAAAATTTGGTCAACAGGTCAACGGTCAACAAAGTCAACAGTCAAAAACCAACATTTTTTTATTATTTTTATTTATTTAATTACACTAAAAATACTTAAAATAACATTTTTAAGGTTAGAAAATAGCCTTAAACTCACAAAAATATATCCAACAATTCTACTAAAATTGATTAATAAAATCCGCTTACTTACCGAACCTTATGCCATTATCTAGGTTAGTTTCACTCGTGGTTAAAACCAACTTCGTGCGCATTCAACATCATCAACCGAACGCACCCAATGTGAGTGAATCTTACCACTCCCCCTTTTAATTACACGTTTTGGGGTGTGTCATGTGTCACTAAAATTAACTCGTTTATTTGAACTTGTGCCATACCATATTGTGATCTAAACTTAGATTGTATATATTGTTTGTAGTTATGTATTTCATATTGTCAAGTTATATGCAATTCATTCATTAGGCCATCAGTTCCTCGTGGGAGACGAGTTGAGCAACGCGTGCCTCAAAACAAATCCATTATTGTTCATGTGTGCATTATTTAATATTAAATGATTGGTGAATAAGTTTACATCTATTTTTACTCATGTGTGATTGTGCACTTTATTTTATAATCAATTCAATAAACTTGTTCAAATGTTTTTCATAGGATTCACTCGCCAACTTTTTGTTGATCCAAAAACCATTTTTACACATGATACAGGTGAACAGGATGAAGCAAGGAAAAACATAGGAAATGCCTTAGAAGAAAACAATGAAGTCTAGAATGATGTTTGGGACATGATGTAATTATGATTGTATATTTCCCATTAAATTGTATTAATGAATATGAAACGTCATAATAAATGTCATGAGCTTTGATGATAACCCAATCATTCCCCGATCACCTTTTCCGCTGCGGGTCGGGGTGTGACAACTATGGTCTTACATGTTTAAAACCATTTTATGCTTCAAAAGGGTGTTTTCGGCATTTTAAAAGTACATTAAATCGACTCATCATATAACTAACCAAACTATATGACTATAAGGTATAATCTCAGAGGGTTATTCCATAAATTACTATGGTCCTAAAAATGCGCTTGGTCAAATCCTAAGATTGACCAAACGGGTCAGATTCGAAAGTCAAAGTGGTAGTAAAACCGCTCGACTTACGACTAAGAATTAAGCACTAAACTAGAAATGACGAGTTAGACTTGTTTGAACATGTCTATTAATGTTATAAAACCGATTTCTTGTCAAAACCTTAAGTTTTAATACCCAAAAACATTTTCGTCGTAAAATGCATTTTATACACTTTTTTTTACTTTTAACTTGTAAAACTTTGACTCGTCATCTCGCCTACTAAACGTGGTAATCCGAAGGTGCAATCTCAAGGGATTAATAACTTCGTGATTACGATCACGTTGCAAAGTTCAATTTGAACTTTGACTTGACTAAAATGCTCAGAACCGAAAGTCAAACAGGAAGCCAAACTGTTTGACTTTTAGCTCAAAATAGCTAAAAAAATGAAAGAACTAGGAAGAGTACTTACTTTTGTTGAAGAACCCTTTTAGAACTCAAGATAGGAGGCTTCCAAAGACTGGAAACAAGCTTCAAGAAGGACAAAAAGAAGAACTTCACACTTTGCTTTGAAGTGTTTTGAAATGGTGTGAAAAAAATGGATGAATCCAAGGGTATTTATAGTGTTTTAGTATCAAGGAGGTGATAACAAGTTTTACCAATTGTGGGTTAGTGTCCTAACATGTGTTAACACGAAATTAAGTGTGGCAAAATGAGTGCAAGGTGTCCAAAAATTGGTGATAGGTGGCCAAACTTGGGTATGAAGCAAACTTTTTTTTTTTGACAATTTTGGCCCCTGGACTTGTATTGTCGCGTTTTGTCATTTTTAACCCTTCTTAACCTAATATTTAGGTTTTATAAAGGCGTTAAGGCATGTGTAACTTGGATTTGTCCAGAAATATCGTAAATGTCGGTTCAATCGATTATACGGTTACACGTTTCATAAATAAAGTATAAAACTTTATCGAACACGAAAATGACCGAATTTGTGCAATGATTGACATTTTTGGATTCTTACAAATAAAGGTTTTATGGAATAAAAATGTCTGGGATTGTATAATGATTGATAAATATACATTCTCGCAAATAAAACACAAGATTTTATTAAATACGAAAATGTTCCGGAATTGTTCAATGACTAAAATGTACAAATGTCACAATCTCGCAAATAAAACACAAGAATCTATCAGCATCGTACGAGCAACTTCTATGAGAGTTTGATTGTGTCTTTCAGTGACTCCATTTTGTTGAGGAGTTCGAGCTGCACTGTATTGACGATCAATTCCCTTCAAGGCACATAAATTATTCAGCTCTGCATTCTTAAATTCCATCCCATTGTCGTATCAAATGATTTTCACTCGCTTGTTTGCCTGATTCTCTATGAGAGTGACAAATTTCTTTATCAGACCTGCAGTTTCACTCTTTTGTTCCAAGAAAATACCTAAGTGAAGTGAGAGAAATCATCACTGATGACCAAAAAACAATCTTTTCCTCCAATACTCAGCACATTAACCGGACCAAAGAGATCCATGTGAAGCGGTTCTAGAACTTCAGACGTCATGTGCACGAGCTTGGACTTGTCAGGCTTACGATGCTGTTTCCCATGGGCACAAGATTCACATCCTCCTTTGGCCAGTCGATTAAATTATTCATGTTCAGATGACCCAAACTGTCACACCCATTCATAGGCGGAAGCGTGCGGTGTGAACTTAATTAGTTTTCAACGCGTACGATATAAGTAAACAACTATATGAAATAAAAGCATGCACGATGTGATATTTGTGTCTTTTGAATCATTGTACAATTACAAACAATTTCAAATTCAATGAAACCCTGTGTTTTATTTTTGAAATTTGTATAATTATCTAAGACATTTGGACAATTTTAATTTCTTGCACGATTTCGAACCCTCAAAATTTTTGTGGAAGTAATGCGTTAACTGACACTCAAACGCAATCAGTTTAACGCGATGTACACTCCGAAACAAGGACACAAGCTACACTTACCCTAAATACCCTTTACATAACTTAGATATAAGTTTTGAAGGGTTAGATATGACAAAAACATGCTTATACAAGTCCAGGAACTATTTTCTCAAACTGCGAAAGTCTGTTGGTCCTTATTCAAGATACAAACCATGTGTATAATCTAAATATTTTTGTATTCAATAAAATCTTATATTTTATTGATGAGAATGCAAAAAGTCAATCGTTGCACAATTTCGATCATTTTCGTGTTCATTAAAGCGTTTTAAGTATTTTGCAAAACGCATAACCGTACAACCGAACGAACCGACATCCATTACATTTTCGGGAATAATCCAAGTTACCCATGTCTTAACACCTTTATATAACCTATATATTTGGTTAAAGGGGTTAAAAATGACAAACAAGTGAAAATACAAGTCCAAGGGCCAAAAATGTCAAAAAAATAATAAAGATTTTTGCTTCTTCACCAAGTTTGCCACCTATCTCCAATATTTAAAACCTAGCACTCATTTTGCTTCACTTAATTTGGTGTTGACACATGTTAGGACACTAATCCACACTCGAGGACACTTGTCATCACCTCCTTGATCCTAAAATACTATAAATACCCCATGATTCTTCAATTTTTTTTCAAACCACTTCAAAACACTTCAAAGAAAAGTGTGAAGTTCTTCTTTCTATCCTTCTTGGAGCTTGTTTCCAGCCTTTGGAAGCCTCCTATCTTGAGTTCTGAAAGTGTTCTTCCACACGAGTAAGTACTCTTCCTAGTTCTTTCATTATTTTAGCTATTTTGAGCTAAAAGTCAAACAATTTGGCCTCCTAATTGACTTTTGGTTCTGACCATATTTGGTCAAGTCAAAGTTCAATTGAACTTTGCAACATGATCGTAATCACGAAGGTTATAATCCCTAGTGATTTCACCTTCTGATTACCACGTTTACTAGTCGGTGTGAGGAGTCAAAGTTTCAGTAAAAAATGCGCATGATGTATATTTTACGACGAAACTATTTTCGGGTATCAAAACACCAAGTTTTGATACAAAATCCTTTTATAAACTTAATTAGACATATTTTGTCATGTCTAGTTCGTCACTTCTAGTTTGGTGCTTAGTTAGCGTCGTAAGTCGAGCGGTCTTGACCACCGCTTTGACTTTCAAATTCGACCCGTTTGGTCGATTTTGGGATCTGACCAAACATATATTTGTGGCCATAGTTGTATCGGGAGTAACCTATTAAAGGTTATACCTTATGGTCATGTCGTTTGGCTAGTGTTATGATAAGTTACTTCTATGTTCTTAAAAAACTGATGACCAAAATGCCCTTTTGCGCATAAATCCATTTTAAACACATGTAACCAAATTTTGACATACAAACTGATGTTATAACATTTTCAAACATGTTTGGGCATTCAAGACTTATAATAGGACATGTTTAACCATCTCATCACGCGTTTACGCTAATGACCCGTTAAAGTAGCATAAACTACCTTAACGAGTCCATTGGGTCAAAAGCACTTAGGATCCTTTCCAATCAGAATGTTAAGTTTGTTAAACCATATAACATGAGTTCCAACACTCGTTTGGTTTATAAGACTTCATTCTATCCGATCTCCCGTTTGTAGTCCCGACACGCTAACATATTAATCTGACACATTAGGACACTTTTGAGCTTTGTTTATTCCGTTGATCAAGACACTTTCGCAATTCCAAGTGAGTACATAGTGCCCCTCTTTTACCTTTGCAAATGTTTTGGGGTCACTCATATGTGCTAAATCATTTTCAAGTTTTCAAAAACATTGTCTATGGTTTATATATAAAACAATACGATTTCAATAACATGAACAACTTGTTGATGCGTTATCCATAACACGAATGACATTCATTACCTTTCGCTAAGCCGACCAGTAGTATGTTATGGTACCATAGAACTGACTATCCCATTGTCGGACTGTTCACTGGATTTGGTGGAAGTTTGGGTAATGACAGAAACTGTTTCTGATTACTAGATTATTTGTTGATTTGTTAGTCAAGTTAAAGAGACCCTTTGGTGGTCTATTAAAGATACCCTTTGGTGGTATAGTCAACACAGGTTTGAATGTGTTCATTAAAGAACGATCAAAAGTTTTACAACTAAAAACATGGACGAATTGTTTATGACATGGACAATTGGTTTATGACACGGACGATTGATTTATAACACAGGCGAATGGATTATAACACGGACAAATGGTTTATAACACGGACAAATGGTTTTGAACAATGCACACAATGATTTTCACTTAAAGATATAAACCATACGAAGTTTTCTTTTGAATCAATCTATTACAAGATTTTTACAAAAGAAACGTTTTGGTCAAGATTCATGGCTACAAGGTTTTCACAACTCTAACCAACTTGTTTCAGTTGGTTAATTGTATTGCAATATCAAACACTTTGATACGAGGTTTCCACTTAACGATTCTTGTAGTCGGACGAGGTGTTGCAATATGTATACAAAGCCACGAATTTGACACATCACAAAACCTATGTACTCGCCGACATTTTTATGCTGACTCTCTTCTCACATATGTTTCAGGAGTCAATGCTTGATAATATGATGCATGCTTCACGTAGGAATGGACTGGGCCTTAGTGACTTAAAACATGAAAGACAATCTATTTATGTGTTGTTTCTGTTTATCCCAGGACAATGTAAACAGTTAACTTAATAAAACGAAATTTTAAATTTCATGAGTTGTGAAACAATAGTTCTGTGACTTGACTCCCCGACGTTTCTACCTAGGTTCGTTGTTTTACGTGGTCGGGGTGTTACAGAAAGATTGGTATCAGAGCTTATGGTTATAGGGAATTAGGTTATTAGTAATGCTTTGACCTAGACTATAACCTTCCTAGTACCCTAACGCGAGTTATCTTGAGTTTAGATTCTAAAAAAGTGCCATCACCTGTCCTTAGGTGACCACCAAAACAAATACACAAGTTACAAATTTGTTTTGAAAATCAATCATCTATCCTTAGATGATTTGTTTTGGCTTAAAGCCTTGTAAATTTCTTCAAAATCCCGTCAAAGTTTGGGTTTTATTAATGTGAACACGTGCAATCTGGAAGGGTGGATGCTCCTATCCTATTCGTGAAAAAGAAGGATGGATCCTTCCGTATGTGTATCGATTATCGTGAGCTCAACAAACTCACAATCAAAAATCAATATCCCTTACCTCGCATTGATGATCTCTTTGATCAGCTACAAGGTGCGACCTGCTTTTCAAAGATTGATCTGCGTTCTGGGTATCATCAACTTCGGGTACTCGAAGAAGATATTCCTAAGACTACTTTTCACACTCGATACAGCCATTATGAGTTCACTGTCATGCCTTTTGGTTTGACGAATGCTCATGCCGTCTTCATGGACTTAATGAATAGGGTTTGTAAACCTTATTTAGACAAGTTCATCATTGTTTTCGTCGATGACATCCTCATTTATTCTAAGTCTCGAGCCGATCACGAACAACATCTCCGTCTAACGATGGAACTCCTGAAGAAAGAACAATTTTACGCCATATTCTCCAAGTGTAAATTTTGGCTAAAAGAAGTTCAATTTTTGGGACACATTGTTAACGAACTAGGGATACATGTAGATCCCGCCAAAATCAGTGCGGTTAGGGATTGGAGTACACCTACTACTCCTACCGAAGTTCGTTCATTTCTTGGTCTTGCTGGATACTATCGATGATTCATAGCAAACTTTTCAAAGATCGCGGTTCCCCTCACCACTTTGACTCAGAAGAATAAACCTTTCGAGTGGGGACCTAAACAAGAGGAAGCCTTTCAAACACTGAAACAAAACTTTGTGATGCTCTTGTTTTATCTTTACCCGACGATAACGACGATTTCGTTATCTATTGTGACGCATCAAACCTACGCCTTGGTTGTGTTCTCATGCAAAGAGACAAAGTCATAGCCTATGCATCAAGATAATTGAAAATCCATGAGAAGAACTACACAACTCATGATCTTGAGTTAGGAGCCGTAGTTTTTGCTCTCAAAATTTGGAGACACTACCTTTAGGGCACGAAATGTGTGGTTTTCACTAACCACAAAAGTCTCCAACATGTTGGTGCATAATGTCTATTTCCTACGTCTAGGATATGTCTGTTGGTGCATAATGTCTATTGCCTACGTCTAGGATATATCTGTAATGTTTATAAAGTTTTCACGTTAATGTTTAAATGTGAAAATGTAAATTTTATATGTTTTAACACTGTGTTTTGTATGAAATAATGCAGATTTCGTACGAGTGAGTCACTCGTACGAAATACAGATTCGTACGAAATATAGTTGTTTGTTTTGCACGCACTTCGGTACGAGTCATGTCGACCTATAAATAGGGAAGTGTTGTGTTAGAGCTAGTTAGTGATTTGTCAATTGGTACGGCGAAGCTCTGCCAGTTTGTTTACTTGCGTCTGTATTTGAATGTGATTAATACATCAGAAGCAGTTAAACAATAAGTTCTATCTTGTTTGTCTTGTCTACCTCTCTAGCAATGAATTCCGCCTCTGCTAGTTGAGCGAGATCAGGTCGATTGCTCATTTCGGGAGCTCGATCCCCGTTCACAAGTGGTATCAGAGCCATGAGATCTGATCTACAGATAGACAACAAGTAGTTACAAGTTACTAAGTGTTCAGACTTGGATATATCTTCATATTCATCATTTTTCTGACCTATGCTGGATTTTGGACAAATTTCAAACGAATTCATGGACAATATGGACTAGGATTTTAGTAATTCAAGTTAATCTTCAATCTAATCAATCCATATCATAATTCAGACTTCAAATTGAACTAAATCATGTTGAAATCGAAAAAATTTGGTAAGTTTGAAATTTGAATAATTTCGTATGAGTTTCGCACGAAATAAACCTCAGTTAACTTTTGTACGAATCAGTTTAAAAATTCATACGGACAAGTGCAAGATTTTTCAGAATTTCAAACAAATTCGTACCAAAATTTCAAACAAATTCGTACCAAAAATTTCAAACAAATTCGTACCAAATTTCATTCATATTGATATCTTACCCGTACAAAATGTTTGATTCGTATGAACTTATGTTTTTTTTGAGAGAATCTAAAACGTACAAAAACTTGTTTCGTACAAAACAACTTGTCCGCACAAAAATTTTATTAATCTGATCATTTTGTTTTCGAGAAGTGTGTTCTTAATTTTTCACAGGAAAAATGTCTGAGGAATTTTACAATGCGTTCGCCACATCGGTTGTTACCACTGTAGTAGCCCAAAACATCAATCTAGAGAATGAAATGGGAACAATGACAAAACCTACAAAGCTTATGAATCTAGAAGACTTTGATAGTTGGAGTGAAAGGTTTATGAACTGTGTTCAAGCTAACCACTTTACTTGCTAATTTGCTATCGAGACAAAATATATCGCACTAGTTGGTGAAAATGGGCTTGAAAAGACCCTTGCTCAATTCTCTGATGTTGAACGGGAAAGGTTTATCAACGAAAAGAAAATGATGAATATTCTTCAGCAATCGATTGAAGAAGACATCTTAGCTTTACTGCAACATGATGATGATGCGCAATCTTTGTGGAATGCTCTTCGACTCAAATTTTAAGGAAGTGCTCAACTCCGCAAAAGCAAAAGGGCGTTATTAAGCAAAGAATTTGATGTATTCACACTGATCAAAGGAGAAACGGTAAAGCAGCTGATTGAACGATACTGTCATCTGGTAGTTCATATGAAGAGAATGGGAATTATGAAGACAAATGAAGAGCTTGTTGACAAGCTAGTTGATTCTTTGCCACAAGGTGAATGGTCAACTTACTTAACCATCTTAAAGAATGGAGTTGAATACAGCAATTTCTCGCTGCCTCGCTTTATCGAAAGGCTGGAAGGTCATGAATTAGAGATGCAAAAGATGGCTAAAAACAAGATTGTTCAAGTGCAACAAGATGTTAATCTTTATTTCAAAAATAGTTCTGCTGCTCAAATCCAAGCGCCAAAGATTCAAACTGCTTTCAGTGCATATAGTTCACCAAGCACACCTCCAATTCAGCCAAGTGGTTTGTAATCATTCCCAACAGTTGATCCAAATACACCTTCAAGCCAACAATCTTCTTTTAGATCAAATCTATCTCAGAACAATCAAACTACTCCATCATCCAATGCAAGTCAAAGAGTTTTGCAATGCAATATTGCCGTTGATTTTCAGAACACACAAAATTTTGACGAAAAGACAGCAAAACAACATATGTCTCTAGTTGCTTCAGTTCTTGAGTCATATAACAGTCTTGTTGCTGGAAAGATCAGAAATTCTGAAATGACACGTGAAGACGACGATCAAATTGATCCAGTTGAAATGGAGTTGATAGATATAAAATGGTGTATGGCTTCAATCGTTCGATGTGCACAGAGATTTATGGAAATCACTGGTAAAGAAAATTTGGGAGGTTTGGATGGGAAACTTGGATTTGATAAATCCAAAGTTACTTGTTTCAAGTGTCGGGAGAAAGGTCACTTTCAAAGAGAATGTCCAAACCGAGAGGTTCAAGGAAATCATAATCCTTTCGCCGATGACTATTACAAAAGAGCGATGTACCACCGACCGCAACCAAGAACAAGAATCGTGCCGATTGAAGTTAAGCAACTGAAAATAAAGATAAGGCTTTGGTTGTTCACAAGAAGACGAAGGGTTTAATTGGAACAAGTTTATTTCAAAAGGAGAAAGTTTGGCATTGGTGGCTGAAATTATTGAGGAACCGGAAGAAGAATCGGAGGCATCCTTTGATGAAGGACCTGAGGATGACGATTATTACTATCATACTTCGTCAGAAGAGGAGGAACTTTTAAATGGTCCATTAAAACATCCTTTGCCTAACGATGTTTTTAAAAACTTTTGCAGGATATTTTGCACCTAGCCAACATTCAACAGATGAAGAGCAAAAGAAACCGGTTGAAGATGTCAAAGTTGATGAGAAAAAGGAATTGCTGAAAGAAGATATCATTAAAGCGTGCATGGCCAATGGCAATAAGGTAAACAAGTCATCTGAGAATGAAAAATCTTGTTCAAAGTGTGATGAACCATGTGGTGAGTGTCTTGTAAAGGACAAAAGATTTGCTGAATTGCAAAGTTTAACAGACAATTTGTCAAGCGATTACAAATCCACAAAGGAAGCTTATGACAAATTGAGTGCATCTGTTAAACAATATAATAAAACACTCAGAGAAAATGACGCAACACTTATGATGCTTAAAGCAACAGTGATGGATAAACAAATGGCAATTAATATTCATCTAAACACTATTGCGGAGCTCAAAAGTGAGCTTGAGAAAATGAGGATTGAAACTGAACGAGTTAACAAATTGTTAATTAGTTATTCCACAAGCTTATATGTCATAGATCACATTTTACCAAAAATCAAAAATACTGAGGAATCTAAAAATGGTGAAACAAAAAGTGGTAGTTATGATCGAGTTCCTCCACCCATGTGGAACAGTTATGCATACAAAAATCCATCTGGGGTGGAAAAGGCGCTAAATCTTAAATTGAAAACCGAACAACTACCTGTGGATATCGATGTAACTTACACTAAAAATGATGGTGAATGTGACTCTGAAGTGGTTAATAATGTGGTTGAAAAAGTGTTAAAAATGAATCTGAAGTGTCTGAGCCTGAACAATCTGAGAAGTCAAAGTTTGATGATATATCAGAAAATAGTTTAAATGATGATCCCAATGTCATAGTTTATAAAATGAAAGGGTCTGATAAACTATTTTTCGGATGAGGATTTTCCAATCAAGAATGTGAAAAAGGATTGTGTAGATAAAATGTTCAAGCTGATGGAGGTAAGTCATGATGATTTAGATAAACATGATGCATCTTTCTATTGTAAATCAAAAACTGACAACCGACCCCACTATCGAAAAAATGGAGATTATCCGGAAAACAAACGAGCAGGGTTGGGTTTCCAGAAGCAACATAAAACCAACAGGTCCCAAAAATTGAATTTTACAAAGAAAAACAATTTTGTGTTTGGGACAACAACCGAGAAAGAAAAGGAGGTCATCGGAACTCAATCAAATGATGATTTTCTTAAAGAAAAAGAGAAACAACAACAGGTTTTGGATACCTCTGTTCATAAGGACAGCAGGACATGCTTTAAATGCAAGAAAGTTGGACATATCGCACGATACTGTTCACAAGAAAGTTCAAAACCAGTTTCTTCTCCGAAAAAGTTAACTAAGGATGAAAAGCAAAAAGCACCCATGTTTATGCCAAAACAAATTCGTAAAAGAAAGATTGAATCTCATCAAAATGTTAAACCAATTATTCAACCTCAATCTAAATTTGAAATTGGTGAAACATCACACAAAATTCAACAAGTAGATTCAAAATTCTATGTGAAAAAGGCTATACCACAGACACAGAAATGGGTTGCTAAAATTGTTAAAACCAAATCATCCAAGGTTGAACCCAAACCTTCTGTTCCAAACAAAATTGAGCTTAAAAAGATTGAAAAGAACAAAGTGGGTCCAAAGTTTGATATTCCAAACCCACCCAAGACCAAACAGGCTTGGGTTTCTTTGTTTAAATAAATTTTGATAATCATGTGTGCAGGGGCTCCAACGTTCGATATTGTCAAAATGGATCATGGATGTTGAGCGTCTCGCCACATGACAGGAATGCTTGCGCTGCTCAATGATGTTAAAGCTATTCATGGAGGATATGTAGGATTTGCTGGAACACAAGGAGGTAGAATTGTCGGAGAAGGGGTTCTCTCGAACGGAGTTGTATCATTTGATAAAGTGAAGTATATTGCTGAACTTGAGAACAATCTGCTTAGTATCTCGCAAATTTGTGACAAGAAGTTCACGACACATTTCAATGATAAAGAATGTCTAATTTTAAAACCCGGTTTCAAGATTCAAGAAGAATGGATTTTTATGCGAGCTCCGAGAGAAAATGATTTATATGTTCTTGACATGAGCATCGCTTCTACCACATCAAAGAAAGTTCAATGCTTTGTTTCCAAAGCTACCGAGAAAGTGTCAATTTTATGGCATAGAAAAATGGGGCACATTCATCTTCGAAAGATGAATTTTCTTGTGCATAACGACTTAGTGGAGGGTGTCAATTTGAAAAGTTTTCATCTATCAGATGATTGTCTTAGCTGCAAAAAGGGGAAGCAGCATAAGAAATCACACCCGAGAAAGTTGTTAAATTCGATAAAGCTACCACTAGAAAGACTACACATGGATCTCTTTGGACCAGTCAATGTCAAAAGTATTTCTAGAGATCTATACTGTCTTCTCGTTACAGATGATTATTCTCGATTTTCATGGGTGTTCTTTCTGGTCCTCTTCAGAAAACTCAAGAATTTATATCATTTACCCATTAAGAGAATTCGCAGTGATAATGGAACGGAGTTTAAGAACAAGAAGATGCAAGAGTTCTGCAATGAAAAAGGGATTCTTCATGAATTCAGCGCCCCCTATACTCCACAACAAAATGGAGTAGCTGAACGAAAGAATCGCACACTGATAGAAGCTACTAGAACAATGTTAGCTGATTCGAAATTACCGATTAGTTTTTGGAGTGAAGCAGTAGCATCAGCATGCTATACCCTAAATCGTGTGTTGACAGTTAAGCCTCACAAAAAGACATGTTTCGAGTTACTGAATCAACGAAAGCCTAACTTAGCATTTTTGGAACCTTTTGGATCACCGTGTACCGTCTTGGACCCGGCTGGTAAATTTGGAGCCAAATCTTTGAAGGTTTCTTTGTTGGTTACGCTACTCCTCAAAAACGTGTTTTCTTGCCGAGTCTGAACCAGGTAGTTCTAGCGCAACACGTAGATTGTCAAAGATATACAACACCTACGCAGAAACCTGGGGATCCTGGCTGTTTAACTATGATGGATTGTGGAATTCGTTTGATCTACCAGATGTGCCAACTGAAGAAGAACTTGTTATGTTATTTCAACATCAGTTATCTAATCAGGGACAAGTTCCTCGACCTTTGGTGATTTGTACATCTTTACCAGTTAATACGTTTGATGTCGGTCAAAGCTCTTCTGTTCAAAATCCGGTTCCTGCTCCAAATGTCAATGCTGCTGAATCATCTGCCCAGCCAAATGCAGATGCTGACTCTGATTGGGAACCAACTTTCGACAATGGAGGATCCAGTTCTGATGAAGGATCTGAACATATTGAAAGCTTTCTGAAACAACAGGCTGATCAGTCTAATGCTAGGAATAAAGCTTCTTCATCTGTACCAGTTGTCGATGAAATTCTAACAAATTTGCAACCGCAAGTAGATGTTCCAACTGAAGTGATCCCAAGAACACTTTCATATCATCCGTTAGAGAACATCATAGGCAGCTTACAATCTAGAGTGCAAACTCGCAATCAGATCAATAAAGATCTAAGCTGTTTTTAGACTCATATTGCTCAAGTTCGATTTTCTCAAAGTTGTTTCGTTTCTCAGGTTGAACTGGGAAGCTAGAAAGTCGCGTTAAAAGAAGAAAGTTGGGTGGATACAATGCAAGAGGAATTACTCCAATTCCAGAAACTTGGAGTCTGGACGCTTGTTGACCTGCCAGATCATCACAAAAAGATTAACACAAGATGGGTCTTTAAGTGCAAAAGAGACGATCGAGGAGTTGTGGTGCGCAACAAAGCTCGACTAGTGGTTCAAGGTTTTCATCAGCAAGAAGGGATAGATTATACGGAAGTCTATGCCCCAGTTGCACGTCTTGAAGCGATTCTCATATTTTTGGCCTTTGCCTCGTGGAAAGGGTTCAAGGTATACCAATTAGATGTTAAATCTGCTTTCCTTTACGAAAAAGTGAAAGAGGAGGTGTACGTCGGCCAACCACCGGGGTTCAAGTCTACCTCTTGAATAAAGCTTTATATGGTCTTCATTAAGCCCCGAGAGCTTGGTATGAAACATTATCGAGTCATCTTCTGGACAATGGCTTTATCAGGGGAACAATTGATTCTACCCTCTTCACAAAGGAAGTAGATGGGCATCTAATTATCATACATATATATGTGGATGATACCATTTTTGGATCGACAAATGACTAGCTGTGTAAAGACTTTGAAGAAGTCATGAAGCGCAAATTTGAAATGAGCGCAATGGGGGATATGAAGTTCTTTCTAGGACTTCAGGTTGACCAGTTGCCTGATGGTATTTTCATTCATCAGACGAAATATGTTCATGACATATTGGAGAAATTCAATATGACAGGAGCTAAACCAGCATCTACCCCATTAGCTCCAAATCACGGCATTTGTCCAGATCTTACGGGAGAAAAAGTTGATGAAACTTTATATCGCTCCATGATCGGATCTTGATGTATCTTACTGCTTCTCAACCAGATATCATGTATCCAACGTGCCTGTGCTCCCGTTATCAGTCTATTCCAAAAGAGTCACATCTGCTTATCGTCAAACGCATAATGAGATATCTGAAGGGTTTTCCAAGCACCGGCTTGTGGTACCCTAGACATGATGATTTTAATCTTGCAGGATACTCGGATTCTGATTTCGGATGCTGCAAACTGAATACAAAGTCTACAACGGCCGGTTGCCAGTTCTTCAGAACTCGTTTGGTAACGTGGAAATGCAATAAACAAATCGCAGTCGCTCTCTCTACTTATGACGCTGAATAGGTTTCGGCATCCAGTCGTTGTGCACAGATTCTCTGGATACAGCAAAAGATGAGAGATTTCGGTTTGCAATTTCTTGATACGCCTATATATGTAGATAATCAGGCCGCGATCGATATCACTAAAAACTCATGCCAACGCTCACGAACTAAACATATCGATATTTGACACCACTTTATCCATGATTGCTATGAGAAAAAGTTGGTACGAATTGAGAAAATCCACACTCATGACCAAAAAGCAGATTCTTATACCAAAGCTTTTGATAAAACAAAGTTTAAAAATTTGTTAAAGCTAAATGGTTTAAAAAATATGATCTCAGGGGATTGTTCGAGGTTGAGTTTGAGGATGATGACGACTTAATGTGATTTTGTCATAGGTTAAACGTCTTTTTGTACATTCTTTCTTATAACTTCTTAAAAAATCCAAAAATATGTTTTTGATTTTAGGGGGAGAATGTTTGAAGAAAATACAAAAACATTAAAAAAGGCAAAAAAAGTTTTGTGTAAAAAGAGTGATCATAGTAAATAAAAAATGATAGTCACAGTATGCTAAAGAATTGTATTGGTTTTAAAAGTAATTAAGCAAGTCTTACTATGGATATGCCAATAGACTTCACTTGTTCATTAAATTGTATTCGAGATATAAACCTAAAACACAAAACTGATTAACTTGTGGGTTAACATCTGTTGGATATATGGACTTAGTACTCCAAAATTTTGTTTGAGAGAATGCCAGATTCTGCGATACTAGGTCTTTATATTTGATTGATATCAGGGGTATTATTCGAGTTCTTCTGATTTTGCGGAAGCAATGGCCTAGAACTCATATAATACTTTCAAATTATTTCCCTAAAAGCTGCATACAAAATGGTTATGTCTTAAGCAATTATGACATTCGTAGTACAAAAGATTCCTTGATGGAACACCACCTAAAGACGAGCCTACATCTCTTTTTCTGTACGGTAGTACTAACCTGATCTCTCAAGGTCTCGCATTCACCCTATTTACAGATACCAAGTCGATATATTCACCTGTAAAATGACATTATGGAAATCTCGATACGGGAGTATATTCTGAGATGGGAAACACAGTTATTTCATGTTTCTAATAATACATTAACATATCTTGAAACAGTTGAGAAATGAGAAGAGGTTTAAATGGACAAATATATTGGCAATCTAGGTAAATTTGTTTAAATGGACAATGAGAAGGGTGTTTCTAGATCAACGGTACTGATGACTTATATATATGCTTGAAATGATACTCTAAAAACACAAAATTCACAAAAATGTTATTATTATTTGAAAACTATTTCAAAACTCAAAAAGATTTTCAGTTTTCTTAGCTTGATAGTCTTATTTTTGTTTACCGATGATAAAAACACTGACGGTTAGATTCATAGAAACATCTTGCTGAAGAAAACTTGAAATCATGGGTTGGGAGCTAATTTTTTGAAAAAAACGTTTACTGAATGTCAAGAAAAGTTCATTAATTTGAAACTTTACATGTTAAAATAAATCTGTTTGTCAAACATGGTCAACCAAGGTCATTAACTTGGACTTGGAAGACAAATTGGATAACCAGGGTCATTAACTTGGACTTGGTTAGTCAAGTGGATTTGTGAAACAAATAGAATTACTAAAAAATGAAAAATATAAAAATACAAAAATAAAATTAAATTGAAAAGTTTAAAGAATTTTAGTTTTGATTTGCACCAAACGGAAATTCATACGGAGAACATCATTTTAGTATGAAACAAGAGTAAATTTTTTGTGCGATTCAAGATGTTTTGTACAAACAAGTCGAGTATAAATACTCTTTGTTTCGCACAGAAATGAGTTTACTATTTTCTCTGCACTGTTGAGCGATTCAAAGAACTTTTGTGCGATTCGATTCTAAAATCTTCATTTCTTGGTTTTTGTGCTTGTGATTTACATTGTTGAGGTTGATTGGCACACCTCTATCAATGGTCAAGGTAATTTCGACAAAATCATACTGTTATAATTCCAAAATTTGTACGATTCAGACTAAAACTTAGATCTAGGGAATTGGACCTGTAAAACTTAAAATTGATAACAAAATCGTTAAATCGGCTCTAATAACCTTAAAATCGACTATCAATTTGTTAAAATCAACAAGTTTTAGGTTTGGATTATACTTGGACAATTTTGGGATGACGATGGGTTTTTGTACGAAGGAAGTTGTCTCACATGAAAATTTGTTTTAACAATTGAAGGATATTTTGTACGAAACAGAATTTCATACGGATAAGTTTTAAAAGTCGTTCAAAAATCATTTGAATGAATAAGTCGTACAAAAAAGATGGTTCGTATGAAATAAAATTTGAAAACAAAATATTCAAAGTGCAAAGTATTTCGTACGAAGATTATGGTCCGCATGAATAAAAGTTAGTTCAAAATGTTCAATTTTTGATAAATATATGTTTCGTACGAAACATGTGGTTTGTACGAATTAGTGAAGGAAATTTTGAAAGTTTTAAAATTTTCTAACGTTGGTTGTTAATTTTGTGTACAGGCCAAGAAACCCGCGTTTGCTCCGGCGCATAATATGTTGAATCACAGATGCTTCAATTCCAGAGATAGCGGCGTATCGAATATCTTGGATTTTCTCACTCGGATTAGAGTGACTAAAGCTTTAACGGATAGACATACGACGTATCTTTCGCATGTGGAATATTTTTGGAATGCCGCTGAGTATAGTATTGATGATAACGCCATTATTTCAGCAGTAAAGATTGATGATGTTGATATTCCAGTAAAGATTACCGAGGAGTTAATTTGGAAGGTTTTGGAGTTTAAGGATAACAAAGACGATCTGACAGGTTTCTCTGAATACATGGTAAAAGGATGCTTTTATAGGATGGGGTATACAGGATTTGTGAATGCTGCACCGTATAAGAAAGGAAACCTAAGTGCGCCTTTCAGATATCTTGCACATGTTATCACTCACGGTTTGGGTCATAGAAAATGTGGTTTCGATGATTTGGTGGATTATCAGATTTGTATGATTACTGCTTTAGTGTTGAATCTTCCATACAACTTTTCAAAGGTTATATTCACTCAGATGATTCAGAATATTCAGAAGGAAAAGTTTTTGCAGTATCCAAGATTCATTCAGATGATGTTAGACTTTTTGCATCCTGGTTTGAAGAAATCTCCAAATGATGTCCTCAGGCTTGAACATATGGATGTTCTGACGTTACGAAAGATGAATGTGCATCTAAAGTCTGCTCCTGTAGCTAAACCGATGTTTGGTGCTATTCTCGATAAAGATTACATTTCACCTGCACAAGGAAAGTTGAGAAAGGATGAAAGTGGTGACGATGAAGAGGAGGTTAAATCATTATCGTTGTTTATTGCAAAAAGAAGTCCATGGTTTGTAAAGGATGGAGAAAAAGGTGGGAAAGCTACATATAAGGGAAAAAAGAGAAAAACTACGTCTGCTGCTGGAAGTTCAGGGTTAAGAGATGAACCAGAAGTTGAGGAAACAGTTGAAGAGATGGCTGAAGAAATTGAATGACAAGCTTTTGGAGCTGATAAAGTAGCTGAAGAAGTACTTTCATCAATTACCGATTCAGAAGATAGAAGAGCGGGAGAAAAGAAAAGAGCTGAAAAATTAGCGAAGAAACATCAAGCTGAACTGAAACATAAAGCAGAGGAACGTAAGAGAAAAGCAACAGGCAAGGATGACACAACTTATGTTCCGTCTGAATCTGATACTGAATCTGCTTTTCGAACTCTGATCAAGAAAAAGCAAAGGAACCATCACAGAATATTCTGTTTCCACCACAACATATGCATCAAGAACTAGCTCAGCAACAATTTGAACCAAAGTTACCTCCTCAACAACAATCAAGTCCTGAGCAAGAACCAGATCAACAACAGCCAGCACCGCAACAACCTGAACCAGAGCCAATTCAACAATCAATTCCAGAACCAGAACCAGTTCAGCAACCATCGCCACAACAGTCTGCTCAATAAAAATCTCAACCATCTCATGCTCAACAATCTCGTCCTACACAACAGCCGTTTGATTCACACGCATTTTTTGACAAGATTGGTTTAGATGATTTACCAGGAGGAGATGAATTTCGTTTTGACGACTTGCAAAAACAGGTGACAATGAATGTGGTACGCATAGCTGAGTTGCAAGAGCAGATAAACGTGTTAACTGCTGAAAAGTTTGAAATGCTTGAAAGGATTGGGGGATTAATTGTTGACAAACAACAGTTAGAAGCGATGATAGCAAGTATTGTTTCTGAAAACGAAAGATTGCGTTTACGAATGGCTGAATACGAAGAAGAACGTTTGAGGAACAATCGAAGAATGGATGTGTTTAAAAAGATTTTGGAAAAGAAGTTGGGTTTGAGTATTTCTTCGGCAATTGATGAAATAGAACGAGCAGAAGCGAGGGAAAGAGTTGCGGAAAGAGAACGTTTGTCTAAACAGCAATCTGATGCGCAAGGGAAAGGAAAGGGAAGATAGTGGAAGAATCTGTGATTGATACAACTGTGCCAGAAGCCGAATCTGAGCCAGTACAACGTTAGGATATTGTGGTGTATGAAGAACCGAAAAAGTTTATCTTGATAGGAAAGGCAATTGATGTGGATATAGCTTCACTTGATATTACTCAACGACATCCAGATTGGTTGATAAAGAAAAAGACGGAAAAAGAAAGTAAAGAAACGGCTGAAGAAACTGAAAAGGAAGCAGGAGTAGAGGATGTTGAAGATGTTGATGTTGATGTTAAGGATTCCAGTAGTTCAAATGATGATAATGATGATGATAATGTTGGAGGGTCGGGTATTCGTGTAATTGATTCGAATGTTAATGAATTAGTTGATCTTTCTGAGTACTTTGATGATTCCGCGAACCAAACTACTGAAGAGGAAAGGATGAACAAATCTGATGAGTCAGTGGATGCTCAGCAGGCAGGAATTTTCACAGAAAATGTTACATCTTCTGTTCCTGTCATGCCAAAGCCATTTGTATTATATCTTGAGCATGATGTTGGGGGAAGGGGATTTTGTTCATAGTTATTCGAAAGAAGAAATAGCAGCAATGCTAGGTATTAGTGAAGAGAAGTTCGATTTTGATTTTGAAGACGAACTTAATGAGATAGATGTTTTTGAACCTAATGCTTACGTTTTCGAAGACATAGAAGATGCAAACATGTATGATCACGTTGTCGTGGAAAGTGATTCTGATGAAGATGCTAATGATGCCATTCAGGGTACAGATGATTTCCCAACGTTTATCGATCTATTTACAACAGAAAGTTCTGAGATCTTGCAAAGGAAAGTATCTGAAGCTGCAAAAGAAGGAACAATTCCTGAGAAAATGTCTAAAGCTAAAATAGTTGAACAAAAGAAGAAATGGTTTCGGATGAGTTCTGCAGAGCGTAAATTTAAAAGACCCTTAGCATTTTTCACCAGAGATGCTGATATTTCCTTAGGGGACATTCTGAGTTGGGGATGGATTGAAGAGCTCAATGTGCGATTAAGAGGGAATTTGGTATTCAATACTTTCGATATTTAAGTGACATCAAAACACTGCCTTATTGGGATATTAAGGAGCTTGTTCAAACCAAGATGATAAATCTAAAGATGAAGTTTCATGACCAAAAGCTGTGGAGATTGATCAAGTTTGAAGCTACCCATGGTTTTGTACATTGGAAACCTCATTATACTCGTCGCATTGTTAAAGTTGATCCAGTAACGAAGGAGAAAGATATTACTTTGATTGTGAAGAAACCACGGGTGATGAAGAACATGCCTCTGATCAAAATGGAGCAAGATTTTTATACGATCTTCAAGTGGTGGCATTATGATTCGAATACAGGAGAGGCTGTTATATGTGTGAACCTAGATGAAGACTCATGGAAGATTACAGAGGAATTAACCGAAGCCGTCATAGCGCACAAACGGATATATGGTCTATGGCAAGGCATTCGAGTACTAGACCCAATGTGGCTAGTAAACTGTTCGAAGAAAGATATAGAATGTTTATTCTATAGTAAGATAAGTTTTGAAGAAAACGATCAAGAACATGCGCTTCAATTTCAAAAGATTGTTAATGTGTGCTTTGCGAATGATATTCATTCTGGATCGGATTGGAAAACAACTTGGAGAAAGCTTGAGAAGAAGGAGTCAAAGAAAACGGAAGAAACAGAAGCTCGAATCGCTGAACGTACAAGAATAGCATCTTTAATGAGTTTCAATTTTTTAAACGATGTCCTCCGACTGATCAAACGCCAATTGCTTTTGAAGAGCGACAAAAGCCTGTAAAGAGATTCTTTGGGCGTTAAAGTCAAATCTATTTGAAGATTTTGAAGATTATCCAGACTGCGGCAGCATCCAAGGGGGAGTTCGTTGGTGCATAATGTAACATCCGTCGAAAAACGGGTTTTCAAAACCCGCTTCGTTTATTAATCGAATAGTCAGTTACATTTTTCGTTGCTTATTTAATGCTCTTTTTAATTTTAAACAATACATAATTAATAAATATATTAGAATTTATAAACTATAATTAATAGACAATAAAAACGGTCGAAGAAAAAAATAAATGTCGCTGCCGGGTTTCGAACCCGGGTCAGCCGGCTCATTTAACACACAAGCCATTCACCACTCCGCCACTTGACTTGTTTGTGTAATCAATGAATCATATAAAACTTAAGTTCCACCGAGAATTCATCTGTTTGCGCCAAAAACTGAA
The DNA here is from genome assembly GCA_947069175.1 of Scalesia atractyloides. Taxonomy (NCBI): domain Eukaryota; kingdom Viridiplantae; phylum Streptophyta; class Magnoliopsida; order Asterales; family Asteraceae; genus Scalesia; species Scalesia atractyloides. The sequence goes on along the minus strand of CAMTDV010000012.1, from coordinate 55,443,987 downwards.
ACCGCTCATCGGCTTTCAAACATCTAGGGACTTTTGAGTGATCGCGAGTTCCTGAGTATAACGGATAAATCAATTACAACCCACGTTCTAATCAATTCAGTCTTCAATGCCTCGATTCATATGATTGTTGGGAGTTAAAACCGAAATGAAATTTACTTTCAATTTACACTGATAATACCATCGCCTCATATCTCGCAAACACTCGCAGAACTCTCAATTTCACTTTCACTCTAACTTCTGTTTGTCGGAATCGTTATCTGCTATCGCCGGACTTTCGTCGGAAAACCAAGACATACATCAAATCGGTAAATTTCTCGATTCTTTCATTTTCAATCCATTGTTAGACTTTTACTAACTCAAATCCTTCAACCAGAATCGGTCCCAGACGACGTTGTCGGATAATCTGCACTCGCCGGAAAATCTCTGAAAATTCCGAAATCACGCTGTGAATCGGTACAAACATCTAAACTCTCTGATAATCCTTGTTTAGTCACTTAATTTCACAACTCATCGATCAAAACTGTTAATTGATTTATCCAGACATAATTCACAAATCAGAGCCGACGACCATTGCCGGAGTTCTGAGAAAATCAGTCTGTTTCGGTACATTCATTTCCAAAACCCTCTCTATCCATTACATTTCAATCATTTATATGTTAGACGAACGATTTAAACCAGATCAGTTGAATATCATTTGTTTGTGTCTTTGAATGAAGAAGACGAAGTTGAATATTATGTATAAGTTTAATTAAAACAAGATATTTAACCGGGTTAGACACACAGTCCAGCGGTGGACTGTGTGCAAACACATAGCGCACGTCACGAGTTCGAACCTTACAAAATGCACCGACTTTCCGAATTAAAACCAATTTTTTTTTAAACAGAATCAGATCAAGCCACGGTATGTCTATAAGATTAAGATAAATCGTAAATTAAACAGATAAGACACACAGCCCAACTGGTTGGGCTGTGCGCTTACAAACCAAAGGACCCGAGTTCGATCCGGCTTCCCTGTAACCGGTTCAACCAGTTTAAAACCTTTTAATATAAATCAAATAAATTAACATTTCGTTAGTATATATATATAACTAAAACACAGAATATTTCTGGTTAGACACGTAGCTCAGTTGGTAGAGCTGCGTGCACGCGTACGAGAGGTCCCGGGTTCGAACCTCACTCAGCGCACCAATTACCACTGTCCGACCGGTCAACGGTCAACAAAAAGTCAACATTTTTTTTTATTTATTTATTTAAATTTAAAAATCAATTAAAAACATTTAAAAAAAGTAATATTTTTAAAGTTAGAAAATGACCTTAAACTCACAAAAATAAATCTAAAAATCCTATTAAAATTGTTAATAAAATCCACTTATTTACCGTACCATTTCGCTATTGTTAATAAAATCCACTTATATTCCTCGTCGATCAAATCTCCAAACTCGTGCGCATTCAACATCATCAAACGAACGCACCCAATGTGAGTGAATCTCTACAAATTCCCCGTTTTAATCACATTTTTGGGGTGTATCATGTGTCGCTTATTATTTATTACATTTAAACACTTGTGCATCCATCATATCTATCATCAAACGTGTATCCAATATGTATCAATTGTTTGTGTGGTTAATGTTTAGATTAAATTTATCATTTTCAGTACATACATCATCATAGGCTCGTCTGTTCCCCATTACCTATGAGCAGAACTGTTCCCCATTACCTATGAGCGGAACGTGGCGTTGCCAACATACGATCGGCTCCGTTTGATTGAGCCTTGATCTCACATACATCATCATAGGCTCGTCCGTTCCCCATTACCTATGAGCGGAACGTGACGTTGCCAACATATACATTATCATTCATGTATATACTCATGCAAGGTGGTTTGTGATTGTTTGTTTATTTACGTTTGCTCACATATGATTATTGCACAATTTTTCCATATTAAATACTATAAGAAATCAATATCAAATGTTTTTAACAAGGTTCACTCGCCAACTTTTGTTGACCCAAAATTCCCCATTTTTACACATGATACAGGTGATCCAGTTGAAGCAAGAAACATATAGGATGGCCTAGAAGAATAAATCAGTTTAGATTTTGAATTGTTTATTTAATTTTTCTTTCCTTGTATTGTATGAATTTGGCTTGAACATTTAAGTTGTAATTTGAATTTAATAAATATGAAACATTTTAGTAAACATCATGAGCTTTGGTGATAACCCAATTATGCCCCGACTCTTATTCCGCTGCGGTCGGGGTGTGACAGATTGGTATCAGTGCCATGACTATAGGGATATAGGATAGGTTATTAGACCCTTAGAGCCTATACTATAGTTGATTAGAATTATTTAAATGTTTATTGTGTTACATACAAAATTCATGATGTTTATATGCTTTATGTTTATTGTTACATTCAATGTTATGCAAGCATGTTCATAAGTACATATTACTATACAATGTCATCATGAATCACATCCTCATAACATATCATATCCATGAGAGCACACACCACACAATTTCCATGATTTTTGCAACGATTTTTGTATTTTTTTAAATAACATCAAAGTGAGTTCTCATGACGGGCATGTAGTAACTGGAAGGGTACAAGTACCGGTAGTCGGAACGTCCTGTCTAGGCTTAGCATTCGTATAAATCCAAAATAAAGGACCAGTTTGCCTACATGGGGACTAACGATGAGAGTACGAAGGACCTATTAGGCCAAAGCATGCTATACCAAACGTCGTGTGAGCTAACCCCACTTTGAGTTGTCATTGTGTCTACACCTGGACACCCTCCTACCATACATCTCGCAATCATATTTCATGGTTTTCATTCGGGTGATGCGAGTGTTAAACCGCCAACACCAATGTGAATCCTACTAAGCCAATAGTCATGGGGGCCCACATGAATATACAGGTAATGGTATGGGGGACATTGGAGGCCCAAACATGAGCAAACCCAAGACATCCTATGGATGTAGTTGCATTATTGATAATTATGTTATTTTTATTTCATTTGACGACGCATGACACCTAAAAAGACTCCTTAAACTCACCATCTTCTTATGTCGAATTTTGGGCATTTAATTCGCAACGAAATTTTTGACTGACTGTTCGGTTGATAAACGGAGCGGGTTTGGTAAATCCGTTTTTGACGGATGTTACAGCAGCAACGTGGAGGTAGAAAGTTAGGAAGGCAAACGAACGCTTGGCCACCCAAATCGCAAAACAAATGGCCGCGGTGCTTCCTGACATCGTAATTCAAGTCCAACAAGCTCTCGCCGCAAATCCCATCAACCCTCCCAATCAAGACGACCAGAACGTCGACAACCCTCCCTCCAAAAAGTGCTCTTACAAACCTTCAAGTCTTGCGATCCCCCGAAATATGAAGGGACCGAAGGTGTCACTGCTCTCCTCCACTGGTTTGAGGAAATGGAAAACACCTTCCTCAATTGCGATTGTCCCGAGGATCGCAAGGTACGTTATGCAACCGGGAGACTATTTGGAGTAGCTCTTACCTGGTGGAATACAGAAAAAGTAAGAGAGGAATCGAAGATGCAATGGCCTTAACATGGGAGGAGTTAAGGGAAATCATGACGAGACGCTTCTCTCCAAGAAGCGAGATAAAAAAGTTAGAGGATGAATTCCATTCGTTAAAGCAAAAGGAAGGAGATCATACTTCCTACAACAAAAGGTTTCTAGAGTTGAACCAAATGATCCCCAACTTGTTCACCCCAGTATACCGCTTAGTCGAACACTATATTCGAGGCCTCCCCTCGAAAATTCAAGACTCAGTTCTAAGCACTTCGCCTGCAACACTTGAAGCTGCTATGGAACTAGCTACCGAGCTTACCGAGAATCGCATCCGAAACGGAAAATTTAAGGATGAGAAAAAGAAAGCCCCCATTGAGGGCCAAACTTCAAACCATTCCACCTCCTCCTCAAAGTTTGCTAGTAAGAGGAAACGAAACGGCGGAAACTTTGCTGTCACACAAACAAACCTCCCTATTACTGCTGCACCCATCACCCAAGTTGCCCCCTCAGATGCACCATATAAAAAGCCATACTCCGGCCCATACCCAAAACGCAACCGTTGCCAATACCATCACTTTCCCGATCATCCCTGCCAACATTGCACCGGCTGTGGCCGTGCGGGTCACACCATCCAAACCTGTCGCGCACTTCAGCGAACGAACCGCAATCAACCCTCAACCCAAACCCACCATCAGATAGTGGGTCAAGCCCAACAACCTTTACTCCTACCACCTGCTCAACATGTAGCCCAAGCCTACTACCAACCCAACTATGCCATGATACAACCTATGCGGGCTTGTTACAACTGTGGAGACCCGAACCACTTCAGGAACACCTGTCCACGTTTGGTGCACATCATCCATGCCCAAGCTCAAGCAAATCCAGTAAACCAGGCTAACCAAGCTCCTCCACCTGCTAGGGGAAGAGCTTTCAACATCAACGCCAATCAAGCAAGGGCTGACAAGAATGTGGTTAACGGTACGTTTCTCATCAATGGTAGTTATGCATCCATGTTATTTGATACTGGCGCGGATAAGAGTTTTATGTCCTTAGAATTTGAAACCATCCTCAACCAAACTCGTGATAAACTCATGGAATCCATAACGGTAGAAGTTGCTGACGGAAAACCGGTCTCATTAAACTCTATTATACGCAATTGTACCCTCACTCTAAACGATCACGATTTTCCAGTTGACCTCATTCCTATGAAGTTGGGAAGTTTCGACATTATAAATGGTATGGACTGGCTCAGTCAACATCATGCTGAAGTTGTAGGCCGCGAAAAGTTTATTCGCATTCCTCTTACAAACGGTCAGACTCTACGATTCTTTGGAGAAACCCCTTCGAAAGGACTCAAATTAATGTCCTGTCTTCAAGCCCGAAAATATCTCCGCAAGAATTATGTCGCATTCCTAACTCACGTCGTCAAAAAGGGAACCAAGGAGAAGAAACTCGAAGACATCCCAGTAGTAAAAGAATTTCCGCAAGTTTTTCCTGACGACATTTCAGGACTTCCTCCCGTGAGAGAAGTCGAATTCCGCATTGATCTTATACCTGGAGCTACACCAGTTGCAAAATCTCCTTATAGGTTAGCCCTATCCGAAATGCAAGAGCTGGCCAGTCAACTACAAGAGCTAACTGACAAAGGATTCATACGTCCTAGCTCATCGCCTTGGGGTGCACCTGTCCTTTTTGTGAAGAAGAAAGATGGAACGTTTCGCATGTGTATCGACTATAGAGAACTCAACAAGTTAACGGTCAAGAACCGCTACCCATTACCTCGCATCGATGATCTTCTAGACCAACTTCAAGGCGCCACATGTTTTTCAAAAATCGACCTTCGTTCTGGATATCATCAACTCAGAGTACATGAAGAAGAAGTTCCAAAGACCGCCTTCCGAACTCGATATGGTCATTACGAATTCATGGTCATGCCATTTGGTTTAACCAACGCTCCAGCAGTATTTATGGATTTAATGAATAGGGTATGCAAACCCTATCTCGACCGTTTTGTCATAGTCTTCATCGACGACATCCTCATCTACTCAAAGTCTAAGTCTGATCATGAACGACACCTTCGACTCATCCTTACACTCTTAAGGGCAGAAAAGCTGTACACTAAGTTTTCGAAATGTGAATTCTGGTTAAGGGAAGTACAATTCCTTGGACACGTCGTCAATGACAAGGGAATTCATGTTGATCCCTCAAAAATCAAGGCAGTGCAGGAATGGCAAGCGCCACGAACCCCTACCGAAGTAAGATCATTTCTTGGTTTGGCTGGTTACTATCGCCGTTTCATTGCAAATTTCTCCCGTATTGCTGTACCACTCACGGCTTTGACTCATAAAGGAAAGCCCTTCATATGGGGACCCAAACAAGAAGAAGCCTTCCAAACTCTAAAGCAAAAACTCTGTGACGCACCTATTCTCACACTTCCTGAAGGTTGTGATGACTTCGTGGTTTATTGCGTCGCGTCAGGGCAGGGACTAGGCTGTGTACTGATGCAAAGAGGGAAAGTGATAGCTTATGCTTCTAAACAACTCAAAATTCATGAGAAGAACTACACCACCCACGACCTAGAACTTGGAGCCGTTGTGTTCGCTCTTAAGATATGGAGACATTACCTCTACGGTACCAAGTGTGAAATATACACTGACCACAAGAGCCTCCAACATATCTTTAACCAAAAGGAGTTGAACATGAGGCAACGAAGATGGTCGAACTTCTTAATGACTACGACTGTGAAATTCGGTATCATCCTGGCAAGGCAAACATGGTGGCTGATGCGCTCAGTCGAAAAGGTTATGCGAACTCCATTCGTCTTCTATGTTCGCAAATCATAACCGACATCAAAGATCAAATCCGAGAAGCCCAACATGTTTCTGTAACAGAAAACGACGTACGCAATGAGCTGTCTTGTGGAGCAGAACTTAAAATCGAAACCAAATCCGACGGTATTCTGTACTATCTAGATCGCATATGGATTCCCGATCACAATAACCTTCGTGATTTCCTTATGAATGAGGCGCACAAAACACGATACTCTGTACACCCAGGAGCCGACAAGATGTATCAAGACCTTCGATACACTTACTGGTGGCCTGGCATGAAGAAGGATATCGTTGTTTTTGTTTCCAAGTGCCTTACATGTTCCAAAGTAAAAGCTGAAATCAAAGACCCTCAGGACTTCTAGTCCAACCTGAAATACCTGTATGGAAGTGGGAAAACATAACCATGGACTTCATTACCGGGTTACCTCGCACCTCCAGTGGGTATGACACTATATGGGTAATCATTGATCGTCTTACAAAATCAGCTCACCTCATCCCGATTCGCGAGGACTTCAAGAACGAGAAGTTAGCTCGTATCTACATCAGCGAGATCGTAAGCCGTCATGGTGTACCTTTAAGCATCATTTCAGACCGTGCTGGTCGTTTCACTTCACGAACATGACAAGCCGTACAAGCCGCTTTGGGTACACGATTAGACCTCAGTACCGCTTATCATCCTCAAACTGATGGACAATCTAAACGCACCATCCAAACTCTTGAAGATATGCTCCGAGCATGTGTCATAGACTTCAAAGGGAATTGGGACGCTCATATACCATTAGTTCAATTTTCGTACAACAATAGTTACCACTCAAGTATCGGCATGGCTCCTTTCGAAGCGTTATATGGTCGTAAGTGCCGATCTCCAGTATGTTGGCACGAAATTGGGGAAGCTCAAATCACCGGTCCAGAATTGATTCAAGAAACGACAGACAAGATCCATCAAATTCGAAACAATCTTCTAGCGGCACAAAGTCGTCAAAAGAGTTATGCAGACAAACAACAAAAGCCCTTGGAGTTTAATATTGGTGATCAAGTACTTTTAAAAGTATCACCGTGGAAGGGAGTAGTTCGTTTTGGCCAGAAGGGCAAGCTAGCACCACACTACGTAGGACCTTTCAAGATACTCGAAAGAGTAGGACCTGTAGCATACAAGCTTGACTTACCAGAAGAGCTCAACAGAATTCATCCCACATTCCACGTATCAAACTTAAAGAAGTGCCTCGCCGATGAAAACCTCCATATTCCACTAGAAGATATTCAGATCGATGAATCTATGCACTTCATTGAAAGACCAGTAGAGATCATGGACTTCGGAGAAAAACGTTTAAGACGGAGTCGTATTCCAATTGTTAGGGTACGCTGGGAGTCGAAAAGAGGACCTGAGTTTACTTGGGAACGTGAAGACTCAATGCGCGAAAAATACCCGCATCTTTTTCCTGTTACCACTACTACTTAAATTTCGGGACGAAATTTCTAAAAGTAGGGGATACTGTAACATCCGTCGAAAAACGGGTTTTCAAAACCCGCTTCGTTTATTAATCGAATAGTCAGTTACATTTTTCGTTGCTTATTTAATGCTCTTTTTAATTTTAAACAATACATAATTAATAAATATATTAGAATTTATAAACTATAATTAATAAACAATAAAAACGGTCGAAGAAAAAAATAAATGTCGCTGCCGGGTTTTGAACCCGGGTCAGCCAGCTCATTTAACACACAAACCATTCACCACTCCGCCACTTGACTTGTTTGTGTAATCAATGAATCATATAAAACTTAAGCTCCACCAAGAATTCATCTGTTTGCGCCAAAAACTGAAACCGCTCATCGGCTTTCAAACATCTAGGGACTTTTGAGTGATCGCGAGTTCCTGAGTATAACGGATAAATCAATTACAAACCACGTTCTAATCAATTCAGTTTTTCAATGCCTCGATTCATATGATTGTTGGGAGTTAAAACCGAAATGAAATTTACTTTCAATTTACACTGATAATACCATCGCCTCATATCTCGGAAACACTCGCAGAACTCTCAATTTCACTTTCACTCTAACTTCTGTTCGTCGGAATCGTTATCTGCTATCGCCGTACTTTCGCCGAAAAACCGAGACATACATCAAATCGGTAAATTTCTCGATTCTTTCATTTTCAATCCATTGTTAGACTTTTACTAACTCAAATCCTTCAACCAGAATCGGTCCCAGACGACGTTGTCGGATAATCTGCACTCGCCGGAAAATCTCTGAAAATTCCGAAATCACGCTGTGAATCGGTACAAACATCTAAACTCTCTGATAATCCTTGTTTAGTCACTTAATTTCGCAACTCATCGATCAAAACTGTTAATTGATTTATCCAGACAGAATTCACAAATCAGAGCCGACGACCATTGCCGGAGTTCTGAGAAAATCAGTCTGTTTCGGTACATTCATTTCCAAAACCCTCTCTATCCATTACATTTCAATCATTTATATGTTAGACGAACGATTTAAACCAGATCAGTTGAATATCATTTGTCTGTGTCTTTGAATGAAGAAGACGAAGTTGAATATTATGTATAAGTTTAATTAAAACAAGATATTTAACCGGGTTAGACACACAGTCCAGCGATGGACTGTGTGCAAACACATAGCGCACGTCACGAGTTCGAACCTTACAAATGCACTGACTTTCCGAAGTAAAACCAATTTTTTTTAAAGAGAATCAGATCAAGCCACGGTATGTCTATAAGATTAAGATAAATCATAAATTAAACAGATAAGACACACAGCCCAACTGGTTGGGCTGTGGCTTACAAACCAAAGGACCCGAGTTCGATCCGGCTTCCCTGTAACCGGTTCAACCAGTTTAAAACCTTTTAATATAAATCAAATAAATTAACATTTAGTTAGTATATATATATAATTAAAACACAGAATATTTCGGGTTAGACACGTAGCTCAGTTGGTAGAGCTGCGTGTACGCGTACAAGAGGTCCCGGGTTCGAACCTCACTCAGCGCACCAATTACCACTGTCCGACCGGTCAACGGACCGGTCAACGGTCAACGGTCAACAAAAAGTCAACATTTTTTATTTTATTTTTATTTATTTATTTAATTTAAAAATCAATTAAAAACACTTAAAAAAATAATATTTTTAAAGTTAGAAAATGACCTTAAACTCACAAAAATAAATCTAAAAATCCTATTAAAATTGTTAATAAAATCCACTTATTTACCGTACCATTTCGTTATTATTTTAGGTTAGTTATTCCTCGTCAATCAAATCTCCAAACTTGTGCGCATTCAACATCATCAAACGAACGCACCCAATGTGAGTGAGTCTCTACAAATTCCCCGTTTTAATCACATTTTTGGGGTGTATCATGTGTCGCTTATTATTTATTACATTTAAACACTTGTGCATCCATCATATCCATGATCAAACGTGTATCCAATATGTATCAATTGTTTGTGTGGTTAATGTTTAGATTAAATTTATCATTTTCAGTAATACATCATCATAGGCTCGTCTGTTCCCCATTACCTATGAGCGGAACTGTTCCCCATTACCTATGAGCGGAACGTGGCGTTGCCAACATACGATCGGCTCCGTTTGATTGAGCCTTGATCTCACATACATCATCATAGGCTCGTCCGTTCCCCATTACCTATGAGCGGAATGTGACGTTGCCAACATATACATTATCATTCATGTCATATTGTTTGTTTATTCATGTCATATACATTATCATTCATGTCATATACTCATGCAAGGTGGTTATTGTTTGTTTATTTACGTTTGCTCACATATGATTATTGCACTAATTTTTCCATATTAAATACAATAAGAAATCAATATCAAATGTTTTTAACAAGGTTCACTCGCCAACTTTTGTTGACCCAAAATTCCCCATTTTTACACATGATACAGGTGATCCAGTTGAAGCAAGAAACATATAGGATGGCCTAGAAGAATAAATCAGTTTAGATTTTGAATTGTTTATTTAATTTTCCTTTCCTTGTATTGTATGAATTTGGCTTGAAATTTAAGTTGTAATTTGAATTTAATAAATATGAAACATTTTAGTAAACATCATGAGCTTTGGTGATAACCCAATTATGCCCCGACTCTTATTCCGCTGCGGGTCGGGGTGTGACACATAATGTCTATGGCCTACATCTAGGATATATCTGTAATGTTTATAAAGATTACACGTTAATGTTTAAATGTGAAAATGTAAATTTTATATGTTTTAACACTGTGTTTCATACGAAATAATGCAGATTTCGTACGAGTGAGTCACTCTTTCGAAATACAGATTCGTACGAAATATAGTTGTTTGTTTTGCACGCACTTCGGTACGAGTCATGTCGACCTATAGAGAAGTGTTGTGTTAGAGCTAGTTAGTGATTTGTCAATTGGTACGTCGAAGCTCTGCCAGTTTGTTTACTTGCGTCTGTATTTGAACGTCATTAATACATCAGAAGTAGTTAAACAGTAAGTACTATCTTTTTGTCTTGTCTACCTATCTAGTAATGAATTCCGCCTCTGCTAGTTGAGCGAGACCAGGTCGATTGCTCATTTCAGGAGCTCGATCCCCGTTCACAATGTTAGTTGTTTAAATAGGGCTTAGATTGTCATATATTTTATGTATTGTATACGGCTCGTACGATTGAGCTTATGTGGCTCGTACGAGTGACATCTTGTCACTCGTACGAGCAACCACTCGCACGAGTCAACAACCGCACTCCTTGTACGAGCTATGTTGGCCTATAAGTAGTGGAGCTTGAGTGTTGTGTAATTACCAGTTGGTGTGTGACTGTGGCGAAGCCCTGCCAGTTGTTTACTTGTCTATAACTTTCACGTTTATTAATATACGAATTAAAGGCGTTTAGTAGCATACTTGATTGTTTGTTTGTCCAAGTCGCTAGCAATGAATTCCGCCTCTGTTAGCTGAGTCGAATCGGTCTGGTGCTCATAGAGGAGAGTCGATCCCCTCTCACAAGTGGTATCAGAGTCTTGAGGCCTGATTTGAGGACAAACATCAAGTTTCAGCAGAAACCATCAAGTTTCAGCAGTTGCAAATCCAAATTCAACCATTGAAGATTTTCTATATCTACTTTTTCTTCATACATACTTCAAATCTAGATGACTTCATGGATGACTTGGACTATTAAAATCAACATTAACAAATCCCTGAAACTTACAGATCTAAAATCAACCAAAATCATGATGAAAATTGCAGAAAACATCAGTTTACTAACTTGAGCTACTCGTACGAGCAGAAGGACAACTCGTACTAACGGTCATCCGTACGATTTAGCCACTGATACGAACAAGAAAACGAGTTTTTCTTAAAATTTTCAAGTTATAAACTAGTTATTCGCATGAGTAAGTGTTTCGCACAAAGAGTCACTTGTACGAGTAATTTTTCCTCTCGCACGAGTAACTTGCTCACACGAGTCACCTGACTCGCATGAGTATTAGTCACTCGTATGAAGGATAGTTTGTGTATTTTGTTAACTTTTGTGTTTTTGTCAATTTAAATCTAATCAGTTGTCAAAAGTTTTCTAAAAATTTCAGATTTAATGGAAGAGGAGTTTTTCAATGCGTTTGCTGCTTTAGTTGTTACGACTACCGCAACACAAAACATGAATCTAGAAAATGAAAATGGGAACCATGACGAAACCTCCAAAGCTCATGAACTTAGAAGATTATGACAGTTGGAGTGAGAGATTCATAAACTTGGTACAAGTTAATCATTTCACATGTTGGTTTGCCATCGAGTCAAAGTACACAACACCTACTGGTGAGAATGGTCTTGAGAAGACGCTGGCTCAGTTGACGGATATCGAGAGAGAAAAGTTTGTCAACGAAAGAAGATGATGAACATACTACAACAGGCAGTAAAAGAAGATATCCTGGTACTTCTTCAACACGATGATGACGCTCAGTCTCTGTGGAATGCATCAAGACTGAAGTTTCAAGGAAGTTCTCAACTTCGAAAAGGAACAAAAGCGCTGCTAAGCAAGGAGTTTGATATTTTCGATCTGATGAAAGGTGAGACAGTAAAGTAGTTGATCGAACGATATTGTCATTTGGTTGTTCAGATGAAAAGAATGGAGATCTTTAAAACCAATGAAGAACTGGTTGATAAACTTGCTGATTCTTTACCAGAGGAGAGTGGACGACCTATCTAACTATTCTGAAAAACGGCACAGAATACAGTAACTTCACATTGCCAAGATTTATTGAAAGATTAGAAGGTCACGAGCTAGATATGCAGAAAATGGCAAAGAACAAAGGCGCTCACATGCAACAAGACGTGAACCTATACTACAAAAGTAGTCCTGTTGGTAACATACATGTCCCAAGGTTCAAACCGCCTTCAGCGCCAACAATGCTACAAGTCCACCATCAAACCAGTCCAGTGGGTTTCAGTCTTTTTCCCAAGGTTCAAACCGCTTTCAGCGCCAACAATGCTATAAGTCCACCATCAAACCAGTCCAGTGGGTTTCAGTCTTTTTCATCATGCAACCCTATTTCTCCTCAAGTTCCTCAATCTTCACAAAGCTCAAGTAATCTCCACCTAATTCAAACCAGCGAATTCTTCAATGCAACATTGCTATGAATCTTGAAAATGCACATGATTTCAATGAACATACGGCCAAACAACACATGCCCTTGCTTGCATCAGTTCTTGAATCATATGAAAGTCTGGTAGCCGGAAGGATTGGGAATCTTGAAATGACTAAAGAAGATTATGATCATATTGATCCCGGTTGAGTTGGAGTTAATTGATATTAAGTGGTGCATGGTGTCAATAGTCCGTAGAGCTCAACGCTGTATGGAAATCACGGGAAGAGACAGTCTGGGAGGTCTTGATGGAAAACTCGGTTTTGATAAGGCTAAAGTTACATGCTTCATGTGCAGAGAAAAGGGACATTTCAAGAGAGAGTGCCCAAACAGGGAAGTAAAAGGAAACCGGAATCCGTTTGTAGATGATTATTACAAAAGAGTCATCTATCATCAACCCCAACCTCAGACAATGTTAGTGCAGATCGAAGATGGTCCATCAAATTCAAAGGATAAGGCTTTGGTTGTTACCCAAGAAGATGAAGGGTTCAACTGGAACAAATACATTTCAAAGAATGAAAGCCCCGCACTGGTAGCTGAAATATTCGAAGAACCAGAACAGGCAGAAGAAGAATTTTCTGAGGCATCCTTTGACGAAGCACCTGAAGAATACTACAACACGTCGTCAGAGGAAGAAGAACTCTTAAATAGTGCATTTAAACATCTGTTGCATTCTAACATTCTTAAAACTTTTGCAGGTTATTTCGACTCAAGCTATCAACCACCTTGTGAAGAAGAGAAAAAGTCTGAAATAGAGGAGATGATCGATGTGACAAGGAGTTGACTTTGGAGAATTTAACTAACATAGCCGACAAAGCTCTAATGGCTAACGTGAATGAGGTAGTTACTGAAGAAGCTCAGGAAGCTAGAGTCAAATTAGTAAATGTGTCAGTAAATGAGTCAGTAAAAGAAACACCTTGCATGAAGTGCAAAGAGCCATGCATTGAGTGTGTCGAAAAAGAAACAAGATACAAGGAGCTGAAAATCATGCAGATAATTTGTCATGTGATTATAAAACTACAAAAGAAGCATATGACAAATTAAGCAAAACAATTAAACAATTTGAACAAGTGATCAGAGAAAATGACAAGACACTTTCGATGCTCAAGGCAACTTTAATGGATAAACAAATGGCCATCAACATTCATTTAATTACAATTGTTGAGCTAAAAAGTGAACTGGGGAAAATGAAAATCAAAATAGAACGGGTTAACAAGTTGTTAATCAGTTATTCTACCAGTTTGTACGTCATTGATCACATTCTTCCAAAAATTGAAAGCAAGGAAGATATAAAATTGATGAAACAGTTAAGTTACAATCGTGTTCCACCGCCCTTGTGGAATAGCTATGCAAGTGAGAAACCATCAAGGGTGGAAAAGGAGCTCAATTTAAAATTGAAAACTGAAAAGAAAATGAGCTGCCTGCAAACATTGATGTAACATACACCAAACCAGAAAATGATTGTGAATCTGAAGTGGTAAAAACTGTGGTCGAAAATGTTTTGGAGAATGAGTCTGACAAATCTGAATTGGATGTTGTATCATCAGAAAATAGTTTAAACAATGATCTAAATGTAGTCGTGTACAAAATGAATGGATATGATAAACTATATTCCGATGAGGATTTCCTAATTCAGAATGTTAATCTTGATCGAGTTGATAAGTTGTTCAAGCTAGTTGATGTCAGTCATTTGATTTAGAAAAACGAGATGCATCATTTTATTCTAAATCAAAATGTGTCCACAAAAACCACCATCAGAGGGACAGGGACTATCTTGAAAACAGGAGAGCAGGTTTGGGTTTTCAAAAGCAAAGAAAGAACAACAAGTTTCCAAAGTTGAAATTTGCAAAGAAAATTGATTTTGTCTATGGGACAAATACTGAAAAGGAAAAAGAGAGCATTGGAAAACAATCCAATGATGAATTTAAGAAGGAAAAGGAGAGTAGAAAACATGATTTGGATTCCTCTGTTAGAAATGACAGCAGGACATGCTACAAATGTAACAATGTCGGTCATATTGCACGACAACGTTCTCAAGAAATCCAAAACATGTTTCCAACTCAAGCAGATCTACAAAAGATATGAAGCAAAAGCACCCAAGTTTGTACCAAAATAAATTCTAAAAAGAAACAATGAATCCAATAAAAATGTGACATCAACGATTCAACATAATTCCAAATTTGAGGTTGGTGAAACTTCTACCCAGAATCGTCAAAAGGATTAAAAATTCTATTCCAAAAAGGCAATTTTGAAAACACAAACTTGGGAAGCAAAAGTCAAACCATCTTCAGTAGAAATGAAAACACCTATTCCACCTAAAACAGAAATCAAACAAAAGTCAAGATCAAAGTTCCAAAGTTTGATATTCCAAACCCACCCAATACCAAGCATGCTTCGGTTTCTCTATTTAAATAGTTTCTTCCACATGTGTGCAGGGGCTACCGAGGTCAATCATGTCAAAGTGGATTATGGACAGTGGAGCTTCCCGACACATGACAGGGATACTTGCGTTGTTATATGAAGCAAAAGCTATCCGGGG
This sequence comes from Scalesia atractyloides, assembly GCA_947069175.1. Taxonomy (NCBI): domain Eukaryota; kingdom Viridiplantae; phylum Streptophyta; class Magnoliopsida; order Asterales; family Asteraceae; genus Scalesia; species Scalesia atractyloides. Next base: position 55,428,458 of record CAMTDV010000012.1, on the reverse strand, counting down.
AGGCTATGTTGGGTTTACTGGGACATAGGGTGGAAGAATAGTGGGTGAAGGTATTCTCACAAATGGAGTGGTATATTTTGACAAGGTGAACTACATTGCTGAGCTTGAGAGTACTGAGCATCTCACAAATCTGTGACAAGAAATTCACAACCCACTTCAATGACAAGGAATGCTTAATTCTCAAACCGGGATTCAAAATTCCTTAGGAGTGGATCCTCATGCACCCTCCATGAGAAAATGATCTTTATGTCGTAGACATGAGCGTCGCATCACTACGTCAAAGAAGGTTCAATGCTTTGTTTCTAAAGCTACAGAGAAAGAGTCAATCTTATGGCATCGAAAGATGGGGCACATTCACCTGCGAAAGATGAATTATTTGGTGCATAACGATCTAGTGGAGGGTGTTAATCTCAAGAAGTTTCACTTATCAGATGATTATCTGAGCTGCAAAAAGGGGAAGCAGCATAAGAAATCACACCCGAGAAAGCTGCTTAACTCTATTAAGCTTCCACTAGAAAGGCTTCATATGGATCTCTTTGGGCCAATGAACGTGAAAAGTATTTTTGGAGATCTATATTGCCTTGTCGTGACAGATGATTATTCAAGATTCTCATGGGTTTTCTTCCTTGAGAGTAAAGATGAAACATTTGAAGTCTTATGATTCTCTTTAGGAAGCTAGAAAACTGTATCACTTGCCAATCAAGAGAATCCGCAGGAAATGGTACTGAGTTCAAGAATAAGAGGATGCTCGAATTCTGCAACGATAAGGGTATTCTTCACCAATTCAGCGCTCCCTATACTCCTCAACAAAATGGAGTAGCTGAACGTAAGAATCACACATGATTGAGACTGCCAGAACAATGCTCGTTGATTCAAAACTTCCAATTAGGTTTCTAGAGCGAAGCAGTCGCATCTGCGTGTTACACCCTTAACGTGTTTTGACGGTCAATCCTCATAACAAGACATGTTTTGAGCTACCAAACTATCGAAAGCCGAACCTAGCATTTTTGGAACCTTTTGGATCGCCGTGTACAGTTCTAGACCCTGACGGTAAATTTGGGGCCAAATCCTTGGAAGCATTTTTTGTCGATTATGCTAGTCCACAAAAGCGAGTCTTCTGGCTGAGTCTTAACTAGGTTATTCTTGCACAACATGTTGATTGTCAAAGATATACAACGCTTATGCAGAAACCCTGTGATCCGTGACTGTTCAATTATGACGGGTTGTGGAATTCATTTGACCTACCAGAAGTATCTTCAGAAGAAGAACTTATTATGCTTTTTAAACAACATCATATCTCCAATCAAGAGCAAGTTTCAAGACCGTTGGTGATTTCCCCATCACTTCCTGTCTCTAACTCTTCTAAAGAAGGTCTGAGCAACACTCTACAAGAATCAATATCAGTACTAGTCTTAAATACTGCCGAATCATCTGCCCATCAACCAATTGATGCCGACTCAGATCGTGAACCTACTTTTAATGATGGAGGAACCAGTTCTGATAAAGGATCTGAGCAAATTCAAAGCTTTCTGAATACTCAAGCTGATGAATCCAATGTTAGAAATGACCCTACATCCTCTGAACCAGTTGCTAATGAAGTTGTCATGAATTTGCAAAGTCAAGTAGACGTTCCGAGCAAAGTGATGCCAAGGACACTATCTTACCATCCGTCGGAGAATATTATTGGCAACTTACAAACCAGAGTGAAAACTCGAAATCAGATCAATAAGGATCTAAGTTGCTTTTATACAAATGTTGCTCCATTACAAACCAGACTTTCTTACAGTTGTTTTGTTTCGCAGGTTGAACCAGGAAACTGGAAATACACTATGATGGAAGAAAGATGGGTGGATGCAATGCAAGAAGAGTTGCTTCAATTCCAGAAACTTGGTATCTGGAAGCTTGTTGAATTACCGGATCATCATAAAAAGAATAATACTCGTTGGGTCTTCAAGTGCAAGAGAGATGACAGAGGTATTGTGGTCAGAAACAAAGCTGGCTTGTGGTCCAAGGCTTCCATTAGCAAGAAGGGATAGACTACAACGAAGTCTACGCCTCTGTCGCACGTCTTGAAGCTATCCGCATTTTCTTGGCCTTTGCATCGTGGAAAGGTTTCAAGGTGTACCAATTGGATGTGAAGTCTACATTCCTATACGGAAAGGTAAACGAGGAGGTGTACGTCGGCCAACCACCGGGGTTTGTCGATCTGATACACAAAGATATGGTCTATCTGTTGAACAAAGCGTTATACGGACTACACCGGGCCCCGAGAGCGTGGTACAGACGCTCTCTAAGCATCTTCTGGGTAGCGGTTTCTCCAGAGGCACTGTAGACAGTACCCTCTTTACCAAGGAAGTGGATGGACATCTGATTATTGTACAAATCTATGTTGACGATATCATCTTTGGATCGACAAATGATAAGCTTTGTAAAGACTTTGAGGAAGTCATGAAGAGAAAATTCGAAATGAGTGCTATGGGGGAATGAAGTTCTTCTTAGGACTTCAGGTTGAACAATTGACTGATTGTATCTTCATTCATCAGATGAAGTATGTTTATGACGTGTTAGAGAAATTTGACATGTCAGGAACTAAACCAGCATCAACTCCATTAGCCACCAACCACGACATTTGTCCAGACGTTCATGGAGTCAAAGTTGATGAGACATTATATTGCTCCATGATCGGATCCTTGATGTATCTTACAGCTTCAAGACCTGATATCATATATCCAACATGCCTGTGCGCCCATTATCAGCCTAATCCAAGAGATTCATACTTGTTAGCCCTCAAACGAATCATGCTCTGTTGAAAAGGATGTCCGAGCACTGGCTTGTGGTATCCTCGACATGACGAATTCAATCTCGCGGGTTATTCAGATTCTGATTTCGGTTGCTGCAAGCTTAATGCCAAATCTACAACGGCTGGTTGCCAGTTCTTCGGAACCTGTTTGGCTACGTGATAATGCAAGAAACACACCACGGTCGCTCTCTCTACGTGTGAAGCTGAATACGTTTCAGCATCCAGATGTTATTCCAAGATACTCTAGATACAACAGAAGATGAGAGACTTCAGACTGCAATTTCTTGACACACCCATATATGTAGATAACAAGGCGGCTATTGATATCACTAAAAACCCAGTTCAACACTCACGCACTAAACACATAGAAATTCGACACCACTTTATCCGTGATTGTTACTAGAAAAAGTTGGTTAGAATTGAAAAAATCCACACTGATGACCAAAAAGTAGATTTTTACACCAAAGCTTTTGATAGATCAAGATTTAAAAATCTTTTGAAATTAAATGGTTTAAAAAATCTGACATCAGGGGTTGTAAATGAGGTTAATTTGAGGATGATGAGGACTTAACGTGATTCTCATCGGTATGTCATATGTTTTTATGTAAATATTTTTCTTGCTTCCTTAAAAACTAAAAACCAAAAATATGTTTTTGATTTTAGGGGGAGGAAAATTTATGAAAAATACAAAAACATTAAAAAGACTAAAAGAGTTCTGTGAAAAAGAGGTAATCATATTACATCATCGGACTATCACAGTATGCTAAAGATTTGGAATGTTTGATGATGTGCCAATATGCTTCACATGTTTAGTTAATTGTTCTTCAAGATATATACCTAAAAGAAAAACTGAGTAATTTGTGGGTTGACATCTCTCGGATATATGGACTTAGTTCTCCGAATTTCGTTTGAGAGAATACCGGATTCTGTGATACTAGCTCTTCATATTTAATCGATATCCGGGTTATTATCCGAGTTCTTCTGATTTTGCGTCAGCAGTGACCTAGAAACTTTAATAATACTATTCACATTATTAACCTCCAAAAGATGCATAAAAAACGAATATATGTCATAAAAATATACGACATCTGCAGCTCAAAAGATTCCTAAACGGAACACCACCTAAAGTCGAGCCTTCATCTCTTTCTCTGTATGGAAATACTAACCTGATCTCTCAATGTTCACAATTCACCCCATTTACAAATAGCAGTTAGATATATTCACCTGTGAGAGGAAATTCTGGGAATCTTGATACGAGAGTATATTCTTAGAAGGGAAACCCACAGTTACTTCATGTTCCTTAAATTTACCTAACATATCTTGAAACGATTGATAAACGTGTAGATGTTTAAGTGGATAAGTATATTGGCAATCTAAGTAAATCTTTTTAATACCATAAAGTTATTACCAAGATCAACGGTACTGGTGATTTTTCTAAATAACTGATGTGATCCTCTAACACAAAACTCACAAAAATATGTTTGTACATACATCCTTATTTACTTTATCATTATTTTCAGAAAAAACTCAAAAAGATTTTCAGTTTTCTTTTAGCAAAACTTTGAAAATCACAAAAAGATTTAATTTCTACCTTAGTTTTTAGTCTACCGATGATGAAAACATCGTGAGTCCAAGTCAAAGCGGCGGTTGCTGAAGGATAACTGAAGATCATGGGCTTGGAGCTAATCTAAAAAGAAGACAATCCTGAAACATCAAAAAGTTCATTAATTTGAAACTTTAAAATTTAAAAAAATATTGAAAAACATATGTTTTGGTCAAACAGCTGTCAACCAAGGTCATTAACTTGAACTTGGTAGAAAAATTGGTTAACCAAAGGTCATTAACTTGGACTTGGTCAACTAAGTGGGTCGTAAAAACAAATAATTTCACAAAAAATAAAAAAGTAACAAGTGAAAGAAACTGGCTCGTACGAGTGACTTTTTGACTTGTACGAGTGATAAAAGGCTACATTCGTACGAATGGTTACTTGTACGAATGACTTGGCGAGTATAAAAGGGGCTTTCACTTGCACGAGTCACATAAGTGACTCTGTGTGATTGAAGATATCCTCTGTGCGATCCAGTTCCTACTTCACATATTCTTGATCATATTATTTATCTTATACTTAATGGAGGTTGATTTGCACACCTCTCACAATGGGAAAGGTACTAATTCAAGTGTTGAGCTGTTATAATGCCAAAATTGGACCAAAAGGACTTAAAACGAAAATTTAGGATAATTGGACCTATAAAATATAAAATTTAACTTAAAATCGTACAAATATGCCATTTTAGCCTCTAAATCATCATTCAGTTTGTTAAAATTTACACGTTTTAAGTTCGGTTTGAAAAAGGTGTTATTTTATGCGATTCATAACTTGTACGAATTGTTACTCGTACGAGTAAGCCTTTTAAAAGTCAGATTATTATCATCACTCGTTCGAGTGATCGTTCGTACGAGCATGTCCTTAAATGTCATAAAACTCTTTGACTTGTACGAGAAAGTATGTTCAAATCTTAAAACTGTTAAGTACTAATTATAACTCGTACAAAGAGTTACTCGTACGAGTGGGTTTGATTCAGACTTGAATCTTTGTCTTAGTGAGTATCTGACTCGTACGAGTGTGTAAGATTTGAAAATTTTGAAAGTTTTTCTAAGTGTTTGAAGTTTTTGTGTTTGCAGATCAAGATGTCTTCATTCTCACCATTCCACAACGTCTATTGTCTATTAGATGAGAACAATCAAGAGATAGCAGCATATAGAGAAGTGTTAGATTTTCGAAGCCAACTGCCTATTACGAAGGCTCTTACAGACAGACATATGACCCACCGATCACATGTTGAATATATTTGGATGCCGCTGAATACAGTGAGGAAGATAATGCTATCTTGTCTGTAGTGCGAATCAATAACGAGGATATTGAAGTCAAGATCACTAAAGATTTGATTCGAACGGTGTTGGAGTTCAAAGATAGTGAAGAAGACCCGACCGGTTATCTGGAATACATGGTCAAAGGGTGCTTTTATAGGATGGGATATGCTGGATTTGTCAACGCCGCACCTTTTAAGAAGGGAAATCTGAATGCTCCCTTTCAATATATCGCACACTGTATTATTCACGCCCTAAGTCACAGAAAGGTGGTTTCGATGATTTGATTGACTACCAGATGTGCATGATTATGGCACTTATCCTCAATCTGCCGTACAACTTCTCAAGACTCATTTTTATGCAGGTGGTACAGAACACTCAGTGAGAAAAGTTCCTTCAATACCCGAGGTTTGTGCAAATGCTGCTAGACCATCTCCACCCCAATCTGAAGAAGATGAAAGACAATATTCTTAGACTTGAACATATGGATGTGTCTACTTTGAAGAAGATGAATCTGCACTTAAAGGCCTCCCTAACTCCAAGCCTGTTTTTTGGGCTATTACAGATAAAGACTATGTGGCACTGCCCAGGGGAAAATGGTAATAGGATGACAGTGGGGATGAGGCTGAAGAGATCGAAGCATTGGATGGTTTCGTATCGAAGAGAAGCGTGTGGTTCACCAAATAGGATAAGAAGGGGGGGGGGTAAGGGGACTAAACGAAAGCAAGCTGCCACATCTTCCTCCACTGGCCCTTAGAAAAAGAAACGTGCATCTGCTGGCGCGAGTTTGATTGATGAGCCAGAGCCTAAAGAGAATGTTTAGTCAGTTGTAGTTGATATAGAGTGACAGGCGTTTGGTAGTAAAGTTGGTAGAGATGAAGAGGCATCCTCCTCTAGCACTAATGAAGAGGATAAGATTGCCGAGAGAAAAGAGAGAGCCAAAGAAAAAGAGTTGGAACGTTTGGCTGAAGAAAAACGAAAAGATGGGGAGATGAGAAGAAAAAAGACAGGAGAAGATAATACTACTTATGTGCCATCTGAATCGGACAGCGATACCCCTGTTCTCAAGACATCGAAGAGGCCAACATCAAAACGTTTGAAGAGGCCAGCAGTTAGAAGTACAGACTCTCCGAAAGCTCGATCTAAGAGAAAGGTGCAGAAGAAAGCTGACATAGCACTGAATGTTGAATCTACACCACAACCACCACCATCTCCACCTCCACAACCATCACCACAACCACCTCCACAACCATCACCTCAAACCATCACCTCAACCACCACCACAACCCACCCTCAACCTAAACCAACTGAATCTCAATCCCGATTTTCAACAGGCTCAAGACTTTAGAACAATTTGACTTCAATTTCGGAGATATTTTGGGGGGTGAAGAATTTTCAGCAGATATGTTTCAATGACTCGCGGATTGAAGAGTTAGAGAATCAGGTCATGCTGAACAATGTTAAGATTGATGAGTTGCAGGAGCATATTATGGGTCTAAAAGAAGATAAACAATATCTCGAGGCTGTTTTAGCTAGTATCGTGTCAGAAAATGAAAGACTGGGGAAGCGAATGGCTGAATATGACGAAGAACGCCTCAGGAATCAAAGACAGATGAGCTTGTTTGAGAAAATCCTTATCAAGAAGCTCGGGATTAATCTTGCTGCCGAAATTGATGACATTGAGAGGGAAGAAGCAAGAGAAAGAGTTGCAGAATGTGAACGTATTGCGAAAGAACTTTCCGACGCCCAAGGAAAGGGAAAAGAAAAGGTTGGAGAGGAGCCTGTGATAGATAAAGCTGCGCCAGAAGCTGAATCTGCGCCATTATCTTTAGAGTTAGTGGTGTATGTGCAAACAAAGAAGTTTGTGTTGATAGGAAATCCAAGAGATGTGGATATTGACATACCAAATCTTTTTGCGAAACATCAGGATGGCTGAGGAAAAGAAAGATGTCGAAAGAGATCGAGGAAGAGATAGATGCTTTTGCTGAAAATCCAGAGGAAGTTGATGAAGACTTAGACGAAAGAGATGTTGCGTCAAAGAATAAGTCTGATAGTGATAGTGAGGATAATGATAGTGATTTGGGTGATTCGGCAATTCTTGTAGTAGAATCTGGTTTGAATGATGATATTGATTTTTCTGTGTACATGAATGATTCAGCCAACCAATTTGACGATGATAAAGATCAGGGAAAGTCGTATGATAGCTCGAAGGTTTCTAAGCAGGCAGAAGGGAAAGTCAACTGATCCTGCCGTGCCTAAACCGAAGATTTTGTATTTGGAGCATGATGTGGAAGAAGGTGAATTTATCCACAATTATACGAAAGAAGAGGTTGCGAGAATGTTAGGAGTGGATGAAGAAGCGTTTGAAGTTGACTTCGAAGATGAACTGAACGACATCATGCTTTCCAGCTTGAAGATTATCTCTTCGAACACTTTTTTAAAGCACGTGATTACGATAAGGTTATCGTGGAGGATGATTCTGGTGACGATGATACTACAAATGTTGTCAGAGAGGGTACAGATTACTTCCCAACCATTAGTGAGATGTTTGTAGCGAAAAGTGATGATTTGTTGAAGTGTAAAGTAGAAGAGGCCATAAAATAGGGAACAATGCCTAAACGATTATCCAAAGAAGAGATAGCTGAGATGAGGAAATTGTGGTTTAAGGAGTTACAAGAGGAATGTAAATTCAAACGTCCCCTAGCATTCATCACGTGTGATGCTGATATTTCTCTAGGGTACATCAGTAGCTGGGATGGATCAAGGAACTAGATATATATGCGATAAAGAGGGAGTATGGGCTCCAGTACTTCCAACACATGAGCGATATAAAGACCCTGTCATTCTGGGATTTTAAAGAACTGGTGCAAACTAAGATGATTAATCTTAAGATGAAATTTCATGACCAGCGGCTGTGGAAACTGATAAAGCTGGAAGCTACTCATGGTTTTAGACACTTGAAGCCGCATAACCCAAAAGAGTCACGAAGATTGATCGAGTTATGAAAGAGAAGGATGTGGCATTAATTGTTAAGAGGCCAAGAGTGATGAAAAACATACCTCTGATTAAAATGGAGCAAGATTTCTTCAAGATATTCAAATGGTGGCACTATGATTCAAGCACAGGTGAAGCTGTTATTTGTGTCCAACTGGATGAAGATTCTTGGAAGATTACTGAAGAACTATCCGAATCCGTCATTGCGCACAAATGTATATATGGTCTATGGCGCGACATTCGAGTACCCTACCTGATGTGGCTAGTCAACTGCTTAAAGAAGGATATAGAATGTTTATTCTACAGCAAGATCAGTTATGAGGAGAGAGATAAAGAGCAGGCGCTGCAATTCCAGAAGATTGTTAATGTTTGTTTTGCTAACTATATAAATTCAGGAACAACATGGAACACTTCATGGAGGAAGATGGAAGAGAAGGAGCAGCGGAAGAAGGAAAAGAATGTTGAAAGGATAGCTGAGAGAGCTAGTATTGCATCTTTGAGAAGTTTTCGGTTTGGCAATACTTACAATCGGCCTCCTCTTACAGACCAAACGCCGATATCTTCAGAGGAGCGTCGCAGGCCACCGAAACATTTCTTTGGACGGTGAATGACAAAAATGTTTGAAGAGTTTTGAAGAAATTCTTGAAGACTATCTAAGACTACGGCAACATCCAAGGGGGAGTTTATTGGTGCATAATGTCTATTGCCTATGTCTAGGATATGTCAATTGTGTAAATAGGGCTTAGATTTTCATATATTTTATGTATTGTATACGGCTCGTACGAGTGAGCTTATGTGTCATGAGTGTTGTGTAGTATCTATTGGTGTGTGACTACGGCGAAGACCTGTCCAGTTGTTTACTCATCTGTAACTTTCACGTTTATTAATATACGAAGTAAACGTGTTTAAGCAACATACTTGATTGTTTGTTTGTCCAACTTGCTAGCAATGAATTTCACCTCTATTAGCTGAGTCAAATCGGTTCGGTGCTCATAGAGGAGAGCCGATCCCCTCTAACACAACACATATTCAATCAAAAGGAGCCAAACATGAGACAACGACACTGGGTCGAACTTCTGAACGACTACCACTACGAGATTCGCTACCATCATGGTAAGGCGAATGTTATGGCTGATGCACTTAATTGTAAGGAACGTGTCAAACTTCATTGTGTTCGAGTTCAATCTGATATCCAGACACGTATCCTTCAAGCACAACATACATGTGTGACCCAAAGCTTGTTGAAAAATGAGCTGCCACAAAACCTCGAACTTCAAGTCGAAATAAAAGACAACGAATTATTCTACTACAAGAACCATTTGTGGATTCCTAGTCAAGACAATCTCTGCGCCTTATTGATGGATGAAGCTCATAAGTCTTGTTATTCAATCCATCCTGGTGCAGACAAAATGTATAAGGATCTCTGTACAGAGTATTGGTGGTCGGGTATGAAGAAGGACATTGCCTTGTATGTGTCTAAATGCCTAACTTGTCTTAAAATTATAATAGAACATCAACGCCCATCTGATTTACTAGAGTAACCAGAAATACCGGTATGGAAGTAGGAGAACATTGCGATGGATCTCATTACTAAACTCCCCCCACACCTAAAGGTCATGATGCCATTTGGGTGATCATTGATCGTGTAACAAAGTCAGCACAATTTTTGGCAATTCGTGAGGACCTATCTACTGACAAACTCGCCAAGATCTACGTTGATGAGATTGTATCTCGTCATGGTGTTCCTTTGAACATCATATCCGATCGAGATGCTCGATTCTCATCTCACTTTTGGAAGACCATGTAATCTGCCATGGGAACCAAACTCAATCTGAGCACTGTTTATCAACCTCAAACGGATGGACTATCTGAAAGGACAATTCACACACTGGAGGATGTTTAGAGCATGTGTGATTGACTTTGGTGGTAGTTGGGATTCGCATCTAACATTGTCGAATTCTCCTACAACAATAGTTTTCACGCCAACATCAATATGGCGCCTTTCGAAGCTCTATATGGTCGAAAATGTTGTTCACCTGTCTGTTGGAATGAGGTCGGTGAAGCTCAGCACACTGGACTTGAACTCATTCACGACACAACAGACAAAGTCAAGAAAATTCGCGATAACCTACAGCTAGAAGCTGTCAAAAGAGTTATGCGGACAAACGACGTAAGCCCTTGAAATTCCAATTTGGTGATAACGTCCTTGTCAAGGTATCCCCTTGCAAAGGTGTGATTAGATTTGGAAAGAAAGGAAAATTTGCACCACGATATATTGGACCATTCAAGATCGTTGAGAGAATCGAAAAGGTTGCCTACCGACTTGAGCTACCTCCTGAACTTGGGAATATTCACCCAACATTCCACGTGTTCAATTTGAAAAATGTGTTTAGCTGATACAAACCTCCACATTCCCCTCGACAAAATTTCACTTTAATGACACTATGCACTTTGTCGATAAACCTGTGGAGATATTGGACTGTGAAGTCAAGAAACTCAAGCGTAGACGTATACCGATAGTTAAAGTTCATTGGGAATCCAAACGTGGCCCATAATTTATTTGGGAATGAGAGGATCAGATGAAAGCGAAATATCCACATCTGTTTTCACAAAGTTTCCTCTAATTAAGTTTCGGGACGAAATTTCCAACAGTATGGGAGACTGTGACCTTTGTGCCTTTTCAATCATTGTACAATTACAAACAATTTCGTATTGAATGAACCCTGTGTTTTATTTCCAAAATTTGTATAATTATCTAAGACGTTTGCACAATTTAATTTCATGCACGATTTCAAACCTTCAAAATTTGTTTTGGAAGTAACTCGTTAACTGACACTCAAACGCAATCATTTTAATGCGACGTACACTCCGAAACAAGGACATAAGCTACACATACCCTAATAACCTTTACATAACTTAGATATAAGTTTTGAAGTGTTAGATATGATAAAAAACACGCTTATACAAGTCCAGGGACTATTTTCATCAAACTGCGAAAGTCTGTTGGTCCCTATTCAAGATACAAACCATGTGTATCAATCCAAATATTTTTGTATTCAATAAAATCTTGTATTTTATTGATGAGAATGCAAAATTGTCAATCGTTGCATAATTTCGGTCATTTTCGTGTTCGTTAAAGCGTTTTACGCATTTTTGTGAAACACGTAACCGTACAACCGAACGAACCGACATCCATGACATTTTCGGGCATAATCCAAGTTACATAATTCTTAAAACCTTTATTAACCTAAATATTAGGTTAAAGGGGTTAAAAATGGCAAACAAGTGAAAATACAAGTCCAAGGGCCAAAATGTCAAAAAAATAATAAAGATTTTTGCTTCTTCACCAAGTTTGCCACATATCTCCAATTTTTGACACCTAGCACTCATTTTCTCACACTTAATTTGGTGTTGACACATGTTAGGACACTAATCGACACTTGTCATGACCTCCTTGATCCTAAAATACTATAAATACCCCATGATTCTTCAATTTTTTTCACACCACGTCAAAACACTTCAAAGTAAAGCGTGAAGTTCTTCTTTCTATCCTTCTTGAAGCTTGTTTCCAGCCTTTAGAAGCCTCCTATCTTGAGTTCCGAAAGTGTTCGTCAACACGAGTAAGTACTCTTCCTAGTACTTTTGGTTCTGACTATATTGAGTCAAGTCAAAGTTCAAATGAACTTTGCAACGCGATCATAATCACGAAGGTTATAACCCCTAATGATTTGACCTTCTGCTTACCACGTTTACTAGTCGAAATGACGAGTTAAAGTTTCGGTCAAAAATGCGCATGATGTGCATTTTACGACGAAACTGTTTTTGGGTATCAAAACACCAAGTTTTGATACCAAACCAGTTATATAAACTTAGTTAGAAATATTTTGACATGTCTAACCCGTCACTTCTAGTTTAGTGCTTATTTAGGGTCGTAAGTTGAGCGGTCTTGACCATCGCTTTGACTTTAGAATCCGACCCATTTGGTCGATCTTAGGATCCGACCAAACACATATTTGTGACCATAGTTGTATAGGGAATAACCTACTGAGGTTATACCTTATGGTCACGTCATTTGGTTAGTGGTATGATAAGTTACTTATATTTTTTTGAAAAACAATGATGACCAAAATGCCGTTTTGCGTATAAATCCTTTTTAAACACATGTAACCAAATTTTTGACATATAAACTAATGTTATAACATTTTCAAACATGTTTGGGCATTTAAGAATTATGATAGGACATGTTTAACCATCCGATCACGCGTTTACGTTAATGAGCTGTTAAAGTAGCATAAACTACCTTAACATGTTATAATGGGTCAAAAGCACTTAGGATCCTTTCCAAATCAGAATGTTAAGTTTGTTAAACCATATTACATGAGTTCCAACACTCGTTTGGTTTATAAGACTCCATTCTATCCGATCTCACATTTGTAGTCCCGACACGCTAACATATTTATCTGACACATTAGGACACGTTTGAGCTTTGTTTATTCCATTGATCAAGAACACTTTCGCGATCCCAAGTGAGTACATAGTTCCCCTCTCTTATGTTTTGAAAATGTTTTGCGGTGACTCATATGTGCTAAATCATTTTCAAGTTTTCAAAAACAATGTCTATGGTTTATAGATAAAATAATACGATTTCAATAACGTGAACAACTTGTTGATGCGTTATCGATAACACGAATGACATTCATTAGCTTTGGCCGAGCTGAGCAGTAGTATGTTATGGTACCATAGGACTGGCAATCCCATTATCGGACTGTTCACTAGATTTTGTGGAAATTTGGGTAATGACGGAAACTGTTTCTGATTAACAAATCATTTTTTGATTTGTTAGTCTAGTTAAAGAGACCCTTTGGTGGTCTATTAAAGATACCCGTTGGTGGTATAGTTAACACAGGTTTGAATGTGTTCATTAAAGAACGATCAAAAGTTTTCACAACTAAAAACACGGACGATTTATGTATGACATGGACACACGGACGATTGATTTATAACACGGACGGATGGTTTATATCACAGACAAATGGATTATAAAACGGACAAATGGTTTTGAACAATGCCACGTAATGATTTGTATTTAAAGATATAAACCATACAAAGTTTTCTTTTGAATCAATCTATTACAAGGTTTTTACAAAAGAAACAATTTGGTCAAGATTCATGGCTACAAGGTTTTCACAACTCTAACCTACTTGTTTTAGTTGGTTAATTGTATTGCAATATCAAACACTTTTGATACGAGGTTTCACTTAACAACTCTTGTAGTCGGACGAGGTATTGCAATATGTATACAAAGCTATGAATTTGACACAGTCACAAATTCTATGTATTCGCCGACATTTTTATGCTGACTCTCTTTCACATATGTTTCAGGAGTCAATGCTTGATAATATGATGCATGCTTCACAGGGAATGTACGCGGGCCTTAGTGACTTAAAACATGAAAGACAATTTATTTATGTGTTGCTTCTGTTAATCCCAAGACAATATAAACATTTAACTTAATAAAACAAAATTTTAAATTCCATGAGTTATGAAACAATAGTTCTATGACATGACTCCCTAACGTTTCTGCCGCGGTTCATTGTTTTACGCGGTCGGGGTGTTACAGTGCTTATCTCCGGTCTCCGCCCAACATAGCGGCGACCGACATTTTCGTCCATATAGAGCTTCAAACGGGGCGGCCTGAATGCTAGTGTGATAACTATTATTATATGAGATCTCTACTAAGGGCAAGTGGGCATCCGAATTTCCACCTAAATCCATCACACAAGCACGTAACATATCCTCCAAAGTTTGTATCATTTGCTCGCTTTGGCCGTCCGTTTGAGGGTGAAAGGCCGTACTAAGATCCCATCGCGATCCAATGGCCTTATGAAATGATTGCCAATCCTTGACACGAATCGACCGTCGCGGTCCAATATGATAACAATAGGCACTCCATGCCATGCCACAATTTCTTTGAGGTATAATTCAGCTAGTTTCTCTGTGCTATCCTTCTCGGGGATATGTAAGAAATGTGTAGACTTCGTAAATCGATCAACGATAACCCAAATCATGTCGTGACCTCTCGAGGTCCTGGGTAACTTAGTAATAAAGTCCATTAAAATCTGTTCCCATTTCCATACGGGAATTTCAGGTTAGTAGTCCCGAAGGCTTTTGATATTCCGCCTTAACTTTGGCGCAAGTAAGGCATTTTCCGACATAAGTAGCAATGTCGCCCTTAAGGCTAGGGCACCAGTAGAATTCCTTTAAATCATGATACATCTTATCTGATCCGGGATGTATGGAGTACTTCGACTTGTGTGCTTGTTCTAGAATAATTACCCGTAGATCGCCAAAGAATGGAACCCAAATTCGTCCAAAGAATAGCACCAATTGCTTTTCCATTCCGCGCAATGATTCGATTGGTATGTTCTCAGGTTTAAGTGATTCTTGTTGCTCATCGCGTATCTGAGAAGTAAGGTTATTTTGTATGGTCATTTCTAAGGCTCGAACCCTTGAAGGTTTCACTCGTTCTTTGCAACTCAAGGCGTCGGCCACTACGTTCGCCTTGCCGGGTGGTATTTAATTTCACAGTCTT
Organism: Scalesia atractyloides; assembly: GCA_947069175.1. NCBI lineage: Eukaryota > Viridiplantae > Streptophyta > Magnoliopsida > Asterales > Asteraceae > Scalesia > Scalesia atractyloides. The sequence continues at coordinate 55,413,204 of CAMTDV010000012.1, read as the reverse complement.
AACCGTTCAATAAATCAACCCATCGTCTTTGCCGCATATTTAATTCTATCTGATTAAATATCTGTTGAAGGCCTTTGTGATCCGTAAAGATTGTACAACGAGTACCATATAAGTAATGACACCATCTTTTTAACGCGAATACCACCACACCTAGTTTGAGGTCGTGCTTGGTATAGGTTTTCTCTTGCACCTTAAGTTGTCGAGATGCGTACGCGATGACTTTGTCTCATTGAATCAACACGCAACCGAGACCTTGATGCGACGCATCGCAATATACGACAAAGTGGTTGGTACCGTATGGTAGAGATAAGATTGGCGCATCACAAAGTTTGTCCTTTAACAGTTGAAATGCAACTTCTTGTTTGTCGCCCCAGTAAAAATTTTTATCCTTTTGAGTCAGGGGTTGGGCAATCTTTGAAAAATTCTCTATAAATCGTTTGTAATAACCCACTAACCCCAAAAATTATCGCACTTCCGTCGGCGTCTTAGACACTTCCCAATTCTTTATTGCCTCAATCTTGGTAGGATCGACATGAATTCCTTTCTCGTGCACCACATGTCCGAGAAACTGTACCTCGCGAATCCAAAATTCGCATTTGGAAAACTTCGCGTAAAGCTATTCTTTCTTCAGAACTAGGGTGAGGTTATTGTAAGAAAATATAAAAGTGTGAGAATGATAAGAAAGAATCTAAACCATTAGATATTTAATCTAATTGTTGAGATATTGATGGCAATCTTGTAAATAGTGTTGACTATTAAACTAATTAATTTTCTAGATTAAGGGTATAAAGGTAAATTTAATATTTTTAAGTTAAGAAACTGACATTAATGCACATGCAAGTTCCCCCTTCTTTTTTAAATGTCAATAATTTTTTATATGTAACTCTTTTAAAAAAAATAATACACCATAATAACGAGTGTTTTTTTATCTTTAATATGAGTACCATATTGATATACTTATGTAGAGAAAAAAATTATGTCTCGCTTGGATGTTTAGTCCATGGTGTTTTTCTATGTTTATACAATGGTGTTTTAATTGTAGGGGTTATTTCTGTTATATTTCTGTTCTTCGTAAGTGTATGCCTTCAATATACATGTTGTGGTGTTTTTATGAGTTAGGGTGTTATTCGTGTTATATTTAATGTGAGGACAAAGGTCCTTGCATTGCTGTGGTTTCTGGTGTCTTAAGTAGGTTTCTCTTGTCTTCAAAGAGTTAGGGTGTTATTTCTATTTTTTATATCTACGGTGTTATTTCTGTTTTGATTTTGATTAAAGTGTTGACTGGTGTTATATTTAGGCTGTTATTCTTGTTTTGATTCTGATTAAAGTCTTGTGTTTTGAAATTGATTTGTTAGGGTGTTATTTCTGTTATATTCAATGTTAGGGTGTCCTTTATAAGATGTGTGCCTTCAATATACATAATGTGGTGTTTTTATGAGTTAGGGTGTTTTTCTGTTATATTTCTGTTCTTTATAAGATGTATGCCTTCAAAATACATGCTGTGGTGTTTTTATGAGTTATGGTGTTATTTCTTTATAAGATGTATGCCTTCAAATTCGAAAATCCTTACAGTAACTGCCAAAAAATGGTTGCATATATTAATTCCATAATTAGATTTTATTAGTTAAATTACACTTATACCCTTAAACTACCAAAATAAAAAGGGACATGTGTCACCTCCAAAATCTTTCTTATCCTTCACACACTTTTATATTTTCTTACATGAACCTCTATATATATATATTCCACCTATCCATCAAATGTACGAACGGGCCTTGCCCTTCGTGAGTCTTCGTGTCTCGCACGAGTATAAGTGGGCCTAGCCCATAAGAGTCTTTGTGCCTCGCACAAGTGAGAGTGGGCCTAGCCCATTTGAGTCTCCGTGATCCACATGGTATTATTGGGCCTAGCCCATGAGAGTGTCCGTTCCACGCACGACTTTCATTCGTTATGTGTGATATACATATGTTCTCCAAATATATATACTTTGAGTCTAGTGAACCTCGTTCAATCGTAATAATATGTCCGGTTTGAGTATGTATATTTGTTCTACATGTAGTATGCCTTTTATAATTAATAGTGTTAAAAATATTTATTTTTAACATCGTATATACGTTGATGTATTTGTACGATATTTTTGCGTGAGTACACTTCAACAAGTGTATATAAGTACGTCACTATGTACTTATGTATTTTTATACGTGTATGTATACCGTATTTACTGTTCCATTTGGTATTTATACCGTATTTATACGTATTTGTATACCTTACATTTGGTATTATACCGTATTTATACAAATTTGTATACTGTACTATTTGGTATTTATACCATATTCATACATATTGTATACTGTACTATTTGGTATTTTTGTGATTTCCACCAAGTGTATCCATGTGGGTATATATATACTTAAAAAGTTTTACCTTATACTTTCCGGAATTTTTAGTATTGAAACATATTTATATTTCGGATGTCTAAAATTATTTTTTTAGAGCTTCATCATAATAACTAAATACGTGTATTTTCGTTTCGGGAATGACCACACGTCGTCCGCGATATGTGCGCGCTCCATGTCATGACGCTAGGGCGATCATTGCCGATGGCGACACATTTAATTCGTTAGAGCAGTTATTATATATTTCGTGTGGGTTTCGAATATGTATTGTCTTGTTAATATATATGATTATAAGTTGATTCGTCTGATGTCCATTGTCCGATTATCTGTTCACGGATATAACATAAGTAATTTTCATGTATGCATATTTAGTGTATAATTTCCCAAGTGTAAATGTACATGAAGATTCATGTCCATCCTTATACTTCTATGTATTCATGTATTATCCATGTGTAGTGCATTTAATATTTGGTTTGTATTTTCCTATCACTAATACATACACATAATACACAAGTATTATATACCAACTGCGGTATTTCAAAACGTATAATTTTTCCCAAAAATTGTTATTTTTTACATATATATTTATTCTTTCCACCCATATATATATATATATATTAAGACTTGATCCTTGTCATTAAGGTTTGTCTAATCACGATTAATGTTGTCAATCACGATTAACTATTTTAATCACCTTTTAATTAAACCTTAATCGCGATTAGATTTTTAGAAAATTTCATCGTAGTTACCCCTAAACTATGGTGTTTTTCACGATTTCTAAACGTATTTTAAAGCATGTTTAAGCCCAAATTTCATCATTAACTCAAAACAAGTTCCATAACCCAAAATTTTCAAGTAATAATTCACTCATAATTATCCTCATAATCCTTGAACTTTATATAGATTTTTAACCACACTTTCTAGTAAAAAATATGACATTTTTAATTCTTTTAACAAGATTATTTAAACCATCATATTTAACATACTAATCTTGATCTTCCATTTAAACAACTTTGTTTAGCACACTTTTAAAACCATCTTAGTGTAAATCATAATTTTTTTTAATCTCTTTGAAAGTTATAAAATGTTAAAATTCGCTTTTATTTTTGTAATAAAGTTCATGGATTATGTGGATGATAATCTTGTTAAGGTTTAAACATCCAGTTGTTTAAATCACATTTTAATAAAATTTCATACAAGATCATCAAGCTAAACAAGTTACTTTAACATAATCATCAAGAATATATAAGCTAACTAGCACTCGACAATATAATCAATACAAAATACATCACATTAGTAGACTTTTTATGTTGAGATTAGTGTTTTGATCTTTCATTTGAGTTAAGTTCAAGATGATTAACATGTACTTTTATAACCTATATAATATAAGGAGCTTAAAAATGATAAAGGATGATCTTACAATTTTGCACAAGCTTAAGATGAAGATTAGAGAAGATAATAAAGTTCCAAAGTGTATCCTAATGATTCTCCATGCATTCAAGTGTCTTGATCCTTTTTGTAAAGGTTTCAAAGTGCTTATATTATTAAGTTAAGTGGATGAAAATGGTGAGGATGAAGGCTGTTTAGGCTGCGGAATGTAGAAGAGAAGAAAGAGAGATGTTTGGGGTGTGATATGTTGTAATATGATATGGTAATGTTTTGCTTAAAAAAATTGCCCAATCTCATTTAGTCAACATATAATCCTCTACCTTACCACATATCTGTCACACCCCCTGTAATCCCTTCACATCAGAGCGGGGCGTGAACTAAACTGGTATCTTCATCGCACAGTGGAAGCAAACATGAGTGCTAAGGTTTCTAGTAAATGAACGCAATCCCCATGGGTTCCACTGTTCCAACCGTGCCCTACTTGAATCATAACGTGAGAAAGAACATGCGAAAAATCATCATAAAGTTTGCGAGTTCATAGTTTGTCTGTTTTTGTTTCAATGAATCATAAAACATTTGAAAGTCTTGCATTCGAAAACCGGTTTGTGGGATCATAGTATCCCAAATCATTTGAAATGTCATGTCTGTATACAATATTGAAATGTTTTCCATGTTGTTTGCAAGTCCATGCATATAACTGTTATGTTTATAAACCGGTGATAAAATGTTTTCAATCGTATATGTAAATAAACCGGTATTGAAATGTTTTCTGTTATCTTTGTAAACCGGTGTTGAAATGTTTTCTGTTATCTTTGTAAACCGGTATTGAAATCACAGTATGTAGTTTTCCTATGGAATCTAAGGATCTGTCAATGTGTAGCTAATACACTGACCTATGTGCCATAAGTAAGTAACCAACCCGAGACACTTTGACATCATTGGGATCAGAGAAGCACTTCTAACCGGTTAACATACCAGGAGTGGAGCGTGTCTCAAACTCGATAGATCTATACCTTTTGCACCTTAGTCAATAGGTGATTAATTGTTACTATTGTTATCATCTAATCCCATAGCTACATACCAATTGTTATAAATCTGTTATCCGTGTTATTGGCCTAGCCCATGTTTTCTTGTTATTGGGCCTAGCCCATGTTATAAATAAAATTGGGCCTCGCCCCTAGTTGTGACTATGACAATCCCGTCACTAGTCATAAAACTCATGCATGTTTCGAAAAGCTTTTTATAGCTGTGAAAACCGGTAATTTTAGCATAAAACTTTCATAAATCATTTTAGTTCAATGAAATCTGTTTGTAACATGGTTTAGAAATATATGATTTTCGTTCATCGAAATGTTGTATGCTTGCGCAAAAGTTACATGTCTTTCCAACCCCGAAACATTTATAAAAATGTAAAACGGTAAAAAGTGGGGGTTATGAACTCACCTTGATATCCTTCTACAAAGCTAGCTTAAGTGATTCCATAGTGTTGTCTCCACAACTTGACTTGCTAGCATACAATCTAGTGTATTCCTAAAACGGAATAACTTGTAAGTTTCTAAGAATGAGGTAGTTATACTATGTGATACTGAGCTCTACCAAATCGTTACTCATACGATTCTATTAAATTTTCATCGTCTTAACTCGGTTAACCAACCTATGGTTCTCTTAGAAATGATTTAGTTTTCGAGTGACTTGAAATATATGTTTACACATAAACATAACTATATTTCATGAAATCATATTTAGTCGTCATGTACGTCGACGGATAATAGTAGGACTCTTCGTAGCTTTCGTAAAGTATATTATATATGTATACTAGTAAATATGCCATTACTGATAATACAGTACGTATCCGAACAAGAGTCTGGCGTATCGTTTATGATAAATAAACAACGATGTAATTGTACGCTTGTTATAGTCTTGCAAAGTTGCGTCGTACCTCGTTGAAGTGTTTGAAATCGAATATAACAAATAGCATTTGAAGTTCCCGAATCGTCGGCGTTTGAAATAAATATAACTATATTTATTTTATAAAAGTATTCAATGTCTCGACATTCGTATATATATATATAATTATATTTGTGTTATACGATTTCCGAATTCTAGAAGTGTTTAATATATGATTTCCGAATTCGTTCGTTTGAATTAATACACACCTTGTATTCGTCTTGTAAAAGCATTCGGAAATCTTGGCGTTTCGAAAGAAATATAAACAATGTATTTATTTTTTATAACATCGTTCGAATAATTTCTCGAGGTTTGAAATCAAATTTCTGAATTTCCGGTGTTTGAAATAAATACATATAACCATATTTGTTTCATAACGGATTGCGGAAACTTGTTGTCATGTAATCGCACTCGTTGAGACGTTGTCGGATCGATTTGTAGGCGTCGTCAAAATAAATATATATTAATATTTATTTTATAACAATTGTTTGAATTCGGATGCTTTATCTTTAAAATGTAACGCGTTTCGTATTGCGTATTTTACGAAAATCGGCGGAGTTTCCACTGTTTTCGGACGATCCCGACAATACTAGTTGTCGATTTATTTATCAAAACGCAATACTAATCAATGTACGCAATTCGAATATAGTTTTCGCCAATTATACGTCCGATTTATATATTTAAGGTCGGTTGGGTTTTTAATTAGTGATTTTTACGTGAATATTTTACGTCGGATCTATTGTTATTTTTAAACTTTTGACAATATAGAATTGTTAACGGGTCGGTTTTTGAGCTCGGTTTCGCGATATATATATTAATATTATAAACTATATAATTAAAATTTCGCATCGTAATTAATTTTTACCGACTCTCGCATTGACTCATTGACCCGATAGTTGACCAGTTGACCGGGTTTGACTAGAGTTTGACCGCATTGACTGAGTTTGACTAAGTTGACTCGCAGCTAACCGAGTTGACCCGAACCGAGCCAAGTCTGACCCGAAACACCAAAGTTGAACTGAAGCTGTTTGTTGACTGTCTCACCATCCTTGACTGAGTCAACTCGTTTGACTGAGTTAACTCGGGTAGACTGAGCCGACTCGATGTTGATCAAAACCGAACACCATCCGAACCAAACTCGAACCAACCAAAACTGACCCGACTTGAACTAAAATACCCGAAGACACTACCATCACCGCCGCCGTCGGCCGGCCCAGAGTCGCAGGCGGCGGCTGTCGCCGCTACCACCGTAACCACCGTCGATACTACACCCCGTTCAACCTGAAACAACAAACATCGCCGGAGAGATATGGATCTAACTAGATCTGAAAGAAAACAATGAAATTTGAACAGTGTACCGGAAAACCGCGGCTGCCGCCGCTGCTGTCACCGGCAACCGCGAACCGTCGCCGCTTTCGAATCCTCCACCGCCGTCGCGCCACCGCCTCCATCTCTCTATTTCGTCTGTCTCTCTCCTCGCAGCTCTCTCTCTCTCTTCTGTCTGTATGTATATATGCGGGGGTGTGTGTGTATTAGAAAGGAGAAGGGAAGAGAGGGTTTCGGGGTGGGTGGTGTGTGTGGTCGGAGAGGTGACCGGCACCGGCCGGAGCTAAATCTGGCGACCGGATTTGGTAGAGAGAAGGCAGGGGTATCTTTGTGGGGCTAGGGTTTGAAGTTTCAAAATGAGGGAAGAGGGTGATAAGTTGTTTATATACTTAGGGTTTTAGGTGGGCCGGGCCTAAAGCCCGCTAACGCTACATGTGGCCCAATAACGTTTCCACGGCCTGTTTTCGTTCCCGAACTTTGTGAAATGTCGTAGAATATAATTTTAGGGTCATAATCATATAAAATGTGTTGGTATTCGATATTTATCGCATGCGTTCGTCGGTTTCGTTAAACTGCGTGAAATGCTTTGGTTGACGTTTCTTGTCCGTTTTTCGATCCGATTTCGAACACGAATAATAAAATTAAATTACGAAGCTAAATATCATAATATATTAATATCGAGGCGCAACTCGACTCCGTTGGTTCAGTTTTGTTGTCGACGCGTCTTGATTTTCGCGTAACTTCCGCGTTGTGCTTTGCGACGTTCAACGATCCAAATTTTTCGCATAATCATAACTGTATGGTAAATACAAGTACAAAATTCGTATTTTTAGGCGTTGTCAGTATTTGTTCGGAATCAGTCATTCAATTTCGTGTTTAGTTTTCTCGATTATCGCCAAACCGCGTAATGTGAAGCAAGTAGACGTTGATCGAGTTAATTTAAGTCTAATTACGCTAATTATAATGGTATTAGTGTTCGTTATGCGCTTGACTACAACCAGAAAACACCGGTTGTCACATTCTCCGCTTGTTTTAAAATTTCGTCCTCGAAATTTAAGCTATGTTATCTCCTTAGATTTTTGTCATGCGTAGATTGGTATTATTACTACCCAGGTAAATGACCATATAATCGCATCAAGACTTGTCTGGATTATATGAATACAATGATTTACTTCAACAATATGAACCCACTGGTTCAACTGAATCTGTTTTTAGAATCGATGCCATGCGAACAAACGTAATGACATAATCACTAATGTGACTGAGTTTACATGGGTCATCAAATGAGAATCTCGACAAATAGATTTCCAAGACGTTCGCAATCTGTAAATGAATTTCATAAACAATAGGAATCTCTACCAACGGAAACTAGCGTTGGTTGTTGGATCGGTAAGACTTGGAATCAACAAGCTCAACTAAATTAGAAACATGAAGGTGTTTTGTTAACTTTTCGAACCATAGGTTAACACTATTGAGTTGCAAGGATACACTGAATTACAACCGAAGTTAGTTTATACCGACGCCACAAGGCGTCATAGCCATTGAAATAATTCAATAATAGCGGTGACCGAACAAATTCACCGTGTTTAATGAAAGGTTCAATCAAGTAAGTATGAATATTTGTTCCGAATAAATCTCATAGGATTTTCAACTGAAAATGAAAGAACAAAAAAATATAACTAACGGTCGATAGTGGAAGAACAATAAATATCCAAAAATTCTCGACCGATGATGAAAGAACCGTTATGAGGTACAATGAAATAGACCATAAATTTGTGTACCCTCTTCTTAATACACGATTGTATTAAGAATATTTCAAGAAAATGATCCAACAAGGTGGATTTAATAATAAATAAATAATTAAGTAATTAAATCCTCACATGAGTTGTGAAACCGATGTTAGCGCAAGCTTCAACTAGTGAAACGCCACCATAAGGTGTCGTAACCAACAAATGACTTAATAAGGTGCAGACTGAACCAGTCTACTATGGTTTGAATATAATGAAATGCTTGTTGACATTACTTTGGATATGACGGCCTCAATCCATCACATGAAATCCTTGAATTGAATTTTGTATACAGTGAGCAAGTTCAAACAATTGAACTTGGTTTGACACAATCCAACAATAAATACAGATTTGACCAAGAAGTTTTGATAGGTTACTACGAAAACCCATGCATGTAACTTTGGAAAGAAAAAAGGAATTTCAATAAATTCGTTGACTCGATATCAAGGAGTCAACACTTGCAATAAGGCGGGTCATCTAGATCACAAAGCAAAAAATTGAATGTAGTGAACCAACCTTTGAACACTGATGAAACAACCATTCGAAGTGAAGACCCTGATGGTCTCCACGTATCAAGTTAACCAAATGCGTAGCAAACAAAACATGCGTATGATGTAAATATGTCATGAAATGATGCAATAGGTGTTTGCCAATAAAAAGAAATTTCCGTGACACAATGACCGTTATGAGGAGTAGAGGTATGCCAATCTACTCATTATATGAAAAGTTTTGAAATTTCAAAAAAAAAAAGAATTCGAGGACTTTACCTGGTATTTCCTGTGATGACTTATTGTTTCGTGACATTACCACAGAATGTCGAATATGGCGTAATCGTCATTAATGAAATAGGGGGAATGCGAAAACAGGTGACTTCTTTTGCAACGACAATTGTTGTGATTAAAATTATAATAAGTACCGACTATTATGTAATCTCGTTTGGACGTACCTCAGCGTGGTTCGTGTCGCTTACAGGACCACATGACAAATTGCCGTATTCTGGTCGGTAGTTCTCCCGCTGACGGGATTAGCATCGTTGTCATAATGTTGTGCTTCCTCAAGACCGCGCCTCGAAAGTCGTCTGTGATGTACTTCCACATCCGTTATCGTATCGTTTAACTTTCACGTATGTTTGCGCACTAGTGTTTCGTTTTGGGTAAGATACCTGCTCGGGTAAATAAAATAGCATCGAAAGTATATGTAATGGCGTTTGTCCGAGCTATTAATCATGGTTCCTACGTAATGACCTTTAATGAATATTGACATACGCTTTCCAAAGGTCTTAAATGCATGTTGTCAAAACTCTCAAAGTTTTTCCTATGGTATGTAATGTTTCGTGTACCGTGTATCAAACACAACACTAGTGTATGATTAAAATCATAATGTTGGCTTAATATTTTAGGCCACGGTTGGAACCCTTATTCGAGTGCTAGGCATTTTGTATGTATTCAAGTCTTAATGATCTAATGTCCCAAAAGGAAAGTGAGGTTAAAGCCTAGGTATCTCCACAGAAACCTAATTTGTTGAAACCTATAGCTCTTATACCACTCTAGTACCAGAGCCAGGTTTGATACCTAATTCGCTAAAACTTATAGCTCTGATACCACCTGTCACACCCTCTGTAATCCCTTCACATCAGAGCGAGGCGTGAACTAAACTGGTATCTACATCGCACAACGGAAGCAAACGTGAGTGCTAAGGTTTCTAGTAAATGAACGCCCGCTAACTACTCGAATCCCCATGGGTTCCACTATTCCAACCGTGCCCTACTTGTAATCATAACATAAGAAAGAACATGCGAAAAATCAACATAAAGTTGGCGACTTCATAGTTTGTCTATTTTTGTTTCAAATGAATCATAAAACATTTGAAAGTCTTGCATTCAAAAACCGGTTTGTGGGATCATAGTATCCCAAATCATTTGAAATGTCATGTCTGTATAACAGTATTGAAATGTTTTCTATGTTGTTTGCAAATCCATGCATATAACTATTATGTTTATAAACCGGTGATAAAATCTTTTCAATCGTATTTGTAAATAAACCAGTATTGAAATGTTTTCTGTTATCATTGTAAACCGATGTTGAAATGTTTTCTGTTGTCTTTGTAAACCGGTATTGAAATCACAGTATGTAGTTTTCCTATGGAATCAATGGATCTGTAAGTGTGTAGCTAATACACTGACCTATGTGCCATAAGTAAGTAACTAACCCGAGACAACTTTGACAACATTAGGATCACAAAAGCACTCCTAACCGGTTAACATACCAGGAGTGGGGCGTGTCTCAAACTCGATAGATCTATACCTTTTGTACCTTGGTCACTACGTGATTAACGGTTACTATTTTTATCATCCTACTTACACACAGTGACCTGTTACCATCTAATCCCATAGCTACATACAAATTGTTATAAATCTGTTATCCGTGTTATTGGGCCTAGCCCATGTTTTCTTGTTATTGGGCCTAGCCCATGTTTTCTTATCATTAGGCCTAGCCCATGTTTTCTTGTTATTGGGCCTAGCCCATGTTTTCTTATTATTGGGCCTAGCCCATGTTATAAATAAAATTGGGGCCTCACCCCTAGTTGTGACTATGACAGTCACAACATGCATGTTTCGAAAAGCTTTGTATAGCTGTGAAAAACGGTAAGTTTAGCATAAAACTTCCATAAACCATTTGAGTTCATTGAAATCTGTTTGTAACATGGTTTAGAAATATATGATTTTCGTTCATCGAAACGTTGTATGCTTTCACAAAAATTACATGTCTTTCCAACCCCGAAAACATTTATAAAATGTAAAACGGTAAAAAGTGGGGGTTATGAACTCACCTTGATATCCTTGTGCAAAGCTAGCTTAATGTGATTCCATAGTGTTGTCTCCACAACTTGACTTGCTAGCATGCAATCTAGTGTATTCCTAAAATGGAATAACTTGTAAGTTTCTAAGAATGACGTAGCTATTCTAGGTGATACTGAGCTCTACCGAATCGTTACTCATACGATTCTGTTAAATTTTCATCGTCTTAACTCAGTTAACCAACCTATGTTTCTCTTAGAAACGATTTAGTTTTCGAGTGACTTGAAATATATGTTTACACATAAATATAACTATATTTCATGAAATCATATTTAGTCGTCATGTACGTCGACGGATAATAGTACGACTCTTCGTAGTTTTCGTAAGGTGTATTATATATGTATACTTGTAAATATACCAATATTGATAATACAGTACGTATCCGAACAAGAGTCTGGCGTATTGTTTATGATTTTTAAATAACGATGTAATTGTACGCTTGCTATAGTCTTGCAAAGTTGCATCGTACCTCATTGAAGCGTTTGAAATCGAATATAACAAATAACATTTGAAGTTCCCGAATCGTCGGCGTTTGAAATAAATATAACTATATTTATTTTATAAAACTCGACATTCGTATATACATAATTATATTTGTGTTATAGGATTTCCGAATTCTAGACACGTTTAATATATGATTTCCGAATTCGTTCGTTTGAATTAATACACACCTTGTATTCGTCTTGTAAAAGCGTTCGGAAATCTTGGCGTTTCGAAATAAATATAAACAATATACTTATTTTTATAACATCGTTCGAATAATTTATCGAGGTTTGAATCAAATTTCTGAATTTCCGGTGTTTGAAGTAAATACATATAACCATATTTGTTTCATAACGGATTGCGGAAACTTGTTGTCATGTAATCGCACTCGTAGAGACGTTGTCGGATCGATTTTTTAGGCGTCGTCAAAATAAATACATTTGAATTCAGACACTTTATCTTTAAAATGTAACGCGTTTGTATTGCGTATTTTAAGAAAATCGGGCAGAGTTACTTCAGTTTTCAAACGATCCCGACAATACAGTTGTCGATTTATTTATCAACACGCAATACTAATCAATGTACGCTATATGTAATACTTTCCCGTCGTGTTTCGAATATAGTTTTCGCCAATTATACGTCCGATTTATATATTTAACGTCGGTTCGGTTTTTAACTAGTGATTTTTACGCGAATATTTTACGTCGGATCTATTGTTATTTTTAATCTTTTGACAATATAGAATTGTTAACGGGTCGGTTTTTGAGCTCGGTTTCGCTATATATATATTAATATATATATAAACTGTATAATTAAAATTTCGCGTCGTAATTAATTTTCACCTAGTCTCGTGTTGACTCATTGACCCAATAGTTGACCAGTTGACCGGGTTTGACCAGAGTTTGACCGCATTAACCGAGTTTGACTGAGTTGACCCGCAGCTAACCGAGTTGACCCGAACCGAGCCAAGTCTGACCCGAAACACCAAAGTTGAACCGAAGCTGTCTGCTGACTGTCTCACCATCCTTGACTGAGTCAACTCGTTTGACTGAGTTAACTCGGGTAGACTGAGCCGACTGAGCCGACTCGATGTTGATCAAAACCGAACACCATCCGAACCAAAACTCGAACCAACCAAAACTGACCCGACTTGAACAGAAATACCCAAATACATCACCATCACCGTCGCCGTCGGCCGACCCAGAGTCGCCGGCGGCGGCTGTCGCCGCTACCGCCGTAACCACCATCGATACTACACCCCCATTCAACCTGAAACAACAAACATCTCCGGAGAGACATGGATCTAACTAGATCTGAAAGAAAACGAGGAAATTTGAACGGTGTACCAGAAAAACGCGGCTGCTGTCGCCGGCAACCGTGAACCGTCGCCGCTTTCGAATCCTCCACCGCCATCGTGCCACCGCCTCCATCTCTCTATCTCGTCACTTTCTCCTCATAACTCTCTCTCTCTCTCTCCTCACAGCTCTCTCTCTCTTCTGTCTGTATGTATATATGCGGTGTGTGTGTGTGTATTAGAAAGGAGAAGGGAAGAGAGGGGTTTCGGTGTGGGTGGTGTGTGTGGTCGGAGAGGTGATCGGCACTGGCCGGAGCCAAATCCGGCGACCGGATTTGGTAGAGAGAAGGCAGGGGTATCTTTAAGGGGCTAGGGTTTTAAGTTTAAAAATGAGGGAAGAGGGTGATAAGTTGTTTATATACTTAGGGTTTTAAGTGGGTCGGGCCCAAAGCCTGCTAACGCTACATGTGGCCTAATAACGTTTCCACGGCCTGTTTTTGTTCCCGAACTTCATGAAATGTCGTAGAATATAATTTTAGGGTCATAATCATATAAAATGTGTCGGTATTCGATATTTATCGCCTGCGTTTGTCGGTTTCGTTAAACTGCGCGAAATTCTTCGTTGACGTTTCTTGTCCGTTTTTCGATCCGATTTCGACCACGAATAATAAATTCAAAGCTAAATATATCATAATATTCTAATATCAAGGCGTAACTCGAGTCTGTTGCTTCAATTTTGTTGTCGGTGCGTCTCGATTTTCGTGTAACTTCCGCGTTGTGCTTTGCGACGTTCAACGATCCAAATTTTTCGCATAATCATAACTGTATGGTAAATACAAGTACAAAATTCGTATTTTTAGGCGTTGTTAGTATTTGTTCGGCATCAGTTCGCTTATCGTTCAATTTTGTGTTTAGTGTTCTCGATTATCGCCAAACCGCGTAACGTGAAGCAAGTAGACGTTCCTAGGCTTTCCAAAGGCCTGATCGAGTTAATTTACGTCTAATTACGCTAATTATAATGGTATTACTGTTTGTTATGCGCTTGACTACAACCAGAAAATGCCGGTTGTCACAATATCATCATGAAACCATGTGTTTGGGAAGGTATGGCTGATGGGTGAAAGGATCATTGTGGTTATCATTATTATTATTTTTTTAAAACATATAAACATGTGACATAAATTAAACAAGTATATATTTTGGTTATTAATTTAATTAGCGTGATTAGGGTGATAATGGTAGTCTAGGGTTTTAAACAAAGTCCAACTAGTTTATTAGTTTAGTGGGTATTGATTTTGGATGGTAAAAATGTCACTAGTTCGCTCGTTGGTTCGATATCAAGTGTTATATAAAAGATGCTATATAATACCAAGAGCGATGGTTTTATTTCACCATCGATGCTATGGCGTTTACTTAAGGCGTTTACGATGCCAAAATATGGCTAACTAGTTCGCTAGCCTTTTAGTTTAGGCAATTGGATAATGTGTGAAAGTTGAGATGTAAAGTCGGGAGTTTTTGTTCTGGATATCCAAAGCTCATTTAGGATGTAAAATATTATTTACAAGTCCTACGGACATTAAAATGCTGAATTTTTAATGTTGCTGACAGCTTATTCTTTTTACAGTTTGGTCCGGATCGGACACTTTATAAATATACATTTTTTCCGGGAAGTTTACGTGTTTTATCATTTGGTGCCCCTAATTAGGGGTTTTATTTTTTTTAGTTACAAAATACTTTTACGCCACTTGTTGCTTGTTCGGGCAGTTTTCAGAACTAGCTGGCATGAATAGTGTGTTCTAGTGAATAGTATTATCAGCATTTTGCCAACATATTTGGACATAGTTTGTAGTTTTCTCGTGACGCAACAAGTGTAACCATATTATTTGACATATTTAACCATGTCCTATGATTGCTAGACTTTACGTGTCCAAATCATGCATTAATTAAGTCAAAACGAACGAAAGTAAATGTATAATTAAGTTGTTAAGTTGTATGGAATTACCATTATTTTTGCCGGTTGTCACACAAACGACGATGTCACAACATAGCATCATGTTCGGCGATTTTAGAGAATAAACAGGTAACTTGATCAGATGGAGCTTTGTTCATGTCAAGCACGTAAGCATTTCCACGACGTTCATCTTCAAGCAAGTACCAATCCTCCGGTGTAACTATCCTTTGCTTTAAAATTATGCATCCACCATTTTGTGAAAAGAACTTCTAGACCTTTATCGCACATCTGAGATACGCTCAAGAGACTGTGTTTGAGTTAAAGAACATAATTCATATCAGAGAAGGAAGCTGAGAACTCCGTTTTTTACTGTACCTTTATTGTTATTCTTCCGGTTTCTCCTCCTTCAAAGTTGACAAATCCGCCGTCGAAGATTTTGATTTTATTCAACTAGGAGATGTCCCCTGTCATGTGTCTGGAACAAACACTATCACTATCGATAAACCATAGTCTCATGATAGCCCTCCATAGTCGTTCCTGCACGCATAACATGATTAGTGAGAAACTAGAACCCATACCATATTCGATCTGGGTTGATCATCACTCTTTGTTCGCAAAACCTCACGAAAGATCACATGACTTTTAGAAGAGTTTGAGGTTTGAAAAGAAGAGGATGTAGAGTTTGACGATTTTGAACATTGAGACTGAGATCTAGTAAGAATTTTGGGTTTCCAGATTTTTGAATCATTATTGTTCGAAATAAATTTGGTAGATGTTGCATTTAATTTCTTGGACTGATTTTAGAAACCATTTGAGTTTGAAAACTTTTGATTGATTTTCTTTGCTAGATTCCAGTCTCCATTAGAGGGCTTGGCTTAAGAGAATTAATGTCCATGTCGTCGATAGTGCGAAGCCATCTGATGGTAAGGCATTGCTGGAATGGTAAGACATGAGAGGACGATGAACACAATATCTAGCTATGTGCCCCGGAATTCCACAATTGAAACAAGTTTGTCTTTTCGATAAAAAGACATTTAGTTCTACTTGTGATATTCTGGGGAGCTGATTGGGTCTCTTCTTTCCACTAGGTGCTGATTTCTTGTGTGCATATTTACTCTTGGATGACACTTGCTCACAATCATCAGCACAAGAGTGAGTATCGATAAATTTACCCTTCAACTTATGTTTAGTTAGTTTTTGAGGTGGGTTTTTCTTTTGATTTTGATCAACAACATTTGAGAAGATTTCCTCTTTAGTTTTCTTTTGTGTTGTTTTCTGGTTTTTCTTGATCGCCTTTTCTTTGTATGAGTGGATCCTGTAGGCTTAGTCACACTTGAAACCTTTTCTTCAGAAACTGAGCTTTTGGAGTGTAAGTCCCGTGAAACGGATCAAACAGGTATCGCTATCCTAATCAATCGCGGAAATAGATAAGGATGAAGAACAACTTGAATAACTTGAATATAATAACTTGCATACACCAGAGGATGTCAGATACAAGTTTAGTAAACAAAACTCTCTAACCCTTAACAAGTTCCCTAACCCCTCTATTTATAGGCATAACAAAACCCAAATATACAACCCTAGGCCCACTTGGCACTAGGAAGCCCAAACTGCTTAAAAGTAACCCAAAAGCCTAAAAACAGTATAAATGAATAAACCTTTAAGCTCCAAGCCCAACAATCTCCCCCTAGGTTTCTTTATTTATCCTTCGGCGCCACATCCATTCCCAAACGACCCGCAATAATTCCTGCAACTGCAGCTGTCCAATCCTTGGCACACACCTCTATAGTTCAGCAGTACGTATCTGATGAGAAGCT
The DNA here is from genome assembly GCA_947069175.1 of Scalesia atractyloides. Classification (NCBI taxonomy): domain Eukaryota; kingdom Viridiplantae; phylum Streptophyta; class Magnoliopsida; order Asterales; family Asteraceae; genus Scalesia; species Scalesia atractyloides. The sequence goes on along the minus strand of CAMTDV010000012.1, from coordinate 55,395,957 downwards.
AAAACTTGTAAATCTTCATCATGGAAGCTAACCAAATCCACAACATCATTCACCCTGAAAGCCTTCTCTTTCGTCACTATCGCAACACTTCCGACCTTTGGATCGTATAACCAAAAGTTAAAATTCTTCAAAATTCCTCTTGGAAAGGTAGGAGCAACTGGAATCACCAACTCTTTATCCGTAGGAGGCCACATCACAGATTTAAACCATTTTGCCTGTGTGTGCATCATGCACTCCTTTGGCTGCTCTCAAATACGGTTCGGCGGTCTTCATACCATTAAACCCCGTCCTAACCTCCCGTTCAAGCCTTTTAAAGAACCTCCAACCCGGTCCACGCTCTGTCGTATCGTCGTCAGTGTATGGAGCTCTTAACAAATCTGTCAGGGCAATCTTCATCCAAGTCTCAAACTGTGACTCCTTCGAATAATATTCTCTTGTTCCAGCTTGACGTACAATGATCCACATGTTCTTGATATGGTCATACATCCAACTCAACACTTTAGACTTATTACCCACTTTGCTATAATAGCTCGACTCCAACTCCATGACGTATCTATCTGATTGGTTCATAGGATCTTTCAGCTGAAAGTTTTCATCTAGAGGATTCACGTTCACGTTCTTCATCAATACCATCTGCTTCTTCTTTCTCGGATCTGTAGCGCGTTTCTTACTCGCAGTGAACTTCTTGCGTGGATAATTCAAGTAATCATCAATACCAGCTTGACGTTCCACTGCTAGTTGCTCGGCCGCCAACCTCTACTCTTCTGTTTCCTCAGCCATCCTTTGTTGTGCCGCACGATGACGGGTTTCAACATTCATAGGATCGTCGGTTGGATCGCTGAATTCTCTGCCAAACTTGTTCTCTAACTTGCCCCTCAAATAAAAACGATAGTCATCACAATAGTCACATCTCCCTGCAGCTAATCGATAGTTTGATCTCGAACACACAAACGATTCTGCAGGGAGGCAATCTGCGCATCCTTTAACTTGGCTTCCTGTTCTAGTACGACAACCCGTTTCTTTAACTCAACAACATCCATTTCAGTATCATCATCACTATCTAAACCCCCAAACTCAAACGCCCTCTTCTCAGATCTGCGTATATAATCACCAAACAACATCATCAGAATAACCAGCACCATTACCACCCGCCTCTGAACCTCCTGCACCCGAAGAACTTCCTCCAAATTCCATCATTTGTAATGCTGCGGCAGCAGGAATCCATACCACTGTAGACTATGTAATGATAGGAACTGTGGGCTGTGTAGAAACAATAGGTGTATCAATCGTCAAAGTACAACCAACCGATTCTGTAACAATAACCTCAGCAACAGTGTCTCTACCGAAGTAGATGTAATCAACTCAGAAGTAGCAACTGTAACAGCAACTGGAGCCTCAGATGTACTCGCTGAAATGCTCAGCTCAGTTCTGCGTCTCTTTACCAATGAAACTTCATCTTCTTCGTCTTTGTCATCGTCGTCAGGCTGAACAGTAGAAGCAACAATAGACTGAATGTCAAGCGGCGGATCACCTTGTTTCTCTTGAATGTCCTTCAGCTGAGCAATCAGAGCAGCTAGATTCTCAGATGATAACTCTGGTAGAACATGAGTTAATGTAGCGTTGAATGCATCTAGATCATCCAGAAAAGCTTGTCCAACGTCATCCTCATCGTCTGTAATCAAATCTTCGACTTCTATCTCTTTTTCCTTCACCGGTATATCGTGTTCCTCGGCTACAATCGCATTTACCGGTGGAGGAGGAGGTGGAGGAGCATGCCAACCCACAACTTCCGAAAACTTGCCAAACTTCTTCAGATGGAACCTACCCACAAATACCATCTTCGAAGTAGAACGGTTCTTCTTCATAGTCGCAAAAATGGTAGGCCCCATTGGCTTCATATTCAGCAAATTCGCGTCTTTGTCATCCTTAGCCAAATAGGGGTAATAAGCATCGAGAATCAGTTGGATAAACCGTGGATACAACAGAAACATCCTCTTCTTGGACTGCTATAATATCTTCCTCATGTTTTCGAAAATATAACCGAAGTAGTTATATTTCCAATCCATATCCAATGAAACTATCGCCAAAGTCTGAGCCTGATTAGGCTGATCCAGTCCACCTTTATTCTCCGACACGCATTGCATAAACATGTGTATAAGTAGTCTCCAATACGCAGGAAACATCTTCTTTAGCAATGGCGGATAAGAACCTTCATAGCTCATCTCCATCAGTACCGGCAACACCTTCTCCCTGACATACGTGGTTGGGTCAGCGTAAGTATCTGTTAGCTGCAACACTACCCTCACACAAGCCTCGTTAACTACAGTCTCCTTCCCCTGAATCTGTGAGCATATGAACGGTGTGCCATCTTCACCCCTTGGCTGTATTCGCGCTCTCTTCCAAAAAGAATGAACCAAATCTCTGTAGATCACAGGATTTGCACGAAGAGCGTATGCAATCCGACAACTGTTCAGCCCCACAATCATTGACTGAAACTCCTGAAAATACTCAGCCGGTGGATCTGAAAAGTATCCAGCCTGATTGTGGAACTGTTCTTCTATCAGCATTACAGCATCGAAAGCTTCCTCCACCATGTCTGTCAAAAATTAATCAAGTTAAAAATCAACTAATAGAAGCAAACTGATATAACTGAGTTAACCAAGTTAACTAAGTTAACTGAATTAACAGAGTTAACACTAACTAGACAGGTCAACAGAGGTCAAGGTTCAAATTAAAGCCAGTTCAAATTAGTTAACAGGTTCAACAACTCAAAAAGGTCCAACCTTAGCGAAAGGGTTCAACAATTCAAAAAGGTCCAAACTTAGTGAAGGGGTTCAACAATTCAAAGGGTCCAAATTTAGAATGAACCCCGAACACTTTCATCAATCCTGATTATGTATTCCGGATAAATATGCATCCCGGATGAAGATTAATCCGAAATAAGATCCGAGTTCATCATTTCGGATGAATATCCATCCGGAATGAGCACAGTTATCAATCCGGAATGCATAATTCTTTGAAGATCAATCCGGAATGCATATGTACCTGATGCAGAATGGGTAGTCTGAAAAATGCAGTTCGAGAGAGAATAACAGTAACTCGGATTTTGAATAATCCGAAATGAGAACAGAGATGACATTATAGTTTTTCGAAATGCGCTTGGGCCTGATATTTGAGTCCGGATTGGGCTTGTGACAGGCCCAATTCGGCACAGTAACACATTTGGGCCTGTCCAAAATGACTTAAATGGGCCATTCTGGACAGGTCCAATCCGGAACAGTAGTCCCTGGCCCAATTGAGCTCAATTCGGAACAATAACTTTAATTTTGATTTTAGACTTTGTTGATACAGTTTTGTGTCTGTCGCTTGTTCTTAATTAAAGTTGTAATTGTACGGTCTTTGCTCAAGTGTCTGTATAGGTTTGGTCGTGTCGAATAGATCGAGATATCCTTCTATCTTGATCTAGTATGACATCTTAGCTTGTCTGTGTTAATCAGTTGCATGTGTGCGTACTGATAAGTCTTGTAAATGACATGTCTACACACGTTCTCCATAAAAATGGATTCTGTACGAGTCAAAGAATTCATATGAATCACATGATTCGTACGAAATACTTGAGTAACTTGTGTGTTACTTGTTTCGTACAAATAAGCATTTCGTACGAATTAGTGTCTCGTGCCAAATCTATGGAATGTGTCTCGTGTGAATTAGAGTGCTCTGTATGTCTAGAGTCGTGTTTTCGTACGAATCTAGACGGACACTATATAAGCAGACATGTACCTCCTAGTTGGGTTGCCTGGTTAGCTAGTTGGTCTAAGTGAGCCTTTAGTATACTCTCTGAAGACGAAGACACAAGAACACAACAAGTTTGTTTGAGTCATACGAGCATTGTGTGTATATGTTTGTGCTTGTTCTCAATCATTAATCAAGATAGTGAATCTTTGGTTACCCCGTGTTCTTTACTTTGCTTTGGTTGCATGCACACTTGGATTCCGCACTTGTGTGTATGTCATTTGAACAAGGAACATGTTTAACACCATCCACAGGTGGACCTACAGACTTAAAAACCAATTTCATTAGGCTGGCTCAGATCCCAAAGCACACTGGGCCAGTCCAATATCTCTTGACAGAAAACCATCACACCAAAATTCATCAAGTAAACTAACCAAGCATCCCACCATCATAACTTATTAAAACATACATAAATAATTAACACAACATTGCTATGGGATCAAATCGTTTCAAACACTGACCAAAGAACATTTTTCGATATGAGCAGGTTCGGTTGGTCTAAGCGATTGTTAGTATACTTGTCCACTTAAATCTAAACTCAACCCTTGCAGATTCGACTTTATGATATGCTTAGGGTAATTTTATACTAAGATACTCGTGTGTCCCATACCATGACGTACCCCCGCGATCAAGGTAAGCACAACGGTTCATCGTAGCAGGTGAGTATACCGAGGTCATCCTTTGTTTCACAACGTCAGGCTATTGGTGAACAGGTCAGTACTTCCGTATAGCAGAGAGACCAATAGTGACTGATGAGGGTTAGGCAAATACCTTATGAGGTAGGTACGAACTTAGAAAGAAACTTTTGTTCTTTTAGGTTTTGGCCTTTCCATTATGGCTCTTTTATAAAGATATCCTGACTGTGCCTAGGTCTGCATATAATTTGGATGCAACAAAAGGGCAGTCAAGATATCCCCAGATGACTCAGTAGCATAAAGACCCGAAACCTCAGATGTTGGCTATCTATCAACGCAAGATATAAGATCACAAAATCAAATGCCTATAGTAAGTGACCCACTGAGTACAAAGTTCGTTTTGTTTATATCATTTGACTTTTCCCATCCGATTGAGTTTTAGACCTACCGACACATCACTTTCGATCCAAATCTTTTCCGCTTCTATACCTTACATGTGTTAGTCAAGCATTTTATCACGAATATTCATTTCATTTCCCTATCATTGCAAATAATTTAATTTTTTAAGAACTTTTTCTCCCCCTAAATTTGTGCATAGATATACGAACAAATTTATGACACAACAAAAAGAAAATGAAAAACAGTAAATAAACACGAAGATGGTAGATGCTTAGGAAGAAAACCGAATCATTTTGAGAAGATCCACAAGCACTTGAAAACGTGCGTTGCTAACTGGTTTCCTGAATAAATCCACCACATTTGCATCAGTGTGGATTTGTTCAAGATTTACGAGACCCATTTCATAGCAATCGCGTACAAAATGAACTTTAATGTTAATGTGCTTGGTTTTGGAGTGGAAAACATGGTTTTTAACTATTTGGATTGCAGCATCATTATCACAATAAATCGTGGTGTTTAGATAAGTCAAACTGTCATCCGCAAGCTGATGTTGCATCCATAAAACCTGGGAGCAGTAAGCAGATGCTGCGACATATTCTGCCTCTGCAGTGGAAAGTGAAACTGTCTGCTGCTTCTTGCATTGCCATGAAATAAGGCGATCTCCCAGAAATTGGCAACCGGCTGACGTTGAGCGCATGTCCCTATCTGTACCTCCTAGATTACTGTTAGAGAAAGCAAACAGTTCAAATTCAGAATTTTAGGATACTAGAGGCCCAGAGATGGAGCCCCTTTGAGGTACCTAAAATTCGTTAACAGCATGTAAATGTGAAAGTTTAGGAGTAGCCTGATAACGAGCACATTGGCAGACGGCAAACATGATATCTGGCCGGCTAGCAGTGAGATACATGAGTGAGCCAATCATAGAGCGATACATGGTAGGGTTAACAAGTGTTCCTTCAGCATCTTCATTTAACGGTGGCCGTTCCGCTATAGGTGAAGCCATTGGCTTGGAATCTGTAAGCTTGAATTTGGTAAGAACGTCGTGTACGTATTTTCCTTGATGAATGAGTATACCCTGAGGGCTCTGACGAACTTGAAGTCCTAAAACATGGTCATCTCTCCCAATGAACTCATCTCAAATTTCTTCTTCATGATTTCTACGAACTCGCGGCACAAACCATCATTGGTGGAACCAAAAATAATATCATCAACATATATTTGGACGAGAATAATATCCTTATCAAAGCGTTTGATAAACAAAGTTTGGTCAATAGTTCCACATGTATAGTCATGAGCAAGCAGATGCTCCGTAAGGTAGCGTACCATGCACGAGGTGCTTGATGCAGCCCGTACAACGCTTTATCTAATTTATAAGCATAATCTGGCTTGTCAGGATTAGTAAATCCCGATGGTTGTGCCACGTAAGTTTCCTCTTTCACCTTGCCGTATGAAACGCAATCTTTACATCCATTTGATAGACAGTAAAGTCCATATAATATGCGTATGCCAAGAAGATAGGTATAGCTTCCAAACGTGCGACAGGTGCATAAACCTCATCATAATCTAGTCCTTCAATCTGTCGAAACCCTTGGACCACCAATCTAGCTTTATTTCAAACAATCACTCCAGTGTCATCCTGCTTGTTGCGGAAGACCCACCGAGTTCCAAGAGCGCGCTTTCCCTGAGGTAGTTTCACCAGTTGCCAAACACCAAGTTTTTCAAATTGATTGAGTTCTTCGTGCATGGCATCCACCCAGCCTGGCTCCTGCAAGGCAACATCAATACTTTTAGGTTCAATTTGGGAAATAAAGCAAGAATAAAGACATGTATTGATATCCCCAGACTGACTACGTGTGCGTACAGCGGCATTTACAATTCTCAATGGGATGGTCACGCTGTAAATGTTGTGGTATTGGTGTAGCAGGAACCAAAACGTAGGTTGGCAAGTTGGTGACACCAGTTGAAGCAACTCCAGATGCCTCCCCCTCAACCGAGGCACCTGTAGAGGTGTGAGGTAGAGAATCCACCGCACAATCGAGGGGAGTAGGCTCGAGAAACAAGGAGGAGCCCAAAACATCAGGAGGAAGTCCTTTATCTGTTGTAAGTGGCTCTGGAGGAGAACCTACATCCTCAGGAAGATTCAGCTAAACAAGCGAAGAGATGGATGGGGCATGAGATGGTGAAGCTGTGGAGGATGGTGAGACAGTGTCATTGAATCCAGTAGGATCTACACTTAGCTGCTTTAGTGTGTCATTTAGTGCGGTAGCGTCAGCGTCATCGTCGGAAGGAATGGGCACCGTTGGAAGGAAAGATGTCGAACTATCTCATGTAGACATATTATAAGACACATCAAAATGATTAAATAGGGTAGAGTAGTCATACAACCAATCAGGACCAATGCGTTTGTCCTTGGGATTTTCCTCCAGCCAACCACATTGTAGGTTTCAACCACCATCTTCTTGATCTTGTTATAAACGCGATATGATGTATTTTTAGAATAACCAACAAAAATACAAGGATCTCCGCGTGCTTCGAACTTTCCTTTAGCATCCATGAGCAGGAGTACACAAGGACATCCAAATTTGCGGAAATGCTTGACCGAAGGTTTGCGACCTTCAACCACTTCGTATGGAGTCTTCATATGGCGTTCGTTGATCAGGGCATGATTCTGAATATAGCATGCAGTGTTGATTGCTTCAGCCTAGAAGATGAGAGGTAGCTCGGATTCAACAAGCATAGTTCATGCCGCCTAGATGAGTGTGCGATTTTTACGTTCGGCACCCCGTTTTGCTGTGGGGTTCTGGCTGCACTGAACCATCTGTCAATTCCCTTGGAGGGGCAGAAAGAGTTTAAGGTGAGACTCTTAAACTCTGTCCTGTTGTCACACCGAATGGCCTTTACCTTCGAATCTATCTGGTTTTTCATAAGCATGACAAATTGTTTGACTAACTCTGCGGTTTCACTTTTATGTGTAAGAGAGAAAACCCAGGTGAATCGAGAGTAGTCATCAATAATAACCAGACAGGTAAGCCTTCCCTCCAATGCTGCGACTGTCTGTTGGACCAAAGAGATCCATGTGGAGCAGTCCTAAGACCTGAGAAGTGGAGGATATGGCTTTGGTTTATGCGGTTAACGGTGTTGCTTCCCACGAGCACATGATTCACATTTTTCGATCTGCATGAAGTCACGAACTGGCAGATCTCTGACCAGACCACCTTTAGCAAGACGATTAAATTCTTCACGTTGATGTGACCTAGTCTACAATGCCATAACATGGCGTCATGCTTGGATGTCGAGGAGAAAAGGCATGTGAGCTTGTCAGAAGGAGCCTGGTTCATATCAATGTCGTAGGTGTTTCCTTTTCTTGCAGATTTCAGGAGAATCCAATCATCTGGAATGATCAAGCCTGGTTTGAGCACATAGCATCCTTTCTTTGTGAAGAGAACATCTAGATGATTGTCGCAGAGTTGAGACACACTCAACAGACTGTGCTTCAATTCTGGTACGTAGTTGACATTTTTAAAACTCAGGGCTCCATTGCAAACAGTTCTTCTCATCGTGATTTTCCCAGTTTCTCCACCTGCGAAGAAACAAACCCGCCATCGAAAAACTGAATGTCATTCAACTGCGAGATGTCTCTTGTCATGTGCCTGGAAAAGCCGCTATCAATATACCATAACCGAACAAGAGCGTGCCAGAGCTGTTCCTGCACATTTCAACAGGTTTAGTTAGAAACGGGAACCCAGGCCATAGAAGATCTGGGTTTGCCTTTTGCATAAACATAAGTAACCTCACGAAAGACCAAGTTAGTGAGGATGAGGTTGATAATGCCTTTGATTTATTAGAGAAAGGGTTAGTAGATTGATTTTTGGCCACTGACTTAGGCCTCCAGGTCACCGAATCAGACCTCTGCACATTCCTAGGAATGCTAGAAGGATTCTTGGAAACCGAAGGTCTCAAGGGGTTAACATTTTGTTTCTTGGCCAAGTTCCAATCTAGATCAGAAGACTTAGCCACAAATCGAGCCTTATATTGGCGATTAGGCATAGCCTTCTGATGTCTGGAGTACAAAGTATGGAAAGAGGTAGAGGTCCTTTGACAGTTTCGAGCAATGTGCCCGGGAGATCCACAGTTGAAACAGGTCTGCCTCTTCTGGAAGAAAATAGTCCGTTCAGCTTGGGAAATTCTGGGCAATTTGTCGGTCAATTTCTTGCTGGCGTTTACTGACGGCTGTTGCACGGTCTTTGGCTTGGCGGTGTCCTGCGCACAACCATCAGCACACTTGTTAGATTTTTTATTTGAATTAAAGGATTTTGAACATGAAGATTGTTTCAAAACAGATGAAACGGCGACTGCTGAGTTGATTCCTCATTTGACGAGAGGACTTAGCGGTTGCCTTTGCATTGTTTGAAGACGCTTCTTGGATTTTCTTCTTATTCTTTTCTTTTTCGGCTTATTCTTCAAATCACATTTTGAGACAGATTCTGTAGAGGACACGAGTGACCCAACAGGAACATCATGTTCAGAAATTTTAGCAGATGATGATGGAACCTCGCCGTTTTGAGAAATATTAGATTTCAATTCACTATCAGATTTAAAGGTTGCATTTGAATCAAATTTAGATTTATGTTCATCTGCTTTCATTTCCGAATCAGTCCCTTGTATTGGGTAGCCCAAATCTTCTAGAATAATGTCACCATCAACATTGACAGAAACAATTGGTTGGTCATTGTTGACATTGTCATTCCTATGAAATGCATCAAAAGATGCGGCCTCTGAAGGTGAACATTTGATATCCTCTGCTGAAGATGAACTCTAAGCATCCTCAGCTGAAGATGAGCATTCGGTATCCTCAGCTGAAGCTGATGAGGCCGAGTCATCTGTTGATGTAGATCCTGCAGCTAGATTTATTTTCTCATCACACACATTGTCACAGCTATCATCATTCAAAGCATCAGTATTAGAATTTAAACTATCTAAAGGTTCAACACAACCAACACTGTTTGAGCATGTAAATTGTTCAGCAAGAAAGTGATTTAAAATGTCAAAGGCAGGTTTATAAAAAGCATAATCATCGGCTGAATTGTCTGAATGTATATTCAGACATTCTTCCTCATCATCCTGTGTGATGTCCTCAACTAAAACTTTCTTGCACATGAATTAGACACATTAGTATCGTTCACAAATTTAGTTTGAGCCTCAGAAGATTCCCTTTCATTAGGTGTTGTAGAGGATGTGGAGGGTTCTGCCTCAGGTACTTCTGTCTCCATTTCCACCATACTCTCAGATGGATGATTACTAGTTTCACTAGGAGGTGGTGTAGAAGCCACAAACACATCATCCTTCTTGAGTTCAGTGGGTTTGGAGAACTTAGGATAATAGGGCGTCCATGATTTAGATAAATAATCTGACGGTTTACCATACATCATTTCAACATTTTTGATTTCTTCCTTAGTTTCAGGCATTCTAGTGTAATTATGATTATATGGGGGAGGTGCCCTATTGTACCCAAGACCCTTAGTGAAATTCTTTTGATAATTAAGCTGGAGGTCATATAAGTCCTTGACTAATTTGCTGGAAGTTTCAAAATTTTTAATATTTATTTCATTTTCATGAAGCTTCCCTGTCAAGGAATTTAGCTTGGCTAAGGCTGCTTGAAGCTTACGTCCTTTTCAGCTAATTTTAGCTTGTAGTTGTAGACCCAACATTGCTGTTGGTTCAAGTCTAGCTTTAGCTGAGCCACATCTTGTTTCTACGCTTCGACCTTCTCCATAAGAAGCTTGTTCTTATGTTTAAGGGCGATGTTCTGTGACGCAGCTTGTTGATACTCAGCTACAAGAGTTGAGTTGTAGGCGTGCATTTGGGATAATTTAAAACGACAACTATCAGAACAAAGTATTCGATTTACCGTTTTCGAAAGATTGGGTGTCTCAGTTGTCTGTGCCATCATGCAGTGGTTACTGTTCTTGGATAGATTCAAGGTTTCCATTTGAGCTGCAACATCTGCCCAGTTGAAGCCCTCATGCTGTTGGGCCACAAGTGCTGTGGACTTCCGCTTGAGCTGTTAGATGGACTCGTTGTTGACTTGGAAGGAGAGACGGGAACCAACTGTTTGTCACTTCTCTGTATGTCGGTGACCCTGGATGCTACATACCCTGATGGTGGCTTCTTGCATTCCCGAGCGAAATGGCCAGATTCATGACATCGGTAGCACTTGAGTTTGTCCTTTGTGAGACCAGTCTTCAGGTTGGACAGAGGTTGCCTTCCATATTTTCTGAAATTTGTTGACCGAAAAGCCGCCATTGCTAAGTTTTAGGAGACATCGATCTCATCCAGGTCTTCCTTCATGATTTGATCAACTTCTGTTGGCAGAATAGATGAAGGGGTTAGATATCCTGCCAGGAAGGCGTTCAAGCTCTTGATCATTGATGCAGCAATTGCCAGCCTCTCTTCATTCTCCTTAGTGAGGAAAGCAGAGTTGGGCGCAGGTTGTGCAGATCCAGGGACAGGTGCGCCTGTTTGAGGAATAACGCCTTGTTGCACGGTTTGAGGAGTTGCAGGACTGAAAACCACATTCGGATATTGAGCATGGAACTGTGTATGGACTTGAGCCGCTGAGACGGTCGTAGGATTGGGAGATTGAAACCCATACACATACTGAGTGTTTTGAGGCATGACAACAGGACTGTACACCACATTTGATCCACCAGGTGCTTGTGTAGTTCCTTGCAGAGGACTATAGACTAGATTCTGTGACACTAACGCTGCATTCTGGCCTGTCATCCCTGCGGCCATCAGACTACTCTGATGATTGATCTCCCTTTGTTTGTTATCAATTTCACATGATTTGATAGTAGCTATCATCTCAGTGAGAGTGACGTCGTTCAGGTTCTTTATCTTTTTGATCATGCCCACGTCAGCATTCCAGCTTTTGGGCAATGAATTCAACAACTATCGGTTCATGGCGCTGTTGGTGAGGGTGATCTCAGCTGAAATCATCTGGGAAACCAGTTTGACATAGAGGCGTATCTGATTCTCGATGGTTTCCCATATATGTGATTGAATGAGCTGAATTGCTGATTCAACTGGTTCACCCTACTTGCTTTCATGTTAGCGTTGCCTTCGTAGAGATTTTGCAACTCACTCCAAACCTCTTTAGCATTTTACAGTTTCTGACCGTGATAGAGATATCGGGTCCTAGAGCCATGTTAATGTTGCAGAAGCCTTCTGATCTTCATCTATGATTTTTACGTCCTCTGGAGTCCATAAGTGCATGGGCTTGGGAATTTTTGTTTCGGGATCTTGCTCTGTGCTATACACTATGGTTCTTGGACCATTCATGATGCACCTCCACACACCGGGCTCCTTTGCCTTGCAATATTGTTCGAAGCGGAACTTCCACTCATAATATTCATCACCATATAACAAACACGACACTTTGGTGGAAGTGCCAATCACCTGATCCATCTCTTGGTGGAGGGCCAAAGTTTGTGATTGCAGGGCTGCCAGTGTGGCATTGGTCAGGTCCTGTGAGGGCATGAATCCAGCCATTAAATTAATTAGAATTTACCAAATATGATATAAAATATAATTAATTTAGGTGACACAAATGAACACTGCCCAACCCGAAACAGTCAAATCTGCAGTCAATACGGTCAACCCGAAACGTTTTTCCGAAATGGCAGTCCGGAAGTCAACGAAGGTCAAACCGGATGAGATGTACGAAATAAACAATCCGGAGTAAAGAATCCGGATTTTAGAATCCGATTTGAAGATCCGAAGAGAAAAGTCCGAGATGAAATCCGAAACAAAATCCGAAAGCAGATCGGAAATAGAGTCCGAGAAGCAGATTCGGAGTAAAGTCCGAAATGTAGAATCCGGAACTAACAATCCGAAATGACTTGCTTATCTCCTATAAATTTGGAACAGTAACCCAATCTGTAACAGTGTCTCCGCCTTTTATGTAACAGAATTCCGGCATTCAAGGAATTCAAAATCAGCAACAGTAACTCGGATCATTATCCGGAATTAAAAAACAGTCCGGGATCAATCCGGAATGGATGATCTCCTTCGTGTTCTTCGGAATCCGGAACTGTATCAAATCCGAATTATGAAGACATGCTTCGTGTTCTTCGGGATCTGGAACAGTAACCAATTCGAAATCTGCAGAGCTTCTTCGAGTTCTTCGGAACAGTACCTCCATCGATGAACAGTGATCCGGAATGTGAGAAAATCAATCCGAACAGCAGCAACCAACTTCAAAACTTCTTCAAACAGCAATACCCGGAGCCTGTATTAGAACAGCAGGCTCTAATACCAATTGTAAGTCCCGTTAAACGGATCAAACAGGTATCGCTATCCTAATCAATCGCGGAAATTGAATAACTTGAATATAATAACTTGTATACACCAGAGGATGTCAGATACAAGTTTAGTAAACAAAACTCTCTAACCCTTAACAAGTTCCCTAACCCCTCTATTTATAGGCATAACAAAACCAAATGTACAACCCTATGCCCACTTGGCACAATGAAGCCCAAACTGCTTAAAAGTAACCCAAAAGCCCAAAAACAATATAAATGAATAAACCTTTAAGCTCCAAGCCCAACATGGAGATGTCTGAATTAGTTTCTTTAGAAACCGTTTCATCAGACACAAAGCTTTCAGGATCATTTGATTCATGTTTATTGGATGATGAGTAATTTTTGTCAATAGTTCGACTTTCACAAACACCTTGCTCATTATCTGATGAGTTAGAATCTTCAGTTTGATCCTCAGATTTATTAGACAACTCCTATTCATCAATAATTTAATTCACACAATCCAACACAATAATATTTTCAACTTCACAATGTTTAGAGAGATCTGGTATCAATTGAGGTTTCAGGGAAACTGGAATAGTCGACTGAATCACTCGAAACAGATGCCTCAGACTCTTCTAGTAAAATATTTAAATCACTATCATAATAAAAAAAACCACTGAATGAAAAGTTTCAGTTTTAACAACTTCATAAAAACCCTGAGTCTCAAAAACCATGGACTGAACAAAGTTCTAAAGTAATTATCATGTTTATCACACAAAGAAACATCTGAATCATTAGCATCAATTGGATGTGGTTCATCATCCACTTCCGACCACTCCTCGACTATCACTGACTCTGCACATACACTAAAATAGTTAGTATTGTCTACAGAATCAGATGTTGATGCCTTTTCCTGTTGTTCCTCGGATGGAGTTTTCATCGACTCCTGTTCATGTTTTAAATTTTCAACTGATTCACATAAGCATTCTTGAATAATGTTTTTAACAAAGCTCATGGGTTTTTGAAAATCAGTGGGTCTGCCGTTCTTTGGTTTGAAAGGTTCCCATGGAGTGTAATCACTTGGTTTGCCATACATTAGTTTATCATAATTTTCTATCTCTTGCTCAATAACATACATTCTAGAATAATTATGACTATATGGTGGGGGAACCTGCTTATAACCCAACCCTTTGCCCTTGTATTCCTTTTATGCCAATTGTACATTGCATAAATTATGAACATTGTCGCTGGAAGTATCAAATTTCTTTATGTTTAACTCATTTAATCATACTTCCCTGTAAGAAGTTCCAGCTCAGCTCTCACAAAGTTGCATTCCATAGTTTTTAAATTTAGTATATTTTTTGTAATTATGGACCCAACATTTCTGTTGGTTAACGTCCAAGTGGAGCTAAGCTATGTCCTTCTTCAGTGCGTCAATATTTTCATAGAGAATTTTATTGTTCTCTCGAAGGCCGATGCACTAAAACATGGCACTGTTGTAATCGCTGATAAGAGCAAAATTATGTGCTTTCATCTGGGCAATTTTACTTCTACAATACTCGGAACATAAAAGAGAGGTTCCGTTTCGAAGAGAGTTTTGGGTTCCTCGGTTTACGCTATCAAGCATTGGTGGTTTGTTTTAGAAACTTCTGAGATCTTTAGAGATTCCACTTGAGCAGTGACTCCTTGGCTAGTTGAAATTGAAGATGATGTTTGAGCTAGAGTAACTAGAACCATGGATCTCTCTAAGTTCCTAGCAGCAACAACTTGAGTTGCTTTATAACCCACTGGTGACTTCTTGCAATCCTTGTCAAAGTGTCCAAGTTCATGACATTTGTAGCATCTCAGCTTGTCTTTCACAAATCCAATCTGAATATTTGACATGGGGCGTCGACCTTATCTTTTCTGAAACTTCTCTGCTCGAAATACTGCCATGGCTAAGTCCCAAGACGTATCCAGTTCAACCACCTGATTAACCTCTATTGCAAGAACAAATGGGGGCAAGAGATCACCTGCAAGGAAAGCGTGCAGGCTTTTAAGTATAGACGCTGCGAGAGACAACTTTTCTTTATTCTGCTTAGTCAGGAATGAAAGATTTTCTGTAGAGGGTGTGGATTGGACATTCTGAGATGGTGAGGGGTTTACTTGACTGAAAACCACATTTGCGTGCTAAGGATATTGTTGAGTAGTAGCAGATGAAGTTGAATTGTTTGGAAGAGACATGCCATACACGTTGTTAGTCTTCTAAGCTTGTAGCTGAGCTTGAGTTATCGGACTGAAGACAACATTTGGATTACAATTCGTCACTCCATGAATAGGGCTGAAAACAATGTTAGGATGACTTTGAGAAATTAAGGCGGTGTTTGAACTAGTCATCCTGGCAGCAATCATTGAATTCTTGTGGTTTAGCTCTCTCTGCTGATTGTTATCTCACATGATTTGATTGTAGCAATCAGCTTGGTGAGAGTGACTTCATTCAGGTTTGTAGTACGTTTAATCATCGAGACATCAGCATCCAAACTTTTTGGCAACGAGTTCAAAAGTTGGTGATTCATCCCACTGTTAGTTATAGAGATGCCAGCACTTATCATCTGTGAGACTAGCTTGACGAATCTCCTGATTTGGTTCTCCACAGTCTCCCCATATATGTGATTGAACGAACTGAACAGCTGGTTCAACATGTTTACCTTGCTAGCCTTCATGTCAGTGTTTCCTTCATACATATTCTTAAGTACATCCCAAACCTCTTTTGCATTCATGCAGTTTTTGACAACAATTGAGATATCCGGACCAAGAGCCGTAGTAAGATTCGCCATTGCCTTAGCATCTTCATCTTTGATCCTTCGATCATCGTTCGTCCACAGATTCTCAGGCTTCAAAATCTAAGTAAGAGGATCATCTTCAGTAGCGTACATAATGGTACGAGGACCATCTCGTATACACCTCCAGACTCCAGGCTCCTTTGCCTTGTAGTATTGCTCAAAATGCCAAGTCCACTCAAGATAGTCATCTCCATACAACAACCTCATAATTTTGGTAGATATGCTGATAATCTGATCTAGCTCCTAATGTAATGCTAGAGTCTATGACTGGATAGCCGCCAAGGTAGCGTTGCTAAGATCCGTATTAGTCAAAACACCGTTCGAGTTCATCATTTTTAATTTTACCAAATACAAATTAAATAATTTTAAATTAAAATTAAATGGTCCGAAAAGTCCAATCCAAAATGGTTAACACGAAAAGGTCAATAGTGTTCTATCGGAAATGAGGAGGCAACTCAGAACAGTGATTCGAACTTGGAACAATGACTTATCCGAAATGGTTTGAAGATTATCCGACATGCTTTGAAGTTTATTTGAGATGCTTTGAAGATCATCCGAGAGGCTTTGAAGATTATCCGAAATGAAGGCAATCTTCAACAAGAATGATCCAAAATGTGTTCGAAATGCAAACCTTTGATCCGAAATGGATCCGAAAGACAAGCAAATTATCCGAAATGAACTCAAAAGGATGATCCGAAACACAACTGAAACACAGGCAGAGTATCTGAAACACGAACAGAAGCTTCAAAATAGATTCAAAACAACGCAGACCAGCACAGTAACAATCCGAATCTGTGTGATATTAGATCTGAGCCTAGAAATAGGTTCAAACAGGCTTTGATACCAATTGTAAGTCCTGAAAACCGGATCTACAATATCACACTAAGCTTGTTTGGTGGAAGAATCACACAAATAAGCTATGGATCGAGATAGAGAAATAAACTGAAATAGATGAAAGATTAACTTACATACAAATATGGAAAAACGTCTAATACAAGTAATGAAGAAAACCACAAAAAAGCTCCTAATCCCTAAACAACATTTACTATTTATAATAAGGGATTAGAGCACCATTAACCTAAACCCTAGGCCCAAAAGCCTTCCCAAGCCCATCTATTACAAGTAAGCCTGATCTACTAAAATGACTAATGCATAAACCTAATAGGGCCTTACAAACAGATATAGTATATCGTGCGCCTAAGAATAAAGAATGCAATCTGTCATGGAAACCTCCACATCACCTCGTTTATACATGTCAAAAACAATGATAACACGAATAACCGCAACTAAAATGCATAGTGCCTCATGCATGTGCTGTCCATGTCTAAGTGAAACAACCATTCATTGAGGAGGAGATACCAAATGGTCGTCACCATCCTTACGACATGTATTCCATACTCCATGGACCTTAATCGTCCAAAGTAAGGAAAAATTTTCACCGCATTTGCCCATGTGACGAATAAGTAATAACATTTGAGCTTCACGAGCTCCAACAAGATCATTAGAATCTCCATAGATGTTGAATAAAATGTAATGAGGGAGTTGCAGCATGGCTCATGCCATACCATCCCTTGGAATAAGACAAATGTCAAACAACGGAGTTTAATGTAGCCATTTCGAATAACCAAGATAAGGTTCCATAGACACCAAGGAGCCGACCCATTTACAAGAATACTAGATTGTCAAGAAAAAATCCTCCCTAGATGGCTAGCTAGTTTTGTTTGTTTAGATGAGTATCAATCGACTCATGATATAGATCGAATCTTAGGTGCGAAAAAATATGTGTGGTCTTCTTGTATTATAGGGTGTTATAGTAACCACCCCAATTAGTCTGCTACTTGATAGAAACTTAAACAACTTAAGGATTTCGAATGGATAGTGATCATTAGCTTGACCCATAGAGCCCACCAGGATTCCCACGCACTACAAGTTGTTATTACGTGGGCCCCTGTAATAATAAATTGCCTAGCATGGTCACCATAGTGTTCTCTCGTTCAAAGCAGACGACCAGTCAGCGTGGGACACTATTGTCGACATACCTTCAACATAGAAGGAAACTTCGTGATGGTCCACGTGCTAACGTCTGTTGTCATTACTCGTGAAAGGGCACAACGTTAAATGAAATAGAAATAGATAGAATCCGTAGCAATAACAACTAGAGGGGTACCTTCAAGATGAGCCTCTCCGCACCCGCAGGGAAAACAACCATCTTCTACGGAATCAAGTTTAGGCTCGCACTTAAGAACCACGTCCACTATAAGCTCTACAATAGACGCGAGGTAAATATTCTCGTCATGCGAGTCAAGAATAACAATAGAATTCAAGTCGAAGGTATTTTTGTTCGTGGCAAAATATTTCATACAACACATATATAAATATATATGTAATCATATAAAATCCCATCTAACCAGGATTTCTATCTTTTATAATGTAATGTGTCCATGACACATAGTCTGATAATGTAATGTGTCTATTTCTCATAGACTTCACCCATGAAAATGTCCTTTCTTGTTGTTTTGAAATGAGTTTGTGTAGTGGACCTTGCGTTAGTGTATGCGATGAAAACTCTTTGTTTTTGTAAAATTGTTTTCATGAGAGGATCCTAATGATTATAGACTAGACTCGAGAAGGAATCCTAGTTGTGCTCATAGGCGAAACCACAAGGTGTGAACTTGATTAGTTTTCATTGCATTGCATACGATGTAAGTAAACAATCTATATGAATAAAGTATGCATGATGTTCATCCATTCCAAGATATAAAAAGTATACAAGTCACCAGTTTGCTCGCAAAAGGCATCAATAGAAATGTTGTTTTATAAAAGAAGACTTGTACAAAAAAGTTTTAATAGATTAAGGTTTTGCATTCAATCTTTCGCACAAAGGCGGAAGATGTGAACCAAATCCTCCAAAAGGATGACACCGCTTTCTTGACATGTTGGTTCTTGTTTCATGAAGTGCAAGGATCCACTAGTTACATGAAAGACATGTAAGTTTGAAAAGTCAACATAAAGTTGGTGAATTCATGTGTTTGTTTTCTTTGTATTAAATGAATCTCGAAAACATTTGAAAATCTCGTATTATAAACCAGTATGTGAAAGCGTCTATGAAAATTGAGGATCATTAATGTTTTGATAGTACATTAATACGTATGCCATAAGTAAGCAACCAAACCTAGACGATGATATTCGGACCATTTTAATATGGGACCACAAAAGCACTCCTAAAAGGTTGAGAAACTAGGAGTGGAGCTTGCCCAAACTCAATAGATCTACACCTTTTGCACCTCGATCGTTATGTATGATTAATGGTTACTCTTGTTCATTTCTACTTATTCGCACATGATCTAAAGTGATTTCATCCCATAGCTAAACGTACCATTTATTGTAACATGTATTCCCACTCGAGTGTTTAATAGTAAAACATTGAAAAATTTGAAAGGAGGGACATGAATTCACAGTTTTGCGTCCGAAAGATAAGTGCTAGTAAAGGGGTATCCAAACACGTAGAGCAACCCACAAGTGTTATAACTCATTAGACACTTAGGTCTTTACTAGACAGTGTACATGTTGCTCATCTTGAATGTCATTAAGTTTGTATTTGTTATTTATTTGGAAACCCTTGTGTGTTTTAATACGTTGGCATTTGATGTGTGTTGGTTGTCAATGTATATATAATTCATATATGTATATCTTTTTGTATCCATGTGGTGTATGAACGGACCTCGCCTTTCATTAGTCTTCATTCCTAGCATGAGTTTAAGTGGTCCTAGCCCATAAGTGTCTTTGTGCCTCGCACGATGTATGTAGGCCTAGCCCATATCTGTCTCCGTGTCTCACACGGTGTAACTGGGCCTAGCCTTCGATAGTCTCATGTTAAGTTGTTCGCATTGGATTCATCCAATTATTCGTATGTCTTTGTCACGCATGACCGGGCCTAGCCCCTAGTTTCATGCTTGTGTCTCACACAACTGTCGTTATGAAATATATATTATGTCACTAATATATATATATATATATATATTCATGTTTGAAGGGAACCTCGATCCTTATGTATATATATTTATTCTTATATATATATATATATATGTATATCTCATTTGATATATTGTTAAAAATAAATATTTTAAACATAAAATTTGTTATATCTACATGTATTGTGTCCTCTTCTATATGTACACTTCATCAAGTGTATTTGTGTACATTACCATGTACTTGTGTATTTATACGTATTTGTGTACCATGTATATACTTTACTAGTATACTTTTAGTGTCGTCATTTGAACTGTATTAATACGTATTTTGGTACATGTACGTTAGATCGTTGTATTTTACCAAGTGTTTTAAGGTACGTATTTCATATGTATGAGTATAATTATATACCTCTTATATTACACTTAGTAAATTTTATGTAATTTTCCAAATTTATATAAGGTAAAATATATATTAGTTAGGTGTCTAAAATATATATATTTTTAGAACTTGTCGTCGTAGTCGTTTATATATATTTTCGCTATCGAAATGCCCAAGTGTCGGCGGTAGATGTATAAGCTCCTCGTCGTGACGATATGAACGGTTGTTGTAGGTGATGATACATTTAGCTTATTACCGAACTTTTATTATATCTTTAGTGCCGGTTTCGGATATATATTATTCCTTGAATAAATACATAAGTTAGTTTGTCCGTTTGTTCGATTTGTCCATCATCCGAATCTTGTTTAGGGATATAATATAGTGTGTTTGTATATATTTATGTTCATTTATTAAGTTTCCAAGTATCCATTCAAGGATATGGGTTTATATATATGCGTACTATATATTTTTATACTTGATTATTTACAAGTACTTAGTGTCATGTATTTGGGTACTTTAGTATTTAAACATGTATACCCTAAGGTTTCTAAATACATACACCTTGATACACACTTAGATATATATACACATAAGGTGATCATCTAAATATATATATTTTTCACCCTAGGTATATATATATTTATATAATTCCACTTCATTTATGAAATAACCATAAGTGTTTAAGAAAATATTTATGAGTTTATAACTTAAACTTTCCACCAAAGTTTGCCCAATCATGATTAAAGTTGCTAATCTCATTTAACTAAGATAATCACTTAGTAAACCACATTTTAATCATGATTAGGATTTTAGAAAATTTCGCCATAGTTTTCCTTATACTATGAGTGTTTTCCACGTTTTTAAAACGTAGTTTCATACACTTTCCAATCCCAAAATCAACCAAAACACAAATCAAGTTCCAATCAACATTTTTCATGTATATTCCTACAAATACATCTTCAAGTTCAGGAACTTTATTTTGTATATATTATCAAGATCATTAAAAATAATAATATGTTTGGGTTCATCTTTCACTTTAACATTTTCATACTAACTTGTTTAGGTTATATCTCAAGTCCCCTAGTTCATAAATCATGTTTCAAGATTCTAGTTATATTTATATTTTTTCCAAAGCCATTTTTAAAGTGTATAAAGTTCATGAAATCTTTAAGATGAAGATCTTGCTAGATCTAAACATCTTTATGCTTAGATCATCTTTTTAAGTACCATTATGAAAGATCATCAAGTTTATCTTTATTAGTTACACTAAATTTCAATTTAAACCAAATCATATTACACTAAGCATCATGGTCAACACAAATAACACATAATTATGTAGGATTATTATGTTAGATTTAGGGTTTTTAAGCTTTATGTTAAGTGAGCTTCAATATGTACTTTTGAAATCTATTAAGTATAATAAGCATAAAAATGAAGTTAGATGGCCTTAAAATGTGACAAATGGCAAATAACCGGTAATTCCGTACAATTTAATCACTAATTTTGCTTTATAATCTTATGCATATTTATCTAATTTAATTTCATAACTGAGTCGTACGTCATTAGGGCAAGTAAATCTGATCATAACATATACTGGTTTCCGTTACGACGCGAAACAAACCAAAACAATGCCCTAAAAATGTTGGTAGAAAGTGTTAGGCGCACTAATTGCGGTGACACTAACTGTGTCGGTAAACCCGCTAAAACGAATCAGGAAAAGAAATAACGGCTTGTTAATGCCATACCTGAGTCCATATGCAAATAAAAACACATATTTGAGAACAACTATTACAATAATACATAACTTTTCGGTATAACGCCTAAATTGCAAAATTGTCCGTTTCGACCAAAAAGGCCACAAAAGTCGATTTGTCCGCAAGACTAATTCGGAGGATTCCGGATGTAAAGATAAGAATAAAACAATGTTAAACATCCTAAAATAATGTGAGAATAGCAAGAATGCACAAAAGACATCGTTTCCGGTCATAAAGGTGCCGATATCGATCGAACGAAAGACATTTCGGCCATCCTAACTCATCGTATATTCGTCAAGCGAACTAGTCATGCATATTTTTGGATCGGAAATGCACTAAGTAGACAATATATTAATTGCGGTGGTGAAAACAAAAGCTTCCGGTACTAAATAAATAGTTTCGTTTATTAGCGATTATTACGACGATGAGCGATCTAGCGACGTATCCGTCATCCGAAACCTATATTAGAGGATCAAGTGGTTTAAGTACCATGTAAATACACCCTAAACTCTAATCTTATGCTTAAGATGCTAGATCATTAACCCTAATCAGCATACTTATCATAATTACCAAAATATCTATAATTATAAATGTGTAAAAATTGGAAGTTACACTTTACCCCCCTTGGTTGACGGTTTCAAGTGGGCCCATGTCCACTTGATTTTGTTAAAAATCAAGACCTTGAAGTATGGTGTGAAGATTAATGATGGAACTTATTGAATGATGGAAATATAAAGGAAATCATGAACTAAAACTTACCATTTCTACATCAAAAAAATTGCAAAACACTTTCCCCCTTTTTGCTCTCTACACCCCATGGCTCCACCACCACCACCACCTTACACCAGCACTTAGCCACCACAAACCACCACTTTTTATACACTTTGAAGCCTAATCAAGTCTACTAGAGAAGCTAGCAAGGACGGAGATCATTAGGGCTTCTTAAAGAGCTTCATTTCCTTCCATAATCATCAAGAAACTTGTGCACCCTTTGTAAGCTAAACTCATCCATAATCTAGCTTATTTTTATGCTCAGATTATTAGTGTACAAGTTGATCATCTTGAAAATCAAGAAATGATAAATCAAAAACCCTAACACACAACATAATAATAACACTAAATATTGTTTATTTTGTGTTGATTATATGTTTATATGATAGTTATTTACCATGTTGAAGTTGTTTATGTTAAAAGTATGACATAAAAGTTGGATGATCTTGTGTGATTTAGTATAAAAATGAAGATTTAAGCATGAAAATGTTTAAATCTAAACAAGATCATCAACTACATCATCCATGAAAAATACTACAACTTAAAGATAATTTTTATGCATATGAATGATTTTATAAGAAGTAAACACTTGTATTTAAGTTGTAATCACCTTAAAAATGTGTAGTAATCAAGGGGTTAAATGCATGAACGTGATTAAACAACATGCTAAAATAGTGATTTGAAATGGTTAATAAGTATTAAAAACCCTCTTTATTTATTAGTATTTTTAACAATAAAAAGTCATGGATGATGATAGATTTGTAATGTAAAATAAATATTAGATGGATTGTTGATGATGATTATGAGCTTAAATAGGTTTTAAATACGTTTTTGAAACGTGGAAAACGCCATAGTTTAGGGGAAACTATGGCGAAATTTTCTAAAAATATAATCACGATTAAGACATGATTAGTGGGGTGATTAGTGGGACTAACATGATTAGTAACTTAAATCGTCATTAAGTAGACTCTAATGACAAGGGTTATCCCTAAATGGCCAAGTGTTTAACAAAGTTATAAATAGATATTTATAAGTAAAAATAAATGCTTTTTTTACAATATATATTTCTCTACTAGGAGAATAATAGAAGTATATATTTATACATTTGTTACCAATAAATTTGTATGTATACATGTGAGTATTGTATGTGTATGTATTAGAAAATTAGGGTATTCATAATAAAAATACCCCACCATATACAAATTACAAACACTTGATCAATACACTAAGTGTTGGTGACATAACAAATATATTCTTGAAAAGCATCGAAACAATAAATCGGACAATCGAAACAATGCGAACATTCAAGATTACACCGTCGTGTCGACAACCGACGGGTGAATCGCCGGCACGAAAGATCATTACAACAATGGGCGATTCTCGACGAAAACGAACATGTAATAAACAACGCCGACGACGGGTCTAAATATATTTAGTATTCATATATATATATATTATACAATTATATATATATATATATATATATATATATATATATATATATATATTATCGAAATCAAATCCGGAAAGTTAAAAATATAAAAAGCTAGAAAATTATAAGTAAATACTTATAAGAAAATGGGCTTTTATAAATAAATGTGGGCTAGCCCAAATTGTAAAGTCTTGAACAAGGCCCAATTCCATAATATTTATGGACAAGGCCCAAAACTAATAAAAGCCCAAAAAGATATAAATAACATGGGCTAGGCCCAAAGACATAAGATACATGGGCTAGGCCCATTGACATAAATTACACGGGCTAGGCCCAAAGACATAAATTACATGGGCTACGCCCAATGACAAGAAACCATGGGCTACGCCCAATGACAAGAAAACATGGGCTAGGCCCAAAGACATAGATAACATGGGCTAGGCCCAATGACAAGAAAACATGGGCTAGGTCCACTTTTGGTAATCACTTTTGGTTTACTATAATATTGGAATGACGCTTATTATTAAGGGCATCGTTGTTGAATTATGATTGTTTACTTAATGGGATGCAATGATTACCTAATAGTCACACACTTGCGCTTCCGCTACAACCAGGGTGTGACATAAAACTAGCACAAGGATAGGGAAGAACTCTTAAGAAGATGCAAAAGATGAAATGAAGAACTTGAAGCTCCTAGATTGTCACACCCCGACCCGCAGCGGAATAAGAGTCGGGGCATAATTGGTTTATCACCAAAGCTCATGATGTTTACTAATATGTGTTCATATTTATTAAATTCAAATTACATCTCAAAGTTTCAAGTCAAATTCATACAATACAAGGAAATGAAAAATTAACTAAGACAATCCAAAATCTAAACTGGTTTATTCTTCTAGGCCCCTATATGTTTCTTGCTTCAACTTGATCACCTGTATCATGTGTAAAAATGGGAAATTTTGGGTTAACAAAAGTTGGCGAGTGAACCTTGTTAAAACATTTGTTATTGATACCTTGTTGTATTTAATATGGAAAATTGTGCAATAATCATATATGAACAAACGTATGTAAACAAACAATCACAAACACCTTGCATGAGTATATGATATGAATGACAATGTGTATGTTGGCAACGTCTCGTTCACGCTCATAGGTAATTGGGAACGGACGGCCTATGATGATGTATGTGAGATCAAGGCTCAATCAAACGGAGCCGATCTTATGTTGGCAACGCCTCGTTCACGCTCACAGGTAATGGGGAACAGCTCACGCTCATAGGTAATGGGGAGCGGCGGCCTATGATAATGTAAGTACTGAAAATGATAACTTTAATCTAAACATTAACCACACAAACATTAGATATATATTGGCAATACATTTGATCATGAATATGATGAATGCACAAGTGTTTAATTTAAATAAATAATAGCGACACATGATACACCCCAAAATGTGATTAAAACGGGGAATTGGTAGAGATTCACTCACATTGGGTGCGTTCGGTGGATGATGTTGAATGCGCACGAGTTTAGAGGATTGATCGACGAGGAATAACTAACCTAATTAATAACGAAAGTCGGTAAATAAGTGGATTTTATTAACAATTTTAATAGGATTTTTGGATATATTTTTGTGAGTTTAAGGCTATTTTCTAACTTTAAAAACGTTATTTTTAAGTATTTTTAATTGATTTTTAAATTAAATAAATAAATAAAAATAATAAAAAATGTTGACTTTTGACCGTTAACCGTTGACGTTGACCGGTTCGGTTGTGAATATTATTGCACTGAGAGAGACTCGAACCCGTGACCTCCTGTACGCGTGCACGCAGCTCTACCAACTAAGCTACGTGTCTAACCCGAAATATTTCTGTTTTTAATTCTATTTATATACTATTTAATTTAATCCGAAATTCATTTATTTAAAAAGGATTTAATTGTATCAACCCGGTGATCTCCACAAGTCTCGAACCCGGGACCTGTGGTTTAGTTTGGCACCCAGTCCACCGCTGGACTGTGTGTCTAACCTGGTATATATTCCGATTTTTATTATACTTAACATCTTACTGTGAGTTAACCCGGTTCGGTTTTTTAAAAAAACATTTTTATTTATGAGGTTAGGATTGTGATATCGAACTCGCGACGTGTATGTATTGTTTGCACACAGTCCACCGCTGGACTGTGTGTCTAACCCGTTCATAATATTGATTTTAATTAATCTTATAACATAAACGACTTCGTCTTCTTCGCTCAAGAACACAGACAATGATAAATCAACTGTTTCATGTTTAATTCGATTAACGGAAATTATCAGCGATTGAAATGCAATGGACAGAGAAGGTTTGGGGAAAAAATGTACCGAATCAGATGTCTTTCTCAGAACTCCGGCAAGGATTCGTCGGCTCTGTTTGTGAATTTTGTCTGTTCGAATCAATTAATAGTTTGGATGGATTAGATGCGAAATTGAACTACTGAGCAACGATTATCAGTAGGTTTAAATGATCATACCGGCTCACGGCGTGATTCTGGAAATTTCAGAAGTTTTCCGGCGAAAGCAGAATTTCTGACAACGTCGTCTGGGATTGATTCTGGGTGATGGATTTATGTTAGTAATGGTCTAACAATGGAATGAAACAGAAAGAGTCGAGGTATTTACCGTGTTGATGTGAGTCTCGGTTTTCCGGCGAAAGTCCGGTGATGGCAGAAAAAATCCGGCGAGTGAAATTGCGTCGAGAATTTGTGTGATTTTGAGCGAAAAGAATACCAGATGCTAGAGTGTGTATTTATAGGAAAGAATAACGATGAATTGGGTCCGATATCTGTCTTGATTCGTTGGTCAATAATTCTCCGGCGGTTATGACTGATGTCCGGAACTAGACATCGGTTATAACCGATGTAAGAGTTAATACGCACGTTAAGTCACAAGAAACCGACGATAATTGGCGAAGTCGTCGGGATTTCCGGCGACTGCGAAATGGGCGCGTCGCTGACTGTTTTTGAAAACGAGTTTTTTTTTGTTATTTGAATTAATTGTTTTAATATATCATCAAAAGGAACAAGTGGCGGAGTGGTTTGGTGTATTTGAGTTAAGGCTTTGAGGTTCCCGGCTGACCCGGGTTCGACTCCCTGCTGCCGGTTTTTCTTTTTAATTATTTTATTTTTACTTTTTAACAATTATAATTTAAAATTCTAATTTGCTTATTAATTATGTATCGTTTAAAATTAAAATAAGTCATAAATAAGCAACAAATTTTAAAACTGATTATTCGATTAATAAACGAAGCGGGTTTTGAAAACCCGTTTTTCGACGGATGTTACAGTATCCCTACTTTTAGAAATTTCGTCCCGAAATTTAAGTAGTTGTGGTAACAGGAAAAAGATGTGGGTATTTCTCGTGCATTGAGTCTTCACGTTCCCAAGTAAACTCAGGTCCTCGTTTCGACTCCCAGCGTACCCTGACAATTGGAATGCGGCTTCGTCTTAAACGTTTCTCTCCGAAGTCCATAATTTCTACTGGTCTTTCAATGAAATGCATAGATTCATTGACTTGAATGTCTTCTAGAGGAATATGGAGATTTTCATCGGCGAGGCACTTCTTCAAGTTCGATATGTGGAATGTGGGATGAATTCTGTTGAGTTCCTCTGGTAGGTCAAGCTTGTATGCTACAGGTCCTACTCTTTCGAGTATCTTGAAAGGTCCTACGTAGCGTGGTGCTAGCTTGCCTTTTTGGCCAAAACGAACCACTCCCTTCCACAGCGATACTTTTAAAAGTACTTGGTCACTAATGTTAAATTCCAAGGGCTTTCGTCGTTTGTCTGCATAACTCTTTTGACGACTTTGCGTCGCTAGAAGATTGTTTCGAATTTGATGAATCTTGTCTGTTGTTTCTTGTATTAACTCTGGACCGGTGATTTGAGCTTCTCCAATTTCATGCCAACATATTGGTGATCGGCACTTACGACCATATAACGCTTCGAAAGGTGCCATGCCGATACTTGAATGATAGCTTTGTTGTACGAAAATTCAACTAATGGTAGATGAGCGTCCCAATTCCCTTTGAAGTCTATGACACATGCTCGAAGCATGTCTTCAAGAGTTTGAATGGTGCGTTCAGATTGTCCATCAGTTTGACGATGATAAGCGGTACTGAGGTCTAATCATGTACCCAAAGCGGCTTGTATGGCTTGCCATGTTCGTGAAGTGAAACGACCATCACGATCTGAAATAATGCTTAACGGTACACCATGACGGCTTACGATTTTGCTGATGTAGATACGAGCTAACTTCTCGTTCTTGAAGTCTTCGCGAATCGGAATGAAGTGAGCTGATTTTGTAAGTCGATCAATGATTACCCATATAGTGTCATACCCACCAGAAGTGCGAGGTAACCCGGTAATGAAGTCCATGGTTATGTTTTCCCACTTCCATACAGGTATTTCAGGTTGGACTAGATGTCCTAAGGGTCTTTGATGTTCAGCTTTCACTTTAGAACAGGTAAGGCACTTGGAAACAAAAACAACAATATCCTTTTTCATGCCAAGCCACCAGTAGGTGTATCGAAGGTCTTGATACATCTTGTCGGCTCATGGGTGTACAGAGTATCGTGTTTTGTGTGCCTCTTTCATAAGGATATCGCGAAGGTTATTGTGATCGGGAATCCATATGCGATCTAGATAATACAGGATACCGTCAGATTTTGTTTCGAGTTTAAGTTCTACTCCACAAGATAACTCATTGCGTATGTCGTATTCTGTTATGGAAACATGTTGAGCTTCTCGGATTTGATCTTTGATGTCGGTTATGATTTGCGAACATAGAAGATGAATGGAGTTCGCATAACCCTTTCGACTGAGTGCATCGCCACCACATTTGCCTTGCCAGGATGATACCGAATTTCACAGTCATAGTCATTAAGAAGTTCGACCCATCTTCGTTGCCTCATATTCAACTCCTTTTGGTTAAAGATATGTTGGAGGCTCTTGTTGTCAGTGTAAATTTCACACTTGGTACCATAGAGGTAATGTCTCCATATCTTAAGAGCGAACACAACGGCTCCAAGTTCTAGGTCGTGGGTAGTTTAGTTCTTCTCATGCACTTTGAGTTGCCTAGAAGCATAGGCTATCACTTTTCCCCTTCGCAATAATAACAGCCTAGTCCTTGCCCTGATGCGTCGCAATATACTACAAAGTCATCGCAACCTTCGGGGAGTGTGAGGATAGGTGCATCACAAAGCTTTTGCTTAAGGGTTTGGAAGGCTTCTTCTTGTTTAGGTCCCCATATGAAGGGTTTTCCTTTATGTGTCAAAGCCGTGAGTGGTACAGTGATACGACAGAAATTTGAAATGAAACGGCGATAGTAACCAGCCAAACCAAGGAATGATCTTACTTCGGTTGGTGTACGTGGCGCTTGCCATTCTTGAACTGCTTTGATCTTTGAGGGGTCGACATGTATTCCCTTGTCATTGACGACATGTCCAAGGAATTGTACCTCTTTTAACCAGAATTCGCATTAATTGGAGAATTTAGCGTAGAGCTTTTCTGTTCTTAAGAGCGTGAGGATGAGTCGAAGGTGCCGTTCATGATCAGTTTTGGACTTTGAGTAAATGAGAATGTCGTCGATGAAGACTATAACAAAACGATCGAGATAGGGTTTGCAAACTCTGTTCATTAGATCCATGAAGACAGCTGGAGCGTTGGTTAGACCAAATGGCATGACCATGAATTCATAGTGACCATAACGAGTTCGGAAGGCGGTCTTTGGGACGTCTTCTTCATGTACTTTGAGTTGATGATAGCCAGAACGAAGGTCGATCTTTGAAAAACAGGTGGCACCCTGGAGTTGGTCTAGAAGATCATCGATGCGAGGTAATGGATAGCGGTTCTTGACCGTTAATTTGTTGAGTTCTCTGTAATCGATACACATGCGAAACGTTCCATCTTTCTTCTTTACAAACAAAACAGGTGCACCCCAAGGCGATGAGCTAGGACGAATGAATCCTTTGTCGGTCAGTTCTTGTAATTGACTGGCCAGCTCTTGCATTTCGGATGGGGCTAACCTATAAGGAGATTTCGCGACGGGTGTAGCGCCAGGTATAAAATCAATGCGGAATTCGACTTCTCTTTTGGGAGGAAGTCCTGAGATGTCGTCTGGAAAGACTTGCGGGAATTCTTTCACTACGGGTAAATCTTCGAGTTTCTTCTCTTTGTTTCCCTTCTTGACAACGTGAGTTAGAAATGCTACATAATTCTTGCGGAGATATTTTCGGGCTTGAAGACAGGACATCAGTTTGAGTCCTTTCGAAGGGGTTCTCCAAAGATTCGTAGGGTTTGACCGTCAGCAAGAGGAATGCGAATGATCTTTTCGCGACATACTACTTCAGCATGATGTTGACTGAGCCAGTCCATACCAATTATAATGTCAAAACTTCCCAACTTCATAGGAATGAGGTCAACTAGAAAGTCGTGATCGTTTAGAGTGAGAGTACAGTTTCGGATAATGGAGTTTAATGAGACCGGTTTTCCGTCAGCAACTTCCACCGTTATGGATTCCATGAGTTTATCACGGGTTTGGTTGAGGATGGGTTCAAATTCTAAGGACATAAAACTCTTATCCGCGCTAGTATCAAATAACATGGATGCATAACTACCATTGATGAGAAACGTACCATTAACCACGTTTTTGTCAGCCCTAGCTTGATTGGCGTTGATGTTGAAAGCTCTTCCTCTAGCAGGTGGAGGAGCTTGGTTAGCTTGATTCACCGGGTTTGGTTGAGCTTGAGCATGTATGATGTTCACCAAGCGTGGACAAGTGTTTCTAAAGTGGTTTGGGTCTCCACATTTGTAGCAAGCCCGCATGGGTTGCATCATGGGGTAGTTGGGTTGGTAGTAGGTTTGGGCCGTATGTTGTGTAGGTGGTAGTAGTAGGGGTTGTTGAGCGTGACCCATTATTTGATGGTGGGTTTGGGTTGTGGGTTGGTTACGGTTCATTCGCTGCAGTGAGCAGCAGGTTTGGATGGTGTGACCTGCACGGCCACAGCTGGTGCAATATTGACATGGGTGTTCGGGAGAGTGATGGTATTAGCAACGGGTGCATTTTGGATAGGGGCCGGAGTATGGCCTTTTGTATGGTGTGGGTGAAGGGGCAACTTGAGTAATGGGTGCAGCAGGGATAGGGAAATTGGTTTGGGTGACAGCAAAATTTCTTGTATTTCGTTTCCTCTTGTTTGAAAACTTTGAGGAGGAGGTGGAATGGTTTGAAGTTTGGCCCTCAACGGGGGCCTTCTTTTTCTCCTCTTTGAATTTACCGTTTCTGATGCGGTTCTCGGTAAGTTCGGTAGCCAATTCCATAGCAGCTTCGAGAGTTGCAGGCGAAGTGCTGAGGACTGAGTCTTGAATCTTCGAGGGGAGGCCTCGAATGTAGTGTTCAACCAAGCGGTACACTGGGGTGAACAAGTTAGGGACCATTTGGTTCAGCTCAAGAAATCTTTTGTTGTAGGAAGTATGGTCTCCTTCCTTTTGCTTCAGCGAGTGGAATTCGTCTTCCAACTTCTTGAGTTCGCTTCTTGGGCAGAAGCGTTTTGTCATTATTTCCCTTAACTCTTCCCACGTTAAGGCCATAGCGTCTTCAACTCCTCTCTTACCCTTCTCGGTGTTCCACCAGGTCAGGGCTACCCCAAATAATCTCCCGGTTGCGTAACGTAACTTGCGATCCTCGGGACAATCGCAATTTAGGAAGGTGTTTTCCAATTCCTCAAACCAGTGGAGGAGAGCGGTGACACCTTCGGTCCCTTCATACTTTGGGGGATCGCAAGATTTGAAGTGTTTGTAGGAGCACTTCTTGGAGGGAGGGTTGTCGATGTTTTGATCCTCTTGATTGGGTGGGTTGATAGGATTCGCGGTGAGAGCTTGTTGGACTTGTATTACAATATCAGGAAGCACCGCGGCCATTTGTTTTGCAATTTGAGTGGCCAAGCGTTCGTTTGACCTTCCTGACTTTCGTCCTCCACGTAGCTGCCTAGCCGACATCTACAGGAATATACATAGGAAGATGGTGAGTTTAAGGAGTGTTTAGGTGTCATGTGTCGTTTAAAAAAAATAAAATAACATAATCATCAATAATGCACTACATCCATAGGATGTCTTGGGTTTGCTCATGTTTGGGCCTCCAATGTCCCCATACCATCGCATGTATAGTCATGTGGGCCCCCATGACTATTGGCTTAGTAGGATTCACATTGGTATTGGCGGTTTAACACTTGCATCACCCGAATGAAAACCATGAGATATGTTTGCGAGATGTATGGTCGGAGGGTGTCCAGGTGTAGACACAATGACAACTCAAAGTGGTGTTAGTTCACACGACGTTTGGTATAGCATGCTTTGGCCTAATAGGTCCTTCGTACTCTCATCGTTAGTCCCCAGGTAGGCAAACTGGTCCTTTATTTTGGATTTATACGAATGCCAAGCCTAGACGGGACGTTCCGACTACCGGTACTCGTACCCTTCCAGTTACTACATGCCCGTCATGAGAACTCACTTTGATGTGATTTGAAAATACAAAAATTGTTGTAAAAATATATGAATTGTGAGGTGTGTGCTCCCATGGATATGATATGTTATGAGAATATGATTCATGATAAGCATTGTATAATAGTATGTATTTATGAACATGCTTGCATAACATTGAATGTAACAATAAACATAAAGCATATAAACATCATGAATTTTGCATGTAACACACAAACAATTTAAAAATTCTAATCAACTATAGTATAGGCTCTAAGGGTCTAATAACCTATCCTATATCCCTATAGTCATGGCTTTGATACCAATCTGTCACACCCCGACCCGCAGCGGAATAAGAGTCGGGGCATAATTGGGTTATCACCAAAGCTCATGATGTTTACTAATATGTTTCATATTTTTTAAATTCAAATTACATCTCAAAGTTTCAAGTCAAATTCATACAATACAAGGAAAGGAAAAATTAACTAAAACAATCCAAAATCTAAACTGGTTTATTCTTCTAGGCCGCCCTATATGTTTCTTGCTTCAACTTGATCACCTGTATCATGTGTAAAAATGGGAAATTTTGGGTCAACAAAAGTTGCGAGTGAACCTTGTTAAAAACATTTGTTATTGATACCTTGTTTATTTAATATGGAAAATTGTGCAATAATCATATATGAACAAACGTATGTAAACAAACAATCACAAACACCTTGCATGAGTATATGATATGAATGACAAGTGTATGTTGGCAACGTCTCGTTCACGCTCATAGGTAATGGGGAACGGACGGCCTATGATGATGTATGTGAGATCAAGGCTCAATCAAACGGAGCCGATCTTATGTTGGCAACGCCTCATTCACGCTCATAGGTAATGGGGAACAGCTCACGCTCATAAGTAATGGGGAGCGGCGGCCTATGATAATGTAAGTACTGAAAATGATAACTTTAATCTAAACATTTACCACACAAACGTTAGATATATATTGGCAATACATTTGATCATGAATATGATGAATGCACAAGTGTTTAATTTAAATAAATAATAGCTACACATGATACACCCAAAATGTGATTAAAACGGGGAATTGGTAGATATTCACTCACATTGGGTGCGTTCGGTGGATGATGTTGAATGCGCACGAGTTTAGAGGATTGATCGACGAGGAATAACTAACCTAATTAATAACGAAAAGGTGCGGTAAATAAGTGATTTTATTAACAATTTTAATAGGATTTTTGGATATATTTTTGTGAGTTTAAGGCTATTTTCTAACTTTAAAAACGTTATTTTTAAGTATTTTTAATTGATTTTTAAATTAAATAAATAAATAAAATTAATAAAAAATGTTGAGTTTTGACCGTTAACCGTTGACCGTTGACCGGTTCGGTTGTGAATATTATTGCACCGAGTGAGACTCGAACCCGTGACCTCCGTACGCGTGCACGCAGCTCTACCAACTGAGCTACGTATCTTACCCGAAATATTTCTGTTTTTAATTCTATTTATATACTATTTAATTTAATCCGAAATTCATTTATTTAAAAAGGATTTAATTGTATCAACCCAGTGATCTCCACAAGTCTCGAACCCGGGACCTGTGGTTTAGTTTGGCACACAGTCCACCGCTGGACTGTGTGTCTAACCTGGTATATATTCCGTTTTTATTATACTTAACATCTTACTGTGAGTTAACCCGGTTCGATTTTTAAAAAAAACATTTTTATTTATGAGGTTAGGATTGTGATATCGAACTCGCGACGTGTATGTATTGTTTGCACACAGTCCACCGCTGGACTGTGTGTCTAATCCGTTCATAATATTGATTTTAATTAATCTTATAACATAAACGACTTCGTCTTCTTCGCTCAAGAACACAGACAATGATAAATCAACTGTTTCATGTTTAATTCGATTAACGGAAAGTATCAACGTTTGAAATGCAATGGACAGAGAAGGTTTGGGGAAAAAATGTACCGAATCAGATGTCTTTCTCAGAACTCCGGCAAGGATTCGTCGGCTCTGTTTGTGAATTTTGTCTGTTCGAATCAATTAATAGGTTGGATGGATTAGATGCGAAATTGAACTACTGAGCAACGATTATCAGTAGGTTTAAATGATCATACCGGCTCACGGCGTGATTCTTGAAATTTCAGAAGTTTTCCGGCGAAAGCAGAATTTCCGACAAGTCGTCTGGGATTGATTATGGGTGATGGATTTATGTTAGTAATGGTCTAACAATGGAATGAAACAGAAAGAGTCGAGGTATTTACCGTGTTGATGTGAGTCTCGGTTTTTCGGCGAAAGTCCGGTGATGGCAGAAAAATTCCGGCGAGTGAAATTGCGTCGAGAATTTGTGTGATTTTGAGCGAAAAGATTACCAGAGGCTAGAGTGTGTATTTATAGGAAAGAATAACGATGAATTGGGTCCGATTTCTGTCTTGATTCGTTGGTCAATAATTCTCCGGCGGTTATGACTGATGTCGCAGAACTGGACATCGGTTATAACCGATGTAAGAGTTAATACGCACGTTAAGTCACAAGAAACCGACGATAATTGGCGAAGTCGTCGGGATTTCCGGCGACTGCGAAATGGGCGCGTCGCTGACTGTTTTTGAAAACGAGTTTTTTTGTTATTTGAATTAATTGTTTTAATATATCATCAAAAGGAACAAGTGGCGGAGTGGTTTGGTGTATTTGAGTTAAGGCTTTGAGGTTCTCGGTTGACCCGGGTTCGACTCCCGGCAGCCGGTTTTTCTTTTTAATTATTTTATTTTTACTTTTTAAACAATTATAATTTATAAATTCTAATTTGTTTATTAATTATGTATCGTTTAAAATTAAAATAAGTCATAAATAAACAACGAAATTTTAAAACTAATTATTTGATTAATAAACGAAGCGGGTTTTGAAAACCCGTTTTTCGACGGATGTTACATAGATGATGTATGATGTTCCTACAGAGCTTCCATGGCTTGCACTTCTTTAGATCATCTTAAAATGGTTCTTGAAGTCTTGAGATTATATGTTAACTTGAACAAAAATGGAGATGTATGTGGGTGTTCTTGGAGCCATGAACAAGAGAGGGAAAGAAAGAGTTTTTATTGTTGTTTTGAAGTATAGGAAAATGAGGGGAATGTGTGGTGTAGGTGGTTTATAATTCTCCAAAATCTCACAAGTCAAGATTGAAATCTAATAGCCATACTTTGCACCCTTTTCTTTCATCCTGAAACTAGTATGTAGGAGGTGCTTGTAGGACCCACATGGGGGGGGGGAGGGGCGTAAAGTGTAAGTTTGAATTGTTTAAAAATATATCATTTGCTTGAAATGCTTAATCTTTTAGATATTTTAGTCATTAGTGGTTTCTTGCATCATTAGGGTATTAATCATGTTTAGGATGCTAAACCAATCTTAACTAGTTCACTAAACTTGAATATTAGATGCTAGAATGATACTTTAGATTCTAGTTCCATTTCCAGGTCGATGCCCGTTAAAATACGAAAACAAATAGCATCCATAATATATGTTCGATATCCTCAGGTTTGTTTAAGATAATTAACATTATCTATAGGCTTTACCATTGCTGTAGAATGCTGAAATTTGCTACTAAGTGTTGAATTGGTTAGTTTGTTATTCGGATCCGACAATTTAGGTGTTTAGGCATTTTCCTAGAAAGTTTATATATATGCATTTGTTTCCCAAAGTTAGGAATTTTGTATAGATATGGATTTGGATATGTTTGCATATCCCGTTTTTGTCATTCTAGTTCATATCAGAATCTTCCTGTAATGAATAGTGTGTTCAGGTGAATAGTGTTTTTCAGCATTTGCTTACCAGCGTATTAGGACATAGTTGTTTGCTTTCGCGACTCACTAATCAGAAAACTTGAATTGTAATGTCTTAACATGTCCTATCACTGCTAGACTTTGTACGACTCAATCATTCATAATTTAAGTCAAAAGAACGCAATTAAATTTTATAAATAGTGATTAAGTTCTACCGAATTATCATGAAATTTTGCCGGTTGTCACATCAATTTGAAGCTTTATGCTCAACTCCTCAATCATATTGTTATATGCTTGTGAAGTAAAAGATCCACTAATCCTATAGCCTTTATCCTATTCAGCTATCATGGATTGTATGTCACACCCTCAAATCCACGTGCCACTAATCATGTTGAACAATTATTGTGAGAGGGGTTCGACTCTCCTCCGATGAGCACCGGACCGATCTGACTCAACAAACAGAGGCGAAATTCATTGTTAGTGAGTTTGACAAACAAACAAGTGAGATCTCCTACTTAAATGCCTTGGATTTTATTGATAAACATGAACAAGTATAG
This sequence comes from Scalesia atractyloides, assembly GCA_947069175.1. Lineage (NCBI taxonomy): Eukaryota > Viridiplantae > Streptophyta > Magnoliopsida > Asterales > Asteraceae > Scalesia > Scalesia atractyloides. The sequence goes on along the minus strand of CAMTDV010000012.1, from coordinate 55,358,850 downwards.
AGCAAGTAAACAGTTCAGCAGGGCTTCGCCACACCAACAAATTTTTCAGTTTCTGACACAATGACATGACTCACACATGAGAGCGTGTACTTAGTATGACTCGTGCGAGTGGCTGCCTCGTACGAGTGACAGCGTGTCAATCGTACGAGTCATAAGACTCACTCATACAAGTCATTTACTAAACAAATTACAAGCTGACGTTCTAAGCCCTATTACATAAACAACTTATCCTAGACGTAGGAAATAGACATTATGAACCAACAAACTCCCCCTTGGATCTTGTCGCAGTCTTGGATAGTCTACAAAAAATCTTCAAAAGATCTGACATTTATCGACCAAAGAAACGTTTTGGTGCTTGCGACGCTCCTCAAAAGTGATTGGCGTCTGATCTGTAGGAGGAGGCCGGTTAACTGTATTGCCAAACTGAAAACTCCTTAGCGAAGCAATTCGTGCTCGCTCTTGATTCTTTCTTCCTTCTTATCTTTCTTCTTTTGCTCAATCTCCTCCAGTTTCCTCCACGAAGTGTTCCCTGCCGTACCTGAATGTACATCGTTGGCAAAACAGACATTAACTATCTTCTAGAACTGTAGTGCTTATTCTTATCTCTCTCTTCAAAGCTGATCTTGCTGTAAAACAAGCATTCAATATCTTTCTTTGAAGAGTTGACTAGCCACATCAGGTCTAGTACTCGAATGCCACGCCATAGCCCGTATATACGTTTGTGTGCAACGACGGCTTCGGTTAGATCCTCTGTGATCTTCCAAGAATCATCATCTGGGTGCACACATATAACAGCTTCTCCTGTACTCGAATCGTAGTGCCACCAATTGAAGATCTTGTAGAAGTCTTGTTCCATCTTTATAAGAGGCATATTCTTCATCACTTTTGGCCTCTTTACGACTAGCATCATGTCTTTCTCTTTTGTTACTGGATCGAATTTTGTAATTCGATTAGGGAAATGCGGCTTCAAGTGTGTAAAACCATGCGCAGCCTTAACAAGCCGCTGGTCGTGAAATCTCATCTTAAGATTTATCATCTTTGTTTGCACAAGCTATTTAATATCCCAATACGGCAGGGTCTTGATATTGCTCAAGTATCTAAAATACTGAATCCCATACTCCCTTTTAATAGCATAAACATTTAGCTCCTCGATCCATCCCCAGCTAATAATATGCCCTAGAGAAATATCTGCATTATGCGTAAAGAATGCTATAGGGCGTTTAAATTTGCGCTCCGCTGGTGTTTCTTTAAACCATTTCTTCCTCATTTCTGTAATTTCAGTGCTATACATCTATTGAGGAATCGTACCTTGTTTGGCAGCTTCTTCTACTTTACACTTCAGAAGATTAACATTTTCAGCTGCAAACAATTCGCTAAAAGTTGGGGAGTCATCTGTACCCTTGTCGGCAATATCTGTGTCATCGTCATTAGAATCATCCTCCACGACAACTTTATCATAATCATGTGCATCAGACACATGTTTGAAGATATAATCAACCGGCTCGAAAGTACTAATATCATTAAGCTCTTCTCCGAAGTCAAACACAAAATCCTCGTTGTTCACTCCTAACATTTGAGCAATTTCTTCTTTAGAATAACTGTGAACAAACTCTCCTTCTTCAACATCATGCTCTAAGTATAATATCTTTGGTTTTGGCACGATGGGAACGGTAGACATTTCGGTCACTGAGAAAATTCCTGCATGCTGAGCATCCTTAGAGCCTTCAAATATTCCCTGATCTCTATCTTCTTCAACTTGATTAGCTGAGTCATCTAAGTAGACAGAATAATCAATATCATCATTCACATTAGTTTCTGTTACACAGACACCCGTTCCACCTAAGTCATCATCACCATCGTCACTATCATCATCATCATCATCATCATCAGATTGGTCAGATAATAAATCATCAAAATCATCCAATTTCTTCTTTTTCTTTTTCAGTATCTTCAACAAACTCATCAACCTCAGAATCAATCTCTTTCTCCAACTTTTCTTGTTTAGCCTTTACGATGCTTTGCTGAAAGATTTGACGTGTCAATATCAACATCTTTAGGCTTTCCCACCAAAACAAACTTCTTCTTCATCGAATACACCACTATTGAAGAAGATACTGGCACAGATTGAGCTTCTGGCTAAGTTGTAGCAGTCACAGGATCCTCACCCACCTTTGCTTTGCCTTTGCCTTGAGCATCATATAATTCTTTAGCAAGACGTTCACGCTCTACAACCCTTTCTCTTGCTTCAGCTCTCTCAATTTCATCAATTTCAGCATCTATGTTTATTCCGAGCTTCTTTGTAAGTATCTTCTCGAATAGGCTCATCTGTCTTTGGTTCCTGAGACGTTCTTCGTCATATTCAGCCATTCTTTTTCTCAAACGCTCATTCTCCGACACGATACTTGCTAGGATAGCTTCTAGCTACTGTTTTTCTACATTCAAACTGTTGAGTTGCTCCTGATCTTTAAAGTAACTTGTTTCTCCAATTCTTCAACACGCTCATCATTAAACATGTCAGCAGAGAAATCCTCCCCCCAGGTATATCACTGAAATTAAAATCAAAATCAAACTAGGGTTGGGATTGCGAGGGTTGTGTGTCGGTTGAGGTGGTGGTTGTGGTTTTTGCTGTCGTGGTGGTTGTTATGGTGGAGATGGTGGTTACTGTGGTGTTGGTTCAACAGTTTCTTCTTCAATAAACTCATGCTGCTCTTTTCTCTTGGATTTGTCTAACGGTGAATCTGAACTTCTAACTGCTGGCCTTTTAAATTGTCGAGAAGATTTCATTCGAGTTTTTCGTACAGGAGTATCGCTATCTGAATTCAAAGGTACATATGCCGTGTCGTCCTCTCATGACTCTTTTCTTTTCTTCTCTTTGGCTTTACGTTTTAGTTCAGCCTGATGTTCATGTTCTCGTTCCTGGCTCTTTCCTTTTCACATGTAATCCGATCTTCAGTATCAGTACTAGAAGATGATGCTTCTTCAACTTCTCCTTCTCGAATACCGAACGCTTCTCTTTCAATATCTGTAGCCATAGGTTCAACGTTTTCTTCAGACTCAGATTCATCAACCAATCCTGACTTTTAGATGCTTTCTTCTTCTTTTGAGGAGCTTTCAAAGAAGATGTGGACGTTTATTTCTTTTTATCCCCTGAACCCCCCTTTCTCTTCTTTTACAGACCACAGCTTCTCTTAGCGATAAAACCATCTAGCGCTTCAAGCTCTTCATCCTCGTCTCCGCTATCATCTTTTCTCCACTTCCCTTGTGATGGAGCGACATAATCTTCATCAACACTTGCTCCAAAAACTGGCTTTGCATTAGGGAAGGTCTTGAGATGCAAATTCATTTTCTTCAATGTTGAAACATCCATATGCCCTAACTTTAGAATATAATCTTTTTTTCTTCTTCAGATTTGGATGCAAATGGTCAAGCAGCATTTGGATAAAACGTGGATACTGCAAGAAGTTCTCTCGTTGAGTGTTTGGACCATTTAGGAAAAGATCACTCTTGAGAAGTTATATGGCAAGTTCAGAATCCGTGAAGTGATCATGCACATATGCTAATCAACTAAATCATCAAACCCGCCTTTTTGGTGGCTAGGAGCGTGTATAATGCAGTGTGCTATGTATCTGAATGGTACGCTGAGGTTAGCCTTTTTGAATGGAGAAGCATTAACGAATCCGACATAACCCATTCGGTAAAAAACACCCCTTCACCATATATTCAGGAAAACCTGTAGGGTCGTCTTCAGTATCGTTGAACTCCAACACGGTTCTGAATAAATCTTCAGTGATCTTAACCTTAATATCCTCATCGTTAATTTTTACCACAGATACAATCGCGTTGTCCTCCTCATCATACTCTGCCGCATTCTAGAAATATTCAGTATGTGAACGATACACTACATGACGATCCGTGAGAGCCTTTGTGATGGGAATTCTGCTCATAAAATCTAGAACTTCTTGATAAGCAGCGATTTCTGGAATAGAATCATCCAGAAGACAGTAGATATTATGGAATGGTGAAAATGAAGATTTCTTGACCTGCAAGCATAGACATTTCAAACAATTAGAAAATTTTTCAAGAAACTTTCAACTCTGAGTCACTCGTACGACTCACTTATTCATACAATTCATGTATCAAGAAAAAAATTAAGTCTGATTCAAAATCTCATTCGTATGGATGAACAATTATACTTAGCAAAATTTAAAAAAATTTGACCAGAACTTCTTCATACGAATGATGCATCGTACGAGTCATCAAGACTTAAACATTTAAGGATCCTACTCGTACGAATACTCACTCGTACGAATGAAAATAATAACAGACATTTCAACACTTGCTCGTACGAGTGACGATTTGTACGAGTTACAAATCGCACGAAATAACACCTTATCAAACTGAACTTAAAACATGTAGATTTTATCAAATTGAAAGTTGATATATAGTTTAACAGGGCCAATTTTAACGTTTTTGAGTTCAATTTTATGTTTTACTGGTCCAATTTCGCTAAATCTATGTTTTATGTCCGTTTGGTCCAAAATCGGCATTATAACAGGTTAAAACGAGCATAGTACCTTTGCCATTCCAAGAGGTGGGCAAATCAACCTCCCCAATGTCTAGATACAAACCATATGTCAAGAAAATGAAGTGAATAGAACGGGTTCGCACAAAGTTCGCTCTCAACCGCACAGAGTCAATAGTCTAACTCGTGCGAGAGAGTGAACCTTTTATACTCATTCAGTAGTCACTCGTACAAGCAATGGCTCGTGCAAATGAAAACTTCTGTCACTTGTACGAGTCAGTGTCACTCGTACGAGTCAGTACTAACACTTCTTTATGAAATTTTTATCTGTTTATAATCCACTCAGTTAACCAAGTCCAAGTTAATGACCCTGGTTATCCGATTTGCCTATCAAGTCCAAGTTAATGACCTTGGTTGACCATTTTAACCAAAACAAATTTATTTTAAAATGTAAATTTTCAAATTAGTGAACTATTGACGTTCAGGAATTCTCTTTTCTTGATTAGCTCCCAACCCGTGGACTTTAGCTTTCCTCCAGCAATCGTCGCTTTGACTTGAACTAATCGGTAGTTTCATCATCGGTAGACTAAAATCTAAGATAAATTGCTAGAAGCTGAAAATCCTTTTTGGGATTTTTCTGAAAAAGAAATAACAAATAAAGATGTATATACAAACATATTTTTGTGAGTTTTGTATTTAGAGGATCATATCAAGTATTTAGATAAATCACAATTATCGTTGATATTGGTAGTATCATTAAGTTCTTAAACAGATTTACCTAGATTACGAATATATTTATCCACTTAAACTTCTAAATGTTTCTCAATTGTTTCAATATATGTTAGATAATATTATGGAACATGAAGTAATTGTGTTTCCCATCTCAGAATATACTCCCGCATCGAGATTTCCAGAATATCATTTCACAGGTGAATATATATAATTGATATCTGTAAATGGGGTGAATTGCGAGACCTTGAGAGCTCAGGTAGTATTTCCATACAGACAAAGAGATGAAGGCTCATCTTTAGGTGGTGTTCCATAAGGAATCTATTGAACTGTAGATGTCGTAAATGTTTATGACATAATCATTTTTTATGCAGCTTTTGTAGGCGAATAATGCATAAAGTATTATACAAGTTCTAGGCCATTGCTAACGCAAAATCAGAAGAACTCGATAATACCCAGATATCGATTAAATATAAAGACCTAGTATCGCAGAATCTGGCATTCTTTTAAACGAAATTTCGGAGTAATAAGTCCATATATCCGAGAGATGTTAACCCACAAGTTACTCAGTTTTTCATTTAAGTTTATATCTTGAAAGACAATTTTCGGAACGAGTGAAGCCTATTGGTACATCCTCAGTAAGACCTGTTTAATTACTTGTTTAAACATTCCATATCTTTAGCATACTGTGCATATTGATGTAATATGATCTCCCTTTTCACAAAAAACTTTTTTTTTACTTTTATAATGTTTTTGTATTTTCCCAAAATTTCTCCTCCTAAAATCAAAAACATATTTTTGGATTTTTAAGAAAAAAATATCATACCTAGGAGAATCACATCAAGTCCTCGTCATCCTCAAATTCAACCTCATGAATATCCTCTGATGCCAGATTTCTTAAACCATTTAATTTTAAAAGAGTTTTTTTAAATCTTGAACGATCAAATGCTTTGATGTAAAAATCTGCTTTTTGGTCATCAGTGTGGATTTTTTCAATTCTAACCAACTTTTTCTCGTAGCAGTCACGGATAAAGTGGTGTCAAATCTCAATATGTTTAGTACGTGAGTGTTGACATGAGTTTTCAATGATATAAATAGCAGCCTGATTATCTACATATATGGGCGTGTCAAGAAATTGCACTTCGAAGTCTCTCATCTGCTACTGTATCCAGAGTATCTGGAAACAACAGCTGGATGCGGAAACGTATTCAGCTTCACACGGAGAGAGAGCGACCGCGGTCTGTTTCTTGCATTGCCACGTTACCAATCGAGTTCCGAAGAACTGGCAACCAGCCGTAGTAGATTTGGCATTAAGCTTGCAGCAACCAAAATCAGAATTCGAGTAACCCGCAAGATTGAAGTCGTCGTGATGAGGATACTGCAAGTCGGTTCTTGGACATCCTTTCAAGTATCGCATGATACGTTTGATGGCTAACAAGTGCGAATCCCTTGGATTGGACTGAAAACGGGTGCATAGGCATGTAGGATACATGATATCAGGTCGTGAAGCTGTCAGATACATCAAGGATCCGATCATGGAGCGATATAATGTTTCATCAACTTTGACTCCATAAACGTTTGGACAAATGCCGTCATTTAGGGCTAATGGGGTAGATGCTGGTTAATTCCTGTCATATCAAATTTCTCTGATACGTTTGATGGCAAACAAGTGCAAATCCCATAAACGTCTGGACCAATGTCATGAACATACTTCGTCTGATGGATGAATATACCATAAGGCAATTGATCAACCTGAAGTCCTAAAAAGAACTTTATCTCCCCTATCACACTCATTTAGAATTTTGCTTCATGACTTCTTTGAAGTCTTTACACAGGTTATCATTTGTCGATCCAAAGATAATATCATCCACATATATTTGCACGATAATCAGATGACCATCCACTTCCTTGGTAAAGAGGGTAGAATCTGCAGTTCCTCTGAGAAATCCATTGTCAAGAAGATGTCTTGAAAGCGTTTCATACCAAGCTCTCGGGGCTTGGTGAAGACCATATAAAGCTTTGTTCAGAAGGTAGACTTTATCCTTGTGTATGGGATCGACAAACCCCGGTGTTGGCCGACATACACCTCCTCTTTAACTTTTCCGTATAGGAAAGCAGATTTGACATCCAAATGGTACACCTTGAAACCTTTCCAAGAAGCAAAGGCCATGAATATGCAGATATCTTCGAGACGAGTGACTAGGCATAGACTTTAGTGTAGTTTATCCCTGCTTGCTGATGAAAGCCTTGTACTACGAGTCGAGCTTTGTTTCGGACCACTATCCCCCTGTCATCACGCTTACACTTGAAGACCCATCTTGTGTTTATCTTTTTGTGATGATCTGGTAGGTCAACAAGCTTCCAGACTCCTAGCTTCTGGAATTGAAGCAATTCCTCCTGCATTGCCTCCACCCGTCTTTCTTCTTTTAACGCGTCTCCCCAATTTCTAGGTTCAACTTGTTAAACAAAACAATTGTAAGAAATTCTGGTTTGTAATGGAGCAATACGGGTATAAAACAACTTAGATCCTTGTTGATCTGATTGCGAGTTTGCACTCCAGTCTGTAAGCTGCCGATGATATCTCCGATGGATGATAAGAAAATGTCCTTGGCATTACTTCACTTGGAACATCCACTTGAGTTTGCTAATTTGTGATCACTTCATCAACAACCAGTGCAGAATATATAGCTTCATTCCTGACGTTTAATTGATCAGCTTGAGCATTCAAGAAGCTTTCAATATGCTCAGATCCTTCATCGAAACTAGATCCTCCATCATCAAAAGTTGGTTCACAATCAGAGTCGGTATTTGGTGATTGTTTGGCAGATGATTCAGCAGTGTTCAAGATTGGTACAGATACAGATTCTTGAAGAGTAGTGCTCGGAACTACATCAGAAGTGTTGACAGGAAGTGACGGGGAAATCACCAACGGTCTAGTAACTTGCTCTTGATTAAAGATCTGATGCTGTTGAAAGAGCATAATAAGTTCTTATTCAGATGGCACGTCTGGTAGGTCAAATGAATTCCACAAACCTTCGTAGTTAAACAGCCATGGATCCCCAGGTTTCTGCGTAGGCATAGTATAATGTTGACAATCAACATGATGTGCAAGAATAACATGGTTCAGATTGGCAAGAAGACACGCCTTTGTGAAGTAGCATAACCGATGAAAAATCCTTCCAAGGATTTGGTTCCAAATTTACCATCTGGGTCCAATACAGTACAAGGTGATCCAAAAGGCTCCAGAAACGCAAGGTTAGGCTTCAGCTGGTTTAGAAGTTAAAAATAAGTCTTATTTGAGCTTGACTGTTAACACACGATTGAGGGTGTAACATGCTGATGCGACTGCTTCGCTCCAGAAACTAATTGGCAATTTTGAATCGGTGAGCATGGTTCTAGCAGTCTCGATCAGTGTTTGATTCTTACGCTCAGCAACTCTATTTTGTTGAGGAGTATAGGGAGCGCTGGATTCGTTAAGAATCCCCTTTTCGTTGCAGAATTCGAGCATCCTTTTGTTCTTAAACTTGGTACCGTTGTCACTGCAGATTCTCTTGATAGGCAAGTTATACAGGTTTTCAAGCTTCCTGAAGAAATCATAAGACTTTCAAACGTTTCATCTTTGCTTTCTAGAAAGAAAACCCATGAGAATCTAGAGAAATCATCTGTCACGACCAGACAATATAGATCTCCAGAAATGCTTTTGACGTTTACTGGCCCACATAGATCCATAAGAAGCCTCTCTAGTGGTAGCTTGATAGAATTTAGAAGCTTTCTTGGGTGTGATTTGTTATGCTGTTTCCCCTTCTTACAGCTTAGAGAATCATTAGAAAACTGAAAGTTCTTTAGATTAACACCTTCCACTAGGTCGTTGTGCACTAGATAATTCATCTTTCTTAGATGAATGTGCCCCATCTTCCTATGCCATAAGATAGACTCCATCTCGGTTGCTTTAGAAACAAAGCACTGAACCTTCTTTGATGTTGTAGATGCGACACTCATATCAAGGACATAAAGATCATTCTCTCTCGGAGCACAAATGAGAATCCATTCCTCAGGAATCTTGTATCCCGGCTTTAGAATCAAGCATTCTTTATCGTTGAAGTGAGTTGTAAACTTTTTGTCACAAATTTCGAAATACTCAGAAGATTATTCTCTAGCTCCGCAATGTAGTTCACTTTGTCAAAGGAAACCACTCCATTGGTAAGAATACCTTCTCTGACGATTCTTCCACCTTGAGTTCCAACAAAACCTACGTAACCTCCTTGGACAGCTTTGACGTCGTGCAACAACGCAAGCATCCCAGTCATGTGTCAGGAAGCTCCACTATCCATAATACATTTTGACATGATCGATCTCGGGAGCCCCTTCACACATGAGGAAGAAACTATTTAAACAAAGAAACCCAAGCCTGCTTGGTCTTGGGTGGGTTTGGAATATCAAATTTTGGACCAACTTTGTTTTTGACAATCTGTTTAGGCTCTGTTTTGGTTGGAACAGGTGGTTTCAGATCTACTTTAGATGGTTTGACTTTAGCAACCCATGTTTGTGTTTTCAAATTGGCCGATTTTGAATAAAACTTTGAATCTTTTTGACTTTAACGATTTTTGGTTGATGTTTCACCAATTTCAAATTTAGAATTACGTTGAGTCGTTGATGTAACATTTTTGTTGGATTCAATGTTTCTTTTCAAAATTTGCTTAGGTACAACCAAAGGTGCCTTTTGTTTCACATCTTTGGTTGCTCTATTAAAGTTAGAAATAGGTTTTGGATATTTTTGTGAACTATCTCGTGCAATATGCCCAACATTTGTACACTTGTAGCACGTCCTGCTGTCTTTTTGGACAGAGGAATCCAAGACTTGTTTTCTATTCTCTTTTTGTTTCTCGAACTCATCATTGGATTGTGTACCAATGATCTCTTTTTCCTTTTCTGTCGTTGTTCAAAAAACAAAGTTAACTTTCTTTGTAAAGTTCAACTTTTAAAACTTGTTGTTTGTTCTTTTATTTTGAAAACCCAAACCAGCCCTCCTATTTTCAGGGTAATCTCTGTTTCTTTGATGGTAGGGTTTGTCAACACATTTTGATCTAGAATAAAATGTTGCATCGTGTTTTTCTAAATCAGAATGGCTTACCTCAACAACCTTGAACAACTTTTCGACACGATCCAGATTGACATTCTGGATTGGGAAATCTTCATCAAAATATAGTTTATCAGATCCATGCATTTTGTAAACGATGACGTTTGGATCAGTTTTTAAACTGTTTTCCGATGTTTCAACATCCGATTTAGATTTCTCAGACTCACTCTTCAAAACACTATCAACCACGGTTTTAACAATATCAGAATCACATCCATTTTCAGATTTTGTGTAAGTTACATCAATGTTCGTAGGCAGCTCGTTTGACTGTTCAGCTTTCAATTTTAAATTGAGCGCCCTTTCCACCCCTGATGGTTTACTAGCATAGCTATTCCACATGGGTAGTGGAACACGATCGTAACTTGCACCTTTGTTTTCATCATTTTTAGATTCTTCTTTGCTTTCAATCTTGGGTAGAATGTGATCAATGATATATGAACTTATAGAATAACTTATTAACAATTTGTTAACCCATACTATTTCTATTTTCATTTTCTCAAGTTCACAATTTATATAAGCGATTGTGTTTAAATGAATGTTAATGGCCATTTGTTTGTCCATCACAGTCGCTCTAAGCATTGAAAGTGTTCCATCGTTTTCTCTGAGCACTTTTTCATATTGTTTAACAGATTTGCTTAATTTGTCGTAAGCTTCTTTTGTAGATTTATAGTCACTTAAAAAATTATCTGTTAGACATTTGAGCTCATTGTATCGTGTTTCTTTCGCAGCACATTCACTGTATGGCTCGTTGCATTTTAAACATAGTTTTCTATCACAGACTCACTTTTCGACACGTTTACCTCGTTCACATTTGCCATACAAGCTTTGTTGGTGTTATCAGTCAGCTTTTCCAATGCCTCATCAACTCTCTTTTCTTCAACTTTTGGCTTCTTCTTTCCATCACAAGACGATCAATGGCTTAGCTCAAAGTAACCTGCAAAAGTTTTAAGAATATCATTAGGCAGGAGATGTTTAAAAGCACCGTTTAACAATTCCACTTATTTTGACGACGTGTGATAATAATCTTTGGGAGATTCATCAAAAGTTGCCTCCGTATATTCTTCAGGTTCTTCGATAATTTCTGCGACCAATGCCAAACTCTCATTCTTGGAGATGTACTTGTTCCAATTAAAGCCTTCATCCTCCTGAGTCACAACAAGAGCTTTGTCTTTGGAATCTGACTGTTTATCTTCGATATGCACCATTCTTGTTTTTGGCTGAGGACGCTGATAAATGGCTTTCTTGTAGAAGTCGTTGGCAAACGGGTTCTGATTACCCTGAACTTCTCTATTCGGACATTCGCGTTTAAAATGCCCCTTTTCCCGACACTTGAAACATGTGACTTTTGACTTGTTGAAGCCAAACTTTCCATCTAATCCTCCCACATTCTCTTTCCCGATGATTTCCATGAAACGTTGCACTCATCTAACGATAGAAGCCATAAACCAGTTGATGTTGATCAACTCCATCTCGACCGGAACAATCTGATCATAATCCTCTCTAGTTATCTCTGAATTTCCAATCTTCCCTACTATCAAACTGCATATGATTCGAGTACTGAAGCTAATAATGACATATGTTGCTTTGCGGTCTTCTCGTCAAAGTTTTGAGCATTTTGGAAATCAACAACGATATTACACTATAAAACCCTTTGATTAGTATGAGATTGACTGTTCTGGTTGATCTGGGGATTGCTCGAACCATGTGATGACTGTGGGCTTAGAGGCGTGTTCGGGTTAACCGAAGCAAAGGATTGAAATCCACTGTGTTGATTTGACAGTGGGTTTGGTGAGTTGTAAGCGTAAAGGTAGTTCGGATTTTTGGAGACTGTATCTGAGCGGTAGAACTATTCTTGTAATACAGATTAACGTCTTGTTGCATTTGGGCGTCTTTGTTTTTTGTCATTTTCTGCATTTCGAGTTTGTGTCCCTCCAATCTCTCAATGAATTGTGGTAATGACAAATTACCATATTCAGTACCATTCTTCAGAATAGTCAAATAGGTAGACCATTCGCCTTGTGGTAAGGAATCCGCGAGTTTATCAACTAATTCTTCATTTGTCTTTATGATTCCCATTCGCTTCATTTGCACAACCAAGTGATAGTATCTTTCAATCAGTTGTTTCACTGTCTCTCCCTTTATCAACGTGAAGATGTCAAATTCTTTACTCAACAATGCTCGCTTCCCTTTTCGCAAATGTGCGCTTCCTTGGAATTTCAATCGAAGAACATTCCATAATGATTGTGCGTCATCATCATGTTGTTACAATGCCAATATGTCTTCCTTGATGGCTTGTTGTAAGATGTTCATCATCTTTTTCTCGTTTATGAACTTCTCTCTTTCAAAATCCGAAAGTTGAGCTAACATTTTTTCCAGACCGTTTTCTCCAACCGGAGCTTGATATTTTTCTTCGATGGCAAACCAACAGGTAAAATGATTTGCTTGAACCCAATTCATAAAACTTTCACTCCAACTATCAAAGTCTTCAAGGTTCATCAACTTTGGTGGCTTCGTCATCATACCCATGTCATTTTCGAGGTTCATGTTTTGAATTGTAGTAGTAGTGACCGCTGAGGCAGCAAATGCGTTATAAAACTCTTCTTCCATTTTTCTGCAAAACTTTTAGAAAAGCACTTCCGAAAAAATGATTAGAATGACAAAAATGTTCTTCGTGCGGATGAACTGCTCGTGGACAGAGATAGTCGTGCGAGTGATGTACTTGTGAGATTCTGAGATTTGTACGAATGAGATGTTCGTGCGAGTGAAATATTACTTGTGCGAGTGACTGGTTCATGCGAATGACTAATTCGTGTGAATCATTACGTCATGCGAATGACTTGTTTTAAACTGTAAGTTTTTAGGAAAACTTATTTGTTCATTCGTACTAATGACTTAATTTGTACAGATGACCGTTCGTACGAGTTGTCTCTCTACTTGTACGAAACAACTCAGGTCACCAAACGGTTGAATTTTACCAATTTTGACATGATTAAGTTTGATTTTAGATCTGAAATTGTCAAGGATTGATTAAAATTGATTTTAACGTGATATCCTAAAATCCTAGTCAATTTTATCCATTAATTTGTCCAATTCTGAGATCTGTATGGGAAAGTGTAGAAGTAGAAAACTCCAATGGTGAATCTGAATCTGAAACTGTTGGTAGTATGCAGAAACTTGATGTTTTTCTTCAGATCAGGCCTCAAGACTCTGATACCACTTGTGAGAGGGGATCGGCTCTCCTCCGCTGAGCACTAGAACGATCTAACTCAACTAACAGAGGCGAATTCATTGTTAGTGAGCTTGACAAACAAACAAGTGAGATCTACTGCTTAAATGCCTTGGATTATATTGATAAACGTGAACAAGTACAGAGCATGTAAACAGTTCAGCAGGGCTTCGCCACACCAACAGATTTTCTAGTTTCTGACACAACACTCCTCTATTTATAGGTCAACATGACTCGCACAGGAGAGTGTGTAACTGAGTATGACTCGTGCGAGTGGTTGCCTCGTACGAGTGATAGAGTGTCACTCGTACGAGTCATTTACAAAACAAATAAAACATATATTAACATTTACAAACTGACGTTCTAAGCCCTATATACATAAACAACATATCCTAGACGTAGGCAATAGACATTATGCACCAACAATTATTAAAGTTATCAAAAAGTATCACCATCAACAAGATTAGTGATCTAATGTTTAAATGTCTAAAAACATAGTTTAACCAACAGCGGAAGCAGACCGTTTAAAAACCAATGAATATTTCAAACCATAATTGTTTAATAAAAACCAAAACAAATAATCAATGCAGCCACCACACTCTAACGCACCAAGCTCCCGAGCAGTACCTAACGACCTGCAAAGCATGCACAAGCGTATCAACAAAGGTTAGCGAGTTCACAGTTTCAGTTTAATTGTAAAAGTACATTTTTTCAAATACATTATTTTATAAAACATATCATGGGAAGCTACCGCATCGTTAACTACAAAACGATGTTGTACCGAAACTTGTCTATTGTAGTTGTTTGTACCCTGTGTCAATGTCTATCATCATTGACGAGTTGCCAAGGCAAAGTTCACGCCCGCTCTTCTCGGCACGGTGTGAGGTTTGTCTAACTTAATAGCGCTATCAACTAATACACCATTCGCCAAACCCAGCGACTAGTCGATATAATGTGTAGGGACTTTCCGATAGAGTTTGTTTAGTGCGCTAAAGATATGAAGTATAAATTATAGTATTTAACAATATTCCATAATAGGTGGTCCCCATCCCTGGATAGTGTGGTTCCCAAACCCAGGAATGCATGCTTTTAATAAATGTGTGAACTCATCTTAGATTAGCTTGGCATATTAAATTATACGAGCTAGTATGGTCAACCACGTCATATTATTGTTACCAAGAATACTAGGGGTCGTTTATGTAATTCACGCAAATCCTACACGTATCTAGCAATTAGCATGCGTACAAGTTGTCACAACATATTACCGATTAGTTTTCAAACATAGGTTCATATGTACACTACAACATGACATTTATTAGTTATACAATTATCATGCACACGCAGACATTAAAAGTAGCAATTATGTCACTTAACAACTTAAAATTATGCATAGTTAACATCACTGAAAACATGCTGTTTTGGCAAGCTCATTTAACATACTTACGAAACTGCAAAAATATGATATTTGTATGTGGCCTGTCTCTCGGAGGGGTGTACCTTGTGTTAAATTTTAGAGCCTAAATCTTTACAAAAACTTATATAAAATCATTTACTAAAAACCAATCAGATTGGTCACTTTCTGATTACAGCTCACGAAAAATTTCATTTATAAATCCTCAGTTACGCGATTGACGTAATTCCAGTTGGAAGTTTGCACCAACACATAAGGCTATAGACAGTACAAATTTCATGATCTAACCCCAAATATTTACCCAGTTATGACTTAAAACATAACACGTAAACTCTGTAGAAAAACACAGCTTTAATTGCTGAAACGAAATAATTTATTTGAAATAGCAAACAACGTCCAAAATTTATGACTCCATCGCCATTAGAAGCGTATTTCGAAATACCACGTTATAGAATCAAGAAAATCTGGTTTTCGTTATGTTATGATCCTGTTACAGCTGATATAAGTCGGCTGTAACGTTCAAGACAGAACCTATTTTATTTACCTGACCCCAAACGATCAACTAGCTATCCTGCAACAAAATAATATTAACTGCAGCAGGTCATTAGTCATTTATATCAGATTTAGCATGTTCAACCTCATGAATTTAACCCTATTCCACACACACACATATATATTAACTGCAACAGGTGTAGAGTTTGCAGGTTAGGGTTTGTTGTGAGTTGTAAAGCAATAACAACTCATGCATCATATAGGTTATATGTTGAGAATAGAAGTTGTGATGGTTTGGAGCTGCACATGGGCTGAAAATAATATCAATACTTGGGCTGAATCTTTGGTGTAAGTGGATAAGGGGTCACGCATGGGGTGTAGGCTTGCTTTGTATTCTATTTCTTTCTTTAAAAAACAACTAATAACAATACTAATATATCTAAGCTTCAACTTGATGAATATAATATATATTAATCAAGTTACGGTTGGTTCTCATAAGCATCGGGTTATGCGAGTGGGTTGGATTGACAAGCGAGACAAGTGTTTTGGTTCAAACGGTTCGGATCAGTTAAACGCAATATGGATAAAATAAAATATAATTAGTTCATCAAATAATAAAAGTGTGCGGTTTGGTTTTAAAAAGTGAAACAAACAGGTTTCTACCTTAAAGTTACAGGTTGTCACATCATCCCCAAGTTGAAAGAAATTTTGTCTTGAAATTTAGCATGCAGTCACTAAAGAAACTAGTGCGGTTGAGCATTTTCGCGGGTGTCACATAATCCCCAATTTGATTTGGAATTTGGAAGTTAAGAGTAGCTTCAGTGCTAGATGTGTTATGCTTGAACAACTGAGGATACTTGCGCATCATTTGATCTTCCCATTCCTAAGTAAAGTCTGGGCCACGTTTTGAGCTCCAACAAACTCGAACAATTGGAATCTTGCTCCGCTTGAGTGTTTTGATCTCCTGATGCATAATTTGAACTGTTTCCTCGATGAAACGGAGCTGATCATCAATCTTGAGGTATTGGAATGGAACTACGAGTGTTTTGTCAGATAGGCACTTCTTCAATTAGATACATGAAAGACATTGTGCACACCACTGAGTTCTTCAAGTAAACTCAGTCTATACGTCACTTTGCCAATTCTTTCCATGATCTCGAATGATCCAACATAACCCGGATTGATTTTTCCTCGTTTACCAAAACAGACTACACCCTTCCAAGGTGACAATTTTAACAAGACCCTGTCACAAAATTGGAATGCCAATGGTTTTCTACGCCTATCAGTGTAGCTTTTCTGACGGTTACGAGCTGCTGCCATCCGGTTTCTAATTTGAGCAATCTTTTCCGAGGTTTCGAGTATGAGTTTAGGGCCAATGATTTGACTATCTCCAATTTCAGCTCAGGAAAGAGGTGATCGACATTTTCGTCCGTACAATGCTACAAACGGAGCGGCCTGAATACTTGTGTGGTAGCTGTTGTTATAAGAGAATTCCACCAGAGGTAGGTGTATTTCCCAACCGTTCCTGAAATCGATGACACATGCCTGCAACGTCTCTTCTAGGGTTTGAATGGTGCACTCACTTTGACCATCGGTTTGTGGATGATAGGCTGTGCTCATGTCTAGACTTGAGCCAAATGATTTTGGTGTAGCTTGCCATAGATCAGACGTGAAACGTGGGTCACGATCGGGGGTGATGGCGATTAGTACTCCGTGCCTAGAAACTACTTCGTTTAAGTATATTCTAGCAAGCTTGCAAAACTTATCAGTTTCTTTGATTGCAAGGAAATGAGCTGACTTGGTTAGGCGGTCCACGATCACCCAAATGGTGGCATTCCCGCTTTGAGTTTTGGGTAGACCGGTAATGAAATCCACAAAAAATTGCTCCCATTTCCACATTGGTAGCTCCAGTTGTTTTAGTAACCTTGGTGGCTTTTGATATCATATTGGATCTATTGAACACTATAAAAGAACAGATGATTGGAAAGGCAAAACAATCTATAACATCTGATCATTAATGACAAACTTAGAGGATCTACTTCTCTAAACTCTACTCATACATAAAGACTATTCACAAGATCTGTTAAAGTGAAAGCTCTGTTGGAAGCAAAGGTCTAGTAAAGACCAACAGAGGATACCTCAGCAGTTGTTGTTCAAAAGAGTCTATTATGTAATTAATGTAATAGTGTTTAGGTCCAGCAGAGGTTAGAGTTTGTTAGTTTGTTAAATGTCACTTTCATTGTGACGTCAGCCTAAGATGCTCAGTGGTTTGAAATGTACTATAAATAGAACAATGTCTGTATTGTTCTATCCATCACTTTTCTTTTAAACATTCTGTGTAAACAAGAGAGTTATCTTAGGCAGAAGGGGAGTTTGTAAATTGCATTCATACGTGATTGTAAGTACAAAAGCATGTTCTTGAAAATAATCTTTCTATTGTTGTGATTTCAAAGTTTACCAAATTCCACTGCATTGTTTCATTGCTGTTTATCATCTTACATTGATTTCATCTAAAAATCACATCAATATCAAACTCAGATCCTAACAATTGGTATCCGAGCTTGGTCGTTCAAATTAATTTAACAATCAATTTGATATAAACTGGTCATCTCTCACTACTAATTTGTTTGTTCGTTTGTATTGAAAACAGAGTAAAAGTTTATTTACATTCAAGTTTTAAATAAAAACTTGTTTCTAAACAATCAGAATGTCTCAAAATCCACAAGATCCACACAACACTTGCACCATGTACAAACCTCCGATACTTGTCAGATCAGAGTATAACATCTGGCAACGTTGGATGGGTTACATACTTGCACAACATAACACTGGTTACTGGAAATCGGTTATCTTTGGACCACATGTCCCAATGGTATCGAACGCCGAAGACCAAAAAGTTCAAGTTCCAAAGAGTCCTGAACATTACTCCGAGCAAGATTTTCAGAAAATTGAGCTAGATGCAAAGTCATTTAGTATCGTGGCAACTACTTTGACTAATGATACTTATGCTGGCCTGTTGCATTGCAACAGTGCAAAGGAGTTATGGGTTGCTCTAAAAGAACAATTATGTGGTACTGAAGAAGTTTGAAAATAACAGTGAAGCTTTGAACCAACAGTACGAACATTTTGTCATGTGAAAGGAGAATCATTAACTCAACAATTTGAAAGGTTTAGTCGTCTAATTAGTGAGCTAAAACTGGTAGATGTTAATTTTGCAAATTCTACTTTGAATAGCCGATTTCTTAGATCACTACTGGATAAATGGGACACTATTACCTTTGTAACTAGAAATTCTGTTGGGTTTAAAGAGATGAGTTTGACTCAGCTTCATGGTAGGCTTCTCACTTATGAGAGAGAGCTTAACCAGAAAACAAAGCTACAAAATCAGGAAAAGTGGCTGATGACTATACCTTTGGTAGTACAACACTTTTTGGTCAATAAGAAACCTCTGGTAGTAGCAAGGAACAGAGTTATGATCACTTCATTGACATAACATCTGGTGGAAATTTTAACTCTTATTCTTGATCACCCAATTTTGCTTTTGCTGCTAATGGGGAAAACCAATTCTCTGACAACGTATCCTTTGAACTAAATGATATCCAACATTTTGATTGAACTGATTTTGAAGAAATGGACATACTACACCAACTGGCATTACCGAGTGTTAGGACCAGCAAGTTTTATAAAAGAACTGGTAGAAAATTTCTACGGTTGCATGGAGGGCTAAAAGTTGGGTGGGATAAGTCAAAGATTAAGTGCTACAAGTGTAACAGGCTAGGTCATTTTGCTAGGGAGTGTAGGAGTCAAACAAATGGTCCAATTATTACACACCGAAGTCCAAAACCTCAAAACACACAAAACACTATCCATTATTACCAATATACCCCTGCTCCTCACATGCAAAACACCGCTTATTTTGCACACCCTGTAACCACTGTTCCAGTTCAATTTGTCCAAACCACTGTTACTCAGATACGATATGTTCAAGCCCTAAGTCCTCAGGTTCAAGTGCAACCTACACCACAAGTTACACAAACCTCTTCTCCTGCAGAGACCAGTCAACAGAGCTTCTTTGCACGAGATTTTGTTGATTAGAGTAGCTTACATGAAGAATTGACTGATGAGAATTTTTCTCTAGTTGCTAATACTTAAAAGAAACATGAAGATTTTTGTTTCATAGCACTAGACACAATACGTGAAGGGGATGAGTCTGAGGAAGTATTGTTAAATTCTAATGATGTTTGTGATAGTGTTGTGGCAGATGTTTCAGAAGAGACGGTTGGTGAAGAAACTATGATCTCAGTGTTAGACCCATGGGAAACCAGTGTTTGTGAAGGAGAATGTGACTGTGCCATGATGGTTGCTGCTAAGGTATTACCTGAGGTTCTTAAAGACCTATGTTCAGACTAATGTATTATTGCTTTTGCTAACATAAAAGGTAAATGAAAACCTTAGCAACAAAATTTTCGATGATGAAATTCAATTTGAAAAAATTGCAAAATAGTTAAAAACTAAACTGTTTGAAAAAGAATTTGAAATCAGTAGCCTAAAACATGAGTCAAGCATAACCAAGGATCAACTCCAAACTATGGTTGAAAATTTCAAAGTTGTAGAAAGGAGCTTGAATCTACCCAAATCACTAGTGAAAAATAGGTAGAATCCTTCAAAGGTTAGGAGCTGATGTTAGAATCATAAATCAAAAGCAATGTAAAATTTGGTGTAGGTTTTAGAAAACATGACCAAGTTACCCAAAACACTGCTGTAAATGATTGTGAGTTGGTTGAAATTATTCCAACAAATTTGGCTGGTCAATAAATTAAAGTCACTGAACCAAATGGTGAGAAAATTATTTTAGAAAGTCTAGGAGGATCCTCAACTTTTGAGAAAATTGAAAAATATCAATTCAAACCTACCTGGTCGGATGAGTGTGACATTCTTGAAAACTTTAAGCTAGTGGATTTTCAACCACTGAAGGTGTAAAGGCACCTCAAGTCAAGATCATTCCCTTAAAAGATCTTCCAATGTTACAATATTTGCTGATAAGAAATCAGAAAAAGGGAAGAAAGAGAGAAAATATCAAACTTGTTTTTGATTTTTTTAAAAGAAGAATCATGTCACTAAAAACTGCTTTATTCTAAAAGCTTATGAGATAAACAAAACAAGTGTGATCATTGATTCACCAAATTGCACCATCTATGGCAGAACAAACCACAAAACTCAAGGGTGTTGCTTATCTTAAAAATTTGAAGTCAAAAGAAATGAGTATAAATCTAAAACACTTGAGAGTTCAAGAAAATAAAAGACTAAACATACCTTTGTCCCTATCCAAACATCTGTTACCAAACAATTGCATATCACCTTTGCTCCCAGAGAGGTTTAGATAACAGATGCACCACCAGCAAATAAATTTCCAAGAGTATAAGGCCAACCTTCTTACAAGAGTGTCACACTTGGCTATGAGGTCTACAAAAGACCATCAAAACCAAGAATTAATAGGCGTCCTCATGGTTATGATCATTTGCTAGGAAATGGTTCACAGTAGATGTTACGAAAATTTGTTCAAAACACAAACCATATTCCTCGACTTGAGGCTGGAATGTCTTTAACCCCATGGCTTTGGTAACTCACCTAAACTAATTGTTTACTAATGTGTGCATGGAGCTTCTACTTTCCTTGATAGTTTATGGTATGTAGATAGTGGAGGCTCCAGGCACATGCCAGTATGTATAGCCCTTCTCAAAGATTTCATGGCACATGGAGGGGTGATATATCCTTTGGTAACAATTCAAAAGGGAAGGTGTTAGGTCAGGGACAATCTAGGTTGGGAAGCTCAAGTTTGAGCATGTCAATCTTATTGACAATCTGAAATTAAATATTCTTAGTGTATCTCAAATGAGTGACAAAGGCTATAGGTCATTCTTCACTAAGAAAACTTGTCAGATTGTTGGGGTAGAAGTGGTTAAAAAGATTGATCAATCATAGCTGAGAGCAAAGCATAACTTGTTGCTCACAAGAGTGGCAATGTGTATGTGGTTGATATGTTGAAAGATAATCCAGTGTCCAATGCATGTCTGTTCTCAGTTGCTTCTGACAAAGAGACAGAACTATGACATAGAAGACTTGGTCACACGAATCTTAAAATTATCACTACACTTTCAAAAAAAAGTCTTGTAAGAGGTCTTCCATCAAAACAATTTACCTGTGATGAACATTGTGTTTCCTCTTTAAAAGGTTACAACATAAAAGTTCATACAAATCAATTGAAGAGTCCAAAACAAGTTAGTGTTTGCAATTGCTACACATGGACTTGTTTGGCCCTGTAAAAATCATAAGTCTTAAAAAGAAGAGATATTATCTTGTTCTAGTTGATGATTTTTCAAGGTTTACATGGACTTACTTCATGCACTCCAAAGATGAGACTGTAGGTATTTTACAAAATTTTGTAAAATAAGTTGAAAAGCAATTTGACCTGCCACTAAAAGTCTGTAGGAGTGACAATGGAACAGAGTTTAAAAATAAGGCGTTAGGTAATACAACATCCCAAGGACATCAAACAAAATGGGGTGGTCGAAAGGAAAAATAGAACTTTGATTAAAGCTGCTAGAACAATGCTTGCAGATTCAGGTTTACCCTTGTCCTTTTGGTCAGAGGCTGTAAACATTGCTTGTTATGTATAGAACAGAGTTTTAACTAACCCTGGACATCAAAAGACTACTTATGAAATTATGTACAAGATAAAACCTCTGATCTCATATTTCAAAATCTTTGGTTGCCCATGTTTCATTTTAAATTTACAAGACTGAATTTCAAAATTTGCAGCCAAAGTAGATTGTGGTTATTTTCTAGGTTACTCAACTACTCCTAAAGCTTAGAAAGGTTTTAATTATAGGACTAAGTGTGTGGAAGAGACCTTGAATGTAAAATTCAATGAACTTTCTTCATTAAAAATCTCAGCAAACCTTGCTGAACTGTTTGATTTAGATAAACTTACATTTGAAGATGTGTCTATCAAGAATAACAATGCAGGTACACCACAATCTTCACTTCACGATTATGAATACGACATTGTGGTTCCACAATACAGAGTTATTTCCTCCACCAGAGCAACAAATGTTACTAACAACTACGAAAACTTTACCATTTCTTGTTGATCCCCAAACCTCTGCCAACTCATCTAGTTAAAAACCTGTTGACAAAAGTTCATTCTCTATGAACAAAAGTCAACCCATCTTTACCCCTATTGCACCTATACCTCCACCTCCATTCTAAATAGATGTTGGCTCTACAAAATTGACAACAAATGTTAGCTTAGATGATTCCCATCTACAACCT
This sequence comes from Scalesia atractyloides, assembly GCA_947069175.1. Classification (NCBI taxonomy): domain Eukaryota; kingdom Viridiplantae; phylum Streptophyta; class Magnoliopsida; order Asterales; family Asteraceae; genus Scalesia; species Scalesia atractyloides. Next base: position 55,336,001 of record CAMTDV010000012.1, on the reverse strand, counting down.
TCACCTCAAAATGCCATTGCTCCATATAAGGGAGATCTAATCTACCTTAAAAATCATCCATCAGACCAAATTATTGGCAACATCAATGAAGGTGTTCTAACAAGAAGTCAATCCCAAAACATCTGTATTTTTGCTGGTTTTCTATCATTCACACAACATGTCAAGTACCAAGAGGCACTAAAAGACAACAGTTGGGTAGAGGCCATGCAAGAAGAACTCCTACAGTTCTAAAGACAACAGGTATGGAAACTTGTACCATTGCATGAGGATGTATGTCCCATAGGCACAAAATGGGTCTTTAAGAACAAAACAGATGAAAGGGCATTGTTGTAAAAAACAAGGCCAAGCTTGTGGTTCAAGGCTATATAGACAAGAAGAAGGCATTGATTATGATAAAACTTTTGCTCCTATTGCAAGACTAGAGGCCATCAGATTGTTTTTAGCATTTGCTACCAACCACAACAACAGTGTTTCAGTTGGAGAGTGGTTACATTCATAAGACTTCCTTAAAGGGAATAGCTGTTGAGGCTACAATTGTAACATCTACTCCAGTTGGAAGTCCCCAGTTCCAAGAAACAGGGGCATTTAGTTCTGATAACATGGAGATTTCTCATGTTGATGATCCAAATACAACTCCTCTGGTAGGAATTCAGATGATCCTATTAAATTAGGTGATGAATTAAGATATAAAGAATTGACGGAGAGAATGACATCCATGGAGTCATCAATTGATGAAATAGAAACCTTAATGAGGCAGATGTTACAAAATTCTCAAAGCCAACCATCCCCACAACAAATTACCAATGAGCTATGGAAATCAGTGCAACCATTCATTATAGCTCAAAGAATTTGGTTGATATCCACCATGAAACTCATATGAAGCTAATCTGAAATATAGATGAGGCTAGATATAGAGACACTCAAGCTGACATCAAGGCCATTAGAGATCATTTGGTAAAGACAACTGTTGGAATCGGTATGCCCAAGACTTAAATTGATGTGGCTAGTACGTTATGATCCAAGTCGGGTCATACCCAATAACAAGCTAGACAAACACATATGATATTTATTTATGATATGATCAAACAAATAAATATTAATACTTACAATATTTAGAAATTGGTTTTCTAAATAATTGCACTTGAGAAACTAATAAATTATATGGATAATTTATTTTGATAGAATATCTTTTATTGTTATTTAATGGGTTAAATAACATTATAAATAGTTAAGATATGTTGCATAAAGTCTTGCATTGAGTTATATTTTATAAAAGTTATAAAATATAAATACAAGAATTAACAAATAAGAAAAAAAGGGAATTGGGTGGAGAAAAAGGCCTATGGCCGATTTTGGGAGTCTTCCCCATGTAGATTTTCACCCAATGAATCTTTATGCATGTCTTACACAATCTCATCAAATCCAAGATTAGATCTTGGAAGAATATATGATGGATTTGATTCATCATTCTCACATATTATTTTTACATACAATTCAAGTTGTAAGAACTCTAGTGAATGCTCTCAAATTTTAGGCCAAACATAGTGTTTGTCCAAGAGTTTCTTTCAAGTTTAATTCAAGTGTTCAAATCCTAGCAATCTTGCGGTGTTTGTTGGAAAGCTTGGGGTATACAAGCTTGAGCTCTTCTACTTAGAAGATTACCATTCAAGAAGTATCATCTTCTTCACCTACTTGTTCTTTGGAAGGTAGTATTCTAAACACCCTATGATTGTATTTTGATAGCATGCATGTTCATATATGGATCCGGGTTTTGGTTTTACATATAAATGGGTTTTATATCTTGTAAGTAACATGTTTTAAATAAATATTCCGCTGTGTTTTTATTTTATACGGATAAAATACCTTGATAAACATGTCAAAACTCCACAGTGGTATCAGAGCCGCTTATATGAATGCATGCTTCAATGGATTTAAAAATTTTGGGATTTTGGGTTTGTGGAAACCCCATGGCCGAAAATTTAATCATGGTTTTCCTTTTGTTTTTCAAGATGTTTATTATACATGCATAAAAGTATCTTGAAAAATTATGTCATAAGGATGATAGGTTTGTTTGGAAAAATAAACCCATCTTTTTGGTTTCATCTTGGCCGAAAATTGGTTACAAAAAGGAAACCATTTTTTGCTCTTGAATTTAAATATATATGTGGATATATATTTTTGGTGTTCATAACCTAGCCATGACTTTGTGTTTAAATATGTTGAATGATTGTGTTGTGATTTATTTAATTATTTCAATGGGTTGTAATAATTAATTATCTTTGTTCTTCCATTTGTAAAGTTGTAATTTATTTATTTTCATTTGGTGTGAAAATAAATAGATTAGGTGCATTTTAATTTTACTAGAAAAATGTATTAGGATACTTCATTGTAAAAGAAGATGCACGCAAAATGCATTTTGATTTTGGCCAATTTTGGGCCTAAAGAACCTCATGGTTCTTAACGGGATTTTAGCCCAATAATCAAAACACATTTTTGAGGCGCAAAGGAGTTTGGAGCTGAATATAAAGTCCATTTGGAAGCCCAAAGAAAGTGAAGAAATCGCAACACAAAAGGAATACTTGAAACATTTGGATGCGGGTTCAAGTGGGAGTTCAACGACACATTTCTTGTGTCAATATTCACCCTTTAGGAAGGACCTTTTGGCACACTTGTTTCGGCTAACAAGTGTTGCCAAAAATAGTTGGCTATGGTTATGCACCTATTTTGTTTGTTATGCTTGTATGGTTGTTTTATTTATGGTTGTTTAGATGATATTTGGATATGCATGCTTAACAACTTATAATCTATAACAAGCTTAAAATTTGTTCTTTAAAAATTATTAAAGTGGTTAATAAAATGGTTTTATTAAAAATTAATGATTTTATAATAAAATGGGTTTTATTAAAAGAACCTTGAAAATTGGTTTTCACTAAGGTACCATGAATTTGAATGCATGCAAATGTATGGTACATAAAGTTTTCTAAAACTAGAATTTTTGAAAACATAAAATCCCTTTTATAAAACAAGTCAAACACCATCCTTTTATACAACACTCGAATCACTTGGGAATTCTTTGTGTGATAAAGGTCACCTAACCACATTTGAAGGAACTTGTGAATTGGAGGTAGGGTTACAATATTTGTGGGATAAAGGTCACCTAACCACTTGTATGTGTAAACTTACATGTGTGTGTAAGTAGGACGATTTGATTTGGAAACCATGTGCTTAGGGTCACCGAAGCATGGCGTACAAAGGTGTTGATGGGATTAAACATGCCAACTAAACATTAAGATGTTTAACCAATCCCATATGGCTAGAAATTGCAAAGGTTGCAATCGTCAAACGTTGACTACCTTGTTAATTTAAATAATGGGATAAAGGTCACCTAACCAATATTTAAATGTAACGTTGGATTCTAGATTTTAATTATTACTTGTCTATGAGACACAAAAGTTAAATAATTAAAAATTAATAATATCGAAAATACTAAAATTAAACTTTGTTAAAATTTTGTAGATGGCCGCTAACAATGCAAACACAATTACCCAAACCGTCCGTAACCTATCACTAAGAACAATCCTTGAAAAGGATCGTCTCAGCCATAACAACTTCATGGATTGGTATCGAAACTTGAGAATAGTTCTCAAACAAGAAAAGATATCTTATGTGTTGGACGATCCTATTCCCGATGAACCTAACGTGGAAGATGAGGAGGCCTATAACGATTGGATTAAGTATACCGAGGACTCCATGCAAGCCTCTTGCCTCATGTTGGGAACTATGATTCCCGAGATTCAAAAGGATTTTGAACATCATGGGGCATACGACATGATTACCCAATTGAAGGAAATGTTCCTTCCACAAGCAAGGGTAGAACGCTTCGAAACGTACGGGTGCTTCATGCATGTCGTATGGAGGAAACCCAATTGGTCTCATCTTATGTTCTGAAGATGAAAAGCCACATTGATCGCCTCGAAAGGCTTAATTGTCCCGTCTCCAAATAGTTTGCTACGGATTTGATCCTTAACTCTTTAACAAAGAAGTTTGAGACTTTTGTCATGAATTATAACATGAACGGATGGGACAAGAGCATTGGTGAGCTTCATGCAATGCTCAAAACTGCTGAGGCGGGCATGGGTAAAAAGGCTTTACCCGTTTAACGATCAATGAGGGAGGCAACAAGAAGAGGCCCTACCCTGACCCCAAGGCAAGTTTTGCCAAAAGGAAGGGCCACGCAAAGGGAAACGAAAAGGAAAGGTTAAAGCAGAACCCATGAAACCAAAGGAAAAGAAGCAAAAGGTTGCTGCGACTGACCCATGCTTGAGTGTGGAGAGATAGGACATTGGAAAAGAAATTCTCCAACCTATCTCAAGGAGTTTAATAACAAGAGGGATGCGGGGCAAACCTCAGGTACAATCTTTATGATACATATTGACCTTAATGTTATTTCTTCAAACACATGGGTATTGGATACCGGGTGTGGAACTCATATTTGCAATTTGTTGCAGGGGTTCAAAAGAAATAAACATTACAAGAAGGGAGACATTAGTCTCTTCATGGGCAATGGAGCAAAGGTTCAAGTTGAAGCCCGAGGAGACTATGTTTTGAAACTTCTAAGTGGTTTGGAAATCATCTTGAAAAATGTTTTGTATGCTCCTAGTTTGACTAGGAACATTATTTCAGTTTCCCTCTTGCTACAATATGGTTTTAATTTAAAGTTTATAAATGATGATATTTATGTTTTGATGAATGGCATGTTTTACTTTAAAGCTATGCCTTCAAATGGTATTTATGAATTGGTTCATGAGAATACATTTGATAGTTCAATGTACCAAGCAACCACCAAGAAACTCAAATTAGATTTGAGTGATTCCTATCTTTGGCATTGTCGCCTTGGACATATAAACAAAAATCGCATGCAAATACTTCGAAGGAATGGTCTTTTGGAAACAAATAGAGATGATTCATTTGATGTATGTGAATCTTGTTTACAAGGCAAAATGACCAAGGCACCCTTCAGTGGCACCTTTGAAAGGACTTATTAGGTATCATACATTCGGATGTATGTGGTCCTTTTAAGCCAATGACTAGGAATGGTGAAAGATACTTCATCAGTTTTACCTACGACTATAGTCGTTATGGTTATGTGTACTTGATAAGACACAAAGATGAAGCATTTGAAATGTTTAAAGATTTCAAAAGTGAAGTAGAAAATCAACTCAAGAAAACAATCAAAGTCCTTCATACCGATAGAGGAGGTGAATACCTTAGTGATGCTTTTCAAGATCATCTAAGGAGTTGTGGGATTATCTGACAACTTACTCCACCTGGAACACCACAACACAATGGTGTGTCTGAAAGGAGGAATCGAACTCTATTGAATATGGTTCGATCTATGATGGCTAGAAGCACATTGCTCTATCATTTTGGGGTTACGCTTTGCTCTCCGCGGCCCGTATACTGAATATGGCCCCAACCAAGAAAGTGGATAAGACACCTTTTGAAATATGGCATGGAAAGGCTCCATCATTATCATATTTGAAGGTATGGGGTTGTGAAGCTTATGTGAAGCAATACACCCCAAACAAATTGGAAGCACGATCCACTAAGTGTATCTTTGTAGGATATCCTAAAGATGATATAGGATATTACTTTTACGATCCAACAGAGCAAAAGGTATTTGTTGCTCGAAAGGGTAAGTTCTTGGAGGCTAAGTTCCTTATGGAAGGAACTATTAGTAGAACAGTGGAACTTGATTAGGATCAAGAACCACAAGCCGATACACGTTTGGTTGATACTAGCACTCAACAAGAGGTTGTTGAAGAGGATCAAGTGGTTGATTAATACACACAAAACGTCTGCAGATCTGGTAGAATTAGTAATCCACCCGAAAGATATGGATTTTTCATGGATGGATGCTACGTGGTAGATTCAGATGAACCAACCACATACCATGATGCAATGTCACAATCCGATTGTGACAAATGGCTTGAAGCCATGAACGTAGAGATGCAATCCATGTATGACAACCAAGTATGGGAATTGGTTGTGCCACCTCTTAACTCCAAAGTAGTTGGAAGTAAGTGTGTTTTCAAGAAGAAAACTGATATGCATGGTAACTTGGATACTTATAAAGCGAGACTTGTAGCAAAAGGTTTCACTCAGACTCAAGGGGTTGATTATGATGAGATCTTCTCGCCCGTGGCGATGCTAAACTCAATTAGGATATTATTTGCCATAGCTGCATACTACGATTATGAGATTTGGCAAATGGATGTCAAAACGGCTTTCCTCAATGGATATCTTAATGAAGAGGTCTATATGGTTCAGCCTAAAGGTTTTATCGATCCAAAACATCCTAACAAAGTTTGCAAGTTAAAGAAATCAATATATGGATTGAAACAAGCATCTAGAAGTTGGAATCATCGTTTTGATGAAGAAATTAGGAATTTTGGATTCATCAAGAACGCCGATAAAGCTTGTATGTATAAGAAGGCTAGTGGGAGCATTATCACTTTCCTAGTACTGTATGTCGATGACATTCTACTATTTGGAAATGATATTCCAACCATGGAAGGTATTAAAACCTGGCTTGGAAGTTGTTTTTCCATTAAGGATCTTGGTGAAGCCTCCTATATTTTGGGAATAAAGATCTATAGGGATAGATCAAGGCGCTTGATAGGTTTGAACCAAAGTGCATACATTGACAAACTCTTGAAAAGGTTCAAGATGGAGAACTCTAAGAAAGGTTTGGTACCTATTCAAAAGGGAACGATGTTGAATGCGTCTCAATGTCCAAGCTCAAAGGATGAGCAAGAGAGAATGAAAGGAGTCCCATATGCGTATGCTATAGGATCCATCATGTATGCAATGATATGCACTAGACCAGACGTGTCATGCGCCTTAAGTATGACAAGTAGATACCAACAGAATCCAGGTAATAGTCATTGGATGGCTGTTAAAAGCATATTGAAATACCTTAGAAGGACTAAGGATATGTTTCTAATATATGGATCTGGTGAAGAGGAACTCGTTGTAAAGTGGATGCGTGTTTCGGAACTGACCGAGATGGTTCTTGATCACAATCTGGGTATGTCTTCATTTTGAATGGAGCTGCAGTCTCTTGGAAGAGCTCGAAGCAGGATGTTGTAGCATTGTTAACTACAGAATCAGAATTACATCACCGCTTCATTGGCAGCACAAGAAGCTGCATGGTTGAAGAAATTCATCAACGACCTAGGGGTAGTCCCTACCATTCAGGATCCCCTAGAAATCTTTTGTGATAACGAGGGTGCAATTGCACAAATTAAGGAACCTCGTGCACATCAAAAGACTAGGCACATTAAGCGGAGATTCAACTACATAAGGGATGAAGTTGAAAAAGGAAAGATATGTATTCGCAAAGTTCACACCGATCAAAACATTGCGGATCCACTCACGACGCTCCTTGAACGGCCAAAGCATGAGGCTCATACTTGTGCCTTAGGACTTTGATATTCTAGTGATTGGAATTGATCTACTTTGTATTTGGATATTGGAACAATTGCTATTTTGACTCATTTTAATGATTATGGCATTTTGAGTTATGTTCCATTTTAGCATGTTTAAATCCATGAATAAGTTAATTATTCTAAATGTCCGTAGTCGATCATATTTGTGGGAACAAATATCACAAATATGAAGGTAAAACTATTATGAACTTGGATTGGTGGATATTCATTAGGTATGAATATAGAGCATATGTAAATTTGAGTAAAGGCGAATATCATTGTATCCTCTAACCTGAGATACATATTGGGTCTTGATATTCATCAAATATTATACTTTGACTTGGTTCTTTGCTGTCAGTAATATGGCAGTACATAAGGCTAAGCTCAAGTGTGGTACAAGGTGATTGTGAGAGACGTATGTAGTCAAGATGGGATTTGTTCCTCTTATTCGTTGAGAGTAAGATGTCTAAGGCCTGCTAAAGTTAAATCAACAGAGAATGATCACTCTATGTCTCTGGATTTGACATGACATCTGTAACGAAAGGATAAATGATGGTTTCACCTAAATCATGTTCAAGTAAGGGACTTGAAGGGGATGATGTTATTGAATGGCACTTCGTCATACGTATTAGGGGTAGTAAACCGTTGTTAGGCGGTATTTGCTACTTGCATCAATCTTATATGTATCTTGTGCAAGTTGGAGATTGTTGGAATCGGTATGCCCAAGACATATATTAAATTGATGTGGCTAGTACGTTATGATCCAAGTCGGGTCATACCCAATAATAAGCTAGACGAACACATATGATATTTATTTATGATATGATCAAAAAAATAAAAAGTAATACCTACAATATTTAGAAATTGGTTTTCTAAATAATTGCACTTGAGAAATTAATAAATTATATGGATAATTTATTTTGAGAGAATATCTTTTATTGTTATTTAATGGGTTAAATAACATTATAAATAGTTAAGATATGTTGCATAAAGTCTTGTATTGAGTTATATTTTATAAAAGTTATAAAATATAAATACAAGAATTAACAAATAAGAAAAAAAGGGGGATTGGGTGGAGAAAAGGGCCTATGGCCGATTTTGGGAGTCTTCCCCGTGTAGATTTTCACCCAATGAATCTTTATGCATGTCTTACACAATCTCATCAAATCCAAGATTAGATATTGGAAGAATATATGATGGATTTGATTCATCATTCTCACATATTATTTTTACATACAATTCAAGTTGTAAGAACTCTAGTGAATGCTCTCAAATTTTCGGCCAAACATAGTGTTTGTCCAAGAGTTTCTTTCAAGTTTAATTCAAGTGTTCAAATCCTAGCAATCTTGCGGTGTTTGTTGGAAAGCTTGGGGTATACAAGCTTGAGCTCTTCTACTTAGAAGATTACCATTCAAGAAGTATCATCTTCTTCACCTACTTGTTCTTTGGAAGGTAGTATTCTAAACACCCTATGATTGTATTTTGATAGCATGCATGTTCATATATGGATCCGGGTTTTGGTTTTACATATAAAATGGGTTTTATATCTTTTAATTAACATGTTTTAAATAAATATTCCACTGCATTTTTATTTTATACGGATAAAATAACTTTGATAATCATGTCAAATCCCACAACAACGTGGTCTGCCCCAAAAACAGTTCTACAAGAAGAAGTAGATGATGATGCCATAAAGGGGGAGAATGATAAGCTTAGAAAGTTTACCCTTCATCACAAGCTAAACCAAAGGTGCAACAACGAACATAAGGGTCTGTTACAACCACTGCTGCAAACCCAACTTCTGCTAAATCATCTGGAGTTCAAAAAAGGATTGATGAGACCCTAAACAAACAAGCAGGAGAAATTGTTGTTGAAAAGCAGAAAACGTAAGATTCGCTGGAAAGCAAGGCTTCCCAACTCATTGAATATGAACAAGCTAAGCAGATGGAAAAAGAAGACACTGGCACTTCAAAAAGAAGAAAGTCAACAAGAAATGTTAGACAACCAATATCTACATCTCATAAAACCACTGCTACGCCTACAACAAGTGTATCCTCTGCTCCAATCAAAACCAAACCAGCACCATAAAAATGGCTTAAACGGAAACCATCATCACCACCAAAATAACTACCAAATGACAAAACAACTGATGGTACAATAGATGTTCCAGAAGATGTTCCAAAGTCACTATCTCACCCAACAGATGCTGGTACAATAGATGTTCCAGCAAATGTAAACCAAACCTCTACCATGATCACATTTCCTACTTTAACCCAGCCATTATCCATGCCACCAAGAATTCTAATACGACCACCCTCACCACAAATCAAATTCAAATGCAAAAGAAAAACTTCTTTTGTTAAAGATGATGATGAAGAGATTCTATCACCAATCCCTTTGTCATTAAAACCTATCACTTCATCACCATCCTCATCATCTTCATATAGAATCACTTACTTCCACCCACTTATCAACCACCATCTATCATACATTTTGCTACTACATATCCTCTAGAACTTATGACTATTCAAAAAGAAATTGAATCATTCTTCATAGTAGAGGATATTTCAAAGCTAGACTTCCCATCTCTCTTTGGATACAGAAAGCCAAGAAATTTAGATGAATATCTAAAGTTGAAAGCTAAACAGGCTGAGAACATAGCCAAAGAGAAGAGCAAAGGGAAAGATAACAACACTACTCAAGTTATTTTTCTTGAACTCAGCAAAGTAAGAAAGATTGAAGATTTTGCCAAAGATATAAGTAAGTCTATATCTGAAAGGCCTGTTAATCCTAAGGTTGATGAAGAACTAAAATAGGATTACCTTGACCACATCATGCAATAAAAACCTTACAAAGCTACCAGAGCATAGTTCAAAGAATGGTCAACAAATGATCTCAAAGAAGAAATTGACAAAATACAAGCAATGCTCAGAGATCCTTTCTCAAAGATCCATACACAAGCCAACACCACCTGAATGGAAAAAATAGGTAGATGGATCAGAACAGAGCTTTGAAACTTAAAAGAATGAAACGAGAACTAGTTGCTGCAAACTATGGTAGTGCATGGTCAGTTGCTAGATGCCCTGAGTTCCAGGAACTGGAAGAGTCTAGGGTTGTAGACACATACAAGAAACTGGAAGAGCTTATAAAGAAAGATCCTTCAGTTCCTAGGAAGCCAGACTATCCAACAACAGTGGTTATCCTCAACAGACCCAAACACTCAAAAAGCATTCTTCAACCACTGTCTTATCCACACTTGCCTTAAACCAAGTAAAAAGGCAAAAGAAGATGACTGAAGATGATGAGAAGTTATTTGAAGAACACAAAAAAGTGGGGATCAAGAATCAACTACTTTATCACACTGATGCTGCAAGTGAAAAACTGAGAGAAACAATCTTTAACCTTGTAAGCAAATCACTTCCACCAAGCTCAACAATAAGTCTTCCCCAATAAAACCAAATGATTCAAAAATTCTAAAATGGAAGTCATCCTCAGACACCCATGAATTGACTTTGCTCAGATCAAATGGTAAGATTCAAAAGCTGAAAATGGAGGATGTATATAGTCTGAATGGAAATGACCTCCAAGATTTATTGAACCTTGAATTACAAAGGGATTTTGAAGACATGTTTTCCATGAACTTTGAACTACAGTTCAAAGGGAAAATCAGGGAATCAATGTTGAGAAATAAAGATCAACAACAAAAGGGTTTTGGCATCATCTGTTCTAGGGGGAGATTGTTGGATCTATTGAACACTATAAAAGAACAGATGATTGAAAAGCCAAAATAATCTATAACATCTGACATTACTTAGAAGATCTCTACTCTAAACTCTACTCATACATAAAGACTGTTAACAAGATCTGTTAAAGGTAAAGCTCTGCTGGAAGTAAAGGTCTACTAGAGAGAAACTCTGATGAAGTTTAAAAGGCTTTTGAAGCAAACGTCTATTAAAGACCAACAGAGGATACCTCAGCAATTGTTGTTCAACAGAGTCTATTGGTCTAGCATAGGTTAGAGTTTGTTAATGTCACTTACATTGTGACGTCATCCTAAGATGCATAGTGGTTTGAAATGTACTACAAATAGAACAATGCTTATACTGTTCTATCCATCACTTTTCTTCTAAACATTCTATACGAACAAAGAAAGTGATTTTAGGCTGAAGGGGAGTGCGTAAATTACATGTATACGTGATTATAATTACAAAAGCATGTTCTTGAAAACAATCTTTCTATTGTTGTGATTTCAAAGTTTACCAAATTCCGATATACTGTTTCATTGTTGTTTATCGTCTTACATTGATTTCATCCAAACAATCACTTCAATATAAACTCAGATCCTAACATATTCTATCTTGACTCTAGCACAGGTCAAGCACTTGTTCACGTAGGTGGCTATGCTAGCTTTCATATTCAGCCACCAATACAGGGTTTTCAATTCATAATACATCTTATCAGAACCAGGGTGAACAGATAGCAGGATTTGTGAGCTTCATCCATAACAAGATCCCTCAGATTTCCGTGTAATCGGACCCATATCCGCTCCATGAAATAGCGAATACCATTCGATTTAGTTTCAAGTTGTTTTTCCATGCCCCGCATGGACTCAGCTTGAAGGTTTTCCTCCTTCAATGCTTCGGTTAGTGCAGCACGGATCTGCTCAGGAAGGTTAGAATGAATAGTGAGTTGCAAGGCTCGAACACGCTTGGGTTGAGTTTCTTTCCGACTGAGGGCATCAGCTACAACATTTGCTTTGCCTGGATGTATTTGATAGTGCACTTATAATCATTTAGAAGTTCAACCAACGACGTTGTCGTATGTTCAACTCCTTTTGGTCGAGTATGTGCTGGAGACTCTTGTGATCAGTATTAATCTTGCACTAGGTACCGTACAAATAGTGTCTCCATATCTTGAGTGCAAAGATTACAACTCCCAGCTCCAAGTCGTGGGTAGTGTAGTTCTTTTTATGAACCTTGAGTTGTCAAGATACGTAAGTAATGACCTTCTCGCGTTGCATCAACACGCAACCGAGTCCTTGAATGGATGTGTCACAGTAGACAACGAAATCATCGGTGCCTTCTAGTAGAGATAGAATAGGTGCACTACAGAGCTTTTATTTCAAATGCTAAAAAATGGATTCCTAAGCATCACCCCACTTATAGCTGATACCCTTCTGAGTTAAAGCAGCAAGAGCTTGTGCGATCTTTGAGAATCCTTCGATGAATTTCTGGTAGTAACCCGCCAGGCCAAGGAATTGGCGTATTTCAGTTGGAGTTTTAGGCGCAGGCCAATTTTTGATGGAGTCGATATTGGCCGGATCAACATGAATCCCATCTTCATTGACCACGTGACCGAGGAAATGGACTTCACGAAGCCAAAAGTCTCATTTTGAGAATTTAGCGTAGAGTTGTTCATTCCGTAAGATTTCTAAAATAAGACGTAGATGTTTCTTGTGTCCTCCTAGCTCTTAGAGTAGATTAGGATGTCATCAATAAAAAACATGACGAACTTGTCAACATAGGGCTTGCACACTCGGTTTATAAGATCCATAAAAACCATAGGTGTATTTGTTAACCCAAATGGCATAACAAGGAACTCCTAATGGCCATTACGAGTCTTGAATGTTGTTTTTTAAGATGTCTTCTTCTCGGACTTCAATTGATGATATCCCAATCGCAGATCGATCTTGGAGTAGAAGCTTGACCCTTGCAATTGTTGCAATTGTTTGTTGAGTTCACGATAGTATACGCACATACGAAAGGTATCGTCTTTCTTCTTGACAAAAAGTACTAGGGCTCCCCATGGTGATGACCTAGGCTAGATAAAACCCTAATCCAGGAGCTCTTGCAATTGTATCAACAATTCTTCTAGTTTGGTCGTGCTAATCTGTAGGGTGCTCGAGCTATAGGTGCCGCTCTAGGGGTTAGCTCGATTTGGAATTCGACTTTATGAGGTGGGAGGCTACGTAGTTCATTAGGAAAGACTTCCGGAAAGTCGCGAACAACAGGAATATCTTCGACCTTTTTCTCTTCAGCTTGTACATCAGTGACAATAGCTAGAATAGCGGTATGGCCGTTTCCCAGACACCTCTCAAGCCTTCATTAATGAAATAATGCTTACCATAGCACCACCCTTCTCGCCTCGAATATCGAGGGTTTCACCATTAGGAAAACGGATGTGGACGACCTTTTCATGGTAAAGTATCTCTGCGTGATTTAGAGATACCCAATCCATCCTGACTATGATATCAAAACTACCGAGAGTGATAGAGATGAGGTCAATAACAAATTTGTGGCTAGATAACTCCAAACTACAGTCGCGATGAATTCGTGTTGCCACGAGAGATTTGCCATTAGCTAGCTCAACTGTGTGCTAACGGTTAAGAGAAGTTGGGGCGAAGTTGGGGCATGCTTAATTAATGTACTAAAGTTCATGGATAGATAACTACGGTTAGCGCCAAAATCAAAAGGTATTGAAACAAAAGTGTAGTTCAGAAGGAACTTACCGTCACCACTTTAGGAGCGTCCCTTGCTTCACCCGAGGCAATCACAAAGGCTCGACCCTTTGCACCATTTCTGCCATTGTTGTTGTTGTTATTATTCCCATTGCCACTATTGTTGTTGCGGTGCTGGTTCAATTGAGGACAATCCTTCCTGAAATTCCCTTTAGCTCCACACTAGTAACATCATTTACCATTTCCCTGCTGTTGTTGTTGTGGCTTCTGGTTCTGGTGAGCTCGCTGCTGTTGTTATTGAATCTACCTTATTAGGTATGGGATTCTACAATCCTTTGTTGCGTGCCTCAGCTTTCCACACCGCTGACATCGGTTCCTCTCACATTGCCCGTTATGGTGCAGGTTACACTTGTTACACTTTGGCCGATTCCCTTGATAGCCACTTTGACTCTAATTGACCGAAGACTGTTGACTAGGGTTTCTGTTGTTTTAAACTTTCTTTGTGCGATTGAGAATGATAGGAGCTAGAACCCTTGCCTTGGTTGCCATCCCACTTGTGCTTATTGTCGTTAGAAGTGTTAGTAAAACAGTGTTTCACTAGGTCTGTGAGTCTGTGAGCTAACCTGATGACCCGTTGAATCGTGGGCAAGTTGGCTGAGGTCACCAAGCTTTGCATTTCAGGGGCTAAACCTTTGAGATAAAGCTTGATTCGTTTGTAATCAGGCTCAGATATATTACCACAAAGAGTAGCCAAGTCGTTGGACTTTTTTAATACTCCACCTTAAGGTTATAATACTCCACCTCAAGTTTCTGAATGTCATCCCTGTGGCAATATACCTCCTTTATCAGATCCTTGAAGTCATTGCATGGGGTTGCATTGGCAGCCACCAATCCAAGCATATGGACTTGCACGTTCCATTAGGAAAGTGTGTTGCCTTCTAAAGTGCCTGTTTCATACTTTACCCGATTGTTGAAATACCAATCACACATCTCAAAAACATATTCGACCTTCTTGATCCAATGCAAAAGACCAACTGCTCCTTCAGTGTCATTGAAAGTGTGGGGTTTACAATCATGAATGCCTTGAGGGTACAAGCTCGATGTTGATTAAGAGCAGGTTGACCCATCTGATAAAGTGAAGTGGATAAGGATAAGAGAGTTAAGATGACAAAGAAATAGGATTCAAGCATCCTAGAGTGATACAAAACGGTTCTTTTACCTCCCTGGTGTGCTGCCAGAGTTTAGCAACCCGTGCATTGATCAAAGCCTGAATCCACCTTGTGTCAAGTTGGCTCCACCACGTCCACCGCCACGTCCGCTCATTGTCCTTACATTCACAAAACACGAATATGAGAATAATATAACACATAATGTTTCTCATAACGGTATAAGTAAATTAAAAGAAGAATTAACCACAACGCATAATATCCAAATAAAAATCTTTCATCAGAATTATTTGCAAGTTCCACAAATAAGTTCTAAATCAAACATTTAGTTTAGTATTGATTTTCGGATGAGGAACAACCCTCCTCATCTAAGTCAAATAGAAAGGAAAAGAAACGCAAGAACGATGGACGATGATGTCAATTGTCATCACTAGCGAAAGAGATCACAGAGCCTTTTTCATCACTATCCTTCGGCACCTCCTCCGGTCTTCCTAAGGCTCCTACTATGGATCCTCCTTCGGGTCTTCTTTGGTTTCCTCAGGTTCCGTAGCATTGTTTATCGCCTTGGTAAGTCTTGCATCCACAGCCTAAATCAAGTTGCGGTTATAGTCCATAGCATAGCATACGCTAACCATGTCCGCTTGCGTCTTCCTTGAGTATTCAGCCAGCTTGTTGTGTTCTCGAGTCATGGTTGCTTGGTGTTCCTTAAGCAGTTGAATTTCCTTTAGTGCCTCCTCGAGAGTTATCTCGTGAGGTTTCTTGCTAGTATTCTCTGAAGACTTGCTAAGATGGGGCACTAGCTGGCAACGTTTCTCGCATCAAATTCTCCTCAACCCATGGAATGATCTAGTGTAAGAAGCTGATGAGGCGTCGTCCGGTTTCTTACGGTTAAGGTCTTGGGAACTAAACATATCTGAGGCATATTTCATAAATAAGTAATAAGTAGGCATGTACGTGAATTATGAAATAAAAATGTCAGGACTGGTACTTTGGAGTGTGGTGTCGTTGCGGCTTGCTCAGTACAGAAGAGGTTATAGTTTGGTTTTTCTCAAAAAGTTTTCAAACTGAGTTCACTATAGCCAATAGCTCTTATACCAATCTGTCCCACCCTCAAATCCACATTCAGAGTTTTACCACGAGAGGTGCGACTGACAAGGATCAAGCCACTAATCATGTTGAACAATTATTAAAGTTATCAAAAAGTATCACCATCAACATGATTAATGATCTAAAGTTTAAATGTCCAAAAACATAGTTTAACCAATAGGGAAGCAAACAGTTTAAAAATCCATTCAAACCATAATTGGTTAATAAAAACCAAAACAAATAGTCAACGATGCCACGACACTCCAAAGCACCAAGCTCGCGAGCAGTACCTAACGACCTGCAAAGCATGCATAAGTGTATCAACAAAGGTTGGTGAGTTCACAGTTTCAGTTTAATTGTAAAAGTACATTTGTTCAAATACATTAGTTTATAAAACATATCATCAGAAGCTACCTCATCGTTAAGCTACTAAAATGTGCAGTACTGAAACTTGACTGTTGTAGTTGTTTGTGCCCTGTGTCAATGTCTATTATCATTGACCAGTTACCAAGCAAAGTTCACACACGCCCTCTCGGCCTCAGTGTGAGGTGTGTCAAATCTAATAGCGCTATCAACTAATACCCGTTCGCCAAACCCGACAACTAATCGGTATAATGTGTGGGGACTTTCAGATAGAGTTCGTTTAGTCCACTAAAGATATGAAGTATAAATTATAGTATTTAACAGTATTCTATACCAAGAATACTAGGTGGTCCGAATTCAGGGATAGTGTGGTTCCAAGCCCTGGGAATGCATGCTTTTAGTAAATGTGTGAACTCACCTTAGATTAGCTCGACAGATTAAATTATATGAGCTAGTATGGTCAACCACATCCTATTATGGTTACCAAGAATATTAGAGGTCGTTTATGTAATTCACTGAAATCCTACACGTATCTAGCAATTAGCATGCGTGCAAGTTGTAACAACGTATCACCGAGTAGTTTTCAAACATAGGTTCATAATGTACACTACGACATGACATTCATCAGTTATACAATTATAATGCACACGCGTACATTAAAAGTAGCAATTACGTTGCTTAACAACTTAAAATCATGCATAGTTAACATCACTGAAAACTGTTTTGGGAAGCTCGTTTAACATGCTTATGAAACTGCAAAATTATGATATTTTGTACGTGGCGTGCCTCTCGAAGAGATGAACCTTGTTAAATTTTGAGAGCCTAACTCGTTACCAAAACTTTATAAAAAAATCATTTACTAATCAGCAATCACATTCGTCACCTTCTAACTTCAGCTCATGGAAAAATTCATTTAAAAATCCTCAGTTATATAGATTGATGTAATTCTAGTTGGAGGTCCACATCAACACATAAGGCTATCTATAGTATAAATTTCATGATCTAACACTAAATATTTACCCAGTTATGACTTAAACCATAACGCATTAAATTTGTAAAAAAACGTAGCTTTAACTGCTGAAATGAAATAATTTATTTAAAATAGTAAATGATGCCCAAAAATCATGATTCTAGCGCCATTAGAAATACCACGTTATCGACTCAAGAAATCCGGTTTTCGTTATATTATGACCCGGTTACAACCAATATAAGTCGGTTGTAACGTTCAGGACAGAACCTGTTTTCGTTAGCTGACCCCGCAAACGATCAACACGCGATCCCGAGACACAATAATATTAATTGCAGTAGGTCATTAGTCATTTATATCAGATTTAGCATGTTCAACCTCATGAATTTAACCCTATACCATATATATATATATATATATATATATATCATATATTGTGTGTGTGTGTCTACACAAACATAATTCATAAAAATAAAAACATTCCTTGTTTTTCATGGACCCTACACCACAAGCCATTATTGTAACCATGATAATTAACATGTATACACCAAGACACAACCATGAATCAAAATAGAGATAAAAACGCAGCCAAGTACTTGCAAAATTTAACAATCAAAAACCCGAGAGGAAGGAATCGCGACGGGGGGAGTGCCTTCTTGCTGCCTCTAATCTTCAAGAGGGAGAGCAGTGTTGAGTTTGCAGGTTAGGGTTTGTTGTGAGATGTAAAAAAATAACAACTCATGCATCATATACGTAATATGTTGAGAATAGAGTTGTGGCGGTTTGGAGCTGCACATGGGCCAAAAATAATATCGAAACTTGGGCTGAATCTTTGTTGTAAGTGGATAAGGGGTTGTGCATGGGGTGTGGGCTTGCTTTGTATTCTGTGTTTTTTAA
The DNA here is from genome assembly GCA_947069175.1 of Scalesia atractyloides. Taxonomy (NCBI): domain Eukaryota; kingdom Viridiplantae; phylum Streptophyta; class Magnoliopsida; order Asterales; family Asteraceae; genus Scalesia; species Scalesia atractyloides. The sequence goes on along the minus strand of CAMTDV010000012.1, from coordinate 55,317,575 downwards.
ACAACTAAAAACAAACTTGATTAATATATATATATATATATATATATATATATATATGGGAGGCTTATCTTGAGAACGCTAAATATTGCGTGAACCGTGAAAATGAACGAGAAAACCAATCAAAACCATTTTTTAATATAATCATCATTTAATTAAAGAAAAACATCAAAAAAAGAAATTACAACATCAAATAATTCATTTCTCCTCTCAAAATCACTCTTATTAGATTTTTTACACATGTGTAAATATAACAAATTTACACATGTGTAAATTTTTTTTATTTCCGAATTCATGTAAATTTAAATGTGTAAATTAAATTTCTAGAATTGTATTGAATAATAGCGACAAGTGTAAAAAGAAATTTTGAATTTCACTTTTTTTGCTGAGTTCTAATGGTTTTTTCATTCGTTCTCACAGTTCTCGCGATATTTAGTGTTCTCATTTAAACCTCCCTATATATACATATATATACACATATATATATCAAGTGACGGTTCGGGTATCATAAGCATCGAGTTACGCGAGTGGGTTGGATTGACACGTGTTGATGCACACATCCAGTTGTGAGAATAGGCTAGAAAGAGTATGTATTGAATATTGTATAGATTAGATATGAACACACGACCAAAGTGCGAATGAGTATTGGCTCGTACGAGTGACATGTGCCTCGTACGAGTGACAATGTGCTTCGTACGAGTGACTATGTTACTCGTACGAGTGACTTTATTACTCATATGAGTGATAACATCTCACTCGTACGAATGACCCTTCGTACGAGTGACAACCTGCTCGCTTCGCACAAGCTGTCATGTCTATAAATAGGTGTTGTGTGTTCATTGTTTGTATGCTTTGGAAGTTCCCTAAGGGGAAACGCTGCAGATTCTCTCCAAGAACTCCGCCAGCAAGTCAAGATGTATACTCTTTCAGTATGAATGATTGAAATGAAAAGCTTCCGCTGATTCTGTTCCTACTCCTTGTCTATATAGTTCTGCCGAAACTGTACTATCCCCAAAGCTTCCGTCTAGAACCGCCGCCGCCCCCGGGACCACAACTGGTATCAGAGCTACAGTACCGATTCATTCAATCTAACAGTTGATGAATCACCTACACTCATGAATTATTAGACGTATGAGGGGTTTTGGTTGTAAAACATCAAATAATCGGACAATCCACGGACATAATGTAAAATTGAAATCATAGGATTGTTAGAAACTGATTTTCAACCAATCTGTGCAAAAAAACATGTTGAAATTCGAAGAAATGAAGATTCTGGATCGAAAAGATGTAGTCAGGCTTGTTCATACAAGTGACCATATATGGGTCGTACGAGTGACACCTTGTCACTCGTATGAAGCATCACTCGTACGAAGCAAAACACTCGTATTAAGTGCAACTCGTACGAAGTGTGGCATGCCTAAAAACAAAATGTGGTGATTACAAATTTTTTCGAGTTTTTAACGTCTAATTCGGGCTATTCGGGGACACCGTTTAGAGCTTCAGCGTATAGATTTGATGATACGGTCACAAAAGGATGAAGATTTTATGGTAGTCACTGATACCTATGCAAAACGTTGATCATCTGGTATAGTGATTATTAATGTGCCTTCACGTTATATCAGCATTTTGTCAAAACTGCAATTTTGGGGAACTTTCCGCAAAATTTGAGTACCATATGCTGCAGTCGCGCCATAATCTTCATTCACATAAAAACACAAGACGTCAGAATTTGCAAAAATGAAGGGAATAAAATTTGCAAGTATATGTTAAAATTCCAGAATTTTTGAAATTTGTGACGCTGCAACAGTATCCGGGTGGTTCAGACTGCAGATTATCTGGGAAACACAATGGTTCGAAAATTCATTAGAGACGAAATAACGTTTAAGTCTATTCACGAAATAGACTATTCATTTGGAATGTGTGATCAAGGAATGTTCAAATTTTTCAGATGATGATTCTGATTGATACTCAAGGGCTAACTACCTGATCCCCAATGTGGAATAGGAAGCACATACGACTGCCTATCTTTAACTCTCCAAGGCAAATGAAATGTTTTTCCGGACTAACCGCTAGAAAACAAGGATGTCTTGTGGTTTCAGATGCCCCATTCCAGCGGAGATAGCTATACATCTGTTATTGTGACTAAAAAGAAAAATGTGATTTTGATTGCTGAAGAATGTTTCTCAGATTCGATGTGTTACTAGATAGGATGATTCTGATGATGATTTGCTGATTGAGATGATTTTTGTGGATATTTATTGGTTTGAAGCGTTTTGGTGTGGTATTTCGAAGTTTCTATCAATTGCTGGTTGGGTTTTGAAGATCGAAGGATCAAGCATCAGGGGAGTGCTCTAAACCGAATGTGGATATGGTTAACTTCGAAATGGAGAAGCTGCATTGTTTAATTTCAAGTTGGTGATTATTCGAGAAAATTTGTAGATCAAGCAAATCAGAGGAGGTCTTGAACCGTGCAAACAACGACCTGAAGATTAATTTCTGGAGAAAATTATTTCAGGGGGAATGTTGCTTTAACGTAGATAATGCAAACTCGTATCTTCAATCAAGGGGAATTACGACGTTAACAGATACCCGATTTAAGTTGCAGAATATTTAAACACAACTCTCAGATTTCAAGTTCAAGCCAAGCTTCGACAGTGACGTCCAAGGGGAAATTGTTGATGCAATTTATGGCCGTCACGGTTCGAATAAGCTAGAAAGAGTGTGTATTAAATATTGTATAGATTAGATAAAAACACACGACCCAAGTGCGAATGAGTACTGGCTCGTACGAGTGACATGTGCCCCGTACGAGTGACAATGTGCTTCGTACGAATGACTTTGTTACTCGTACGAGTGATAACATCTCACTCGTAAGAATGACCCTTTGTACGAGTGACAACATGCTCGATTCGCACGAGCTGTCATGTCTATAAATAGGTGTTGTGTGTTCATTGTTTGTAAGTTTTGGAAGTTCCTTGAGGGGAAACGCTGGCGGATTCTCTCAAGGAACTCTGCCAGCCAGACAAGATGTATACTCTTTCGGTATGAATGAAATGAAAAGCTTCCGGTGATTCTGTTCCTACTTGTTATATCGTTCTGCCGATCTGTACTATCCCCAAAACCTCCGTCTACAACCGCCCACGAGATCACAACAAAAATCTGGCTGGCGGAGTTCCTGGAAGAATCCGCCAGCGTTTCCTCTCAGGGAACTTCCAAAACTTACAAAAATTGAACACACAACACCTATTTATGCCATGACAGCTCGTGCGAAGCGAGCATGTTGTCACTCGTACGAAGGGTCATTAGTACAGTGAGATGTTATCACTCGTACGAAGCACATTATCACTCGTACGGGGCACATGTCACTCGTACGGGCCAGTACTTATTTGCACTTAGGTCGTGTGTTCGTATCTAATCTATACAATATTCAATACACACTCTTTCTAGCCTATTTGCACAGTGACGGCCATAAAGTGCATCAACAATACGCGAGGCAAGTGTTTTGGTTCAAACGGTTCGGGTCGGTTCAACACGATATGAATAAGATAAAATATAATTAGTTCATCAAATAATAAAAGTGTGCGGTTTGATTTATAAAAGTTAAACAAATAGCTTTCTACCTTAAAGTTACGGGTTGTCACATAATCCCCAAGTTGCATGCAGTCACTAAAGAAACTAGTGCGGTTGAGCGTTTTTGCGGGGTGTCACACTGTATGAATATGTTGTCCATATTTTTGGGCCACTTTAGTTGTTCCTTCTTTCCGGTAGCTTCGTGTTTATTCATGATAACTTTCTACATGGTAAGATAAATAAAATTCGCATATGTACATATGTGAATAAAATAAAAGCCAAATCACCAATTAACTAATACCATAACAGTTAATACAAAATCAAAATGAAATACCATAATGTACTATTCTTAAACTTCTAAAACTACTCTGACACATCTATTTCATTGTTTTGATACATTAAATAGTTAGTTCACATGTCTTTTGCAATTGAGTTCCTTTGTTGTTTGGATCTGGTACTTCCCTCACGTATCTCTCTTGTATTGTAGCATTCTTCCTCTTGTGGTCCATCCAACACCTCTTGTATGGCCTCATCTTCAAGATCATTATCACGATCTTCCTCTAATAAAAAGTTGTGTAAAATACAACATGCTAAAAATATGCTAGACAGTGTTTCGCAAGAGTAAAATAGGAAACCTCTTTTTTAGGATGCCAAATGCTCTTTCAATTGTGTTGCGTAGTGATGCATGACGAAGGTTAAACAACTCCTTTGCATTCACAGGGGCACAAGTGGAGTACTCTTTCAAATGATACCTAACACCTTTATACGGTGTCATTAGGGAACTCGTATGAGGCAAACCTACGTCTACTAAACAATATCTACCTATAAAGAGGTTGTAGTTAGTATTATAATATATTATTACACAGTTAAATAAATTCGTTTTAAGAAATTACCTGTTGGAATTACTAGTTTATCATCTCTGGTAAATGCATCCTTTATAGTTCTTGAGTTTGATGTTGTACCCTCCCATCCAGTTAGCACATATGTAAACTTTAAATCAAATGTACAAGCAGCCAATACATTTATTGTCGGGTATCCATTGCGACCATGATATCTAGGAGCATCGTTATTAGGTACTTTGACGCGAACATGTGTTCCGTCAATTGCACCGATACAATCCTTAAAAAAAGGATAAAATCTCTTTTTTTCTTGAACTTTTTTTTGGACAATATCACCTTTAGGTTATTGAATATAATGACCATCTAATGATATAATCACGCGTAAACTCTATGAAGGCACTGGCTAGTTCTTGATCTAGAATGACAATATAGCCAGGTAAACCGATTTCTCAAATAATTACCTACAATATGCAAAAATGTTGCAACTTGTTCTTCAACAGACATGAGTTGAGTAGGTCAAAGTCCCCAATCACACTTTAAGATACCACATAATGTCTTAAAAGCTTTCTCACTCATGCGGACAAGGTCACGACATTTACCACCATTTGAAAGGTTGTGTAACAACTCTTCTCGTACATATCGTTGTAAAATTTCATCTCTAGCAGGTAAATTGGCATGCTTTTTGGTTAACAGTCCACATAGTGCAACGAAAGCCACCAATAAATAAATCAAGTTAACTGCCTGCAATTGTCTAGCTCGCAAAATTTCAATTGCCTTGCGTACCTGATTATCCATTGTAACTTTACATGCTATTAAAAATTGTTAATTCTTGTTCTATGAAATTATGGTAGGAACCATGAATCAACCATTTCATTTTCCAAATCTTGCTAGCTTACTTATTAGGAACTATAAGCCTTACTCTACAAATCGACATATTGGCATGATGATCAACCTACATTTCATAGCCTATTGGCATGATAACCAACCTACATTTCATAGTCTGCTATCACATTCTTGTTATATAACTAATTACTATCTTTTACGACTATCTAAGAAAACAATAGCAAGTCATCCTAGTTTTTGATTGTTTTTAATCTTTTCGCATGTGGCATTTGTGCCTTTTCAATAATTGTACAATTACAAACAATTTTGTATTCAATGAAACCCTGTGTTTTATTTCCGAAATTTGTATAATTATCTAAGACATTTGCACAATTTCAATTTCATGCACGATTTTGAATCGTCAAAAAATATTGTGGAAGTAATTCGTTAACTGACACTCAAAGGCAATCAGCTTAACTCAACATACACTCTGAAACAAGCAAATAAGCTACACATATCCTAACTACCCTTTACATAACTTAGATATAAGTTTTGAAGGGTTAGATATGACAAAAACACAGTTATACAAGTCTAGGGACTATTTTCGTCAAAACTGTGAAAGTCTGTTATCCAAGATACGAACCGTGTGTATCAATCCAAATATTTTTGTATTCAATAAAATCTTGTATTTTATTGATGAGAATGCAAAAACGTCAATCGTTGCACAATTTCGATCATTTTCGTGTTTGTTAAAGCGTTTTACGCATTTTTGCAAAATGCGTAACCGTACAACCGAACAAACTGACATACACGACATTTCGGGGCATAATCCAAGTTACACATGTCTTAACATCTTTATATAACCTAAATATTAGGTTAAAGGTGTTAAAAATTGTAGGTCCCCTAATCCGTAAGGATCTTCACAAAATCGTCTATCCAACCTAGAGTGCGGAATCCCCTAGATCAGATTTCACAGAAAACGAACAAGAACGACAATTTCTATAAACCTGATCTTTATTGATTATCTATCACAATGATTACAATCAATCTAGACCACAAGAATTCTCTCTCAACTCTCTTTTAAGTGATTAACTGAGCAACTGATCCACTGCAACCTTAACCTAATGCAACACTCTCTTTATATAGAGACAAGTTTGCAACTGGGCTAAGGTTTCACCACATGGGCTGCAAATGGTCTAGGCCTGTCACACCCTCAATTTCCACTTGCGGAGTTTTACCGCGAGACGTGTGAACAAACCAGAATCTAAGACACTAGTACGTCGAACGACTCTATATGATTTGATAATACGTTTTCCAAAATCATTTGTTGTAAATTTTAGTTACCAATATTTAGCATGAGTATCAGTTTTAAATTTGAGCGGAAGCATAAATAAGTAATGATGCGGGCGCCAACACAAACGCCAAAACAAATGAAAAATCCCAAAACAATATTAATAAATGAGACTCGATAAAGATGTCTTGTTCAATGCATGTGCGTGCACCTAGAGCTCCTAGCGTCCTGAGAAACATGTAAAGAAACAAGTGTCAACATTAAAGATGAGTGAGTTCACAGGTTTTCATAAATTCGTTTGTTCGGTTATAGTTTGTTACTCCGTTATCCCCAACCCGGGATAACTAATCAGTTCCATTATTCCAATCCCGGAATAATAAGTTGTTGCTTCCAATATTCCCAAACCGGAATATTAAGTTGTTGTTTCCATTATCCCCAACCCGGGATAATAAGTTGATGTTTCCAATATTCCAAACCCGGGATATTAAGTTGTTCCGTAATTAAGTTCAATATTAATGTATATAGGTAGCTAGCCTAAAGTCATGTCACTAAGTGTTCGCGCGAAGCTGACAGTTGTGCCTCCGTTTTGCCAGGTCTATCACATGACCATGGCGATGTTAGGCCAATCATACACCCGTTGACCATACCCGGTCAGCTAGCGCGACTAGCTCGGATGGGGCTCGTCAGACCCAGTAGTACTACTTATAATTCCCCCGCTATTTAACCCAAATACTAACGATCCGAGGAGATTGTCGAGGACTTAAGTGATAAAGCTGCATAGTGACCATAACATTACATTAACATTAACTTAGTTACCGTATAGTTATGTGACGTTAGATTCGTATAACGTAAAGAGTTTGAGTTTGAGAGTGTATACATGTTTCTCCCCCTGTTGTTTAAAAACCGTATAAAGTTAGGGGCCTGAACTCACCTTTATTTGCTCGGTTAGTGTAGCAAAGATGTTATAAGAGATGGGACCGCTAGTTGCGTCCTAACAAACCAATTAATTACACGTCAGTGTGAAATCACACCAATACAAATTCCACACGCAATTTACTCACAAAGTGATACACACAAACAACATATCTAACACTCAAACATGCATGCAAGTATTCTCATATAATCATAGTAATCAAACAACTTATCATGAACACATTCCAAATCCATGCAACACTTTAATGCATAAAATCACAAGTTAACAACTTTCTGCTTAACACTCAATTATTCAGCTGTTTTCTAGGATTTTTATAAAATAGTTCCAGCATTCTAAAAATTCCCATATTTTTACAGTAGGTGACATTTATACCATAGAAATTTATATAATTTTTCTAAGTCCTGAATCTCTACCAATTAACCATCAATATTAATTCCCTAAGCTGCAGTCAGATTTACCGCTTTCTGACTGCAGTCCACGGAAGAATTTATTTAAAAATCACTGATTGTCCGATTAACGAAATTCCAGTTGGAGTTGCCCGGAAATTTCTATACCTAGTTGCTGTACAAAAATCATTACTCAACTCTCTACTGATTTTAAAATCTAGCTTGATAAACAACCAACAAAATTCCAGAATTTTAACAGCTTTACCTACTGAACTTGTTTAGCCCTTTAAAAATATCAAACGATTTCAGAAAATTATGAATCCAGCGCCATTAGGTTCCTTATTCAAATCTCTACGTTCTAGACATCAGAAAATCCGTTTTTCGACAACTAACGACCAAGTTACAGCCTGATGAAGTCGGCTGTATCTTTCACATCAGCATCCTGTTTCAGCATGTTATGATTATGAACCCGTGTACTCCCGTTCATGCGATTACCCTAAGCGATCTAGCTCTGATTTCTAGTCCTAGATTAACACTAATAACCTATCCATGCAAACCCTAGTTCTTACTTCTAGTTATTACAACCAAAACACACTTGTTAACTTATGATTTCCGAATATCATTATGTTTATAACCAATTCAGCCGATTACATTAAACACCTATAATCCGAAACAAGCTAATCACTTCATTCAAGTACGTGTATATCCGAAGCAACTAATCAATTCATTAAAGTATGTGTATATATATACGAAACAATCATGCACATGAACAACAATCAAAACAGCCGATTACTTAACACCCACATGATCTGAAAACAATACAATCAAAACACATGTATTCCGAACATAATATGACCAATTCAAATCTTTTATCGGTAGGGTAAACGAACCGTGAGTATGTTAAGGAAACTGATGATCAACAAAAACTCGCTGCCGAGGACTGAGATGGCTAGGGCTGTTGCGACCGGGGCTGAAAACAACTGGCTGTTAGCGACCGAGAAGGTGAACAAGGCTGATTCAGATCGAAGGCTGTTTGCGGTTGAATGGACTGAACAAGGCTGATCTGATGAAGGCTGTTTGCGGTCGCAAGAGCTGTGAACAAGCTGCCGACGGCAAATTTTCCTTCTAGGGTTTTTGTATATGTGAATGAAGGCATGCAAGAGATGATATATATATAAGCGCAAAAGAGATAGGGTTGCGGTTTGGTTTAGTACACGGCCGCAAGGGACTTGGGTGGTTTCGGTTTGGGTTTGACCTTGGCCGAAACTTGTTTGGACTTGTTCTCGGTTTGGGTTTGGGCTTGATCATGTGGCCGAGGGACTTAGGTTGGGTCGGTTTGGGTTTTGCGGCCGAGTGATTAGAGTATTAGAGTTTAGGTTTGATCTTTGATTCTTGTTCTCTTTTGGCCAAAGACTAAAGTTGCATGCTATAGGTTTCGGTTTGGTTTTGATCTTATGGCCGAGACATGTTTGGTTTAGGGTTTAGGTTTTCGATGTGTGTTGGATTTGATCTTGGCCGAGGACTTGACTTGAACTAGAGTTTAAAACTTGTTACTCCTAGAGTCGCAATGAACCAAGGTTTAGAACGTGTCGCGGTTCGTTAAGTTCGTGCACGTATTAAATCTAAATATTCAATCACTAAAACAATCACACAACACACAACACGTATTCATTTAATTCGTACACGTTCGTACACATAGCACGTAATTAGATTGACACGTATTACGTTTAAGTTATCCGAAAAACCCGGGATATCACATTATCCCCATGTTGAAAGAATTTTCGTCCCGAAAATTGAGTAAACGCGGTTTAGCATGTAGCGTACATGTTTAGAGTGCCACGCACAAAGAGTTAGTTCGTTTACAATGGTACGCAACGTTACAAGAAGTTCCTAAAGTGTCATACACAAAGATTTCCAAGTGCCATGCACAAGAATTTAGTCAACAATAGTACACGAAAGTATGAGAAATTTCCAGGTTGTCACATCATCCCCTTGTTGAAAGAATTTTCGTCCCGAAAATTTAGGTACTGTCATCGTTAGTTTGCTGCTCAGTTGCGAAGAGGTGTGGGTATTTGCTTTTCATTTGGTCCTCTCTTTCCCACGTGAACTCCGGTCCACGCTTAGAGTCCCAACGAACTTTAACGATCGGAATCTTGCTGTGCCTCCGAGTCTTGATCTCACGATCCATGATCTCGATAGGGTTTTCCACGAAGTGTAGTTGTTCATCCACTTGGATCTCATCCAATGGAATAACTAAAGTTTCATCTGATAGACACTTCTTCAGATTTGACACGTGAAATACGTTGTGAACTCCACTGAGTTCGGCAGGAAGGTCTAATTGGTATGCTACGGGTCCAATTCGTTTCAAGATTTCAAACGGGCCTACGTACCGTGGGTTAAGTTTGCCCCGTTTTCCAAAACGGATTACACCCTTCCAGGGTGACACCTTTAGTAGGACGCGATCGCCTACTTGGAATTCGAGCGGTTTGCGTCGTTGGTCAGCGTAGCTTTTCTGTCGATCTCGTGCCGCCGCCATGCGGTTTCTGATTTGTACAATCTTTTCAGTAGCCTCAAGTATTAACTCTGGGCCTGTGAGTTGACTGTCACCGACTTCTGCCCAGCAGACCGGTGATCTACATTTGCGACCGTATAATGCTTCAAACGGTGCTGCCGAAATACTCGTGTGATAGCTGTTGTTATATGAGAATTCCACTAGAGGCAGGTGAATTTCCCAATTATTTCCGAAGTCCACTACGCATGCCCTAAGCATGTCTTCCAAGGTTTGTATGGTCCTTTCGCTTTGACCATCAGTCTGAGGGTGATAAGCTGTGCTCATATCCAAGCGTGTTCCCAACGCTTTCTGGAGTGACTGCCAGAAGTTTGACGTGAAGCGAGCATCTCTATCTGAGATGATGGACGTTGGCACTCCGTGCCGAGAAACTACTTCCTTAATGTAGATGCGAGTCAACTTCTCCATCTTATCTGTTTCTTTAATAGCTAGGAAGTGTGCGGACTTAGTTAAACGATCCACAATCACCCAGATGGTATGCAACCACCCAAGGTTCGCGGGAGTTTAGTGATGAAATCCATTGAGATCTGATCCCACTTCCACACTGGGATCTCAGGTTGTTGGAGTAGCCCCGATGGCTTTTGATACTCCACCTTGACTTTTGCACAAGTCAAACATCTACTCACGTAGGTGGCTATATCGGCTTTCATGTTAGGCCACCAATACGCAGCTTTAAGGTCTTGATACATCTTATCCGAACCCGGATGGACAGAGTATCGAGATTTGTGAGCTTCATCCATGACTAGCTCTCTGAGGTTCCCTTAGAGAGGTACCCATATGCGATTCATGAAATACCGGGCTCCATTGGGCTTTACTTCCCAATCACGTTCCATTTTTCCCACTGATTCGGCTTTGATGTTTTCCTCCTTAACTGCTTCTAACTGGGCGTCGCGTATTTGTTCGGGTAGCCCCGAATGAATAGTGAGTTGTAGTGCTCGTACGCGACGAGGTTTCAAGTGTTCCTTCCTGCTGAGGGCATCAGCTACCACGTTAGCTTTACCCGGGTGATACCAAATGGCACACTCATAATCGTTTAAGAGTTCGACCCAGCGACGCTGTCGCATGTTCAACTCCTTCTGATCGAAGATGTGTTGGAGGCTTTTGTGGTCAGTAAAGATGGTGCACTTCGTTCCATATAGGTAGTGTCTCCAAATCTTGAGTGCAAACACTACTGCTCCCAATTCTAGGTCATGCGTCGTGTAGTTTTTCTCGTGAACCTTCAGCTGTCGTGACGCATACGCGATGACCTTATCGCGTTGCATGAGTACGCATCCCAATCCCTGAATGGAAGCATCACAATACACCACGAAGTCATTTGTCCCTTCTGCAAGGACAGAATGGGTGCACTGCAAAGTTTCTGCTTCAGCAATTGAAATGCTGCTTCTTGTTTTTCACCCCAAGCATACTTGATGCCTTTCTGGGTGAGGGTAGTGAGCGGTTGTGCAATCTTTGAAACCCCTCGATGAAGCGTCTGTAGTAACCAGCCAATCCTAAGAATTGGCGGATTTCCGTCGGTGTCTTAGGTGCTTCCCAGTTTTTGATGGCTTCAATCTTGGCAGGGTCTACGTGGATACCCTTTTCATTCACGACGTGCCCGAGAAACTGAACTTCCCGGATCCAGAAATCACACTTCGAGAGCTTGGCATATAGCTTTTCCTGTTGAAGTAATCCTAGCAGTAATCGTAGGTGCTCAGCATGCTCTTCTTTACTTTTGGAGTAGATGAGTATGTCATCGATGAACACAATGACAAATTTGTCAAGGTATGGTTTACACACGCGGTTCATGAGGTCCATGAATACCGCAGGTGCGTTAGTGAGACCGAATGGCATGACCAAGAACTCGTAATGGCCATACCGAGTGCGAAATGCTGTCTTAGCGATATCCTCCTCTCTGACGCGTAGCTGATGATAACCGGACCGTAAATCAATCTTAGAGTAGTAACTTGACCCTTACAGTTGGTCGAATAGATCGTCGATGCGAGGTAACGGGTATCGGTTCTTGACTGTAACCTTGTTGAGTTCCATATAGTCGATGCACATGGGGAAAGTCCCGTCCTTTTTCTTGACAAACAGGACTGGAGCTCCGCATGGTGAAACGCTTGGTCGGATAAATCCTTTTTCTAGCAGCTCTTGAAGTTGAGTAGACAGCTCCTGCAGCTCGGCTGGAGCTAGGCGGTATGGAGCTTTGGCGATGGGAGTTGCATTGCTTGCCAATTCGATTTCAAACTCCAATTGTCGATGTGGTGGAAGACCAGGTAGTTCTTCTGGGAATACATCGGAAAAATCACGGACGACAGGGATGTCTTCTATACGTTTCTCGTCCTTAGGCTGTTCGGTAATTAGTGCGAGCAAAGCGAAGGAATTCTTTCTCCGAAGATACTTCTGAGCTTGCATAAATGAGATAATGTTGGTGACGGCGCTTGCCTTGTCGCCTTGTACCGTCAGGATTTCGTTGTTCGAGAGTGGAATACGGATAGATTTTTCAAAGCAGAGGACTTCAGCCCGGACGTCGGATAGCCAGTCCATTCCGACTACCACGTCAAAACTACCCAGGGTAGTTGTCATCAGATCGATGGTAAAAGTGTGGCCCGCGAGCTTGAGTTGACAGCCGGATACGATTTGGGTCACATTTACAGATTTACCATTGGCTAATTCTATCACATAAGGGGTCTCTAATGGTTTAAGCGTGAGATTTAGGTTCTTCCTAAAAGACTCAGATATAAAGCTCCTATCCGCACCCGTATCAAAAAGCACAGAAGCAAAATGTTCATTAAGGGGAAACTTACCGGTGACCACGTTCGTGTCGTTTCTGGCCTCTCCGCGGCCCAATGTAAATGCGCGACCTTTGGCACCTCCTGTGCCACCGTTCCCATTATTGTTGTGGTTGTGGTTGTTTCCACCATTATTGTTGTTGTTGCGCAACTGTGGGCAGTCTTTTCTGAAATGAGCGGTGCTACCACACTGATAGCATCCCCGGTTTATACCCTGCTGCTGACCTTGGGGCTGATTCTGATTTTGTCGGGACATAATTTCCCCACGACAATCCCTTGCCGCATGTCCCATCTTGCCACATCTTTGGCAGCGATTTCCGGCACAAGGGCCGTTATGATGGAGATTACAGCGGTTGCACTGCGGCTTTCGACCTACATAACCGCCTGCATTCTGGTTGTTGTTGTTGTTGTAGTTGTTGTTGTAGTTGCTATTGTTGTTGGAACGATTTTGATGACCCCGGTGGCTGTGGTAGTGATTGAACCGTTTCTGGTTCCCTTGCTGTGGATGAGGTGACGAAGACTGTCGAATGGTGGAGTCTTCAAACTTTCTTTTGTTATCTGGGGCAACTTCAGTGGTACCCCGTGCTGGCAGTTTCTTCTGTTCCACCGCTTTATCGGTGAGTTTGTGAGCCAATCGGATAGCTTGATGTTCTGTTACAGGGTTACTAGACATCACCATACCCTGAATTTCCGGAACCAAACCCCCGAGATAGAACTCGAGTCTTTTCTCCACCGTGTTTGCCAAATCAGGACACAGAAATACCAAGTCATGGTGTTTTGCAGTGTAAGCCTCAATTTCCGATCCCACCATCTTGTGGTTCCATAGAGCTTGCTCTAACTGTTGCACTCTGTCTCGTGGACAGTACTCCTCTTTAATCAGGGCCTTGAACTCAGTCCATGCCATTGCATTTGCAGCTAACAGTCCACGTGTTTGGACTTGGGCATTCCACCATGTCAGTGCCCCCTCTTCCAGCGTTGAGGCGGCGTATTTGACCTTGTTGGCCTCTAAGCAGTTGCACATTTCAAAAACAGATTCCGACTTTTCGATCCAGCGGACCAATCCAATGGGTCCTTCCGCCCCGAGAACTTGCTTGGCTTTGCGTCAAGGAACATCTTATAGGGGTTAAAGCCCCCTCCTGCTGACAGAGAATAGGAAGTCAGCAAGGAATTTTACTAGCCTCACTATTAGATTTTCACGCAAAAACTTAATAATGGTTACCTGCCGGCTGGTTCTGAACACCCGCTAATGCTGCGTTCACATGCTCCTGAATCATGGCAGCTAGCTCTTCGGGCGTCAAGTTAAGGTTTCCACGTCTTCCAGTCGCCATTTAGATCTTCGAAACACAACATAAACACACTCCGATAAGTCTATATATCCAATAGAGTTATCCTACTTCGTACTTTAATAATTATTAAGTTATGTCAACACAATATGTTAAATAGTCAAAAGAAATACTTGATTAACTGAGATTTCAACGTCTTACAAAAGTGCAATCAAACATACGAATTCACTATAAAGTCTCAGGTTTAAATACAAGTGGGAAAATAATAAACTGAAGGAAAACAAATAATATAAACGAGACGTGTCAGTCGTCTACGTCTCCATTCCCCAAGTCACTTCATTGCCGTCATCCTGTGCGGCATCTCCAGCTTCCTCAGCTGGGTCCTCCTCCGGATCCTCTTCAGGATCCTCCTCTGGATCCTCCTCTACCGGCACTGGAGGGGCAGGTGCTGGTTCAAGTGCTTGATGTTGCAGTTCCTGAATATTCCAACTATTTTCCAGGACTCTGTCCTCAAGCCAGTCAGCTCTTATCTGCTCAGCACGCAGATCTCTGGCTATGGTGTTACGAGCTATCTTACTCGTACGATGCTCTTCCTCGAGCGAGTCGGTCTTTCCCGTAAGGTGTCGGATCATCCATCCTTGTGCTAAGATGGTTTCCTGCATTCTTTCTAACTGTTTTTGTTGTGTATGTACCAGGATTCTAAGCATGTCAAGTCCTATTTCTAAGGATTAACCGGTTCAACCGGTACAGCAATAGTTGGGCGCAACGACGACTCCTCCCCCAGAGCGAGCCTCTTCCTCGCTGCTGAGCGTGT
Organism: Scalesia atractyloides; assembly: GCA_947069175.1. NCBI lineage: Eukaryota > Viridiplantae > Streptophyta > Magnoliopsida > Asterales > Asteraceae > Scalesia > Scalesia atractyloides. Next base: position 55,302,299 of record CAMTDV010000012.1, on the reverse strand, counting down.
CTCCACGCCATAAGGTGGTATGGGTTCCACCATTGGTGCCTTTCCTGGTGCTCTTGGTGGCGTAAGTCTGTCGGACGATGATGACGATGAGGATGATGACATTGCCTGTTAGGTCGTGTAGTTAGTTACGAGTTGTTTTCATTTCTTATTATGAAGGTATAACCTACCAAACACGTTTGTAGCATATTGCATAGCAAGATATAATAATTCAGTGCCAAACTAAGTCTAGTGTCGTGATATCAGCTATAGTTTAGGTCTACTTCTAATGCAAACCTGGTTCTCTATGGCTAGTGGCTCTGATACCAATCTGTCACACCCTCAATTTCCACTTGCGGAGTTTTACCGCGAGACGTGTGAACAAACCAGAATCTAAGACACTAGTACGTCGAACGACTCTATATGATTTGATAATACGTTTTCCAAAATCATTTGTTGTAAATTTTAGATTACCAATATTTAGCATGAGTATCAGTTTTAATTTGAGCGGAAGCATAAATAAGTAATGATGCGGGCGCCAACACAAACGCCAAAACAAATGAAAAATCCCAAAACAATATTAATAAATGAGACTCGATAAAGATGTCTTGTTCAATGCATGTGCGTGCACCTAGAGCTCCTAGCGTCCTGAGAAACATGTAAAGAAACAAGTGTCAACATTAAAGATGAGTGAGTTCACAGGTTTTCATAAATTCGTTTGTTCGGTTATAGTTTGTTACTCCGTTATCCCCAACCCGGGATAACTAATCAGTTCCATTATTCCAATCCCGGAATAATAAGTTGTTGCTTCCAATATTCCCAAACCGGAATATTAAGTTGTTGTTTCCATTATCCCCAACCCGGGATAATAAGTTGATGTTTCCAATATTCCAAACCCGGGATATTAAGTTGTTCCGTAATTAAGTTCAATATTAATGTATATAGGTAGCTAGCCTAAAGTCATGTCACTAAGTGTTCGCGATCGAAGCTGACAGTTGTGCCTCCGTTTTGCCAGGTCTATCACATGACCATGGCGATGTTAGGCCAATCATACACCCGTTGACCATACCCGGTCAGCTAGCGCGACTAGCTCGGATGGGGCTCGTCAGACCCAGTAGTACTACTTATAATTCCCCCGCTATTTAACCCAAATACTAACGATCCGAGGAGATTGTCGAGGACTTAAGTGATAAAGCTGCATAGTGACCATAACATTACATTAACATTAACTTAGTTACCGTATAGTTATGTGACGTTAGATTCGTATAACGTAAAGAGTTTGAGTTTGAGAGTGTATACATGTTTCTCCCCTTGTTGTTTAAAAACCGTATAAAGTTAGGGGCCGTGAACTCACCTTTATTTGCTCGGTTAGTGTAGCAAAGATGTTATAAGAGATGGGACCGCTAGTTGCGTCCTAACAAACCAATTAATTACACGTCAGTGTGAAATCACACCAATACAAATTCCACACGCAATTTACTCACAAAGTGATACACACAAACAACATATCTAACACTCAAACATGCATGCAAGTATTCTCATATAATCATAGTAATCAAACAACTTATCATGAACACATTCCAAATCCATGCAACACTTTAATGCATAAAATCACAAGTTAACAACTTTCTGCTTAACACTCAATTATTCAGCTGTTTTCTAGTATTTTTATAAAATAGTTCCAGCATTCTAAAAATTCCCATATTTTTACAGTAGGTGACATTTATACCATAGAAATTTATATAATTTTTCTAAGTCCTGAATCTCTACCAATTAACCATCAATATTAATTCCCTAAGCTGCAGTCAGATTTACCGCTTTCTGACTGCAGTCCACGGAAGAATTTATTTAAAAATCACTGATTGTCCGATTAACGAAATTCCAGTTGGAGTTGCCCGGAAATTTCTATACCTAGTTGCTGTACAAAAATCATGACTCAACTCTCTACTGATTTTAAAATCTAGCTTGATAAACAACCAACAAAATTCCAGAATTTTAACAGCTTTACCTACTGAACTTGTTTAGCCCTTTAAAAATATCAAACGATTTCAGAAAATTATGAATCCAGCGCCATTAGGTTCCTTATTCAAATCTCTACGTTCTAGACATCAGAAAATCCGTTTTTCGACAACTAAAGACCAAGTTACAGCCTGATGAAGTCGGCTGTATCTTTCACATCTGCATCCTGTTTCAGCATGTTATGATTATGAACCCGTGTACTCCCGTTCATGCGATTACCCTAAGCGATCTAGCTCTGATTTCTAGTCCTAGATTAACACTAATAACCTATCCATGCAAACCCTAGTTCTTACTTCTAGTTATTACAACCAAAACACACTTGTTAACTTATGATTTCCGAATATCATTATGTTTATAACCAATTCAGCCGATTACATTAAACACCTATAATCCGAAACAAGCTAATCACTTCATTCAAGTACGTGTATATCCGAAGCAACTAATCAATTCATTAAAGTATGTGTATATATATACGAAACAATCATGCACATGAACAACAATCAAAACAGCCGATTACTTAACACCCACATGATCTGAAAACAATACAATCAAAACACATGTATTCCGAACATAATATGACCAATTCAAATCTTTTATCGGTAGGGTAAACGAACCATGAGTATGTTAAGGAAACTGATGATCAACAAAAACTCGCTGCCGAGGACTGAGATGGCTAGGGCTGTTGCGACCGGGCTGGGGCTGAAAACAACCGGCTTGTTAGCGACGAGAAGGTGAACAAGGCTGATTCAGATCGAAGGCTGTTTGCGGTTGAATGGACTGAACAAGGCTGATCTGATGAAGGCTGTTTGCGGTCGCAAGAGCTGTGAACAAGCTGCCGACGGCAAATTTTCCTTCTAGGGTTTTTGTATATGTGAATGAAGGCATGCAAGAGATGATATATATATAAGCGCAAAAGAGATAGGGTTGCGGTTTGGTTTAGTACACGGCCGCAAGGGACTTGGGTGGTTTCGGTTTGGGTTTGACCTTGGCCGAAACTTGTTTGGACTTGTTCTCGGTTTGGGTTTGGGCCTGATCACGTGGCCGAGGGACTTAGGTTGGGTCGGTTTGGGTTTTGCGGCCGAGTGATTAGAGTATTAGAGTTTAGGTTTGATCTTTGATTCTTGTTCTCTTTTGGCCGAAGACTAAAGTTGCATGCTATAGGTTTCGGTTTGGTTTTGATCTTATGGCCGAGACATGTTTGGTTTAGGGTTTAGGTTTTCGATGTGTGTTGGATTTGATCTTGGCCGAGGACTTGACTTGAACTAGAGTTTAAAACTTGTTACTCCTAGAGTCGCAATGAACCAAGGTTTAGAACGTGTCGCGGTTCAGTTAAGTTCGTGCACGTATTAAATCTAAATATTCAATCACTAAAACAATCACACAACACACAACACGTATTCATTTAATTCGTACACGTTCGTACACATAGCACGTAATTAGATTGACACGTATTACGTTTAAGTTATCCGAAAAACCCGGGATATCACATTATCCCCATGTTGAAAGAATTTTCGTCCCGAAAATTGAGTAAACGCGGTTTAGCATGTAGCGTACATGTTTAGAGTGCCACGCACAAAGAGTTAGTTCGTTTACAATGGTACGCAACGTTACAAGAAGTTCCTCAAGTGTCATACACAAAGATTTCCAAGTGCCATGCACAAGAATTTTAGTCAACAATAGTACACGAAAGTATGAGAAATTTCCAGGTTGTCACAAGGCCCAATTCGCCTACCATTCCCATAAAGTGTCTGGTTTAGCCCAATCACTTCTAATCAACTACTATAATACTAAACCCACTAACTGTTTATCGTTTTACTAATCACAAGATATTCAAAGACCAAATCTAAGCTATTGTCACAAATATGCACCAACAAACCCCCCCCCCCTTGACAATAGCTTCATAAACAACTGTGGTCTTTGGATAGCTTCAGCTTTAATAGCTCCTGTCAGCAACAGACTCCCCCTAACTGATGCATCCAATCACCAAATCTTCTAAATCATTAGCGTTTGAATAAACTCTAGTGTAGCACTTGCATAGCAATCTTCAAAACTCTTCAACTTGTCTGCAATGTAGAAAGGAGGTTCTACCATGCATCCAATCAAACTCCTCTTCACCAAACTTTTTAGCAGCACACTGCTACAATCTGTATACTATAAAACAAACAATTTTTTCAACACAAGTTAACAAATTATTGTTATTCAAGAGAGGATAAAACTGTATCACAGATTAAGCATTTCTCAACTCAAACCACACACTTAAATTTTAAGCACACTGAACCTACAAGATTTTAAAAATTTGAACTCATCTCCTAACACCGTCCAACTGTTTTCACACTATTAGATAATTCTTTATGTAATTTTCATGCAAAGCAGTTCAAGACGATTACTATATTGTTTATCCACTTAAACAAAATACATGAACATTTCAAGTACATTACCTAGTGGATATGTTAAGATAATTTTATACTGATATACCAGTGTGTCCCACTTCAGGATATACCCCAACGATCAAGGTATGCACAAATATTCCTCGTAGTATGTGAGTATACCAAAATTCATCCTTTTTGATTTACAACGTTAATTGGTGATCAGGTCAGTACTTCCGTACAGCAAAGAGACCAATATCAAACAAGGGTTAGGGCTAATACCAACTTTTGGTAGGATTGATTCAATTTGAATGACTCTCTAGGAGAGCTTCTTCAATTTCTAGGATTTGGCATTTTAGCTCTTTTAAGATATCCTGGTTGTGCCTAGGTCAGCATATATCTGGAGCAGCAGAAGGACAACCTTGATACCCTAGATGAAATGACGATATAAAGACCTAAAACCTCAGATTTTGGCAATCTATCCACGCAAGATTTAAGGTTATAAAACCATACGCCACTGATATGTTACCCACTCATACACAGTTCATTATGTGTATATCACCAAAGTAAGTTGATTATTTAATGCGTTTTGCCTATTGGTACATCATATGATGAAGCTGCTATCACACTTAAGCAATTTAATTTTAATTTAAGTGTGATAGTCTAACTTGCTGAGGTGCTATCATTTCTTCTTTTCCACACAGTGAAGACTCATTTTTTATTTTTCTATTTTTTTATGTTTCGGTTTTTGAAAACAGTAAATTATTTACATAATTCTTATGGAAAACTGGTTATTCAGGATTCCTCATCCCGTTGAGTTCGACTAAATGTTCAAAACGAGCCCTGTTAAATGCTTTTGTGTAAAGATCTGCCAGGTTATCTAGTGTGTCGACTCGATGCAGTTCAATCAATTTCTTTTCAGCACAATCTCGTATAAAATGATGACGAATGTCAATATGTTTTGTGCGACTATGTTTTACGGGATTGTTGGTGATTTAAATAGTGGCATTATTGTCTATCGTAATAGGAGTACGAGTGAAATTCAAACCGTAATCGCGCATCTGCTGTTGGATCCAGGGAACCTGAGAGCAACAACTACCCGCAACAATATATTCAGCTTCACACGTAGAGGTAGACACGCAAGACTGCATCTTGCATTGCCATGACACGATCCTCCCTCCTAAGAACTGAAAACACCTGTGGTAGACTTTCTTGTTGACTTGCATCCTCCAAAGTCCGAATCAGTGAAAGCAACAAACTTCAAATAACTAGCAGCTGGATACCATAACCCAAGTTTAGGTTTCCCCTTCATGTAACGAAGAATCCGCTTCACCGCTTTCATATGTTACTCTTTTGGATTCGCTTGATATCTGGCACAAAGACACACTGCGAACATGATGTCTAGTCTAAAAGCAGTCAAGTACATCAGAGAACCAATCATTGCCCTGTTTTGAGTTGGATCAATATCCTCTACACTCTCATGACCTGGACCAAGATTGTGATTCTCGCAAATAGGTGTGTTGAAAGTAGCGCAATCCTCCATTTTGAAATGAGACAAAATGTCATACACATACTTCGTCTGATGTATAAACATCCTATCCTTCTTCAAACTTGCTCTTCATTACCTCCTCAAATTCATGATACATGATCTCATCAGATGACCCAAAAATGATGTCATCTACGTATACCTGTACCAGCAGAAAGTCTTCCTTCTTCCTTTTAATGAAAAGTGTACTGTCAATCTGACCTCTTTCAAAGCCATTCTTTAACAAATGTGCTGACAGTATCTCATACCACGCCCTAGGTGTCTGATGCAATCCATACAATGCCTTATCAAGTCGATAGACTCGATCTGGATAATCTGGATCAGTAAACCCATCTGGTTGTGAGACATACACCACTTCTTGGACTTTCCCGTAAAGAAATGCACTCTTCACGTCAAGTTGGTAAACCTTGAAGCCCTTGAATGAAGCAAAAGCTAGGAACAAACGAATTGCCTCCAACCTTGCTACTGGTGCAAACACTTCATTGTAATCAATCCCCTTTTGCTGATTGAACCCTTTCACCACTAACCAAGCCTTATTCCTTATCGTGATCCCTCGGTCATCTTTCTTGCACTTAAACACCCACTTGGTGCCTATTTCCTTCTCTCCTTCAGACATGTCAACTAGCTCCCATACCTTCAACTTGTTAAACGAGCTAGTTCCTCTTGCATAGCTTCAACCCAAGAATTTTTTTTAGAGTCATGTGAACATTCTTCGGCTCCTCTTGGGCAATAAATCATCTATACGAACACTCATTTAACATCCCAGTCTTCTGAATCAAGGTAAATAATCAGGAACCTTCTGTCACACCTCTTCTTGTCTGAACACCTGCAGCAGCTTCACCTATGATGTTTTCAACTGGATGATCTCTGTTTGCGCGTGTAGTGGAAATGGTGTCAACAACTAAATTATCTCCTCGATTTGATCCAATCTCCCCTTGAATGTTCTTATTAGCAACGGATTAGTAAAGTCCTCCCCCTGAATAGGTTCAGACTAACTATCACTTGAATCCTGTGGAGCTGCACTTGAAGAAGTTTCTAGAGCATCTGTCATTGATATACTCGATCTAGGCATGAAGTCACCTTCTTCATCTTCACTGATCACAGTTTGAATCACTTGAGACTCATCTTCATTGGAAAAATCAGGAATATTAACTGATTTAAAAATGCTATCATAATCATATAATATAGCAGGACCACTCGTTGATTGTTGAGGTGAATAACTAGTGATTTCCATATTGAACACAACCTCAATTTTACCAGTTTTTAGATTAAAAACCCTTTTATTCGATGTTCCAGGCATATAGCCGAGAATGTAACCCTCGTCAGCTACCTCACCGAATTTTTGCTTATCTTTATTTCGCACAATGGTAGAGGGTATCCAAAAGGTTCAAAGCCTTTCAAGTTTTGTTTTCGGTTAAACAATAGTTCGTGGCATGTTTTGATAAACCGTTTAACTGTCAAAACTTTGTTTAGGACATAACAAGTTGTGTTCATAGCTTCTCCCTAGAAAAGAACTAGAAGCTTTGAATCAGAAAGCATAGTCCTAGCGGCTTCAATCAACGTCCTGTTTTTTCTCTCAGCAACTCCATTCTTTTGAGGTGTATAAAGAGCAGAATATTGATGTTCAATTCCTTTGCAAAGACAATAGAGATCCATAATCTGATTCTTGAACTCTGTTTCATTAGCACTCCTTATCCTCTAGATCCGTGCATCATGGACATTTTCCAATTTTGTAAAAAAGATCTATCAGCATTTCCGTTGTCTCATCTTTTGTACCTAAAAAGAAAACCCATGAATATCATGAGTAATCATCTGTGACAACTAAACAATAGTATTTTCCACCTATGCTCCTTACGTTCACCGGACCGAATAGATGTGACATGGACAATTATCTTCCAAGTGAAACCTCTGCACTGGCACCCCTTCCACTAAACCGTTTTTAATAATATAATTCATTTTTCGGTAGTGGATGTGGGCCATGCGTCTGTGCCACAACAATGACTCAGCCTCAGATGCTTTTGACAGTAAACACTCCACTACAGTGGAAGAATCCCTAGCACCCATGTCCATGACCTAAGTGTCATTTCTTCTTGGCGCTCTCATCACTATCCAATGATCCGGTATCACCAAAACAGGCTTTAGACTTAGTCAAGTGGACCGAGTGACCCTTGTCGCGGACTTGAGACACGCTCATCTGATTGTGCTTCAGCTGCTCGACATAGTTCACTTTGTCCAATGTGATCTTCCCGTTGGTCACTTTTCCTCGACTTGTAATGTGCCCTCCTTTAGCACCTGCAAAATTCATATAACCTCCATATATACTCTCAAACTCTGTCAACAGCCCCGCATCCCCCGTCATGTGCCTGGAGCAGCCACTACCAACATACCACAAGTTGATAATCCTCCTTAGCAGCTCCTACTCAACCCAACATAAATTAGTTAGATTGGGGGACCCAAGCATCAATGGTGTTGGGTCTTGCAGATTCATCAACCACTGGAACATTCATCCAATATCCATCACTCCTAAAAGGAGTCTTGGATCTCAGACCTTTTGATGGAAATGGTTTTTGATTTCCACTAGGTCTTTGGTCCTGAGGTTTCCTAAACATATTTGGACTTTGTGACCATTGGAATTTTGGTTTTGGTTCCATGAGTTTTGATGATAATAGTTTCTATGTTATAAAAATTTCGACTACCAACATTTTGATATCGAGTTTGATATTGACCTTGACTTCTGAAATTACTTGATTGACCATTAAAGTTATTCATTCTTGGTGAACTACTTCTAGGTCTTTCATATCTGCCTGATGTAGATTCAAGCTGAAATCTTTGTTGATTTCTTTGAAAACGAGGAACTTTGTGAGTTCCTTTTTCAGCCTTATCTACACCAACAGCAATACTTTGTTGCTTGGTAGCAGATATCTTTGGTGAGTTAGTAACCTTCTTCTCGCCATCACCAATTTTTGCTGGTGATTTTTCCCTCTGTCTCTCAGTCACCTGTGCTTCATTCTTTTTGTTAGGACAACAGCTAGCTACATGTCCCTTGTTGTGACATTTGAAGCAAGATCTTCTAGCCGAAGACTTCTTAATTGAAGTCTCTGGTATGGATTCATAAGGTGACGATGATGATGATGATGATGCCTTTGAAAGATCTTGTTTAGTTTGCTCAATTTCTGAGTTTTCTTTGTTTTTATATTTTGCAAACTGCACATTTGACTCGCTTGTAATAACAGTGGTCTCTTCTTTCATATTAGACCCTTTGACAAAATCAATCTTTTTAATAAAAAATTGCTTTTGATTCTTAGGGTGTGTATTCTTTGTTTTCAAAACCGCTTCTCTATTATTATCCTTCTTAGCATTCTCAAACCCACTAACTGTTTATCGTTTTACTAATTACAAGATATTCAAAGACCAAATCTAAGATGTTGTCACAAATATGCACCAACAAAAATTGCAAACAAGTGAAAATACAAGTCCAAGGGCCAAAAATGTCAAAAAAAAAAAAGATTTTCGCTTCTTCACCAAGTTTGCCACCTATCACCAAGTTTTGACACCTAGCACTCATTTTGCCACACTTAATTTGGTGTTTACACATGTTATTACACTAATCCACACTTGAGGACACTTGTCATCACCTCCTTGATACTAAAATACTATAAATACCCCATGTTTCTTTCATTTTTTTCACACCTTTCAAAATACTTCAAAGCAAAGTGTGAAGTTCTTCTTTTTCTGTTTCTTGGAGCTTTTTACCAGCTTTTAGAAGCCTCCTATCTTGAGTTCCGGAAGTGTTCTTCAACACGATTAAGTACTCTTCCAAGTTCTTTCATTATTTTAGCTATTTTGAGCTAAAATTCAAACAATTTGGCTTCCTGATTGACTTTTGGATCTGACCATATTTGGTCAAGTCAAGTTCAATTGAACTTTGCAATGTGATCGTAATCACAAAGGTTATAATCCCTAGCGATTTCACCTTCTGATTACCACGTTTACTAGTCGAAGTGACGAGTCAAAGTTTCGGTCAAAAATGCGCATGATGTGCATTTTACGACGAAACTATTTTCGGGTATCAAAACATGGAGTTTTGATACCAAATCAGTTTTATAAACTTAGTTAGACATATTTTGTCATGTCTAACTCGTCACTTCTAGTTTAGTGCTTATTTAAGGTCGTAAGTTGAGCGGTCTTGACCACCGCTTGGAATTTCGAATCCGACCCGTTTGGTCGATCTTAGGATACGACCAAACACATATTAGTGACCATAGTTGTATAGGGAATAACCTACTGAGGTTACAGTTTATGGTCACGTTGTTTGGTTAATGTCATGATAAGTTACTTCTATGTTCTAAAAAAATGATGACCAAAATGCCCTTTTGCACATAAATCCATTTTAAACACATGTAACCAAATTTTTGACATATAAATTGATGTTATAACGTTTTCAAACATTTTTGGGCATTTAAGACTTATCAGAGGACATTTTTAACCATCCGATGACGTGTTTACATCAGGCCTGTTAACGTAGCATAAACTACCTTAACGTGTCATAATGGGTTAAAAGCACTTAGGATCCTTTCCAAATCAGATTGTTAAGTTTGTTAAACCATATCACGTGAGTTCCAACACTCGTTTGGTTTATAACACTTCATTCTATCTGATCTCCCGTTTGTAGTCCCGACACGCTAACATATCTATCTAACACATTAGGACACGTTTAGCTTTGTTTATTCCGTTGATCAAGAACACTTTCGCAATCCCAAGTGTGTACATAGTTCCCCTCTTTTACATTTTCTAAATGTTTTGGGATTATTCATATGTGCCTATAATTATTTTCAAGATTTCAAAACAATATACATGGTTTATATATACAAAATGATTTTCAAAGTGAGTACATAGTTGCCCTCTTTTACGTTTTACAAATGTTCTGGGGTGACTCATATGTGCTAAATCATTTTCAAGTTTTCAAAAACAATGTCTATGGTTTATATATAAAACAATACGAGTTCAATAATGTGAACAACTTTTTGATGCGTTATCCATAACACAAATGATATTCATTAGCTTTGGCTGAGCCGACCAGTAGTATGTTATGGTAACACATGACTGACAATCCCAGTATCGAACTGTTCACTTGATTAGTGGAAGTTTGGGTAATGACATAAACTATTTCTGACTAGTTAAAGAGACCCTTTGGTGGTCTATTAAATATACCCTTTGGTGGTATAGTCAACACAGGTTTGAATGTGATCATTAAAGAACGATCAAAAGTTTTCACAATTCAAAACACGGACGATTTGTTTATGACATGGACGAATGGTTTATAAGATGGACAAATGGTTTTGAACAATGTCACGCATTGATTTTCACTTAAAGATATAAACCGTACGAAGTTTTCTTTTGAATCAATCTATTACAAGGTTTTTACAAAAGAAACGTTTCGGTCAAGATTCATGGCTATAAGGTTTTCACAACTCTACCCAACTTGTTTTTGTTGGTTAATTGTATTGCAATATAAAATAGTTTTGATACGAGGTTTTCACTTAACGACTCTTGTAGTCGGACGAGGTGTTGCAATATGTATACAAAGCCACGAATTTGACACACTCTCAAAACCTATGTACTCGTCGACATTTTTATGCTGACTCTCTTTTCAGGTATGTTTCAGGAGTCAATGCTTGATAATATGATGCATGCTTCACGTATGAATGGATGCGGGCCTTAGTGATTTAAAACATGAAAGACAAGTTATTTATTTGTTGTTTCTGTTTATCCCAAGACAATGATTTAACTTAATAAAACAAAATTTTAAATTCTATGAGTTGTGAAACAATAGTTCTGTGACATGACTCCCCGACGTTTTTGTCGCTGTTCGTTGTTTTACGCGGTCGGGGTGTTACATCGCAAAGGTCAATCTGTAAAAGTGGTTGATGAGTTTGTTTATAAGTTGATCCAGACCTAGAGACCAAGACTGAACAAATGCACAGGGGACAAGATGGCTTTTCGATAAGCAAATACTTTCTCATAATATTAGAAATAGGGGTGGAAATATGAACTGGTCAACTGGGTTAAAAAAAGTGTCTTGTATAGCCGGGCCGGGTCGGTTGACTAACCTTCTAACAATCTACACCAGTATAGAAATTATGCATAAATATGAGATTTATCTAGTTCTTTCCAATTGTTAATTAATTATTTTCTACATGGTATTTGAACTGACTTAAGAAAGGGTGTTCTAGTCTATTTAGTAGAAATCTAGCAGAGAAGTTTTTCAATTATTTTCAGCTCTAAAATGTTTAAATGAATTATCTTTTCTCTACTGTACCATATCCCACATCGCCCCTTCAAGGAAATCTCAAGCCCTCCTACTCTCTAATAAACCACTCACCAACTTACGTTTTTGAAATGGTCCAAGTAGATCAGTACCGTCAGACCTGGTGAACCAACTAGCATAATCAGATGGACCATTGTAAAACGATCCTAAAAATGACTAGTGCCTTTCCTAGTTCCCATTTGGACTGGTCCGAGTTTTAAAACTCTGCTTTTAACACAATGGTTCAGGTTGGTTTACAAGAACTATAGTAACTAGTAGGATTTCTCCATGTTTCGTGGCGGAAAGTTAGTTTGTATAAAGTGGGAAAATGTGTAAGATTTAATATATTATATTTATAACATTTAATCATGTAGCCATTATAATCCTTTATATTATATTAGATCAAAATATATTAAACTTATTATATATAGTTGGTAATTCTTGATGGACCATATTACCCTTATTAACTAATTAGGGTTTCCTTCTGGGTGTATATATAAGGAGATGATTAGAGAGGTTTAGGGTTAGTCATTTACTCATAACATCATCATCATCATAGTCCAACATCTCTCTCCATATCCTAAACCGAATTCATCCCTAGTATTCGGTTATCACCATCATAATCTTACACCTTAAGGAGGAACCAGATCACACTGACAAAGATGTCAAACTCCGTGGCTACGTCTCTGACTGGATTCTCTGCCGGCCTATCTGCCGTCACATGTATTTCATTCATGTTTCCATTATGTTCAAATAGAACTGATCAACACGTGGTATCAGAGCATATGTTGATAAACCAGTTCTGTTTTGAATCCATTATTCCGGGATTAAAAATCTGGAAAACAGAATTTTGAAAATCTATTAAGAATCCAAAATGCCACTGTTCCAAAATCTGCATAATATGTTAAAGTTTCAGTTTTCGGATTCCAGAACTTGGTTTTATGTTTTTAGGGTTCATCACATGTTCTTATAAATTTGGAAGAAATTCCTATATTTTGGAATGAAATTTGGATTATTGGGTGTTTTTCTTGGTTTTGAACTATTTTATCTAATTAAAACTTTTCGAAATCTGTTATTGTTATAAATGGATATAATTTTTGAAATACTTGGATAAACTAAATTGACATTAAAAGGGAAACAAATTATCCCATAATCCCTTAATTTTCAAATTTCAAAACTTATCACAACTAACTACCATGATTATAGAATTCGAAATCTTGGAGAACAAGTTTCGGATGGATCAGAGATCCATTGGAGATGCCCATCTCGAACTAACTCGAGTCTCATTAGAGATCCATTCGAGATGAACATCTCGAACTAATACAAGTCTGTCTCAACAGAGATCCATCCGAGACGCCCATCTCGAACTAATCCGAAACTCATCTGAGATGCCCATCTCGAACTAATCCGAAACTCATCCGAGATGCCCATCTCGGACTAATTGGAATCTCATCCGAGTCACCATCTCAGACTAATTCGAGTCTCATCATAGATCACCGTCTTGTACTAATTCGAAACTCATCCGAGATACCTATCATAGGATATGTTTAACCATTTGATCACGCGTTTATGCTAATGACCCGTTAACGTAGCATAAACTACCTTAACGAGTCATAATGGGTAAAAATCACTTAGGATCCTTTCCAAATCAGAATGTTAAGTTTCTTAACCATATCACATGAGTTCCAACACTCGTTTGGTTTATAAGACTTCATTCTATCCAATCTCGCGTATGTAGTCCCGGCATGCTAACATATTTATCTAACACATTAGGACACATTTGAGCGTTGTTTATTCCGTTGATCAAGAACACTTTCGCAATCCCAAGTGAGTACATAGTTCCCCTCTTTTACATTTTCTAAATGTTTTGGGGTGATTCATATGTGCCTAAAATTATTTTCAAGATTTCAAAACAATATACATGGTTTATTTATAAAAAATGATTTTCAAAGTGAGTTCATAGTTCCCCTCTTTACGTTTTGCAAATGTTTTGGGGTGACTCAAAGGTGCTAAATCATTTTCAAGTTTTCAAAAACAATGTCTATGGTTTATATATAAAACAATACAATTTCAATAATGTGAACAACTTGTTGATGCGCTATCCATAACACGAATGACATTCATTAGCTTTGGCTGAGCCGAACAGTAGTATGTTATGGTACTATAGGCTGACAATCCAATTATCGGACTGTTCATTGGATTTGGTGGAAGTTTTGGTAATGATAGAAACTATTTATGATTCATAAATCATTTGTTGATTTGTTAGTCTAGTTAAAGAAACCCTTTGGTGGTCTATTAAAGATACCTTTGGTGGTATAGTCAACACAGGTTTGAATGTGTTCATTAAAGAACGATCAAAAGTTTTCACAATTAAATACACGAACGATTTATTTATGACATGGACAATTGGTTTATGACACGGACGATTGATTTATAACATGGAGGAAAGGTTTATAACGAACAAATGGTTTATAACACGGACAAATGGTTTTGAACAATGTCACACAATGATTTTCACTTACAGATATAAACCATATGAAGTTTTCTTTTCAATCAATCTATACAAGGTTTTTACAAAAGAAACGTTTTGGTCAAGATTTATAGCTATATGGTTTTCACAACTCTAGCCAACTTGTTTTAGTTGTTTAATTGTATTGCAATATCAAACAGTTTTGATACAAGGTTTTCACTTAACCACTCTTGTAGTCGGACGAGGTGTTGCAATATGTATAAAAGCCACGAATTTGACACACTCACAAAAAATATGTACTTGTCGACATTTTTATGCTGACTCTCTTTTCACATATGTTTCAGGAGTCAATGCTTGATAATACGATGCATGCTTCATGTAGGAATGGATGCGGGCCTTAATGACTTAACACATGAAAGACAATTTATTTATCTGTTGTTTCTGTTTATCCCAAGACAATGTAAACATTTAACTTAATAAAACAAAATTTTAAATTCCATGAGTTGTCAAACAATAGTTCTGTGACATAACTCCCCGACGTTTCCGCCGCGGTTCGTTGTTTTACGCGATCGGGTTGTTACAGAAATAATGGTATCAGAGCTTATGGTTATAGGGAATTAGGTTATTAGTAATGCTTTGACCTAGACTATAACCTTCCAAGGTTCCTAACGCGAGTTATGCTACGTTTAGATTCTTAAAACAATACCATCACCTATCCTTTGGTGATTACCAAAAAAATACACATGTTACAAATTCGTTTTGAAAATCAATCATCTATCCTTAGATGATTTTTTTTGGCTTAAAGCCTTGTAAGTTTTCAAAATCCTATCAAAGTTTGTGTTTTATTAATGTAAACACGTGCAATCTAGAAAAGGTGGATGCCTGTACCCTGAGTTTTCTATCTAAGGCTAGAGTGTTCGTACAAATCCGCATTATCTGACAAGTCACTCTTACCTAGGAACTCTTGGGGTGAGTGTCCACTTATAGGCAAAAGCATGTCCTCGCGATACATTATAAAGACCCGTTTACTTTGATTAGTCACTGTGTGTCGTTTGTTTGTTTTTAAGTAACGAACGAATGACCACCATCCTTATATTTCGTCGATATTTTTAACATCTCTCTTGATTATCCAATGTCAAACTCGCATATTTCACCTCATGTTTTCTTCTAGAATGCCTCCTTGACGTAATACAACTCAAGATGCCGAAATGGCAGCTATGATCGCTCAGCAAATTGCTGTTGTACTCCCAAACCTAGTGACCCAGATAAACCAAGCAAACAATAACAACAACAATGCACCTGCACCGTGCAACTACAAACAATTTAACTCGGCTAAACCTCTCAAGTTTATTGGGTCCAAAGGAGCTACTTGACTCCTTCAGTGGTTTGAGAGTTTCAAAAGCACATTTCGTCCTGTTCAAGGCCTGAATGAGCAAAAAGTCGAGTTTGCATTGAGTGTATTCCAGAAAAGAGCACTTACATGGTGGAATGGTGTGATGAGAGATAGGGGTGTCGATATGGCAATGGCACAAACATGGGAAGAGCTTCGAGCTCTAATGATGAGGGAATTCTGCCCACGTCATGAACAATGAGCACTAGAGATGAATTCCACAATCTTAAACAAGATAGTGGAGAGCATCGTGCCTACACTAACCGTTATGAAGAATTGACTTGTTGTGTCCCACCATGGTCACCCGTTGGATAAAGTAATAGAGAAGTAAATGATGGCCTGCCTGACCTCATTCAGGACATTGTTACTGGTAGCAACCCTACCACTGTTCGATAGGCTATTGAATTAGCTGCTACCTTAATTGAGTCTCAGATCAAGAAGGGGAAACTGTTTTGAAAGGGTGACAAGAAACAGGCAGCTAAGACCACTCAAGAGAAAACAAAGGAGAACAAAGCTGAGTCTTCCAAGAAGTCAAGGAAGCGTAAGGCTTCACAGAACTTTGCAGTTGTTGCATAACCCAACCAGAACACTAAAAACCAGCCAGCATAACCTCCTGCGAGGAAACCCTATGCTGGTACTGCACCGTTGCGCAACCGGTGCAATGGTCACCATCAAGCTCACCTACAGTGTCGCCAATGCACCTCGTGTGGAAGATTCGGTCACATAGCCAATGTTTGTCGTTTAGCCCCAAAACAAGCTGTTCAGAACCCTGTTTAACCCCAAGTCAACCCTGCTAGAAACAACTGCTCAAAATTGATGAATGTGGATGCAAATCCAGCCCATGGACACGATTCAACATCAATGCCAACGAGGCTCGTGTTGATACGATGTCATTAACGGTACGTTCCTTGTTAACAATCATCCTACTTCTATTCTTTTCGATTCAGGTGCCGATAGAAGCTTTGTATCACTAGCCTTTGAACCTTTGCTTTCGATGCCTAGAACTAAACTAGGAAAACCCTTAACAGTGGAAATAGCTAGTGGTGAACCCCTTGTGCTCGACTATGTCATTCGTAGTTGCCAATTGAACCTGGATAACCACCTTTTTCCCATTGACCTCACACCAATGTAACTCAGGAGTTTTGACATCATAATAGGAATGGATTGGTTAACCAAACACCATGATGAGGTGATCTGTTTTGACAAGGTTGTTCGTATACCTCTTTCCTCTAGTGAAACCTTAGATGTTCACAGAGAGAAACCCTCTAGTAGCCTAAAACTCATGACCTGTACCCAGGCCCAAAAATACCTATGAAAGAATTATGTAGCCTTCTTGGCACATATCGTAGAGGAAAAGGAAAGGGCAAAACTGTTCATGACATCCCCATTGTTCGGGAATATCCTAAGTGTTTCCTGAAGAGCTACCTAGTTTACCCCAATTCGTCAAGTTGAGTTTCGTATTGACCTTGTACCTAGTGCCAACCCAATTGCCAAATCTCCTTACCGTCTTGCACCGTCTAAAATGCAAGAGTTGTCAAAGCAACTCCTAGAGCTTTCAGACAAGGGATTCATTCGTCCGAGCTTTTCACCTTGGGGTGCTCCTGTCCTATTCGTGAAGAAGAAGGATGGATCCTTCCGTATGTGTATCGATTATCGTGATCTCAACAAACTCACAATCAAAAATCGATATCTCCTACTTCGCATTGATGATCACTTAATCCGCTACAAGGTGCGACATGATTTTCAAAGATTGATCTACGTTCTGGGTATCATCAACTTCGTGTACTCAAAGAAGATATTCACAAGACTGCTTTTCGCACTCGATACGGCCATTACGAGTTCACTGTCATGCCTTTTGGTTTGATGAATGCTCCTGCCGTCTTCATGGACTTAATTAATAGGGTTTGTAAACCTTATTTAGACAAGTTCATCATTGTTTTCATCGACGACATCCTCATTCATTCTAAGTCTCGTGCCAATCACGAACAACATCTTCGTCTAACGATGGAACTCCTGAAGAAAGAACAACTTTTTGCCAAATTCTCCAAGTATGAATTTTGGCTAAAAGAAGTTCAAATTTTGGGACACATTGTTAACGAAGAAGGTATACAGGTAGATCTCGCCAAAATCAGTGCGATTAGGGATTAGAGTACACCTACTACTCCTACCGAAGTCCGTTCATTTCTTGGTCTTGTTGGATACTATCGACGATTCATCACGAATCTTTCTAAGATCACGGTTTCCCTCACCACTTTGACTTAGAAGGATAAAACTTTCGAGTGGGGACCTAAATAAGAGGAAGCCTTTCAAACACTGAAACAAAAACTCTGTGATGCTCCTGTTTTATCTTTACCAGATGGCAACGACGATTTCATTGTCTATTGTGACGCATCAAACCTAGGCCTTGTTGTTTTTTCATGCAAAGAGACAAAGTCATAGCCTACGCGTCAAGATAATTGAAAATCCACGAGAAGAACTACACAACTCATGATCTTGAGTTAGGAGCCGTAGTTTTTGCTCTCAAAATTTAGAGACACTACCTTTACGGTACGAATGTGTGGTTTTCACTGACCACAAAGTCTCAAACACATATTCAATCAAAAGGAGCTAATATGAGACAACGACGTTGGGTCAAACTTCTGAGCGACTACGTCTTTGAGATTCGCTACCATCCTGGTAAGGCGAATGTTGTGGCTGATGCGCTTAGTCGTAAGGAACATGTCAAACTTCATTGTATTCGAGTTCAATCTGATATCCAAACACGTATCCTTCAAGCACAACATACATGTGTGACCCAAAGCTCATTGAAAAATGAGCTGCCACAAAATCTCGAACTTCATTCAAAGCAAAAAACAACATATTACTCTACTACAAGAACCGTTTGTGGATTCCTAGTCAAGACAATCTCCGCACCTTATTGATGGACGAAGCTCATAAGTCTCGTTATTCAATCCATCCTGCTGCAGACAAAATGTATTAGGATCTCCGTACCCAATATTGGTGGCCGGGTATGAAGAAGGACATTGCCTTGTATGTGTCTAAATGCCTAACTTGTCTTAGTTAAGGCAGAACATCAACGTCCATCTGGTTTACTAGAGCAACTAGAAATACCGGTATGGAAGTGGGAGAACATGCGATGGATCTCATCACTAAACTACCACGCACACCTAAAGGTCATGGTGCCATTTGGGTAATCATCGCTCGTCTAACAAAGTCAGCACACTTTTTGGCAAATTCGTAAGACTCTATCAGCTGACAAACTCGCCAAGATCAACGTTGATGAGATTGTATCTCATCATGGTGTTCCTTTGAACATCATATCCAATCGAGATGCTCGATTCTCATCTCACTTTTGGAAGACCATGCAATCTGCCATGGAACCAAACTCAATCTGAGCACTACTTCTCATCCTTTAACAGATGGATAATCTGAAAGAACAATTCAAACACAGGAGGATATGCTTAGAGCATGTGTAATCGACTTTGGTGGTAGTTGGGATTCGCATCTACCATTGGTCGAATTCTCCTACAACAATAGTTATCACGCCAACATCAATATGGCACCTTTCAAAGCTCTATATTGTCGAAAATGTCATTCACCTGTCAGCTAGAATGAGGTCGGTGAAGCTCAGCTCACCGGACCTGAACTCATTCATGACACAACAGACAAAGTCAGGAAAATTCGCGATAACCTTCTGATAGCTAGAAGCCATCAAAAGAGTTATGCGGAAAAAAGACGCAGGCCCTTGGAATTCAAAGTTGGTGATCACGTCCTTGTCAAGGTATCCCCTTGGAAAGGTGTGATTAGATTTGGAAAGAAAGGAAAACTTGCACCACTATATATTGAACCATTCAAGATCGTTGAGAGAATTTGAAAGGCGGCCTACCGACTTGAGCTACCTCCTGAACTTGGGAATATTCACTCAACATTCCACGTGTCCAATTGGAAAGTGTTTAGTCGATACAAACTCCACATTCCCCTCAACGAAATTCACGTTGATGACACTATACACTTTATCGAGAAACCTGTGGAGATATTGGACCGTGAAGTCAAGAAACTCAAGCGTAGACGTATACCGATAGTTAAAGTTCGTTGGGAATCCAAACGTGGCCCAAAATTTACTTGGAACAAGAGGATCAGATGAAAGTGAAATATCCACATATGTTTTAGAAAGTTTCCTCTAATTAAATTGTAACACCCCGACCGTGTAAAACAATGAACCGCAGCAGAAATGTCGGGAAGTCATGTCACAGAACTATTGTTTCACAACTCCTGAAATTTGAATTTTGTTTTATTAAGTTAAATGTTTACATTGTCTTGGGATAAACAGAACAACACATAAATAAATTGTCTTTCATGCTTTAAGTCACTAAGGCCCGTGTCCATTCCTACATGAAGTATACATCATATTATCAAGCATTTACTCCTGAAAACTATGTGAAAACAGAGTCAACATAAAAATGCCGGCGAGTACATAGGTTTTCTGAGTGTGTCAAATTTGTGGCTTTGTATACATATTGCAACACATCGTCCGACTACAAGAGTCGTTAAATAAAAACCTCGTATCAAAAGTGTTTGATATTGCAATACAATTAACCAACTACAACAAGTTGGTTAGAGTTGTGAATATCATATAGCCATTAATCTGGACCAAAACGTTTCTTTTGTAAAAAAACTTGTAATAGATTGATTCAAAAGAAAACATCGTATGGTTTATACCTTTAAGTGAAAATCATTGCGTGACATTTTCAAAACCATTTGTCTGTGTTATAAACAGTTTATCCGTGTTATACACCATTCATCCGTGTTATAAATCAATCGTCCGTGTCATAAACCAATTGTCCATGTCATAAACAAATCGTCCATGTTTTTAATTATGAAAACTATTGATCGTTCTTTAATGAACACATTCAAACAAGTGTTGACTATACCACCAAAGGGTATCTTTAATAACCACCAAAGGGTCTCTTTAACTAGACAAACAAATCAACAAATGATTTGTTAATCAGAAACAGTTTCTGTCATTACCCAAACTTCCACCAAATCTAGTGAACAATCCAATAATAGGATTGTCAGTCCAATGGTACCATAACATACTGCTGGTCGGCTCGGCCAAAGCTAATGAATGTCATTCGTGTTATGGATAACACATCAACAAGTTGTTCACATTATTGAAATCGTATTGTTTTATATACAAACCAAAGACATTGTTATTGAAAACTTGAAAATCATTTAGCACATATGAGTCACCCCAAAACATTTGCAAAACGAACAAGAGGGGAACTATGTACTCACTTTGAAAATCATTTTGTATATATAAACCATGTATATTGTTTTGAAATCTTGATAGTAATTATAGGCACATATGAATCACCGCAAAACATTTAGAAAATGTAAAAGAGGGGAACTATGTACTCACTTTGAAAATCATTTTGTATAGATAAACCATGTATATTGTTTTGAAATCTTGAAAACAATTATAGGCACATATGAATCACCCCAAAACATTTAGAAAATGTAAAAAAGGGGAACTATGTACTCACTTTGAAAATCATTTTGTATATATAAACCATGTATATTGTTTTGATATCTTGAAAATAAATATAGGCAAAAATGAACCACCCCAAAATGTTTAGCATATGTAATAAAGGGGAACTATGTACTCACTTGGGAATGCGAAAATGTTCTTGATCAACATAATAAACAAAGATCAAATGTGTCTAAATGTGTCAGTAAGTATGTTAGCGTGTCGGAAATACACACGGGAGATCGGATAGAATGAAGTCTTAAAACCAAACGAGTGCTGGAACTCATGTGATATGGTTTAACAAACCTAATATTCTGATTTGGAAAGGATCCTAAGTGCTTTTTACCCATTATGACTTGTTAAGGTAGTTTACGTTACTTTAACGGGTCATTAGCGTAAACGCATGATCGGATGGTTAAACATGTCCTACGATAAGTCTTAAATTCCTAAACATGTTCGAAAATGTAAGAATATCAGTTTATATGTCAAAAAATTGGTTACATGTGTTTAAAATCGATTTATCCACAAAAGGGCATTTTGGTCATTATTTTTTAAGAACATAGAAGTAACAAATCATAACACTAACCAAACGAGATGACCAAAAGGTCATTATTTAAAATCGATTTATGTGTTTGGTTGGATTCGAAAGTCAAAGCGGTGGTCAAGACCGCTCGACTTACGACCCTAAATAAGCACTAAAATAGAAGTGACGAGTTAGACATGTCAAAATATGTCTAACTAAGTTTACAAAACTGATTTGGTATCAAAACTTGGTGTTTTGATACCCGAAGTAGTTTCGTCGTAAAATGCACATCATGCGCATTTTTGACCGAAACTTTGACTCGTCACTTCGACTAGTAAACGTGGTAATCAAAAGGTGAAATCATTTAGGGATTGTAACCTTCATGATTACAATCACGTTGCAAAGTTCAATTGAACTTTGACTTGTCCAAATATGGTCAGAACCAAAAGTCAATCAGGAAGCCAAACTGTTCGACTTTTAGCTCAAAATAGCTAAAATAATGAAAGAACTAGGAAGTGTACTTACTCGTGTTGAAAAACACTTTCAAAACTCAAGATAGGAGGATTCCAAAGACTGAAAACAAGCTCCAAGAAGGATAGAAAGAAGAACTTCACACTTTGCTTTGAAGTGTTGTGAAGTGGTGTGAAAAAAATGGAAGAATCATGAGTTATTTATAGTATATTAGGATTAAGGAGGCGATGACAAGTGTTGTCAAGTGTGGATTAGTGTCCTAACATGTGTCAACACCAAATTAAGTGTGGCAAAATGAGTGCTAGGTGTCAAAAATTGGAGATAGGTGGCAAACTTGGTGAAGAAGCACAAATCTTTATTATTTTTCTAACATTTTTGGCCCTTGGACTTGTATTTTCACTTGTTTGTCATTTTTAACACCTTTAACCTAATATTTAGGTTATATAAATGTGTTAAGACATGTGTAACTTGGATTATGCCCGAAAATGTCGTGGATGTCGGTTCGTTCGGTAGTACGGTTACACGTTTAACAAAAATGCGTAAACGCTTTAACGAACACGAAAATGATCGAAATTGTGCAACAATTGACATTTTTGCATTCCCATAAATAAAATACAAGATTTTATTGAATGCAAAAATATCTGGAATTAAAACACAGGGTTTCATTGAATATGGAATTGTTTGTAATTGTGCAATGGTTGAAAAGGCACAAATGTCACAGTTTCCCTTACTTTTGGAAATTTCGTCCCGTAATATAATTAAAGGAAACTTTGTGAAAACAGATGTGGATATTTCACTTTCATCTGATCCTCTCATTCCCAAGTAAATTTTGGGCCACGTTTGAATTCCCAACGAACTTTAATTGTCGTTATACGTCTATGCTTGACTTTCTTGACTTCACTGTCTAATATCTCCACAGATTTCTCGACAAAGTGCATACATAAACATGAATTTTGTCGAGGGGAATGTGGAGGTTTGTATCAGCTAAACACTTTTTCAAATTGGACACGTGGAATGTTAGGTGAATATTCCCAAGTTCAGGAGGTAGCTCAAGTCGGTAGGCCACCTTTCTGATTCTCTCAACGATCTTGAATGGTCCAATATATCATGGTGCAAGTTTTCCTTTCTTTCCAAATCTAATCACACCTTTCCAAGGGGATACGTTGACAAGGACGTGATCACCAACTTGGAATTCCAAGGGCTTGCGTCGTTTGTCTACATAACTCTTTTCACGGCTTCTAGCTGTCAGAAGATTATCGCAAATTTTCTTGACTTTGTCTGTTGTGTTGTGAATGAGTTCAGGTCCAGTGAGCTGAGCTTCACCGACCTCATTCCAGCAGATAGGTGAATGGCATTTCGACTGTATAGAGCTTCGAATGGCACCATATTGATGCTGGCGTGATAACTATTGTTGTAGGAGAATTTGACCAATGGTAGATGCGAATCCCAACTACCACCAAAGTCAACCACACATGCTAGTGTTTGAATTGTCCTTTTAGATTGTCCATCCGTTTGAGGATGATAAGAAGTGCTCAGATTGAGTTTGGTTCCCATGGCAGATTGCATGCTCTTCCAAAAGTGAGATGAGAATCGAGCATCATGATTGGATATGATGTTCAAAGAAACAGTTTATCAGCATGAGCCTCGTTGGCATTGATGTTGAATGCGCGTCCATGGGCTGGATTTGCATTCGTGTTCACCAATTTTGGGCAGTTGTTTCTAAAGTGACCCATCTCGCTACAGTCGTAGCAAGAACCTGGTGGGAACGGAGGTGTAGCAGGGTTGGCTTAGGGTTTAATAGGGTTCTGAACAACTTGTTTTGGGGCCAAACGTCAAACATTGGCTATGTGACCGAATCTTCCACATGATGTGCATTGGGGACACTGTATGTGAGCTCGATGGTGACCATTGCACCGGTTGCACAATGGTTTAGTACCAGCATAGGGTTTCCTCGCAGGAGGTTAAGCTGGCTAGTTTGAGTGTTTTGGTTGGGTTGTGCAACAACTGCAAAGTTCTGTGAAGCGTTACGCTTCCTCAACTTCTTCGAAGACTCAGCTTCGTTCTCCTTTGTTTTCTCTTTAGTGGTCTTAGCTTCATGTTTCTTGTCGCCCTTGAGAAACAGTTTAACAGCACGAGCCTCGTTAGCATTGATGTTGAATGCGCGTCCATGGGCTGGATTTGCATTCCGTTCACCAATTTTGGGCAGTTGTTTCTAAAGTGACCTATCTCGCTACAGTCGTAGCAAGAACAAGGTGGGAACGGAGGTCTAGCAGAGTTGGCTTAGGGTTTGAACAGGGTTCTGAACAACTTGTTTTTGGGACCGAATGTCAAACATTGGTTATGTGACCGAATCTTCCACATGATGTGCATTGGCGACACTGTACGTGAGCTTGATGGTGACCATTGCACCAGTTGCATAATGGTGTAGTACCAGCATAGGGTTTCGTCACAGGAGGTTGTGTTGGCTAGTTTTGAGTGTTTTGGTTGGGTTGTGCAACAACTACAAAGTTCTGTGAAGCCTTACATTTCCTCGACTTCTTGGAAGACTCAGCTTTGTTCTCATTTGTTTTCTCTTGAGTGGTCTTAGGTGCCTGTTTCTTGTCACCCTTCCAAAACAGTTTCCCTTCTTGACCTGAGACTCAGTCACGGTAGCATCTAATTCAATAGCCTGTCGTACAGTGGTAGGGTTGCTACCAGTAACAATGTCCTGAACAGGGTCAAGCAGGCCATCATGTACCTCTCGATTGCTTTATCCAACGGGTGACCATGGCGGGACACAACAAGCTCATTTCTTCATAACGGTCAGTGTAGGCATGATGCTCTCCAATATCTTGTTTAAGATTGTGGAATTCATCTTCCAGTGCCCGTTGTTCATGACGTGGGCAGAATTCCCTCATCATTAGAGCTCGAAGCTCTTCCCACGTTTGTGCCATTGCCACATCGGAATACACTCGATGTAAGTGCTCTTTTCTCGAATACACTCGATGCAAACTCGACTTTTCGCTCATTCGGTCATTGAACATGACGAAATGTGCTTTCGAGACTCTCAAACCACTGGAGGAGTCCAGTAGCTCCTTCGGACCCAGTAAACTTGAGTGGTTTAGCTGAGTTAAATTGTTTGTAGTTGCACAGTGTGGGTGCATTTTTGTTGTTATTGTTGTAATTGTTTGCTTGGTTTATCTGGGTCACTAGGGGACCTACAGAGTAAAGCAGCAATTTGCTGAGCGATCATAGCTGCCATTTCGCATCTTGAGTTGTATTACGTCGAGGAGGCATTCTAGAAGAAAACATGATAGAAAATATGTGGGATTGACATTGGATAATCAAGGGAGATGTTAAAAAAATCGATGAAATATAAGGATGGTGGTCATTCGTTCGTTACTTAAAAATAAACAAACGACACACAGTGACTAATCAAAGTAAATGGGTCTTTATAATGTATCGCGAAGACATGCTTTAGCCTATAAGTGGACACTCACCCCAAGAGTTCCCAGGTAAGAGTGACTGGTCGATAATGCGGATTTGTATGAATACTCTAGCCTTAGACAGAAAACTCAGGGTACAGGCATCCACCCTTCCCGATTGCACGTGTTCACATTAATAAAACTCAAACTTTGACGGGATTTTGAAAACTTACAAGTCTTTAAGTCAAAATAAATCATCTAAGGATAGATGAATGATTTTCAAAACGAATTTGTAACTTTTGTATTTGTTTTGTTAGTCACCTAAGGATAGGTGATGGTATTGATTTAAGAATCTAAACGCTAGATAACTCGCGTTAGGGTCCTAGGAAGGTTATAGTGTAGGTCAAAGCATTACTAATAACCTAATTCTCTATAACCATAAGCTCTGATACCAATCTTTCTGTAACACCCCGAACGCGTAAAAGAACGAACCGCGGCGGAAACATGAGGGAGTTATGTCACAACTATCGTTTCACAACTCATAGAATTTGAAATTTTGTTTTATTAAGTTAAATATTTACATTGCCTTGGGATAAACAGAAACAAAACATAAATAAATTGTCTTTCATGTTTTAAGTAACTAAGGCCCTTGTCCATCCCTACGTTAAGTATGCATCATATTATCAAGCATTTACTCCTGAAACATATGTGAAAAGAGAGTCAGCATAAAAATGCCGGCGAGTATATAGGTTTTGTGAGTGCGTAAAATCCGTAGCTTTGTATACATATTGCAACACCACGTCCAACTACAAGAGTCATTAAATAAAAACCTCGTATCAAAACTGTCTGATATTGCAATACAATTAACCAACTACAACAAGTTTGTTAGAGTTGTGAAAATCTTATAGCCATGAATCTTGACCAAAACGTTTCTTTTGTAATAACCTTGTAATAGATTGATTCAAAAGAAAACTTTGTATGGTTTATACCTTTAGTGAAAATCATCGTGTGACATTGTTCAAAACCAATTGTCTGTGTTATAAACCATTTGTCCGTGTTATAAACCATCCGTCAGTGTTATAAATCAATCATCCGTGCCATAAACCAATTGTCCATGTCATAAACAAGTCGTCCATGTTTTAATTGTGAAAACTTTTGATCGTTCTTTAATGAACACATTTAAACCTATGTTGACTATACCACCATAGGGTATCTTTAATAGACAACCAAAGGGTCTCTTTAACTAGACTAACAAATCTACAAATGATTTGTTAATCAGAAACAGATTCTCTCATTACCCAAACTTCCACCAAATCCAGTGAACAGTCCGATAATGGGATTGTCATTCCTATGGTACCCTGACATACTACTTGTCAGCTCGGCCAAAGCTAGTGAATGCCATTCGTTTTATGGATAACGCATCTACAACTTGTTCACATTATTGAAATTGTATTGTTTTATATATAAACCATAGACATTGTTTTTGAAAACTTGAAAATGATTTAGCACATATGAGTCACCCCAAAGCATTTGCAAAACGTATAAGAGGGGAACTATGTACTCACTTTGAAAATCATTTTGTATACATAAACCATGTATATTGTTTTGAAATCTTGAAAATAATTATAGGCACATATGAATCACCCCAAACATTTAGAAAATGTAAAAGAGGGGAACTATGTACTCACTTTGAAAAATAATTTTGTATATATAAACCATGTATATTGTTTTGAAATCTTGAAAATAATTATTGTCACATATGAATCACCCCGACACATTTAGAAAATGTAAAAGAGGGGAACTATGTACTCACATTGAAAATCATTTTGTATATATAAACCATGTATATTGTTTTGAAATCTTGAAAATAATTATAGGCACATATGAATCACCCCCAAAACATTTAAAAAATGTAAAAGAGGGGAACTATGTACTCACTTGGGATTGCAAAAGTATTCTTGATCATTATTTTTTAAGAACATAGAAGTAACTTATCATAACACTAACCAAACGAATTGACCATAAGGTGTAACCTTAGTAGGTTATTCCTTATACAACTATGGTCACAAATATGTGTTTGGTCGGATCTTAAGATCGACCAAACGGGGGATTTGAAAGTCAAAGCGGTGGTCAAGACCGCTCGAGTTACGAGAAGTGATGAGCTAGAGATGTCAAAATATGTCTAACTAAGTTTATAAAACTGGTTTGGTTTCAAAACTTCGTAAAATGCACATCATGCACATTTTTTACTGAAACTTTGACTCGTCACTTCGACTAGTAAACGTGGTAATCAGAAGGTGAAATCGTTTAGGGATTATAACCTTCGTGATTACGATCATGTTGCAAATTTCAATTGAACTTAGACTTGACCAAATATGGTCAGAACCAAAACTCAATCAGGAAGCCAAACTATTCGACTTTTAGCTAAAAATAGCTATAATAATGAAAGAACTAGGAAGAGTACTTACTCATGTTGAAGAACACTTTCGGAACTCAAGATATGAGGCTTCCAAAGGCTGGAAACAAGCTCTAAGAAGGATAGAAAGAAGAACTTCACACTATGCTTTGAAGTGTTTTGAAGTGGTGTGAAAAAAATGGAAGAATCATGGAGTATTTATAGTATATTAGGATTAAGGAGGTGATGACAAGTGTCTTCAAGTGTGATAGTGTCCTAACATGTGTCAACACCAAATTAAGTGTGGCAAAATGAGTGCTAGGTGTCAAAAATTGGAGATATGTGGCAAACTTGGTGAAGAAGCAAAATCTTTATTATTTTTTTGACATTTTTGGCCCTTGGACTTGTATTTTCACTTGTTTGCCATTTTTAACCCCTTTAACCTAATATTTAGGTTATATAAAGGTGTTAAGACATGTGTAACTTGGATTATGCGCGAAAATGTCGTGGATGTTGGTTCGTTTGGTTGTACGGTTACGCGTTTTGCAAAAATGCGTAAAACATTTTAACGAACACGAAAATGATCGAAATTGTGCAACGATTGACATTTGTGCATTCTCATAAATAAACTACAAGATTTTATTGAATACAAAATATTTGGAAATCTTATTTGAATCTGACCATATTTGGTCAAGTCAAAG
This sequence comes from Scalesia atractyloides, assembly GCA_947069175.1. Classification (NCBI taxonomy): domain Eukaryota; kingdom Viridiplantae; phylum Streptophyta; class Magnoliopsida; order Asterales; family Asteraceae; genus Scalesia; species Scalesia atractyloides. The sequence goes on along the minus strand of CAMTDV010000012.1, from coordinate 55,273,204 downwards.
TTCAATTGAACTTCAGCGTGATCGTAATCATGAAGGTTATAATCCCTAGCGATTTCACCTTCTGATTACCACGTTTACTAGTCGAAGCAACGAGTCAAAGTTTCGGTCAAAAATGCGAATGATGTGCATTTTACGACGAAACTATTTTCGGGTATCAAAACACCATTTTTTGTTACCAAATCAGTTTTAGAAACTTAGTTAGACATACTTTGTCATGTCTAACTCGTGACTTCTAGTTTAGTGCTTATTAGGGTCGTAAATCGAGCGGTCTTGACCAGCACTTTGACTTTTGAATCCGACTCGTTTGGTCGATCTTAGGCTCTAACCAAACACATATTGGTGACCATAGTTGTACAGGGAATAACCTACTGAGGTTATATCTTATGATCACATCATTTGGTTAGTGTTATGATAAGTTACTTCTATGTTCTTAAAGAAAATGATGACAAAAATGCCCTTTTGCGCATAAATCCATTTTAAACACATGTAACCAAATTTTTGACATATAAATTTTTGTTATAAAATTTTCAAACATGTTTGGGCAATTAAGACTTATCATAGGACATGTTTAACCATCTGATCACGTGTTTACGCTAATGACCCGTTAACGTAGTATAAACTACCTTAACGAGTCATAATGGATCAAAAGCATTTAGGATCCTTTCCAAATCAAAATGTCAAGTTTGTTAAACCATATCACATGAGTTCCAACACTCGTTTGGTTTATAAGACTTCATTCTATCCGATCTCCCGTTTATAGTCCCGACGCGCTAACATATTTATCTGACACATTAGGACACGTTTGAGCTTTGTTTATTCCGTTGATCAAGAACACTTTTGCAATCCTAAGTGAGTACATAGTTTTGCTCTTTTACATTTTCTAAATTTTTTGGGGTGATTCATATGTGCCTATAATGATTTTCAAGATTTCAAAATAATATACATGGTTTATATACAAAATAATTTTCAAAGTGAGTACATAGTTCCCCTCTTTTATGTTTTGCAAATGTTTTGGGGTGACTCATATGTGCTAAATCATTTTCAAGTTTTCAAAAATAATGTCTATCGTTTATATATAAAATAATACGATTTCAATAATGTGAAAAATTCGTTGATGCGTTATCCATAACACGAACGACATTTATTAGCTTTGGCCGAGCTGACCCGTAGTATGTTATGTTACCATAGGACTGACAATCCCATTATCGGACTGTTCACTGGATTTGGTGGAAGTTTGGGTAAAGATAAAAACTATTTCTGATTAACAAATCATTTGTGGATTTGTTAGTCTAGTTAAAGAGACACTTTGGTGGTCTATTTAACCCTTTGGTGGTATAGCCAACATAGGTTTGAATGTGTTCATTAAAGAACAATCAAAAGTTTTTACAACTAAAAACACGGATGATTTGTTATGACGTGGACAATTGGTTTATGATAAGGATGAATGGTTTATAACACTGACAAATGGTTTTGAACAATGTCACGCAATGATTTTCACTTAAAGATATAAACCATACAAAGTTTTCTTTTGAATCAATCTATTACAAGGTTTTTACAAAAGAAATGTTTTGGTCAAGATTCATGGCTATAAGGTTTTCACAACTCTAACCAACTTGTTTTAGTTGGTTAAGTGTATTGCAATATCAAACAGTTTTGATACGAGGTTTTCATTTAACGACTCTTGTAGTCGGACGAGGTGTTGCAATTCGTATACAAAGCCACGAATTTGACAAACTCACAAACCTATGAACTTGCCGGCATTTTTATGCTGACTCTTTTTTCACATATGTTTAAGGAGTCAATGCTTGATAATATGATGCATATTTCACATAGGAATGGACGCGGGCCTTAGTGACTTAAAACATGAAAGACAATTTATATATGTGTTGTTTCTGTTTATCCCAAGATAATGATTTAACTTAATAAAACAAAATTTTAAATTCTATGAGTTGTGAAACACTAGTTCTGTGACATGACTCCCCGACGTTTCCGCCGCGGTTCGTTCTTTTACGTGGTCGGGGTGTTACATCGCAAGGGTCAATCTGTAAAAGTGGTTGATGAGTTTGTTTATAAGTTGATCCAGACCTAAAGACCAAGACTGAATAAATGCATAGGGGAGAAGATGGCTTTTTGATAAGCAGATACTTTTCTCATAATCTAAGAATTAGGGTTGAAAATATGAACAGGTCAACTGGGTTAAAGTGTCTTGTATAGCCGGGCCGGCTTGGTTGACTAACGTGCTAACAATCTATACCGGTTGGAAATTATGCATAAATATGAGATTTATCTAGTTCTTTCCAATTGTTAATTATTTATTTTCTACATGGTATTTGAACTGACTGAAGAAAGGGTGTTCTAGTCTATTTAGTAGCAGTCTAGCAGAGAAGTTTTTCAATTATTTTCAGCTCTAAAATGTTAAGCCCCTCCTACTCTCTAATAAACCACTCACGAACTTACGTTTTTGAAATGGTCCAAGTAGATCAGTACCATCAGACCTGGTGAACCCAACTAGCATAATCAGACGGACTATTGTAAAACGATCCTCAAAATACTGGTGCCTTTGCTAGTTCCCAATTGGCCTAGTCCGAGTTTTATAACTCTGCTTTAACACAATAGTACGGGTTGGTTTACAAGAATTATAGTAACTAGTAGGATTTCTCCACGTTTCGCAGCGGAAAGTTAGTATGTATAAAGTGGGAAAATGTGTAAGATTAAATATATTATATTTATAATATTTAATCATGTAGCCGTTATAATCATTTATATTATATTAGATCAAAATATACTAAACCTATTATATATTTGTTGATAATTGTTGATGGACCATATTAACCTTATTAACTAATTAGGGTTTCCTTATAGGTGTATATATAAGGAGATGATTAGAGAGGTTTAGGGTTAGACATTTACTGATAACATCATCATCATCATCATCATCATCGTCCCACATATCTCTCTCCATAACCTAAACCGAATTCATCCCTAGTATTCAGTTATCACCATCAAAATGTTACACCCTAAGGAGGAACCAGATCACACTAACAAAGACGTCGTACTCCATGGCTGCGTCTCTGACTGGATTCTCTGCTGGCCTGTCTGCCGTCACAAGTATTTCATTCATGTTTTCCATTATGTGTAAACAGAACTGATCGACATGTGGTATCAGAGCATATGTTGATTAACCAGTTCTGTTTTGAATCCATTATTCCAGGATTAAAAATCTGGAAAACAGAATTTTGAAATCCTTATAATAATCCGAAATGCCATTGTTTTGAAATCTGCATAATTTGTTAAAGTTTTCGTTTTCGGATTCCAGAACTTGGTTTTATGTTTTTAGGGTTCATCACATGTTCTTATAAAATTCGAAGAAATCCCTATATTTTGGAATAAAATTTGGACTAGTGGGTGTTGTTCTTGGTTTTGATCTATTTTATCTAATTAAAACTTTTCGAAATCTGTTATTGTTATAAAAGGATATATTTTTGGAAATAATTAATAAACTAAATTGATATTAAAAATGAACACATCATCCCATAATCCCTTAATTTTCTAATTTCAAAACTTATCACAACTAACTACCATGATTATAGAATTCGAAATCTTGGAGAACAAGTTTTGGAAGGATCAGATATCCATTCGAGATGCCCATCTCGAACTAACTCGAGTCTCATTAGAGATCCATTCAAGATGAACATCTCGAACTAATTCAAGTCTGTGTCATCAGAGAACCATCCGAGATGCCCATCTCAAACTAATCCGAAACTCATCCGAGATGCACATCTCAGACTAATTCAAGTCTCATCCGAGATGCCCATCTCGGACTAATTGGAGTCTCATTCGATCACCATCTCAGACTAATTTGAGCCTCATCCGAGATCACCATCTCGGACTAATTCAAAACTCATCCGAGATGCCTATCTCGGACTAATTCGAGTCTCATCCGATATCCATTCGAAATCCAAGATTTTATCCGAAATCTTATTACTACATTAGGCTCTTATTGTGAACTAAATTTCAGCTAACCTTTTACGAAACCAAATAGCTTAACTTGAATAAGCTTTTGATGTATCACTTCTGCCCAAAGGTGATTTGATGCATCTATTTATTGTTCAAGTATTACAAAAGCTATGTTAATATGCATTATAAACGTGAATGTCTTATTTCTAGCCAAAGCTGATCTAATTCATTCATGTCTAGCATACTTAACAAGTACATAATTAAAGTGATTATCTCATTTCTGGCTAAAGCAGATTTGTCACAATTACTTTGCGCACATACTTAGATGATTACACATCTGGCCAAAGCTGATTTGTCTTCATTTAGGTAGAATTTTAACTAAATCTATTATTTTGATGTTAGTAATAGACAATATCACAACTTCTTAATTAAATGGTCATTACTTATCCCTGCATTAGTGTAACCGCTTAATAAAAAATGGACTAGGTGTAACCGCATGTCTATCATGTTCTTAAGACAATCCATAAGCAATGCAATTCGAGGACCATTCCAGATTCTGAAGATGCTAAAACCTACTTGGCTTCTGTGGAGGCGCAATTCAAGGGAACGTCTAAAGCACACGCTAGTACTCTAATCCTCAAGCTGGTGACTACTAAGTATTATGGGAGGAGCGGCATCCATGAACACATCATGATGATGAATGACATGGCCCATAAGCTCAAGGGATTAGACATGGCGATTAGTGATGGTTTTCTTGTTCATTTTGTCATGACTTCGCTTCCTTCGTCCTATGAAGCATTCAAGATCAATTACAACATTCAGATAGAAAAAATGGTTGATGAGTGAGCCGATTGCCATGTGCGTACATGAGGAGGAGCGTATGAAGATGGATCAGACTACTGATGTTGCACACTTTACTACCTCCCGCTCTAAGAAGAGGAAGAACACTTATCTAAGGAAGGATGTTTTTAAAGTCCAAAAGTCCAATCCTAGTACAAGTGCGCCTTCCAGTTCTAAGAACTCCTTAGGCAAACCCTACTACAAGTTCTGTAAAAAGACGGGACATAAGCAGAAGGAATGCCCTGACTTTAAGGAGTTGCTGGCTAAGAAAGGTAATGATTTTTCATGATACTTGAGTCCTATAATATTAATGTTCCTGTTAATTCTTGGTGGTTTTATCCTGGTGCTATGACTCATGTCACTAATGTAACAAATGACAAATAACCGGTAATTCGGTACAATTTAATCACTAATTTGTTATAATCTCAAATAACTGGTAATTCTGTGCAATTTAATCACTAATTTTATATTATAATCTCATGCATAGTTATCGTAATTTAATTGCAAAAATTGAGTCGTACGTCATTAGGGCAAGTAAATCTGATCATAACATATACTGGTTTCCGTTATGACGTGAAACAAACCAAAACAATGCCCTAAAAGTGTTGGTAGAAAGTGTTGGGCGCACTAATCGCGGTGACTAACTGTGTCGGTAAATCCGCTAAAACGAAACAGAACAAGGAATAACGGCATGTTAATGCCATACCTGAGTCCATAAATAAATAAAAACACTTATTTGAGAACAACTATTACAATAATACATAACTTTCTCATACAACGCCTAAATTGCAAAATTGTCCGTTTCGACCAAAACGGCGACAAATGTCAGTTTGTCTGCAAGACTAATTCGGAGGATTCTGGATCTAAAAATAAGAATAAAACAATGGTAATCATCCTAAAACAATGTGGGAATAGCAAGAATGCACAAAGGACATCGTTTCCGGTCATTCGTCAAACAATGCACAATTCCACAGGAAAGCGGCCGATTGTCGAAACGATGAATATTTTAGTGGCCGATAGCCTCATCCGGGCATCTAGCGAACTAGTTAAGCCTCATTTGGAACTCGGAATACATTCAACTAACATGAGGTCACGGAAACACAACTTTCAGAAAGTTCGACGGCGGAACATAAAAGTGCCGATATGACCGAACGAAAGACATTTCGATCACCCTAGCTCATCGTATATTCGTCTAGCGAACTAGTTATACACATTTTTAGATCGGAAATGCACTAAGTAGACACCATATCATTTGTGGTGGTCGAAAACAAAAGCTTCCGGTACTAAATAAATAGTTTTGTTTAATAGCGATTATTGCGACGATGAGTGATCAAGCGACATTTCCGTCATCTGAAACATATATTGGAGGATTAAGTGGATAAATTAGCATGTAATAACACACTAAACCCTAATCTTATGCTAAGGATGCTAGATCAAAACCCCTAATCACCATACTTAATCAAATGACCAAAATATCTTCCATTTAAACATGTGTAAAAATAGTTACACTTTACCCCCCCCTTCAATTGACGGTTCAAGTGGGCCCCATGCCCAGTTGATTTTGTTGAAAATTAAAGATTAGAAGTATGGTCTTTTGGATTTGTTGTAGACTTGGAAGAATGGCTAGATATATATCATGATTCACTAAATATTCATCATTTTCTTCATCCAAAAATTGCAACCATCTCACTCTATCTCACTCTACACCTCATGGCTCCACCACCACCACCTTGCACCACCACTTTGCCACCTTAAAACACCACATTTATCCACTTTAAAGCCTAATCAAGATCGCTAAAGAAGCTAGCAAGGATGAAGGATCATTAGGGCTTCTTAAAGAGCTTCATATTTCTTCAAAAATCATCAAGAACTTGTGCACCCTAAACTCATCCATAATCTAGCTTATTTTTATGCTTAGATTATTAGCGTACAAATTGATCATCTTGAAAATGAAGAAAAGATAAACCAAAAACCCTAACTCAGACCATAATAATAACACTAAATATTGTGTATTTTGTATTGATTATATGTTTATATGGTAGCTAGTTAGCATGTTGAAGTTATTTATGTTAAAGAATAATATAAAAGTTGGATGATCTTGTATGATTTAGTATAAAAATGAAGATTTAAACTTGATAAGGTTTAATTCAAACAAGATCATCAACTACATCATCCATGAAAAATACTACATCTTAAAGATAATTTTTATACATATGAATGATTTTTATAAGAAGTAAACATTTGTATTTAAGTTGTAATCATCTTAAAAATGTGTAGTAATCAAGAGGTTAAAGGTATGAACTAAATTAAATGACATGGTAAAAGTAGTGATTTTAAAGTGTTAATAAATATTGAAAACCCTCTTGAGTTAATAGGATTTTAACAATAAAAAGTCATGGATGATGATGTTTTGATAATGCAAAATGAATATTAGATGGATTGTTGACGTTGAGTATGAGCTTAAACATGTTTTAATACGTTTTTGAAACGTGGAAAATGCCATAGTTTAGGGGAACTATGGCGAAGTTTTCTAAAAATATAATCGCGATTAAGACATGATTAGTGGGATAATTAGTGGAACTAAACGCGATTAGTAACTTAAATCGTCATTAAGTAGGCTCTAATGACAAGGGTTAAACCATAAATGCCCAAATGTTTAACAAAGTTATATATATATATATATAAGTAAAAATAAATACTTTTTACAAATATATATTTTTACTTGGGAAATATATATATATATATTATATATATATATATATATATAAGTAAAAAAATACTTTTTACAAATATATATTTTTACTTGGGAAATAATACAAGTATATACATATGTTACAAACGAACTTGTATGAATAACATATGTGTATTGTATGTATATGTATTAGAAACTTAGAATATTCACAATAAAATACCCAATCATATACAAAAAATACAAACACTTGATTATAATACAAAGTGTGGGTGGCATAACAAATATATTCTTGAAAGGCGTCGGAACAATAATCGGACAAACGAAACAATGTGAACGATAGGCGAACATTCAAGATTACACCGTCGCATCAACGACCAACGGGTGAATCACCGACACGAAAGTTCATTACGACAACGGGCAATTCTCGATGAAAACAAACACTTAATAAATGATGCCGACGGTGAGTCTAAATACATTTAGACGTTTTAACATATATATATATATATATATATATATATATGTTATCGAAATCAAAATCCGGAAAGTTAAAAATATAAAAATGTTATAAACATAAGACTTATAAAAAATGGGCTTCGGTAAAATAAATGTGGGCTAAATTAAAAAGATCATTGCAAGGCCCAATTCCATAATATTTATAGACAATGCCCGCAACGAATAAAAGCCCAAAAGCATATAGAACCATGGGCTAAGCCCAAAAATATAAATTACTTGGGCTAGGCCCAAATATAAGTTACATGGGCTAGGCCCAAAAATATAAAAACATGGGCTAGGCCCAAACACATAAATTACATGGACTAGATCCAATAACATAACAAAATGGGCTAGGCCTAAAGACATAAAATTACATGGGCTAGGCCCAATGACATAAAAACATGGGCTAGGCCCAAAGACATAAATTACATGGGCTAGGCCCAATGACAAGAAAACATGGGCTAGACCCAAAGACATAGATGACATGGGCTAGGCCCAATGAAAAGAAAACATGGGCTAGGCCCAATGACATGGATATCATGGGCAAGGCCCAATGACATGCGTGCAAGGCACGAGGACATGTGAAGGGCAAGGCCCAGTTCACACATGATCTAAAAAAATAATATATATAACAATATTAATCGAACAAACAAACTACCAACACTATGATAACATTACAAGTTGTTCTATCATAACAAAGAAATACATAACAAGAATTCAAGATGAACAACGGTACAAGGTCCATAGAGGCCTAGGTGTCTAATGAACTCAATACACATGTAGGTTCCATATGTGTGCGGACACCGATCGATAATAGTACGACTTAACAGAACGCAAAAACTGTGAGTTCATGTCCCTCCTTTCGATTATTTTAAGTTTTGTTTTAAACTATCGAGGGGAAATACATGTCATATCAAAACAGTATGTTAGCTATTTAGTGGATAACATGATCATTTATGCGTAAGTAGGATGATGACAAAGTAACCATTAATCACTTGGTGACCAAGGTGCAAGAGAAGTAGATCTATTGAGTTTGCGACAAGCTCCACTCCTAGTTGGTATACCCTTCGGAGTGTTTTTGTGATCCCAATGATGTCAAATTTGTCTCGGTTTGGTTACTTACTTATGACACATATATGTTAGGGTGCTCGCGACACACTGATAGATCCTTAATAACTCATTGATGCTAATAACATACTCGGATTTCAATTCAGGATTTCAAAGATGACATTTTGATATGAAACATTTAACTACATGAACTCACCAACTTTATGTTGACTTTTTAAAATTACATGTATTTCAGGACGCAAGGCATGAGCTGGTGATAGGATTTGGTTATGGGAATTTGTCAAGACAACAATGTACCACCTTTTGGAGGGTTTGCCTTTTATGTCCCAACTTCGTATGGGTATATAGGGGTCAAAGCCTCAATATGAATTTGTGATGAAAACAATTTCTTATTTTGGAACAATGTGTTTTAAACTATGTTTATAACGGTAATCTGAAACACTTAACAATGTGATTTCACTTTTGAAGGTTGTAAATGTGAAACGAAACTTATTAATGGCATGACATCGTTGTTATTTAATATTGTTTACTAAATTGGATGCATTGATTTCCTAATAGTCACACACTTGCGCTTCCGCTACGACCAGGGTGTGACAACTAACTCTACTCAGGATTCCTTACAATCCTGAGGCTGGGAAGAAACCAAAGAACACTTAAAGTGGGGGATGATAGAGAATTAGAAGTGAAGACCATAGGAACTTTACAATTATTTATGAAAACTGGTTTATGCATTAAACTTTATGAGGCTGGGAAGAAACCAAAGAACACTTAAAGTGGGGGATGATAGAGAATTAGAATGAAGACCATAGGAACTTTACAATTATTTATGAAAACTGGTTTATGCATTAAACTTTATGATACCTTAAATGTTCCTGAGGTAACTCGGAACCTTGTATCAAAACCAAAGTTAGAAATAGACGGTCTTGATATTACTCATGGTCATCGCAAACTCTTTATTCTCTATGATTCTGTGGTTTATGGTACCGGTATTCTGGATGGTGATCTCTAGATGATGACTTTTCCAAATCTTTGTTGTCATATAATATTAATGAATCACTCACAAAGATGAAACAAAATCGAGACTTAGAGACTTCATCCATGTTGTGGCATCAACATTTAGGCTACATTTCACGAAAACGATTAAATCGACTCGTAAATGATGAAGTCTTACCTCCTCTCGACTTCACTGATTTTGGAACATGTGTCAAATGTCTTAAAGGTAAAATGACATCAGCGAATAAAAAAGGGGCCACTAGGAGCTCTAATTTAGTAGAACTCATTCATACTGACATTAGTTGTCCATACCAAGTCGTTGGCATAACAAGACATACTTCATTTATCACTTTCATTGATGATTATTCTCGTTACATGTACTTGTATTTCATTAAGGAAAAATCTGACTCTCTTACAACTTTCAGATATTATAAAACTGAAGTTGAAAAACAACTAGATCGTCAAATAAAAGTTGTGAGATCAGATAGAGGCGATGAATATTATGAAAGACATACTGATGTGGGTCAAAACAAAATTAGATCTGAATGGGAACATTGAATGCTATAAAACAAGATTGGTTGCAAAGGGCTATACTTAGAAAGAGGGAATTGATTATCATGACACGTTTTCACCTGACTCTCGTAAAAATTCGTTAAGGATTGTTATGGCCTTAGTAGCTCAATTTGATTTAGAGCTGCATCAGATGGACGTTAAAACCGTTTTCCTTAACGGAGATTTAGACGAAGATGTTTACATGAAACAACCTGAAGGCTTTAAACCTGAAGGTCAGGAGCATCTAGTCTGTAAGTTGAAGAAATCCATTTACGGGTTAAAACAAGCATCAAGTCAATGGTACCTTAAGTTTGATGAAGTCATGAAGAAGCAAGGTTTTATAAAGAATTAAGTGGATCAATGCACCTACCTCAAGATGAGTAGGAGCAACTTTACTATACTTGTCCTTTACATAGATGATATTCTATTGGTAAGTTATAGTTTAGACATGTTGCATGAGTCGAAGCGTTTACTCTTGCATAACTTCGACATGAAGGATCTCGGAGATGCTTCTTACGTCATTGGCATCGAAATTCACCGAGACAGACACAAAGGGAACTAGGATTGTCCCAAAAGGCTTACATAGATCGTGTCCTTACACCTTATAACATGCAATGTGCAAACCCTCAGTCGCTCTAATAGTTAGGGAGATGTTTTCGGTTCATTCCATTGTCCGACAATAGAGGTTGAAAAGGAGCAAATGAGCCAGATACCTTACGCGTCAGTAGTCGGGAGCCTGATGTATGCTCAAGTCTGTACTCACCTAGATATCGCTTATATTGCTGGAATTCTAGGCTGTTATCAGACTAATCCTGGCCTAGATCACTGGAGAGCAGCTAAGAAAGTACTTAGATATCTTCAAGGGACGAAAGACTATAAACTAACTTATAGAAGATGTGATCATTTAGAAGTGGTAGGATATTCTGATTCTGATTTTGCCAAGTGCAAAGATGACAAGAAATCCACTTCGGGCTAGATCTTTATGTTAGCAGACGGACCTATCTCATGGAAGAGTCATAAACAACAGTTAACCACAACTTCCACAATGATGGTAGAATACATTGTAGTTTATAACGCAACCTATCATGGAATGTTGCTTAGAAATCTGATCAATGGACTCAAAATCGTTAATTCCATTTCTAGACCATTGAAGCTTTACTGTGATAACTCAGCTGCAGTTAGTTTCTCGAACAGTAATAGTTCGACTGGAGCTGGTTTATACACAAAATACTTGTTCTACGTGAACGAGTTGAGAAAAATACTCTTTGTATTGAGTATATTAGTACTAAAAATATGCTTGCGGATCCGATGACTAAAGGTCTCCCACCTAAAGTTTTCGAAGAACATGTTTCGAATATGGGATTTATTAAAGACCTTATTTAATGGCATATTGTACTTACTTATGTTTTAGTTAATAAAATTTCCTCAATTTGATTTTGTATGTCTCTAATATATGTTCTGCCGGTATAATGACATATAGACAAATATAAATACAAGTCAAACGTTAAAGGGCTTATTTGCATATTTTGATCATAACTGTTAGGTTTTAAATTAAGACTGTAGTATGACTAATAGGGGTCCTGAGTTGAATGATGATATACAGCTGTATTTCTCTGCTACGGTTCTTGGTTTAAAGCTAAAATGTGTGTTAACTCCTGATCAGGCTTATCTAATACTCATGATAAATGATTACTCGGCTAAGTGGGAGAATGTAAGATTAAATATATTATATTTATAATATTAAGTCAGGTAGCCATTATAATCATTTATATTATATTCGATCAAAATATATTAAACCTATTATATATTAGTTGGTAATTGTTAATGGACCATATTTCCCTTATTAACTAATTAGGGTTTCCTTCTGGGTGTATATATAAGGAGATGATTAGAGAGGTTTAGGGATAGACATTTACTCATAACATCATCATCATTGTCCCACATCTCTCTCTCCATAACCTAAACCGAATTCATCCCTAGTATTCGGTTATCACCATCATAATCTTACACCCTAAGGAGGAACCAGATCACACTGACAAGGATGTCGAACTCCATGGCTGCGTCTCTAACTGGATTCTCTGCTGGCCTGTCTGCCGTCACAGGTATTTCATTCATGTTTTCCATGGGTGAAGAGGATCCTAGAGAAGATGGTAGGCAAGAGTAGGAAGGATTGGTCTGATAAACTAGACGATGCATTATGGACGTTTAGAACCGCCTATAAGACACCTTTAGGCACCACACCCTTCATGATTGTCTATGGCAAAGCTTGCCATCTTCAAGTTGAACTCGAGCATTGAGCATTGTGGACCCTCAAACTGTCAATTTAGACCTCACTGAAGCTGCTAGGAAACGATATTTCCAAATTCATGAGTTAGAGGCGCTTCGAGATGCAGCCTATGAGCGTTCATGGAGTATTAAAGAGAAAACCAAGGCTTTGCATGAAAGGAGAATTGAGAGGAGTGAAGGACTTTAGGATAGGCGATAAAGTGCTTTTATATAATTCGCGTTTGAAATTATTCGCTGGGAAGCTGAAGTCCAAGTGGACGGGTCCGTATGTGGTGAATGAAGTATTTCCATGCGGAACAGTGGAGTTGAAAGATGAAGTCAACGGAGGCACTTGGAAGGTCAACGACCATAGATTGAAGCATTATTTAGGAGGGCCGCTCGATTCCACCGAGATGGAGGAAACTCCTCTCGAAGTTCCACCTCACACCGCATAGGATCTTGAGTGTAAACTCAAGTGAAAGTTGTAATATTTGATAATTGTTTGCATGTCATGTTTTTATAGTGTTAATTCTTGTTTTCCGTAGTTTGTGTCTTGTTTGTTTTTTGTGTCGTTTAGCTGTTTGCAGGTTATATCATCAACATGAAGCCACCATCCACGAAGAATTGGCGTTTGCAGGTAAGTCTTGTCCGTAACCGGATGTCAAAAGGGGTTTTCACTAAGTTGAAATTGAAACCAAGAATTTTCTAAGGCATGAAACTGAAAAAAATTCGGAACATTCTGTGAAAACACCCTTCTCGCGGGCTGTGAGAGGCACTCCTCACCTCGGTCGCGTCCCGCGAGCGACAAGTAAGTCCGAAATTCATTACTCGGTCGCGGGCCGTGAGAGGATTTATATCCTCTTCGCAGCCCGCAAGCGAACCTAACAGTAGAATTTAAACCCTGCCATTTCATCCTTTCCAAACTCATTTTCTTCCACCTCCAACATACGACTCCTTCCCTTTTCACCACCAAAATCCACCCATTTTCACCCACATTCACCCAAATCTTCTCCTACCATTTTCCCATATCAACCATAACCCATTTTCCAGTCCAAGTTTGTACCTTTCATCCTCAAACTAGCTGTAGAAGGGTTTTTGCAACTTATCCATTATTTGCTTAATTTTTCTTGTAGATCGGCATTACGGTACGTGTTCTTGCAACTCTCTTGCTTCAATTTTCGTGTATTACCTAGTTGCTTCACGTATTTTAGTGTTTGGTCCTTTTAGGTTGCATGCTAGTTACTTTGAGGGTTTGGAGTGCACTTGGTTTGGGTTGAGTTTTGAATGTTGTAGCTGCACCAGTTCTGTATAGGAAATTTGGGTATAAGCAGGGTACGTTTTGCGTGTATTTTGGTTTGGTAAGGGTCAACATTGAGTGTGGGGATTTGGGTTAGTAATACTTGGCAAAAATATCAAAATTTTAATAGAAATTTTAAACCCGTTTTTCTGTTTTGTTTATAAAGTTGCTATCTTTTGCATTGCACTCAATGTTGGTTTACTTTTCGGCACTTGGATCTTAATTGTGGACAATTAAAGTGCCGGAACGGGTTAGTTGTGTTGTTTTAGATATATTTTGGGATACTGGATGGCAATATTTGGGCATTCATTCATATAAGACCTCTTGCCTGTACTCAATCTCCATTCGGGCGACATTGGTCTAATTAATTAATAATGTTGCTTACACCCAATAATATATATCTAATAATAGCTGGTAAAGCGTGTTTTCTGATTATGATCGCGAATGTAATGCTATACGGTCAATGCTCACACACGGTTTATTTCTTCTAATGGTCTATTTGTTTTGCTTGAAAATTGAATGTTTTTGCAGATGCCAGGAGAAGGTAGTTCGAGTAGACCTTGAAAGAAGAAGAGGGGACCCGCACCTCAACCAAGAGGTGACCCAGCCAAGACTCAACCGTTGCCCCCAAATTTTGGGCAAAGAAGGAGAGTTGGATATATGGGTGACGATATTCCCCATGGGCAAAGTACACGATTAAGAGATAGTCCTCTGCTACAGTTTGATCTGTATTCTCAGGAGAGTGAAAGATTAGCCACCCTGATCAGCTATGATTTATTAACATATAGAAGAACTGATTGGGGTATGCTTGACCATCTGGGTCAACGAGGGAGGATCGAACAACTTTTAGGGGATAAGTTTAGAAGAGTGTTGGATTGTGATGAAAGACAATATAAAGAGATCACTCTTGAATTCCATTCCACCTTTGAGTATCAGCAAGGGAAGTTTGCTAAAAGTGATGCTATCTCTTTCGCCTTGGGAAGGCACGTAGATGACATGACTGTTCCACAATTTGTGTAGCTGCTCAGTTCTACACGGTAGATTAATATCCGCCGGAGTTCTTCACTAGCTTACAAGGGGTGTTCAAAAGAAGGCACGAGTTAGTCCAATTTGGTGCACAATCTCTGCTGCACCATATTCCGGTAATACGGTGGCAAGTGATATCATTGATCCGGTTTACCGGTTTATTCATAAAATTCTGGCAGCCACACTTGTTGGAAGGGGGCAAGGAGATAACAAGGTGAATCAGGTTAGTTTGTTTTGTTTGATGTGCATCGTAGAAGACCGGCAAACTTGGCGACTATCTTTGTGTGGTCTATGAATCGGCACTGGAGGGGGGCCTGGGGCTAAGGTGTATTGTGGGCCTCTGATTACCTGGGTAGCCGAAAGTCTCAGTTTGTTTGACAGATACCCCCGAGATAGCGTCCCCGTGTTTCATGAGAATATGCGATCTTCAGGCTGCTGGAATTCTGACTTTGCATGAGCCGGTTAGCTAGAGCCTATTAGACAGGGTCCTCAGGTTCAGCCTCCTCCGGGTTCTGAGGCTGCTTCATCGATGCAGTTAGGCATTCCTACCAGATACCATAGACCGGTGACACGCCAAGAGCTTCCAGGCAGGCAGTATCCTCTTCGTCAGCCTCGTCCTGATCCACTTACATTAGACTCATTATATGATAGGATGGAGACTGAGTTTGGAGATCTGAGGGGGTATGTAGACCAACAATTTGGTGGAGTGCGCCATGTTATGATGGAGAGTCGGAGGATGCATGAAGACGGTCAACGAAGGCTAGAAGATGGGATGCGTTATATGATGGAAAATTTGCACAAGGGGGTGCCATCGTACTTCCAGAAGAGTGGTCAGCCGGGTCCAGGTCAATTTAGTGGGATGGAGGATGTTCAACCGTATCAAGTGTTCGAGCAATCTGAAGAGTCAGAAGAGGATGATTGAGCAGAGTCGGATCTTTATTGATGTTAATTTTCCTTTTATGTTGTTTTAATCTTTTATTGGTATGTACACTAAACACTTTACTTGTGAGATTTATAGGTTCGTTGTGTATGATGGTGGTTAACTTCTTAAGACAGTTTATTTATTTACTTGTTCTATTATGTTTGGAAGTTGTCTATGTTGGTTGATAGGTTGATGTTTATATGTTGCTTCCGTTCGAGTGTGAGATTTAAAAGTTGTTTGCTGAGCATGTTCGGATTGGAGGGCGTGAGTGGATTGACTGGCACATTGACAATCTTGCATTATCAGCCAAGTCGTTTCACTTGTTTAGTTTGTAGTTTATTTGTTTATTTTTCAGTTTATTATTGTTTAGTAGTGAGTCTTCTCATCCTTGCATTAGGGACAATGCAAAATTTAAGTGTGGGGATGGGATAGTTGAGTCGTAGAGTAGCTTGTTTTGAAAAAAAAACCAATAAAATTAAAAAAATCAGAAAATATATTTTGAAGAAGGAGTTTGCATAAATATAAAAGGAAAATGATAGAAAAATTGAGTTTTTTTCGGTTTCAAATAATGATAATATGAGTAATAAATGGTTGAGTTTATGTCTAATTTGGGATATGTGAGTAGGCTGGATTCGGTTCTTAGTTTCTTGAGATTAATATACCTTAATTGTCGGTCTACTAGTGGGTACTCATCTAGAAAAATGAAAAACTAAAACTGTCAAAAATAGTATAAGAAATGTTGTTATAAGCTAAAATCTTTAGAATTTTTAATCTTGTAAATAAAAGGAAAAAAAAAAGAAAAATGAGCTTTATTGAAAAATTTTACGAGGCCTATGGAATCTATCTCGGGGATGGTGACTCTGATCGAGAATCCCTCTAGGATAAGTTGAAAAATTTTAAATATCGAAGTCCACGTTGTCGTTCTCGGGGATGGTGACTCTGGTTGAGACAACCTCTAGTTTAGTTATGCAAAAAAAAAAAGAAGTCAAGTGTTTTAAAAGAAAAAAAAGAGAGAGAAAAAGAGAAAAAGTACTTGGTTTTAAATTCCTTTGATTTTGGTATAAAACGGTTAGGAAATGGGTCGAAAGATTCGTTCCTTTTGTTCCATAAGCTTGAGGTGAGATTAGGTTTACTGTTTTTGCTAGTGTGAGACCTTAGGTAGATTGAACGAACTTAAACTAAATTCATATGATAAGAATTTTGAACCGAGTTTTGAGTTTAAGTGGACATGGATACTTGCAATCGTGGTTAACATAAATTTTAACCTTAATAAATTAATCCTAGTTTTTGAAATCGAATAATTACTTGGTTATGATTCTATTTGCACAATTCTTTTTCGAGGACGAAAAAAGAGCAAGTGTGGGGATATTTGATGTATTGAATAATACATTCATTTATCATGTATAGTTTGTAGTATTTTAGTTGGTATTCATTTCGGTTTGTTAAAAATATATCTACTTTTAATCCTAATACGTTTTGCAGGTCTTGGTTCGTGAAAGTGGCTGAAAAGACGGAAAAAAATGAGCTGAAATGGTAAACAAGACCAAGTCGGATCGTAGTTGGACGCTGAGAGAAGAAACGAGTCGCAAAACAGGGGAAAACACCCGCTGGCGACCCGCGACCACCTTATCTAATCGCTCTCGCGGGTGGCGAGAGGGTGATAGTTATCTGGGATATTATCACTCGGTCGCGGGGCGAAACCGAGATGCAAATCCCTCTCGTGGCCGGCGAGAGGGTAATGTTATCAGAACGTTACACAGACTTATCAGTTGGTGAAAGATAGGTTTATAATTTGAGTTTAACTACAATTACAATTAACTTTAGACGAATATTGAAGTTAGAGAGCCAAATTCTGCATCTTGAGAACTAGTAATTGGAGTTGAAGCTGATAGGAATCATTAAGTCGAAGCAAGAGCTTGGAGACTAAAGTAAACACGGGTTGTATTGTGAAATCTTTTCACTTTTAGTTCCCTCGTGTTTAACTTTGATGAATTATGTTTTTAACTTTGTTTTGATTGTTTTTGAGACCATGTTAATTGGCTAAACTCATTTTGCTACCTAGGTTTTGATTTATTTGTTATGAAAGTTTGGAACTTGTTTTGATTTAATAATGTTTGAATGGTGTTTTTAGTAAAGTAAACAACTTTGACTTTGATTTAGTGTATTTGCATGATTTGAGTTAGTTATTGATTAATTAGTTGTTTTACATAAATCTTGTTGTATGTCTTCCATAGAATAGGTTTGTGTTGATTTTCGGTTCTTTGACGGGTTCGGTAATCATTCCGTAGAATTGGCCAGTAAACCGGAAAAATGATTAAGTAAGATATATAAATAATTATTAACATTATACTAAAATTAATAATTAAGAAATAATAATTTAGTAATTGAATTGATTAGGTAAATTGTTAGATTTAGGGTTTGAGAAAATTCCAAGTCTAGTTTACTTGCCATAATCGAATCAGTTAAACTAAATTAAAAGTCTCAGTTAGTCTAGGTTTCCTATTGAGAGGTAGGTAGCTAATTTCGGCACTAACTAAAAATAGATAACCGAAAGGAAGTCTCTAAAACCGGTAAGCCTAAATACTTGTAGGATATCATAGGTTTCTTCCCGAGAAGAGTTAGGGGTCCTTTTCGGCATACCTTAGAGTTAATCTTTCAAGATCCCGGTTTCTCATTAATATTATTATTATTAATCAATTAAAAGACCAAATCATTAGTAATAGAAAATCTAACCTAGGTAGCCATTTTACTATCTTTGAATTAATCTCCAATTCAAAAGTTCAATTTAATTAGTTTTAATTAAGTAATTTTAGTTTAGTTATAATTTTAGACTTATTAGTGAAACCCCCCAAAAAAAATATAAATAAGTGTGTTAATTGAGTCTAGATCAAGTCGTCAATATAATTAGAGGGTCTCGTGTGTTCGATAATTCGGACTTACTTAAAACTGTTTTACAATTGATCGGTCCACTTGCCGATTAGTAGTTTAGTAAAATTTAGAAACCTAGAGTATAATTTGAGTCTAGAATTAGGGTAACTTTAATTGTTTTTAGTTAACTACTTTTAGAACACTACTCCCCCTTCCCTTGAGCTTTCTAAATCATTGTCAACGTTTCACATCCTGCTCCCCCTTTCTACCAAGTTCCCGTTCAATTTTCTAAACATTCAAATAAACATTTCAGTTTCAAAACATTTTTTTTTAATTTTCAACTTTTAAACATCTTATCAGTTTTAACAACCCTCTCAGTTAACCAAGTCCAAGTTATTGACCATGGTTACCTATTTTATCTACCAAGTTCAAATGAATGACCTTGGTTGATTAATTTGTGAACAAACTGATGTTTTCTATCACATTTAAGTTTTTAAGGAAATTTTAATCATTTCAAAACTATTTCTCATTTCAAAATAAACTTTCAATTTCCAGACTTAGTTCAGCAGCTTTAGATTTTGAAAATCAGCTTTCCATCATCGGTAGTCAAAAACTAATGAAAATAAAATCTTTTTCATTTTTCAAAGTTTAAGCTAAAACTCAATAAAAATCTTTTTGGGTTTTTCTGAAATAAAATGAAATAGCTATGTACAAACATATTTACAGACATATTTGTGAGTTTGTGTAAAGGATCATATCAGTTTTGAGACATATCACTATTACCATTGATTTTTGAAAACTTTAAGTCCTAAACAGATTCACTTAGATTGTAAGTACACTTGTCCACTTAAACCTCTACACATTTCTCAATTGCTCTGATATACGATAATTAGATGTCTTAGAACTTGACTTAACATTGTTTCCCACCTCATAATATACTCCCGTATTAAGATTCTCTGGATTTCATTTTACAGGTGAATATATCTAACTGATATCTGGGTTGTGCGAGACCTTGAGAGCTCAGGTTAGTACCACCGTACAGACATAGAGACGAATGCTCGACTTAAAAATGGTGTTCCATATTTGGAATCTTTTGACTGAAGTTGTCCGATCTTTCAATACTTGGATGCAGTTTTAGGGTTTTAAGCAAAGGTTTTCTACAAGTTATAGGCAATTGCTGACGCAAAATCAGAAGAACTTTTATAATACATCAGATATCAATAATCTATAAAGACCTAGTATCTTAGAATCCAACAATCTCTCAAATGAAATTTTGGCGTATATCTGACAGATGTTAACCCACTAATTAAGAAGTTTTTCTTTATGTTTATATCTTGAAAACAATTTATTGAATGTGCCAAGTTTATTGGCACATCATCATTGAGATCTGTTTAAACATTTTGACACTACATTTCCATAGCATATTTTGATAGTTCACTGATTTTATCATTTACTCTTTTTACACGAAAACTATTTTTGTCTTTTTCATGTTTTTTGTACATTTTCAATTTTTTATATGTTTTTTGTATTTTTCACAACATATTTCTTCTCCTAAAATCAAAAACATATTTTTGGATTTTTGTTTTTAAAGAAAGAAACATATATCGACCAATGAGAATCACTTCAATTCGCCAACCATTACTATTTCACATTTCTTTTATACTTTCTCCCCCTCATGATAACAAAACTTTGACACCTTTGATTTTTAAAACATTTACAAATCTGTCTTTTCAATAAGGTTTGTCTGTTCAATAGTGAGGGTTATGTGAATTCAATATTTTTAAAAAGAATAAAAGTTATAATAAACCCATCATGGCCATTTCTGAAAATTTAATTATTCCGGCCAATCTCCTCGTCATGTGCCAAGGGACTTCATTATTGATGATTCACCTGTAACTCAGAATCCCCTACACAATCAAAAAAATTAATTATCTGAATAGTAACACCCAAGTCTTTTCAGTCTTGAGTACATTATCATCAATTTTTTGATAATTTTCTTTACCTTTCTTCTTTTCAACCTTTTCTAAGTTTTCGGTTGAAACTGATTTCTCAACCTTTTCAAAAATCACTTCCTTTTTCATTACCCATGTTTGGTTTTTAACATTGCTTTCATGAAATAAAACAAATAATCTTTTTGTTCTTTACTTTTTGAAGATTCACTAGTTTCAAAATTTATAAACTTAGTATTAACTGGTTTCACTTTGTTTGTTGATTCTTTGCTTCATTTCCAAACTTGAGTTGGCACAAACATGGGTGATTTTTGTTTCACATCTTCGAAATTTTTCTTAACATCGAAAACAGGTTTAGGTTTCTTTTGTGAACATCTTCTAGCAATGTGTCCAGTTTGATTACATCAAAAGCACGTCCTGCTGTCTGTTATAATAGAGAATCTGTTGACCTATTCTCATTGTTGTTGAGCGAAAAAATCTTCATTAAATTTGTTTGAAAATTGACTTTCTTTTATACTTTCTGAACTTGCAGGCACAAAAGTCGTTTTCATTACAAATTTTGTTTTTTCAAACTTGTTATAGTTTTTCTTATTATATCCCGAACAATTTCTTCCCCTATAATGATTTTCTATTCATATTTAGGGTAGAAATTTCTTGATTTGGTATAATAAGATCTATCTTGTTTGTAGTTTGAAAAACTTTCATTGCTTGTAAAATCTTCAATTTCAGACATTTCTATCTCAACAAGCTTGAAAACTTTTTCGACTCGGTCCAAATTCACATTCTGAATCGGAAATTCAAAATCAGAATATAGTTGATCAGATCTACACGTTTTGTACATTAAAATATTCGAATCGTCATTTGAACTATTTCCTGATTTACGAAGATAGTTATCATGAAATCTTTCGTCACTTTCAGGTTGTGAACTTGAACTTTCTTTTTCAATCTTTGGTTTTATATTTTCAAAATCAGATTTGTCATTTTCATTACCCAAAACCTTGTCAACCAGGTTTTAACCACTTCTGATGCAGTATCAACATCAGACTTTGAATAGGTCACATCAATTTTGTCAGGCAACTGGTCTTTTTGTATCGTTTTTAACTTCAAATTCAGTGACTTTTCCACCCCTTCTGGTTTTTTATTGTATAGTTATCCCACATCGGGAGTGGACCTCCATTATAACCTAAGCCTTTATTGTGATAATCATAGACATCTTCCCCATTTTCATCTTTTCCAGTAGGTTTAGGAAGAATGTGATCCAAGACGTAAGATATTGCTGAATAACTGATCAACTTCTTATCAACTCGTTCCATTTCTATTTTCATAGCTTCTAGCTCTTGCTTCAATTTGGCAATCGTATCAATATGAGTATTGATAGCCATCTGTTTATCCATGATCGTTGCCTTGAGGATAGAAAGCGTAGCAATATCTTTCCTGCTTGCACCACGGTAGTCGTTGATAGTTTTGATCAGTTAATCGTAAGCTTCTTTCGGATCTTTGAAATCACTTGCCAGGTTATCATTATAACATTTATGTTCCCTATATCTCTCGTCTTTCTCAACACATGACTTGCACAGTCTAAACATTTTGTGCACTGTCTTTCTACTTTAACTTTCTCATTTTTTTCTCTTTTCATTAACTTCTTTGACCACGAATTTCTGATCAACTCTAGAAACGTCTTCTTCCTTATTTAACCGATGTATCATAACTTTCTTAGCAATCATTTCTTCTTCACATTGTGTATTCTGATGTTTTCTTTGTTCATCGAAGAAACCTGCATCTGCAAAAGAATTATGAACTTCAGGAATCACAAATGCTTGACAAGCATTTTGTAAAATTTCTTCCCAGTGTAATAGTATTGATCAGATTCTTCAAGACTTCATGATAAAAAATCTTAGCAACACCACTGACTTCTTCAATTTCGTTTTTCCATTTTAACCAGAGTTTCACATTCCATCTTAAGCTTTAATTCTTTCTTCTTTTCAATTTCTGGTATGTGATCTTTAATTTTCTCAAAAAAAAATCATGTAAAGTATATATTGTTAATCTAGGATTCTTTTTCACATCAATCAAAACTTCATCCCACTCTGAAGGTAAGGCATCTGCAAATTTCAATATCTTCTCAAAATCCGAAAACCTTAACTTGGGCTCGAACTCTTTTAACTTGCTAACTAAACCACAAAATTGTTTTATTAAGTCATCCATTGATTCATTTTCTTTACATGTAAAATGTTCAAATCTTTTAACCCAATTTTTTTTCATCTTGAGAATTCACATAAAAAGGCACATCATCGCAATCATTCATTTTCTCAATCTCTCAAATTACTTCTAAGTTCATATGAAGATAAAACAACCCAGATTTTTCAAATTTCACTTCGTGCAAAGTTAACACAAACAAATTCTGATATTTCACTTCGTATGGAGTGATAATATAGATTTTCAAGAATTCACTTCGTACTGAGTGAGCACTTCATACAAACAAATGAACATCGTGCGAAGATAAAACCAAATCTCTAAATACTTCACTTTGTACAAAGGTAATTCTATCTTCGTGTAAAGTTCTACTTTTGAAATTGAAAGTTTTTCCCTTCGTACGAAGTGACGACTTCATGCGAGGGTAATTCAAAATTTCTTGTTTTTTTGCCATTTTGATCGTGATTTCGATTAATTTTTGGGTCTGATTATTTCAAGGGTTTGTAAGAAGTAGATTTTAAGTATTTCTGGAAAAATTCAGCCCATTTTGACCATTAAATCTTTGAAAAATGATAAAAAGAGTGAAAAATGAGAAGAAGAGAAGTAGAATCTTGTAGAATGTCTTCAAATCAGGCCTGTAAGCGCTAATACCACTTGTAGGTCCGTGATCGGATCTGATAGCTCAGGTCTAACTTCATTAACCTAGTCTTAAACGTGCGGAATCCGTTTCATATTAGGCGACATGTTTAACAAGATTATATTTCCTCAATTATCTGTTTTTATTCGATCTTCAACGTGTACAAGATCCTGAAAACACTTGGACAGAGCTCCGTCGTCTAGTCTACCAAAACCAATAGCTAACACTAAGTTCACTCACCTATATATAAACCCCTTACTTCGTGCAAACTTGAGTGTTCCACCTTCGTACGGAGTTAACAAGTTTACCTTCGTACGAAGCGGCCTAAACTACCTTTCGTACGAAGTTGGCATTCCACCTTCATACGAGGTGACCAACCTACCTTCGTACGAAGTGAACATTTACCTTCTTATGAAGTGAACATTACATATAGAAATCTAACATTTTGATCCTATTACAGACTCGATAAGATTCGATGACGTAGGCAGTATACATATGCATCAACAGACTCTAATCGGAATTCTAAGTAAATGAATGGAAATAAAGCGTCTTGACAATGAAGAATGTTTGCCATATTTGCGATAATATTTGATTTGTCATTAACTTTGTACGCCATACTTTTGTTTAAATTTACATTTAAGTCAGAAAAAGAAAATAAGATGAAAGCATATAAGAAGCTTTGCCATTTGTTGGAAGTTCATTATCGACCATTCTCCATGGAAAATCACCTAGACTACATAGAATAAGTACGAGATAATTGGGCCCTTGTTTGGGGTACTTATGGCTTGTAAAATCCCCATATGGCAAGATTTTTTTGGAGGTAACATGAAAGGCTCCAAATGAACAACATGAATCAACCGAAACGAAGTTACCTCTCTAAGTTTTACTCATGGTTTTATACCATTCAAGAATAAACAAAACTTAGGGTTTTAAGATAAAAGAATTACATACACATCTTCCTTCTTGACAAGAGGATGATGAATACACCACAAAGCTATTCTACACCTTCAATTTGATGGAAGTTGACCTATTTTCTTGGTCTCTTGTTTCCTTCTGTTACCATTAAAAAAAAAAAAAAAACTCATGCCTCTACTTTGAAACTCAAAAGAATAGTCCACTCCGGTTTGATCAAATTTAATTGAAATTTGAAAACTGCATCATTAAACACTCAAACTTTGATGCCCATCTTTAAACACTTGTGGTTTAATTGGATTAACACCGACTAGTAGACATCTATAAATTGATGTATGCAAGCATTATAGCGATTAATGAGGGAAATATAATATAACTATATTTGTAATAAAATATAATATAATTATATTTATAATCAAAGACAAATATATAACTTACTCATAATTGATTCTCTAATGTATCTAACCTATGATTTTACGTCAAAATACCATACTCCTGATCTTATTATTGGTGATCCTCCCCTAAGAGTTCAACCAAGAAAACTTAAAGCCTCACCAAATGAGTGCTTACATTATGGTTTGCTAAGTATTCTAGAACCCAAAAAGGTCACTAAAGTACTAAAAGATTCACAATGGATCAATGCTATGTAAGAAGAATTAGCTCAATATGAAAAGCATAAAGTGTGGACCTTAGTTCCAAAACTAACTAACAAAATTGTTATTGAAACTACAAGGGTTTTTAGAAACAAATCAGACGAAATGGTACACTAATAAAAAACAAAGCTAGAGTTGCCAATATTTTTTGCTTTGGCTGGCTACAAAGTTTTCACCATCTATCAATGGATGTACTCAACCTTTCTAAGTAAACTTAATCAAGAAGTATATGTCAAGCAAACACCTGATTTTGAAAATTCAAAAATTCAAAATTTTCAAATCATGTGTAAAGGTTAGACAAAGCTTTATATGGTCTTAAATAGACACTCAGAGCCTGTTACCAAACCTTATCAAAGTTTCTAATCTCATTTGGTTACACCAAAGGTGAAATTGATACTACATTGTTGTTAAGAAAGCATAAAGGTCATTTTCTCATTGTAAAAGTTTATGTTGATGATATCATTTTGATTCCACCTACATTGAGTTATCTCAAAAGTTTGGAAATTTGATGAAAAATCACTTTGAAATAAGTAAGATGGGATATCACATTCTTCCTAGGATTGCAGGTAACGCAAACCATATAAGGCATATTTTTGCCTCAACCAAAATATACCAAAAACCATCTAGAAAAATAGTCAATGAATAATTATTTCTCATCAAAGACTCATATTGTCTTTGGAACCAAGTTGGATTATATCCAAATAGCCAACTACTTGATGAAATAATTTACAGGGGCATGATTGGCTCATTGTTATATTTTGCAGCAAGCATGCCAAAGATTGTCTTTGCAACATGCTTTCATGCCAAATATTAAAGTAATCCAAAAGTATCTTACATGATTGCAGCGAAAAGAATCTTTAATTACCTTAAACGAACTTCTAACCTTAGACTTTGGTATCCAAAAGATTCATACTTTCATCTTATTGCATATATATTGATTCAGATCATGCAAGATGTAAATTAAGACAGAAAGAGCACACTAGGAAACTGTCAACTCTTGCATCGCAAACTCATAAGTTGGGTTTCAAAGAAACAAACATGTGTTTCAACACCTTCAATTGAAGCTAAATATGTTACAGCTCTTGTTTAGTGTTCACAAGTTTTGTAGATGAAAACTCAACTACAAGATTATGAGATTAATTCAGGTACAGATCCAATTCTATCTGACTCACAAAGTGCTATACCCATAATTGCCAATCCAAATATTCCACTCAAAAACCTACCCTAGAAGTAAAGTACTTACCACGTCACCAAAAGGGCATTTACTCATGTGTGGCAGTACTTCACGTCACCAATCCGCGTTTGTTTTTCAGACAAAATCAACATTCCGCAGTAGCTTGTCCTCGCATCTTGGAAGTGATGCATGCCCTGATTAGAGATATACCATACTACCCCTCCCCCTCCACATCACATAGAACCTGCTCCTCTAGTGATTGATCTTGTTCTAAGACTTTAGTTTATTTTTTTCTTTTCTTCAATTTTTAGCTTAGTTTATTAATATTTTAAGTTTCAACTTATACATATCTCTTTGATAATGGTACATTATGTACGTAAGCACACACTTCAGTATATAGACAATTCAAGAGGGAGTTAAGATGTTAAAAGTACTGATGGATATTAGCGCAGGCAATTACAACTCGTTAATCATTTACGGGTCAGTTTAGGTAAACAATTCTACCTTTTGGGTTCGTCTGGTCATGGAAAAAATAAAGAACGGGTCATTCTGAACCCTAAACAAAGTCTTGACAAGAATTAGCGGGTCAAAATGGATCAAGGCAATGTGACCAACGGGTCAGAATGGGTCAAGGCATGTGACCAACGGTTGTTCAACACCTCCGTTGTCCATGTCTCCATCTAACACCACCGTGCACGCCGTCCAAGTCATCGCGTATAGTTCCGACGGCCGTGGTCGTCGCCATGTCTACTACCGTCGTCCACAGGCGCGGACCTAGCATGTTACTAGGGGTAGCACCCGCTACCCCTTAACTCTCTGACGATAGTGTATATTTAGGAGAAATTAACTTTTTTTCGATTTCGTTACCCTTTTTATATGAAACGTTTCCCCTATAAAAGATTCACTAGATCCGCCACTGGTCGTCCATGTCTCCGCCGTCCACGTCGTTCCCACCTTCGTCCAACACCGTCGTCGCCTTTGATTCATTTATTTTTTTTGTCAAACTCTTTCTTCACCATTTTGTGTGTGGCGAGAGAGATGTTTAGCAGTTTGAAGAGTTTGAGTAGAGAGAGAAACGAATGGAGTAGACTGTAGAGAGAGAAACAGGTAATCAAAAGCTTTTTCTTTGGATAACCTCTATTTTCAATTTTTTATTTTTTATATATAAAACATTAAAGGTGCTTTTCAACTTTTGTGTTGTACCATTTGAGTTATTAATTTATTTTAGTTTTTTCTTATTATAAATCAGCCATATATATGTTTTAGATATACATATCGATATGTTTGTTTGTCTATAAGGAGAAGTGAAGATGGATACTGTTAAAAGCTTTCTTGTAAAAAAAGTCGTTTAAACTGACCCTAGCCAAAACCCATTCCGACTCGAATCCGCCCATTTTACAAGGTGTAGTCTCAACAAATTCAGCGATTCACTAAGTAACAAGCATGTATTGATTGGTATCAAAATGTATTGACCCATACTTAACCCGAACTGAGCCGGACCGTCTAGTCTCGACAAAATTGCCCCGTAATATACAATCTCTTATTTAAAGCATTTTTAACAGATCCGGACCTGTTTCAACCCTAACCCGTTCTGACCTGGACCCATTATATCCTGAACCCGTTTCGAGAGCCGAACCAAAGCAACATTTTTTTTAAATAACCTATTTTGACCCATGATCCGACCTGACCCGGCCTAACCCATTTGACAGGAATAATGGATATCATTACTTTTACACATTACTCTAATAATAAAAAAAATGCACATATTTAAAACTAAGGGGGAGTGCTTCTGTTTTTTAATACTTCTTTATAGAGGTAAAAAATAACGAGCAATGTTACTTTGACAAATCAAAAAGGGTTTTCTATTTACAATTAGAATTTATTCATAGTTTTTTTTATTACTAAGATATGGATCCTTAGAAGTTCATACTTTAAAAGTCAATTCTTTTCATGAACAAAATGAAAAATTAAACTTTTCTGAAATACATGATTTAATTTTTTTTCTTAAACAACATGCAATCATCATACAAGAAATCCTTTTCAATGATGGCATCACTATGGACTACAAACCACCACTAAGGTACTGTATATGTATAAGAACATATATAAACTCAACTGTATTTTACAAAGCCATGACTCCGTAACACTTTGAGCGCGTATAAAAACTCACGGCGGAAACGTCGGCGGGTCACGTTACAAATTGTTTAAAAAACATTATTTAAAGTTTTGTTTTATTGAATTAATTTACATTGTCTTTGAGAATTCGAAACAAAATACAACTATTTTTTTAAACAAGTTAAGGCCAGAGTCCATCATATCTATAGCATACTTGATCATGTATTAGTACCTGAAAATATGTGAAAATAAAGTCAACATTGAATGCTGGTGAGTAACATAGGTTTTGTAAGTAAAATTCATGGCTTTGTATTTGTATTGCAATACCTCGTCCGACTACGGGAGTCAATGAGTGAAAACCTTGCAACTAAACTTGTATTAAATGTGTTTGGTATTGCATTATGTTTAACCCACTATAAAAGTTGGTATAAGTAAAAAAATCTTGTAGCCTTGAATCTTTGACAAAAGTGTTTCCTTGGTAAAACCGTGTAAGAAATTGATTTAAAACTTTGTATCATTTATATATCTTTAATTGATAACCTTTTGTGACTTGTGTAAACCAATCATTTGTGTTTTATGTACACCAATTGTTCGTGTTATGTATAAACCAATTGTCCTTGTTTTAGTTGTATTTGTGTAAACAAGTGTGTCGTGTGGTGAATACATTCAAGCCTGTATTGACTTGACTAACAAACCACCAAAGGGTTTGTCAAATTTGTTGCACAATTTCTGTCGTTCCCCAAAGTTCCCCACAAACCCCTGAAAATTTGGTAACGGGATTGTCGGTCCTATGGTACCATAACATACTACCAGTCGGCTTGGCCAAAGTTAATGAACATACTCGTGTTATGGATAACGCACCACCAAGTTTCACACAGTATTGAAAACATATTGTATATATATATATATATATATATATATATATATAAAGCATATGCATGATTTTGAAAATAGTTGAGCACATATGAATCACCCCAAAACATTTAGAAATGTGAAAGAGGGGACTATGTACTCACTTGGATTGTGGATGACCTGCTTAATTGTGTTTAGCAAGGCTTAAGTGTTTTAAGTGTTTCCTAATAAATACACAATGCACACGTATTAGTGTATTAACCCATTTCAACTCTAACGATAATCATGAGATCAAAACCACAACGTGATGACAAAGTATAGCCTTATTCAGGCAGCACTTAAACATCCGTTGTATTGTTTATAGATCGAGCGGACAGGGTATCGTACCAGTGATTAGGGTGAACACATTGATTATGGAGTAGAGTTTAGGTGGTTAGGGGCTTTGGGTATTAGAACAGTATTTCGAGAGAGAAAGAGTATCGACTTTTCGATCGAACAAGTGCAAATGAACTTCTCCCAGACAAGCCTTTATATAGCCCAAACTGGCATCTCCCGCGCGTTGCGGGAGAAACTAGGGCTTCTCTCGTGTGGCGCCAGGGCAGTTAGCCTTGCCTAGGCTGGCACGAGTCCTCGGCCGCCTTTTCGTCCAATTGCGCGTTTTCTCGATTTTCGTGCCGGTTCTTATCGCGTTTGATCGGGTCTTGATCCTAAATGGTTTGGTTTTTAATTGTGAGTCTATTAAAGGTATTTTTTGTGGATTGTTACATCGATTTCGCCCCTAGACTTGTATTATCACATTTTTGCCATTTTAACCCTTCTATGTTGTTATTTAAGCTATATGAAGGGTATTAAGGCATATGTAACTTGGATATTGTCTAGAAATGTCACGAATATCATTTTGTTCGATTATAATACTACGTATTTTGTAAATAAAGTAAACAATTTTATTAAACACAGAAACGGTCGAAGGTGTTCATTGGTTAAAATGTTGCAAATGTTTTAGTCTTCCCTACTTTGGGAAATTTTGTCCCGAAATTGAATCGGAGGAGACTTGTGAGAGAAGATGTGGATACTTTGCTTTCCTTTGATCCCCTCATTCCCAAGTAAACTCTAGGCCACGTTTGGATTCCCAGCGAACTTTAACAATTGGTATTCGACTACACTTGAGTTTCTTGACTTCACGGTCGATAATTTCAATAGGTTTCTTGACAAAATGCATAGTGTCGTCACTGTGGATTTCATCAAGAGGGATGTAGAGGTTTTCATTGGCTAAACACCTTTTTAAGTTAGACGTGGAAGGTTGGATGAACATTTTCAAGTTCAGGAGGTAGTTCGAGTTTGTAGGCTACCTTTCTGATCTTTTCAATGATATTAAAAGGTCCCAAAAATCAGGAGCTAGTTTACCTTTCTTTTCAAATCTGACCACACCCTTCCAAGGCGATACCTTGAGAAGAACATGGTGACCAATTTGGAATTCCACAGCATAACTCTTTTGATGACTTCTATTGTCAAAAGGTTATTGTGGATTTTCATGATTTTGTCTATTGTTTCTTGAATGAGTTCAGGTCCGGTGATTTGAGCTTCACCAACTTCATTCCAAAAGACAGGTAAACAACATTTTCGACCATAAAGAGCCTCGAATGGAGCCATGTTGATGCTGGAGTGGTAATTGTTATTGTAGGAGAATCCGATCAAAGGCATATGCGAATCCCAACTACCACCAAATTCAACCACACAAGCTCTAAGTATATCCTCAAGTGTTTGGATAGTGCTTTTGGTTTGTACATCCGGTTGAGGATGATAAGTAGTGCTTAGATTTAATTTGGTTATCATGGTAGATTGCATAGTTTTCTAGAAACGAGATGAGAAAGGACCATCACGATCTAAAATGATGTTCAAAGGAACACCATGATGAGATACAATCTCATCAATTAGATCTTATCAAGTTTGTCAGCAGAGAAGTCCTAACGAATCTACAAAAAGTGTGCTGACTTAGCCAGACGGTCAATGACTACCCAAATGGAATCATGACCTCTAGAAGCGCGGGGCAACATAGTGATGAGATCCATAGCGATGTTCTCCCACTTCAATACCGGAACGTCTTGTTGTTCGAGCAAACCGGGGGGACGTTGATGTTTTGCCTTGACTTTAAGACAAGTAAGACATTTGGACACGTACAAAGCTATATCCTTCTTCATACATGGCCACCAATACTGGGTATGAAGATCCATGTACATTTTATCCGTACCTAGATGGATAGAGTAACGTGACTTGTGTTCTTCATCCATAAATAAGGTACGAAGATTATCTTGGTTTGGAATCAATAAATGATTCAAGAAATAGAGTAACCCATCATTTTTAGTTTCAAGCTGAAGCTCAAGATTATGTGGTAGTTCATTATTCATCAAGCCTTGGGTTACGCAAGTACGTTGGGCTTGGAAAATACATGTTTGGATATCTGATTGGATATGACACAGTGAAGTTTGACGTGTTCTTTGTGACTAAGTGCGTCTGCTACGACATTTGCCTTACAAGAATGGTAACGAATTTTGCAGTCATAGTCGTTCAGAAGTTTGACCCAAGTCGTTGTCTCATGTTTAGTTCCTTTTGATTGAAAATGTGTTGGAGACTTTTGTGGTAAGTGAAAACCACACATTTAGTACCGTAGAGGTAATATCTCCAAATTTTGAGAGCGAAAACAAAAGCACCTAACTCAAGATCATGAGTTGTGTAGTTCTTTTCGAGGATTTTCAATTGTCTTATTTCATATGTTAGGACTTTGTCTCTTTGCATGAGAACACAACCAAGGCCTAGATTTGAAGCATCACAATATACAACAAAATCATTATTGCCATTGGGCAAGGATAGAATAGGAGCATCACAAAGCTTTTGTTTCAAGATTTGAAAAGCTTCATCTTGTTTGGGTCCCCACTCAAAAGGTTTATTCTTTTGACTTAAAGAAGTGAGTGGAACCGCAATCTTTGAAGAGTTTGCGATAAAACGATGGTAGTAACCAGCTAGACCAATAAAAGAACAAACTTTGGTAGGAGTAGTAGGTCTACAACAATCCTTGATCACTGTGATTTTGGCGGGCTACACATATATGCCTTGTTCATTGACAATGTGACCCAAGAATTGAACTTCATTTAACCAAAATTCACACTTGAAAAATTTGGCATAAAGTTGTTCCTTCTTTAGAAGTTCCATTGTTAGACAGAGGTGAAGTTCGTGGTCAGTTCGAGATTATGAATATATTAAGATGTTATCGATAAAAACAATGATGAACTTATCTAAGTAAGGTTTACAAACCCTATTCATTAAGTCCATGAAAACAACAGGAGCATTTGTCAACCCAAAAGGCATGACAGTGAACTCGTAATGGCCATATTGGGTTCGAAAAGCGTTTTGGGAATGTTTTCTTCTTATACACAAAGTTGCTGATACCCATAACGGAGGTTGATTTTTGAAAAGCAGGTAGCACCTTGTAGTTGATCAAAAACATCATCTATTCAATGTAGGGGATATCGATTTTTAATCGTGAGTTTGTTGATCTCACGATAATCGATACACATACGAAAGGATCCATCCTTCTTTTTTAAAAAAACATAGGAGCACCCCAAGGTTAGAAGCTTGGATGGATAAATCCTTTGACCGATAGCTCTTGGAGTTGTTTCGAAAACTCTTGCATTTCAGACGATGCAAGACGATAAGGGGATTTGGCAATTGGGTGACACTAGGTACAAGGTCAAGACGAGAAGCAAAAATCTTTATCATTTTTTTGACCTTTTGGCCATTGGACTTGTATTTTCACTTGTTTGCCATTTCTAACCCCTTTAACTTAATATTTAGGTAATATAAAGGTGTTAAGACATGTGTAACTTGGATTATGCCCGAAAATGTCATGGATGTTGGTTTGTTCGGTTGTACAGTTACGCCTTTTGCAAAAATGCGTAAAACGCTTTAACGAACACGAAAAACGATTGACATTTTTGCATTCTCATCAATAAAATACAAGATTATATTGAATACAAAAATATTTGGATTGAGACACATGGTTCGTATCTTGAATACGGAGCAACAGACTTTCGCAGTTGTTTGTAATTGTAAATGACTGATAAGGCTTGGAAATTTCTCCCTGAAATTCAATTAGATGAAACTTTGTGAAAACAGATGTGGATATCTCGTTTTCATCCGATCCTCTCATTCTCAAGTATATTCTGGGCCACGTTTGGATTCCCAGCGAACTTTAACTATCGGTATATGTCTACGCTTGAGTTTCTTGATTTCACGGTCCAATATCTTGTAACACCTCGTAAAATCGTGTCCAATAGTATAGTGACACGTATTGTATTTTATTTTTTTTAGTCTATTAAAGACTAACATGGACTAAAAGCGTCAACATGCTCAAACTAAGTCTCTGAGTGTCTTCTGATGTCAACATGCATAAAACATAGCCTCTGAGTGACCATTAGTGTCAACATGCTTAAAACATAGCCTCTGAGTGACCGTTAGTATCAACATGCTTAAAACTTGGCTTCTGAGTGACCATTGTGTCAACATGCCCAGCCTCTGAGTGACATCGGAGTCAACATGCGTATAACGAGCCTCTGAGTGATCTTTTACGAAGTCCTAACTCTCGTATGTTCCATTTATTGGACGAGAGGGATTAAATCCGTGATTATATGAAAGTTGGGCATTGGAGGGTTAAAAGTGTCACATGTTAATTTATACCTCTGAGTGACCTTTTAACGAACCAAGAGCTCGACAATGTCCGGGCATAATCCCGGGTACGCCAAATTTTGGCTACGGAGGGCTAAAAGTGCTAAAAAGGTGTTTTAGGAGGTTTAAAGGGGTTTTATAAGTTTAGGGGCTAAAAGTGTCAAACTTTGAAACTGGCTTAGGGGCGCTCGCTGGGCGCAGAGGTAAGGCCTGTGCCTCTTGCGGCCCGCAGAGACCTGTATCTTAAGAAAATTTGCCTTAGCCACCACACAAAGTGCCAAAAACCATTTTACAAAACCATGGCTTCCCAAACAGCTATACCACGTTTTGGGACACTTGTAAGCTTCCTCTTACACCCCTTAACACCTAGCATCACCTCCTTCAAGCTCTCCAACTATAAATAGGTGCAAAGGTTCAACCTTTGAACTTACACCTTTCTCATTTTGAACTCTTCTCCCTCCTCTGGAAGTTCCTAACTGAAAGGAGCATCCAACTTAGTTCTCATGCATTCTAGGAACCTCTTGTAAGTATTCCTTGCTCTTGCATTTTCGTTTATAGGCTTTTATAGCCAAAAGTCAAGCGTTTTTTCGGAAAACGCCTTGACTTTCGGTTAAGACCATTATGGTCCAGCTATTATTCGTAATGAACATGGCTAAGTGATCGTAATAAGGTAGGTGTAAGTCCCTATAAAGGGCACCTCCTGAAGATCATGTTTGCTAGACCAATTAATGGGTCAAAGTTATGATATTAAAAAGTCAAACATGCCATTTTTCGGAAAAATCATAAATTGATCTTATATGTGTTATGAAATCTGTTTTGACACTTCAACAAGTTGGTAATAATTATTAGAACATGGAAGAACATGTTCGGCTCGTCAATTTCAGTTCTAGGGTCGTTTCGCAACCGAAAGTCACAAAGTTTGACTTCTGCTTTGACTTTCGATTCTGACCCGATTTAGATTAGTTACCTACTGATCTAAAGTTGCATTATGATCATAATATAATGTAGCATAACCCTCTGAGGTTATATTACACGATCATAATTAGAAGCTGAGTTTATGCACAAGTTCCGTAATTATGCCATTTTGACTAAAATGCCCTTTTTGCATAAAATACGTTTAAATGATAATGAGCTTGAAAATAAGTTTCCTACTGATATAATATTATGAGTAGGATTATTTGGGATGTTAAATCATATTATAAACTGAGTTTATGACCAAGTCCTTGTAATATGTCGGTAAATGACGATAAAGCCCTTATAGCTTATAAAATGGTTTTAATCATATCTATTCAAGGAAAATATTTTACCTACTAATATGTTATATTAAAATAACATATCTAAGACATTTTAATCTGACCCTAACATCAGTTTTTGTTAAACATCGCATAAATCGTCATTTTACGACATAAGCGTCGTTTCGGCGCATAGTATGGTTTTAAACCATAACTATCAACCAAGACTTGTTACCTACTGATTTTAAAACTTACTTTAAATATTTTTATAGTAGGTACATGATACAAAACTCAGAATCCCAAATAATTTATAAATTATGTGTAAAATGACCAAAATGCCCCTTCGGTGCATAGTTTGGTCCTAAAAGATAAATTACACATGTAACTGATATCCTACTGATATTATATCATAAATAAGTTATTTTTCCAGAATACTTATACTTATAACATTTAATTATATTCATGTTCCTTTTATACGGTATGAAATTACCAAAATGCCCTTATAAGGCATAGTTTCATTTTAAAACCTTAACGGACATATAAGTTGATATCCTATTGTTATTGCCACTTAATTAAAGTATAATGGCATGTAGAACTTGTCCATGACTTATCCGGTTACCCATTATCGCTTATAAGCGTACGGTTGATTATACGTAACTAGTTTACGAAATTTAACCAAAACGGGTTTAACCTTATCATTTTAAGCTCAAAATCCAGAATGTTAATAGTTTACCCATATTATACAAGTAAAAATACTTGTCGGGTTTAAACTACATTCTATCCAATCATCAATTAATCAGGCGTTATACGTTTTGATCCTGTACACTACTCGGTCTAAGTCTATGACTTAAATAAGACCGTTAGTATTTAATTGGTTAGCTTATGCCATAATCTAGACTAGAGCCTTCCGGTAAATGCTATCTGCACTTAGATCATTTTGGATATGGCTGAGATATTAAATCTTGCATTTTTAGATCATGACTAGGTCAAGTAAATACTCTTGACTTATTTCCCGTATACGGGACTGGGATACGGTAAATTATTACCGCTTGGTCGGAAATGAGATTAATCGAATGCCAGATTGTGGCTAGTAGATCCGCATATTTGGTTTAATCAGTTTTGTTTGATAACTTAAACATCGGGGGTTAAATTACCGTGTCTTTGATATCCTCGGCTCATTACATTAGATAATGGCCACGACCTTAGCGCGGGGTGTAGGCATACACCTGACAGACGCTCAAATACAAATTATCCAAGACGTTGGGAATAACTCTTTTGCGAGTTCTAAGTGGTGTGTATTTAATCATGTCTCGGTCTATGTACTGGGCCCTGTATATATATGGACAAACATGTGAATCTGTTAACAAGGTTACAAAGTAACTTTTCCAAGTTATAAAAGATTTGTGCCCTGTGAACTTAAATCTAATTTCTAAAAATGTTTTCAAAATGAGTCTGTCGCGTGTATTTACCAGCGAAAGCTGATGATTTTCAAAAGACTAAGCTTGCAGGTACAATACGAAATAGGCTGGAAGCTGCTCGGTAGTGAAATACGAGGATCTTGCAAATCCTTAGATCTGCCCTAAAGTCTGTTTTATATTCTTTCTTTGTACATTTTATGATCCGCTTGTGGATCTTCTATTACGAGCCTGTATATTATTTTGTATTTCGAGCATTCGGTTTGTAATAGTAATTTTACTCTAAGACTTCCGTTGTGCCGTGTTTAATTGACTATGATGTTATCAACTGATGTCATGGTACTCCCCACTCGGGCCCACTGGTGAATGGATTTGGGTTAGAAATCTGGGGTGTGACATATCTCCACAGGTGTCTCAACAAAGTGCACGGTGTCATTAACGTGAATTTCGTCGAGGGGATTGTGGAGGTTTGTATCGGCTAAATACTTTTTCAAATTGGACACCTGGAATGTTGGGTGAATATTCCCAAGTTCAGGAGGTAGCTCAAGTCGGTAGGCCACCTTTCCGATTCTCTCAACGATCTTGAATGATCCAATATATTGTGGTGCAATTTTTCCTGTCTTTCCAAATCTAATCACACATTTCCAAGGGGATACCTTGACAAGGACGTGATGACCAATTTGGAATTCCAAGGGCTTGCGTCGTTTGTCTCCATAACTCTTTTGACGACTTCTAGCTGTCAGAAGGATATCGAAAATCTCTTGACTTTGTCTGTTGTGTCGTGAATGAGTTCAGGTCCAATGAGCTGAGCTTCATCGACCTCATTCTAGCAGACAGGTGAACGACATTTTTGACCGTATAGAGCTTTGAAAGGCGCCATATTGATGCTGGCGTGATAACTATTGTTGTAGGAGAATTCGACCAATGGTAGATGAGAATCCCAACTACCACCAAAGTTGATCACACATGCTCTAAGCGTATCCTCCAGTGTTTGAGTTGTCCTTTTAGATTGTCCATCCGTTTAGGATGATAAGTAGTGCTCATATTGAGTTTTGTTCCCATGGTAGATTGCATGGTCTTCCAAAAGTGAGATGAGGATCGAGCATCCCGATCGGATATGATGTTTAAAGGAACACCATGACGAGATACAATCTCATCAATGTAGATCTTGGCGAGTTTATCAGCAGATAGATCCTCACGAATAGCCAAAAGTGTGCTGACTTTGTTAGACGATCGATGATTACCCAAATGGCATCATGACCTCTAGGTGTGCACGATAGTTTAGTGAGGAGATCCATCGTAATGTTCTCCCACTTCCATACCGGTATTTCTAGTTACTCCAGTTAACTAGATGGGCGCTGATGTTCTGCCTTAACTTTAAGACAAGTTAGGCATTTAGACACATACAAGGCAATGTCCTTCTTCATACCCAGCCACCAATACTGGGCATGGAGATCCTTATACATTTTGTCTACACCAGGATGGATTGAATAACGAGACTTATGAGCTTCGTCCATCAATATGGTGTGGAGATTGTCTTGACTAGGAATCCACAAACGGTTCTTGTAGTAGAATAATCCGTTGTCTTTTGTTTCGAGTTGAAGTTCGAGATTTTATGGCAGCTCATTTTTCAACAAGCTTTGGGTCACACATGTATGTTGTGCTTAAAGGATACGTGTCTGGATATCAAATTGAACTCGAACACAATGAGGTTTGACATGTTCCTTCTGACTAAGCGCATCAGCCACAACATTTGCCTTACCAGGATGCTAGCGAATCTCGTAGTCATTTAGAAGTTCAACCCAACGTCGTTGTCTCATGTTTACCTCCTTTTTATTGAAAATTGCTCAGTGAAAACCACACATTTCGTACTGTAAAGGTAGTGTCTCCAAATTTTGAGAGCAAAAACTACAGCTCCTAACGCAAGATCCTGAGTTGTGTAGTTCTTTTCGTGGATTTTCAATTGTCTTGACGCATAGGCTATGACTTTGTCTCTTTGCATGAGAACACAACCAAGGCCTAGGTTTGATGTGTCACAATAGACAATGAAATCGTCGTTGCCATCGGGTAAAGATAAGATAGGAGCATCACAGAGTTTTTGTTTCAGTGTTTGAAAGTCTTCCTCTTGTTTGGGTCCCAACTCGAAAGGTTTATTCTTCTGAGTCAAAGTGGTGAGGGGAACCGCGATCTTTGAAAAGTCCGCGATGAATCATTGATAGTATCCATCAAGACAAAGAAATGAATGAACTTCGGTAGGAGTACTAGGTGTACTCCAATCCCTAATCGCACTGATTTTGGTGGGATCTACATATATACCTTGTTCGTTAACAACGTGTCCCAAAAATTAAACTTCTCTAGCCAAAATTTACACTTGGAGAATTTGGCGTAAAGTTGTTCTTTCTTCAGGAGTTCCATCATTGACGGAGATGTTGTTCGTGATCGGCTCGAGACTTAGAATAAATGAGGATGTCGTCGATGAAAAAAATGATGAACTTGTCTAACTAAGGTTTACAAACCCTATTCATTAAGTCCATGAAGACGGCAGGAGCATTCGTCAAACGAAAAGGCATGACAGTGAACTGTAATGGCCGTATTGAGTGCGAAAAGCAGTCTTGGGAATATCTTCTTCGAGTACACGAAGTTTATGATACCCAGAATGCAGATCAATCTTTGAAAAGCAGGTCGCTCCTTGTAGCTGATCAAAGAGATCATCAATGCGAGGTAGGGGATATCGATTTTTGATTGTGAGTTTGTTGAGCTCACGATAATCGATACACATATGGAAGGATCCATCCTTCTTTTCACAAATAGGACAACAGCGCCCCAAGGTGAAAAGCTTGGATGAATGAATCCCTTGTCTGAAAGTTCTTTGAGTTGCTTTGACAACTCTTGCATTTCAGATAGTGCAAGACGGTAAGGAGATTTGGCAATTGGGTTGGTACCGGGTACAAGGTCAATATGAAACTCAACTTGACGAATTGGGGGTAAACCAGGTAGCTCTTCAGGAAACACCTCAGGATATTCCCGAACAACGGGGATGTCCTGAACGGATTTGCCCCTGCGTTTTTCCTCTACGATATGAGCCAAGAAGGCTACATAATTCTTTAGTAGGTAATTTTAGGCCTGGGTACAAATCATGAGCTTTAGGCTACTAAAGGGTTTCTTTCCGTGAACTAAGGTTTCGCCAGACGAAAGAGGTATACGAACAACCTTGTCGAAACAGATCACCTCAACATGGAGTTTGGTTAACAAATCCATTCCTATGATGATGTCAAAACACCCGAGTTGCATTGGTGTGAGGTCAATGGGAAAAAGGTGGTTATCCATGCTCAATAGCAACTACGAATGACATAGTCGAGCATAAGGGGTTCACCACTAGCTATTTCCACCATTAAGGGTTTTCCTAGTTTAATCCTAGCCAATGAATGCAAAGGTTCAAAGGCTTGTGATACAAATTTTCTATCGGCACCCGAATCAAAAAGAATAGAAGCAGGATGATTGTTAACAAGGAACATACCGTTAATGACTTTGTTATCAGCACGATCCTCGTTGGCATTGATTTTGAATGCGCGTCCATGGGCTGGATTTGCATTCGCGTTCACCAATTTTGGGCAGTTGTTTCTAAAGTGACCCATCTCGCCACAGTTGTAGCAAGAACCAGGTGGGAACGGGGGTCTAGCGGGGTTGGCTTGGGGTTGAACAGGGTTCTGAATAGCTTGTTTGGGGCCGAACGACAAATATTGGCTATGTAACCCAATCTTTCACACGAGGTGCATTGGTGACACTATAGGTGAGCTTGATGGTGACCATTGCACTGGTTGCACACGGTGTAGTACCAGCATAGGGTTCCTCGCAGGAGGTTGTGCTGGCTGGTTTTGAGTGTTCTTGTTGGGTTGTGCAACAACTGCAAAGTTTTGTGAAGCCTTATGCTTCCTCGACTTCTTGGAAGACTCAGCTTTGTTCTCCTTTGTTTTCTCTTGAGTGGTCTTTGCTGCCGTTTCTTGTCGCCCTTGCGAAACAGTTTCACCTTCTTGACCTGAGACTCAGTCAGGGTAGCAGCTAATTCGATAGCCTGTCGAATAGTTGAAGGGTTGCTACCAGTAACAATGTCTAGAATGGGGTAAGGTAGGCCATCGATGTACCTCTCGATTGTTTTATCCAACGGGGTGACCATGGCGGGACACAACAAGCTCAGTTCTTCATAACGGGCAGTGTAGGCATGATGCTCTCCATTAACTTGTTTAAGATTGTGGAATTCATCTTCCAGTGCCCTTTGTTCATGATGTGGGCAGAATTCACTCATCATTAGAGCTCGAAACTCTTCCCACGTTTGTGCCATTGCCACATCGGCACCCCTATCTCTCATCACACCATTCCACCATGTAAGTGCTCTCTTCTGGAATACACTCGATGCAAACTCGACTTTTTGCGCATTCGGGCATTGAACATGACGAAATGTGCTTTCGAGGCTCTCAAACCACTGCAGGAGTCCAATAGCTCCTTCGGACCCAGAAAACTTGAGTGGTTTAGCCAAGTTAAATAGTTTGTAGTTGCACAGTGCGGGTGCATTGTTGTTGTTATTGTTTGCTTGGTTTATCTAGGTCACTAAATTGTTTGGAGTATAATAGCAATTTGCTGAGCGATCATAGCTGCCATTTTGGCATTTTGAGTTGTATTACGTCGAGTGGCATTCTAGAGAAAAACATGAGGGAAAATATGTGTGATTGACATTGGATAATGATGAGAGATGTTAAAAATATCAACGAAATATAAGGGTGGTGGTCATTCGTTTGTTACTTAAAAACAAACAATGACATATAGTGACTAATCAAAGTAAATGGGTCTTTATAATGTATCGTGAAGACATGCTTTAGCCTATAAGTGGACACTCACCCCAAGAGTTCCCAGGTAAGAGTGACAGGTCCGATAATGCGGATTTATACGAACACTCTAGCCTTAGACAGAAAACTCAGGGTACAGGCATCCACCCCTTCCAGATTGCACGTGTTCACATTAATTAAACCCAAACTTTGATGGGATTTTGAAAACTTACAAGGCTTTAAGCCTAAACAAATCATCTAAGGATAGATGATTGATTTTCAAAACGAATTTGTAACTTGTGTATTTATTTTGGTAATCACCTAAGGATAGGTGATGGTATTGTTTTAATAATTTACACACAAGTTAACTCGCATTAGGGTCCTAAGAAGGTTATGGTCTAGGTCAAAGCATTACTAATAACCTAATTCCCTATAACCATAAGCTCTGATACCAATCTTTCTGTAACACCCCGACCACGTAAAACAACAACCGTGACGGAAACCTCGGGGAGTCATGTCACAGAACTATTGTTTCACAACTCATTAAATTTAAAAGTTTGTTTTATTAAGTTAAATGTTTACATTGTCTTGGATAAACTAAAACAACACATAAATAAATTGTCTTTCATTTTTTAAGTCACTAAGGCCCGCGTCCATTCCTACATGAAGCATGCATCATATTATTAAGCACTGACTCCTGAAACATATTTGAAAAGAGAGTTAACATAAAAATGCCGCCTAGTACATAGGTTTTGTGAATGTGATAAATTCGTGGCTTTGTATACATATTGCAATACCTCGTCCGAGTACAAGCGTCGTTAAGTGAAAACCTCATATCAAAAGTGTTTGATACTGGAATACAATTAACCAACTAAAACAAGTTGGTTAGAGTTGTGAAAACCTTATAGCCATGAATCTTGACCAAAACGTTTCATTCGTAAGAAAACTTCGTATGGTTTATATCTTTAAGTGAAAATCATTGTTGACATTGTTCAAAACCGTTTGACCATGTTATAAATTATAAATCGATCCTCCGTGTCATAAACTATATGTCCATGTCATAAACAAATCATCCGTGTTTTTAATTGTGTAAACTTTTGATCATTCTTTATTGTACACATTCAAACCTGTGTTGACTATACCACTAAAGGGTATCTTTAATAGACCACAAAAAGGTCTCTTTACCTAGACTAACAAATCAACAAATGATTTGTTAATAAGAAACACTTTTTGTCATTACCCAAAGTTCCACCAAACAAGTGAACAGTCCGATAATGGGATTGTCAGTCCTATGGTACTGTAGGTCCTATGGTACCATAAAATACTACTGGTCGGCTCGGTCAAAGCTAATGAATGTCATTCGTGTTATGGATAACTCATCAACAAGTTGTTCACATTATTGAAATCGTATTTTTTATATATAAACCATAGACATTGTTCTTGAAAACTTGAAAATGATTTAGCACATATGAGTCACCCTAAAACATTTGCAAAACATAAAAGAGGAGAACTATGTACTCACTTTGAAAATCATTTTGTATATTTAAACCATGTATATTGTTTTGAAAGTTTGAAAATAATTATAGGCACATATGAATCACCCAAAATCATTTAGAAAATATAAAGAGGGGAACTATGTACTCACTTTGAAAATCATTTTGTATATATAAACCATGTATATTGTTTTGAAATCTTGAAAATAATTATAGGCACATATGAATCAACCCAAAACATTTGAAAAATGTAAATGAGGAGAACTATGTAGTCACATGGGATTGTGAAAGTGTTCTTGATCAACGGAATAAACAAAGCTCAAACGTGTCCTAATGTGTTAGATAAATATGTTAGCGTGTCGGGACTACAAACGGGAGATCAGAGAGAATGAAGTTTTATAAACCAAACGAGTGTTGGAACTCATGTGATATGGTATAACGAACTTAAAATTCTGATATGGAAAGGATCCTAAGTGCTTTTGGACCCATTATTTTTAAGGTACTTTATGCTACTTTAACGGGTCGTTAGCGTAAACACGTTATCGGATGGTTAAAATTGTCCTATGATAAGTCTTAAATGCCCAAACATCTTTGAAGTGTTATAACATCATTTTATATTTAAAAAAATTTGGTTACATGTGTTTATAATGGATTTATGCGCAAAGGGCATTTTGGTCTATCATTTTTTAAGAGCAGAAGAACTTATCATAAAACTAACCAAACTATGTGATCATAAGGTATAACCTCAGTAGCTTATTCCCTATACAACTATGGTCACAAATATGTGTTTGGTCGGATCCTAAGATTGACCAAACGGGTCAGATTTAAAAGTCAAAGCGGTGGTCAAGACCGCTCGACTTATGACCCTAAATAAGCACTAAACTAGAAGTGACAAGTTAGACATGTCAAAATATGTCTAACTAAGTTTATAAAACTAATTTGGTATCAAAACTTGGTGTGTTGATACCTGAAAATAGTTTCGTCGTAAAATGCACATATGCGCATTTTTCACCGAAACTTTGACTCATCACTTCGACTAGTAAACGTGGTAGTCATAAGGTTAAATTTTTATGGATTAAAACCTTCGTGATTACGATCACGTTGAAAAGTTCAATTGAACTTAGACTTGACTAATGGTCAGAACCCAAAGTCAATCAGGAAGCCAAATTGTTCGACTTTTTCTCAAAATAGCTAAAATAATGAAAGAACTCGGAAGAGTACTTACTCATGTTGAAGAACACTTTCGGAACTCAAGATAGACGGCATCCAAAGGCGGGAAAAAGCTCCTAGAAGGACAGAAAGAAGAACGTCACACTTTGCTATGAAGTGGTGTGAAAAAAATGGAAGTATCATGGGGTATTTATAGTATTTTAGGATCAAGGAGGTGATGACAAGTGTCCTCAAGTGTGGATTAGTGTCCTAACATGTGTCAACACCAAATTAAGTGTGGCAAAATGATTGCTAGGTGTCAAAAATTGGAGATAGATGACAAACTTGGTGAAGAAGAAAAAATCTTTATTATTTTTTTTGACATTTTTGGCCCTTGGACTTGTATTTTAAGTTGTTTGCCATTTTTAATCCCTTTAACCAAA
Source organism: Scalesia atractyloides (assembly GCA_947069175.1). Taxonomy (NCBI): domain Eukaryota; kingdom Viridiplantae; phylum Streptophyta; class Magnoliopsida; order Asterales; family Asteraceae; genus Scalesia; species Scalesia atractyloides. The sequence continues at coordinate 55,228,476 of CAMTDV010000012.1, read as the reverse complement.
TATTTAGGTTGTATAAAGGTGTGAAGACATGTGTAACTTGGATTATGCCCAAAAACGTCGTGGATGTCGGTTGTTCAATTTTACGGTTACGCGTTTCGCAAAAATGCGTAAAACGCCTTAAAGAACACGAAAATGATCGAAATTGTGCAACTATTGACATTTATGGATTATCATCAATAAAATAAAAAATATTTGGATTGATGCACATGGTTTGTATCTTTAATACGGACCAACATACTTTCGCAATTTGACGAAAATAGTCCCTGGACTTGTATAAGCGTGTTTTTGTCATATCTAACCCTTCAAAACTTATATCAAAGTTATGTAAAGGGTAGTTAGGGTATGTGTAGCTTATGTCCTTGTTTTGAAGTGTACGTGGCGTTAAACAGATTGAGTTTGAGTGTAAGTTAACAAATTACTTCCACAAAAATTTTTGAGGGTTCGAAATCGTGAAAGAAATTGAAATTGTGCAAATGTCTTAGATAATTATACAAATTTTAGAAATAAAACACATGGTTTCATTGAATACGAAATTTTTTGTAATTGCATAATGATTGAAAAGGAACAAATGTTGCATTATAGGGATTAGAAATGACCAAAATGCGATAATACAAGTCTAGGGGCCAAAACTGTCAAAAGTAAAAGTTTTACCTCCAGAGGGTCTTACAGACCGTTGGACCCTCACCCATACGGTCCATAAGGGACCCCAGTTGAAGAAGTTTTGCTTGGCCTCCAAGTTCTGCCATCCATCTCTTTATTCTACCACCTAGCACGTATTTGCCACATTTCTCCTTGTTCAAACACCTCATTAGACACTTGTTATCTTCTAAGATCATTGCCAACACATGGCGTGATCTTGTAAGCTTGAAACAAGTATAAATAGATGTGCAAGAACCTTATTTCAACTTGCTCATTTCTAAATCCTTTCTCTCTACTCTCTTCTAGAGTTTGCTTCTCTTAGAGGCCTCCTACTAAGTTCATAATCTTTCTAGAACACAAGTAAGTGTTCTCCTTAGTCTCTTTTTCATTAAGTTGGCTAGTTATGAGCCAAAAGTCAAACAAATTAACTTTTTGTTTGACTTTAGGTTCTAACCATTTTGGTCAAGTCAAAGTTTAAATTGAACTTTGCAACGTGATCGTAATCTTGAAGGTAATAATCCCTCACGATTACACCTTCTGATCATCACGTTTATTAGGTGAAATGACGAGTCGAACTTTTTCGAAATAAAAGTCAAAAGTGCATAAATATGCATGTTACAACGAAACTGTTTTCGAGTATTAAAACTTATAGTTTTAACATCAAATCAGTTTTATAACATTATTATACATGTTCTAACATGTCTAACTCATCATCTCTAGTTTAGGCTTTTTCTTTAGTTGAAAGTCGAGCGTTTGACTTCCCCTTTGACTTTCTGACCCTTTTGGTCAACTTTAGGATCCGACCAAGACCATTTATATGACCATAATAATATAAGGAATAGCCGTCCAAGGTTATACCTTATGCTCATGTCGTTTGGTTAGTCAACTGACGAGTCAACTATATATATACTTTTAAAATGTCAAAAATGCCCTTTTAGGCACAAAAATAGTGGTCATTATTTTTAACTTATAAACTGATCATACAACATAATTAAACTAGTTTTGGCATGTTAGACTCATCATAGGACTTATTTAACCATATGAAACCGTAGTTACGCATACGACCCATTAAAGTGGCATAAACCACTTTAACAAATTGTATTAAGTCAAAACATTCCTAGATACTTCCAAATCAGAAAAGGCATTATGAACCATATTACACGAGATCCTCCACTCGTTTAGTTTATGAACCTTATCCTATCCGTTCCTCCGATTAAGTCACATTATACATTAACCTAAATTATCCGACATATTAGGAAACACTTGAAACATTGAGCTTTGCTTAATCATTTGAACAAGACATATACGCAATCCATGTAAGTAGATAGTTCCCATGTAAGAGGGGATCAACTCTCTTCTTATGAGCACCGGACTGATTCGACTCAGCTAACAGAGGCGGAATTCATTGTTAGCGAGTTAGACAAACAAACAAGAAAGATATAGTGCTTAAACGCCTTGATTCGTATTAATAAACGTGAAGGTTATAGACGAGTAAACACTTTGATAGGGCTTTGCCGTAGTCACACACCAACAGCTCTCAAACACAACACTCAAGCTCCACTAATTATAGGTCAACATGACTCGCACAGGAGAGAGGTGTGTTTGGCTCGTGTGAGTGGTGCCTCGTACGAGTGACAAGGTGTCACTCATACGAGCCTAAGCTCACTCGTACGAACCACTTACAAAACATATAAATCATATATAAACATACAATATTTGACATTATAAGCCCTATATACATAACAGATATATCCTAGACGTAGGCGATAGATATTATGCACCAACAAACTCCCCCCTTTTCACAAAAACTCTTTTTATCCTTCTTAATATTTTTGTATTTTTCACAACTTTTCTCCCCCTAAAATCAAACATGTTTTTGGTTTTAGTTTTGAAGAAAAAAATAATTACAGAAAAACATGTCATACCGATGAGAATCACGTTAAGTCCTCGTCATCCTCAAATTCAACCTCAAGTGTATCCCCTGATGTCAGATTTTTTAAACCATTTAATTTCAAAAGATTTTTAAATCTTGTTCTATCAAAAGTTTTGGTGTAAAAATCTGCTTTTTGTTCATCAGTGTGGATTTTTTTCTATTCTAACCAACCTTTTCTGTAGCAATCACGGATAAAGTGGTGTCAAATTTCTATATGTTTAGTGCGTGAGTGTTGAACAGGGTTTTTGGTGATATCAATAGCAGCCTTGTTATCTACGTAAATTGGCGTATCAAGAAATTGCAGTTCGTAGTCTCTCATCTGCTGTTGTATCCAGAGTATCTTGGAACAAAACTGGATGCTGAAACATATTCAGCTTCACATGTAGAGAGAGTGACCGCGGTCTGTTTCTTGCATTGCCAAGTTACCAAACGAGTTCCGAAGAACTGACAACGAGCCGTAGTAGATTTGGCATTAAGCTTGCAGCAGCCGAAATAAGAATCCGAGTAACCCGCAAGTTTGAAGTCGTCATGACGAGGATACCACAAGCCGATGCTTGGACATCCTTTTAAGTATCGCATGATTCGTTTGACGGCTAAAAAGTGTGAATCTCTTGGATTGGACTGATAACGGGCGCATAGGTATGTTGGATACATGATATCAGGTCTCGAAGCTGTGAGATACATCAAGGATCCGATCATGGAGCGATATAATGTTTCATCAACTTTGACTCCATGAGCGTCTGGACAAATGCCGCGGTTTGGGGCTAATGGAGTTGATTCTGGTGTAGTTCCTAACATGTCAAATTTCTCTAACATATCATGAACATACTTCGTCTGATGAATGAAGATACCATCAGGAAAATGCTCAACCTGAAGTCCTAAGAAGAACTTCATCTCCCCCATAATACTCATTTCAATTTCTTCATCATGACTTCGTCGAAGTCTTTGCACAGCTTATCATTTGTCAATCCGAAGATGATATCATCCACATAGATTTGTACCAAAATCAGATGTCCATCTACTTCCTTTGTGAAGAGGGTACAGTCTACAGTTCCTCTAAGAAAGCCGTTGTCTAGAAGATGTCTTGAAAGCGTTTCATAACAAGCTCTCGGGGCTTGATGTAGACCATGTAATGCGTTTTTCAAAAGGTAGACTTTATCCTTGTGTATCTGATCGCCAAACCCCGGTGGTAGGCTGACATGCACCTCCTCTTTGACTTTGCCATAAAGGAAAGCAAATTTAGCATCCAATTGGTACACCTTGAATCCTTTCCAAGAGGTAAAGGCCAAGAATATGCGAATAGCTTCCAGACGAGCGACAGGGGCGTAGACTTCATTGTAGTCTATCCCTTCTTGCTGATGGAAACCCTGGACCACGAGCCGAGCTTTGTTTCTGACCACAATACCTCTTCATCTCTTTTGCACTTGAAGACCCATCGAGTATTAATCTTTTGATGATGATCCGGTAGGTCAACAAGCTTCCAGACACCAAGTTTCTTTAATTGAAGCAACTCTTCCTGCATTGCATCCACCCAGCTTTCCTCTATCAACGCGTCTTTCCAGTTTCCTGGTTCAACCTGTGAAACAAACAACTGTAACAAACACTGGTATAAAAGCAACTTAGATCCTTGTTGATCTGATTGCAAGTTTTCACTCCGGTTTGTAAGCTGACAATGATATTCTCTGACGGATGGTAAGATACTGTCCTTGGCATTATTTCACTCGAAACATCTACTTGACATTGCAAATTCGTGACAACTTCATCAACAACTGGTGTAGAAGATATAGCCTCATTTCTCACATTGGATTGATTAGCTGGGAATTCAGGAAGCTTTCAATATGCTTAGATCCTTCATCGGAACTGGTTCCTCCATCATCAAAAGTTGGTTCACAATCAGAGTCGGCATCAATCAATTGATGGGCAGATGATTCAGCAGAGTTCAAGATTGGTACAGAGACTGATTCTTGCAGAGTATTGCTCGGACCTACATCAGAAATGTTAGAGACAGGAAGTGACGGGGAAATCACCAACGGTCTAGAAACTTGCTCTTGATTGGAGATTTGATGCTGTTTGAAAAGCATAACAAGTTCTTCTTCTGATGTTACTTCTGGTAGGTCAAATGAATTCCACAAACCTTCGTAGTTGAATAGCCATGGATCTCCAGGTTTCTGCATTGGCATAGTGTATCGTTGACAACCAACATGTTGTGCAAGAAGGACCTGGTTAAGACTCGGTAAAAAGACTCGCTTTTGTGGACTAGCATAAACAACGAAAAATCCTTCCAAGGATTTGGCTCCAATTTACCGTCCGGGTCCAGAACTGTATACAGCGATCCCAAAGGCTCCAAAAACGCGAGGTTCGGCTTTTGATAGTTTAGCAGCTCAAAACAGGTCTTGTTGTAACACGCAGATGCGACTGCTTCGCTCCAGAAACTTATTGGAAGTTTTGAATCAGCGAGCATTGTTCTGGCAGTCTCGATCAGTGTGTGATTTTTACGTTCAGCTACTCCATTTTGTTGAGGAGTATAGGGAGCGCTGAATTCGTGAAGAATCCCCTTTTCCCTGCAGAATTCGAGCATCCTCTTGTTCTTGAACTCATTACCATTGTCACTGCGGATTCTCTTGATAGGCAAGTGAAACAGGTTTTCAAGTTTCCTAAATAGAATCATAAGACTTTCAAACGTTTCATCTTTACTATCCAGGAAGAAAACCCATGAGAATCTTGAAAAATCATTTGTCACGACCAGGCAATATAGATCTCCAGAAATGCTTTTCACGTTTACTCGCCTAAAGAGATCCATATGAAGCCTTTCTAATAGTAGCTTAATAGAGTTAAGCAACTTTCTTGGTGTGATTTCTTATGTTGTTTCCCCTTCTTATAGCTAAGATAATCATCAGATAAATGAAAATTCTTCAGATTAACACCCTCCACTAGGTCGTTGTGCACCAAATAATTCATTTTTCGCAGTGAATGTGCCCCATCTTTCAATGCCATAAGATTGACTCCTTCTTGGTCACTTTAGAAACGAAGCATTGAACCTTCTTTGATGTAGTGGATTAGACGCTCATGTCTAGGACATAAAGATCATTCCCTCGTGGCGCGCGCATGAGGATCCACTCCTCAGGAATTTGGAATCGCGGCTTGAGAATTAAGCATTCTTTGTCATTGAACTGTGATGTGAATTTTTTGCCACAGATTTGCGAAATGCTCAGTAGATTATCCTCCAGCTCAGCAATTGTTCACCTTGTCGAAAGAAACCACTCCATTCGTAAGAATATCTTCTCCCATAATTCTTCCACCCTGAGTCCCAGCAAAAAACCAACGTAACCTCCTCGGATAGCTTTAACGTCGTGCAACAACGCAAGCATCCCAGTCATGTGTCCGGAAGCTCCACTGTCCATAATCCATTTTGACATGATTGACCTAGGGAACTCCTGCACACATGTGAAAAGAAATTACTTAAACAGAGAAATCCAAGCCTTTTTTTGTCTTGGGCGGGTTTGGGATCATATTTAAGCTCCACAATTTTCTTAACCTCTTTCTTTACCTCCACCCATTGCTCAACCTTTGATCCTTTTTCTGTTTTAGGTTTAGTTGAAACAGCGATGGTGTTTATAGCAACAAAAGATGATTTGTTCTTAGCAACCCATGTCTGTGCACTTGAAAATGCTCTCTTTGAGTAAAATTTAGGATTCTTTTGTTAATTTTTCTTTACTGATTCACCAATCTCAAAGTTCTAAAATTTTGCGAAGATTGGTGTAACATTTAAGTTTGACTCAGCATTTTGTTTCAAAATTTTCATTGACACAAACTATGGACCTTTCTGTTTAACATCTTTTGTGCATTTTCTAACTTTATGAGCAGGTTTCGTTTTGTTTAGTTTACATTGACGTGTAATGTGCCCAACTTTGTTACGTTTGTAACATGTCCAAGTGTCGTTTTCAACAGAGGCTTTCAAAACTTGTTCTCGGAGCTTTCTTTCTTGCTCAAATTCTTTGTTTGATTGTTTACCAATGATTTCTTTATCATTAACCGTGTTAGTTCCATAAGCAAATTCAATCTTCTTGGTAACACCTTGTTTTTGAACTTTGTTGTTTCTCTTCTTTTCAAACCCTAACCCAAGCCTTTTATTCTCTGGATAGTTTCTACTTTTTCCACTTGGATGTATGTTTTTGTAAAAGCCCTTTTGTTTTGAGTGGAAAACGGCATCTTGCTTATCAAGACTTGAGATGTTGACTTCAGCCAGCTTGAAAAGCTTGTCAACTCGGTCTAAGTTTACATTTTGGAGTGGAAATTCCTCATTAGAGTATAATTTATATGATCCTTTTAGTTTGTAAACGACTATATTAGGATCATTATTTAAACCATCCTCTGATGCTGAAATAAAGTTTTCATGAAAACTTTTCTCACATCCAGAATGTGAACTAGACTCAGACTTTGCACTGCTTGATTCTGCACTCTCATAAACTATGTTGTCAGACTCATTTTTGAAAACATTTTTAACCACTTTGGTTACCACATCAGATTCACAATCTTTTTATGTATTGGTATAAGTTACATCGATGTTCTCAGGCATCTCACTACCTTTTTTAGTAAAAAATTAAGTTTAGCGCCTTTTCCACCCCATCCAGCTTTTTCATTGCATATCCATTCCACATGGGTTGTGGAACACAATCGTAACCTTTACCTTCGTTAACAACAAATGTCTTACCTTGTCTAACCTCAATTTTGGAAGAATGTGATCAATGACATATTAAATGGTAGAGTAACTGATTAACAATTTGTTAACTCATTCAGTTTCAATTATCATTTTCTCCAATTCACTTTTTAACTCAGCAATTGTATTTATATACATGTTTATGGCTATTTGTTTATCCATAACAGCTGCTTTGAGCATAGAAAGTGTATTTTCATCTTCTTTGATTGCTTTCTTATATTGTCGAATGGTTTTGCTTAATTTGTCATATTCCTCTTTTGTTGTGAAATAATCATATGACAAATGATCAGCATGTATTTTGAGTTCATTATATTTTTCATCCTTTTCAACACACTCCTTGCATGGCAATTTGCATTTCATGCATGGAATTTCTAATTCGACATTATGAGTAGCTTCATTCTTTTCCACGGTTTCACTTACAACATTTTCTACCTGAGCTTGCTCAAAAACTACCTCATTTAGATCGCAATTAAAGCTTTGTCAGTAACTTCCTTGGCTTCATCAATCAAATCGACAACTTCCGCTTTGGTTCTTCTTCACATGTTGGTGGAAGATTTGTATTGAAATACCCTGCAAAAGTTTTAATATCAGCAGGCAAAAGATGTTTAAAAGCACTGTTTAGAAGTTCTTCTTCCTCAGATGAAGTTTCATAAATTCTTCATGTTCCTCGTCAAAACATGCCTCTGCATATTCTTCAGTATTTTCAGGTTCTTCAAGAATTTCAGCCATTAATGCCAAACTTTCATTCTTCATGATATACTTGTTCCAGTTGAAACTTTCGTCCTTTTGAGTGACGACGAGTGCTTTGTCTTTGGAGTTTGACGGTCCATCTTCCATCTGCACCATTCTTGTTTGGCGTTGAGGTCGATAATATATGGCCTTCTTATAATAAATCAGCAAAAGGGTTCTGATTGCCTTGACCTCTCTATTTGGACATTCTCTTTTGAAATTCCCCTTCTCTCGGCATTTGAAGCATGTAACCTTTGACTTATCAAAGCCTTGTTTCCTATCAAGTCCTCCCAAATTATCTTTTCTGGTACTCTCCATGAAATGTTGAGCTCTTCTCATGATGGAAGCCATACACCATTTAATGTCAATCAATTCCATTTCAACCGGATCAATCTGATCGTACTCTTCTTTCGTCATCTCTGGATTCCCAATTCTTCCAGCTACCAAAGTTTGGTGCAATTCAAGTACCAGGCAAGTAGAGACATGTGTTGCTTTGTGGTGTTTTCGTTGAAGTCTTGAGGATTCTGGAGATTAACTGATTTCATTGTAGAACCCTTTGATTAGGATTAGATTGATTGTGCTGGTTGTTTTATGGATTGCTTGAACTATGGGATGATTGTGGGTCTAGAGGCGTATTTGGATTGACGGAGGCGAAAGATTGATATCCAGTAGTTTGACTTGACTGTCGACTTGGTGTGTTGAAGGCACTGAAGGCAGTTTGAATTTTTGGACTCTATATACGCGCGGCAGGACTTCCCTTGTAGTATAGATTTACATCTTTTTGTATCTGGGTGCCTTTGCTTTTTGCCATTTTTTGCATCTCCAGCTCATGCCCTTCCAACCTTTCAATAAATATTGGTAATGAGAAATTACCGTACTCTATGCCGTTCTTTAGAATAGTCAAGTAAGTAGACCATTCTCCTTGAGGTAGAGAATCTACCAGCTTATTGACCAATTCTTCATTTGTTTTCACAATTCCCATGCATTCATTTGTACCACCAAGTGATAGTTCCTTTCAATCAAATTTTTCACCGTCTCTCCCTTGATTAGAGTAAAGATATCGAATTCTTTACTTAGTAATGCTCTCTTTCCCTTTTGTAGTTGCACGCTTCCTTGGAATTTTAACCGTAAAGCATTCCATAAAGACTGAGCATCATCATCATGTTGTAGTAGCGCCAAGATATCTTCTTTGATGGCTTACTGCAAGATATTCATTATCTTCTTCTCATTAGTGAACTTTTCTCTTTCGAGCTCTAAGAGTTGAGTTAACATTTTTTCAAGACCAGTCTCTCCAATCAGAGCTTGATATTTCGATTCGATAGCAAACCAACAGGTGAAGCGATTGGCTTGTACCCAGTTCATGAGTCTTTCACTCTAGCTATCATAGTCTTCAAGATTCATAAGCTTTGGAGGCTTTGTCATTGTGCCCATTTCGTTTTCGAGATTTATGTTCTACGCTGCGGTAGTTGTAACAGCTAGCAAACGCGTTGTAAAATTCTTCTTCCGTTATATCTGCACAATTTTTAGAAACATAAACTTTCGAAAAACACTGATTAGATTGATAGAAGTACAAATTTTAAGAAAAATCTTCCTTAAAATGTCCTTCGTGCGAACAACAAGCTATTCGTGCAACTCAGTTGATTCATGCGAGCGAGATGCTCGTGCGACTGACAGAGTTACTCGTGCGAGTTACTACATCGTGCGAATCATTGCTTCGTATGAATGGTAATTTTTTAACTTGTAGATTTTTAAGAAAACTTGTTTACTCGCTCATACGAATGACTAATTTACACAGATGGCCATTCGTACGAGTTGTACCTCTTCTCGTACGAGTGAGCTCAGGTCACCTAAACGGATGATTTTTGCCAGTTTCAACATGATTAAGGTTTATTTTAGATCTGAAAGTTTCAAGGATTTGTTAGAGTTGATTTAACGTGTTACACTAAAATCCTAGTCCAATTCGTCAATGAAGTGATCTAGATCTGATATCCGTTTGAAAAAGAGTAGATGTAGAAAATCTTCAATGGTTGAATTTGGATCTACAACAGCTAAAACTGTTGGTTGTCTGCTAAAACTTAATGCTTGTCCTTAAATCAGGCCTCAAGGCTCTGATACCACTTGTGAGAGGGGATCGGCTCTCCTCTTATGAGCACCAGACTGATTTGACTCAGCTACAGAGGCGGAATTCATTGTTTGCGAGTTGGACAAACAAACAAGAAAGATATAGTACTTAAACGCTTTGATTCATATTAATAAACCTGAAAGTTACAGACGAGTCAGAACAAACAAGAAAGATATAGTGCTTAAACGCCTTTGACAGGGCTTCACCGTAGTCACACACCAACAGCTCTATAACACAACACTCAAGCTCCACTATTTATAGGCCAACATGACTCGCACCGGAGAGAGGTGTGTATGGCTTGTGCGGGTGCTGCCTCGTACGAGTGACAAGGTGTCACTCGTACGAGCCACTTACAAAACATATAAATCATATATAAACATACAATATTTGACATTCTAAGCCCTATATACATAACCGACATGTCCTAGACGTAGGCGATAGACATTATGCACCAACATCCCCTCTTTTATGTTTTTCAAATGTTTTGGGGTGATTCATATGTGCCTATCACTATTTTCATGATTTCAAAACACTATAGATGGTTTAAATACCTATTATACATAGTACATGATTTATATACACAACATGCTTACATTGTACTACACTTGATGGTGCATTGAAAATGACAATAATACATTCATTAACATTAATCACGCCGACCGGTAGTATGTTTATGGTACCATAGGATTGACAACCCCATTCTCGCTTCCTAGGTCTGTTTGGAAGTTACCTTTGCGAATGATGGAAACTAAGTGACATAATTGATAAACCCTTATTTTTATAAAGGTTTGTCCGACCGTCAACAAGCCTTGAATGTATTCGCCAACAATTCATACTTGTTTTATACTATAAGGCAATTGCTTAATACAAGACAAAACTCTTTGTGTTTAAAAAAGACATTTTGTTTACCAAGACATTTAGTTTATACAAGACAAGTCATATGTTTGGTTTATACAGGACAAGTCATATGTTTGGTTATACAAAACAAGTCCTTTTGATGGTCTATACAAGACAAGACATTTTGATTGGTTATTACAAAGACATAATTGGTTATTAAGTTAACCATTCACTATTTCCTTTAAAATCAAATGTTTTCTTTCATGGTTTTACAAAAGAAACACTTTTTGTCAAAGATTCATGGCTACTCTTGAAATTGCTTAAACATTTTCTTTTAACACTCAAAGCCATGAGTTTTGACCACTTTTGACCACAAAACCTATGTTACTTACCAACATTCAATGTTGACATTATTTTCGCATATGTTTCAGGTACTAATGTATGATTGCTAAAGCATGCTACACGTAGGATGGACTCGGGCCTTAGTTTACTTTAAAATTTAAAGACAATTGTTTGTATTTTGTTTGTGTTATCCAAAGGTAATGTAAATTATTAATTCCATAAAACAAACCTTGAATACCATGTGTTTGAAACAATTCCTGTAACATAACTCCCCGACCTTTTCGTCATGGGTTGTTGTTTTACGCGGTTGGGGTGTTACAGAGATTGGTATCAGAGCCATGGTTTTAGGGAATTAAGTTATTAGTAATGCTTTTGGACTAGACTATAACTTTTCTAGGACCCAAACGTGAGGTAACTCGCGTATAGATTCTTAATACAATACCATCACATATCCCTAGGTGATTACAAAACAATGCAAAACCATTAAGCAATCTTTAAAGTCAAATTTTCGAGGAGTTTTTACAAGAAATCATCATCTATCGTTAGATGATTTGTTTTTAGGCTTTAAGCTTTTGATATTTTAAAAATCTCGTCAAAGTTTGGTTTTAATAATGTGAACATGTGCAATCTTGAAGGGTGCGCACACTGAGTTTTCAGTCTAAGGCTAGAGTGTTCGTACAAATCCAACTAAACGAACCAGTCACTCTTAGCTGGGAACTCTTGGGGTGAGTGTCTAGTTATAGGCTAAAGCATATCTTCGCGATACATTATAAAAATCCATTTACTTTGATCAGTCACCGTGTTGTTTGCTCGTTTTAAGCAACAAATAAATGTTCACAATCCTTATGTTTCGTTGATAGTTTTTAACTTTTATTTTTAACTATCCAGTATCAATCTCACTCATTTCCTATCATATTTTCCTCTCTTTTAGAATGCCTCCTCGTCGCAACGCTACCCAAGACGCCGAAATGGCGGCTTTGATTGCTCAGCAAATGGCTGCAATACTTCCAAACCTTGTGACCTAACTCAATCAAGCCAACAATAACAATAACAACAATGCACCTACTCCTTGTAAGTACAAGCAGTTTAACTCGGCTAAACCACTCAAGTTTTATGGGTCTGAGGGAGCTACTGGGCTCATATAATGGTTTGAGAACATCAAGAGCACCTTCCGCCATGTTTAGTATCCTAAGAACACAAGGTAGAGTTTGCTTCAAGTGTTTTCCAAAGTAGAGCACTCGAACGTTGGAATGGAGTCATGAGAGATTGAGGAGCAGATGTAGCCATGGCATAAACGTGGGAAGAGCTTAGATGTGACATCCCGACTTTTTAGGTATCTTAAACGCGCTACTTTATTGTTATTCATCCTACGCTGATATATTCGGAGAATTAAATTACGCGCTCGCGATAACTACGCTAACATTGTGAATCTATTGGGTGAATTACGTGCTATGTGTTATTAGACGGGTTGTATCTGAATTACGTGCTATGTGTTATTAGACGCTTGTAGATTATTGTATCATGCTTTGATTTCGCGATTTATTAGTTATAAGCCTTGTGTTACCGAATTGTAAGAAAAAAATAAAAATAAATAAATAGCCGAACCGAACCGAGTCGCGAAACGTGTCGACCTTACGAAACACAAGCCCAACCCGCCACCCCACCCTTGCGGCCCAAGCCACCCTACCCTTGCGGCCCAAGGAATAACCCAAACCGCCCCCTATGTATATGTATGTATGCATGGGATGTTTAAAAAAAATAATCAAAACCTTAATCCCTAGAAGAGTGCGACGGCAGCCCCCCCTCTCACGGTCGCGCAAGTCTACTCCCGGATCGATTCCAAGCTTGTCCCGGTTCGCTAATCATCATCGTTTCAAGTTTAGGGTTTAATTGTATTGCGATTCACACTAGGTTTTGTGAATCTTGATCATGATTATGTGCTTGATCCCTACAAGTTCACGCTGGCTAAAAAGCGCTGATAAGGCTACATGGTAAGAAGAAGCGCAAAGAGGCATCGATTAAGTACAAAAGGTACAAGTGGTAGAGTTGTGACTCAATAGGAACTCGACAGGTTGTACCAGACCACATTGCATGATGAACAGTCGTGCAAGAGACAAAAAGTATGCAAGGACGTACACGTAGCACCAGCCAACTCGTGCCAACAACTGTCACACGATCTCCACTAACGGCTGATGACATATCAGACAACAAGGACAACTGCCAGGACACGTGGCCCCATCCACCAAGCGCCAAGTTCTCTTCCTGCCAGGGACCACCAACGGTCGTGGAAGAAGAGACTGAATGGATATTTCGGGTTGTCGCTTCTAGGCCCATTAGCCCATGTCCTGCACGAATCTATCTGTCTATAAAGAAAGGACCTCACCTCCAGGTTGAGTCATGATTATTCTTGCTCGCTCACTAATACCATACATTATCCTTTTCAAACCAATATACTTATTCTAATGTCGGATTGTGGTCACGGAGAGAACCCCCCTTCTCCCATGGCAAGACTAACGATGGTTTTCAATTTTGTAGTGAGTCTGAACTAAGATCTTCATATCGACGGACAGACAAGAGATAAACCTTTACATGCAGAGACCTCTAACCAGAACCTAGATATCCCTCGAATATAGCTTGGTTTCGTGTTTCTTTAGTTAGATTTGCGGCTAGTAAGCTAGCTTCCCTAACTGTAGCCGGCTTACTACAATTGACTATGTCTTGAACTTAATCAGGTATGCTATCAATATATTTCTCAATGGCCTTATCCAAAGGCGTGACCATGGTGGGACATAGTAGGCTCAACTCCTCGTACCAATCTGTGTAGGCACGATTCTCGCCACTATCTTGCTTGCGATCGTGGAATTCATTCTCAAGTGCCCTCATCTCATTACGTGGGCAGAACTCTTTCATCATAAGAGCTCTAAGTTCCTCCCAAGCTTATGCCAGAGCTACATCCACACCTCGATCTCTCATAATTCTGTTCCACCATGTGAGTGCTCTCTTTTGGAAAACACTCAAATCAACTCTACACGCTCATTAGAACACTGACAGTGGCGGAAAGTGCTCCCAATGCTTTCAAACCATCGTAGGAGCCCAGTATCTCCCTTTGATCCATAGAACTTGAGTGGTTTAGCCGAATTGAACTGTTTGAAATTAGGGGATGGGGGTACATTATTGTTGTTATTGTTATTGTTGGGTTGAATAAGTTAGGTCGCAAGGTTTGGAAGTATCACCGCCATTTGATGGGCGATCAGGGTCGCCATTTCGGTGTTTTGGGTAGTTGTTGCATCATGGAGGCATTCGAAAAGATAAACGAATCGTGAGGAAAAACAAGTGAGATTGGTATAGGAAGTAAAAAGAAACATTAAAATATGGACCAAGCATTAGGAGTGTAATCATTTATTCATTACTTCAAATGAATAAACGACACAATGACTAATCAAAGTAAATTGGTCTTTATAATGTATCGCGATGACATGGTTTAGCCTATAAGTGGACACTCACCCAAAGAGTTCCCATGTAAGAGTGATTAGTCTGATTAAGTTGATTTGTACGAACACTCTAGCCTTAGACAGAAAACTCAGGGTACATGCATCCACCCTTCAGATTGCACATGTTCACATTATTAAAACCCAAACATTGATGAGATTTTGAAAACTTTTAAGGCTTGAAAGCCTAAAAACAAATCATCTAAGGATAGATGATAATTTCTTTGTAAAATATTTTGGAAAAATTTTGACTTTTAAGAATGATTAATGTCTTTGTATTGCTTTGTAATCACCTAAGGATAGGTGATAGTTTTGTATTAAAATCTAGACGCGAGTTACCTCATGTTTGGGTCCTAGGAAGGTTATAGTCTTGGTCAAAAGCACTGATAATAACCTAATTCCTTATAACCATGGCTCTGATACCAATCTGTAACACCCTGACCGCGTATAAACAACTCACGACAGAAACGTCGGGGGTAACGTTACAAATTGTTTCACACACATGGTGTTTAAAGTTTTGTTTTATTGAATTAATAATTTACATTGTCTTAGAGAATTCGAGACAAAATACAACAACTATTTAATTTTTAAACAAGCTAAGTCTAGAGTCCATCCTATATGTAGCATACTTGATCATGCATTAATACCTGAAACATATGTGAAAATAAAGTCAACATTGAATGCTGGCGAGTAACATAGTTTTTGTAAGTCAAATTCATGGCTTTGTATTTGTATTGTAATACCTTGTCTGACTACGAGAGTCGATGAGTGAAAACCTTGTAACCGAACTTATATTAAAGGTGTTTGGTATTGCAATATGTTTAACCCACTATAAAAGATGGTATAAGTAAGAAAATCGTGTAGCCATGAAACTTTAACAAAAGTGTTTCCTTGGTAAAACCATGTAGGAAATTGATTTAAAAGAAAACTTTGTATGGCTTATATATCCTTAATTGATAACCTTTTATGACTTGTGTAAACTAAGCTTTTTTGTTTTATGTACACCAATTGTCCGTGTTATGTATAAACTAATTGTCCTTGTTTTAGTCGTATTTGTGTAAACAGGTGTGGTCGTGTGGTGAATACCTTAAGCCTGTGTTGACTTGACTAACAAACCATCAAAGGATTTGTTAAATTGTGTTGCACAGTTTCTGTCATTCCCCAAACTTCCCCCCCAAACCCCAGGAAATTTTGGGAACGGGGTTGTCGGTCCTATGGTACCATAACATACTAAGTTAATGAATAGTGCACCACCATGTTTCACAGATTATTGAAAACATATTGTATATATAAACCATATGCATTATTTTGAAAATAGTTTAGCACATATGAATCACCCCAAAACATTTAGAAATGTGAATGAGAGGACTATGTACTCACTTGGATTGTGGATGACCTGCTTAATTGTGTTTACCAAAACTAAGTGTTTTAAGTGTTTCCTAATAAATACAAAATGCACACGTATTAGTGTATTAACCCATTCAACTTTAACGATAATCACGAGATGAAAACCACAACGTGATGACAAAGTATAGCCTTATTCAGGCAACACTTAAGCATCCGTTGAATTGTTTTTAAATCGATCGGACAGGGTATCTACCAGTGGTTAGGGTTAGCACGTTGATTACGGAGTAGATATTAGGGGTTTAGGGGCTTTAGGTATTAGAACAGTATTTCGAGAGAAAAAGAGTATCACTTCGATCAAACAAGTGCATATGAACTTCTCCCAGACCAGCCTTTATTTAGCCAAAACTTGCATCTCCCGCACGTCGCGGGAGAAACTAGGACTTCTCTCGGGTGGCGCCATGGCAGTAAGACTGGCTTAGGCTGCCACGTGTCCTAGGTAGGTTGGGCACGTGTCGGACCGCGGTGACACGTGTGCTGGCCGCCTTTTTCGTCTAATCGCGCGTTTTCTCGATTTTCGTGCTGGTTCGTATCGCGTATACTCGGATCTTGATCCTAAATGGTTTGGTTTTTAATTGTGAGTCTATTAACGGTATTTTTGTGATTTGTTACATCGATTTAGCCTCCGGACTTGTATTATCGCATATGTAACTTGGATATTGTTCCAGAAATGTTGTGAATATCATTTTGTTAGATGGTAAGATTAAGTATTTTGTAAATAAAATAAAAAAAATTATTAAACACGGAAAAGGTCAAAGGTGTTCATTGGTTGAAATTTTGCAAATGTTATAGACTCAAAACCGGCGACGTGTCTTTCATAAAGTTTCCCTTATAGCACTACTTTAACCGTCATTCTCAGACATCGCCGTTGTTTTTGTAAAACTTCGAAAAAGGGGAAGAAATGGAGAAATATGTCACACCCTAGTTGTAGAGGAAGCTCAATCGTGTGACTATGAGGTAATCATTGCAATTAATTGTATAAACTAAAATAATCAACAACGATGTCATGTATGTTAAGTAGCAACTAAAGTTTACAAGTTCCTAAAACAAGTTACAAGGTTCAGACAAGTTCACAATGTTATCCAAAGTATAGTTTTTGAGTTACATTATACTTTAAACCAAAAGATTGTTTTCATCATAAAAGCATGTTGAGGTTTTGACCCCTATATACCCCTACGAGTTTGGGATATAAGAGTCAAATCCTCCAAAAAAGGCAACCGTTGTCATGTTCATTCTTACTTCCCGTAGTCTTTCACCGGCTCAAATTTGCGTCCTGAAATACATGTAAGTTTGAAAAGTCAACATAAAGTTGGAAAGTTCATATAGTTATTGTTTTCATGTGAGATGTCTTGTTTGTAATCCATTAATGAAATCTTAGTATGTTATTAGCATTCATGGAGTTTAAGGATCTATTAGTATGTAGTTGGCACCCTGATATATGAGCAATAAGTAAGTAACCAAACCGAGACAACTCTTGACATAAATTGGGATCATAAAAGCACTCCTAAAGGGTTAACAAACCAGGAGTGGAGCACATCTCAAACACGATAGATCTATACCTTTTGCATCTTTGTCACTAAGTGATTAATGGTTACTCTTGTCATCATTCTACCTACGCACATTGATTGTGCTATCATCTAATCCCATAGCTAACATACCATTTGTTATGTCATTTGTTTCCCATCGATTGTTTTAAAAACAAAACTTTGAAATATTTAAAAGGAGAGACATGAACTCACTATTTTAGATTCCATAAGTCTATCAATGAATTCGGGTGTCCGTACACGTGTGTCACCTACATGTGTATTAACTTCATTAGACACCTAGGTCTCGTTGGACCTCGTACAAGTTGTTCATCTTGAATTCTTATTGTGTATATATTTATCATATTAGAACAATTTAAATGTTATTATAGTGTTGGTAGTTCGTTTGTTCGATTATTATTTATATACATATATATATATATATACATATTGTCATTATTCGATCATGTGTGAATGGGCCTCGCCCTTCACATGTCCTCGTGCCTTGCACGCTTGTCATTGGGCCTAGCCCATGTCATGTATATCATTGGGCGATTGGGCCTCGCCCATGTCTTTAGGTGATTAGGACTAACCCATGAAATTTATGTCATTGGGCCTAGCCCATGTCTTTATGTCATTGGGCCTAGCCCATGTCATTTATATGATTGGGCCTAGCCCATGTAATTATGTCATTGGGCCTAGCCCACGTAATTATGTCATTGGGCCTAGCGCATGTCTTTGTGTGATTTAGCCTAGCCCATGTTATTATGTCATTGGGCCTAGCCAATGGAATTATGTCATTGGGCCTAGCCCATGTCTTTATGTAATGGGGCGCCCATGTAATTTATGTGTTTGGGCCTAGCCAATGAAATTATATGTTTGTGTATTTGGGCCTAGCCCAACATAAGTCCTTGAGTCCATAACATTTTTAATCTTACACATGGAAATTTTTACTAAGTTTATACTTGTAAGTATGTTTTTATACTTTTACAAAATCACTTAGCAATTTTTATACATCCTAACTTTTCCGATTTTGTGATCGCTAATATATATATTCGTTAAGTGTCTAAAATATATTATTTTTAGACATGTCGTCTTGTCGTTTAATATATATATTTACGCGTCGAAAATCGCCCAAATGTCGTAGTAGCTCTTCATGTTGGCGATATGTTCGTTGATCGACGACGAGACGGTGTATTGTATAACTCGACCATTGTCCGCCTACTACACTCGTCCGATTATTGTTTCAAGAATTGTGTAAAAGTGTATGTGTTCATGTTATTTATACTTGGTAACCTCCAAGTATTTGGTGTGTTGTATTAGTTGGGTATTTTGGGTTGTATACCCTAGACTTTCTAGATACATACACATATAGTTTTACACATTAATTATGGTGACAAAGTATATGTATATATTCTTTTATTCCAAAATATATATACTAAGTATTTTTTAAATCCTTGGAAGGTTATGGTTTAACCCTTTTCATTAAAACTTCCTTAACGACGGTTTGTTTAGGTCACTAATCGCGTTTAGTCCCGTTAATCATACTTTAATCGCAATTAGATTTTAGAAATTTCCCCATAGTTTCCCCTAAACTATGACGTTTTCCACGTTTCAAAAATGAATTTAAATCATGTTTAAACCCATAATCACAATCAATCATCAACTTAAGTTTACATACCACCTTTGTATGCATCATTTATACACTTTTCATCCTCATTTCCATGGTCTTTTGTAAACTTATATTTTAGCTACTTTACTAAAATATAATGAGATCTTCACTTTAGAACATTTAAGACACCATTTTTGTTATATCTTCAACTCAAGATTTCCACTTTAAACCACTTTGTTTACTACACTTTTAGGATGATCATAACATAAATCATTGAGTTTATTCTTTATAAACGTCACATATATGTAATAAATCATTTTTAAGTTGTAGTAAAGTTCATGGATCATGAGGTTGATGATCTTTTTAGATTTAAACATCACCATGTTTAAATCATCATTCATATTCTTAATCCTACAAGATCATCCATTTTCAACAACTTACTTTAACATAATCAACATAATATGCTAACTAGTTAACACTAATACACATAATCAACACATAATAAACTATATTTAGTAGATTATTAAGGTGAGATTAGGGTTTTTAATTTGGATTTTTCTTTATTTTCAAGATAATCTATAAGTACTTTCATAAACCATATATCATAAGGAACTTAAATATGGTAAAGATTAGATTACAAGTTTGCACAAGATTAAGTGAAGATTAAGAAGACAATGAAGCTCCAAAGAAGGCTCTAATGCTCCCCCATGCTTGCAAACTCCATAGATGATCTTGTGATGGCTTAAAAGTGAGAAGAATGTGGTGTTTAATGGTGGAAAAGATGGTGGTTTATGGTGGTAGTGGTAGCCGTGAGTGAGGGAGAGACCAAGGAGGTTTTTTTGTTTTTTTTTTGAAGTGAAGTGATAATGTGAAGCATGATGATGATTCTATAATCTACCAAGTCAAGATCACATCTTCTACCAAACTTAAACCTCTAAATTTTCAACACAAATCAAGTGGGTGGGGCCTACTTGAATTTGCCAACTTGAAGGGGGGGGGGTAAGTGTAAATTTAATTTATAACATGTGCTAAATTATTAGATATTTAGGTGTTTAGGTTAAGTATGGTAATTAGGGATTTGGTCTTGCATCATTAGTGAGCAATTAGGGTTTAGGGTGTTAATTAATATAAATTAGTCCCCTTGACTAATTGGTATTAGTTTTGGATGGCAAAAACACCATACGGGTTGATCTACAAAAGTTATTGTTCCGTACCGGATGCTTTGGTTTTCGTTTACCATAAGTGCCATGGGGTTTATTTAGCGCACTTCCGACATAGAAATATGGTTAACTAGTTTACTAGTCTGGGTAGATGGTTGAGTTTGGGTGGCTGAAATGCTTCAGTTTCATCTTTCGCTCAAAAATGATGCTTATAAATTTTACCGTCGAACATTTTCGGGAGTTGTGTTTCGGTGACCTCAAGATAGTTGAAGGGATTTCGGATCCCAAATGAAACTTAACTAGCCCTCTAGATAATGTATGAGGCTATCGGCCATTGAAATCTTTGGCGGTTCGACAATTAGTCGCTTTCCGGTCAAGTTGTGCACTGCGTGTCGTATGCCGGAAACGATGTCTTTTATGTATGTTTGACATTCGCATATTGTTTTATGGTGTTTGTCATTATTCTGTTATAATTCTAGAATCCGGAAAATACCGAATTAATGTTGCGGGCGAATTGATTTTGTCACCTTTATAGTCGAAACGGACAATTTTGTAATTTAGGCGTTGCACCGAAAAGTTTTGTATTACTGTAAGATGTTTTTCCACATTAGTATTTTCATGTATATCCGGACTCAGTTGTGTCATTAGTATGCCGTTATTCATTGTTCTGTATTGCTTCAGCGGTTTCGCTAACATGAATAGTGCAACCATGAATAGTACGCCCAACACTTTTAGGGCATAGTTTGATTTGTTTCACGTCGTAACAGAAACAATATATGTTATGGCATGATTCACTTGTCCTACACTTATGATATGACGTACGACTCAGTTACGTAATCAAATTACGATACAAAGCATGAGATTATGTACTAAAAATAGTGATTAGATTGTACGGAATTACCAGTTATTTTCCATTTGTCACATACTCCCCTGTTAAAAAGAATTTCGTCCCAAAATTCACCTTGAGGCATCCTCTGAAGAGTCTCCTTGAACAGGTGGGGGTACTTTATCTTGATTTGATCTTCACGTTCCCACGTATACTCGGGTCGGTGATGTGAGTTCCAGTCAACTTTGATTAGTTTGATTCGACTTCTCCTTGTCTTTTGAACTTTCTAGTCCATAACCTCAACGGGTTCCTCAGTAA
Organism: Scalesia atractyloides; assembly: GCA_947069175.1. Lineage (NCBI taxonomy): Eukaryota > Viridiplantae > Streptophyta > Magnoliopsida > Asterales > Asteraceae > Scalesia > Scalesia atractyloides. The sequence continues at coordinate 55,206,826 of CAMTDV010000012.1, read as the reverse complement.
ACTGGAGTTTGTCATCAATATGAAGTCAATCCGCTGGGATGATAATCGTGTCATTAGTCGGGCTTTTCTTTAGGTTAGACACATGAAATGTGTCATGTGCGTTGTTGAGTTCTTCTAGATGCTTTAGCTTGTAAGCCACTATACCAACCTTTGCTAGAATTTCAAAAGGCCCAATGTAACTCGGGTTTAGCTTTCGGCGCTTCCCGAATCTAACTACGCCCTTCCAAGGCAAGACTTTTAGAAAACACTTTATCTTCGACCTCGAAGGATAATGGCTTGTGTTTTTTATCTGCATAACTCTTTTGTCTATCCCAAGCAGTTCTGATACGCGTGCGGATTTTGAATATTTTGTCTTTGGTCTCTTGGACTAGTTTGGGACAAATGAGCTATTTGTCACCAACTTCCGCCCAACATAGCGGAGATCGACACTTTCGTCCGTAAAGTGCTTCGAACGACACGGCCTTGATACTTGTGTGCTAATTGTTATTGTAGGAAAACTCTACCAATGGTAAATGAGTATCTCAGTTTCCGCCTAAATCGATCACATAGGCCCGAAGCATGTCTTCCAACGTTTGGATAGTTCGATCGCTTTGACCATCGGTCTGCGGAAGGAAAGTTGTGCTTAAATCTAAGCGAGAACTAAATGAAGCTTAAAATGAGTGCCAAATACACGACACAAAGCGACCATCTCTATCTGTGATTATCGAGAATGGCACTCCATGACATGCCCTGATTTCCTTAAGATACAGTTCAGCTAACTTCTCGGTACTATCTTTCTCACGGATTGGTAAGAAGTGAGCTGACATGGTTAGCCGATCAATGATAACCCAAATCATGTCATGACCTCGAGAGGTCCGCGGTAGTTTTGCCATAAAATCCATTTAGATTTGTTCCCATCTCCAAGCAGGGATCTCAGGTTGTTGTAATAGACCAGATGGTTTTTGGTACTCGTCCTTGACCTTTGCACAAGTTAGGCATTTACCAACATAGGTTGCAATATATCCATTGAGATTAGGCCACCAATAATACTCCTTTACATCCTAATACATTTTATCATATCCTGGGTGTATCGAGTATTTGGACTTGTGTACTTCGTCTAGCACCAAGTCTCGCCCATCGCCAAAATAGGGAATCCAGATCTATCCCATGAAATATAAAGTTCCATCCTTGTATGGTTCCATTTGTTTCTCCATTCCCCGTAATGATTCCGCTTGAATGTTTTCTTACTTAAAGCTTCTTGTTGTCAATCGTGCACTCGAGTCGCAAAGTTAGTCTAAATAGTCATTTCTAAAGCTCGGACGCATAAAGTTTTCACTCGTTCCTTCCAGCTCAAAGCATCTGCCACTACATTTTCTATGCCCGAGTGATACTTGATCTCACAGTCATAATCATTCAACACTTCTACCCAACGCCGTTGGAAAATATTTAGTTCCTTTTGAGTGAATATGGGTTGAAGACTTTTATGATCTGTGAATATGGTACACTTAGTGCCATACAAATAATTATGCCAGATTTTTAAATCAAATACCACTGCACCTAGTTTTAGGTCATGAGTGGTATAGTTCTTTTCGTGAAGTTTTAACTAACGTGGCGCGTACATGATGACTTTTTCACGTTGCATTAACACGTAACCTAAGCCTTGATGCGAAGTATCACAATACACCACGAAGTCATCGGTACCGTCCGGAAGTGATAATATCGGCGCCTTGCATAATATATCCTTTAATAATTGAAATTTCGATTCTTGTGTTTCTCCCTAATCGAACTTTTTAACCTTTTGTGTAAGCGAGGTTAGTGGCTGAGAAACCTTCAAGAAGTTCTCAATAAATCTCTTGTAATATCCGCTAAACCTAGAAATTGTTGTATTCCCGTGAGGGTTCTTGGCGCGGTCCAATTCATTATAGCCTCGATCTTTGAGGGGTCAACGTGTACCCGTTCTCGTTCACCACGTGACCGAGAAACTGTACCTCGTGAATCCAAAATTCGCATTTCGAGAACTTGGCATACAATTGTTCCTTCTTTAGCAACTCTAGTATAGTTCTCAAGTGTTGTTCGTGTTGTTCCTCGGTTCGCGAGTATATAAATATGTCATCGATAAATACGATCACGAACTTGTCGAGGTATGACTTACATACCCGGTTCATCAAATCCAAAATACTACAGGGGCGTTTGTTAGACCAAAAGGCATAACAAGGAACTCGTAATGACCGTAGCGAGTCCTAAACGCCGTCTTAAGAATACTTTCCTCTTGGATTCTTAGTTGATATACCCGGACCTTAAATCAATCTTTGAATAAAAACTAGACCCTTGTAATTGATCGAATAGATCATCAATCCTCGGTAATGGGTACCGATTCTTGATGGTTAACTTGTTTAGTTCCCGGTAGTCGATACACATTCGAAAGGTTCTGTCCTTCTTTTTCACAAACAGCACCGGAGCTCCCCAAGGTGAGAAACTCGGTCTTATCAAGCAACTCCTGAAGCTAAGTAGTTAATTCCTGCATCTCTGAGGGCGCTAGTCGATATGGGGATTTCACCACAGGTGCCGCACCTGGCACTAGGTCGATACGGAATTTGACTTGTCGTTGTGGAGGCAGTCCCGACAAGTCTTCCGGAAAGACTTCGGGGTACTCCTTTACTACAGGTATGTCCTCCACCTTGTGCTCCTCTGCCTTTTTGTCAACCACGTGGACAAGAAAGACGATGTATTCTTTCCTTAAACATTTTGAGCCTTCATGCAATTAATAATTCGTAGTGGCGTGTCATGTTTCTCTCCGTGTCCTACAAGTGCTTTTTTGTCTGGTAGGGGGATGCAGATAGTTTTCTCAGGACAACCTACTTCCGCTCGATTATATGTCAACACGTCTATGCCAAAAGCTACGTGTAACAACCTAGATAAACGGGTAAAAGTTTAATATTAAATTCTCGTTCTCCAAGTTCCAAAGTGCATCCTTTAATAACTTCCCCTGACTTGACTAATTTACCGTTGGCAAATCCTATAGAATGAGGGAACGTCTATCTTACTTGACTCTATGTCAAGTATATTTTGAATTCTATGGAGAGGACCTAAAATCAACACAGGTATCAAACAAGATGGATGGCGAGATATTGGTTGATAGGAAACGTGTCGGTGACTTTAATGATTCCTCATGACTCAGCTAATTCCCCATTACCTAACTTGATAACGTGTCTAATTTACATGACTCTAATTCGAGTATATGCTAAACACCTAAAGGCACTAGCTAAGCTCAGTGTTAGTATCAAATGAATTGACCCAAAAGGATTGTATAGTAGAACGTACGCATGACGACATCAGGGTCTTGTGGGGTATCCATAGTTTCCGCTCACTCACACTTTAATTCACTTGTCTGATTCATTCATAAGACATTCATGCTTCGTGCCACATTTAGCATCCTTGTTCTTGGTTAAGTCTTACTAACTTATTGGTTTCTGTTTGTGTCTTGATTTACCACACTTCTACTCTTGGCACTTCTGCAAGTGCCCTCACGAGGAAATTTTCACTTATCACATTTAGGATTTCAGTAAGTTATCATAACATTATTTGGTGCTAGCATCAATAATGGCAGCAATTGTCTTCGTTTCTATCATCACGGGAGTTCCCTTTCGTTAGTTACTCACTCTCCATCCTGCCTTTCGGGGTGTGTATTTTCGCCCTATCGATACTAGATACCACATGCGTTTCCTTCCTTTCCGCACCTTTCTTTGATAATTTCCCATTCTCACCGCATCCTTGGTCAGACTAACTGCGAGAGATACTGTTTGAGTGATGAAGGTAGGGTGGGATGATGTGGTCATGTTTCGGTTCTTAGAGGCTAAACCCCACATGTAGCGCTCAATGCGTTTGATTTCAGGTGTTCCCTAGTATGGAACAACCCTTGAGAGATCATGAAAGCATCGAGTGTAACCAATAACGTTGGCTACAATCATGATCGAGTTCTAGGAACCCGTTTCTACCCTTGAAATTCTAGTCAGCGAGTAATACTCTTCTCGCATAAGATTTTTGAGTTCTTCCCATGATAACCTCTTTGTAGTATCACTCCTTAAAGTTTCTACGTGAGGATTTCACCAAGTTAATGCTGCATTTTGCAGGAGACTCTTTGTTTACCTAATCCTTTACTTAGGATTGCATTTACTAGCACTGCTAACCGACTCCGTTGTCTTTATTTAGCGGACATAACCTACCGCACCTCTTGCACCAATGAGGTCTCGCAGCTTACAGTCCGGGAAAGCCTTAGAATTCAAAAACCTTGTATGATCGCATCTTCAGGTGTAGCGCTGCCGCTGGTTCCCAACCTATTGGGATCCTAACCATTTGAACTATCGGTACCACCAGTTTCGTCACTAGTGTCGACTAAATTACTCTCGTGTCGTTCGATTTCCGCAACCCTATGTCCTTCCATAAGAACTCTAGTTCAGCTTACCCATTATGTCATGGATTAACTAACTCCTTGTGGGTGTTGATACGTGGTCGAAAACCGATGTTCCTATTAAGTTTAAGTTAACATTTTAGGTGAGTTTTTGTTTCAATAGCCTACTTTTGATTAGATTTGTGTTTTTGCAGGTTTACGAAGTTTAAGGAGCTATTCGGAGCGTTTTGGAGCATCGGGGCGGAAAACGGGTCAACCGGGATCACAAAATGGGAAAACAGGAAATCAAGCATTGTAGAGGCCATCGGCGACGCCCATTTGGGGCCGTCGACGACGCCCCTCAGATAGCCCGTCGGAGAAAAATGGTCTTAGACAGTGGATTAAGGCGTCGGGGGAAAATGCATATTTTTGGAGGCCGTCGGCGACTCCTAAGAGGGCCGTCGACGACACCTCGCTGATTATTTGGTCGCTGAATTTCAAATTGAACGGGTTTTTATTGTTTTTTGACCCATTTTTGAGGAGTTACGAGTTTTGGAGTTTAAAAACATCTCTTGGGAGCCAAGAACATCATACCATTCATCCACAACCAATTCCAATCCATCCATCATCCAATTGATCATCTTTGATCATAACCTTAACCTAATCATCATCTTCGTCATCCTTTCACCAATTCATTGACCTAATCATCCACCATAAACCCTAACCGTCACCATACTCAATCTCAAGGCTCAAGATGATTGTGATTAAGCTTTAGTCTTCCGTTGATCAAGTGCCGTTCACCATGAGCGGCTAATTCTTGAGGGTTTCACCCAGTGTAGGTTTTTTAAGTACTAGGATTTCATATTGTTTTGAGTTTTGATTTGTGACAAATTGTGATTTGATTTGAAAACCTAAGATAATTGTCTCGCATTGGTATTGTATTTGTGAATTGTCGAATAAGTTATGAAATTTGACTTTGCAAAATGTTTATGTGTGATTATGCCTTGTCTAGGTTAGAATTTACATGTTTTGGTAATGAAGTACATAGTAGTCCGTTGTCTATAACGTCGATAGCTTTTGGCACCTAAACCATATAACACTAAACTCGTTGATCTTTGTTGCAATTAAATTGAAACTTAAACGTGTAGTAACCCTAGGTTTGCATTACCAAACCGGGTGTGAACCTTGTTTCAAACCATTGTTTTAACCAAGTAATCTAGTTTTTGTGCAATTGTTTAATTTAGCGATTAAGTAACCAAATCAATTGTTGTCGGATCAATTCGACACCTCTTCAAACCAAACCAAATTAATCAACCTTATAGCAAGCTTCATAAAAAGTGACAATTGTACTTAAAATCAATCACCTCCAATCGCAAACCACAAACTCTTCGTGGTTCGACCCCTTACTACCACTAACGCATTGTTAAGGATATTCGGGACTATAAATAATATATTGGACCGGGGCGCGACACTCCGATCAAATTTTGGCGCCGTTGCGGGGGAGTTCGTGCGCTTTGTGTTTGGGTTAAATTGATTTTCGTGATTAACTGTGTAAAGTGCTTAATTCTTATTATCGTCTTTGCTTTTGTGTTACGCGGGTGTGTTACTTGTGTAGGATACATGTAGTGCATGTGTACACGGAATTCCGGGAGGACCTCGCCGTTAGTGTTCGAACTAGAAATCGAGCGGGTCGTTAGGAGAAATTTAGCCAATCGATTAGAGGCAACCCTTGCTTCTAATCCACCCAACACCAACTCACCACCTACACCACCCTTTGGACCCATTCCAATGGTTCCTCAAAATTCTAACCAACCCACAACCAATATTATGATTATCCACCCCAAGCTTAAAATAATCAAAACAACCAATCGGGTGGTGGACACAACTCAACCACAACACCACCATTCCAAAACTGTAGCCGAAACCCAACCAACCTGCCAACGTACACCTACACTTCCTCCAACCCAAAACTGACAAAACCCATTACCTCAAAATCTCAACAACCGAAATGTTACTGCCAACCGTGGGGTTAACCATAGTCGTGGAAATCCCACAAATGAAGCCCAATTTCTTGACCTCGATGAGTTGAGAAATAATATTCCCGATGATTCACCGTATAGTGTTCTCGGTTATCAATCGCCGGATCACGTGAGTATTCATTCGGAGTATTCGGATGATGGTGGGAATACAATGAACGAGTTGTGGATGATGAGTGGGGCGATAATAATATGGGGAATTTTTACAACGATCGGGGGTTTGACTGTGATGATTTTGGTTATCAAAACGCCAATTTCATGGGAAACAATGGTGGATACTAGCAAGAGATGGGTAAGAGATGACGGCTACCGAAATGATCGTCAACCACGCAATAATCAAAGAAATCAGGATTACAGTAACAACAACAACAACAATGGTAACCGTAACCGAATCCGCAATATGTTGGCGGTGGGAATCAAGGTGGAAACGAGGTTGGTGACCGATGTGACAAATGGCAAATAACCGGTAATTCCGTACAATTTAATCACTATTTATTTTATAATCTCATGCATATTATTGTAATTTAATTGCGTAACTGAGTCGTACGTCGTATCCTAAGTATTAGGGCAAGTAAATCTGATCATAACATATACTGGTTTTCATTACGACGCGGAACTAACCAAAACAATACCCTAAAAGTGTTGGTAGAAAGTGGGGCGCACTAATTGCGGGGACACTAACTGTGTCGGTAAATCCGCTAAAACGAATCAGAACAAGGAATAATGGCATGTTAATGCCATACCTGAGTCCATATATAAATGAAAACACTTATTTGAGATCAACCATTACAATAATACATAACCTTCCGGTACGACGCCTAAATTGCAAAATTGTCCGTTTCGACCAAAAAGCCGACAAATGTCAGTTTATCTGCAACACTAATTCGGTGGATTCCGGGTGTAAGAATAATAATAAAAAAATGTTAATCATCCTAAAACAATGTGAGAATAGCAAGAATGAACAATGTTTCCGGTCATTCGACAAACAGTGCAGAATTCGACGACCGTTTGTCGAAACGACGAACATTCTAGTGGCCGATAGCCTGATTCAGGCATCTAGAGAACTAGTTAAGCCTCATCCGGGACTCGGAATCCTTTCAACTAACATGAGGTCACCGAAACACAACTTTTGGAAAAGTTCGACCATAGGATATAAAAGTGCCGATGTCGAGCAAACGATCGAAAGAAAGGCATCTTGGCCATCCTAGCTTATCATATATTCGACTAGCGAACTAATATTTTTAGGTCAGAAATGCACTAAGTAGACACCATGACAATTGTGGTGGTCGAAAATAAAAGCTTCCGGTACTAAATAATAAAGTTCGTTTATTAGCGAATATTGTATGGATGAACGATCTAATGACGTTTCTGTCATCCAAAAACTTATATTAGATGATCAAGTTGATTAATTACCATATAATAACACTCTAAACCCTAATTATATACTAAGAATGCAAGATCAATCCCCTAATCACAACACTTAACTTAATGCCTAAAATATCTAATAAATTAACACATGTCATAAATAATATTTACACTTAACCCCCCTCATGTGGGCCCCACCCACTTGATTTTTTTTGAAAATGATAAATTAGAAGTATGGTATGTTGATGTGATGATAATAATGAAAGAATGGTGATAATATATTAAGATCACTTCATGATCTTCATCATTCTTATCATAAAAAATTGCAACACTTCTTCCCTTTCCCCCCTCATATCTACGGCCACCACCATCACCCATGCACCACCATTTAGCCACCATAAACCACCACTTTATACACACTTTAAAGCCTCTTCAAGGTCATTCAAGGAGCTAGAAAGCGTGGAGGATTATTGGAGGCATTTTGGAGCTTCATTTCCTTCTTAAATTACCATCTAACATGTGCACCCATTGTAAGACTTATTCTTTCATAATCTAGCTTATTTTTAGGTCTAGATTAGTGATGTACAAGTTGATCATCTTGAAAATGAAGAAACAATAAACCAAAAACCCTGACTCACACAATAATAATAACACTAAATATTGTTTATTTTGAGTTGATTATGTGTTTATATGGTAGTTAGTTAGAATGTTGATGTTATTTATGTTAAAGTAAGGTGTAAAAGTGAGATGATCTTGTATGATCAAGTATGAAAATGAAGATTTAAACATGATAATGTTTAAATCTAAAGGAGATCATCAACTACATCATCCATGAAGATTACTACAACTTAAAGATAATTTAAATACACATGAATGATTTTTTATAAGAAATAAACATTATGATTTAAGATGTAATCATCTTAAAAAGTGTAGTAATCAAAGGTTTTAAAGTAATGGACTTGATTAAATGATATAACAAAAATGGTGATTTAAAAGTGCTAATAAATATTGAAAGCAACATCATGTTTTAATAGAATTTTTAACACTAAAAAGCCATGGATGATGATACATTAATGTTGTAAATAAATAATAGGAAGATTTGTGATGGATTGTTGATCTTGATTATGAGCTTAAACAGATTTTAAATACGTTTTTGAAACGTGGAAAACGCCATAGTTTAGGGGAAACTATGGCGAAATTTTCTAAAAATCTAATCGCGATTAAGACATGATTAATGGGTGATTAGCGGGACTAAACGCGATTAGTAAGTTAAATCGTCATTAAGTAAGTTCTAATGACAAGGGTTAAACTCTAAATACCCAAGTATTTAACAAGTATATATATATATATATATACTTTTACAAGTAAAAATAGGCAACTTTTATAAATATATATATAGTTACTTGGGAAATAAAAACTTGTATACATATTTTGTCACCAAGAATTTTGTATAAATACATATGTGTATTGTATGTGTATGTATTTAGAAGCTTTGGGTATTCAGAATAAAAATACCTAATCTTACACAAAAATACAACCACTTGAAAATAATACCAAGTGTTGGTGACATAAGCCAATATATTCTCACAATGCGTCGAAACAATAAACAGACAAACGAAGCAATACGGACCATAGGCGAACATTCATAAATACACCATCGCGTTGACGACCAACGAATAAATCGCAGATACAAAAAGCTATTACGACGACAGGCGATTTGCGATGAGATATTGTGTGTATTGAACGACGACGACGACAAGTCTAAAATATATATTTTAGACGCTTAACATAAATATTGTTATCGAAATCAAAATCCAGAAAGTTGAAAATATAAAAGTCCAAGACATGTATACTTACACACTAATATTAGTGAAACTATATAAGTATAAGACTTATAAAAATGGGCTTGTAAATACATTTGGGCTAGGCCCAATTTATAAACAATATGTGCAAGGCCAATAGAATAAAATATATGGGCAAGGCCCAATCGTATAAACTATGCGGACAAAGCCCAAAAACATACAAATTACATGGGCTAGGCCTAAAGATATAAATTACATAGGCTAGGCCCAATGACATAAAAACATGGGCTAGGCCCAAAGACATAGATAACATGGGCTAGGCCCAATGATAAGAAAACATGGGCTAGGCCCAATGACAAGAAAACATGGGCTAGGCCCAATGACAAAGAAAACATGGGCTAGCCCAATGACAAAGAAAACATGGGCTAGGCCCAATGACATGAAAACATGAGCTAGGCCCAATGGCATGGACATTGGCAAGGCCCAATGACACGCGTGCAAGGCACGAGGACATGTGAAGGGCAATGCCCAGTTCACACACGATCTGAAAACAACAATATATATATATATATATATATATATATATATATATATATAACAATATTAATCGAACAAACATACTACCAACACTATGATGACATTAAAAGTTGTTCTATCATAACAAAGGAATACATAACAATAATTCAAGATTAAAAAGGAGTACAAGGTCCATCGAGGCCTAGGTTTCTGATAAACTCGATACACATGTAGGTTATACACGTGTACGGACACCCACTGTGAGTAGTACGACGTACAGAATGCAAAAATGTGAGTTCATGTCCCTCCTTTCATTGATTTCAAAGTTTTGTTTTACAAACTATCGATGGAAATACATGTCAAAACAAATAGTATGTTAGCTATGGGTTCAGTTGATAACAAGATCATTTGTGTATAAGTAGGATGATGAAATAGTAACCATTAATCACGTAGTGACCAAGGTGCAAAAGGTATAGATCTATCGAGTTTGAGACACGCTCCACTCCTGGTATGATAACCGGTTAGGAGTGCTTTTGTGATCCCAATGATATCAGAGTTGTCTCGGGTTGGTTACTTACTTATGGCACATATAAGTCAGGGTGCTCGCGACATACTAATAGATCCCCAAGAACGCCATGATGCTAATAACATACTCGGATTTCATTACTAGATTTCAAGGATGACATTTTTATACGAAAACATTTACTACATGAACTCCCCAATTTTATGTTGACTTTTTAAAATTACATGTATTTCAGGACGCAAGACATGAGCTGGTGATATGATTCGGGTACGAGAAAATGTCAAGACAACGATGTACCATCTTTTGAGGTTTGCCTTTTATATCCCAACTTCGTCTGGATATATAGTTTTCAAAACCTCAATATGCAATTATAATGAAAACAATGTCTTATTTTGGAACTGATGTATTTTGAATCATGTATTATGATGACAAGTTAAAACAGATAACAATATGATATCACTTTTGGATTGTTGTAATTATGGAACGAAACTTATTAATGGCATGGCATGGTTGTGAAATTACATTGTTTACTAGATTGGATGAAATGATTACCTAAAAGTCACACACTTGCGCTTCCGCTACGACGAGGGTGTGACAGGTTGGTATTAGAGCTCCGATTGTAGTGAACCAGGGAAAATTTTTTTATTAAAAGTTGGTCTACAATCACTAGGGGCTCACACATGAAAACAAAGTTTAAAACATAAAAGAAATGTTTTGGAATTACAACAAGATAACAAAAAGGTTTTCATTGTGTCATGATGACATAAGGATATATCACATGAGCTCAACTATAAGTAACGAGCAGGATTAATACATGATTAGTCTATGAGAAATATACACGTTACATTATAAAACTATGTGTCATGGACAGGTTACAAAGATAGAAATCCTGGCAAGATGGGATTTTACGTGATTACATATATATATATATATATATATATATATATATTAATAATACCTAATACATAGCAAAATATAAACAAATATAACATCATAAAACATCTATATAGATAACATAAGGAAAACTATGCAATGACCCCTAAAGTTTAGGAATAATATAAATCCCTTAGATATAATTAAGACATATATATATATATATATATAACTTATCTATATATGTGTTATACGGAATATTTTGCTAAGAACGAAATATCTTCGACTAGGATATTATTATTATCCGTGACTCGCACAATGAGAATTTCTACCTCACGTCTATTGCGGAGCTTATGGCAAACCTGGTTCCTAAGTGAAACCTTAGGATCGATTCAACATAAGGTAGTTGCTTTTCGGCGGATGGAGAGATGCCTGTCTTCGGTAGTGATGAAGAGGCGGAGGTGGTAGCCTTGGACAACAACTCTATTAGCGGGATGAGGTCCCTGTGACCCATATTAATCATTGATAACAACACTTTGTCCAGACAAGGAAAGGTGAAGTACTCATCTTGAAGGTGCCCCTCCAGTTGTTATTGTTGCAAATTCTCTCTATTTCTAAATCTACTTAACGACGTGCCTTTCGCGAGTAATGTCAAGGGACGATAGCACGTGGACCAATCACGAAGGTCCCTTATATGTTGAAGGTATGTTGACAACATCGTCCTCTCTCTCTTACTGATCGTCGTCTTTGAACGGTAGAACACTAGGGTGACCATGCAAGGCAATTTATTATTACGGGGGCCCACGTAATAATAACTTGTAGTGGATGAGAATCCTCGTGGGCTATGCGGGTCAAGTTAAAGATCATTACTCATTCGAAATTGTAAGGTTGTTCGATATCTATCTAGTAGGACACTAACCGGGGTGGTTGCTATAACACGCTACCATACAGAAACACCACACGTATTTGTTCGCATCTAACATTCGATCTATATCACTAGTCGATTGAGACTAGTCATCTAAACAAAGAAAAACTGGTTGGCCACCCAAAGAGGATATTTCCTCAACGGTCTAGAGTTCTTGTAAATGAGTTGGTTCCATGGTATATATGGCACCTCATTTTATTTATTGGAAAGAGATTACATTAAACCCCATCGTGTGACATTTGTCTTATTCCAAGGTCGGGTAAGGCACGAGCCATGCTTCAACACCCTCATTGCATTCTATTCGATATCTATGGAGATTATAACAACCTAGCTGGAGCTCGTGGAGCTCAAGGGATATCAACGTATTCGTCACACGGGTTGGTGTGGCGAAGGATTTTTTTTCCTACTTTGGACGATCGAAGTCCACGAAGTATGGGGTACATGCTATAAGGTTGAAGACCATCGTTTGGTTTCTTCTCCTTTACGAGTTATTTCCTTTCCAATTAGACATATGGCTGATACACGCTAGAGGTACTATGAATTTTGAATTGTGTTATTCACGTTATCATTATTTCAAATATCTATGAACAATGCAATCCTGAGGTTTCTATGACCGATGGCATTCTTTATTCTTAGGCGCATGTAGACTATATTTATCCAAATATATGTCTAGCTTCTTTTAATCTTAGGAATTAAGAAGAAACATGACGCCAAAAGGAAGGTCTACACCCAAAGGGGGTTAGTTAACCCATGACTTACTAGATAAGCCTAACCTAGAGTTCTTATGGAAGGACATACGGTTGTGGAAATCGCATGACACGAGGCTAACTTATTCGACACTAGTAACGGTACTGGTGGTACCGGTAGTTCAAATGGTTTGGATCACAATATATTTAGAACGAGTGGCAGCGCTACACCTGAAGATGCGATCATACAAGGTTTTAAATTCTAAGGCCTTCCCGGACGGTAAGCCGCGAGACCTCATTGGTACGAGAGGTGCGGTAGGTTAGGTCCACTCAATAAAGACAACATCGGTTAGCAATGCTAGCAAATGCACTCCTGAGTAAATGATTAGGTAAACAAAGAGTCTCTTGCTGAATGCAGCATTAACTTGGTGAAATCCTCAAGTAGAAACTTTAAGGAGTGATACTATAAAGACTCATCATGGGAAGAACTCAAAAATCCTATGCGAGAAGAGTATTACTCGCTATCTGGAATTCCAAGGGTAGAAACGGGATCCTAAAACTCGATCATGATTGAAGCCAACGTTGTTGGTTACACTCGACGCTTTCACGATCTCTCAAGGGTGGTTCCATAATGGGGAACATCTGATATCAAACGCATTGAGCGCTACATTTGGGGTTTAGCCTCTAAGAACCAAAACATTACCACATTATCCCACCCTACCTTCATCACTCAAACAGTAACTCTCGCATTTAGTCTCACCAAGGATGCGACGAGAATGAGAATTATCAAAGAAAGGTGCGGAAAGGAAGGGGACGCATGTGAACCTATTAGTGACGGGAGTCAAAAAATACTCACCCCTTAAGGCAGGATCGAGAGGGAATAACAAACGAAAGGGGAACTCCCGTGATGATAGAAACGAAGGTAATTGATGCCGTAATTGATGATAGCACCAAGAAATATGCCAATAACTTACTAAAATTCTAAAAGTGATAAGTGAAAACGTCCTCAAGAGGGCACTTGCAAAAGTGCCAAGAGTAGAAGTGTGGTGAATGAAGACACAAAAACAGAAACCAATAAGTTAGTAAGACTCAACCAAGAACAAGGATGTTAAGTGTGGCATGAAGGCCACTTCAAGCATGCACGTCTCAAGTATGAATCAGGCAAGTGAATTAAAGTGTGGGTGAGTAGAAACTATGGATACCCCACAAGATCCTGATGTCGTCATGCGTACGTTCTACTCTACATTAATTACGTGTCAATTCTTTTGATAACAATACCGAGCTTAGCTAGTGTCTTTAGATGTTAACCTCATACTCGAATTAGAGTCTTGTAAATTAGACGCGTTATCAAGATAGCTAAGGGAGAATTAGCATTAGACTCGTCTCATCGATACGAATCCAATGATATATAATGTCAACTTTTTCTAAAAATCACACGATTCTAACCATGCAATCGGTTTGTAAAATTGTTTATGGATCAATTTCTGTGTACCAAAACGTTTAGTACTCAGTCGGTTAACTTCCCACCTTTTTCGAGTTCAACTCGGAACAATACCTAATTCAAAACAATAGTCCGAGATGGTAATCTGAATCGCTATCCGAGATGGAGGAATCCGTCTGAAATGAGGTATCCGAGACGTAATTCGGAATAGTAATCTGAGATGGTCCGAAAGCAATACCAAAGATCCGAGATACACTGTTTTGATCCCTGAGTCACGGGGAATCATTAAAAGGTCACTGACACGCTTCCTATCAACCATATCTCCACCCATCTTGTTGGATACCTGTGCCAATTCTAGTTCATCTCCATAGAATTCAAAATATACTTGACCTAGAGTCAAGTAAGATAGACGTTCCCTCATTCTATAGAATTTGCCAATGGTAAATTTGTCAATGTCAGGAGAAATTATAAAAGGATGCACTTTGGAACTTGGAGGACAAGAATTTAATATCAAAATCTTTTACCCATTTATCTAGGTTGTTACGACATAGCTTTTGTCATAGACTTGTTGACGTATAACCGAGCGGAAGTAGGTTGTCCTCAGAAAACTATTCGTATCCCCCTACCATATGAAGAAACACTGGTAGTACACGGAGAGAAGCACAAGACGCCCTTATGAATCATTAATTACATGAAGGCCAGAAGTGCCTACAGAAAGGTTGCATAACCTTTCTAACTCATGTAGTCGACAGAAACTGAGGAGCCAAAATTGGAGGAATAACCTTTGTGAAGGAATTCCCTGAAGTCTTTCCATCAGACTTGTCTGGATTACATCCGCAACGGCATGACAACTTTCGCATTGATTTGGAGCCAGGAGCAGCACCAGTAGCGAAGCCTCCATAACCGATTGGCTCCATCATAAATGCAAAGAGTATCTACACAACATCAAAAGTTGTTAGCCAAAGGATTCATTAGAACAAGTTCCTCACCATGGGGAGCTCCGGTGCCTTTTGTCGAGGAGAAGGATGGAACTTTCTGAATGTGCATAGGCTACCGAGAACTAAACAAGTTAACCATCAAGAATCCGTACCCTTTACCAAGGATCGACGATCTATTCGATCAATTGCAAGGGTTGAGTTTTTTTTACTCAAAAATTGATTTAAGGTCCGGGTATCATCAGTTAAGAATCCAAGAGAAAAGTATTCCTAAGACGACATTTAGGACCCGTTACGGCATTACGAGTTCCTGGGTATGCTTGTTGGCCTAACTAATGCCCCTACTGTATTCATGGATTTTTATGAACGGGTATGTAAGCCATATCTCGACAAATTCGTGATTATTTTTATAGATGACATATTGATATAATCGCGAACTGAGGAAGAACACAGTTAACACCTGAGAACTATACTGGAGTTGCTAAAGAATGAGCAATTATATGCTAAGTTATTGAAATGCGAATTTTGGATTCACGAGGTGCAATTTCCCGGTCATGTGATGAACGAGAAAAAAATACATGTTGACCCCTCAAAGATCGAGGCTATAAAGAACTGGACCACGCTAAGAACCCCCACAGAAATACGAAAATTCCTAGGTTTAGCGGGTTATTACAGAAGATTTATTGAGAACTTCTCAAAAGTTGCTCAGCCGCTAAGCTCGCTTACCAAAAAGGATAGAAAGTTTGATTTGGGAGAAAAGCAAGAATTGGCGTTCCAAGCATTGAATAAGAAACTATATAAAGCACATATACTATCACTCCCGGACAGTACCGGTGACTTTGTGGTGTACTATGATGCATCGCATCAAGGCTTGGGTTGCGTGTTAATACAACGTGAAAAAGTCATCGCGTACGTATCACGTCAGTTGAAAGTTCATGAAAGGAATTATATAACACATGACCTAGAATTAGGCGCGGTGGTATTTGCATTGAAAATCTAGCGTTATTATTTATATGGCACTAAGTGTACCATATTCGCGATCATAAAAGTCTTCAACATATATTCAAACAAAAAGAACTGAATATGCGCCAACGAGGTTATGTGGAACTGTTGAATGATTATGACTGTGAGATCAAGTATCACCCGGGCAAAGAAAATCTTGTAGCGGATGCTTTGAGCAGAAAATAACGAGTCAAAACATTACGGGTGCGAGCTTTAGAAATGACGATCCAGACGAACTTCACACCTCGAGTGTGCGAAGCACAACAAGAAGCATTGCAACAAGAAAAAATTCCAGCGGAATTATGACGGGGAATGGAAAAACAACAGGAACCGAACAAGGATGGAACTCTATATTTCATGGGAAGGATCTGGATTCCCTATTATGGCGAGCTGAGAGACTTGGTGCGGGGAAAAGCACACAAGTCAAGGTACTTGATACACCCAGGATCAGATAAAATGTACAGCATCTGAAATAATATTATTGGTGGCCTAATCTCAAGGGAGATATTGCGACCTATGTTGGGAAATGCCTAACTTATGCAAATGGTCAAGGCCGAATACCAAAAGCCATCTTGCTTATTACAACAACCTGAGATCCTTGTTTAGAAATGGGAGCAAATCTCAATGCATTTTATTACAAAATTACCACGGACCTTTCGAGGTCATGACATGATCTGGGTTATCATTGATCGTTTAACCAAATCATCTCACTTCTTACCATCCACGAGAAAGACAATATCGAGAAGTTGGCTGAACTGTACCTGAAGGAAATCGTGGCATGCCATGGTGTGCCAATCTCGATAATCTCTTATAGAGATGAGCGCTTTGTGTCATGGATCTGGCAATCATTCAAAAATTCGTTTGGTTCTTGCTTAGATTTAAGCACAACTTTTCACCCGCAGATTGATGGTCAAAGCAACCGGACCATCCAAACTTTGGAAGATATGCTTCGAGCCTGTGTGATGGATTTAAGCGTAAACTGGAATACTCATTTACCGTTGGTAGAGTTTTCCTTATCACACCAGTATCAAGACGGCTATGTTTGGGGGAAGTCAGTGACAGTCAACTCATTGGTCCCGAATTAGTACAAGAGACCACAGACAAAATATTCAAGATCCGTGAGCGTATCAAAGCGGCCCGAGATAGACAAAAGAGCTACGCAGATCGGAGACGCAAACCATTATCCTTGTAGGTCGGAGACAAAGTAATACTAAAGGTCTCACCTTGGAAAGCCGTAGCTAGATTCGGGAAGCACGGAAAACTAAACCCGAGATATATTGGACCTTTCGAAATTTTGGCAAAGATTAATACTTTAGCTTACAAGCTAAAACTGCCAGAGGAACTCAATAATGTACACGACATATTTCATGTGTCTAATCTGAAGAAAAGTCCAACTAATGACACAGTTATCATTCGAGCGGATGAGATTCATGTTGATGGCAAATTACAATTTACCGAAGAACCAGTTGAAGTCATGGACTGGAAGGTACAAAAGACGAGAAGAATCCAAATCAAACTGGTGAAGGTTCGGTGGAATTCGCGTCACAGTCCTAAGTATACGTGGGAGCGTGAAGATCAGATCAAGTCAAAATACCCTCACCTGTTCAAGAAGACTCCTTCAGAGGATGCCTCAAACATAATTTCGGGATGGAATTATTTTTAACAAGGGGAGTATGTGACAAATGGCAAATAACCGGTAATTCCGTACAATTTAATCACTACTTTTATTTTATAATCTCATGAATATTATTGTAATTTAATTGCGTAACTGAGTGTACGTCGTATCCTAAGTATCAGGGCAAGTAAATCTGATCATAACATATACTGGTTTCCGTTACGACGCGGAACTAACCAAAACAATGCCCTAAAAGTTTTGGTAGAGAGTGTTGGGCGCACTAATTGCGGTGACAGTAACTGTGTCGGTAAATCCGCTAAAACGAATCAGAACAAGGAATTACCGCATGTTAATGTTGTCACACCCTCAATTTCCACTTGCGGAGTTTTACCGCGAGGCGTGTGAACAAACCAGAATCTGAAACACTAGTACGTCGAACGACTCTATATGATTTGATTATACGTTTTCAAAAATCATTTGTCGTAGATTTTATATTGTCTTGATTAGTTACCAATATTTAGCAGAAGTATCAGTTTTTAAAGTTTGAGCGGAAGCATAAATAAGTAGTGAAGCGGGCGCCAACACAAACGCCAAAAACAAATGAAAAACCCCAAAACAATATTTATAAATAAGACTCGATAAAAGATGTCTTGTTCAATGCATGTGCGTGCACCTAGAGCTCCCAGCGTCCTGAGAAACATGTAAAGAAACAAGTGTCAACATTAAAGATGAGTGAGTTCACAGGTTTTCATAAATTCGTTTGTTCAGTTATAGTTTGTTTTCTCTGTTATCCCTAACCCGGGATAACGTATTGGTTCCATTATTCCAACCCGGAATAATAAGTTGTTGCTTCCAATATTCTAAACCCGGAATATTAAGTTGTTGTTTCCATTATTCCAAACCCGGAATAATAAGTTGTTGTTTCCATTATCCTCAACCCGGGATAATACAGTTGATTCGTAATTAAGTTCATTGTTAACATATATAGGTAGCTAGCCTAAAGTCATGTCACGTAAGAGTTCGCGATCGAAGCTGACTGCTGTGCCTCCGTGTTGCCAGGCCTATCACTGACCATGGCGAAGTTAGGCCGAATTATTCACCCGTTGACCATACCCGGTCGGCTAGCGCGACTAGCTCGGATGGGGCTTGTCGGGCCCAGTAGTACTACTTATAACTCCCCCGCTATTAAACCCAATACTAACGATCCGAGAGATTGACGAGGACTTAAGTGATAAACTGCTTAGTGACCATAACATTACATTAACATTAACTTAGTTACCGAATAGTTATGTGACGTTAAATTTGTATAACGTAAAGAGATTGAGTTTGAGAGTGTATACATGTTTCTCCCCCTGTTGTTTAAAAACCGGATAAAGTTAGGGGCCGTGAACTCACCTTTTGTTGCTCGGTTAGTGTAGTAAAGAAGTTGTAAAGGATGGGACCGCTAATTGCGTCCTAACAAACCAATTGATTTCAAGTCAGTGTGTGATCACACCAATACAAATTCTACACTTAATTTACGCACAAAGGGATACACACAAACAACATATCTAACACTCAAACATGCATGCAAGCATCCTCATGTGAACCTAGTGATCAAAGCAACTTATCATAAACGTAAACCAATTCATGCCACAATTTGGTGCACACAATCACAAGTTATCAAATTTCAGCTTAACACTCACAATTCACCTGTTTTCTAGGATTTCTATAAAATAGTTCCAACGTTCCAAAAATCCCAATATTTTTACCGTAGGCGAATTTATAATATAGAAATTTATATAAATTTTCCAAGTCCTAAATCTTTACCAATTAACCATAGTTATTAATATACTAGGCTGCAGTCAGATTTGTCGCCTACTGACTGCAGTCTACGGAAGAATTTATTTAAAAATCACTGATCGTCCAATTAACAAAATTCCAGTTGGAGTTGCCCGGAAATTTCCATACCTAGTTTCTGTACAAAATTCATGATTCAACTCTCTACTGATTTTAAAATCCAACTCGATAAACAACTAACAAAATTTCAGGATTTTCACAGCTTTAGTTACTGAACTTATTGGGCCCTTTAAAAATATCAAATGACTTCAGAAAATTATGAATCCAGTGTCATTAGATTCCTTATTCAAATCTCTACGTTCTAGACATCAGAAAATCCGTTTTTGACAACTAACGACCGAGTTACAGCCAGATGAAGTCGGCTGTAACTACTACTCAGCAACTGTTTCAGCATATCATTATTATAGACTCGCATCAGCCGTTCATACGATTAACCTAGGCGATCAAGAACCGATTTCTAATCATAGATCACTACTAATAACATATCGATGCAAACCCTAGTTCATACTTCTAGTTTTTATAAACAAACAAGGCTCATGATTTCAGATTTTCAAACAAACATCCAACGCAAACATTATTAACAAATCGGTTATCCTAACCTTTCATTCAATCATATAATCCGAAAGCAACACAATCAAAACACATGTATCCGAATATTATCTTGTAGCATATGACAAATTCTAATCTTTTAATAATAAGGTAGACGAACCGTGAGTACTATAAGAGATCGGTGATCAAGGATTGCTTGCAACCGAGAAGATCCGTGACCAGAAAAGAGATTATTCGCGGCTGAGAAAAGTAGTAGGCTGTTATGTGATCGAATAGAGGTGAACAATGGTTGATCTTGCGACTGAATGGAGGTGAACAAGGGCTGTTTGCAGTTGAATGGAATGGATGATCGGCTGTTCGCGATCAATGGAGCAAGAAAGGCAGCCGACGGCTGTTTTGCTTGTTAGGGTTTGTGTTTGTGAATGAAACATGCATGGGTGTGTGTATATATAGCGCAAAGGAGATGAGGGTTACGGATAGGCTTAAGCTTGTGGCCGAGGGACTTGGGTTGGGTCGGTTTGGGTTTTATCTTACGGCCGGGATATGTTTAAGGTTGATTTGATCTCGGTTCACACAATTGATCCCGCAATGGGTTTGCGGTTTGAGCTTGTTCTTCGCGGCCAAGGACTTGGGTTGGTTTGGTTTGGTTTGGTTTGCACTTGGCCGAGAATGGCTTAAGGTTTAAGATCTAAATCTCGCGGCCGAAGACTTGGGTTTTAGGTTTCCTAGTTTCACAAAGAGTTCGGTTTGTGTTTGTGTCGCGGTTCGGTTCGTGTGCATATTTATTATATATACATATATTTTATGACTAAACAATCACACAAACACACATCACCTATTCATTAACTCATACACGTTTAATACTTAGCATATACTTTATTCGACAAGTGTCGCGTTTAAGTTATCTGAAAAACCCGGGATGTCACATTATCCCCATGTTGAAATAATTTTCGTCCCGAAAATTGAGTAAACGCGGTTTAGAATGTAGCGTACATGTTTAGAGTGCCACTCACAAAGAGTTAGTTCGTTAATGATGGTACGCAACGTTACAAGAAGTTCCCAAGTGCCATGCACAAAGATTTCCAAATGTCATGCACAAGAATTTAGTTAACAGTGGTACGCGAATGTATGAGAAATCTCCAGGTTGTCACATCATCCCCATGTTGAAAGAATTTTCGTCCTGAAAATTTAGTTACTGGTATCGTTAGTTTGCTGCTCAGATGCGAAGAGATGTGGGTATTTGCTTTTCATTTGATCATCTCTTTCCCACGTGAACTCCGGTCCACGCTTAGAGTCCCAACGAACCTTAACGATCAGAATTTTGCTGTGCCTTCGAGTCTTGATCTCACGATCCATGATCTCGATAGGCTGTTCCACAAAGTGCAGTTGTTCATCCACTTGGATCTCATCCAATGGAATGACTAGAGTTTCATCTGATAGACACTTCTTCAGATTTGACACATGAAATACGTTGTGAACTCCACTGAGTTCGGCAGGAAGGTCTAATTGATAAGCTACGGGTCCAATACGTTTCAAGATTACAAACGGGCCTACGTACCGTGAGTTAAGTTTGCCCCGTTTTCCAAAACGGATTACACCCTTCCAGGGTGACACCTTTAGTAGGACGCGGTCGCCTACTTGAAATTCGAGCGGTTTGCGTCGTTGATCAGCGTAGCTTTTCTGTCGATCTCGTGCCGCCGCCATGCGGTTTCTGATTTGTACAATCTTTTCAGTAGCCTCAAGTATTAACTCAGGGCCTGTGAGTTGACTGTCACCGACTTCTGCCCAGCAGACCGGTGATCTACATTTACGACCGTATAATGCCTCAAACGGTGCTGCCGAAATACTCGTATGATAGCTGTTGTTATATGAGAATTCTACTAGAGACAGGTGAATTTCCCAACTATTTCCGAAGTCTACTACGCATGCTCTAAGCATGTCTTCCAAGGTCTGTATGGTCCTTTCGCTTTGACCATCAGTCTGAGGGTGATAGGCTGTGCTCATATCTAAGCGTGTTCCCAGCGCTTTCTGAAGTGACTGCCAGAAGTTCGACGTGAAGCGAGCATCTCTGTCTGAGATGATGGACGTTGGCACTCCATGCCGAGAAACTACTTCCTTAATGTAGATGCGAGTCAATTTCTCCATCTTATCTGTTTCTTTAATAGCTAGGAAGTGTGCGGACTTAGTTAAACGATCCACGATCACCCAGATGGTATCGCAACCACCCAAGGTTCGCGGGAGTTTGGTGATGAAATCCATTGAGATCTGATCCCATTTCCACACTGGGATCTCAGGTTGTTGGAGTAGCCCCGATGGCTTTTGATACTCCACCTTGACTTTTGCACAAGTCAAACATTTACTCACGTAGGTGGCTATATCGGCTTTCATGTTGGGCCACCAATACGCAGCTTTAAGGTCTTGATACATCTTATCCGAACCCGGATGGACAGAGTATCGGGATTTGTGAGCTTCATCCATGACTAGCTCTCTGAGGTTTCCGTAGAGAGGTACCCATATGCGATTCATGAAATACCGGGCTCCATTGGGTTTTACTTCCCAATCGCGTTCCATTTTTCCCACCGATTCGGCTTTGATGTTTTCCTCCTTAACTGCTTCTAACTGGGTGTCGCGTATTTGTTCGGGTAGCCCCGAATGAATAGTGAGTTGTAGTGCTCGTACGCGACGAGGTTTCAAGTGTTCCTTCCTACTGAGGGCATCAGCTACCACGTTAGCTTTACCCGGGTGATACCGAATGGCACACTCATAATCGTTCAAGAGTTCGACCCAGCGACGCTGTCGCATGTTCAACTCCTTCTGATCAAAGATGTGTTGGAGGCTCTTGTGGTCCGTAAAGATTGTGCACTTCGTTCCATAGAGGTAGTGTCTCCAAACCTTAAGTGCAAACACTACTGCTCCCAATTCCAGGTCATGCGTCGTGTAGTTTTTCTCGTGAACCTTCAGTTGTCGCGACGCATACGCGATGACCCTATCGCGTTGCATGAGTACGCATCCCAATCCCTGAATGGAAGCATCACAATACACACAAAGTCATCTTTCCCTTCCGGCAAGGACAGAATGGGTGCACTGCAAAGTTTCTGCTTCAGCAATTGAAATGCCGCTTCCTGCTTGTCACCCCAAGCATACTTGATGCCTTTCTGGGTGAGGGTAGTAAGCGGTTGTGGATCTTTGAAAACCCCTCGATGAAACGTCTGTAGTAACCAGCCAATCCCAAAAATTGGTGGATCTCCGTCGGTGTCTTAGGTGCTTCCCAGTTTTTGATGGCTTCAATCTTGGCAGGGTCTACGTGGATACCCTTTTCATTCACGATATGCCCGAGAAACTGAACTTCCTGAATCCAGAAATCACACTTCGAAAGCTTGGCATATAGTTTTTCCTGTTGGAGTAATCCTAGCAGTAATCGTAGATGTTCAGCATGCTCTTCTTCACTTTTGGAGTAGATGAGTATGTCATCGATGAACACAATGACAAACTTGTCGAGGTATGGTTTACACACGCGGTTCATGAGGTCCATGAACACCGCGGGTGCGTTGGTGAGACAGAAGGGCATGACCAAGAACTCATAATGGCCATATCCGAGTGCGAAATGCCGTCTTAGCGATATCCTCCTCCCTGACGCGTAGCTGGTGGTAACCAGACCGTAAATCAATCTTGGAGTAGTAGCTTGACCCTTGAAGTTGGTCGAAGAGATCGTCGATGCGAGGTAACGGGTATCGGTTCTTGACGGTAACCTTGTTGAGTTCCCTGTAGTCGATGCACATGCGGAAAGTCCCGTCCTTCTTCTTGACAAAAAGGACTGGAGCTCCCCATGGCGAAACGCTTGGTAGGATAAATCCTTTTTCTAATAGCTCCTGCAGTTGGGTAGACAGCTCCTGCAGCTCGGCTGGAGCTAGGCGGTATGGAGCCTTGGCGATAGGAGTCGCATTGTTCGCCAATTCGATTTCAAACTCCAATTGTCGATGGGGTGGAAGACCAGGTAGTTCTTCTGGGAATACATCGGAAAATTCACGGACGACAGGGATGTATTCTATACGTTTCTCTTCCTTAGGCTGTTCGGTAATCAGTGCGAGTAAAGCGAAGGAGTTCTTTCTCCGAAGATACTTCTGCGCTTGCATGTATGAGATGATGTTGGTGACGGCGCTTGTCTTATCGCCTTGTACCGTCAGGATTTCGTCGTTCGAGAGCGGAATACGGATAGATTTTTCGAAGCAGAGAACTTCAGCCCGGACGTCGGATAGCCAGTCCATTCCGACTACCACGTCAAAACTACCCAGGGTAGTTGTCATCAGATCAATGGTAAAAGTGTGACCCGCGAGTTTGAGTTGACAGCCGGATACTATTTCGGTCACATCTACATATTTACCATCGGCTAATTCTATAACATAAGGGGTCTCTAATGGTTTAAGCGTGAGATTTAGGTTCTTCCTAAAAGACTCAGATATAAAGCTCCTATCCGCACCCATATCAAAAAGCACAGAAGCAAAATGTTCATTAAGGGGAAACTTACCGGTGACCACGTTCGTGTCGTTTCTGGCCTCTCCGCGGCCCAATGTAAATGTGCGACCTTTGGCACCTCCTGTGCCACCGTTCCCATTATTTTGTTGTGGTTATTGTGGTTGTGGTTGTTTCCACCATTATTGTTGTTGATACGCAACTGTGGGCAGTCTCTTCTGAAATGAGCAGTGCTACCACACTGATAGCATCCCCGGTTAATACCCTGCTGCTGACCCTGGGGTTGATTTTGATTTTGTCGAGACATGATTTCCTCACGACAATCCTTTGCCGCATGTCCACCTTGCCACATCGTTGGCAGCGATTTCTGGCACAAGGGCCGTTATGGTGGAGATTACAGCGGTTGCACTGCGGCTTTCGAC
Source organism: Scalesia atractyloides (assembly GCA_947069175.1). Classification (NCBI taxonomy): domain Eukaryota; kingdom Viridiplantae; phylum Streptophyta; class Magnoliopsida; order Asterales; family Asteraceae; genus Scalesia; species Scalesia atractyloides. Next base: position 55,181,461 of record CAMTDV010000012.1, on the reverse strand, counting down.
CTGCATAGCCGCTTGCGTTCTGGTTGTTGTTGTTGTTGTTGGCGGGCTGATTTTGGTGACCCCGGTGTCTGTTGTAGTGATTGAACCGTTTCTGGTTCCCTTGCTGCGGATGAGATGACGAAGACTGTCGAATAGTTGAGTCTTCAAACTTTCTTTTGTTATCCGGGGCAACTTCAGTTGTACCCCGTGCTGGCAGCTTCTTCTGTTCCACCGCCTTATCGGTGAGTTTGTGAGTCAATCGGATTGCTTGATGTTCAGTTACAGGGTTACTAGCCATTACCATACCCTGAATTTCCGGAACCAGACCCCCAAGATAGAACTCGAGTCTTTTCTCCACAGTGTTGGCCAAATCGGGACACAGAAATACCAAGTCATGATGTTTTGCGGTGTAAGCTTCAATTTCTGATCCCACCATCTTGTGGTTCCACAAGGCTTGCTCCAACTGTTGCACTCTGTCTCGTGGACAGTACTCCTCTTTGATTAGGGCCTTGAACTCGGCCCATGCCATTGCATTCGCAGCTATAAGTCCATGTGTTTGGACTTGTGCATTCCACCATGTCAGTGCCCCATCTTCCAGTGTTGAGGCTGCGTATTTGACCTTGTTGGCCATAGGCAGTTGCACATTTCAAAAACGGATTCAGATTTTTCGATCCAGCGGACCAGTCCAATGGGTCCTTCCGCCCCCGAGAATTTGATTGGCTTCGCGTCAAGGAACATCTTGTAGGGGTTAAAGCCCCCTCCTGCTGACAGAGAACAGGAAGTCAGCAAGGAATTTTACTAGCCTCACTATTAGATTTTCACGCGAAAATTTAATAATGGTTACCTGCCGGTTGGTTCTGAACACCCGCTAAAGCTGCGTTCACGTGCTCTTGAATCATGGCAGCTAGCTCTTCGGGCGTCAAGTTAAGGTTTCCACGTCTTCCAGTTGCCATTTAGATCTTCGAAACACAACACAAACACACCCCGATAAGTCTATATATCCAATATAGTTATCCTACTTCGTACTTTAATAATTATTAAGTTATGTCAACTCAATATGTTAAATAGTCAAGAGAAATACTTGATTAACTGAAATTTCAACGTCTTACAAAAGTGCAAACCAAACATACGAATTCACTATAAAGTCTCAAGTTTAAACACAAGTGGGAAAACAAATAGACTGAAGGAAAATAAACAAAATAAACGAGACGTGTCAGTCGTCTACGTCTCCATCCCCAAGTCACTGTCGTTGCCGTCATCCTGCGCGGCATTTCCAGCTTCTACAGCTGGGTCCTCCTCCGGATCCTCCTCTGGATCCTCCTCAGGGTCCTCCTCTGGATCCTCTTCTACCGGCACTGGAGGGGCCGGTGCTGGTGCAAGTGCTTGATTTTGCAGTTCCTGAATGTTCCAACTATTTTCCAGGACTCTGTCCTCAAGCCAGTCGGCTCTTATCTGCTCAGCACGCAGATCTCTGGCTATGGTGTTACGAGCTATCTTACTCGTACGATGCTCTTCCTCGAGCGAGTCGGTCTTACCTGTAAGTTGTCGGATCATCCATCCTTGTGCTAGGATGGTTTCCTGCATTCTTTCTAACTGTTTTTGTTGTGTATGTACCAGGATTCTAAGTATGTCAATTCCTACTTCTACAGGGTTAACCGGTTCAACCGGTACAGCAATGGTTGGGCATAACGACGACTCCTCCCCCAGAGCGAGCCTTTTCCTCGCAGCTGAGCGTGTCTCCACGCCATAAGATGGTATGGGTTCCACCATTGGTGCCTTTCCTGGTGCCCTTGGTGGCGTAAGTTTGTCGGATGATGATGATGACGATGAGGATGATGACATTGCCTGTTAGGTCGTGTAGTTAGTTACGAGTTGTTTTCATTTCTTATTATGAAGGCATAATCTACAAAACACAGTTGTGGTATATTGCATAACAAGATAAAATAGTTCGGTGCCAAACTAAGTCTAGTGTCGTAAAATCAGCTATAGTTTAGGTCTACTTCTAATGCAAACCTGGTTCTCTATAGCTAGTGGCTCTGATACCAATCTGTCACACCCTCAATTTCCACTTGCGGAGTTTTACCGCGAGGCGTGTGAACAAACCTGAATCTGAAACACTAGTACGTCGAACGACTCTATATGATTTGATTATACGTTTTCAAAAATCATTTGTCGTAGATTTTATATTGTCTTGATTAGTTACCAATATTTAGCAGAAGTATCAGTTTTTAAAGTTTGAGCGGAAGCATAAATAAGTAGTGAAGCGGGCGCCAACACAAACGCCAAAAACAAATGAAAAACCCCAAAACAATATTTATAAATAAGACTCGATAAAAGATGTCTTGTTCAATGCATGTGCATGCACCTAGAGCTCCTAGCGTCCTGAGAAACATGTAAAGAAACAAGTGTCAACATTAAAGATGAGTGAGTTCACAGGTTTTCATAAATTCGTTTGTTCAGTTATAGTTTCTTTTCTCCGTTATCCCTAACCCGGGATAACGTATTGGTTCCATTATTCCAACCCGGAATAATAAGTTGTTGCTTCCAATATTCCAAACCCGGAATATTAAGTTGTTGTTTCCATTATTCCAAACCCGGAATAATAAGTTGTTGTTTCCATTATCCTCAACCCGGGATAATACAGTTGATTCGTAATTAAGTTCAATGTTAACATATATAGGTAGCTAGCCTAAAGTCATGTCACGTAAGAGTTCGCGATCGAAGCTGACTGTTGTGCCTCCGTGTTGCCAGGCCTATCACTGACCATGGCGAAGTTAGGCCGAATTATTCACCCGTTGACCATACCCGGTCGGCTAGCGCGACTAGCTCGGATGGGGCTTGTCGGGCCCAGTAGTACTACTTATAACTCCCCCGCTATTAAACCCAATACTAACGATCCGAGAGATTGACGAGGACTTAAGTGATAAAGCTGCTTAGTGACCATCACATTACATTAACATTAACTTAGTTACCGAATAGTTATGTGACGTTAAATTCGTATAACGTAAAGAGATTGAGTTTGAGAGTGTATACATGTTTCTCCCCCTGTTGTTTAAAAACCGGATAAAGTTAGGGGCCGTGAACTCACCTTTTGTTGCTCGTTTAGTGTAGTAAAGAAGTTGTAAAGGATGGGACCGCTAATTGCGTCCTAACAAACCAATTGATTTCAAGTCAGTGTGTGATCACACCAATACAAATTCTACACTTAATTTACGCATAAAGGGATACACACAAACAACATATCTAACACTCAAACATGCATGCAAGTATCCTCATGTGAACCTAGTGATCAAAGCAACTTATCATAAATGTAAACCAATTCATGCCACAATTTGGTGCACAAAATCACAAGTTATCAAATTTCAGCTTAACACTCACAATTCAGTTGTTTTCTAGGATTTCTATAAAATAGTTCCAACGTTCCAAAAATCCCAATATTTTTACAGTAGGGCGACATTTATACTATAGAAATTTATATAAATTTTCCAAGTCCTAAATCTTTACCAATTAACCATAGTTATTAATATACTAGGCTGCAGTCAGATTTGTCGCCTTCTGACTGCAGTCCACGGAAGAATTTATTTAAAAATCACTGATCGTCCAATTAACAAAATTCCAGTTGGAGTTGCCCGAAAATTTCCATACCTAGTTGCTGTACAAAATTCATGACTCAACTCTCTACTGATTTTAAAATCCAACTCGATAAACAACTAACAAAATTTCAGGATTTTCACAGCTTTAGTTACTGAACTTATTGGGCCTTTTAAAAATATCAAATGACTTCAGAAAATTATGAATCCAGTGTCATTAGATTCCTTATTCAAATCTCTACGTTCTAGACATCAGAAAATCCGTTTTTCGACAACTAACGACCGAGTTACAGCCAGATGAAGTCGGCTGTAACTACTACTCAGCAACTGTTTCAGCATATCATTATTATAGACTCGCATCAGCCGTTCATACGATTAACCTAGGCGATCAAGAACCGATTTCTAATCATAGATCACTACTAATAACATATCCATGCAAACCCTAGTTCATACTTCTAGTTTTTATAAACAAACAAGGCTCATGATTTCAGATTTTCAAACAAACATCCAACGCAAACATTATTAACAAATGGTTATCCTAACCTTTCATTCAATCATATAATCCGAAAGCAACACAATCAAAACACATGTATCCGAATATTATCTTGTAGCATATGACAAATTCTAATCTTTTAATAATAAGGTAGACGAACCGTGAGTACTATAAGATATCGGTGATCAAGGATTGCTTGCAACCGAGAAGATCCGTGACCGAGAAAAGAGATTATTCGCGGCTGAGAAAAGTAGTAGGCTGTTATGTGATCGAATAGAGGTGAACAATGGTTGATCTTGCGACTGAATGGAGGTGAACAAGGGCTGTTTGCGGTTGAATGGAATGGATGATTGGCTGTTCGCGATCAATGGAGCAAGAGAAGGTAGCCGACGGCTGTTTTGCTTGTTAGGGTTTGTGTTTGTGAATGAAACATGCATGGGTGTGTGTATATATAGCGCAAAGGAGATGAGGGTTACGGATAGGCTTAAGCTTGTGGCCGAGGGACTTGGGTTGGGTCGGTTTGGGTTTTATCTTACGGCCGGGATATGTTTAAGGTTGGTTTGATCTCGGTTCACACAATTGATCCGCAATGGGTTTGCGGTTTGAGCTTGTTCTTCGCGGCCAAGGACTTGGGTTGGTTTGGTTTGGTTTGGTTTGCACTTGGCCGAGAATGGCTTAAGGTTTAAGATCTAAATCTCGCGGCCGAAGACTTGGGTTTTAGGTTTCCTAGTTTCACAAAGAGTTCGGTTTGTGTTTGTGTCGCGGTTCGGTTCGTGTGCATATTTATTATATATACATATATTTTATAACTAAACAATCACACAAACACACATCACGTATTCATTAACTCATACACGTTTAATACTTAGCATATTCTTTATTGGACAAGTGTCACGTTTAAGTTATCCGAAAAACCCGGGATGTCACAAATGTCATACCTGAGTCCATATATAAATGAAAACACTTATTTGAGATCAACCATTACAATAATACATAACCTTCCGGTACGACGCCTAAATTGCAAAGTTGTCCGTTTCGACCAAAAAGGCGACAAATGTCAGTTTGTCTGCAACACTAATTCGGGGGATTCCGGGTGTAAGAATAATAATAAAACAATGTGAATCATCCTAAAACATTGTGAGAATAGCAAGAATGAACAAAAGACATTGTTTCCGGTCATTCGACAAACAATGCACAATTCGACCGGAAGGCGACCGTTTGTGGAAACGACGAACATTCAGTGGCCGATAGCCTCATTCAGGCATCTAGAGAACTAGTTAAGCCTCATTTGGGATTCAGAATCCTTTCAACTAACATGAGGTCACGGAAACAAAACTTTTGGAAAAGTTGGACGATAGGATATAAAAGTGCCGATGTCGAGCGAACGATCGAACGAAAGGCATCTTGGCCATCCTAGCTCATCGTATATTCGTCTAGCGAACTAGTTATGCATATTTTTAGGTCAGAAATGCACTAAGTAGACACCATGACAATTGTGGTGGTCGAAAACAAAAGCTTCCGGTGCTAAATAATAAAGTTCGTTTATTAGCGAATATTGTATCGATGAACGATCTAATAACGTTTCTGTCATCCGAAACTTATATTAGATGATCGAGTGGATTAATTACCATATAATAACACTCTAAACCCTAATTATATACTAAGAATGCAAGATCAATCCCCTAATCACAACACTTAACTTAATGACTAAAATATCTAATAAATTAACACATGTCATAAATAATATTTACACTTAACCCCCCCATGTGGGCCCCACCCACTTGATTTTGTTGAAAATGATAAATTAGAAGTATGGTATGTGATGTGATGATAATGATGAAAGAATGGTTATAATATATTAAGATCACTTCATGATCTTCATCATTTTTATCACAAAAAAATTGCAACACTTCTTCCCTTTTCCCCCTCATATCTACGGCCACCACCATCACCCTTGCACCACCATTTAGCCACCATAAACCACCACTTTATACACACTTTAAAGCCTCTTCAGGTTATTCAAGGAGCTAGAAAGGGTGGGGGATTATTGGAGGCATTTTGGAGCTTCATTTCCTTCTTAAATCACTATCTAACTTGTGCACCCATTGTAAGACTTATTCTTTCATAATCTAGCTTATTTTTATGTCTAGATAAGTGATGTACAAGTTGATCATCTTGAAAATGAAGAAAAGATAAACCAAAAACCCTGACTCACACAATAATAATAACACTAAATATTGTTTATTTTGAGTTGATTATGTGTTTATATGGTAGTTAGTTAGAATGTTGATGTTGTTTATGTTAAAGTAAGGTGTAAAAGTGAGATGATCTTGTATGATCGAGTATGAAAATGAAGATTTAAACATGATAATGTTTAAATCTAAACGAGATCATCAACTACATCATCCATGAAGATTACTACAACTTAAAGATAATTTAACTACACATGAATGATTTTTTATAAGAAATAAACATTATGATTTAAGATGTAATTATCTTAAAAAGTGTAGTAATCAAAGGTTTTAAAGTAATGGACTTGATTAAATGATATAACAAAAATGGTGATTTAAAAGTGCTAATAAATATTGAAAGCAACATCATGTTTTAATAGAATTTTTAACACTAAAAAGCCATGGATGATGATACATTAGTGTTGTAAATAAATAATACGAAGATTTGTGATGGATTGTTGAGCTTGATTATGAGCTTAACAGGTTTTAAATACGTTTTTGAAACGTGGAAAACGCCATAGTTTAGGGGAAACTATGGCGAAATTTTCTAAAAATCTAATCGCGATTAAGACATGATTAATGGGTGATTAGCAGGACTAAACGCGATTAGTAAGTTAAATCGTCATTAAGTAAGTTCTAATGACAAGGGTTAAACCCTAAATACCCAAGTATTTAACAAGTATATATATATATATATATGTATATATACTTCTACAAGTAAAAATAAATAACTTTTATAAATATATATATAGTTACTTGGGAAATAAAAACATGTATAAATAGGGGAAACTATGGCGAAATTTTCTAAAAATCTAATCGCGATTAAGACATGATTAATGGTGATTAGCAGGACTAAACGCGATTAGTAAGTTAAATCGTCATTAAGTAAGTTCTAATGACAAGGGTTAAACCCTAAATACCAAGTATTTAACAAGTATATATATATATATATGTATATATACTTCTACAAGTAAAAATAAATAACTTTTATAAATATATATATAGTTACTTGGGAAATAAAAACATGTATAAATATTTTGTCACAAGAATTTTGTAAAAATACATATGTGTTTGTATGTGTATGTATTTAGAAGCTTTGGGTATTCAGAATAAAAATACCCAATCATACACAAAAATACAACCACTTGAAAATAATACCAAGTGTTGGTGACATAAGCCAATATATTATCACAATGTGTCGAAACTATAAATAGACAAACCAAGCAATGCGGACGATGGGCGAACATTCACAAATACACCGTCACGTTGACGACCAACGAATAAATCGCAGATACAAAAAACTATTACGACGACGGGCGATTTGCGATGAGATATTGTGTGTATTGAACGACGATGACGACAAGTCTAAATTATATATTTTAGACATTTAACATAAGTATTGTTATCGAAATCAAAATCCAGAAAGTTGAAAATATAAAAGTCTAAGACATGTATACTTACACACTAATATTAGTGAAAATACATAAGTATAAGACTTATAAAAATGGGCTTGTAAATACATTTGGGCTAGGCCCAATTCATAAACAATATGAGCAAGGCCCAATAGAATAAAATATATGGGCAAGGCCCAATCGTATAAACTATATGGACAAAGCCCAAAAACATACAAATTACATGGGCTAGGCCTAAAGATATAAATTCCATGGGCTAGGCCCAATGACATAAAAACATGGGCTAGGCCCAAAGACATAGATAACATGGGCTAGGCCCAATGATGAGAAAACATGGGCGAGGCCCAATGACAAGAAAACATGGGCTAGGCCCGATGACAAGAAAACATGGGCTAGGCCCAATGACATGAAAACATGGGCTAAACCCAATGACAAAGAAACATGGGCTAGGCCCAATGACATGAAAACATGGGCTAAACCCAATGACAAAGAAAACATGGGCTAGGCCCAATGACATGAAGACATCGGCTAGGTCCAATGGCATGGATAACATGGACAATGCCCAAGGACACGCGTGCAAGGCACGAGGACATGTGAAGGGAATGGCCCAGTTCACACACGATCTGAAAACAACAATATATATATATATATATACATATATATACATACATATATATAGATATATATATATATATATTTGAGAAATATATATAACAATATTAATCGAACAAACAAACTACCAGCACTATGATGACATTAAAAGTTGTTCTATCATAACAAAGAAATACATAACAATAATTCAAGATGAACAACGAGTGCAAGGTCCATCGAGGCCTAGGTGTCTAATAAACTCGATACACATGTAGGTTATTCACGTGTACGGACACCCACTGTGAGTAGTACGATGTACAGAACGCAAAACTGTGAGTTCATGTCCCTCCTTCATTGATTTCAAAGTTTTGTTTTACAAACTATCGAGGGGAAATACATGTCATAACAAATAGTATGTTAGCTACGGGTTCAGTTGATAACAAGATCATTTGTGCGTAAGTAGGATGATGACAATAGTAACCATTAATCACGTAGTGAGCAAGGTGCAAAAGGTATAGATCTATCGAGTTTGAGACACGCTCCACTCCTTGTATGATAACCGGTTAGGAGTGCTTTTGTGATCCCGATGATGTCAGGGTTGTCTCGGGTTGGTTACTTACTTATGGCACATATAAGTCAGAGTGCTCGCGACATACTGTTAGATACCCAGAACGCCATAATGCTAATAACATACTCGGATTTCATTACCGGATTTTAAGGATGACATTTTGATACGAAAACATTTACTACATGAACTCCCCAACTTTATGTTGACTTTTTAAAATTACATGTATTTCAGGACGCACGACATGAGCTGGTGATATGATTCGGGTATGAGAAAATGTCAAGACAACGATATACCATCTTTTGGAGGGTTTGCCTTTTATATCCCAACTTCATCTGGGTATATAGGAGTCAAAACCTCATTATGCAATTATAATTAAAACAATGTCTTATTTTGGAACTGATGTATTTTTAATCATGTTTTATGATGACAAGTTGAAATAGATAACAATATGATATCACTTCTGGATTGTTGTAATTATGGAATGAAACTTATTAATGGCATGGCATCGTTGTTAAATTACATTATTTACTAGATTGGATGCAATGATTACCTAAAAGTCACACACTTGCGCTTCCACTACGACCAGGGTGTGACAACCGAAGGCGTAATTTTAGGCCCATGAATCAAGAGGTAAACGGTCCGAGATGTCAAGTAAATCAACAAGCACCGAGGGGTGTCATTGGGCGATTTAGACTGGTGGTCACCGAAAATGACTCACCAATTGTGCGTACACCTCGAGGAAGAAGGTCGTTCGATTGCAAGCTGAATTACATCAACATTTTACCCACTTCAACGGTAGAACCAATGACGAGCCATATACACATTTGGTGGAATTTCGGCCATATGTGGCACAATTGGCGGTCATGATTTTGCATTAGAAGAAGTGAAATTGAGACTCTTTCAATTTTAACTAAAAGATAAAGCGAAACAATGGTTTCTTACACTACCGGAAAATAGTATTCATACATGGGCGGAAATGTAACAAGTATTTTTGGATGAATATTATTCTATTGCTAAGACCAACGGCGCAAGAGATGAGATTCGGTCGTTTAGGCAATTACTGGAGGAATTACTACATGAGGCCTTGACCCATTTCAAGGAATTGGTTAGGAAGTGTCCTCATCACCAAATTCCAAGGTGGGAGTTACTCAAATGCTTTGTGAGGGGTTTGGATGCCGATGAACACAAATATTTATGATCGGCTAGTAATGGGACATTGTTGAACAATCATGAGGAAGATGATTGGGATTTTTTGGAAAAGATGAACAAGAGTTCCAAAGCGGTCGCTATGGCGGACCGGTCAAAGAAGCATCCAATCTCCCGATCTCTTCCAGACCTCGATTCAAGCGCCAAAGATAGAATTTCTAATTTTAGAAAGGGAGTTGGCGAGGATGAAAAAGAAAGAAGTTGGTGTGATTCAGTTTGCGGTATGCGAAGATTGTGGGGATCTTAGGCATCGAACCGAGGAATGTCAAGTGGGCATGGTACATGCGAATGAAGAGGTGACTCAAGTTTATGGTAAGAGAAGAAAATTTGACATGAATTCAAAAACATATCACCCGGGCTTGAGAAATCATCCTAACATTCGCTATGGGAATGCTTTAAACCAGATGAACCCGACATTCAAACGAACAATCAAGGGGGTTCAATGTACCTAAACCGTCAAGGCGGTAATCAAGGGGGGTACCAACGAAATTACAAACAAGGGAGTGGCCAGAATTATCAGAACTGCGACAGTGGGTATCAAAGAGGTTACAACCACGGTAGTAATGGGGGTGGTAATTCAAATCCTCCAATGGGTGGTGAAGACTCCCTAAGCTCCAGGCTAGATGCAATCATCAATGCCATCATAGCTTCGAATCAAGAAATCAAGATGGAAATGAAGAAACAGTTCGAGGTTCGTGACAAGTCACACAAAGCTTTGGAGAAGCAAGTGGAGCAACTTGCGGAGGAAATGGCACAACTGCGAGGTAATGGTGGAAAGCTACCTAGTGACACCACCGTGAATTCGAAGCATCAAGGATCGAGCTCGAAGAACACACGTGAGGTACCAATCAATAAAATTTCATTACGTAGTGGTCGAGTTCTTGATAATGGTGTTGTGACACCACCACCTCAGTTTGTTGAAGGGGTGGTGGAAGAGGTTAGCGATGATGAGAATGTTGATAGCCAAAGGGGTAAAAAAGAGAATGTTTTAAAAAATGAAAAAGTACACCCGTTGTGGCTGTCCCTATCCTAAAAGTTAAGGAAAAGGGTGTGAAGGTTAATACCGCCCCTTATCCCGAAGCCTTATTGGGACCATCAAATAAGGTGGTAAACAAAAGAGGTCCCCACCAAGAAGAAAGGTGGGAGATTTTTAAACAAGTCAATCAATTTACCTCTTTTGGATGCCATAAAGCAAGTTCCATCTTACGCTAAGTACTTGAAAGATCTATGTACCCAAAAACGAACTCATAAATTTCCTAAGAAACTTGATTTAACCGAAAATATGAGTTTGATTCTTTCGGGTGCACTTCCACCGAAGCTACAAGATCTGGGAGCGCCTATCATCTCCATTCAAGTTGGAGAATTTAAAATGACAAGGGCACTTTTGGAGCTTGGGGCTAGTGTGAGTATTTTACCGGGTAGTTTGCATGACCAATAGGAATTTGGTCCACTTAGAGCGGCAAACACTACGGTGTGTTAGCCGATTTGACTCCTAAACTACCCCGTGGAATAGTCACGGATGTAATTGTCAAGGTCAACGACGTTTACTATCCGATGGACTTTCTTGTACTTGATTTGTTTCGTTAGATCTAACCAAGCAACCCATGGTCATTTTGGGTCAACCGTTTTTGGTAACATTAAATGCTCAAATAACTTGCAAAACGGGAACGACCGACATAACTTTCGGTAACCGTCGGTTGTGGTTAAACGTTTTTCCGGATTAATGGATCCTCTAGTCAATGACGAATGCTATTTGACGGACGTTGTTGATGCCTATATACCTCTATGTGACATGGGTGTCGAGGAGGAAAACACAATAGAGGAGTGCTTTATGTTTGATAGGTTACAATCGGAAACAAATCGAAGCATAGATTAGGAGGAGAAGAAAATGGAGGTGATGGCGGTAAGCGAAGGAAGACCACCTTGGACACACCAAGTAGAATGTCTCCCGAGAAGATTGACACAAGGCTTAAGCCGTCGTTGGTTGAACCTCCTGTTGTTGAGCTGAAGGTGTTGGCCAAGCATTTGAAGTACCTTATGTGGGTGAGGGCAACACGCTACCGGTCATCATTGCGGCAAATCTAACCAGGGAGCAAGAGGAGAAGATGATGAATGTGTTGGTCGCCAATAGAGCCGCTATTGGTGGACCATCGTTGATTTGAAGGGAATTAGCCCTTCTGTAGTGATGCATAAAATCATCACTGAAGATGGAAGCACTCCTTCTCGTGACACACAACAGAGATTAAATCCGAAAATGCGAGAAGTGGTCAAGAAGGAGGTGCTAAAGTGGCTAGATGTGGGTATTATGTACCCCCATCTCTGATAGCCAATGGGTGAGCCCCACACAGACGGTTCCTAAAAAGGCAGACATCCAAGTCGTCACAAATGACGCAGGTGAAGAGGTCGCCACTCGGCCGGTAACCAGGTGGCGTATTTGTATTGATTATAGGAAGTTGAATTCCACAACTTCCAAAGACCATTTCCCTTTGCCTTTTATTGACCAAATTGTAGAAAAGTTAGCGGGTCAAAATTACTATTGTTTATTGGATGGGTAGTCGGGTTACAATCAGATAGCTATCCATCCGGAAGACCAAGCTAAGACCACTTTTACTTGCCCTACGTACCTTCACATTTAGGCTATGTAATTCCCCCGCCACCTTCCAAAGGTGTATGATGAGTATCTTTTCAGATATGGTGGGGGAGTCCTTAGAAATTTTCATGGATAACTTCTCAATATTTGGGTCATCATTTGATGGTTGTCTTGACCAACTCGAAAAGGTTTTTAAAAGATGTGTTGAAAAGAATTTAGTTTTGAGTTGGGAAAGGAGCCATTTCATGGTTCAGAGGGAATCATGTTGGGCCACATGGTTTCGAGTCGTGGGATAGAGGTTGATAGGGTCAAAAGTTCAAGTTATTTCTACGTTGCCATATCCCACCAGTGTTAAGGGTGTTAGGTCATTTTTGGGTCACGCGGGGTTTTAAAAGTTTATAAAAGGGTTTAGTGACATAACGAAACCTTTGTGTAATCTATTGTTAAAAGACCACCCGTTTGACTTCAACAAAGATTGTCAAAATGCCTTTAACATGTTGAAACAAAAGTTTGTTGAGGCCCCAATCTAGCAATCACCAAATTGGTCGTTACCATTTGAAATCATGTGTGATGCAAGTGATAGCGGTGGGGGCCGTGTTGGGTCAAAGGGTAGAAAGGAAACCCGTTGCAATATACTACGCGAGTAAGACTCTTTCAGATGCTCAACTGAATTATACGACAACTGAGAAAGAGTTACTTGCGGTGATATATGCTTTGGATAAATTACGAGCTTATAAGTAGTTTTTATTTTGACCATTCTGCTGTCAGGTACCTCATGGAGATAAAGGAAGCAAAGCCGCGGTTGATCCAATGGGTTCTCTTGCTACATGAGTTTGACCTAGAAATTCGGGATAAGAAGGGTAGCGAAAATGTGGTGGCGGACAACTTATCCCGGCTATTGGTATAAGAGGGTTTTTCTCGTGTGGCGATCAACGAGACTTTCCCAGATGTGCACATTCTTAAAGTGTCAACATTACCTTGGATTGCTAACATTTTAAATTATTTGGTGACAGGTGATTTGCCGGCAAATTGGGATAGAAGAAGAAGGTTGCATTTTCTTTCTCAGATCAAGTACTACACATGGGAAGAACCGGATTTGTTCAAGACATGTCCGGATCAAGTAGTGAGAAGATGTATTCCGGATGAGGAGATCCCAAGTGTCTTGACGCACTTGCATACCTTTGCTTGTGGGGGACATTTTAGTTGTCATAAAACGGGACATAAAGTGCTTAATAGTGGCCTTTATTGGCCAACTATCTTCAAAGATGCTTTTAACTTTGCTAAAAACTGTGTTGAATGTCAAAAGTTAGGGGGCATTTCTAAGCGGGATGAGATGCCCATGCAACCAATCCTTATTGTCGATAGTTTTGACATGTGGGGAATCGATTTCATGGGCCCATTCCCCAATTCTCATGGGAATTTGTACATTTTTGTGGCGGTAGATTATGTGTCAAAATGGGTAGAAGCGATCACCACCAAAACAAATGACCATACAGTTTTTTGCAATTTTGTGCAAACAAATATCATTTCTAGATTTGGGATACCTGGGGAATTAATAGTGATGGGGTATCTCACTTTAAGAATTTTAATTTCTGGAAATTGCTTAAACGGTTTGGTGTCGACCATAGGATTGCTACCCCTTACCACCCGTAAACGAGTGGTCAAGTTGAAGTGTCTAATAGGCAGATTAAAGAATTTTTGCAAAAGACCGTTCGACCGGACCGTAAGGATTGGTAACGAAGTTGAACGATGCCTTATGGCCTATCGAACGGCGCATAAGACACCTATTTGCACTACTCCTTACCACTTAGTTTATGTTAAAAACTGTCATCTACCAGTTGAACTTGTACATCGTGCATTTTGGCCTATCAAATAGGTTAACCTTAAATATGATTATGCAGGTAAGAAACGCAAGTTAAAGCTTTGCGAGTTAGAAGAGCTTCGGGAGGAGGCATATGAGTGTGCTTCGAAATATAAGGATGACATGAAAAGAGCACATGATGCCAAGCTGAAGCCGAAGGAATTTGTAGTGGGCCAAAAGGTATGGCTATATAATTCACGGCTAAAGTTCTTTCTTGGAAAGTTTAAAAGCAAATGGATGGGCCCGTTCATGATCACAAGGGTTTGCAAGCTTGGGGATGTTACTATCGAGGACCCAAAGGATGGGTCAAAACAAACGGTCAACGATTATCGTCTGAAACCATTTATTGATGGTAACGAGGACAACATTGGGATGAACTAGGAATCAGTAAGCTTTTTGGTAAGCCTACCGACTTATGAGGTCAATTAGAGGACCAAAAACATTTGTTGTAGAATTTTGTATCTTCTTATTGTTTGCGCGCATTGTTTGTTTGTTTGTTTTGTTCATTTTTGTACTAATCTTGTTAAACGTGTGATTTGGATTGTGCAAACGGGTCATCAAGACATAAGGTATGTTTTTAAACTTGTTATGTGTATTGAGGACAATCCACGGTTAATCGGGGGTGGTATGGTAAATGAACCGATCATGTATTGTTATATATAAAAAAATAAAATTTAACAACGGTGTACCATCGGTGACGGGGCTTCAGGCCGTCAGGTTAAAAGTATCGTAGACAGGAAGATAAGCCGTTGGGGGTTTTGGGTAAAACAAGGAGGCGTCGGCAACGGACCAAAGGGCTGTCGGTGACGGCCCTTGGTTAGTCAGCCGATGCTGAAACCTTTTTAATGCAAACTTTCAGATCGAAACTCATTTTTACCAACTGAAACTCAACCCAAACGTATTTTTAGCCATAATTTCGACACGATTTAACCTTATCCACACATATCTCTTTAAAATCACCCATCTTCCTGAACATTCACCACAAATTCCTCATCTTCTTCATCTTAACCTTCAAGAACCCTAAACCTTCAAACCTTCATAACTTCTCCAATTCTCCACCAAATCACCTAATTCTTGAGCCTATTTTGTGTGGTTTTCCGAGTAGAACAAAACCCTAACACGGTTTCCTTTAATTCTTGCTTGTTTGCAAGATTTGTGGAGTTCAAAATTCGGGTTTTTGAGAAAAAAAGTGTTCTTCAACTTTGCACTATATCTTCTTCAAGTTCTATCATCTACACAATACTCAAGGTATGATTTTTAATTAAATTTGAGCATGGATTTCATTTGGTATGTGATTTTCTTCTGAAATTTTGAACTTAGGTTTAAAAGTAGGTTGTTTATGATACTATGACATGAGTGTTACTTGAATTTAAGTTTACGGTTGATTTGGGTGGGATTGAATATGCAACATAGCTACGTAATTAGTTTGTGATTACTTAAGTTGCATGTTTGAGCATGAACATAATGTTGAATCTTGTTTAAAATCTTATTTACTTAGGATTAAGAACATAAAAGCTTGAATTTAACATGTTGACAAAAGTGCCAAATTTTTATGATTTAATTAGCTAATTTGTCTAACCATTTAAGTTATGATTCAACATTGTGCAACATGTTCACGAAGTCAATTTGGGTGGAACTTAAAGTAATGGTTTTAATGTTAGGGTTTGACCATGTTTAATTGTTTTCCTGTGTATTATGTCTTGTAGGTATGGCAAGTCGAAAACAAAGTAAAATTTCGGGTTCAGGTTCGTCTTCAGGAGCCCGGTCGTCCTTAGGGCATAGAGCAAGGAAATGGGAGCAACTAACTGGGTTGGAGGATAATGATGATAGATTATTCAGACAGGACTGGGTATGGGAAAGAATCAGAGATAGTAATGTGGGTGAGGCCGGGGAAAATAATAAACGAAGACCGCTCTCAAGGTTCAACGACAAGCGGTGGGAAGTTAAGCTGTGGAAGTGGAAAATGGTTAATGGGGTGTCTACATCTATTCCGGAATGGGTTGTGCCGAAACGCATGTTAAACGTGGAGGAATTTCGAATGATCGGGATTGTTCAGATGTTCGAGAGAATCGGCTGGGAGCGAGTGTTGGATTGGTGTGAGGACATCACACCACAGGTTTATCTTGCTGCAGTCTGTGAATGGTTAGCCTCACTCCGGTTCGCTAATAAGGATGGCCCACCGAAAACATGGCAGCTGGTGGGTGACACGGGGAGAGGACAGATGGTTTTGTCCCTCGAGACTATGAACTGTATTGGCAGATTTGATTCTTTAGGGGTCGAGGAGTATGATTATTACACTGTCGACTTGTTTTTAGACAACAAGGTTAATACTGCTGATCCTGACGGAATGGTTGAGTCAGTTTTTCCTTATTCTGATGGTGGGGCTGCTCTGCGCAATCAGTTATCGGTTGAAGGAAAGATCTTTCAACCCTTCTCTCTAGAAAACATCATGGTTAGATTCGGGGACCGAGGGAAGGTGAAGGCCTCGGATTGTCGGGTACTTCACTCGTTGCTTTATGGAGTGCCTAAGTTATCTTGGACACTCTTGAGTCATACACTTGGAAGATGATACCATATGTACGACTCATTAGTGCCATGATAGTGAAGCAGAACCGGTTGCCACCTGATTCGTTATGGGTCTCGAAGCCGGTGGATCAAATTTGCTTCGCCTTAATGAAGCAACATTGAAAGATCCAAGTTCAAGTGTACGGTCATTAATATACCGTCACTGATGACCAGGGGCATCGGTTCCAGTTCACCTATCCAAGTGCAGCTCAAGAGGTTGTGAGAGAGGAGGAGATCGCTGAAGAGGAGGATGAAGATGAGCCTCAAGGTCCAAGGAGACCTCATCAAAGATACACCCGGCCACATCGAGAAATTTCAGCTGGGGTGGCCTCTTTTATCCCAAATCGGCGTAAACCCGGATACTCCAATTACGACTGGGGACAACAAGACGTTTATGATAACGTCTCCGCGTGTATTGGGGAAAACCGGGAGAATGAGCAAAGGAGGCAACAGTGGGAACAAAATTGGGAAGCCCAGCAACAATCACATTGGGCTGAAGAGGCTGCGTATCAGGCCAAAGGGCAAGAGCATTGGGAGAGTTTAAAAGAGAAGTGGGCCGATCAGCAAGCTTTCATGGAGAGACAAGACTAGTACCAAGCACAAGAATTGTCTAGAAGGCAAGAATGGGAGGAGGAGCAGGACAGGGCGCGTGTTGTGCAAAACGCTTTGGAAGAACGCCGGTGGCATGCTTTGGCGGTGGCGCAACAGATGGCGGTAAATAACGCCAAACATTTGCAAGATCAGGAGCGCCACCAAAGTGATTGGGAAGCAGGTCGTCAATATCAGGAGCACATGCCTTGGACATCATATGAGAACCTACCTCTTCCCACTGGGCCGTCTGATCCATCTCTGCATTGGCCGGAAGAAGTTGGGTCCAGTTTTATCCCACCATAGTTCCAACCACCAGCTGAAGGCGAGAGAGGGCCACTCGACGATTTCCACGACATGATGTCGGCCTTCACCGGATATCCCTATCAGCCATACCCCCCGGTGGATCCCAACGAGCGGTACCAGAGATGATCACCGGTACGTATTCTTTGTTGTTGTAAATTTTTGTGTAAATTTTAGTTCATATTTCATTCCGTATTAGTAATTAAATGAACTTTGTGGGTGTGTTCCCTAGATAACCCTCACGAGACCTACTCGTCCTTCCGAGATATCAGAAGGTTTAAAAGGCTTGTTGCATACGGTAAATGCAACCGTGATTCCTACGAAAGTGGTTTAGGTTGTTGTTGTAAAATATTTTTCCATAACATCAAAGTTGAATAAATTATATGCCTTGGTAATTCTTTTAATAAAAATAGTAGAACTAAGTAACTAAGAAATTTTTGTAGTTGTGAGAAGCTTGCTTCTACACGAAGATTGAAATTTGTAGGTGCATTGTGTTCACGAGACAACCATTTTTGTTGAAGTTGAAGACCACACGTAGAATGAGCGAAAATCCAGGTGCTTTGATTTGATTCATTTTTGGTTTAATAAGTTGAAGAGCACGCGTTCCCTTTAGCTTTGATTCATTTTTGGTTTAATAAGTGGATTGTATTGTGTATTTTATTCTCCGGGGTGAAATTTTGGGAAGGTTAGTCGTGTCACATCCCTTGGGCGTTGTAAAAGCTCTATTCCTACACATTGAGGACAATGTTGATCTCGAGTGTGGGGATGGAGAGAAAAAGTTTTTCAATTTTGACCCGTTCATTTATACACTATACATTGAGGACAATGTTGACCTCAAGTGTGGGGATGGGGGAAATTTCAAATTAATAAAAAGGACAATGTTGACCTTTCATTTGACAATCCCATTTGGCCCTTGACCTTTGGACCTTATATTTTTACCCATGTGATGAAAACTTGAAAAAAAAAAAAGAATAAGAAAAGAAAAATGCATGTATAGATAGTCATTGAATAAAAGGCGGAAAACTTTTGCTATGTAGTTATTGTTTCGTAGTTGATTATGCTAGTGTAATGTTTGTGTAATAAAAATCAAGTTTTCATCACCTTAGCCACTTTCAAAGCATCCTATTCCATACCCTTAGCCTAGCCCCAATACAACCGGTTCAAGACCTTTGACTTGTGCTTGATATTTGTGTTCGGTGGTGGAGAATGATTGAGTTGCAAGCTTATGTGGGTATATGTTCTAATCGGTTTGTGTGTTTACATTAAGAGTGCTAATGTATTACTTATTAACCAGATTATGAGCCCAGTGGAGAGAACATTGTGAGGGATATGTATGAATTATGAGTTTCAAAGGCAGGATAATCTTGGATAACCATTTTTGTATGTGTTAATCATATTAACGTTAAATAGTTTGAATGATAAAAATTATGAAGTGAGTATGACATAAGACCTTAACTCATGTCTTGAGAATGGGATATGTGTTCCTTATTCGACCCATGTGAAAGTGAAAGACAGATTTGCTTGAGGACAAGCAAAAGACAAGTGTCGGGATGTGATACGTGGTCGAAAACCGATGTTCCTATTAAATTTAAGTTAACATTTTACATGACTTTTAGTTTCGAATAGCCGACTTTTGATTAGATTTATGTTTTTGCCGGTTTACGAAGTTTAAGGAGCTATTCGGGAGCATTTTGGAGCATCGGGGCGGAAAACGGGTCAACCGTGATCACAAAATTGGAAAACAGGAAATCAAGCATTGTAGAGGCTGTCGCCGATGCCCAGTGGGACTGTCGCTGACGCCCCTCAGATAGCCCGTCGGAGAAAAATGGTCATAGACAGTGGATTAAGGCGTCGGAGGAAAATGCATATTTTTAGAGGCCGTCGTGACTCCCAAGAGGGCCGTCGGCGACGCCTCTCTGATTATTTGGTCGCTGAATTTCCATTTTGAAGGGGGTTTTATTGTTAGTTTGACCCATTTGTGAGGAGTTGTGAGTTTTGGCGTTTAAAGACATCTCTTGGGAGCCAAGAACATCATACCATTCATCCGCGACCAATCCCAATCCATCCAATCATCCAATTGATCATCTTTGATCATAACCTTAACCTAATCCTCATCTTCATCATCCTTTCACCAATCCATTGACCTAATCATCCACCATAAACCCTAACCATCACCATACTCAATCTCAAGGCTCAAGATGATCGTGATTAAGCTTCAATCTTCCATTGATCAAGTGTCGTTCACCATGAGCGGCTAATTCTTGAGGGTTTCACCCCTGCGTAGGTTCTGTAAGTTCTAGGGTTTCAAATTGTTTTGAGTTTTGATTTGTGACAAATTGTGATTTGATTTGAAAACCTAAGATAATTGTCTCGCATTGGTATTGTATTTGCAAATTGTCGAATGAGTTATGAAATTTAACTTTGCGAACTATTTATGTGCGATTATGCCTTGTCTAGCTTAGAATTTACATGTTCTTTGTAATGAAGTGCATAGTAGTCCGTTGTCTATAACATCGATAGCTTTTGGCACCAAACCAGGTAACACTAAACTCGTTGATCTTTGTTTCAATTAAATTGAAACTAAAACGTGTAGGAACCCTAGGATTCGCATTACCAAACCGGGTGTGAACCTTGTTTCAAACCATTGTTTTAACCGAGTAATCTAGTTTTCTTGCAATTGTTTAATTTAGTGATTAAGTAACCAAACCAATTATTGTCGGATCAATCAGACACCTCTTCAAACCAAACCAAATTAATCAACCTTATAGCAAGCTTCTAAAAAGTGACAATTGTACTTAAAATCAATCACATCTAATCGCAAACCATAAACTCTTTGTGGTTCGACCCCTTACTACCACTAACGCATTGTTAAGGGTAATTCAGGACTATAAATATTATCTTTGACTGGGGCGGACACTCCGATCAGCTGTAGACCTCCCTTTTGGCTCCATGTTTCTTATTAATACCCAAGATTAAAAGTAGCTAGACATATATTTGGATAATTATAGTCTGTCATGCGCCTCTTGCATGTATCGGCCATATGTCTAAGTGGAAAGGAAATAACTCGTTGAGGAGGAGAAACCAAACGGTCCTCTCCAACCTTATAGCATGTATTCCATACTTCGTGGACCTCGATCTTCCAAAGTAGGAAAAAAATCCTTTGCCACACCAACCCGTGTGACAAATACGTTAATATCCGTTGAGCTCCACCAGCTCCAGCTAGATTGTTATAATTCCATAGATATCGAATAGAATGCAATAGGGAGTTGAAGCATGGCTCATGCCATACCATCCATTGGAATAAGACAAATGTTAAACAACGGAATTTAATGTAATCTCTTTCCAATAAATAAGATGAGGTGCCATAGATACCATGGAACCAACCCATGTACAAGAACTCTAGTCCATTGTGGAAATATCCCCCTTGGGTGGCCAACCAGTTTTGGTTTGTTTAGATGACTAGTCTCAATCGACTTGTGATATAGATCGAACGTTAGATGCAAACAAATACGTGTGGCGTTTCTGTATTGTAGGGTGTTATAGCAACCAGCCCGGTTAGTCTCCCACTACATAGAAATACAAACAACTTAACAACTTCGAATGGGTAGTGATCATTAGCTTGACCCACAGAGCCCACTAGGATTCTCATCCACTGCAAGTTATTATTACGTGGGTCCTCGTAATGATAAATTGCCTTGCATGGCCACCCTAGTGTTCTACCGTTCAAAGACGACGATCAGTCCGAGAGAGGACGCTTTCGTGATGATCCACGTGCTATCGTCCGTTAACATTACTCACGAAAGGGCACGTCGTTAGACAAATTTAGAAATAGAGAGAATTTACAACAATAACAACTGGAGGGGCACCTTCAAGATGAGTACTTCACCTTCCTTATCTGGATAAAAGTGGCGTTATTAATGATTAATATGGGTCACAGGGACCTCGTTCCTCTAATAGATTTGTCGTCCAAGGCTACCACCTCCGCTTCTTCGTCACTACCGAAACCAGGCATCTCCGCATCCACGGGAAAAGCAACCACCATATGTGGAATCGATCTTAAGGTCTCACTTAGGAACCACGTCCGCCATAAGCTCCGCAATAGACGCGAAGTCGATATTCTCATTGTGCGAGTCAAGGAGAATAATAGTCGAAGGTATTTCATTCTTGGCAAAATATTCCGTACAACACATATATAAATCACTTATATATATATATATAATCACATAAAATCCCATCTAGCCAGGATTTCTATCTTTTGTAACGTGTCCATGACACATAGACTTATAACGTAATGTGTCTATTTCTCATATACTAATCATGTATTTATCCTTTTTCGTTACTTATGGCTGAGCTCGTGTGATAGATCCTCGTGTTATCGTGTCATAATGAAAACCTTTTGTCATTTTTGTCATATTTATGAAAATATTTTTATGATGTTATAAACTTTGTTTTCATGTGGGAGCCCTTAGTGATTGTAGACCAAACTTAGTAAAAGTTTTTCCCCAGTTCACTACAATCGAACCTCTGATACCAATCTGTTACACCCTGGCCGTAGCAGAAGCACAATCGTGTGACTATAAGGTAATCATTGCAACCAATTGTGTAAAATAAAATAAATCAACAATGATGCCATGTATGTTAAGTTTCAACCAAAGCTTACAAGTTCCCAAAACAAGTTACAAGGTTCAAACAAGTTCACAATGTTATGCTAAGTACAGTTTGAGTACATTGCACTTTAAACCAAAACATTGTTTTCGTCATAAAAGCATGTTGAGATTTTGACCCCTATATAGCCCTACGAGGTTGGAATATAAGAGCAGAATCTTCCAAAAAAGGCATTCATTGTCATGTTCATTCCCACTTCCTATAGTCTTTCACCGGCTCAAATTTTGCGTCCTAAAATACATGTAAGTTTGAAAAGTCAACTTAAAGTTGGAGAGTTCATGTAGTTATTGTTTTCTTGTGAGATGTCTTTTTTGTATTCCAGAAATGAATCTTAGTATGTTGTTATCATTCATGGAGTTTAAGGATCTATTAGTATGTAGCTGGCACCCTGATATATGAGCCATAAGTAAGTAACCAAACCGAGACAACTCTTGACATAAATTGGGATCATAAAAGCACTCCTAAAGGATTAACAAACTAGGAGTGTAGCACGTCTCAAACTCGATAGATCTATACCTTTTGCATCTTGGTCACTAAGTGATTAATGGTTACTCTTGTCATTATCCTACTTACGCACATTGATCGTGCTATCATCTAACCCCATAGCTAACATACCGTTTGTTATGACATGTATTTCCCCTCGATTGTTTTATAAAAAAAACTTTGAAATATTTGAAAGGAGGGACGAACTCACTGTATTGGGTTCCATAAGTTGTACTTATTGAATTCGAGTGTCCGTACAAGTGTGTCACCTACATGTGTATTAACTTCATTAGACACCTAGGTCTCGTTGGACGTCGTACAACTTGTTCATCTTTAATTCTTATTGTGTATATATTTATCATATTAGAACAACTTAAATGTTATTATAGTGTTGGTAGTTCGTTTGTTCGATTATATATAGATATTGTCATTATTCGATCATATGTGAATGGGCCTCGCCCTTCACATGTCCTTGTGCCTTGCACGATTGTCATTGGGCCTAGCCCATGTCATGTATGTCATTGGCCTAGCCATGTCATGTATGTCATTGGGCCTCGCCCATGTCTTTATGTGATTGGGCCTAGCCCATGAAATTTATGTTATTGGGCCTAGCCCATGTCTTTGTGTCATTGGGCCTAGCCCATGTCATTTATGTGATTGGGCCTAGCCCATGTAATTATGTCATTGGGCCTAGCCCATGTAATTATGTTATTGGGCCTAGCCCACATAATTATGTCATTGGGCCTAGTGAATGTCTTTATGTGATTTGGCATAGCCCATATAATTATGTCATTGGGCCTAGCCAATGGAATTATGTCATTGGGCCTAGCCCATGTAATTTATTTGTTTGGGCCTAGACCATGAAATTATATGTTTGTGTATTTGGGCCTTGCTCATGTCTCTTATATAATGGGCCTAGCCCAACATAATTTCCTTAAGTCCATAACTTTTTTAATCTTACACATGGAAATTTTTACTAAGTTTATACTTGTAACTATGTTTTTATACTTTTATAAAATCACTTAGTAATTTTTATACACCCTAACTTTCTGGATTTTGTCATCGCTAATATATATATTCGTTAAGTGTCTAAAACATATTATTTTTAGACATGTCATCGTTGTGTTTAATATATATATTTTCTGGTCGAAAATGGCCCAAATGTTGTAGTAGCTCTTCATGTTGGCGATATGTTCGTTGATCGATGGTGAGACGGTGTATTGTATAAACTCGACCATTGTCCGCCGAGTCCGCTCGTCCGATTATTGTTTCAAGAATTTTGTAAAAGTGCATGTGTTCATGTTATGTATACTTGGTAACCTCCAAGTATTTGGTGTGTTGTATTACTTGGGTATTTTGTGTTGTATACCCTAGACTTTCTAGATACATACACATGTATTTTTACACATTAATTATGGTGACAAAGTATATGTATATATTTTATTATTCCCAAAAATATATAAATGTAACAAATACTCATTTTTATCTTGTAAAAATATATGTAAGTATTTGTTAAATCCTTGGAAGGTTAAGGTTTAACCCTTGTCATTAAAACTTCCTTAACACGGTTTATGTCACTAATCGCGTTTAGTCCCGTTAATCACCCCATTAATTATACTTTAATTGCAATTAGTTTTTAGAAAATTTTGCCATAGTTTCCCCTAAACTATGGCATTTTCCATGTTTAAACCCACAATCAAAATCAATCATCAACTCAAGTTTACATGCCACCTTTGTTTGCATAATTTATACACTTTTCATCCTCATTTTCATGGACTTTTTGTAAATATATACTTAAACAACCTTACATAAAATAATGAGATCGTCACATATTTATTAAAACGTTTAAGACATCATTCTTGTTATATCTTCAAATCAAGATTTCCACTTTAAACCACTTCGTTTACAACACTTTTTAGGATGATTATAACATAAATCATAGTGTTTATTCTTTATAAAAGTCACATGTATGTAATAAATCATTTTTAAGTTGTAGTAAAGTTCATGGATCATGAGGTTGATGATCTTGTTTAGATCTAAACATCACCATGTTTAATTCATCATTCATATTCTTATTCACACAAGATCATCCATTTTAAACAACTTACTTTAACATAATCAACATAATACTGCTAAGTAGTTAACAATAATATACATAATCAACACATAATAAGCTATATTTAGTATATTATTAAGGTGAGGTTAGGGTTTTTAAGTTGGAAATTTCTTTACTTTCTAGATGATCAACAAGTACTTTCATAAACCATATATCATTAGGAACTTAAATATGGTAAAAGATTAGCTTACAAGTTTGCACAAGATTAAGTGAAGATTAAGAACACAATGAAGCTCGAAATAAAGCTCTAATGCTCCCCCATGCTTGCAAACTCCATAGATGATCTTGTGATGGCTTAAAAGTGAGAAGAATGTGGTGTTTAATGGTGGAAAAGATGGTGGTTTATGGTGGTGGTGGTAGCCATGAGTGAGGGAGAGACCAAGGAGGTTTCTTGTTTTTTTTAAGTGAAATGATAATGTGAAGCATGATGATGATTTTATAATCTACAAAGTCAAGATCACATCTTCTACCATAAATCTTAAAATTTTCAACACAAATCAAGTGGGTGGGGGCCGACTTGAATTTGCCAACTTGAAGGGGGGGGGGTTAAGTGTAAATTTATTTTATAACTTGTGCAAAATTATTAGATATTTAGGTGTTTAGGTTAAGTATGGTAATTAGGAATTTGGTCTTGCATCACTAGTGAGCAATTAGGTTTTAGGGTGTTAACTAATATAAATTGGTCCCTTGACTAATTGGTATTAGTTTTGGATGGCAAAAACACCACTAGTTTGCTCATCGGTGCGATACCGGTTGATCTACGGAAGTTATTGTTTCGTATCGGAAGCTTTGGTTTTCGTTTACCATAAGTGCCTTGGCGTTGATTTAGGGCACATCCGACATAGAAATATGGTTAACTAGTTCACTAGTCAGGTAGATGGTTGAGTTTGGGGTGGCTGAAACGCTTCAGTTTATCTTTCGCTCAAAAATGACGCTTATATATTTTAGCGTCGAACATTTTTGGGAGTTATGTTTCCGTGACCTCAAGATAGTTGAAGGGATTTCGGATCTCAAATGAAGCTTAACTAGCTCTTAGATAAATGTATGAGGCTATCGACCATTTAAATCTTTATCGGTTCGACAATCGGTCGCTTTACGGTCAAGTTGTGCACTGCTTGTCGTACGACTGGAAACGATGTCTTTTATGTATTTTTGATATCCCCATATTATTTAAGGTGTTTATCATTGTTCTATTATAATTCAGAAATCCGGAAAATACCGAATTAATGTTGCGAACGAATTGAAATTGTCACCTTTTTAGTCGAAACGGACAACTTTGTAATTTAGGCGTTGCACCGAAAAGTTATGTATTATTGTAAGATGTGTTCCCACATTAGTGTTTTCATGTATATCTGGACTCAGTTATGTCATTAGTATGGCGTTATTCATTGTTCTGTGTCGTTTGAGCAGTTTTGCTGACATGAATAGTGCAACCGCGAATTGTGCGCCCAAGACTTTCTACCAATACTTTTAGGGCATAGTTTGATTTGTTTCGCGTCATAACGGAAACCAATATGTTATGGCATGATTAACTTGTCGTACACTTATGATATGACGTACGACTGAGTTACGTAATCAATTACAATATAATGCATGAGATTATATACTAAAAATAGTGATAAGATTGTACGGAATTACCGGTTATTTGCCATTTGTCACAAAATAGTCGTTGTTTTACTGAAGGGACATATTAATGTTGACAGTAAAAATCTATTAATACCCCATCATTGGTATTAATAGATCACTTAACCTCTCAAAATATCTACAACTGATTCAAAAGTTATTCACTATTTCTCATACTCTATTTTCTAGAATTTTCAATCTCACAACAAAAATGGCCTCATCATCCTCTGATCCCTATATCTCTCTCTTTCTCTTAGTCAAGAAAAACTCCTCAATCAAATCAACTCAGCATAAAACTTGACCCTAAAATCTATGATGGTCATCTAAACCCTACCATAGAAGCCCTGACACGCTCACCTTTGTATGATATAATGACTATTAGTTGTGAACCACCTAAAAATGTGTGTAATAAGTATGGTATTTATAATGCTAAAGAACATCATAGTTGAAGGAGTATTAAAAGAAGAACAAGGATTCAAAGGCTATGTCAGTAGAGATCAAGCGTTCATTTTGAAACCCTAAAAGCAATAGGCTATCCTGAAGACATCAATAAATTGAACCTATTCAGAAGAACCAAATTACTATTACTAGTAATTTGGAACATTGTGTTTAATGTGTTGAATAGGATTCTGACATGTAAAGTTGGAATCTTGGATCACCAAAACTTATACTTTCTAACCATTTTTACTGTTGTAGTTAAAACCACAAAGTTTGGCTATGGTGCTTTCATATGGAAAGAGATCAAGAAGATCGTTCTGTCACTGAAGAAAGGAAAAAAAAGCAAATCATAATACTTTTCTTCAGTAAGTGATGATTCCATAGTTCCACTCATCAGAGTACAGAGCTTAGTTGCATATTTCATCCTGTAAGATTCAACAAACAAGAACATGGTGATATGATACAACTCTCAACATATCAAAGAAAACCTAAGGCATGAAGATATACATTCATGCTATTTCTCCTTACCTAAAGTTTATAAGGGATGTTGTTGGAGTATTAAAAGGATGGAGCAGTCTAGAAGAGGGAAGCTGTTGGATCTGAGAGTGTGTGTACTGTGTGTTTTTTCTGTTAAAACAGTTCAACAAATTAGAAATTTAATCAAACAATTATAAGAAACATATCAATCTAACAACCAGATTTTGGAATGATTGTCAAACGATTTCATATTGAATTCAATTGATGTAACACGATCACAAGGTACAAAGTGCGACCCCCTACCAAGTGCACTCTCTCACACTTAGTTCTTATGCACAAAGTTTCGAAGTGTTAACTATTACATTGAGAATGAAAAACTATATATAGGAGGAGATAATTGTCGGTAATGTAACCATGAAAGCGACCTCTAATAACTCATTTAATGATGTAACTGCTAGTAGTTAGTAAAACTGCTGCATAGTTACACCGTTACATTGAACTACTACTTCAAAAGAGAAATAGTGAGAACTGTTGGTTGATAACCAACCCTTCTAGAAATCTTGAACTTCTAGTCTTTAACTTTTTAACTTTATCTTCTAGTCTTTGGTCTTGTCTTTGATCTTGTGAGCTTGAAACAAGTCTAAATAGATGTGCAATAACTTTTTGACTTGATCTTGTGAGCATGAAACAAGTATAAATAGTTGTGCAAGAACCTTATTTCAACTTACTCATTTCTAAATCCTTTCTCTTCTAGAGTTTGCTTCTCTTAGTGACCTCCTACTAAGTTCATAATCCTCCTAGAAAACAAGTAAGTGTTCTCCTTAGTCTCTTTTTCATTATGTTGGCTAGTTATGTGAGAAAAGTCAAACAAATTGACTTTTTGTTTGACTTTAGGTTCTGACCATTTTGGTAAAGTCAAAGTTCAAATTGAACTTTGCAAACGTGATCGTATTTGAAGGTAATAATCGCTCGCGATTACACCTTCTGATCATCACGTTTAGTAGGCAAAATGACGAGTTAAACTTTTACCAAATAAAAGTCAAAAGTGCATAAAAATGCATTTTACGACGAAAGTGTTTTCGAGTACTAAAACTTAAATTTTTGACACCAAATCCGTTTTATAACATTATTAGACTTCTTCTAACGTGTCTAACTCATCATTTCTAGTTTAGCGCTTTTTCCTTAGTCGAAAGTCGAGCGGTTTGACTCTCGCTTTGACTTTCGAATCTTACCTGTTTGGTCAACTTTAAGATCCGACCAAGCCCATTTATATGACCATAATAATAGAAGGAATAACCCTTCGAGGTTAGACCTTATGGTCATGTCGTTTGGTTTGTCAAATGACGAGTCAACTGTATATACTTTTAAAATGTCAGAAATGCCCTTTTAGGCACAAATTGTTTTAATGATGTATGATCATTACAATTAACTTATAAACTGATCATACAACATAATTAAACTAGTTTTGACATGGTAAACTTGTCATAGGACTTATTTAGCAGGGTATGCATAAGTGATGATTTCATTGTTCCACTAATATGAGTATGGAGCTTAGTTGCATATTTCATAGTGTAAGATTCAACAAACAAGAACATGGTGATATGATACAACTCCCAAAATATCATAGAAAACCTTAGGGATAAAGATATCATGCTAATTCTCCACCTAAAGATTATAAGGGATGCTGCTGAAGTATCAAAAGGATGGAGCAGTCCAGAAGAAGGAAGGTGTTGGATCTGAGAGTGTGTGTAGTGTGTTTGTTTTTCTGTTAATACAGTTCAACAAATAAGAAATTTAATCAAATAGTTATAAAGAAACATATCAATCTAACACAACCAGATTCAGTAATGATTGCAAAACGATTTCATATTGAATTCAATTGATGTAATACGATCACAAGGTACAAAGTACGATCCCCTACCAGGAGCAC
Organism: Scalesia atractyloides; assembly: GCA_947069175.1. Taxonomy (NCBI): domain Eukaryota; kingdom Viridiplantae; phylum Streptophyta; class Magnoliopsida; order Asterales; family Asteraceae; genus Scalesia; species Scalesia atractyloides. The sequence continues at coordinate 55,151,752 of CAMTDV010000012.1, read as the reverse complement.
TCTCTCACACTTAGTTCTTATTCACAAAGGCTCCAAGTGTTAACTATTACATTGAGAATGAAGAACTATATATAGGAGGAGAGAACTGTTGGTAATGTCTCCATGAAAGCGACCTCTAATAACTCATTTAATTATGTAACTTCTAGTTGTTAGTAGAACTGCTGCATAGTTACACCGTTACATTGAACTACTATTTGATAAGAGAAATAGTGAGAACTGTTGGTAGATAACCAACACTTCTAGAAATCTTGAACTTCTAGACTTTAACTTTTTGACTTTATCTTCTAGTCTTTCGTCTTGTCTTTAATCTTGTGAGCTTGAAACAAGTATAAATAGATGTGCAAGAACTTTTTGACTTGATCTTGTGAGCATGAAACAAGTATAAATAGTTGTGCAAGAACCTTATTTCAACTTACTCATTTCTAAATCCTTTTTCTTCTAGAGTTTGCTTCTCTTAGTGACCTCCTACTAAGTTCATAATCCTCCTAGAAAACAAGTAAGTGTTCTCCTTAGTCTCTTTTTCATTATGTTGGCTAGTTATGTGAGAAAAGTCAAACAAATTGACTTTTTGTTTGACTTTAGGTTCTGACCATTTTGGTAAAGTCAAAGTTCAAATTGAACTTTGCAAACGTGATCGTATTTGAAGGTAATAATCGCTCGCGATTACACCTTCTGATCATCACGTTTAGTAGGCAAAATGACGAGTTAAACTTTTACCAAATAAAAGTCAAAAGTGCATAAAAATGCATTTTACGACGAAAGTGTTTTCGAGTACTAAAACTTAAATTTTTTACACCAAATCCGTTTTATAACATTATTAGACTTCTTCTAACGTGTCTAACTCATCATTTCTAGTTTAGCGCTTTTTCCTTAGTCGAAAGTCGAGCGGTTTGACTCTCGCTTTGACTTTCGAATCTTACCTGTTTGGTCAACTTTAAGATCCGACCAAGCCCATTTATATGACCATAATAATAGAAGGAATAACCCTTCGAGGTTAGACCTTATGGTCATGTCGTTTGTTTAGTCAAATGACGAGTCAACTGTATATACTTTTAAAATGTCAGAAATGCCCTTTTAGGCACAAAAATTGTTTTAAAGATGTATGGTCATTACATTTAACTTATAAACTAATCATACAACATAATTAAACTAGTTTTGACATGGTAAACTTGTCATAGGACTTATTTAACAGGGTATGCATAAGTGATGATTTCATTGTTCCACTAATATGAGTATGGAGCTTAGTTGCGTATTTCATCGTGTAAGATTCAACAAACAATAATATGGTGATATGATACAACTCCCAAAATATCATAGAAAACATCAGGGATAAAGATATCATGCTAATTCTCCACCTAAAGATTATAAGGGTTGCTGTTGGAGTATCAAAAGGATGGAGCAGTCTAGAAGAAGAAAGGTGTTGAATCTGAGAGTGTGTGTAGTGTGTTTGTTTTTCTATTAAAATAGTTCAACAAATGAGAAATTTAATCAAATAGTTATAATGAAACATATCAATCTAACACAACCAGATTCATGAATGATTTCCAAACGATTTCATATTGAATTCAATTGATGTAATATGAACACAAGGTACAAAGTACGATCCCCTACCAGGAGCACTCTCTCACACTTAGTTCTTATTCACAAAGGCTTCAAGTGTTAACTATTACATTGAGAATGAAGAACTATATATAGGAGGAGAGAACTGTTGGTAACGTCACCATGAAAGCGACCTCTAATTACTCATTTAATGATGTAACTGCTAGTTATTAGTTACACCGTTACATTGAACTACTACTTGATAAGAGAAATAGTGAGAACTGTTGGTTGATAACCAACACTTCTAGAAATCTTGAACTTCTGGTCTTTAACTTTTTGACTTAATATTCTAGTCTTTGGTCTTGACTTTGATCTTGGGAGCTTGAAACAAGTATAAATAGATGTGCAAGAACTTTTTGATTTGATCTTGTGAGCATGAAATAAGTATAAATAGTTGTGCAAGAACCTTATTTCAACTTACTCAATTCTAAATCCTTTCTCTTCTAGAGTTTGCTTCTCTAAGTGACCTCCTAGTAAGTTTATAATCTTCCTAGAAAACAAGTGTTCTCCTTAGTCTCTTTTTCATTATGTTGGCTAGTTATGTGAGAAAAGTCAAACAAATTGACTTTTTGTTTGACTTTAGGTTCTGACCATTTTGGTCAAGTCAAGGTTCAAATTGAACATTGCAAACGTGATCGTATTTGAAGGTAATAATCGCTCGCGATTACACCTTCTGATCATCACGTTTGGTAGGCAAAATGACGAGTTAAACTTTTACCAAATAAAAGTCAAAAGTGCATAAAAATGCATTTTACGACGAAAGTGTTTTCGAGTACAAAAGCTTTAACTTTTTACACCAAATCCATTTTATAATATTATTAGACATCTTCTAACGTGTCTAACTCATCATTTCTAGTTTACCGCTTTTTCCTTAGTCGAAAGTCGAGCTGTTTGACTTTCGCTTTGACTTTCGAATCTGACCTGTTTGGTCAAATTTAAGATCCGACCAAGCCCATTTATATGACCATAATAATAGAAGGAATAACCCTTCGAGGTTATACCTTATGGTCAAGTCGTTTGGTTAGTCTATACTTTTAAAATGTCGGAAATGCCCTTTTAGGCACAAAAATAGTTTTAAAGATGTATGGTCATTATTTTTAACTTATAAACTGATCATACAACATAATTAAACTAGTTTTGACATGGAAAACTTGTCATAGGACTTATTTAACAGAGTATGCATAAGTGATGATTTCATTGTTCCAGTAATCAGAATATGGAGCTTAGTTGCATATTTCATCGTGTAAGATTCAACAAACAAGAACATGGTGATATGATACAACTACCAAAATATCATAGAAAACCTAAGGGATAAAGATATCATGCTAATTCTCCACCTAAAGATTATAAGGGATGCTGCTAGAGTATCAAAAGGATGGAGCAGTCCAGAAGAAGGAAGATGTTGGATCGGAGAGTGCGTGTAGTGTGTTTGTTTTTCTGTTAAAACAGTTCAACAAATAAGAAATTTAATCAAATAGTTATAAAGAAACATATCAATCTAACACAAACCATATTCAGGAATGATTGCCAAACGATTTCAAATTGAATTCAATTGATGTAATACGATCACAAGGTACAAAGTACGATCCCCTACAAGAAGCACTCTCTCACACTTAGTTCTTATTCACAAAGGCTCCAAGTGTTAACTATTACATTGAGAATGAAGAACTATATATAGGAGGAGAGAACTGTTGGTAACGTCACCATGAAAGCGACCTCTAATAACTCATTTAATGATGTAACTGCTAGTTATTAGTAGGACTGCTGCATAGTTACACTGTTACATTGAACTACTACTTCATAAGAGAAATAGTGAGAACTGTTGGTTGATAACCAACATTTCTAGAAATATTGAACTTCTGGTCTTTAACTTTTTGACTTGATCTTCTAGTCTTTGGTCTTAACTTTAATCTTGTGAGCTTGAAACAAGTATAAATAGATGTGCAAGAACTTTTTGATTTGATCTTGTGAGCATGAAACAAGTATAAATAGTTGTGCAAGAACCTTATTTCAACTTACTCATTTCTAAATCCTTTCTCTTCTAGAGTTTGCTTCTCTAAGTGACCTCCTACTAAGTTCATAATCTTCCTAGAAAACAAGTTAGTGTTCTCCTTAGTCTCTTTTTCATTATGTTGGCTAGTTATGTGAGAAAAGTCAAACAAATTGACTTTTTGTTTGACTTTAGGTTCTGACCATTTTGTTCAAGTCAAAGTTCAAATTGAACTTTGCAAACATGATCGTATTTGAAGGTAATAATCGCTCGCGATTACACCTTCTGATCATCACGTTTAGTAGGCAAAATGACGAGTTAAACTTTTACTAAAGAAAAGTCAAAAGTGCATAAAAATTCATTTTACGACCAAAGTGTTTTCGAGTCCTAAAGCTTAAATTTTTTACACCAAATCCATTTGATAACATTATTAGACATCTTCTAACATGTCTAACTCATCATTTCTAGTTTAGCGCTTTTTCCTTAGTCGAAAGTCGAGCGGTTTGACTTTTGCTTTGACTTTCGAATCTGACCTGTTTGGTCAAATTTAAGATCCGACCAAGCCCATTTTTATGACCATAATAATAGAGGAATAACCCTTCGAGGTTATACCTTATGGTCAAGTCGTTTGGTTAGTCAAATAACAAGTCAACTGTATATACTTTTAAAATGTCGGAAATGCCCTTTTAGGTTCAAAAATAGTTTTAAAGATGTATGGTCATTATTTTTAACTTATAAGCTGATCATACAACATAATTAAACTAGTTTTGACATGGTAAACTTGTCATAGGACTAATTTAACAGAGTATGCATAAGTGATGATTTCATTGTTCCACTAATCAGAGTATGGAGCTTAGTTGCACATTTCATCCTGTAAGATTCAACAAACAAGAACATGGTGATATGATACAACTCCCAAAATATCATAGAAAACCTAAGGGATAAAGATACCATGCTAATTCTCCACCTAAAGATTATAAGCGATGCTACTGGAGTATCAAAAGGATGGAGCAGTCCAGAAGAAGGAAGGTGTTGGATCTGAGAGTGTGTGTAGTGTGTGTGTTTTTTTGTTAAAACTGTTCAACAAATAAGAAATTCAATCAAATAGTTATACAGAAACATATCAATCTAACACAACCAGATTCAGGAATGATTGCCAAACGATTTCATATTGAATTCAATTGATGTAATACGATCACAAGGTACAAAGTACGATCCCCTACCAGGAGCACTCTCTCACACTTAGTTCTTATTCACAAAGGCTCCAAGTGTTAACTATTACATTGAGAATGAAGAACTATATATAGGAGGAGAGAATTGTTGGTAACGTCACCATGAAAGCGACCTCTAATAACTCATTTAATGATGTAACTGCTAGTAGTTAGTAGAACTGATGAATAGTTACACCGTTACATTGAAGTACTACTTCATAAGAGAAATAGTGAGAATTGTTGGTTGAGAACCAACGCTTCTAGAATTCTTGAATTTCTGGTCTTTAACTTTTTGACCTGATCTTCTAGTCTTTGGTCTTGACTTTGATCTTGTGAGCTTGAAACAAGCATAAATAGATGTGCAAGAACTTTTTGACTTGATCTTGTGAGCTTGAAACAAGTATAAATAGATGTGCAAGAACCTTATTTCAACTTACTCATTTCTAAATCCTATCTCCGCTAGAGTTTGCTTCTCTTAGTGACCTCCTACTAAGTTCATAATATTCCTAGAACACAAGTAAGTGTTCTCCTTAGTCTCTTTTTCATTATGTTGGCTAGTTATGTGAGAAAAGTCAAACAAATTGACTTTTTGTTTGACTTTAGGTTCTGACCATTTTTGTCAAGTCAAAGTTCAAATTGAACTTTTGCAACGTGATCGTATTTGAAGGTAATAATCGCTCCTGATTACACCTTCTGTTCATCACGTTTAGTAGGCAAAATGACGAGTTAAACTTTTACAAAATAAAAGTCAAAAGTGCATAAAAATGCATTTTACGACGAAAGTGTTTTCGAGTACTAAAACTTAAATTTTTGACACAAAATCCGTTTTATAACTTTATTAGACTTCTTCTAACGTGTCTAACTCATCATTTCTAGTTTAGCACTTTTTCCTTAGTCGAAAGTCGAGCGGTTTGACTTTCGCTTTGACTTTCGAATCTGACCTGTTTGGTCAACTTTAAGATCCGACCAAGCCCATTTATATGACCATAATAATAGAAGGAATAACCCTTCGAGGTTAGACCTTATGGTCATGTCGCTTGGTTAGTCAAATGACGAGTCAACTGTATATACTTTTAAAATGTCGGAAATGCCCTTTTAGGCACAAATTTTTTTTTAAAGATGTATGGTTATTACATTTAACTTATAAACTGATCATACAACATAATTAACTAGTTTTGACATGTTAGACTCGTCATAGGACTTATGTAACCGAGTACGCATAAGTGATGATTTCATCGTTCCACTAATCAGAGTATGAGCTTAGTTGCATATTTCATCCTGTAAGATTCAACAAACATGAACAATGTGATATGATACAACTCCCAACATATCATAGAAAACCTAAGGGATGAAGATATACATTATTGCTAATTCTCCCTACCTAAAGGTTATAAGGGATGCTGCTAGAGTATCTAAAGGTTATAAGGGATGCTACTTTAAAAGAGAATTGTGAGAACTGCTGGTTGAGAACCAACACTTCTAGAAATCTTTAACTTCTGGTCTTTAACTTTTTAACTTGATCTTCTAGTCTTTCCTCTTGACTTTGGTTGACTTAACCAATGACTTGTTGACCAGCACTTTAACAATCAGCACTTTGTTCTTCCGAGGTTTATTCTTTAAGGCAGTAGTTGTATGTAGTAGTAGTAGTTTGGGTAGTTGTTTTGAGAAGCCTTAAAGGGGGAAACTTATGGTCTTGTGATTGTATCTTATTCCTAGGCAGGTAAGATGGTTCCCTTGGGTTTTGGCGTCGTCATTAGTAGATCTTATATAACCCAACAATCTCCCTCTAGATTTGTTGATGCCAAAATGACACTTATTAAAGCAGTCTTTTATTATTTTATTTGATGTGATGAAGAGTACTTTATAAAGAATTGTAGAAGTTGATGTCTTAGACGAATCTTTTATCTTCATCACAGTCATCCACGCTGACTTCAAGGAAAGATTCTCTATATTCACATCTTTTAATATGTAAGTAGCTTGTGATCTCGTAGTCTCTGGGTTAGGGAAGATTAGAGGCTAACCTTTGGACCTCTGAAGAAGGAACAACATTCCTATCTCTTAAGAGATGTGGCCTTTTTTTATTTTCAAAACCTTTTATCAAGAAGTGATAGAAATTTTTAGAGAAAGTTGATAAGGCTAAGACCTTTAGAACTTATGAAGGATTTTCTGTTTGAGAACTTCCACTTTTGAGAAGTGTTGATTATTGAAAACTACTAGATGTTTTGTATTTTAGCTTCCATTTGTTTATTAGACATTAGTTAGACAACATTTTTTGGATTTGAATGATGATTCTAGACTTCTTGATCAGTGATGATATGATTTTTTTTGAGAAAGGATTATCATTTTGATCCTTATTTGCCTCCCATCTTGATTCTTCTCTACTACTCTAGTGATTAGTAAGAAGCTTTTTGAAGATATCAGTTGAGTTTTCTGAAGGTAGGAAGAGCACTCACTTTTCTTGAATGTTTTCCATATTTTGAAAAATTAAAGGGTGAGAAATTGGTAAAATACTTAGTATAGCAGTTGTGTTCAATATCTCTCCCTTTTTGGTATTAGCAGATTATCTGGATAGTGAGAATAGTGTTGCTGCTGGTTAATGATGAGGTGGTATTTCCTCACTAGTAGTTTGGCTTTCTGGTGGTAGGAAGTTTTTAATTAATGATTAGTAGTATTTAGGATTTTGAGCTCCTATGTAGGAGGCCAGCTGTTGGGTATATTTATGGTGCAACTGGACTTAGCTTGAGACATGTTGGTGACCATCTACTTGAGTTGGAAACGTTGGCTCTCAACTTGTTTCATCAAATACATAAGTTTCTGAATCATTCAACTTAATGAAATCATATGCCACCACAAAAAGTTGTCATATCACTAGATTTAACAAATTGTGATGCCTCTTTTTCTTGGTACTAAGGACTTCTAGCTGTTGTGATTTCTTGTGGACGCAAAGTGTTATTGCCTGCAAGGTGGTCTTACTTATGGTTCCACTATCAATATATGACCAAATGAGGTCAATTAGAAGAGTGGAAAGCACACATGTAACCTCATCAACATGAGATGGATTTCACCTCTTCATCATGTGGGTTAGGAAGTGAACTCTGTAACATCTGAGCATTGGTCTGAAAGATTATCTCTTAAATATGGTAGTGATATTTTGCTCATTTGTCATGTTTAGATGTTCATCCATCACGAAAGTTGAAACTACTTCTTTTAAAAGGAATTAAAGCATTTTTATCAAAAGGCAATTGTCTGAAAAGAACCATCAAGATTAGATGTGAAGAAGTATCATCTATCTCATGTGTGGGTGAATGTGTGTGCCACTTTTTTCAAGGTATGCGGGTTCATGAATGTAGGTCCCCTAGTCCTTATGGATCTTCACAGAATCGTCTATCTAATCTAGAGTGCGGATTCCCCTAAATGAGATTTCAGAGTAACAACACGAACACAACCACGAACACGAACACAATTCCTTCAAACAGTCTTCTATTGATTATCTAACACAAAGTGTTTACAACCAATTCAAGACTCTCTCTCTAAACCAGCAACACAACAATAGAACCAGCAACCTAAACCTTAATGCAAACCTCCCTATATATAGAGATAGGTTATGCACATGGACTAGGGTTTCCTACATGGACTGCTAATGGGTTTAAAGCCCAATTCGCCTACCACGCACTATTTTGTGTCTAGTTCAGCCCAATTACTTCTAATTCACCATTTCAAAACTTAACCCGCTAACCGTTTATCATTTTACTAATTAAAAGATATCCAAAGACCAAATCTAAGTTGTTGTCATAAATATGCACCAACAAACTCCCCCTTGACAATAGCTTCATAAAATAACTCAGTCTTCAGTCTTCTTGCAATCTACAACATCTTTGGAAAATGTTTGTCTTTGGATAGCTTCAGCTTTAATAGCTTCTGTCAGCAACAGACTCCCCCTAAGCTGATGTATCCAATCACCAATTCTTCTAAATTGTTAGCGTTTGAGTAAACTCCAGTTTAGTCCTTACATAGCAATCTTCAAAACTCTTCAACTTTGTCTGCAATGTAGAAAGGAGGTTGTACCATGCATCCAATCAAACTCCTCTTCATTAAACTTCTCAGCGACACACTACTACAATCTGTATACTATAAAACAAACATCTCGAGAAACCATAAGAATCTTTCAACACAAGTTAAACAAATTATTATTATTCAAGAGATAGTAAAACTGTATCACAGATTAAGCACTTCTCAACTCAAACCACATACTTAACATTTTTAAGCACACATAACCTGCAAGATCGTATAATTTTGAACTCATCTTACTAGACCGTCTCCCCCTATCGGTAACAACTCCTCCACGAACAACCAATATCCATACATTAAGAATATACATGAAAATGAAATCTTTTTGGATTTTTATATTTTCGGAAAGCAAATAAATAACAAAATAATAAACAGCAGTCAAGACGATTACCAGTATTGTTTATCCACTTAAACAAAATACATGAACATGTCGAGTACCATTACCTCGTGAATAGTTTAGATAATTCATACTGATATACTAGTGTATTCCACTTCAGGACATACCCCCGCGATCAGGGTATGCAAAAAAATTCATCGTAGTATCTGAGTATACCGAAATTCATCCTTTTGAATTTACAATGTTAGATAATTGGTGATCAGGTCAGTACTTCCGTACATCAAAGAGACCAATATCCAATGAGGGTTAGGGCAAATACCAAATTTTTTTACGAATAATGCAATTTTGCAAATTTGAATGACTCTCAAGGAGAGCTTCTTCAATTTTTGGGATTTGGCATTTTAGCTCTTTTAAGATATCCTTGTTGTGCCTAGGTCAGCATATATCTGGATGCAGCAGAAGGACAACCTTGATACCCGGATGAAATAACAATATAAAGACCTAAAACCTCAGATTTTGGCAATCTATCAACGCAAGATTTAAGGTTATAAAACCATACGCCACTGATATGTTGCCCACTCATACAAAGTTTAGTATATATGTATCACAAAGGTAAGTTGATTATTTCATGCCTTTTGCCTACTGGTACATCATATGATGAAGCTGCTATCATACTTAAGCAATTTAATTTTAATTTCAGTGTGACAGTCTAACTTGCCAATGTACTATCATTTCTTCTTTTTCACATAGTGAAAACTCATTTTTTATTTTCTATTTTTTTATGTTTTTAATTTTTCAAAAGCAGTAAATTATTTACAAAACTATTTTTATGGAAAAATGGTTATTTAGGATTCCTCATCCCGTTAAGTTCAACTAAATGTTCAAAATAAGCCCTGTCAAAAGCTTTTGTGTAAAGATCTGCCAGGTTATCAAGTGTGTCGACTCGATGCAGTTCAGTTAATTTCTTTTCAGCACAACCCGTGTAAAATGATGAAGAATGTCAATATGTTTTTGTGCGACTGTGTTTTACGGGATTGTTGGTGATTTAAATAGTGGCATTATTTTCTATCAAAATAGGAGTACGAGTGAAATTCAAACCATAATCGCGCATCTGCTGTTGGATCTAGAGAACCTGAGAGCAACAGCTACCCGCAGCAATATATTCAGTTCACACATTGAGGTAGACACGCAAGACTGCTTCTTGCATTGCCATGAAACGAGCCTCCCTCCTAAGAACTGACAACCACCTGTGGTAGACTTCCTTGTAGATTTGCATCATCCAAAGTCCGAATCAGTGAAAGCAACAAACTTCAAATCACTAGCAGCTGGATACCATAACCCAAATTTAGGTTTCCCCTTCAAGTAACGAAGAATCCGCTTCTCCACTTTCATGTGGGACTCCTTTGGATTCGCTTGATATCTGGCACAAAGACATACTGCGAACATGATGTCGGGTCTTGACGTAGTCAAGTACATCTGAGAACCAATCATTGCCCTGTATTGAGTTGGATCAACATCCTCCACACTCTCATGATCTGGACCAAGATTATGATTCTCAAAGATAGGTGTATTGAAAGTAGCGCAATCCTCCATTTTGAAATGAGACAAAATGTCATACACATACTTCACCTGATGTATAAACATCCCATCCTTCTTCTGTTCAACTTGTAAACCCAAAAAGTAGGATAATTCACCCATCGCACTCATCTCAAATTTTGCTCTTCATTACCTCTTCGAAATCATGACACATGTTCTCATCTGATGACCCAAAAATGATGTCATCTACGTATACCTGTACCATCAGAAAGTCTTCCTTTTTTCTTTTGATGAAAAGTGTACTGTCAATCTGACCTCTTTCAAAACCATGTTTTAGCAAATGTGCTGACAGTGACTCATACCACGCCCTAGGTGCCTGATGCAACCCATACAAAATCATGCATTGGGTTAGCGTACCCATCTTGAATACAGATCCACATTCGTGTGTCCTGATATTCAATAAAGGATTGAAACCTATCCTTCCAAGTAAGATAGTTCTCCACCTTCAGCATCTTTGGAGGTTTATTTGTGGTGCCAGCCTCATGCTCCATTCTTAACAACTCATTTAGAGTAGACATATTCGACATTTTTACCGAACCGGCTGGTTCAAAATGTCTCGACATTTTTGTTTTCCTAAAAATCACACGGGTCTAACTGTCGAATCAGTTCATCAAAATTGTCTATGGATCAAAATCTATTTCCAAAAACGTTTAACTTTGATTACCTCAGCTGGTTAAATTTCCATCTCTTTGTGTGTATCTCGGAACAAAGTCAAATCCGTAACAGTAACTCGGATTGACAATCCGAGATGAAAACTCGGAATAGTAATCCGAATTGCTAATCCGAAATGGTCATCCGGAATAGTGATCTGAGATGAGATCCGGAATGCACTATTCTGATCCGAAATGGAAATCCGATAGACTATTATGAGATGGAATCCGGAATAGTTCTGATCCGAGATGGAATCCGGAATACCTTCTGATCCGAAATTTAATCTAAAATGGCTTCTGATTTGAAATTCAATCTGAATTGCACTTTTCCATATCCGAATTGCAAGTCTGATGATCTGAAATGCAGAATTTGGTTCGAAATCCAACTCTTCAATCTGAAATACTATGCTTTTTATCCGGTATGCAAGTTTTCAAACTGAATTCCTGCTGTTTATCCGAAATCACTGTAGAAACCCTAAAAACAGCCACCGAAACCCTAATTCAGCCGTCACAAACTCCAAAACAGCCTCCAAAACTTTCGACACCCAATTTTTCTGCTGTCACGATTCAGAACGGAGCAAAATCAAGAGCCGAATGCTCTGATACCAATTGTAGGTCCCCTAGTCCTTATGGATCTTCACAGAATCGTCTATCTAATCTAGAGTGCGGAATCCCCTAGCAGATTTCACAGAAACAACACGAACACAACCACAAACACGAACACAATTCCTTCAAACAGTCTTCTATTGATTATCTAACACAAAGTGTTTACAACCAATTCAAGACTCTCTCTCTAAACAAGCAACACAACAATAGAACCAGCAACCTAAACCCTAATGCAAACCTCCCTATATATAGAGATAGGTTATGCACATGGGCTAGGGTTTCCTACATGGACTGCTAATGGGTTTAACGCCCAATTCGCCTACCATGCACTATTTTGTGTCTAGTTCAGCCCAATTACTTCTAATTCACTATTACAAAAATAAACCCGCTAACCGTTCATCATTTTACTAATTACAAGATATCTGTAGGTCCCCTAGTCCTTATGGATCTTGACAGAATCGTCTATCCAATCTAGAGTGTAGAATCCCCTAGATCAGATTTCACAGAATCAAAAACACGAACAAGAACAAATTCCTTCAAACAGTCTTCTATTGATTATCAAACACAATGTGTTTACAACCAATTCAAAACTCTCTAGAAATCTCTCAGCCACTCTCTATAGATTTCTAACACTCCTCTCTATTTACAACTGTCTAACTCTAAAACCCTAAAGCATAACATGTATATATACTACATGTTTGTATACTAGGCTTTTTACTGGGCTAGGCCATTCTCCAAGCCCATGACAACTCTAAACAAGCTAAACACAAATACTAAGTTCAATACAAAATATCCAAAGACTAAACTATTAAACTATTAAGCTTTTGTCACTAATATGCACCAACAGACTCCCCTTGACAATAGCTTCATAGTGTAACTTTGTCTTCAAACATCTTGTGATCTTTTGGTCTTTGGATAGCTTCAGCTACACATAAATTCTAATATCAACGGACTTCCCCTAAGCTGATGTCCAATCGCCCAAACTTTCATTTGTTGTATATTAGTAAGCTAGCATTCTCTATTTATGCTCATATCACCAAAAAATTTTCAATATCTCTCTTTGCAATGTAGTAGAAGGATCCTACCATGCATCTTTACACATTCTGCACTCCATTCTTAAAATATACTTTACTTGAATTCTGCACTTCATTTTGACAACTGCTTCAATCTGTTTAGAAACACAAGCAAGTAACTCGAAAAACCATTAGTTTTTTTCCACATTAAAGATAAACCAATATTTTATCTTATCATGCAAAAATAAAGAAGTTATCAATTAAAATTAGGAAACTTTAAAAACAAATCTCTTTGTATTTTTATATTTTCTGAAAGCAAATAACTAACAAGAAAATAAACACTCTATTTTTGTGAGATTCACCGTAAGAAGATTATATCAGCAACATCAAACTGTTTTCACACTATCTGATAATTCTATAAGCAATAAAAATAGTTCAAGATGATTACCAGTATTGTTTATCCACTTAAACAAAATACATGAACATTTCAATTACCATTACCTTGTGATCTATTTAGATAATTAATACTGATATACTAGTGTATCCCACTTCAGGACATACCCCCGCGATCAAGGAATGCACAAAAATTCATCATAGTAGGTGAGTATACCGAAATTCATCATATTTGAATTTCAACGTTAGATAATTGGTGAGCAGGTCAGTACTTCCATACAGCAAAGAGACCAATATCCAACGAGGGTTACGACAAATACCAAATTTTGGTACAAATAATGCAATTTGAACATCTGAATGACTCTCTAGGAGAGCTTCTTCAATTTTTGGGATTTGGCATTCTAGCTCTTTTAAGATATCCCGGTTGTGCCTAGGTCAGCATATATCTGGATGCAGCAGAAGGACAATCTTGATACCCATATGAAATAACGATATGAAGACCTAAAACCTCAGATTTTGGCAATCTATCAACGCAAGGTTTAAGGTTATAAAACCATACGCCACTTATATGTTACCCACTCATACACAGTTTGTTGTTTTTTATATTAACAAGGTAAGTTGATTATTTCATGCCTTTTGCCTACCGGTACATCATATGATGAAGCTGCTATCATACTTAAGCAATTTTCTTTTAATTTCAGTGTGACGGTCTAACTTGCTGATGTACTATCTTTTCTTCTTTTTCACACAGTGAAACTCATTTTTGACTTTTTGAAGAAAAACTTTAAGAATTCAACTTACTCCCCCTAAACTCACGCACTAACTAACACTCTTTTTGTTTTAGGGAAATTTCTCCCCCTAAATTTTTGTTTTTATGAAGTAAATTTTTAAAAATAGAAATTTAAACGCAAACAGACTCCCACTTCAACCTGACAAAGAGGTTTTTCACTTTTAGTAAACCAGTATCTAACACAGAAGTAAATAATTTGCTACCATGTGTAACCTACTATTCACCTCAGATGATATACAGGAATAACCGCTGTTGAACACATCAACAGTCCTTCTTGGTCATCCTTCACACACTCAACAACTTAGTTAGACTGGGGGACCCAAACGTTAAAGGTCTTGGATCGTCCAGATTCATCAACCACTGGAACATCAATCCAATATCCATCACACCCTACCGGTGTCTTGGATGTCTTCCAAGTTGTTGAACCAGATTTATAATTTCCACGAGGTCTTTGATCATTGGGGTTCCAATAAACTCTCGAATTTTTCAACCTTTGGAAATTATTATCTCAAAACCTTCTTCTCCCATTATCATAAACTGATTGTTGAAAAACTTTTGGATTGTTTCGAATATTTGAGTTACAGAAACCCCTATATTCGTTTCTTCTTTGAAAGTTTCCATTACCAGAAGTATGGTATCGATTTTGATATCCAAAATTTTTCCTTGTAAAAACATTTGATTGTCCATTAACATGACTTGATTTAGGAGAAAATTTTGTTGGACTATCAAATCTTCTGGACATTGAAGATTGAAATCATGGTTGATTTGTCTGAGAACTTGGTTTAACATTCTTATTTGACTCAACCTGATTTCCATCCTTAACCTCAACCTCAGCCCCTGCTTTCTTACCCTTTTTAAAAGGACAACAACTAGCCACATGCCCTTTGTTGTGACATTTAAAACAGGATCTCTTCTTAAAAGTTTTCTTTCTGTTAGATCCCTTTTTAAATGTTTTTACTGTTTTGTCTTTAGTATGCTCATCCACTTTATGAGGTGTACTATTAGACCTAACAGATTCTTTCAAAGAGTCTGGACTATCAGGTATGTCAACTGTTATCGGATCCACTATAGCTGGTATAGTAGGAACAAAATCTGTTAGCTCTTCTTCATTTGGTAAAAAGGAGTAATCCTGATCGTTAGAAGATGAAGCTTTAATAAACCCCACTCCTGTTTTATCACTACTCCTTTCAAACTTTTCAGAATTTGAATCCTGACTACCGAGGATTCTCCAAATTTGTCTAACTTTCTTTGAAGTTCAACAATTTTGGCATGTGCACCAGCCAATTTTGTGCACTTTTCAGAAAGCTCGTTAGTCTTATCCTTCACAGTTTCACTAGCCAAATCAATGAACTGTAAAAGTTCATTGACTTTGCTGGTCAAACTGATGATTTCTTGTTCATTTAAATTGAGTGTATTTAAAAAAGTTGACTCCCTTTTACTCAAAAGAACATTTGACACTTTCAGTTTTTCTAATTCAACTAACATAATTTATTTTGCTCCGATAATTTGTCAACTTTACTCTATAGTTCAGTGCAATTATGACAAGTATGAATAACAGATTGAAATTTTACCTGTATCTCTGCTGTAAGCTCATCTGTATCATCCATGCACACTGTAGCTTTTGCATCCTTGAGTTCCATTCTCTCCTTCTCAGCTTCCTTTTTCTCGTCTATCTTAGCAGCTTCTTCACCAATCTTCACAGCTGCAGTCTCACTCACACATGTACTATGTCTTGAAGTACTCTTATAACGTTTTTCTTTAGCTTCCCACAGCTCTCTAGACGATCCAGACCTATTACAAATGTTTTTCATATCAAATGGCAAGGACATCTTTATCGATGCTAAAGCCTTCTTCTCAGCATCATATTTACGTTTCTCAGAATCTTCCATCTTCTCATATGATAGAACCAAAATTCTTCCATTAACTTGACGTGTGGGAGCTATGTACCCATCGATCAAACAATTCCACATCTTAGTATCTTCACTTAGAACCGAAGCCTCGAACTTCTTCTTCCAGTCTACATACTATTCAGCATTTATGAGCTTTGACCAGTTTTTACCACCCTCATTTAGACTGTTCAATTTTCCCATCTTTAAC
Organism: Scalesia atractyloides; assembly: GCA_947069175.1. Lineage (NCBI taxonomy): Eukaryota > Viridiplantae > Streptophyta > Magnoliopsida > Asterales > Asteraceae > Scalesia > Scalesia atractyloides. The sequence goes on along the minus strand of CAMTDV010000012.1, from coordinate 55,135,402 downwards.
ACGTGGGTAACAGTTTAAATGGATTTTTGTATACCTGTATCAAAATCCCAATCTAACCCGCAGCTTATCGTAACCAAACCGTTAAAAACATTCAGAAATTTGTCCGAAAAGTGTGATTACCAAAATTTACCGTTAGACTCGTCTCGACGATACGAATCAAATGATATATACTCTCCGATAGTGATTTTAGGATTTTCCGTGCAGTTTTTTTGTCCTAAAAATTACACGAGCCTAGCTGTGCAACCGGTTTGTCAAGAATGTTTATGGATCAAATTCTATGTCCCAAAACGTTTAACTCCAGTTACGTTAGCTGGTTAACTTTCCACTTTCTTAATCCTAACTTGGAATAGTACCAACTCCGAAACAGCAACTCGGATTTACAATCCAAAAAGAAAATCCGGAACAGTAATCCGAATTGATAATCCAGAATGGTGATCCGGAATAGTGATCCAAGATGAAATCCGGAATGCATAGTTCTGATCCGAAATGGAAATCCGGAATAGACTACTCTTATTCGAGATGGAATCCGGAATAACTTCTGATCTGCAAAGAAATCCGAAATGGAATCCGAAATTGCTTCTGATCCGAAATTCAATCTGAAATGGACTGTTCTAATCCGAGATGGACTGCTAGAATCCGAAATGCACTTTGTTGATCTGAAATTCAGCCTTTTCTGATCTGAAATACAAGCTTTCAATCTGAAATGCTACACTATCCGAAATGCAAGTCTTCTATCTGAAATACCTGGTGTTTATATGAAACAATAGCAAACCCTAGAACAGCCGTCAAAAACTTCAAACTAGCCCCCAAAAACTTCCAAAATTCCAACTTTTTCTGCTACAAGAGCCGAATGCTCTGATACCAATTGTAGGTCCCCTAGTCCTTATGGATCTTGACAGAATCGTCTATCAAATCTAGAGTGCGGAATCCCCTAGATCGGATTTCACAGAATCAAAAACACGAACAGGAAAAAATTCCTTCAAGCAGTCTTCTACTGATTATCCAACACAATGTGTTTCGACCAATTCAAGACTCTCTAGAAATCTCTCAGCCACTCTCTGTAGATTTCTCACACTCCTCTCTTTTTCCAACTGTCTAACTCTAAAACCCTAAAGCATAACATGTATATATACTACATGTTTACATACTAGGCTTTTTACTGGGCTAGGCCATTCTCCAAGCCCATTACAACTCTAAACAAGCTAAACACAAATACTAAGTCCAATACAAAATATCCAAAGATTAAACTATTAAACTATTAAGCTTTTGTCACTAATATGCACCAACAATATCCAAAGACCAAATCTAAGCTGTTGTCACAAATATGCACCAACAATGAAATATGACTATAACATCACAATATGTTTTGTGTGGAATGTTCATGTCTTGGGATACCATAGGAAGGTGATTTTCCTTTGATAGACAAAGGCAGTGGTTCTAAAGAGATATCAGACAAAATAGATCATACCTATTCTTACCTTTGTATCTTTGCCTGAAATGTGGAACTGGTAGGGATGAAAATGATGTTTTGAAAACTAAGGTAGAAAACCAGTCTTTTGAGAAACTACTAGTATATAATCCAAAGTTTATTATCTTTTTTGTAAAACAATGGGTATCTAACCAAAAGTTTAGATTTTTTAAAAAGTTAAGAGAAATGATTAAGAGTACGTAAATGATAGTTGTAAATACTTTTTTTTAAATGTCATTCTAATTTAATAACATTCCAAGTCTAGAGATTAGGCTTTCTAGTGGCTTCGTAAAAACATTCGCAAGTTGATTTTGTAGAGGACACATGGTAAATTGAAAAGGAGACCTTTTTCATAACAATCTTTTACAAAGTGTTGTCTGAATGTTGGGCGGATTCTTGATGATATTCTGAGCAACTTCGATATCCATTTTGATAGGATTTATAAGGCTGTGATTCCCTAATCCAGTAGTTGATTTTGTAACCATAGGATTTTTGCAGTACAGCTAGCTACTACAATGTATTCAGCTTCAGCTGCTGAGTTTGAAACAACAGTTTGTTTCTTACTTTTCCAGGAGATAAGGTAGGTATCACCCAAGTACTAACATCTTCCTGTTGTTGACTTCCTTGTTGTGAGACATCCTTCAAAATCATTGTCTGAGAAGCCAATAAGCTCAAGATTGTCATTAGCTGGATACAAGATTCCTAGGGTTGGAGACCCTTTCAGGTATATGAATATCCTTTTCACAGAATTTAAATGTGACTCTTTTGGTGAGGCTTGATATCTTTCACCTACACAAGTGGAAAACAGGATGTTTGGTCTTGATGTAGTAAGACACATCAATGACCCTATCATACATCTATACGAAGTCTCATATATTGGTTTGAAAGTTGGATCATAATCTAATGATTTGGATGTACACATTGTTATAAAAGTTTTACAGTTTTCTAAATCAAACTTCTTTACCAGAGATTTCACATATTAAGTTTGATGTATAAAAGTTTCTCTCTTAAGCTCACTTGTAAGCCTATAAACATTGTAATTCTCCCATGGCACTCATTTCAAATTTTGAGGTCATCAGATTTTGAAAAGCTTCACATAAGTTTGAATTAGTTGATGCGTAAATTATGTCATCAGCATAAAAATAAGCAATCGTTAGATCCTTTTCCTCCCATTTTAAAAACAGTATGTTATCAATTTTGCCCCTTTTGAAGTTGTTTGCAATTACAAAGGTTGAGAGAGTTTCATACCATGCTCTTAGGGCTTGTTTTTGGACATACAAAGCTTTGTCAAGCTTGTAGACATAATTGGAATAGTGAGCATCTTCAAAACCAGGAGACTAGCACACACAAACTTCTTCATTGATCTTCCCATAGAGAAATACACATTTAATATCCATCAGATATACCTTCATTCTAAGGGTTACAACAAATGCAAGAAACAATCAGATTTCCTCCAGTCTGGCCATTGGAGCAAATGCTTCATCATAATCAATCACTTTTTCTTATCTATACCCCTGAACCACTAGCCTTGCTTTGTTCTTTACCACAATGCCCCATTCATCTGTTTTGTTCTTAAATACCCACTTTGTTTCAACGGGACATTTATCTTTAGGAAGTGGCACTAATTTATAGAATTCATGTCTTTTGATTTGAAGCAATTCTTGTTGCATAACTTCTACCCAACTATTGTCTTTCAGACCATCTTTATATTTTAAGGGTTCATTCATGGATAAGAAATCCAACAAACAGGCAAATGTTTACTGCATGACTCTCCTTCTCTGAATGATGAAACTTCTAGAAAAGATGTCCCCTGACATATGGAATGACATAGTAGTAGTGTTGTAAGTGGTGGTTTTAGATTAATTGTTAGAATAGGCTTCCTGTGAATCAGTGTAGAGAAGTGGTGGTGGAATTGGACCAAGATATCCAGTAACAGAGATATCAACAATTCTTGAAGCACCTCCAGTTTGTAAATCAAAATAGTTGGTAGGTGATGTGACAACCGACACTTTCCGGTTGTAATTAACCGCATAACGAACAGTAGTACCATTATAATTAGCGTAATTAGACGTAAATTAACTCTATCAGGCCTTTGGAGAGCCTAGGGACGTCTACTTGCTTCACGTTACGCGATATGAAGACAATCGAAAACTCTAACGCGAATTTGAGCGATAAAAGAACGGATGCCTAACAAATACTGACAACGCCTAAAAATACGAATTTATACTTGTATTTATCATACAGTATGATTATGCGATAAATTTGGATCGTTGAACGTCGCAAAGCACAACGCGGAAGTTACGTGGAAAACAGGAACGCACCGACAACAAAACGAGCAACGGACTCGAGTTACGTCTCGATATTAATATATTATGATATATTTAGCTTCGTAATCGAATTTATTATTTGTAGTCGAAAACATATCGAAAAACGGACAAGAAACAACAACCGGAGCATTTTACGCATTTTAACGAAACCAACGAACGCACGCTATTAATATCGAACGCCGACCCTATTTTTACACATTTATTTTTTATCTTAAAACAATATTATACGACGTTCCATGGAGTTCGGGTGAGAAAACGGGCTTTAGAAATGCTATCGGGCCGCTCAAAACACAAAAAATGGGTCTTGGGCCGAGTGAACATAAAAGCCCAAGCCCACAAAACACACCTATATAAACCAAAATACACACATACCCTCATTCTTCACCTACACACTCTCTCTCTAACTCTAAAACTCTCTCTACTTTCTCTCTCTAGAAAATATTTCCGGCACTAGTCCGGCAACTAGCGGCAACCGGCCACGGCGGCGCAGTGGCGGCCCCACCGCCGACGGCGGCGATGGAGGTTTTCCGGTGACCGTTTTCCGGCCAAGAGTACACTTTTTCGACTATCCTCGACGTTACGGATCATGTGGTGGTGTTGGTTTTAGCAGATTCGAAGCCGTTTGGGCTCGGAGCAACTCTGGCGACATTCCGGCCAAACTCCGGCAAACCCATTTTGGACTTTTCACTTCATGCGTGTTTAGATAGGGTGGTTAGAGACCTTTCTGCAAGTTTTCATGAAATTTTATTCTCCGGCGAAATTCTGACTTCTGACATGGTTCTAGCGAGGTTCCAGGCATCCGTTTTTAACGAAAAATATATTTTTGGGATCCTTGTAACCCGTAGAGTCCATACGAAACACTTTCGTCTGGGATGAAAATTAAAGTTCGGGACACTCTCGGGCTCGGTTCAACGTGGTCAACAGGTCAACACGGGTCAAAACTGGTCAAGGGATAGTTTTTGCTCATTTTTGGTGCCTCGATTTAGTTTTGGGTTCGGTCAAACCCGGTCAACTGCCGGTCAACCGTGGTCAACTGGTCAACTATCGGTCAACTGCTCGTCAACGCAGTCAACATGGTCAGCTCAGTTAACGGGTCAACCCGAGACTCGGTAAAAATTTAATTACGACGCGAGTTCAATTATATTAGTTTATAAATAATAATATCAATAATACTCATTATCACGAACAGCGAGCTCAAACCGAACCGTAAACGATTATATATCGCCAAAGAAAATAAATAATGTATAACAATCGATCCGACTGCGTAACTCGTTTAAAATTATTAGTTAAAAATCAAACCGACGTCGTTATTATAATATAAATCGGAAATTAAAAATCTGCGAAAATTATATTCGAAACACGTCGAGAAATTATATATATTGTTTGCGTACATTGCAGATTGTGTTTTGATAAATATATCGACAACTTGTGTTGCCGGGATCGTCCAAAAACAAAAGAAACTCTGCCCGATTTTTGTAAAAATACGCAATACAAAAACGCGACATATTTCAAAGAAACGTCCGATTTCAAATGGTTATTATAAAATAAATATAGGTATATATTTATTTGACGACGCTAATTAAAACATTCAAAACTTGAGCCGACAATATTTCAACGAGCGCGATGTCAAGATAACAAACATTCAACAATCGATTATAAAATAAATGATATTTATTTATGTTTACTTCAACGTCGCAACTCAGAAACTAGCTTTCAAACATCGATAAATCATTCGAACAACGATATAAAAATAAGTATATTGTTTATACTTATTTCGAAACACCAAGATTTCCGAACGCTTTTACAAGACAAATACAAGGCGCATATTTTTTCAAACGTCAGAATTTGAAAATCGTATAACAAGAATATTATATAAATACGAATGGCGAGACGTCAAATACTTTTATAAAATAAATATAGTTATATTTATTTCGAGCATCGACGACTCGAATACTTTCGGAGGATCTTATGACAATATATATTTGTTATATATGATTTCAACGCCTAAACGAAATGCGACACGATCACCGCAAGATTATGACAAGCGTACAATTACAACTTTCGAAAACTACGAGAGTCGTACTATTATCCGTCGACGTACATAGTGACTAAATATGATTTCATGAAATATAGTTATGTTTAGATATATATTTCAAGTCGCTCGAAAACTAAGACATTTCTAAGAAAAACCATAGATTGGTTAACCGAGTTAAGTCAATAACACATTTCATAGAATCGTATGAGTAACGATTTGGTAGAGCTCGGTATCACGTAGTATAGCTACGTCATCCTTAGAAACTTACAAGTTATTCCGTTTTAGGAATACACTAGATTGCATGCTAGCAAGTCACACTATGGAAATCACATTAAGCTAGATTTGCACAAGGACATCAAGGTGAGTTCATAACCCTCACTTTTTACCGTTTTACATTTTTATAAATGTTTTCAGGGGTGGAAAGACATGCAAGTTTTGCAAAAGAACACAAAGTTTCGATAAACGAAAATCATATATTTCTAAACCATGTTAGAAACAGATTTCAATGAACACAAATGGATTACGAAAGGTTTATACTAAACTTACCGATTTTCACAGCTATACAAAGCTTTTCGAAACATGCATGAGTTTTATAACTAGTGACGGGATTGTCATAGTCACAAATAGGGGAACTTTATTGAGAACATGGGCTAGGCCCAAAGACAAAATAACATGGGCTAGGCCCAGTGACAAAATAACATGGGCGTGGCCCAATAACTCAGTTTTTCAACTATGGTATGTAGTTATGGAATTAGATGATAGCAGATCAATGTGCGTAAGTAGGAAGATAACAATACTAACCACTAATCACGTAGTGACCAAGGTGCAAAAGGTATAGATCTATCGAGTTTGAGACACGCTCCACTCTGGTAAGTTAACCAGTTAGGAGTGCTTTTGTGATCCCAACATGACAAAGAAGTCTCAGTTTGGTTACTTACTTATGGCACATAGGCCAGTGTATAGCTACAAACTGACTGATCCTTAGATTCCATAGGTATACTACATACTATGATTTCAATATCGGTTTACAAAAATAACTGAAAATATTTCAATACCGGTTTACTTACAGGTACAAATGAAAACATTTTATTACTGGTTATAGACATAAAACTTATGCATGGATTTGCAAACATGGAAAACATCTCAATACTGTTATACAGACATGACATTTTAAATGCTTTGGGATACTATGATCCCACAAACCGGTTTTCGAATGCAAAATGCACAAATGTTTTATGACTCATTTGGAAAAAAAAACAACAAACTATGAACTCGCCAACTTTATGTTGATATTTTGCATGTTCTTTCTTTGGTTATGGTTACAAGTATGGCACGGTTGGAATAGTGGAACCCATGGGGATTCGAGTAGTTAGCGGTCGTTCATTTACTAGAAATCTTAGCACTCACGCTTGCTTCCGCTATGACGACGCCATTCAGGTCACGCCCCGCTCTGATGCGATGGGATTACATGGGGCTGTGACAGGTGAGTATTCATATGAACCTTCTAAAAGTGTTGGAACTACTGTGCTAAAATCAAAGATGACTTCAGTGGTTTTGTCCTTGTCTTTTGTAAATGACAAGGGTTGTATGAAAATTTATGTTAAGTGATCTTCTTTTGTGGTTCCAATAGTCTATTATGGACTAGAAACTTTGGATTTCCAGATCAAATAATTCAGCGTACGTATGTAGACATGTTATTTAATTTTACATTTAGTGTTTCTTCAATTGCTTTTGTTCTAGAGATGAATACTCTGTAAGCTTTTGCAGTTGAGGAATACCCAATAAAGAATCAACAATCTACCTTGGCAGCAAATTTTGATATGGAATCTTTTGGACTTAGGATGAAACAAGGACATTCAAAAACTTTGAGAAGGAAATAAATGGTTTGATCTTCATCAGAACTTAATAGGCAGTCTTTTGGTGTCTTTGATTGATTAGAATCTTGTTTTGCACATAACTAGCAGTTTTCACTACTTCTGCCTAGAAAGAGAGTGGTAGGTTTGAGTCAACTAGCATGGATTGGGAGTGTTAACCTTGGCACACTGTGCTGCCTTACAATTCCTTTGTTTTCATAAAATGTATCAAGAGTGTGATTTCTTAATTCAATTCCATTGTCACTTATGAGCATCTTGACTAGAAGATCATACTTCTTTCAATCATGACACTAAAGTTTTTAATGATCACATCAGTTTCATATTTGGTGTGTAAAAAATAAGTCCAAGTGAATCTTGAACAGTCATCAACAATGACTAGACAATATCTCTTCTTGGCTAGACTCATTATCTTAATAGGGCCAAACAAATTAAGTTGAAGTAACTGAAGACATCCAGTAGTTTTGGATTCTTCAATAGACTTGTAAGAGACCTTACGTTGTTTCCCTTTCATACAAGAGACACAATTTTGATCACACTTGAATTCTTTCTTAGGATGCCCTCTCACAATTCCTTGTTTGCAAACATCATTGATTGTTTGTAGGTTAATATGACCTAACCTTTTATGCCATAATTCAGTTTCTTTTGGTAATGCGTGAGAGAATAGTTAGCCCAACAATTTTACAGGCGTTTGTTTGTGAAAAATGGGCCATACCCTTTGTCACACATTTGTGACACACTTAGAAGGTTAACAATATCAATATTATTAAATTTCAATTTGCCACCATTCCCTGACCCAAGAATTTTTCCCTTTGAATCATTTCCAAAAGATATATCTGACACCTCATTAGCCCTAAAGTTGAACAAAAGATTCTTACAACCTATATGCCTTGACCCACCGCTATCAACATACCACAAACTGTCAAGGTATGAGAAACCATTCTTGATGAGCTCATTTGTGGAAATAAGTGCCAGATTGGTAGACATTATTTCTGGAGACTTGTTAGGTGTTCTTTTAGAAGTTTCATAGATAAGTTTTTCTTTGAAAGATTCTACATGTTCATTAAGATCATCTAAGGATATTTGTTCCTTGATATCAACTTCAAACATAGCTAAATTATCATTTGTGATCTCCTTAGACATACTTCTCTAGTCAACAAAGTTTTTGTGAAGAAGCTTTGGTGATTTGGTTATGGTGTAGTATAACCAGCGGTTTCTCAAACTACTAGTGAATTAGCCTGTGAGTATGAAGGTGACTGAACATGTGATTGAGGTGTATGAACTTGAGCAAGTTGATATTGGGATGGTCGATTACCATACTGACATGCCATTTGAACTAGTCCATGTGATAAATGTGCAATGTAGTGTGTGGATGGACCAACGACATTTTTTGATAGGTTTAGGTGATGATTTTCAAAGCTTGAGTACTAATCAACAGTTGATTCATTCATATGATTAGGATAAGTCACATTTTGAAAAGATGTTTTTGCAACATTTTTACATTCCCTAGCAAAGTGATGTGAGGATCGTTTGTCATCGACATTATGCTCAGGTGATATCTATAACCTTGCCATAATGCACGAAATTCATTACATTAAACGACAAGTACAGGATTAGTTAATTTTCAATGATTTCATTAATATAATCTCAGGTCACATCCATGAAGTCAACTTGACAGGGCTTCGCCGTAAGTTCTACAAAGTTACAATGACTTGGTACACATGAGCTATTTATACTACATCGCTCCTTCGTGCGGATCACACTACCTCCATACGGATGAGACACATCTGTGCGGACTAACTCTCATCCGTGCGGATGTCCTCATCAGTATGGATGTACACGAATATATAAAATTCAAAATATCTAACATTAGATCCTATTACATATGACACGACTCGATGGCGTAGGTAGCAAACATTGTGTATCAACAAACTCCCCCTTGGATGTTGCCGCAGTCTCGATCAATTTTCTAAATCTTGAAAAAATTCTACTATCGCCGAAGAAATACATCCTAACACGTTGACATTTAAGCTCGAAGTATGACATCGGCGTTTGATATGTTGCTGACACCCATTTCATATACTTGTATCATGAAAGCGAAGCAATTCTTCTAGGCTCAGCAATCCTTTCTTCTATTCGAATATCTTTCAAAAATTCTTTTCTTTCAAGTTACACCATCTAGTGTCCCACATTTTCCCTCAATTAATATCGTAAGCATTGCAGATCTTGATCACGTTCTTGTACTACATAGCTTGTACGATATCCTGTACTTGATAACATATCTTGTTAATGTCCAACATCACTATGTCTCTCGGATAGAATCACCAACCGCATAGGATCTAAAATCTTTATAGCTCTCTAACAACCTTAAGTATTTAGTACAATCACTGCTTCACCAATCACTCTATCATAATTCCACCATCGAAAATCAGAATAAAAATCTTGTTCAAGCTTCATCAGTGGCACATTCTTCATAGCTTTTGGCTATTGAATGTTCAAAGTTACTTTAAGCTGTTGAGTTTCTAGATCAATTTCAGTTTTGGATTTCGGACGATGTGCTTCCATGTGGGAAAATCATGACACGCTTCATATCTGATATAATTCCACAACTTTTGATCACCTGGTTTCATCTGAAAGTTAATCAACTTCTTCTTGCATAACTCCTACACATCCCACCATGGTAGAGTTTTAATATCTTTTTTAATTCCCCACACATTCAATTCCGGTATTCATCCCCAGCTAATAATACGCCCCAACGATACATCTTTATTTCTCGTGAAAAATGCAAGTGGTCTTCTAAAGTTTCGTTCTATGGGATAGATTTAAACCAAGTCTTCCAAGCTTCTCTGTTGATACATATGTCTGCTGCCTATGTCTATGAGTCGTGTTCGTGTCTATAATAGGTTTAACTGGTAGATTTTGAGTTTGTAATGTTTACTTCGTACGAAGATAATTATTTTAGTTCATACGAAGTTAGTTGGTTTTACGTCGTACGAAGATGGATTAACTTAGTTCGTACGAAGGCGATAGGCTGTAGTTCACACGAAGTGAAAGTCCTATAAATAGGTGTGCATGGTCATTGAGTCTGTAATTGTTTTGCGAATGATATGGTGAAGCCCTATCGAATGTTTCCAGAATTGTAACTGTTAGAAGTTTAATGAAAGAGTAAATTGAAAAGTAAACTTGTTATACTTGTCATTTAATCTAAAATGAATTATGTCCATTTTGGACTAGGTTAAACAGATTAGACCTAAGCTAGTAGATCATCATAAGTGGTATTAGAGCTTGGAGGCCTAATCTGAAGACAAACAACAAGATTCAACAATATCACACTTCTCTTCTACTAATTTTTCACTCTTTTTATCATTTTTCACAAAATTTAGTGTCGAAATGGACTGAAATTTTTAGGAATACATAAGATCACTTCTAATAAACCCTTGAGAAAATTGGACCTAAAATCAATGAGAATCATGATAAAATTTATCATAAACGAGAAAACTTGAAACTCATCTTTGCACGAAGTAGTTTAGTTCGTACGAACTAGTATCTTCCTTCGTACCAAAATTAATAATCTACCTTCGTACCAAAATAGATTTCAAAAGGTTAGTTTTTACCTTCGTACGAACTTAACCACAATTTGTATGTTTCTTGTTTTAGTTCGCACAAAGCTACCCCCGCACAAAGCTACTTTCACACAACGCTTGATTCGTTCAAAATTTTCAACAAAATGGAGAACGAGTTCTACAATGCTTTTGCTACTACAGCCAGAAAGTCAGTCGTTCGTAAATTAAATCTTAATAATTAAATGGGAATGATGACGAAGCCGCCTAAGCTGATGAATTTAGAAGAATATATAAAGGTTGGCATGAACGTTTTGAGAACTTGGTTCAGGCGAATACTTAGATTGTTGGTATGCAATCGAAGAAGGTTACACTGCTCCACAAGAGAGAATGGTCTCGAGAAAAGCATCATGCAGTTTACTCAACTTGAAAAAGAAAAGTTTACACGAGAATAGAAGATGTTGAATATTTTGCAACAGGCGATTAAAGAAGACATTTTCACATTGTTACAACATTAGGGATATGCCCAATGAATATGAAACGTGTTAAAAGTGAAATTTCAAGGAAGCACGCAAATGATTAAGAGGAAGCAGGTCTTGATTATAAAGGAATTCGATATTTTTACTGCATTAAACGGCGAATCGATGAAGCAGCTCATCGAAAGATATTGCCATCTGGTCTTAGAAATTAAGAGGTTGGGTATTCATAAAGAGAATGAAGAGTTAGTTGATAAGTTAGCGGACACATTACCAGAGGGTGAATGGTCGACTTACTTAATGATCTTAAAGAATGGTTCAGAGTACAATAGTAATATGAGTCTGGCAAAGTTCATTGCAAAACTTGAAGGACATGAGCTAGAGCTCCAACAAATGGCTAAAATGAGAAATGCACATGCCCAACAAGATGTGAACTTATACTCCAAAGGAAGCACGATAGCCAACAATCAGAGCCCCAAAATTCAGACTGCGTTCAGTGCAGACAACTCATCAAGTGCTTTTTTCAAACCATTCAAATAGTGGTAGTGGGTGTCCCTAATTTCCATGTTTTGATCCAAATACCCCAACATAGACACTTCAATCTTCCTAGAGTTCGAACAGTTACAATAGCCAAAATAGCCAAAATAACTAAAACAATTCCAATCAATGAATCCTGTAGTGCAACATAGCAGTGAATCTTGAAATGCTCAAGACTTTACCAAGACAATGGCTAAACAGCACATGGCATTACTTGCCTCATTTTTGGAATTGTAATATAGCTTGGTTGTAGGAATGATCGGTAATCCGAATATGAAAAAGGAGGATTACGATCAAATTCATCTAGAGGAGTTAGAGCTTATTGATATTAAGTGGTGTATGGACAACATTGTTCATCGAGCTCAAAGATATATGGAAATAACCAGGAGAAATAGTCTGGGTGGTCCGAAAACAAAACTGGGATTTGACAAATCAAAGTTTACCTACTTTAAGTGCCGAGAAAAGGGTCATTATAAAAGAGAGTATCCGAACCAGAAGTACATGGAAGCGATAATCCATTCGGTGATGATTATTATAAGAAGGCAATATATCACCGAACTTCTCAACCTCAAAGTACAACAAAGCTTATTCAAATTGAGGATGGTTCGGTGAAATCGAAAGACAAAGCTCTTGTGGCCACTCAAGAAGAAGAAGGCTCCAATTGAAACAACTACATGCCAAAGACCGAAAGTCTTGCACTTCTAGTAGATTGAAGAACCTGAACCAACAGTTGAATATGATATTACTATGATCAGAGTGCTGGAGAAGATATTTTCTATAATGCTTTTAAATCAGTCATACCACCTGATGTTTATAAATCTTTTGTATGTATCTTTAGAGGTTCAAGCCATTATCAAATCACACAAATTGTTTAAGAAACAAAGCAGTCTGTAAAAGAAATTATCGATGTCAACAAAGAAATGAAGGAAGACAATCTCGAAGTGATTTCAGATAAAGCTATGATGGCACAATTACAAGAGGTAGTCTTTGAGAAAGTTCAGGAGGTTGTGATTGAGTTAGTCAAAGAGGAGGGTAAGAGTGAGAAGAAAGATACCAAAAAACAACGCTGAAGTGCTTAGAGTCATGCAAAGATTGTTTTGACAAGGATGAGAAGTATAAAGAAGTTAAAAAAACACACTGATAACCTATCAAGTGATCTAAGAGATACTAAAGAAGCTTATGATAAACTCACTAAAACTATTAACCAATACCAAGATGCAAACAAAATAGATAATGCTACGCTTTTTATGCTCAAAGCAACAGTCCTGGACAAACAAATGGCAATAAACATTCACATTGAGACGGTTACTAAATTAAAACAGGAACTAGAAACCGTAAGAATCGAATCGAAAAGGTTAATAAGAAACTAGTCAGTTATCAACAGCTTCTTACGTACTGAATCACATCCTCCTTAAACCAATGGGAAAAGACCAAACATGAGAGGATGTGTATGGTTATCAGAATAAAGGTCTAGGTTATAATCGAGTTCCACCCCCAATGTGGAACACTTATTCCCGGAAAAACCCTGACGGGGTGGAAAAACGCTTAATTTGAAATTAAGAACTGAAAAGAAAGATGAGTTGCCGGAAAACCTTAATATAACCTATACCAGGTCAGATAACGATCGTGAGTTAGAGGTTGTTAAAAATGTCATTGAAAAGGTTTTGGAAAACGACAGTGAAAGTAATGAATTTGAGAGCGCTTAATCTAATTCTTAGAAAACAAGTTCAAGCTCATGTTCTGAAAATGATAATAGTTTTCACAAGAATTATATTCCAAAATCAGAAAATGGTTTGAATGATGATCCGAACATTGTCATCTACAAATGAACGTATCTGAGAAGCTGTAATTTGATGACGAATTTCCGATTCAGAACGTGAACCTGGACAAAGTTGACAAAGTTTTCAAGTTGGTTGAAGTTGATATGTCCGAGATTGATAATTTGTATAAATCTTACTACTCCAAACCGAAACTCTCCTATTCTAACAATCAAAAGAGAAATAACTATTACGGGAAGCAGGGTTCAGGGTATGATAAGAGAAACAATGACGGGTTTGGGAAATAAAAATTCACAAAGAAAATGGTGATTGTTTCTGGCACAAGCTCAGAGAGTGAAAAAGAAAGCTTGTCAAGGAGACAATCAAACAAAGAATTCTTTGTTGAAAAATGACAATGTGAACAAGTTCAGGGATCTACTGTTGTAATAGACAGTCGGAAGTGCTTTAAATGTAACCAAGTGGGGCATATTGCAAGACAATGTCCACAAAATACCTCTAAACCTGTTTACGGTGTCAAGAAAACTTTTGAGGATGCAAAATAGAAATCTCCAATGTTTGTTCCTACTCAGATTCTAAAACGAAACAATGAATCTAAAAACAATGTGAAACCAACAAATTTTAACATTTAAACTGAAAAGGCTGGTGAATCATCAATCAAAATGGAGCAAAAAGATTCAAAATAATATCCCAAAAAATGCAATTTCAAAAAATCAAACTTGGGTGATTAAATCAAAAATATCTTCTGAAGAGATCAAAACAATTGTTCCAACTGTGGTTCATGAAAAGATTGAACAAAAAGTTGAACATATTGATGAAAAAAAAATGAAAGTGTGTGTTATTAAACCTGTGAAAACGCACCCAAGACCGTTAAGGTTTGGGTCTCGCTATTCAAATAATTGTTTAAGTATATGTGCAGGGCACCAAAGATCCGTCATTTCCAAGTGGATTTTGGATAGTGGAGCACCCGACACATGACAGGGATGTTGGCTCTCTTATACGACATTAAATCTATCCGTGGGGGCTACGTCGGGTTTGTAGGAAACCAGGGAGGTAGAATTTTAGGTGAACGGATTCTAACTAATGGTGTGGTATCGTTCCACAAGTCAACTACATAGCAGAGTTAGAGAACAACTTACTGAGTATCTCCCAGATCTATGAAAAAAATTAACAGCACACTTCACTGATTGAGAATGCCTTATTCTAAAGTCAGGATTCCAGATCCGGAGGAGTGGATCTTGAGGCATGCCCCCCCCCCAGAAAAAAACGATTTGTATATCTTAGACATAAGCATTGCGACAACAATGACAAAAACTGTACAATGTTTTTTGTCAAAAGCAATAGAGAAATAATCAATCATGTGGCATAGGAAAATGGGACACATTCATCTTTGGAAGATAAATTTCTTGGTACACAACAATCTAGTGGAAGGGTTTAATTTAAATAGTTTTCACTTGAATGACGACTATATAAGTTGCAAGAAGGCAAACAACACAAAAAGTCACATCTGGGTAGCTCCTTGTGACATTCGCCACACAACTAGGTAAATCCTAATTCGAATTAATCAGCTTAAACATTAACAAACCGATACTGATTAGGCCGCAGATGAGTCCGAGGGCAGGTTATGCATAACATATGAAAAAAACAACTGTGTTGGGGCCATTAAATTCAGAAAACTTCCGTAGGTGCAGTAAGCGAACCTAGGAGTATATAAATGCTCAGACGTGCTCCATAGACTATAACATAGGATCATTGATGCTTTATTGGGTAGAAAACGCATTAAACAAAATAGATTCTGGTTAGCAGAACGCCTTCAATTTTAACCTGCACTGTACAATTCAAATATGCGTTGTATCATCAGTTAAGCCCAAAAAGATTAATATAACATAAAGATAAGAGGTTTTGTGTAATAACATCCAATTTTTTTTGAATTTTGTGTCGGTTGGCTTCATTTTATTTTTCTACGCAGAAACGCCTATAAAAACGTTTCGTTTTGCGAACTTTTATCGCACCCAGGGAGCGTTTGAGACCCGACAACGAACCTATGCCTAAATATCTACTTAACATTATCTAAAACCTGGAAATTAGATATTTGACTAGTCAAAGGAGGACAAAAAAGTCATCCTTTGTGTCCAATCATTACCCACACAATACACCAAGCACACAAGCACCTTATTCATCTCATTTTTAACCATTCATTTCACCTAATTCCTATTATTTAAGACCACCCTATCTAATAGAACTGAAATTTTGCACAAGTGAGCTAAAGAGACCTTAATTTCATAAGTGTTCTTTCTTATTTTTTAAACTTTAAAAAGGATGACTTTGGATAAAAAACAACACTTTAATCGCCTAACGAAAAAGCATGAGTTTTGGATCAAAAAACAACACTTGTTCCACACTTTGATCGCCTAACGAAAAAGCATCGAAAAAGAACATCATAATGGCTTGATTGATGAATCCGAATACATGTTTGTGTCGTACATGTTGTGTAGGTACTATACCCATAGATTTGGCGCAAATGGATCGCTTAATCTAGGCCTAACGGACCATACGCGAAAAGGTATAAATTTTAGGCGAATTTTTAAGATCTATAGAAATTGTTTTTCTAACAGATTTGAACGTGAGTATTAGTTGGACTTGAAATTTTAAGACAACATTTGGGCCTACATAAAAATGATCTCGGCAAAATTTGGGAATTTTCGGACAAACGGGGAATTTTTGGCGAATTTATTTGGTTTAATTCAATTAATTCAGCAAAATCAGATAAATAATTCAATAAAGTTCAAATTTTTGCAGAATAATCAAATGTATTTTTGGTAAGCTTCACACAAAATTTTGGGTTCAATGGTAACCCGAGATACGGTTTTAAGGTCACACATTTTACAAGGTTTTTCGATATTTTAAAACTGGATTTAGAAAATTTTCATGAACTTCAAATTTTTACTGGGAGTTTATATACATATTAAGAGTGTTCAAAATTTTTTTGGAATTTTTGTAGTTCGGATGGTCGGTTCGCCCATTAAAACGGTCTATATACGATATAAAACATATTTATTACCACTAATAAATAACTTTTAAAAATTATAAAAATAATTTTTCTAGTAAATTTACATCAGAAATAATTTCTACAAAAATTATTGGAATTTTATAAATTACGGGTTTGTTTTTATATAATTTCGCGTTTTAATTATTATTTTTAAAGAATAATCGACAAATTTAAACACGTAAAGAACCCGCCAATGTTTTTTACCACTGAACTGTTATTTGGTAATAATTGGAAGGTCATGAATAAATCTCAACCCTTATCCGACAATTACCCGACTGTAAATACGGAAACGCTTATTTGGGCAACCTAGACCTTCCAAGCGCCCGGACCCCCTTAATTTAAAACTAATCATTTTTCATACACTATAAAATGATATACTTCGTCTAAACATATCATGTAACACCCGACCGCGTAAAACAACGAACCGCGGCGGAAACATCGGGGAGTCATGTCACAGAACTATTGTTTCACAACTCATGGAATTTAAAATTTTGTTTTATTATGTTAAATGTTTACATTGTCTTGTGATAAACATGAACAACACATAAATAAATTGTCTTTCATGTTTTAAGTCACTAAGGCCCGTGTCCAGTCCGACGTGAAGCACGCATCATTTTATCAAGCATTGACTCCTGAAACATATGTGAAAAGAGAGTTAGCATAAAAATGTCAGCGAGTACATAGGTTTTGTGAGTGTGTCAAATTTGTGGCTTTGTATACATATTGCAACACCTCGACCGACTACAAAAGTCTTAGTGAAAACCTCGTATCAAAAGTGTTTGATATTGCAATACAATTAACCAACTAAAACAAGTTGCTTAGAGTTGTAAAAACCATATAGCCATGAATCTTGACCAAAACGTTTCTTTTGTAAAAACCTTGTAATAGATTGATTCAAAGGAAAACTTCGTATGGTTTATACCTGTAAGTGAAAATCATTGCGTTACATTGTTCAAAACCATTTGTCTGTGTTATAAACCATTTGTTCGTGTTATAAATCAATCGTTCGTGTCATAAACCAATTGTCCATGTCGCAAACCAATCGTCCGTGTTTGTAATTGTGAAAACTTTTGATCCTTCTATAATGAACACATTCAAACCTATGTTGACTATACCACCAAAAGGTATCTTTAATAGACCACCAAAGGGTCTCTTTAACTAGACAAACAAATCAACAAATGATTTGTTAATGAGAAACAGTTTCTGTCATTACCCAAACTTCCACCAAATCCATTGAACAGTCCGATAATGGGATTATCAGTCCTATGGTACCATAACATACTACTGGCTGGCTCGGCCAAAGCTAATGAATGTCATTCGTGTTATGGATAACGCATCAACAAGTTTTTCAAATTATTGAAATCTTATTGTTTTATATAAAAACCATAGACGTTGCTTTTGAAAATTTGAAAATGATTTGGTACAAATGAGTCACCCCAAAACATTCAAAAAATGTAAAAGAATGGAACTATGTACTCACATAAGCCTTGCATAGTAAATATGTAGATTTGAAAAGATAGCTTAGCACATACGAATCATCCCAAAACATTTAAAATGTAAAAGATGGGAACTATGTACTCATATAAGCCTTGCATAGTAAATATGTAGATTTGAAAAGATAGTTTAGCACATATGAATCACCCCAAAACATTTAAAACGTAAAAGAGGGGAGCTATGTATTCACTTTGAAAATCATTTTGTATATATAAGCCATGTATATTGTTTTGAAATCTTGAAAATAATTATAGGCACATATGAATCACCCCAAAACATTTATAACATAAACGAGGGGAACTAGGTACTGACTTTGAAAATGCTTTTGTATATGCCTTGATACTAATATGTTATGACATACTTAGCTTCGTAATCGAATTTTAATACTCACGGTAGAAAATGGATCAAAAAACGGATAAAAATGAAGAACGTAGCGAACTACGCGATTTTTAACGCAACCAATGGATTTACGCGTCAAAACCCGACCTCTGATATAATTTTAAGCACTCTCAATCCAAATAAATATTTACGAGGTTCGGGAAACGATAACGGGCTTTGGATACGTCATTGGGCTTGAACACACGATAACGGGCTTTAGGCCCAACCCGCTTAAAACCCTAACTATAAATATAAACTCTAACCCTAATTCCCTCATCCTCTTCTAACCAAACCCTAGCACACCACATGAAATCCCCCTGCTCCCTCTCTTCCAGTCGCCGGAATCCGGCGGAACCTCCGGTGGTTCTGGTCACCCCTTAGGCGCACACCACCCACACCGACCCCCTCCCTCTCCTGTATCCTTATACACACACGCATACATCTAGAGAGCGATGAGAAAGAACGATAAGAGAGAGAGCAGTGAGGAGAGAGAGAGATCGGACGAGAAAAAGAGAGACGACGGCGTGACGGGTCACGACCGCGGTGACTACGGCGGTAGGGGGGATTCAAAGGCAGCGGCGATTGTGGGGTATAGCAGCGGCGGTCTTGGACCGGTCAAACAGCGGTAGTGGGGCTATTTTGATTTCTTCAGGTTCAGATTCAACTCAGTTCTCAGTTTAGATTTTGGTTCGTTTCGGTTTTGGGTCAGATATGTGTTGGGTTGGTGATGACCGGCGGGCAGCAGCGAGGGTGGTGGCGATGTTCGGTTCAGTTTTGGATCAGGTACATGTTTAACTTATTGCAGTTCTGGTTCACCTTCAGTTCAGGTTCGGGTTTGGGTTCGATTCAAGATTTGGTTTATTTGACTTCATCTCGGTTCAGTTTTGGTACAGGTCTCGGTTCGAGTTCGGTCAACTCACTCACGTATGGTCAAACAGTCAACAGACCGCCTTGGTTCAAATAGTGGTTCAGCTCGATGTTTGGTTTGACCCAACCAACTACGGTCAACGAAAGTCAACAGGTCAAACACGGTCAACGCAAGTCAACGCAGTCAAATGGTTAAACCCGGTCAATTATTGGGTCAATGGGTCAACTAAGACACGGTAAAAATTAATTACAACGCGAAATTTAATTATATTAGTTTATAAATATTATTAATAGTTATCACGAAACCGAGTCAAAACCGACCCGTTAAAAATTCGATATCGCCAAAATTATAAAAATAACAATAGATCCGACGTACAATATTCGCGTAAAAGTCACTAGTTAAAACCGAACCGACGTTAGTATAATATAAATCGGACTTATATTTGGCGAAAACTACATTGAAACACGACCGGAAAGTAATACATATTGTGTACATTGATTGATTGTGTTTTGATAAATAAATCGACAACTAGTATTGTCGGGATCGTTCAAAAACAGAGGAAACTCTGCCCGATTTTCGTAAAATACACAATACGAAACATGTTACATTTCAAAGATAAAACGTCCGAATTCAAACGATTGTATAAAATAAATATAAATATATTTATTTTGTCGACGCTATTAAAACTTTCAACATCGAGCCCATAACATTTCAACAAGCGCGATTACAAGATAACAAGATTCGGTAATCGACTATAAAATAAATAATATTTATTTATGTTTAATTCAAAGTCGAAACTCGGAAACTAGATTTCAAACATCCATAATTTATTAGAACGATGATATAAAAATAACTATATTGATTATATTGTTTTGAACGCCAAGATTTCCGAACGCTTTTACAAGATAAGTACAATGTGCCTATTATTTCAAACGACGAAATTCGGAAATCATGTATTAAAGGCGTCTAGAATTCGGAAAATTCTATAACACGGATATAATTATATATGTTCGAATGTCAAGACTTGAATACTTTTATAAAATTAATATAGTTATATTTATTTCGAACGTCGACGACTCTAATACTTTCGGAGGATTTTATAACAATAATATATATTGGTTATATTCGATTCAAACGCCTAAACCGTGTACGACGCAACTCCGCAAGACTATAGCAAGCGTACAATGACATCATTATTTATTATAAACGATACGCCAGACTCTTGCTCGGATATGAAATGTGTTACCTATACGGATATATTTTCGAGTATATATAAATTATATCTTACGAAAACTACGAAGCGTCGTACTATTATCCGTTGACGTACATGGCGACTAAATATGATTTCATGAAATATAGTTGTTTTTATATGTAAACATATATTTCAAGTCGCTCGAAAACATAATCGTTTCTAAGAAAGCCATAGGTTGGTTAACCGAGTTAAGACAATGACAATTTCATAGAATCGTATGAGTAACGATTCGGTAGAGCTCGGTGATGTTATATCTAGAAACTTACAAGTTATTCCGTTTTAGGAATACCTTAGATTGCATGCTAGCAAGTAAAGTTGTGGAGACAACACTATGAATCACATTAAGCTAGCATTGCACAAGGATATCAAGGTGAATTAATAACCCCCACTTTTTTACCGTTTCACATTTTTATAAAATGTCTTCGGGGGTACCAAGACATGCAAGTCTTGCAAAAGTACACAATGTTTTGATGAATGAAAATCATACATTTTAAACCATGTTACAAACAGATTTCAATGAACTCAAATGGTTTATGAAAGGTTTATGCTAAACTTACCGGTTTTCACAGCTACACAAAGCTTTTCGAAACATGCATGAGTTTTAAGACTAGTGACGGGATTGTCATAGACACAACTAGGGGGCGAGGCCCCAATTTTATTTATAACATGGGCTAGGCCCAACGACAAGAAAACATGGGCTAGGCCCAATGACAAGAAAACATGGTCTAGGCCCAATAACACGGATAACATGGGTGCGGCCCAATAACACAGATTTTCAACAATTGGTATGTAGCTATGGGATTAGATGATAACAGATCCCTGTGCGTAAGTAGGATGATGACAATGCCAAGGTGCAAAAGGTATAGATCTATCGAGTTTGAGACACGCTCCACTCCTGGTATGTTAACTAGTTAGGAGTGCTTTTGTGATCCCAATGATGTCAGAGTTGTCTCGGGTTGGTTACTTACTTATGGCACATAGGTCAGTGTATTAGCTACACACTGACAGATCCTTAGATTCCATAGGCATCCTACATACTACGATCTCAATACAGGTTTACAAAGATAACAGAAAACATTTCAACACCGGTTACAAGGATAACAGAAAACATTTCAATACCGGTTTATTTACAGATACGATTGAAAACATTTTATCACCGGTTTAATAATATAACAGTTATATGCATGGATTTGCAAACAAAGCTATAGGTTTCAGCGATTTAGGTTTCTGTGGAGATACCAAGGCTTTAACCTCACTTTCCTTTGGGGACATTAGATCATTAAGACTTGAATACATACAGAACGCCTAGTACTCGAATATGGGTCCCAACCGTGGCCGAAAAAATTAAGTCAACAATATGATTTTAATCATACACTAGTGTTGTGTTTGATACACGGTACATGAAAACATTACATACAATAAGCAAAACTTTGAGAGTTTTTGCGACATGCATTTAGGACCTTTGGAAAACTTATGTCAATATCCAATAAAGGTCATCACGTAGCAACTACGACTTTTAACTCGGGCAACACATTACACATATCGTCGATGCTATTTTATTTACCCGAGCAGGTAACCTACGCAAAACGAAACACTAGTGCGCAAATATACGTGAAAGTTAAAGGATACGACAATGGATGTTGAAGTACATCACATACGACTTTCAAGGCACGGCCTTGAGGAAACACGACATTATGACAACGATGGAAATCCCGTCAGCGGGAGAACTACCGACCAGAATATGACAATTTGTCACGTGGTCCTGTAAGCGACACGAACCACGCGGAGGTACGTCCAAACGAGATTACATAACAGTCAGTACTTATTACAATTGTAATCACAACAATTGGCACTGCAAAAGACGTCACATGTTTTCGCATTCCCCCTACTTCATTAGACGATTACGCCATATTGGACATTCTGTGGTAATGTCGCGAAACAATTAGTCATCACAGGAAATACAGGTAAAGTCATCGAATTCCTTTTGTTGAAATTTCAACTTTGCATATATTGAGTAGGTTTGCACACCTCTACTCCTCATAAAAGTCATTGTGTCACCGGAATTCTTTCTTGATTAGCGAACGCATATTGCATCATTTCTTGACAAATTTATACGATACGCATGCCTTGTTGCTACGTATGTGGTTAACTTGATACGTGGAGGCCATCAGGGTCTTCACTTCGAATGGTCATTTCATCAGTCGTTCAAAGTTTGGTTCGCTATACTCAAAATTTTTGCTTTATGATATAGATGACGTGCTCTATTGTGAATATTGACTCACTGATATCGAATCAAACGAATTCTTAATATTTCATTTTCTTTCAAAGTTGCATACATGGGTTTTTGTAGTAACCATATCGAAACTTGTTCGAATTATGTATTTATTGTTGGATTGTGTCAAACCAAGTTCAATTGTTTGAACTTGCTCACTGTGTACAAAGTCAATTCAAGGATTTCATATGATGGATTGAGGCCGTCATATTCAAAGTAATATCAACAACAATTTATGAATATCAAACCATAGTAGACTGGTTCAGTCTACATCCTTCATTAAATCATTGGTTGGCTACAACACCTTATGGTGGCGTTACACTAGTTGAAGCTTGCGCTAACCGTGCTTTCACAACTCATGTACGAATTTAATTACTTGATTATTTATTCATTTTTAAATCCCCTTTGTTGAATCATTTTCTTAAAACATTCTTAATACAATTTTGTATTAAGAAGACGGTACACAAACTATGATCTATTTCAGTGTACCTCGTATCGGTACTTTCATCATCCGTTGAAAATTTTGGGATAATTATTGTTCTTCCACTAGCAATCGAAAAATTTATATTTATTTGTTCTTTCATTTTCAGTTGAAATCCTATGAGATTATTTGGAACAAATATTCAGAATTACTTGATTGAACCTTTCATTAAATTGTAAACGTGGTGAATTTGTTCGATCACCGTTATTATTGAATTATTTCAATGGCTATGACGCCTTGTGGCGTCGGTATAAACTTGTAGCTTGGGCTAATCATTGAAAGTGGTCTTAATGCAACCATATATTAAGACAATGATACACTAACTTCGTATATAATTCGGTGTATCCTTGCAATTCAATAGTGTTAACTTATGGTTCGAAAAGTTAACAAATCATCTTCATGTTTCAAATTCAGTTGAGCTTGTTGATTCAAAGTCTCACCAATTCAATAACCAACGCTAGTTTCCGTTGGTAGAGATTCCTATTGTTTATGAAATTCATTTACAGACTATGAACGTCTTGGAAATCTAATTGTTGAGATTCTCATTTGTATGACCCATGTAAACTCGGTCACATTGGTGATTATGTCATTACGTTTCGTTCACTTGGCATCGATTCTGAAAACAGATTCCGTTGAACCAGTGGGTTCATATTGTTTTATTAAATCATGTATTCATGTAATCCAGAAAAGTCTCGATGCAACTACATAGTCATTTACCTGGGTATTCTTTATACCTACCTACGCATGACAAGAATCTAAGGAGATAACATAGCTTAAATTTCGAGGACGAAATTTTTATAACAAGGGGAGAATGTGACAACCGGCATTTTCAGGTTATAATTGCGCGCATAACGAACAATAATACCATTATAACTAGCGTAATTAGACGTAAATTAACTCGATCAGGCCTTTGGAAAGCCTAGGAACGTCTACTTGATTAACGTTTAGTGATTTGGCGACAATCGAGAATTCTAACACGAAATTTGAACGATAAGCGACCGGATGCCGAACGAATACTGACAACGAATAAAAACACGAATTTTATACTTGTATTTACCATATAGTTATGATTATGCGACAAATTTGGATCGTCGGACATCGCAAAGCACAACGCGAAAGTTACGCGGAAAAACCAGAACGCACCGGTAATGAAATGGAAGCAACAAACTCGAATTACGCCTTGATACTAATATGTTATGACATACTTAGCTGCGTAATCGAATTTTAATACTCACGGTAGAAACCGAATCGAAAAACGGACCGTAGTGAAATACGCGATTTTTAATGCAACGAGCGGATTTACGCGTCAAAACCCAACCTCCAAAATAATTTTAAGCACTCTCGATCCAAATAAATATTTTACGAGGTTCTGGAACGATAATGGGCTTTGGATACGTCATTGGGCTTGAACACACGATAACGGGCTTTAGGCCCAAACCGCATAAAACCCTAACTATAAATATAAACTCTAACCCTAATTCCCTCCTTCTCTTCTAACCAAACCCTAGCACACCACATGTAACCCCCCTGCTTCCTCTCTTCCGGTCGTCGGAATCCGGCGGAACCTCCGGCGGTTCTGGTCCCCCTCCGGCGCACACCACCCACACCGACCCCCTCCCTCTCTTGTATCCTTATACACACACGCATACATCTAGAGAGCAATGAGAGAGAACGATGAGAGAGAGAGACGGCGGCGTGACGGGTCAAGATCGCGGCGACTGCGGCGGTGGGGGGGATTCGAAGGCGGTGGCGATTGCGGGGTATAGCGGCGGCGGTCTTGGACAGGTCAAACGGCGGCAATAGGCATTAGGGTTATTTTGATTTCTTCGGGTTCAGATTCAACTCAGTTCTAAGTTTAGATTTTGGTTCGTTTCGGTTTTGGGTCAGATATGGGTTGGGTTGGTGATGACCGGCGGCGACAGCGAGGGTGGTGGTAATGTTCGGTTCAGTTTTGGACCGGGTACAACTTTAACTTATTGCAGTTCCGGTTCACCTTCTGTTCGGGTTTGGTTTGATTCAAGATTTGGTTTATTTGACTTCATCTCGGTTCAGTTTTGGTACAAGTCTTAGTTCGAGTTCGGTCAACTCAGTCACGTATGGTCAAACAGTCAACAGACCGCCCTGGTTCAAATAGTGGTTCGGTTCGATGTTCGGTGCAACCCAGCCAACTGCGGTCAACGAAAGTCAACGGGCCAACAAGGTCAACACGAGTCAACGCAGTCAAATGGTCAAACCCGGTCAACTATTGGGTAAATGGGTCAACTAAGACTCGGTAAAAATTAATTACAACGCGAAAATTTAATTATATTAGTTTATAAATATTATTAATAGTTATCGCGAAACCGAGCTCAAACTGACCTGTTAACAATTCGATATCGCCAAAATTATAAAAATAACAATATATCCGACATACAATATTCACGTAAAAGTCACTAGTTAAAAACCGAACCGACGTTAGTATAATATAAATCAGACTTATATTTGGCGAAAACTATATTGAAACACGACGGGAAAGTATTACATATTGCGTACATTGATTGATTGTGTTTTGACAAATAAATCGACAACTAGTATTGTCGGGATCGTTCAAAAACAGAGGAAACTCTGCCCGATTTTCGTAATATACGCAATACGAAACATGTTACATTTCAAAGATAAAACGTCCGAATTCAAACGATTGTATAAAATAAATATAGATATATTTATTTTGTCGACGCTATTAAAACTTTCAACATCGAGCCGAAAACATTTCAACAAGTGCGATTACAGGATAACAAGATTCGGTAATCGACTATAAAATAAATAATATTTATTTATGTTTAATTCAAAGTCGAAACTCGGAAACTAGATTTCAAACTTCGATAATTTATTCGAAGATGATATATAAATAACTATATTGTTTATATTTGTTTCGAACACCAAGATTTCCGGACGCTTTAACAAGATAAGTACAATGCGCATATTATTTCAAACGACGGAATTTGGAAATCATGTATTAAAGACATCTAGAATTTGGAAAATCGTATAACACGAATATAATTATATATGTTCGAATGTCGAGACTTGAATACTTTTATAAAATAAATATTTTTATATATATTTCGAACGTCGACGACTCTAATACTTTCGGAGGATTTTATAACAATAATATATAGTGGTTATATTCGATTCAAACACCTAAACGATGTACGACGCAACTCCGCAACACTATAGCAAGCGTACGATGACATCGTTATTTATTATAAACGATACGCCAGACTCTTGCTCGGATACGAAATGTGTTACCTATACGGATATATATTTTCGAGTATATATACATTATATCTTTCGAAGACTACGAAGAGTCGTACTATTATCCGTCGACGTACATGGCGACTAAATATGATTTCATGAGATATAGTTGTGTTTATATGTAAACATATATTTCAAGTCGCTCGAAAACAGAATCGTTTCTAAGGTTGGTTAACCGAGTTAAGATAATGACAATTTCATAGAATCATATGAGTAACGATTCGGTAGAGCTCGGTGACATGTAGTTTAGCTACGTTATATCTAGAAACTTACAAGTTATTCCGTTTTAGGAATACCTTAGATTGCATGCTAGCAAGTAAAGTTGTGGAGACAACACTATGGAATCACATTAAGCTAGCTTTGCACAAAGATATCAAGGTGAGTTCATAATCCCCACTTTTTACTGTTTCACATTTTTATAATATTTTCGGGGGTGGAAAGACATGCAAGTTTTGAAAAAGTACACAATGTTTCCATGAATGAAAATCATACATTTCTAAACCATGTTACAAACAAATTTCAATGAACTCAAATGGTTTACAAAAGGTTTTGCTAAACTTACCGGTTTTCACAACTACACAAACTTTTCGAAACATGCATGAGTTTTAAGACTAGTAACGGGATTTTCATAGTCACAACTAGGGGGAGAGGCCCCAATTTTATTTATAACATGGGCTAGGCCCAATGACAAGAAAACATGGTCTAGGCCCAATAACACGGATAACATGGGCGCGGCCCAATAACAAAGATTTTCAACAATTGGTATGTAGCTATGGGATTAGATGATAACAGATCACTGTGCGTAAGTAGGATGATGACAATAGTAACCATTAATCACGTAGTGACCAAGGTGCAAAAGGTATAGATCTATCGAGTTTGAGACACGCTCCACTCCAGGTATGTTAACTGGTTAGGAGTGCTTTTGTGATCCCAATGATGTCAGAGTTGTCTCGGGTTGGTTACTTACTTATGGCACATAGGTCAGTGTATTAGCTACACACTGACAAATCCATGGATTCCATAGGCATCCTACATACTATCGATTTCAATACCGGTTTACAAAGATAACAGAAAACATTTCAACACCGGTTACAAGGATAACAAAAAACATTTCAATACCGGTTTATTTACCGATACGATTGAAAATATTTTATGACCAGTTTATAAACATAAAGTTATATGCATGGATTTGTAAACAACATGGAAAACATTTCAATACTGTTATACAGATATGACATTTCAAATGCTTTGGGATACTATGATCCCACAAACCGGTTTCCGAATGCAAAATGCTCAAATGTTTTATGACTCATTTAAAACAAAAACAGACAAACTATCAGCTCGCCAACTTTATGTTGACTTTTTCGCATGTTCTTTCTCAGGTTACAATTACAAGTATGGCACGTTTGGAATAGTGGTACCCATGGGGATTCGAGTAGTTAGCGGGCGTTCATTTACTAGAAACCTTAGCACTCACGTTACCTCCGTAGTGCAATGAAGATACCAGTTTAGTTCACGCCCCGCTCTGATGTTAACAATAAGCCTTGCATAGTAAATATGTAGATTTGAAAAGATAGTTTAGCACATATGAATCACCCCAAAACATTTAAAACGTAAAAGAGGAGAACTATGTACTCACTTTGAAAATCATTTTGTATATATAAACCATGTATATTGTTTTGAAATCTTGAAAATAATTATAGGCACATATGAATCAACCAAAAACATTTAGAAAATGTAAAGAGGGGAACTATGTACTCACTTTGAAAATGATTTTGTATATATAAACCATGTATATTGTTTTGAAATCTTGAAAATAATCATAGGCACATATGAATAACCCAAAACATTTGGAAAACGTAAAAGAAGGGAATTATGTACTCAATTTGAAAATCATTTTATATATAACCATGTATATTGTTTTGAAATCTTGAAAATAGTTATAGAGACATATGAATCACCCCAAAACATTTGAAAACGTAAAATCAGGGGCTATGTACTCACTTTGATTATCATTTTATATATATAAACCATGCATATTGTTTTGAAATCTTGAAAATAATTATAGGAACATATGAATCACCCCAAAACATTTAGAAAATGTAAAATAGGGGGCTAGGTATTCACTTGGGATTCCGAAAGTGTTCTTGATCAGCGGAATAAACAAAGCTCAAATGTGTCCTAATGTGTCAGATAAATATGTTAGCGTGTCGAGACTACAAACGGGAGATCAAATAGAATGAAGCCTTATAAACCAAACGAGTGTTGGAACTCATGTGATATGGTTTAACAAACTTAACATTCTAATTTGAAAAGGTTCCTAAGTGCTTTTGACCCATTATGACTCGTTAAGGTAGTTTACGCTACTTTAACGGTCATTAGCGTTAACACGTGATCAGATGGTTAGACATGTCCTATGATAAGTATTAAATGCCCAAACATGTTTGAAAATGTTATAACATTAGTTTATATGTCAAAAAATTGGTTACATGTGTCTAGAATGGATTTATGCGCAAAAGGGCATTTTGGTCATTTTTTAAAGAACATAGAAGTGACTTATCATAACACTAACCAAACGACGTGATCATAAGGTATAACCTTAGTAGGTTCTTCCCTATATAACTATGGTTACAAATATGTGTGGTCGGATCCTAAGATCGATCAAACGCGTCAGATTCGAATGTCAAAGCGGTGGACAAGACCGCTCGACTTACGATCCTAAATAAGCACTAAACTAGAAGTGGCGAGTTAGACATGTTAAAATTTGTCTAACTTAGTTTATAAAACTAATTTGGTATCAAAACTTGGTATTTTGAAATAGCGTCGTCGTAAAATGCACATTATGGGCATTTTTTACCGAAACTTTGACTCGTTACTTCGACTAGTAAACATGGTAATCAGAAGGTGAAATTGTTAGGGATTATAACCTTCATGAATGAAATCACGTTGCAAAGTTCTATTGAACTTTGACTAGACCAAATATGGTCAGAACCAAAAGTCAATCAGGAAGCAAAACCGTTCGACTTTTAGCTCAAAATAGCTAAAATAATGAAAGAACTCGGAAGAGTACTTACTCGTGTTGCAGCACACTTTCAGAACTCAAGTTAGGAGGTTTCCAAATGCTGGAAACAAGCTCCAAGAAGGATAGAAAGAAGAACTTCACACTTTGCTTTGAAGTGTTTTGAAGTGGTGTGAAAAAAAATGGAAGAATCATGGGGTATTTATAGTATTTAAGATTAAGGAGGTGGTGACAAGTGTCCTCAAGTGTGGATTAGTGTCCTAACATGTGTCAACACCAAATTAAGTGTGGCAAAATGAGTGCTAGGTGTCAAAAATTGGAGATAGGTGGCAAACTTGGTGAAGAAGCAAAAATATTTATTATTTTTTTGACATTTTTGGCCCTTGGACTTGTATTTTCACTTGTTTTCCCTTTTTAACCCCTTTAACCTAATATTTAGGTTATATAAAGGTGTTAAGACATGTGTAACTTGAATTATACCGAAATGTTGTGGATGTCGGTTCGTTCAGTTGTACGGTTACGCGTTTTGAAAAAATGCGTAAAACGCTTTAACGAATACGAAAATGATCGAAATTCTGGAATGATTGACGTTTTTGCATTCTCATCAATAAAATACAAGATTTTATTGAATACAAAAATATTTGGATTGATACACATGGTTCGTATGTTGAATACGGACCAACAGACTTTCGCAGTTTGACAAAAATAGTCCCTGGCTTGTATAAGAGTGTTTTTGTCATATCTTACCCTTCAAAAAGTATATCTAAGTTATGTAAAGGGTATTTAGGTAGATATAGATTATGTCCTTTTTTCGGAGTGTACGTCACGCTAAACTGTCTGCGTTTGAGCGTCAGTTAACAAATTACTTCCCACAAAAAATTTGAGTGTTCGAAATCGTGCGAGAAATTGAAATTGTAATTGAGCAAATGTCTTAGATAATTATACAAATTTCGGAAATAAAACACAGGGTTTTACTGAATACGAAATTGTTTGTAATTGTACAATGATTGAAAAGGCACAAATGTCACAGTCTCCCCTACTTTTGGAAATTTCGTCCCGTTAATTAGAGGAAACTTTTTGAAAACAAATGTGGATATTTCACTTTCATCTAATCCTCTCGTTCCCAAGTAAATTCTGAGCCATGTTTGGATTCCCAGCGAACTTTAACTATCGGTACACGTCTACGCTTGAGTTTCTTGACTTCAGGTCCAATATCTCCACAGGTTTCTCGACAAAAGTGCATAGTGTCATCAACATAAATTTCGTCGAGGGGAATGTGGAGGTTTGTATCGGCTAAACACTTTTTCAAATTGGACACATGGAATGTTGGCTGAATATTCCCAAGTTCAGGAGGTAGCTCAATTTTCAACAAGCTTTGGATCACACAAGTATGTTGTGCTTTAAGGATACGTGTCAGGATATCAGAATGAACTCGAACACAATGAAGTTTGACACGTTCCTTACGACTAAGCGCATCAGCCACAACATTCGCCTTACTAGGATGGTAGCAAATCTCGTAGTCGTAGTCGTTCAGAAGTTCGACCCAGCGTCGTTGTCTCATGTTTAGCTCCTTTTGATTGAATATGTGTTGGAGAATTTTGTGGTCAATGAAAACCACTAATTTCATACCGTAAAGGTAGTGTCTCAAAATTTTGAGATCAAAAACTACGGCTCCACTAAAGATCATGAGTTGTGTAGTTCTTCTCGTGGATTTTCAATTGTCTTGACGCATGGCTATGACTTTCTCTATTTGCTTGAAAACACAACCAAGGCCTAAGTTTGATGTGTCACAATAAACAACGAAATTGTCGTTGCCATCGGGTAAAGATAAAACGGGAGCATTACAGAGTTTTTGTTTAAGTGTTTGAAAGGCTTCCTCTTTTTTGGCACCCCACTCGAAAGGTTTAAAGTGGTGAGGGGAACCGTGATCTTTGAAAAGTTCAAGATGAATCGTCGATCATATTTGTCACACCCCGACCTGCAGCGAAATAAGAGTCGGGGCATAACTGGGTTATCACCAAAGCTCATGACATTTACTAATATGTTTCATATTTAATAAAGTCAAAGTTACATTTCCAAATATCCAAACATGTTCATACAATACAAAGAAAATAAACCAAACATAACAATCCCAAACTCTAAATCATTTTATTCTTCTAGTCCAATCCTATGTGTTTCTGGCTGCTGCTGGTTCACCTGTATCATGTGTAAAAATGGGGCTTTTTGGGTCAACATAAGTTGGCGAGTGAACCTTGTTAGATAAACATTTATTATTGATTTACTTGTTAGTTTATCAATGAAAAATTGTGCATACTCATAAATTAGCAAATGTAAATAATCAAGCAATGGCAAATAGCAATCACAACTATAACATACAATAACATATGATAGCATACATTAACATACCAACATCATATGATAAATAACATAAAGTGAAACTGTGCGATCAAGGCTCAATCAACGGAGCCGATCGTATTGCATGTACTGAAAATGAAAATGTCTGTGCGATCAAGGCTCAATCAAACAGAGCCGATCTTATGTGGGCACGCCAGGTTGAACCTCATAATGAAATGGGGAACATGCTCAACGCTCATAATGTAATGGGGAGCGGCGGCCTATGAAATTGCATGTACTGAAAAAAATAATTTGCATCCAACAATAAGCCACACAACAATTGAATCATACTGAATACACATGTTCATGATATGATGTATGCACAATGGTTTAAATATAATATATATATATATCAAGACACATGATACACCCCAAAACGTGATTAAAACGGGGAATTTGTTAGGATTCACTCACCTTGGGTGCGTTTGAATGGAGATGGTGAGATGCGCACGAATTAGATGAGCGGAACAACGAGAAATACTAACCTAAATAATAACGGAAAAATATATTAAATGAGTGGATTTTATTAAGGATTTTAATGAAACTTTTAGATATATTTTTGTGAGTTTAAGGCTATTTTCTATCTTTAAAAATGTTATTTTTAAGTATTTTTAATTGATTTTTAAATTAAATTAAATAATTAAAAATATAAAAAAATTGTTTATTTTGCGTTGACCGTTTACTTGTTGTTGACTTGTTGACCGGTTCGGTCAGTGGAATTGTTTGCGCCGAGTGAGGCTCGAACCCGAGACCTCCCGTACGCGTGCACGCAACTCTACCAACTGAGCTACGTGTCTAACCCGAAATAATCTTGTTTTTAATTTTATTTATATACTAATTCGGTTTAACCAAAATTCTTTTAATTTCAAAAACATTTTAATTCAACGAACCGGTGCCAGTATCAGGTTTCGAACTCGTGACGTGCGATTCAGTGTTGCACACAGTCCACCGCTGGACTGTGTGTCTAACCTGGTTAATATCTCGGCTTTTATTATACTTAACAACTAACGGGATTAACCCGGTTTAGTTTTAAACAAAAAGGCATTTTATTACATAAGGAGTGCGTGTATCAGGGATCGAACTCGGGACATGCGTATATGTTTTGCACACAGTCCACCGCTGGACTGCGTGTCTAACCCGTTCATTTTACTGATTTTAATTAAACTTATAACTTAACTAACTTCGTCTTCTACACTCAGATTACAGTCAACTGATTCACTAATCCGTTCCTTGTTTTTTACGATTAACAAACATTCTTAAGGCTAAAATGAAATGGCAGAGACGGTAATTAGAGGTGAACATACCGATGAACGGTTTATTTCAAATTTCCGGCAATGTGTCGGTCCCTGTTTTTATGCTCTTCAACTGAACAAGACAATTAACCGTTTTTATTAGCTAATCATGAAATTGAAGTGATCAGCAAATGTTAACAGAGGGTTTGAATGCCCTTACCGATTCTCAGATGAATATAGAGATTTCAGAATTTTTCCGGCGAACTGAAATTAGCTGAATACAGTGCCTGAATTCGATTTCAATTGAAAGGTTTAAGTTAGAAATAGCCTAACAATTGTTGAACTACAATGTTATTGAAAGATTTACCGTTTGAGGATGAATACGGTTTTCCGGCGAATGGAATTTAAGCGTTCTGACGAACTGAAAGTGTGACGAAAGTGAAATGAAATGTTGGTATAATGTTTCTGAGTCGCGAGAGGGGTCTTGAGTTGAAGTAATTGTGACTTGATTAGTTTCGGTTATAAAAACCGATGATGATGGCAATTTAACGTTCAATCAATCTGAATTGATGAGAAAACGTCGGTGCATCGGTTTATAACCTGAATGTGCGAGTAAACAAAGGATTTGACGATTGAGTTGCCGATTTCCGTTTCTCAATTGGCGCAACCGGTTTTAACCGAGTTTGAGTATAAAGGTTATTTATTTCCTAGAGATGACAGAAAACAACAAGTGGCGGAGTGGTGATGTGTGTGTGTGTTAAGTCATTGAAGTTATGAACCGGCTGACCCGGGTTCGAGTCCTGGCAGCAACTTTTTTTTTTATTTATTTTGTTTTCACTTTTTATCAAATATAATTTTTATAGTTTAGTTTGTTTATTAATTATCCATCATTAAAAATCAAAATAACCATAAATATACAACGTGACATTTATAACTTGATATTCGATTACAAAACGGAGCGGGTTTTGGAAACCCGTTTTTGACAAATGTTACAGTATCCCCTACTTTTAGGAATTTCGTCCCGAAATTTAAGTAGTAGAAGTAGTAGGAAACAGGTGCGGGTATTTTTCACGCATTGAGTCTTCACGTTCCCAAGTAAACTTAGGTCCCCGTTTCGACTCCCAGCGTACCCTAACAATTGGAATGCGACTTCGTCGTAGACGTTTCTCTCCGAAGTCCATGATCTCCACTGGTCTTTCAATAAAATGCATAGATTCATCAATCTGAATATCTTCCAGAGGAATGTGGAGATTTTCATCAGCGAGGCACTTCTTCAAGTTCGACACGTGGAATGTGGGATGAATCCTGTTGAGTTCTTCTGTAGATCAAGCTTGTATGCTACAGGACCTACTCTTTCGAGTGTCTTGAAAGGTCCTACGTAACGTGGTGCTAGCTTTCCCTTTTGACCAAAACGAACTACTCTCTTCCATGGTGATACTTTTATAAGTACATGATCACCGATGTTAAACTCTAAAGGCTTCCGTCGTTTATCTGCATAACTCTTTTGACGACTCTGAGCCGCTAGAAGATTGTTTCGGATTTGATGGATCTTGTCTGTGGTTTCTTGGATCAATTCTGGACCAGTGATTTGAGCTTCCCCAATTTCGTGCCAACATACAGGAGATCGGCACTTACGACCATATAAGGCTTCAAAAGGTGCCATGCCGATGCTTGAATGATAGCTGTTGTTGTACGAAAATTCAACTAATGGTAGGTGGACGTCCCAATTTCCCTTGAAGTCTATGACACATGCTCAAAGCATATCTTCAAGAGTTTGAATGGTGCGCTCAGACTGTCCATCAGTTTGACGATGATAGGCGGTACTGAGATCTAATCGCGTGCCCATAGCGGATTGTACTGCTTGCCATGTTCGTGAAGTGAAACGACCATCTCGATCAGAAATAATGCTTAACGGTACCCCATGTCGGCTTACGATTTCGTTGATATAAATACGAGCAAGCTTTTCGTTCTTGAAATCTTCGCGGATAGGAATAAAGTGAGCTGATTTTGTAAGTCGGTCTATAATTACCCATATAGTGTCATACCCACCAGAAGTGCGAGGTAACCCGGTAATGAAATCCATGGTTATATTTTCCCACTTCCATACAGGTATTTCCGGTTGGACCAGAAGTCCTGAGGGTCTTTGGTGTTCAGCCTTCACCTTGGAACATGTAAGGCACTTGGAAACAAAAACGGCAATATCCTTCTTCATTCCAGGCCACCAATAGGTATACCGTAGGTCTTGATACATCTTATCGGCTCCTGGGTGTATAGAATATCGTGTTTTGTGAGCTTCATTCATAAGAATTTCACGAAGATTGTTGTGGTTAGGAATCCAGATACGATCTAGGTAGTACAGAATACCGTCAGATTTAGTTTCAATTTTTAGCTCAGCTCCACAGGACATCTCCTTTCGTACATCTTCTTCCGTTATTGAAACCTGTTGGGCTTCTTGAATTGGATCTTTAATGTCGGTTATAATTTGCGAACATAGAAGACGAATGGAGTTCGCATAACCCTTTCGACTAAGTGCATCAGCCACCACATTTGCTTTACCAGGGTGGTATCTAATTTCACAGTCGTAGTCATTTAGAAGTTCGACCCATCTTCGTTGCCTCATGTTTAACTCCTTTTGATTGAAGATATGTTGAAGACTCTTGTGGTCAGTGTATATTTCACACTTAGTACCATAGAGATAATGTCTCCATATCTTAAGAGCGAACACAACGGCTCCAAGTTCTAGGTCATGAGTGGTGTAGTTCTTTTCATGTGTCTTGAGTTGTCTTGAAGCATAAGCTATGACTTTTCCTCTTTGCATTAGAACGCAACCTAATCCTTGCCCTGACGCGTCGCAATAGACTACAAAATCATCACAACCTTCAGGAAGAGTGAGGATTGGTGCATCACAAAGTTTTTGTTTAAGAGTTTGAAAGGCTTCTTCTTGCTTGGGTCCCCATATGAAAGGTTTTCCCTTATGAGTTAAAGTCGTGAGTGGTACAGCAATGCGAGAGAAGTTTGAAATGAACCGACGATAATAGCCAGCTAGACCAAGGAAAGATCTTACTTCAGTTGGTGTACGTGGAGCTTGCCATTCTTGAACCGCTTTGATCTTTGAAGGGTCGACATGTATTCGCTTGTCATTGACTACATACCCGAGGAATTGCACCTCTTTTAGCCAGAATTAACATTTGGAGAATTTGGCATAAAGCTTTTCCTTTTCTAGAAGTGCAAGGATGAGTCGAAGATGACGCTCATGATCAGATTTAGATTTTGAATAAATAAGAATATCGTCGATGAAGACTATAACAAATCGATCAAGATAAGGTTTGCAGACTCTGTTCATTAGGTCCATGAAGACAGCTGGTGCGTTGGTTAAACCAAATGGCATAACCATGAATTCATAATGGCCATAACGAGTTCGGAAAGCAGTCTTTGGGACGTCTTCTTCCTGTACTCTAAGTTGATGATAGCCCGATCGAAGGTCGAATTTTGAAAAGCAGCTGGCACCTTGTAGTTGGTCAAGAAGATCATCAATGTGAGGTAAAGGATAGCGATTCTTGATTGTTAACTTGTTGAGCTCTCTGTAGTCGATGCACATACGAAACGATCCATCTTTCTTCTTTACAAAAAGGACAGGTGCACCCCAAGGCGACGAGCTGGGACGTATAAATCCCTTGTCAGTCAACTCTTGTAATTGACTGGCTAGCTCTTGCATTTCAGAGGGGGCTAACCTATAAGGAGACTTTGCAACTGGTGTAGCACCAGGTATAAGATCAATACGGAATTCGACGTCTCTAACTGGAGGAAGTCCTGAAATGTCGTCAGGAAAAACTTGCGGGAAGTCTTTTACTACAGGAATGTCTTCAAGTTTCTCTCCATGGTTCCCTTTTTGATGATATGAGCTAAAAACGCGACATAATTCTTGCGAAGATATTTTTGAGCTTGAAGACAAGACATTAAGCGGAGCCCTTTCGACGAGGTTTCTCCAATGATTCGAAGAGTCTAACCGTTTGAAAGAGGGATACGAATAAATTTTTCATGACATACAACTTCTGCCTGATGTTGACTGAGCCAATCCATACCGATTATTATATCAAAACTTCCCAGCTTCATAGGAATAAGGTCGACTGAGAAATCGTGGTCGTTTAAGGTGAGTGTACAGTTGCGTATAATAGAGTTTAATGAAACTGGTTTCCCGTCCGCAACTTCTACCGTTATGGATTCCGTGAGCTTATCCCGATTTTTGCTTAAGATTGGTTCAAATTCTAAAGACACAAAACTTCTATCCACACCAGTATCAAATAACATAGATGTATATCTACCATTTATAAGGAACGTACCGTTAACCACATTGCCGTCAGCTCTAGCCTGATTCGCGTTAATATTGAAAGCTCTTCCTCTTGCAGGTGGAGGAGCTTGGTTCGCTTGGTTCACCGGGTTGGCTTGGGCCTGAGCATGAATAATGTTTACCAGCCTTGGACAAGTGTTTCTGAAATGGCTCGGGTCACCACAATTGTAGCAAGCCCGCATTGGTTGACCCATAGGATAATTGGGCTGGTAATATGTTTGGGCTAAATGTTGGGTGGGTGGTAATAGTAGGGGTTGTTGGGCTTGGCCCATTATTTGTTGGTGGGTTTGGGTTGAAGGTTGGTGGCGGTTCGTTCGCTGAGGCATGCGGCAGGTTTGAACAGTATGACCTGCGCGACCGCAGCCGGTGCAATAATGGCAAGGATGATCAGGAGAAGGGTGATATTGGCAACGGTTACATTTTAGTAACGGGCCAGTGTAAGGTCTTCTGTATGGTGCGGGTGAAGGAGTGACTTGAGTAATGGGTGCAGCAGGAATAGGGGAGTTGGTTTGAGTAACTGCAAAATTTCTGGTGTTGCGCTTCCTCTTGTTAGCAAACTTAGAGGAAGAGATGGGATGGTTTGAAGTTTGACCCTCAACAGGGGCTTTCTTTTTCTCTTCTTTGAACTTCCCGTTGCGAATTCGGTTCTTGGTCAGTTCAGTTGCTAGCTCCATAGCAGCTTCAAGTGTTACTGGTGAGATGCTGAGAACTGAATCTTGAATTTTCGAGGGAAGTCCTCGAATATAATGCTCAATCAGACGATAAGTTGGGGTGAACAAATTTGGAACCATTTGGTTCAACTCCAAGAACCTCTTGTTATAAGTGGTATGGTCTCCCTCCTTCTGCTTTAGTGCATGAAATTCATCCTCCAACTTTTTATTTCACTCCTAGGACAGAAACGCCTAGTCATGATTTCCCTTAACTCCTCCCAATTAAGGCCATTGCATCTTCCGTTCCCCTCTTCCCTTTCTCAGTATTCCACCAAGTGAGAGCTACCCCAAATAGTCTCCCGGTGGCGTATCGAACCTTGCGATCCTCAGGACAATCGCAGTTTAGAAAGGTGTTTTCCATCTCCTCGAACCAATGTAGGAGAGCAGTGACACCCTCGGTCCCTTCAAATTTAGGAGGATCACAAGACTTGAAATGTTTGTATGAACACTTGCTGGTAGGAGGGTTGTCGATGTTCTGGTCCTGTTGTTGGGGAGGGTTAGTAGGATTTGTAGCGAGGGCTTGGTGTACTTGGACCACAATGTCAGGCAGTATCGTGGCCATTTGTTTCGCGATTTGTGTGGCCAAGCGTTCCTGAGATCTTCCTGATCTTTTACCCCTTCGTTGTTGTCTGGACGAAATCTACAGGAACATACATGAGAAGATTGTGAGTTTATAGTGTCTTTTTAGGTGTCATGTGTCTTTAAGAAAATGAAAATAACATAAATATCAATAATGCAACTACATCCATAGGATGTCTTGGGTTTGCTCATGTTGGGCCTCAAATGTCCCCCATACCTTCACCTATATAGTCATGTGGGCCCCCATGGCTATTGGCTTGGTAGGATTCACATTAGTATTGGCAATTTAACACTCGTATCGCCCGAATGCAAACGACAAAATATGTTCATGAGATGTTTGGTCGGAACTGTCCAGGTGTAGACACAATGACAACTCAAAGTGGGGTTAGCTCACACGACGTTTGGTATAGCATGCTTTGGCCTAATAGGTACTTCGTACTCTCATCGTTAGTCCCCAGGTAGGCAAACTGGTCCTTTATTTTGGATTTATACGAATGCCAGCCTAGACAGGACGTTCCGACTACCGGTACTGGTACCCTTCCAGTTACTACATGCCCGTCATGAGAACTCACTTTGATGAGATTTGAAAACACAAAAATCATTGTAAAAGCAATCATGATGTGGTGTGTGCTTTCATGGATGTGATATGTTATGAGTATATGATTCATGATAGGCATTATATGATAATACATACTTATGAACATGCTTGCATAATATTGAATGTAACATTTAACATAAAACATATAAACATCATGAAATTTGGCATGTAACACACAAAAATCTATAAGTTTCTAATCAACTATAGTATAGGCTCTAAGGGTCTAATAACATATCCTATATCCCTATAGTCATGGCTCTGATACCAATCTGTCACACCCCGACCAGCAGCGGAATAAGAGTCGGGGCATAATTGGGTTATCACCAAAGCTCATGACATTTACTAATATGTTTCATATTTAATAAATTCAAAGTTACATTTCCAAATATCCAAACATGTTCATACAATACAAAGAAAATAAACCAAACATAACAATCCCAAACTCTAAATCATTTTATTCTTCTAGTCCAATCCTATGTGTTTCTGGCTGCTGCTGGTTCACCTGTATCATGTGTAGAAATGGAGGTTTTTGGGTCAACATAAGTTGGCGAGTGAACCTTGTTAGATAAACATTTATTATTGATTTACTTGTTACTTTATCAATGAAAAATTGTTCATAATCATAAATGAGCAAATGTAAATAATCAAGCAGTGGCAAATAGCAATCACAAATATAACATACAATAACATATGATAGCATACATTAACATACCAACATCATACGATAAATAACATAAATGAAACTGTGCGATCAAGGCTCAATCAAACGGAGCCGATCGTATTGCATGTACTGAAAATGAAAATGTCTGTGCGATCAAGGCTCAATCAAACGGAGCCAATCGTATGTGGGCACGCCAGGTTCACCCTCATAATGAAATTGGGAACATGCTCAACGCTCATAATGTAATGGGGAGCGGCGGCCTATGAAATTGCATGTACTGAAAATAATAATTTGCATCCAACAATAACCACACAACAATTGAATCATACTGAATACACATGTTCATGATATGATGTATGCACAATGGTTTAAATATAATATATATATATATCAAGACACATGATACACCCCAAAACGTGATTAAAACGGGGAATTTGTAAGGATTCACTCACCTTGGGTGCGTTTGAATGGAGATGGTGAGATGCGCACGAATTAGATGAGCGGAACAACGAGAAATACTAACCTAAATAATAACGGAAAAATATATTAAATGAGTGGATTTTATTAAGGATTTTAATGAAATTTTTAGATATATTTTTGTGAGTTTAAGGCTATTTTCTATCTTTAAAAATGTTATTTTTAAGCATTTTTAATTGATTTTTAAATTAAATTAAATAAATAAAAATATAAAAAAATTGTTTATTTTGCGTTGCCCGTTGACTTGTTGACTTGTTGACCGGTTCGGTCAGTGGAATTGTTTGCGCCGGGTGAGGCTCGAACCCGAGACCTTC
The DNA here is from genome assembly GCA_947069175.1 of Scalesia atractyloides. NCBI lineage: Eukaryota > Viridiplantae > Streptophyta > Magnoliopsida > Asterales > Asteraceae > Scalesia > Scalesia atractyloides. Next base: position 55,093,936 of record CAMTDV010000012.1, on the reverse strand, counting down.
CGTACGCATGCACGCAGCTCTACTAACTGAGCTACGTGTCTAACCCGAAATAATCTTGTTTTTAATTTTATTTATATACTAATTCGGTTTAACCAAAATTCTTTTAATTTCAAAAACATTTTAATTCAACTAACCGGTGCCAATATCAGGTTTCGAACTCGTGACGTGCGATTCAGTGTTGCACACAGTCCACCGCTGGACTGTGTGTCTAACCTGGTTAATATCTCGGTTTTTATTATACTTAACAACTAACGGATTAACCCGGTTTAGTTTTAAACAAAAAGGCATTTTATTACATAAGGAGTGCGTGTATCAGGGATCGAACTCGGGACATGCGTATATGTTTTGCACACAGTCCACCGCTGGACTGTGTGTCTAACCCGTTCATTTTACTGATTTTAATTAAACTTATAACTTAACTAACTTCGTCTTCTATATTCAGATTACAGTCAACTGATTCACTAATCCGTTCCTTGTTTTTTTACGATTAACAAACATTCTTAAGGCTAAAATGAAATGGCAGAGACGGTAATTAGAGGTGAACATACCGATGAACGGTTTATTTCAAATTTCCGGCTAATGTGTCGGTCCCTGTTTTTATGCTCTTCAACTGAACAAGACAATTAACCGTTTTTATTAGCTAATCATGAAATTGAAGTGATCAGCAAATGTTAACAGAGGGTTTGAATGCCCTTACCGATTCTCAGATGAATATAGAGATTTCAGAATTTTTTCGGCGAACTGAAATTAGCTGAATACAGTGCCTGAATTCGATTTCAATTGAAAGGTTTAAGTTAGAAATAGCCTAACAATTGTTGAACTACAATGTTATTGAAAGATTTACCGTTTGAGGATGAATACGGTTTTCCGGCGAATCTTGCAGAAAATTCCGGCGAGTGGATTTAAGCGTTCTGACGAACTGAAAGTGTGACGAAAGTGAAATGAAATGTTGGTATTATGTTTCTGAGTCGCGAGAGGGGTCTTGAGTTGAAGTAATTGTGACTTGATTAGTTTTGGTTATAAAAACCGATGATGATGACAATTTAACGTTCATTCAATCTGAATGATGGAAAACATCGGTGCATCGGTTATAACCTGAATGTGCAAGTAAACAAACGATTTGACGATTGAGTTGCAGATTTCCGTTTCTCAATTGGCACAACCGGTTTTAACCGAGTTTGAGTATAAAGGTTATTTATTTCCTAGAGATGACAGAAAACAACAAGTGGCGGAGTGGTGATGTGTGTGTGTGTTAAGTCATTGAAGTTATGAACCGGCTGACCCGGGTTCGAGTCCTGGCAGCAACTTTTTTTTTTATTTATTTTGTTTTCACTTTTTATCAAATATAATTTTTATAAGTTTAGTTTGTTTATTAATTATGCATCATTAAAAATCAAAATAACCATAAATATACAACGTGACATTTATAACTTGATATTCGATTACAAAACGGAGCGGGTTTTGGAAACCTGTTTTTGACAAATGTTACAATATTCAGCCAGACTAAGAAATGAACGAACTTCGGTAGGAGTAGTAGGTGTACTCCAATCCCTAATCGCACTGATTTTGGCGGGATCTACATGTATACCTTGTTTGTTAACAATATGTCCCAAAAATTGAACTTCTTTTAGCCAAAATTCACACTTGGAGAATTTGGCGTAAAGTTGTTCTTTCTTCAAGATTTCCATCGTTAGACCAAGATGTTGTTCGTGATCGGCTTGAGACTTAGAATAAATCAGGATGTCGCCGATGAAAACAATCATGAACTTGTCTAAATAAGGTTTACAAACCCTATTCATTAAGTCCATGAAGACGGCAGGAGCATTCGTCAAACCAAAAGGCATGACAGTGAACTCGTAATGGCGGCATCGAGTTCGAAAAGCAGTCTTTGGAATATCTTCTTCGAGTACACGAAGTTGATGATACGCAGAAGTAGATCAGTCTTTGAAAAGCAGGTCGCACCTTATAGCTGATCAAATAGATCATCAATACGAGGTAGGGGATATCGATTTTTGATTGTGAGTTTGTTGTGTTCACGATAGCCGATACACATACGGAAGGATCCATCCTTCTTTTTAACGAATAGGGTAGGAGCGCCCCAAGGTGAAAAGCTCGGACAAATGAATCCCTTGTCTGAAAGTTCTTGGAGTTGCTTTGACAACTCTTGCATTTCAGACGGTGCAAGACGGTAAGGAGATTTGGCAATTGGGTTGGCACCAGGTACAAGGTAAATACGAAACTCAACTTGACGAATTCAGGGTAAACCAAGTAGCTCTTCAAGAAACACCTTAGGATATTCCCAAACAACATGGATACCTGAACAGTTTTGCCCTTGCCTTTTTCTTCTACGATATGTTCCAAGAAGGCTACATAATTCTTTCTTAGGTATTTTTGGGCCTGGGTGCAGGTCATGAGTTTTAGGCTACTAGAGGGTTTCTCTCCGTGAACTTCTAAGGTTTCGCTAGACGAAAGAGGTATACGAATAACTTTGTCGAAACAGATCACCTCAGCATGGTGTTTGGTTAACCAATCCATTCCTATGATGATGTCAAAACTCCAGAGTTGCATTGGTGTGAGGTCAATGGGAAAAGGTGGTTATCCACGTTTAATTGGCAATTACGAATGACATAGTCGAGCACAAGGGGTTCACCACTAGCTATTTCCACCGTTAAGGGTTTTCCTAGTTTAATTCTAAGCATCGAAAGCAAAGGTTCAAAGGCTAGTGATATAAAGCTTCTATCGGCACCGGAATCGAAAAGAATAGAAGCAGGATGATTGTTAACAAGGAACGTACCGTTAATGACTTCATTATCAGCTCAAGCCTCGTTGGCATTGATGTTGAATGCGCGTACATGGGCTCGATCTGCATTCGTGTTCCCCAAATTTGGGCAGTTGTTCCAAAAGTGACCCATCTCACAAGAGTTGTAGCAAGAACTAGGTGGGAACGAAGGTCTAGCAGGATTGGCTTGGGGTTGAATAGGGTTCTGAATAGCTTGTTTTGGGGCTGAACGATAAACATTGGCTATGTGACCGAATCTTCCACATGATGCGCATTGGCGACACTGTATGTGATCTTGATGGTGACCATTGCACTGGTTGCACAACGGTGTAGTACCAGCATAGGGTTTCCTCGCAGGAGGTTGTGCTGCCTGGTTTTGAGTGTTCTGGTTGGGTTGTGCAACAACTACAAAGTTCTGTGAAGCCTTACGCTTCCTCGACTTCTTGGAAGACTCAACTTTGTTCTCCTTTGTTTTCTCTTGAGTGGTCTTAGCTGCCTTTTCCTGTCGCCCTTGCGAAACAGTTTCCCCTTCTTGACCTAAGACTCAGTCAGGGTAGCAGCTAATTCAATAGTCTGTCGAATAGTGGTAGGGTTGCTACCAGTAACAATGTCCTAAATGGGGTCAGACAGGCCATCGATGTATCTCTCGATTGCTTTATCCAACGGGGTGACCATGGCGGGACACAACATGCTTAATTCTTCGTAACGGTCAGTGTAGGCACGATGCTCTCCACTATCTTGTTTAAGATTATGGAATTCATCTTCAGTGCCCATTGTTCATGACGTGTGCAGAATTCCCTCATCATTAGAGCTCGAAGCTCTTCCCATGTTTGTGCCATTGCCACATCGACACCCATATCTCTCATCACACTATTCCACCATATAAGTGCTCTTTTCTGGAATACACTTGATGCAAACTCGACGTTTCGCTCATCCGGGCATTGAACATGACGATATGTGCTTTCGAGACTCTCAAACCATTGCAGGAGTCCAGTAGCTCCTTCGGACCCAGTAAACTTGAGTGGTTTAGCCGAGTTAAATTGTTTGTAGTTGCATGGTGCGGGTGCATTGTTGTTGTTATTGTTGTTACTATTTTTGTTGGTTTATCTGGGTTACTAGGTTTAGGAGTACAATAGCAATTTGCTGAGCGATCATAGCTACCATTTCGGCATCTTAGGTTGTATTACGTCGAGGAGGCATTCTAGAAGAAAACATGAGGGAAAATATGGGAGATTGACATTGGATAATCAAGAGAGATGTTAAAAATATCGACGAAATATAAGGATGGTGGTCATTCGTTCGTTACTTAAAAAGAACCAAACGACACACGGTGACTAATCAAAGTAAATGGGTCTTTATAATGTATCGCAAAGACATGCTTTAGCCTATACGTGGACACTCACCCCAAGAGTTCCCAGGTAAGAGTGACTGGTCCGATAATGCGGATTTGTACGAACACTCTAGCCTTAGACAGAAAACTCAGGGTACAGGCATCCACCCTTCTAGATTGCACGTGTTCACATTAATAAAACCAAAACTTTGACAGGATTTTGAAAGATTACAAGGCTTTAAGCCAAAACAAATCATCTAAGGATAGATGATTGATTTTCAAAAAGAGTTTGTAACTTGGTATTTATTTTGGTAGTCACCTAAGGATAGGTGATGGTATTATTTTAAGAATCTAAAGGCAAGATAACTCGCCTTAGGGACCTAGGAAGGTTATAGTCTAGGTAAGCATTACTAATAACCTAATTCCCTATAATCATAAGCTCTGATACCAATCTTTCTGTAACACCCGATCGCGTAAAACAACAAACCGCGGCAGAAATGTCGGGGAGTCATGTCATAGAACTATTGTTTCACAACTCATGGAATTTAAAATTTTGTTTATTAAGTTAAATGTTTACTTTGTATTGGGTTAAACATGAACAACACATATATAAATTGTCTTTCATGTTTTAAGTCACTAAGGCTCACGTTCATTCCTAGTGAGGCATGCATCATATTATCAAGCATTGACTCCTGAAACATATGTGAAAAGAGAGTCAGCATAAAAATGCCGGCGAGTACATAGGTGTTTTGTGAGTGTGTCAAATTCGTGGCTTTGTATACATATTGCAACACCTCGTTGACTACAAAAGTCGTTAAGTGAAGACCTCATGTCAAAAGTGTTTAATATGCAATACAATTAACCAACTAAAACAAGTTTGTTAGAGTTGTGAAAACCATATAGCCATGAATCTTCATGTCACACCCTCAATTTCCACTTACAGAGTTTTACCGCGAGGCATGTGATAAACCAGAATCTGAGACACTAGTAATATCGAACGACTCTATATGATTTATTTAAACGTTTTCCAAAAACATTTGTTTAACCATTCATAGTTATTTTCAAATTGTCTTAGTTCCCAAAGTTTAGCGGAAGCATTAGTTTCAAATTTTAGCGGAAGCATTAGAGTAAAGTAACGGGTGCCAACATAAACCACAAAACCAAAAATCCAAAACAATATTCGTAAATAAGACTCGATAAAAATGTCTTGATCAAATGCGAGTGAGTGCACCTAGCGCTCCTAGCGTCCTGAGAAACATGTAAAGAAACAAGTGTCAACATTAAAGAAGAGTGAGTTCACAGGTTTTTATAAGTTCACAAGTTCGGTTAAATGTTTGCTTTCCCCGTTATCCCTAACCCGGGATAACGATATAGTTCCATTATTCCTAACCCGGAATAATAATGTTGGTTCGTAATTAAGTTCAATGTTAACATTAGGTAGCGAGCCTAAAGTTACGTCACATAAGAGTTCGCGATCGAAGCTGACTGTTGTTGCCTCAGTGTTGCCAGGTCTATCACTAACCATGGCGAAAGTTAGGCCAAATTAATCACCCGTTGACCATACCCGGTCGGCTAGCGCGACTAGCTCGGGTGGGGCTTGTCGGGCCCAGTAGTACTACTTATAATTTCCCCGCTATCTAACCCAATACTAATGATCTGAGAGTTTGTTAAGGACTTCCGTGATATAGCTACTTAGTGACCATAACGTACATTAACATTAACTTAGTTACCGAGTAGTTTAACGACGTTAATTTCGCATAACGTAAAAGATAGAGTTATAGAGTGTATACATGTTTCTCCCCCTGTTGTTTAAAACCGGATAAAATAGGGGCCGTGAACTCACCTTAAATTGCTCGGTTAGAGTAACACAAAAGTAGCAAATGATGGGACCACTAATCGCGTCCTAACATGTCAACCGATTTAAAGTTAGTGTGTGAACACACTGATACAAAACCCTACGCATAACTAACACACAGTGCGGCACACGTAATAACCAATTCGAAAACACAATCATGCATGCAAAGTATCATCATACCAAAATAATGATCAAACCAACTTGTCATAAACATAGATTAACTCATACAACACTTTGGTACACACAAACACAAGTTATCATGTTTCAGCTTGTACGCTCATAACTGGGCTGTTTTCGAGGATTTTTATAAAATAGTTCTAATGTTCTAAAAATTCCAATTTTTTTACAGGAGGTTTCAACTAAACTGTAGAATTTTATATAAACGTTTCAAGTCCTAACGCCTAACCAATTATTTATAAACATTTATATACTAGGCTGTAGTCAGATTCGTCGCTTTCTGACTGCAGTCCACGGCAAAAATTATTTAAAAATCATCGTTCACCCAATGAATAAAATTCCAATGGGAGTTTTCCGGAAATTCCCGTCTCCAGTTACTGTACACATTTCATGACCCAACCCCCTACAGACTATAAGATCCGACTCGATAAACAACTAGCAAATTTTGCAGAATTTACGCAGCTTCAGGTGCTGCACTAAATGACCACTTAAAAATAGCAAACGAACTCAGAAAAATATGAATCCGGCGCCATTAGAAGAGTTTTTCAAAAATACACGTTTTAGGATTCAGAAAATCCACTTTTCGATAAATAATGATCAGGTTACAGCCAATTGAAGTTGGCTGTAAATGTCATTCAATAAACAGTTTTCGACTTTTATCGCGTTAGAACATGCTTAAACGATCATGACTCTTAATAACAATGATTAACAACAGGTTTATTTGTCAAATATCATCATGTATATAAATATTCATGCAAACCCTAATTATATAACATGATCTTTATCGCCAAAACACAGCTTATGATTTTAGTATTCAACATAACATCAAAATCGCAAAGATTCGCACAATCATCCGAACTAATCATAAATCACAACACTTTTCATACTAATAATCCTACAATTACACACAATCATGATCAAGATTATACAAACCCTAATGTGAATCGCAAAACAATTAAACCCTAACCTTGAAACGATGATGATTAGCGAACCGGGACAAGATTGGAATCATTCCGGAAGTTGGAGACTTGCGATCGTGAGAGAGGGGGGGGCTGCCGTCGGTTCTCCTAGGGACTAGGGTTTGTTGTTTTTTTTAAACTATAACATGCATACATACAATTATATAGCACAAGGGAAAAGAAGGGGAGGGGGTGGGGGCGGTTTGGGTAAGTGGCTTGGGCCTCAAGTTTATGTTAGTTCCTTGGGCCGCAAGGAGGTGAGGTCGACACGTTTCGCGGCTCGGTTCAGTTCAGCTATTTATTTATTATTTTTTAACTAATAATCGCAAAATCAAGGCGTGATACAATAATCTACAAAATATACAAACGTTTAATAACACATAGCACGTAATTCACCGAATAAATTCACAAAGTTAGCGTAGTTATTGCGAGCTTGTAATTTAATTCTCCGAATTAAATCAGCGTAGAAATGAATAACCGTGAAGTAGCGCGTTTAAGATACCTGAAAAGCACCGAATGTCACATTATCCCCATGTTGAAAGAATTTTCGTCCCGAAAATTGAGTAAACGCGGTTTAGAATGCAACGCACAAAGATTCAGTTTGCTAGAAATGGTACAAGAAATTCCCAGGCTGTCACATCTTCCCCATGTGGAAAGAATTTCGTCCCGAAATTTAGTTGGTGGTAACGTCAGATTGTTGCTCAGCTGCAAAAAGGTGTGGGTATTTGCTTTTCACTTGGTCCTCTCTTTCCCACGTGAACTCCGGTCCACGCTTAGAGTCCCAACGAACCTTGATAATCGGTATCTTGCTGTGCCTTCGAGTCTTAATCTCACGATCCATGATCTCGATAGGTTGTTCCACAAAATGCAGTTGCTCATCCACTTGAATCTCATCCAATGGAATAACTAGGGTCTCATCTGATAGACACTTCTTCAGATTGGACACGTGAAAAACGTTGTGAACTCCACTGAGTTCGGCAGGAAGGTCTAATTGATAAGCTACGGGCCCGATACGCTTTGAGATCACCAATGGGCCTACGTACCGTGGGTTTAGTTTGCCTCGTTTCCCCAAACGGATTACACCCTTCCAGGGTGACACCTTTAGTAGGACGCGGTCGCCTACTTGAAATTCGAGCGGTTTGCGTCGTTGATCAGCGTAGCTTTTCTGTCGATCTCGTGCCGCTGCCATGCGGTTTCTGATTTGCACAATCTTTTCAGTAGCCTCAAGTATCAACTCAGGACCTGTGAGTTGATTGTCACCGACATCTGCCCAACAGACCGGTGATCTACATTTACGACCGTATAATGCTTCAAACGTTGCTGCCTGAATACTCGTATGGTAACTGTTGTTATACGAGAATCCACTAAAGGCAGATGAATTTCCCAACTGTTCCCGAAGTCTACCACACATGCCCTAAGCATGTCTTCCAAGGTCCGAATGGTCCTTTCATTTGACCATCTGTCTGAGGGTGATAAGTGCTCATATCTAAGCGTCTACCCAACGCTTTCTGAAGTGACTGCCAAAAGTTGGACGTGAAACGAGCATCTCTGTCTGAGACGATGGACGTTGGCACCCCGTGCGAGAAACTACTTCCTTAATGTAGATGTGAGTCAACTTATCCATCTTATCTGTTTCTTTGATCGCTAGGAAGTGTGCGGAGTTAGTTAGACGATCCACGATTACCCAGATGGTATCGCAACCACCCGGAGTTCGCGGGAGTTTAGTGATAAAGTCCATCGAGATCTGATCCCATTTCCACACTGGGATCTCAGGTTGTTGAAGTAGCCCTGATGGCTTCTGGTATTCCACCTTGACTTTCGCACAAGTCAAACACTTGCTCACGTAGGTGGCTATATCCGCTTTCATGTTGGGCCACCAGTACACGGCTTTAAGGTCTTGATACATCTTATCTGAACCAGGATGGACAGAGTATCAGGATTTGTGAGCTTTGTCCATAACTAGCTTCCTGAGGTCTCCGTAGGAGGTACCCATATACGATTCATGAAATACCGGGCACCATTGGGTTTCACTTCCCAATCGCGTTCCATCTTTCCCACAGATTCGGCCTTGATGTTTTCTTCCTTAACTGCTTCTAGCTGCGCGTCGCGTCTCTGTTCGGGTAACCCCGAATGAATGGTGAACTGTAGCGCTCGTACCCGACGAGGTTTCAAGTGCTCCTTTCTACTGAGGGCATCAGCTACCACGTTAGCCTTACCCGGGAGATACCGAATGGCACATTCATAATCGTTCAGGAGTTCGACCCAGCGACGCTGTCGCATGTTCAACTCCTTCTGTCAAAGATATGCTGGAGGCTCTTGTGATCCGTGTAGATTGTGCACTTTGTTCCATAAAGATAGTGTCTCCAAATATTAAGTGCAAACACAACTGCTCCCAATTCCAGGTCATGTGTTGTGTAGTTTTTCTCTTGAACCTTCAACTATCGGGATGCATACACGATGACCTTATCGCGTTGCATGAGTACACATCCCAATCCCTGAATGGAAGCGTCCACAATATACCACAAAATCATCTGTCCCTTCCGGGAAGGACAAAATGGGTGCACTGCAACGTTTCTGCTTCAGCAATTATTTATAAACATTTATATACTAGGCTGCAGTAAGATTCGTCGCTTTCTGACTGTAGTCCACGGGAAAAATTATTTAAAAATCATCATTCACCCAATTAATAAAATTCCTGTGGGAGTTTTCCGGAAATTCCCGTCTCCAGTTACTGTACAAATTTCGTGACCCAACCCCCTACAGACAATGAGATCCGACTCGATAAACAACTAGCAAATTTTGCAGAATTTATGCAGCTTCAGCAGCTGCACTAAATGACCACTTAAAAATAGCAAACGACCTATGAAAAAAATGAATCCTAGTGCCATTAGAAGAGTTTTTTCAAAAATACACGTTTTAGGCTTCAGAAAATTCACTTTTCGATAAATAATGATCAGGTTACAGCCAATTGAAGTTGGCTGTAAATGTCATTCAGCAAACAGTTTTCGACTTTTATCGCATTAGAACATGCTTAAACGATCATGACTCTTAATAACAATGATTAACAACAGGTTTATTTGTCAAATATCATCATGTATATCAATATTCATGCAAACCCTAATTATATAACATGATCTTTATCGCCAAAACGCAGCTTATGATTTTAGTATTCAACATAACATCAAAATCGCAAAGATTCGCACAATCATCCGAACTAATCATAAATCACAACACTTTTTCATACTAATAATCCTACCATTACACACAATCATGATCAAGATTATACAAACCCTAATGTGAATCGCAAAACAATTAAACCCTAACCTTGAAACGATGATGATTAGCGAACCGGGACAAGATTGGAATCATTCCGGAAGTTGGAGACTTGCGATCGTGAGAGAGGGGGGGGCTGCCGTCGGTTCTCCTAGGGACTAGGGTTTGTTGTTTTTTTTAAACTATAACATGCATACATACAATTATATAACACAAGGGAAAAGAAGGGGAGGGGTGGGGCCGGTTTGGGTAAGTGGCTTGGGCCTCAAGTTTAGGTTAGTTCCTTGGGCCGCAAGGAGGTGAGGTCGACACGTTTCGCGGCTCGGTTCGGTTTAGCTATTTATTTATTATTTTTTTTAACTAATAATCGCGAAATCAAGGCGTGATACAATAATCTACAAAATATACAAACGTTTAATAACACATAGCACGTAATTCACCGAATAAATTCACAAAGTTAGCGTAGTTATTGCGAGCTTGTAATTTAATTCTCCGAATTAAATCAGCGTAGGAATGAATAACCGTGAAGTAGCGCGTTTAAGATACCTGAAAAGCCGGGATGTCACATTATCCCCATGTTGAAAGAATTTTCGTCCCGAAAATTGAGTAAACGCGGTTTAGAATGCAACGCACAAAGATTCAGTTTGCTAGCAATGGTACAAGAAATTCCCAGGCTGTCACATCTTCCCCATGTGGAAAGAATTTCGTCCCGAAATTTAGTTGTGGTAACGTCAGATTGCTGCTCAGCTGCAGAAAGGTGTGCGTATTTGCTTTTCACTTGGTCCTCTTTTTCCCACGTGAACTCCGGTCCACGCTTAGAGTCCCAACGAACCTTGACAATCGGTATCTGGCTGTGCCTTCGAGTCTTAATCTCACGATCCATGATCTCGATAGGTTGTTCCACAAAATGCAGTTGCTCATCCACTTGAATCTCATCCAATGGAATAACTAGGGTCTCATCTGATAGACACTTCTTCAGATTGGACACGTGAAAAACGTTGTGAACTCCACTGAGTTTGGCAGGAAGGTCTAATTGATAAGCTACGGGCCCGATACGCTTCGAGATCACCAATGGGCCTACGTACCGTGGGTTTAGTTTGCCTCGTTTCCCAAAACGGATTACACCCTTCCAGGGTGACACCTTTAGTAGGACGCGGTCGCCTACTTGAAATTCGAGCGGTTTGCGTCGTTGATCAGCGTAGCTTTTCTGTCGATCTCGTGCCGCTAGCCATGCGGTTTCTGATTTGCACAATTTTTCAGTAGCCTCAAGTATCAACTCAGGACCTGTGAGTTGATTGTCACCGACATCTGCCCAACAGACCGGTGATCTACATTTCGACCGTATAATGCTTCAAACGTTGCTGCCTGAATACTCGTATGGTAACTGTTGTTATACGAGAATCCACTAAAGGCAGATGAATTTCCCAACTGTTCCGAAGTCTATCACACATGCCCTAAGCATGTCTTCCAAGGTCCGAATGGTCCTTTCAGTTTGACCATCTGTCTAAGGGTGATCAACTGTGCTCATATCTAAGCGTGTACCCAACGCTTTCTGAAGTGACTGCCAAAAGTTGGACGTGAAACGAGCATCTCTGTCTGAGACGATGGACGTTGGCACCCCGTGCCGAGAAACTACTTCCTTAATGTAGATGCGAGTCAACTTATCCATCTTATCTGTTTCTTTGATCGCTAGGAAGTGTGCGGACTTAGTTAGACGATCCACGATTACCCAGATGGTATCGCAACCACCCGGAGTTCGCGGGAGTTTAGTGATAAAGTCCATCGAGATCTGATCCCATTTCCACACTGGGATCTCAGGTTGTTGAAGTAGCCCTGATGGCTTCTGGTATTCCACATTGACTTTCGCACAAGTCAAACACTTGCTCACGTAGGTGGCTATATCCGCTTTCATGTTGGGCCACCAGTACGCGGCTTTAAGGTCTTGATACATCTTATCTGAACCAGGATGGACAGAGTATCAGGATTTGTGAGCTTCGTCCATAACTAGCTTCCTGAGGTCTCCGTAGCGAGGTACCCATATACGATTCATGAAATACCGGGAACCATTGGGTTTCACTTCCCAATCGCATTCCATCTTTCCCACAGATTTGGCCTTGATGTTTTCTTCCTTAACTGCTTCTAGCTGCGCGTCGCGTATCTGTTCGGGTAACCCCGAATGAATGGTGAACTGTAGTGCTCGTACCCGATGAGGTTTAAAGTGATCCTTTCTGCTGAGGGCATCAGCTACCACGTTAGCCTTACCCGGGAGATACCGAATGGCACATTCATAATCGTTCAGGAGTTCGACCCAGCGACGCTGTCGCATGTTCAACTCCTTCTGGTCAAAGATATGCTGGAGGCTCTTGTGATCCGTGTAGATTGTGCACTTTGTTCCATATAGATAGTGTCTCCAAATATTAAGTGCAAACACAACTGCTCCCAATTCCAGGTCATGTGTTTTGTAGTTTTTCTCGTGAACCTTCAACTATCGGGATGGATACACGATGACCTTATCGCGTTGCATGAGTACACATCCCAATCCCTGAATGGAAGCGTCCACAATATACCACAAAATCATCTGTCCCTTCCGGGAAGGACAAAATGGGTGCACTGCAACGTTTCTGCTTCAGCAATTGAAATGCTGCTTCCTGTTTGTCACCCCAAGCATACTTGGTGCCCTTCTGGGTGAGAGTGGTAAGCGGTTGTGCAATCATGGAAAATCCCTCGATGAAACGTCTGTAGTAACCAGCCAAACCCAAAAATTGGTGGATCTCTGTCGGTGTCCTGGGTGCTTCCCAGTTCTTGATAGCATCGATCTTGGCGGGATCAACGTGTATACCCTTTTCATTCACGATATGCCCGAGGAACTGAACTTCCCGAATCCAGAAATCACACTTCGAAAACTTGGCATATAGTTTCTCCTGTTGAAGTAGTTCCAGCAATAATCGTAGATGCTCAGCATGTTCTTCTTCACCCTTAGAGTAGACGAGTATATCATCGATGAACACGATGACAAACTTTTCGAGATACGGCTTACACACGCGGTTCATGAGGTCCATGAACACCGTGGGTGCGTTGGTGAGACCGAAGGGCGTGACCAAGACTCATAATGGCCATACTGAGTACGAAATGCCGTCTTGGAGATATCCTCATCCCTGACGCGTAACTGGTGATAACCGGACCGTAGATCAATCTTGGAGTAGTAGCTTGACCCTTGAAGCTGGTCGAAGAGATCGTCGATGCGAGGTAATGGGTATCGGTTCTTGATGGTAACCTTATTGAGTTCCCTGTAGTCGATGCACATGCGGAAGGTCGGATAAATCCTTTTTCCAACAAATCCTGAAGTTGGGTAGACAGCTCTTGCAGCTCTGCTGGAGCTAGGCGGTACGGGGCCTTGGCAATAGGAGTCGCATGGTTCGCCAATTCGATTTCAAACTCCACTTGTCGATGTGGTGGAAGACCAGGTAACTCCTCTGGAAACACATCGGAAAAGTGATGGACGACGGGGATATCTTCAATCCGCTTCTCGTCCTTAGGCTGCTCGGTGACCAGTGCGAGCAAAGTGAAGGAGTTCTTTCTCCGAAGATACTTCTGAGCTTGCATGTAAGAGATGATGTTTGTGACGGCGCCTGCCTTCTCGCCTTGCACCATCAAGAACTCGTCGTTAGAGTGCGGAATACGGATAGCTTTCTCAAAATAGAGAACTTCAGCTCGGAGTCAGATAGCCAGTCCTCCCGGCTACCACATCAAAACTACCCAGGGTAGTTGCCATCAGATCAATGGTAAAGGTGTGACCCGCGAGTTTAAGTCGACAGCCGGTTACTAAATGGTCACATCTACAGATTTACCATCGGCTAGTTCTATGACGTAAGGGGTCTCTAGGGGTTTAGGCATGAGATTTAGGTTCTTCCTAAAAGACTTAGATATAAAACTCTTATCCGCACTCGTATCAAAAAGTACAGTAGCAAAATGATCGTTAAGGGGAAACTTACCGGTGACCATGTTCGAGTCATTTCTGGCCTCTCCACGACCCAGCGTGAATGCACGACCTTTGGCACCTCCTGTGCCACCATTTCCATTGTTGCCATTGTTGTTATTGTTTGTTGTTGTTGTTGTTCCCACCATTGTTGTTGTTGCGAAGCTGCGGGCAGTCTCGCTTGAAATGGGCAGTGCTACCGCACTGATAGCATCCCCGGTTATTACCTTGCTGTTGACCTTGGTGCTGATTCTGATTTTGTCGAGACATAATTTCCCCGCGAAAATCCTTTGCCGCGTGTCCCGCTTTGCCACATCATTGGCAGCGATTTCCTGTGCAAGGGTCGTGATGATGGAGGTTACAACGATTACATTGCGGCTTTCGACCCGCATAGCCGCTTGAGTTCTGGGTGTTGTTGGCAGACTGATTATTGTGACCCCGATTGTTGTTGAAATTGTTGGACCGCTTCTGGTTTCCTTATTGTGGCTGGGCTGACGAAGACTGTCGAGCAGGTGAGTCTTCAAATTTTCTTTTGTTATCAGGGACGACTTCGGTTGCACCCCGAGGTGGCAACTTCCTTTGCTCCACCGCCTTATCGGTGAGTTTATGCGCCAGCCTAATCGCTTGATGCTCCGTCGTAGGGTTGCTAGACATTACCATGCCCTGGATCTTGACCAGACCCCCAAGATAAAACTCAAGTCGTTTTTCGACGGTGTTAGCCAGATCGGGACATAGGAACACTAGAACATGATGTTTTGCCGTGTACGATTCAATTTCAGACCCTACCTTCTTGTGGTTCCATAACGCTTGCTCCAACTGCTGAAATCTGTCCCACGGACAGTATTCCTCCTTGATTAAGGCCTTAAACTCGGTCCAGGCCATTGCGTTCGCCGCGACAAGTCCACGCGTTTGGACTTGTGCGCTCCACCAGGTTAATGCCCCATCTTCCAACGTTGAGGCAGCATACTGGACCTTATTGACTTCAAGGCAATTGCACATCTCGAACACCGATTCAGACTTTTCAATCCAACGGACCAGTCCTATGGGTCCTTCCGCACCCGTGAACTTGCTCGGTTTTGCATCGGGAACATCTTGTAGGGGTTAAGACTCCCTCCTGCTAGTGGGTTTTGAACACCTGCAAGAGCAGCATTCACGTGTTCTTGGATCAATGCGGCCAATTCTTCAGGTGACATGTTGAGGTTTCCGCGACGTCCAGTTGCCATTTCAGATCTTCGCAAGACAACACAAATACACACCGATAAGTATATATATCCAACATAGTTATCATATTCCACACTTCAATCATCACACAAGTTATGTCAACCTAACAATCAAACGAAACATTCGATTAAATAAATTGCAATGTCTCACAAAATACCAACCAAACATCTCTGTTTAATTATAAAATTTCAAGTGGAAACAAACAAACTAAAGAAAACAAAGCAGGGATTGGCGAGACGAGTCAGTCTTCTACGTCTCCATCTCCCAAGTCGCTATCGTTGCCGTCATCCTCTACGGCGTGTTC